>OX493348.1:9009683-10463274 GCA_950371115.1 Anania fuscalis | reverse complement strand
GTTATGTTAATTAAAAATAAAGAATCTGCCAGCCCTACGCCTGATTGCGGCTCATTCATTCGTTCACCCGGCCAACTGGTTCCATTCACTCGTTCATCGTATCTGAGATCCGAGTGATAATTGCCTTCGGGCCTTAATGAATGCTTGTGTGAAACGAGATTTAATAACTTTTATTGACTCTGTTCCAAGATGATTTAGAGCGTTTCGAATTATCGCTCGAAACGTATAATTATTGAACATAATATCTCTAATGCTTTCAACACTAAAACACTGATTTTAAACTTGTGTATTTATGGGGCGATGAGATTAAAAATAATAGCCTCAATTGCGTAGTTCGAAAAGTGTTTAAAATTTTCTAGAAGTTGAAAGTGTATGACAATATTTTTGTTGTATTGTCTCTGCTTGTATTTTCTAAAACTATGTATAAATATGGTTTTTTTAATAATTATTTTTTTAAATTTTCAATGTAATGTAACATTACAATCACAGACTAGCTTGGGTAAATGACCCGTCCATAAATATTGTACGTCTACAATCTCTCGAATACCGAAAGGGTGTGAGTTTGATTCCCTGAAGAAACCAAAATTTCTCAATTTAAATGATAATGAATTTAGTAAAATCAGAGGAATTTGAATCTTATTTATGTTTCTAATAAGAAAAAATAAATTGTAATTGACACCATGTCCCAGCACATACAAAAGAAACACTCTTGCGCATGTACAAAATAATTGAAACTCGACCGGCCAATAAGAAACCTCACGGATGCACTATTAAAGTCTTATACACCTAGCCCTTTTTCGCCTTAAGAATGTTCATATACCGGTCTCTTTCTTTTCTATAAACGCAAAATAGAATGAAGTACAGTTGTCTCGTTCGCACTTGAAATGCTACTGTTTCTTTTGTTTGAAGTTCATTGAACTTGAACAATTACTTGTGGAAATAAACTTTACTTAAATATGATTTGAGATGCCAAAACACTACTTTGAAAGGTAATTTTACTAGCTTATGCCTGCGGGATTGTCTACGTAGGCTTTTGAATTAAGCCAAATTTAAAATCATCCACAACAATACAAAAACGGAATAAAAATATTATTTGTGTTAAGATAGGATCTAGACCAATATCTATCGTATATTAAAGAAATTTGAGCTAATTCCGTTCAGTTGAGTAACAAACATCCAATTAATACAAACTTATACATGTAATATTAGTAAAACTTGTACCCTGGGCCCTAACCATGAACTGTTAAAACAATCACAAATCTGTCAAACATTATCATTTCTGTCAAATTTTGTATGAAATGACGTACCAAAATTGACAGATTTGACAACTTTGAGATTGTTTTAAGAGTTAATGGTTATGGCCCTGACCGTAACAAGTTGTGTACATATTGATGATAGTTTCAAATTCGATGCTGTATCCTCGATAAATTGCAAATAACCGTCATTCAATTTAAAAATCCCATTTCCATACAAATGGCTGATAAACTTGTACTTGTACTTTAATGTATGGGTAAGTGACTTTTGTTGGAAAATCAGGCTAAGAGTTGTTTAATTTCAGTAATTTTACTGTGCAGTGTTGTATTCTGCCTTTTCTGAGGTTCCGGGTCCGATCCCCGGTCGGGTCAATGGAGAAAACGAACTTTTTTATATTGTCTCGGGTCTTGGTGTTGTGGTACCGTCGTTGTTTCTGATTTTTATAACACAAGTGTTTTAGCTACTTACCTTAGAATCAGAGCAATGTATGTGGTGTTGCCCAATATTTATTTATATAAAAAAAAACATTTTTAAATTAGCTAAATCAAATACTTTTTATCGGTGAAATAGGTCTAAGAGAGCTCAAGACGCTTATACCCAACTAGCAGCCCGTCCCGGCTTCGCACGGGGTAGACAATTATCGCTAATAGTTTCGGCAGCGCATTCGACGAAAGACATTTTAAGACTCATTTTTCTACACCTTCGGTTACATTGTTCAAATTTAACCAAGGATCCCTAATTTTTTTCAAAATGAAATGTAGCCTATGTCAAATTGGAAGAATGTAGCATTCTATTGGTGAAAGAATTTTTTAAATCGGCCCAGTACTTTTTGAGCCTATTCATTACAAACATACAAAACTAGGTACAAATCTTTCCTCTTTATAATATTTGTATAGATATAGATTATAATATTAGTATAGATTAAATAATTCCCTTTCTAGGCATTAACCATACCTACATACTATCTTAGCACACAAATTGCCACATGTAACCCAACAAAAAATGAAAGACCATCGCATAAATAGCAAATACATCGATTACAAAACTCTATTCCGTTGATATCTTTATAATGGGCCTGCATTATTATGTGTTATTTGCTTAACTTTTCGTAATAACTACCGTTTAACGTTACTCTTTAAAAAAATTATCGTTATAACGATTATCTTGCCAGCTGCTTCAATTTCAAGCTATTACTTTGTTGGTAATTCTGATGTGAGTCTAGAGAACTTGTTTGCGGGTGATTTTTAAAAGGATAGATTAAAAGTGTATTTGGACGTAAAGAGTTGTTTCTTGTTGGTAGGTCATTTAGTTTAATTGCTTCTTATATCGTTGTCTCTATAAAAACCTAAATAAATACAAGGTGTTGTGGTACCGTCGTTGTTTCTGATTGCTATAACACGAGTGTCGTGTGGTGCCGGCACGTTAAAAGTATTGCACCAACCCTTCTCTTCCTATGGGTGTCGTAAGAGGCGACTACAGGAGAACCGCCATAAGAAGACGGGCAGCAGCGTCTCCTCTTCACCATTGGCCAAACTGCGATCGCCAACCCGCCTGCCAACGTGGCGATTATGGCAAAGTCCTCCTTTTGGAGAGGCCTGTATCCAACGGTGGACTGATATAGGCTGGTAATGATGATGATGATGAGTGCTTTCGCTACTTACGATAAGATCAGAGTAATTTATAAAAAAAAAATACAAGGTGTTAGGTAAATAGTATATCAAGTCGACACTAGCATATGTTAACATATGCATATAAATACTATGGTGATGTCAGAAATTTGATATCGTAATTTTGAAAAAAAAAAATCATACAATCGGTTCTAAAAATTATATTTTGTATGAAAATTTTAAAAAAATAAATGAAGATATCAAATTTCTGACTTAACCATACTATTAAATGCATATGTTAAAATAGACTAGTTCCGGCTTGATATACCCTTTACCAAACATCCTGTCATCATCATCATCATCAGCCTATATTAGTCCACTGCTGGACACAGGCCTCTCCAAAAGGAGGATTTTACTATAATCGCCACGCTTGACAGGCGGGTTGGCGATCGCAGTTTGGCCAATGGTGGAGAGGAGACGCTGCTGCCCGTCTTCTTATGGCGGTTCTCCTGTAGTCGCATCTTACGACACCCGTAGCAAGAGAAGGGTTGGTGCAATTCTTTTAACGTGCCGGCACCACACGGCACGTTAAACACGGCAAACATCCTGTATAGGGCCCTATAGGGCTAGGCTAAAGAAGGACAAATCCCTAATAGTACAAGTATAAGCTTTTATTAGTTTGGGGCTAGATAATTGGTGTGATTGTGGAAACAGTTTATTTATTATATTCCATAACCCTTCTATAGACTCTATCTTCGATCTCTATCCATCGGTAGTGGCTCCCAAATTCCCAATCCCTCTTCAGGTTAACAAAATCCAAACATTATCTTTTTTGGGATATTTTAATTGGTTAAATATTTAGTGTTTCGAAAAGCCTGTTCAATGTTATTTTTCCATCATTATAATCCAGAAATATTGCAAACATTAAAAAATAACAGAACAATTTGCTACTATACACCAATTAGCACCAGTCATAAAACACGAACATAAAATCAAATCGACATTTAATCGACACGATCCCATCCCTATACCAAAGTGTAGTATTAACGCACAAACAAACTGCGACCAGCATAGAATTAGTTTATTTGATAACCGATAATTAAAATGGCGTAGTGTAAAGGATGCTAAACTCCTGAGCTGTGCGGTTATTTAGCAGCGAAGGTATAAATTATTGCGGGGAAATGAGGGACACGCCCCGTGTACAACCGCCCCAGGCACTAGGGTCAGCTTGTGTCGATAAATGTTCGATAAAAGCAATCGATAAAGTTATTTTATCTGATTTTAATTAATGACACAATTTTCTATGCCCGGTTTACATATACTTAAAGAGGAGTTAGATTTTATGAAACATATTTTGTATCTGTATCTAAACTATTTGTTGCTTTTTTAGGTATTTTTGGCATATATCAACATAAGAACAGATACGTAATTTAATGTATGTAAAAGAAAAAGTAAAGAAATATGAGCATTACTTAAATGTTAAACCATGCATTTTTTCCTTATGTCACGTTTCTAGACGGAGTTAGCTTGACCATTTGCCTTGGTTCTTTCAATTAAAGAGCACGGACTTAAGCGAAGAACGATAAAATGCACTTTGTTACTAATTTTTGTTTTTTCACTAACATGAATATGTATATCGATAAACATAGTCCCAGCTCTACACCTTTCAGTAACAAGGCAGCATCGTCCGATGCTTTCGAGTGATTAACCATTATTATATAAAGTAAATTCAATAATGGCCTCACGGTAACGTAATGTTTACAGATGTCTTTCATTCCACTTCATATTTGAACTGTAAGTTAATCTACATAAGGTTTAAATTCAAATATGGATGTGTCGGGAGAAATTCGGCCGAGACGAAGATAACAAATTGCGTCTGCACTTAAGAAAGGACTTTTTGAAAAGGCCATAAGTGCGGAATCAATTTGTTTGGTCGCAAATTACCGGTGGTCAGAAACTCGAGGGTAATTTCGCCCGGTGTTAGTAGTATTTGCAAATTATCCGCATAAAGGGTAATTGTCCAAGATTTCAGGGTGCATAATGTGTTCGCTGTAAGAATAATGAGTGAGAGTATGGCAGTGTATGTAATGTAGATTTTTATCGATATTAACGAGGCGCACTGATGGCCATCACTTTTTTTATTTTGTATTAAATATGGTAAGTGCGTATGTAAATATGGATTATTTGTTTTCGCTATAATCGTCTAGCGAACTGGTATGAAAAGTATATTTTGCCTGCTTCATAAATTATTTAAGCAAATATTTATAGACGTGTTTAAAATATGGTTCTTGTCATTCAAAGGTATAAGATATTCCCATGTTTATTTAAGCCAAATAAGGAGTTAGGCTGAGCAAACTTATTATGGAGAACGGATTTGGAGATAAGGCATAATTTTTCAGATGTTTTTTTTATGTTTTAAGTCTATTTTACACACCACGCCCTATAGAGTCTATCGCAATTCATAGTAAGAAAATATTTATCTTATGGAAAATGTAAAACCGAATGGTTTTACATTTTCCATAAGATTAACATTTCTATGGAAAGTTTCAAAAGATTGAGCTGTTATATATATTTTTTCAAATTTAAAACATACCGTGCCAGCAAAGCAGATTTCGAGTCCTTATAATTTATGGTGTTTGTAAAAACTATGTTTTTTCAGTGGGTTTGTATTGGATCTATACTAAAACCGGTTCAAACCATGTCCATGAAAACTATTTTCTCGCAATTTATAGCAGGATATATGCCTAGGCAATTTATAGTATGGAATAAATCAAGGTTTGGTGATATACTCAAAAACAAACAATTTGAATATGAAAAATACTAAAGCCTGTCTCTTTTCTTTGTAATCTAGAAAAGTGTCAAAAATCTTTTTATATTTATTCTTCTAGCTAAAGGCTGCCTGGAATATATTATATTTGGGGATAAGACCGCCTCAATAGTATACATTTATGTCTCGTATCCAATTCTTATAATTACTAAAACGTGTCTATCTATAGATGCCAATTATTGCCTAACTTTTTTTATATATCTTTAAGAACAGATAATTACTGTATTATTATACATGTTGATGACAACCACATTTTAACATAGTTGCTAAACTTTTACTACAGAACCTATAGTAAAATAATTTTTAGAAAATACAAATTTTCCATATATGTTGGTCTAGTAGTATCTTTAATATGGTTGAGGTGATTTTGTTTTCGATTTTATTATTGATTTCATGTCAAAATTTGTTTTTTTATTTATGAGTATAATTTAAAATAGAAAACACCGTGGTTTGAAATTATTATTCATTCGCATTGGCTGAAGGTCAAAGTCACTGGCAGAAGCTAACTATATTTAAAATCTACATTAATCATCATCATCATCATTTTAGCCATAGTTCGTCCACTGCTAAACAAACGCTTTCCCCAATGTCGCCCAGATTGTGCAGTTGGAAGAGGCCTCCATTCAGTGGCTTCCTGCGACTTCGAAGAGGCCTACATCCGCTGGCTTCCTGCAATCTTTACCAGATCGTCTGTCCACCTTGTTGGTGGTCGTCCTACACTACCCTTGCTGGAACGTGGCCTCTAATAATAACTCTAGAAAAAAATTCTAGTACGAAGTTTAGCTATCTTTTAAACGACCTCCGTAGCCGAGAGGCGAGCACGCCGGACTGTTTATGGCGCCACCATCTCTGAGGTTCCGGGTTCGATCCCCGGTCGGGTCAATGTGAAAAACGAACTTTTCTATATTGTCTTGGGTCTGGGTGTCACACAAGTGCTTTAGCTACTTACCTTAGGATCAGAGCAATGTATGTGATGTCCAATATTTATATTATATTTATTTATTTAAAACCTAGTAGGTACGATGAACTACACTAACTCGATTATCAAGCACAGTAAAAACAAACTAAAGAATAACAGCCTCGTATCAATACCAGTTTCACCTTAAGGCATTATTTATAATATTAATAACAACTAATTATACGTTTAAAAGAAATATTTTATCCGTAATGATAAGATATAAATCTCGTTTGGACGGCTAGTGATGGAGTATGGTCGATTTATCGATAAATCGTTTTATGTCAATGTTTTCACGATAGTCGAAATTGTTTTTTTAAGTTAATGATTTCATAAATAGGGTGTCAACGGCTGACTAGTATTATCATATCAGCCTGTTGCAGTCCACTGCTGGACATAAGCCAGGAGCGCCACAGCGCACGATCTCCCGCCCTTTGCATCCAGTCGCTGCCAGCTGCCTTCTTCAGGTTATCGGTCCATCTAGCCGGGGGGCGTCCTACACTTAAACTAGTATTATGCATATTGTTAATTATTATTATTTTATTGCTTTATTTGAAGAAGTCATTTTAAAGAAAAGTTAAGTCAAATATAAATTAGTATCAACTACTAATTAGTCGAAATTTTTAAAAAATATCGTAGCAAAGACACGTGAAGCTTAAAGCTATGAAGTCAGTAAGTCAATGACTTGCGTCTTTATACTATTTCATCACATGTCTAAATTGAATGGCTGATTCAACCAATTGATGCGATAGGTTGAATGAAAAATTCATTAATAAACAATATTTAACTTACATAAAATTATTCATTTTTACTCTGACTGTCTAAGTCAATAAGCCAATGTCAATAACAAAATCTAATTTTTATAATGCGATCTTGTAAATCAAGACACTTTTTCAATCGAGTTTGAGCAACAGCTACATAAAATATTTTGCAGTTTTTAACTGTGTAACATTCATTTATTATTGATATTAAATAACATTTAACGTTGATTTAATCCATTATTATGTTAGGACAAGGTTCCAGCCTTCCAGCGTTTTCACAAATCGATTGCACATTCCGCAGCGTCTCTAATGAATTTCAACGGAACATCTGACAATCGACACTTTCATATTCAATAAACAATATCTTAAGACCAACGCCCACACCATCAGCAAACAAAATGAAAACTCGTACAGCCTTAAAACAAATAGTTCCGAGAATCGGATCTTTCATAACTCCACCAAATTGACACCTTGTTTGAACCGATGCAATTCCTGACAATTTGCTGTGCCTGTAAGTGGGCTATTACAAATTCACCGTTTAAACTTAACCCATCGTTCAAACCATTTGCAACCTTATTTCGTACGCAGTAGAAGATATATCATAGGTTGAATTATAGTGGTGGAAAGGTCTACTGGCAGGAATATCGACGTCTGTTCACATCCCATCGACAACGATTTTGTACCTTTTTTCCCATCACGAATATCAATGGAAATTTGTTCGGGCCCAATTATAACTTGCTTTGTTTTGTTTGTGGAATGCTTTACGATTTTCACTTTTGTTTATAAGGTTTTAACGTGCTGGTGTTGTTAACACTTATTTTGTTAAATGGAGTCAGTAAATAAATTTTGTACTAGTAGTTAATATTTCATATGGGTACATTAAGTACAATGTTGGATGGTAACGTTGTGGCACATACTATTATAACAGCTATTAAGATGTCTATCAGATATTATAGCATACTATCATAGGACCTAGTTAACCTATATTTTTAATTAAAAAACTTAATGTCAAATAGAAAAAAACACTATCTGTTTAAAACTATGTGACACCAATAGCGATCATCACGTTGTTTAATTAAAAAATATACTATACTAGGCTCTTTATCTATTTATCGGATATAAGGATCTTCATAAATTGACCAATTTACTGACGTTCCTTTCATTAAGTCTGCAACAAGCAAAAAAAGGAATCTCCTTAAAAATCAGCTCCCAAAATTAGTTTAAAAGTCCAATAATCACAGTACGGTTGGCAAATTAGCGCGTGGACTTTTTTTTCAACGTTTTTTCTCAAAAAATGCCGCGAAAAAAGTCGGAGAGACTAATTTAATCCTGAACTGAGAATGCGTGTTCTTGTTTTTGCTTGTATATGTTTAAATATTTGTTAATGCTGCGGAGGATAATGGTACGCGTGAGTTATACTGGCTTCATGACACGCCCATGTATCGATCGCAAAACAATACTGAATAAAATACGTTTAAATAACGTTTTTATCCGATTGATTTCATTTTATCATCGTCATCATCATTTCAGCCATAGGACGTCCACTACTAAACATAAATTTCCCCTAATGACTTCTAGATTTACCATGTCGTCTACCTTGTGGGTGACCGTCCTACGCTGCATGTCCTCCATTCTAGATTATTATCATCGGCAGTCAGTTTTAGTTGATTTGATTTCGTTTTAATAATAAACAAGCTCAATTTTATAAAAGAATTTTAAATATGAATTGGAAATGACACCGTGACATAATACTTGTCGATAACAGTACAACACTAGTTTGTACGTAGTTTTATAGTTGGTATAATAAAACATATGTTTCTGAAGCTATTACTACTTCTGACGGTTTGACGGATGTCGTTATAATTTTTGTAAATTAATGACATTGAATTTAATATGCTTCAAACTACGCGAATAATTTTATAGAATATTTTATACAGTGTGAACATGAAGAAATGAAAAATAAAACGAAATGAGATCATCAGGCAAAGGACTAAAGTAACGGACATAGTCCAAAAATGTAGCAAGCTTAAGTGGCAGTGGGCTGGCCACATCTGTCACAGAACCGATGAAAGGTGGAGTAAACGGATTCTCGAGTGGAGACCACGCCTAGGCAAACGTAGTGTAGGACGACCCCCAGCTCGATGGACCGACGACCTTAGGAAGATGGCAGTGGATGGATGAAAAAAGCGGGAGATCGTGCTCTTTGGCGCTCTTTGGGGGAGGCCTACGTCCAGCAGTGGACTGCAATAGGCTGAGATGATGATGATGATGATGATGAACATGAAGATATGATTATACAATCAAACTTGGTAGAATTTCATTATAAATTTTTGGAGCAAGATCGAAATCCTTAGATTTTTCGCCTTTCTTTTCTAAAATGTCTTTTACCGCAATGAATTTATAGAGCATCTGATACATTTTTTTAATTTCGTTTTCTTCTCTTTATTTATTATCTTTCTTAATTCTTAGAGATTATTCTATTGTTTAAATAAAGCAACTTTATCTATGCGACCCACATTGAAATGCAAAAAAAAAACCTATTGCCTCATATTTTTGGATACGTTTGCAGCGTTTTGGATGAATATTTTAAGATGATAGTTTAACAAGTAATAAAATAAATATTAAACCGCTAATCGCCTGACATCAATTTGTGTTACGACTTCAATGTTTTTTTTTAGATATCCAGTTGATCCGATAGAAACAGATTTTGTATAATTTTGAGTATCATCGGTCTCCGCACTTTTGGAAATCCTTGTAAATCATCAGCATCATTACCATTTCAGCCTCAAGACGTCCACATATCGACGTCCACGCTGAACATAAGCCTTCCCCAGTGACTTCCAGAATGGCCATTTGGAAGCGGCCTGCATCCAGTGGCTTCCTGAAACCAAAATATTTTTTTTTCACTTTATATATATATATATATATATATATAGGTTGTTTAGAACTATACTGGGAATAGTTAATAGTTATGAACAATCACAAAGTTCAAACAAGTCAAAACGCTGATTATCTTTGTGCAAGTTTTTCTGCTGCCAGTACTGAATGGAGCCGCCAGCCCAGCGCTAAACGGCGCTGAGCTAAATGACCCTTAACCACACGACAAGACGCTAAGTGAGTACATAGCAGTACACGTGCAAACAAGAAGACTGACTGGTGTAGTGGTGCGGGCCCTGAGTTACAAACCCAGCGAATTGGGTTCGAATCTAGCCCGTATCTAGTACTAAACTGAGTAAAGCTTGGATTATTTATTTGATTGCACAGGTGAGTACAGTTGGCGGATTTAATGCTATAAAGCATTCTCTACCAGTCAACCTTGAGGTAATGCAGGTAATGAAGTTTGTGGTTGATTGACTATGGCGTCTAGACGCAATGGGAATTGTATTGTTAAGTGGCCGTAAGTGAGCCGTTCATATAAACATCCATGACTTCACACAAACATTTACCCCTATAGGATTTGATCTCGCAACGATTTGACTTTGTAGGTCGTAACACCAACCACCAGACCCAATAGCCATACCTTTTTATAGTTCCTTCTGATACATTAAATTACTAGCTGTTTCCCGCGACTTCGCTCACGTGTTCTTTTATTTATTCTCATCCTACAAGAACATTTAACCAGCAAAATGTGATATCCTATTTAATTCAGATCATTATTCTATATGTGTGCAAAATTTCATTTAAACCCGTTCAGTAGTTTTTGTGTGAAAGAGTAACAAACATCCATATATACAATTTTTCTCATTTATAATATTAGTAGGAAGAAATTTATACATCTCAAAAAATACAGAGATAGAGACCACTAAGTTACAACTAATTCAGCTCTGAAGAAGTAGAAAGGGCAAATACTTATTATAGAATAACCTTATTCATCCAAAAACTATATTTATGCACTTAATTGTAAAACAGACAGTTTCTTAACGTAAAAATTACGAGTATCTGCATGCCTTCCCAAAATTAAGTGTACATAATAACTCTACACTATACCAATATTAAAAATCACGGCCACAAATCATTGCCTTGTTCGGAGAAGCCCAATTATGGGCCTGATATTGGCCCAAATAATACCCTTTACGGCCAAATTTGGGGCCCATAAAATAATGACCTGATGAAGTGCCTCAGGCCACTTTTAGTGAGACTAAATTTTGATTTGATTAGGTATGTGGTGTAGTTTTAGTTGCGATGAAATTTCTTGATCAAGTGGTTAATTTAAATCTTTCAAAATTAAGAAAGAGTATAGAATGTAACTTTACGTAGCCCGATGGCCCGACGACCTAAATAGATGGATAGATTAAGTCGTAATAAAAAAAATCACTAAGGTAAGCTCGGTAAGAAAACTACGGTAGCGGAAAACTGACCCCACCACCATGTGGATTTAATAGGGTCGAGAGAAAAACACCTCTTTTTTTTCTCGGTCGTAGCCGTCGTAGGTTTGATTTTCGGTTCGGGCAATACCGAGGCGGAAACAGATGTTTCGAAATGCGCTCGAGTTAATGTCTAGTCAAAAACGATGATTATCGAGATTTATGATAACAGGAATCTAAACCACCTTCTCCTTTCTCTAGAACAGACGGCTTTTAGCGGTAACCACCTTACTCATGTGAGACTTTTAAATTAAATTAAATTAAATTTAATAATAAAATTTAATTTAATATTGGACAACAGTGTATGTGACATTGCTCTGATCCTAAGATAAGTTGCTAAAGCACTTGTGTTATAAAAATCAGAAACAACGACGGTACCACAACACCCAGGCCCGAGCCAATATAGAAAAGTTCGTTTTCTACACTGACCCGACCGGGGATCGAACCCGGAACCTCAGAGATGGCGGCGCCATTTAAAGTCCGGCGTGCTCGCCTTTCGGCTATGGAGGTCGTCTTTGTGTAAAAACAAGTGTATTCAATTCATCGCTTGACCATTTGGAGGTTTTGGATATAAACAAGGCGTAACAAAAACCACAAAAGGGGCTCATTCTACTTTCTAATATTTTTTTGTGGGATTTTTTTTTATAGAAAGATCATGCATGAGAGGCAGATTCACCCACCCTCATAATTTTATTTTACCATCGCGTGGCACACTACACTCACCAAGTCATTATCGCCAAACGTGACCGTGATCAAATAATTTCATACATTCGAGGTTTAATGGCGGCGACAACAGTGGTTGCGCGGCCAGGATACCAGTTCGAGGGTTTGTTAGGCTGTTAACTCATTTAATTTATTGCTGGTGAAGCGTTCCTGTTAAATTGTTATATTGATGGGCTCGCGTCTGCCTTCAGGGTTGGCACAAACAAAAAAATGAATTATCAACTGACACGAATAAAAATCAGTTTCGTTTGCCACTGACACAAATTAAAAATCTGAGTTGGATTTGCAGAAGTGACTTATGCTAAACTATGTAGCAGATTAGCATTTTTTGGGAGAAAATCTGTTCAAAACTATATTAATACTGTAATATCATTATAATAAAAATAAAATGTACCTACATTTCAATATAAATAAAGACACACGTAAACCGATGACAAAAACAACGCAATCTATGTCACTAGTGTCGACAAGGTATTTTGAGAAATCGATTGAAACAGATAAAATAAAATGCGTTCAAATATCAAATTACGTTGTGTCCAACAATATTATAGTCTTAATTGATCAAAATTTAAAGTGATATAGGTCATACGTAAAACAAAAAAAAACAAAAAAATTTTTTTTCGTTTTTAAGAAACAAAACGATTCTATTCTTAAAAAATATTAAAAACCGTTACTGCCAGCCCTGTCCCGACCACGCCTATTAGCTCGGCTTATGCTCGGGGGCGAACTGGGAGCCAATTTGAGCTCCACACACACAAACACACGAGCACACGTAATTATGTGTGTATTGCGCTCGCCTAAAATGGCCTGAATTTATAGCTGAAGCCCTTTCGGTAACTGATAGTCTAGGTCAATTTGAGCAATACGTATTCTAGCTTGTTGGTTGGATTGTATTTCATACTGGCCCTGATTCCATGCAACCATTTGTTTACTATGGTAGTAGTATAGGCATAAGTTTCTACTATGAATTTAAAAGTCAAAAAATGGGATGGGTAAATGTGGCATAAACGTCACATTTCCAAAAATTAGTTTAAAAAATACGGTCGAATTTTAAGGAAAATGTCTTCATAATTATTTTAACGCTTCAGCGAACAATGTACGGCTATAGCCGTGATAATAATAAATTTCTATTGTATCTAGAATGTTGTCAGCGAATGTGTCAACGATAAAATGCTATGTAAATGCTGTCTTTTAAAACTTTTTGAGTTTTTGACATAGTAAAAGTCTTAGAATCAGACCCCACTAAGTTATTTTTAACATAACTTGCATTTTTCTACGAATTTGTCTACCTAGACTTAAGAAATTGAGCCAAAAGGTAAATTAAAAATTTTATCAGTAGTAAATAATAGCAAGCTTTGAAATAACTACCAACGAACCGTCAGCTTCTGTTGTATTAATCAGGGTCTTCTTATTCCTATTCCCTCATTCATCAAAAACAGCTTCGAAAAGCGGCATAACTCAAGAACCAAAGAAAACATCCCGAACAAAACCCGTGTATAGACAATTTCCTAAACTAATTTGTGGATATTGCCTCTGCAGAAGCGATTTAATACATTATAAAACAACTTAACATATAAAAAAATAAAATCTAAACTCTGCCTTAAAAATATGAATTTTAGGGTCAAATTCGAGTAATGAGATATTTGGACTTACGTCGTTTTTAAAACATAAGTGACCTTTGTTTGCGGGACTCTCAGGACTTCCTGTCTGTCTGTTTGTTTGAGTTCAGTTAAATATTTAAGTTATCGCTCCATACAAATAAGGAATTTTCTTTAGACGGTCGGTAGTCCTAACGTTTTGTCAGTAAAGTGGTAAGTTGTTATTTTAAACATGTGAAGCAAATACGCATGGCAAGTTATTGGAAAATAAGAAATAGTAGGACCTCCATGGAACAAAGTCGTATTTAGAGTTGGGAACACAGAAAATTAATCGCTCTATTTATTTTAAAAGTCATATTTTTGGCTTTGATTATATACATGTCTAGATTCCCTGTTCGAGTGTCATAAACGTCAAAAAATATATAAGCCAACTGTTGGCGCCAAAGTTTGTTTCGCCCGCTCAGTGGCGCGCTTGTTACCATAGCAACCCATAATTGTTACCATAGTAACCATGGTTGTTACTCACTCAAATCTGGCCTGTTCTTTTTGTGACAATTGCAGCACCACACTATCTAGACATGTTTTTATTCAAAGATTTTTGGTTGAATTTTTATATCCTTTGAAATGAAAAGTCCTCGACCACGGTGCAGTGTTAGCTGTGGACTGACGTCCTAGCCAAGATTGCTGGAAGATACTGTGGTGTTCTATAATATAATAGGCGAGGCCTGTGTCCTACAATGGACGTATAATGAATGATGACAATGAATATATCTATATATAAAAATGAATTGCTGTTCGTTAGTTTCTCTAAAACACGACAACAGTTGGATCGATTTGGCTTATTTTGGTCTTGAAATATTTGTGAAAGTATAGGGAAGGTTAATACGGTGCCAAAATATGAAAAAATTGCGAAGATAATAATAAACACGATAATTTTCTTATTCCATACAAATTGTTCTTACCAACAGGGTGCGAAGGCGATACGAACTTCGCCGGGTCAGCTAGTATTACATAATAATTAAATAAATATTGGACAAAATCACATACCCTCTGATCCTATGGTAAGTAGCTAAAGTACTTGTGTTATAGAAATCAGAAACAACGACGGTACCACAACACCCAGACCCGAGACAATATAGAAAAGTTCGTTTCCTACGTTGACCCGACCGGGGATCGAACCCGGAACCTCAGAGATGGCGACACCATATTAGTCCGGCGTGCTCGCCTCTCGGCTACGGAGGTCGTCATTAAATAATAAATAACATTATTGTCAGATAAAATGGTTATCTAGTTAATGTGTTGAAACAAAACTAACAACTTGAAGGCCTTCAGGGCCATAACCATGAGCTCTTAAAACAATCTCAAACTTGTCAAATCTGTCAATTTTGGTACGTTATTTCATACAAAATTTGACAGAAATGATAATGTTAGACAGATTTGTGATTGTTTTAACAGTTCATGGTTAGGACCCAGTTAAAGGTAATAAGACCAAAATTGTGCGACTCTGATTCTAATGTTATTTCTGTACCTTTTAGGAATGTTTTACTACATTTAACCAAATGCAGATAAAATCTATAATCATAAAATACAACTTCAAACTAAACTCAGTACACTCTCCACCAATTTACAAATGGGCTTTCATCGTATTGTAATGCGCGCGCGCCGGCCGCTAATTAATTCCCATAAATAATTGCGAAACACCCCCAAAGCGGGGAGTTACCGTCTGCCAATGTTGCATTTGGTCCATAGCATCTAATAATATTCAGCTTTAAAGTTATAAAGTTAGCAAATAATTTATTTAGTTTGAACGAGAGACTACTTTTGAAGATGTTCTTCATAATTCATCAAAATATTAAACACTTTAAAAATAACTAGAGACTAAAAATCAGGTCATATAATCATACCTAAATAAAAAAATATGATAAGCAGATTATTTCTCTCTTGTTTACTATGTTTCCTTCTAGCAATTTGTCTTCTTATAAACCTAACACTATACATCACACTTATCTCTTAATTTCGTATAATATTTTCATTCCTTGATAATATATCAATAAATTGAAAATTATGAAGTTATAGCGTGTCCACCAGTCATTGGGCGCGGTTCACGGGATATGAATTGTGATTTCTGGCACTCGAACGTTTTAAACGGTACTAAATCATATCCAACAAGAATTATAATTTAAGTGTTTGAATATAATTATACGACGATTTTGTATGTTTATGCTGTTGGAGATGATTTGTTTTATGCGATATAATCGTAAAATAGTAACGAAGAAATTATCAGTTCTAGGACTCTTAAATAAATAATTATTATAACTTACCTACCCTTTTCTTAATTCAGATTAACGAATTATTTAATTTATGTCTTGGCTCATTTGTTTCGTGTTTATAATTTTTAGGATACCTAAGCTATGTATTTAAAATAAATAAATAAATATTGGACAACATCACATACATTGCTCTGATCCTAAGGTAAGTTGCTAAAGCACTTGTGTTATAGAAATCTGACACAACGACGATACCACAACACCCAGACCCGAGACAATATAGAAAATATCGTTTTCTCGCCTCTCGGCTACGAAAATATCGTGCTCGCCTCTCGGCTACGGAGATCGAATTAAAGTTTACCGGTAAATAAACAAAAAAACCCTAAAATTTTGTAAAGGAATTTTTGACATCACAAAGTCTGCCGGGACAGTTATTTGTCTCAAAAAAGTTACAAATTAAAATATTTTCCCAAGTAGACAAAGTACAAATTCGTAGCATACCGGTGAATAGGCTAACAGCCATATCAGCGAATTAATAAATTAGACCGCCGCTCTCGCTCTCATTAACTAGCCCGGGCTAGTTAATAGAAATTAGATATCGACAGTAGAAAATAGTAATAGTAACTTAGCCGGGCCTGGAGAAAGATAAGTCGTTACGAAGTAAGTTATGAAAATAAGGTCTATACAGGGTGTACAAGAGAATAGGACACATAATTACTTTTAAACTTTCGCGTTGCATAATTTAAAACTCAATATTGGAGAACATCACATACATTGCTCTGATCCTATGGTAAGTAGCTAAAACACTTGTGTTATAGAAATCAGAAACAACGACGGTACCACAACACCCAGACCCGAGACAGTATAAAAAAGTTCGTTTCCTACATTGACCCGATCGGGGATCGAACCCCGGGACCTCACAGATGGCGACACCATATTAGTCCGGCGTGCACGCCTCTCGGCTACGGAGGTCGTCAATGAAACGGGAATTATGTCAAAACGTCAGGCAAAAGAGGTAACATTTTGTACCTAAATTATGATCGCGTTAATTCTCGTTTCATTGAGTTTTAAAATATGACACCTCATCTTAAAACCACGTGAACTACTTTTTCTATCGGAGCAACATATCGAGAATTTTGTTTACACCCTGTATTTTACCAAACCATTTATCTGAGTTTAAATATTTACGACTTCAATAACTGAAAATTATTATAATCTTGAAAAAGACTGACTTATACAGTCGTATTAATAACTCATTTTACACTTGAAAACAAACTTACTCACAACAATGTTTTGTGAATTGAACTAAACTGAGAATCAAACCCAACTCTCAAGGCTCTTTGTGCTCAAGGCAAACAACCGCGCCATTACATCAATCGGGTCACCAAATAAAATACAATTTAAGAACTTATAGACAAACATCTTCTCTTCTCTGCTCATCACCAGCCGACATATAGTCCCGAAGCGGTTGTAGGGCAAAGTTATATTTTTGAGACGTGTACAAGTGCCTAGAAGAGGGCCTATATAAAAATGACTTTTGACCCATTTAAAATTCTTACCCAACCAAAACTGTGACACGAAAAATGACCACAAAATTTTAAGCCATAAACTTCACATAATTAAAGCAATCATCAATAACAAATCTAACCGTATCGAACGCATCCGATATCTCAATCCGAAATCAATCCTTCCTAATGCGAGAGCATCTCATTACTTCCACCACTAGCGTAATTATCTCCCCACTAATCTGAGTTAGGTGTTAAAAAACCAATTGGTAAAAGAAAAAAACCTTTTGGGGACAATCTGGAAGATCTTAATTGGAGGACGGTATGTTTGGAATTCGGCCCGTTCGCGTTGCGGCGTTTTTGTTGCAGTTTGTTTTTTGGGTTTAGGAGTCTGTGCCTTGAAATTGAAATGCGGTAACCGTCTGTCAATGTTGCATGTTGCATTATTTGCTTGTTTTTTTTTTGTATTAGAAATAAAATAAATAAATACGTTTATTAAATAATTTTATTGCAGTTACAGTTGGATATAGTTATAACTATAACTAAACAGTGCAAAAGATTATATTTTGCCTGGAACCTGTGCTTTAGGTTTTGAGAGATCTTAAGTGTAGTTAGGTGAAAGAAATAAAAATAAATGTTTGCATGCATAAACGGTACGGTACGTTTCAGCCATAGCTCCTAGATCATCATAATCGATGGATATCTTCTTAAAAAATCTGCTGACTGTGGATGAAAAATTATATCCAAGGATCGGGCTATTGGTGAATGGGGACAGGCCTATGTCCAGATGTGGACTGACATGGCGTCATGGCGTGATTATGATGACAATAAAGTATTTAAAGAGATGTTAAGACAACATAGAATATAAACAATCGCGTTCATGTGCATCTAAGTCCAAGTGTTGCTAATTAATTTAAGGGGAAACCTTCTTTTTAAACGATTAAAGAAAATGCAATCCTTTCTTATTAGTCTTTTTTACAGCTTCCGTCTGGTGTAGTCACTGGCCAGTAACATTTGACAGTACGAAACCTTCACTTTAGTTGCCTCTCGCACTTTGCCAGCGTAAATATTGTAACCCCTTTACGACAACTGTACGGAACGCTCAGAATTCGATTCCAGCTCGTGTTTTTATACTTTTTTTGCTATTGTTATTGTTTTCGGTTCTCCCACTGCCAGTTTGTCTCTGTCACGATGGCGTCCGTCAGTCTGTCCGTTTCACTTTTAAATCAGAAAGCAAAACGCTTGAAACGATCGTAAAAAGCCGTGTTTGTTTCTTTGATTGTTTGTCCGAGAAAAAACGGAGCGTAAGATTTGATGGACCTGGAAATTTTGCCCCTACTATATATTTTTAACAGGTTTTAAAAAACTGTCACAACTTTTTTGCGTCAGCATCCATAGAGCCTTCACGCTTTGTGTCAGACTTGCCATTTCAGTCTTTCAGTGGCTTGATAACGCTAGAACGAGTCTAGAAAAACAATGTGGTATTCAGAACATTAGCTATTGAATGATCTTGTGATTTAGCTTTTTTTACCCGACTGCCAAACGAAGGCTATGTTTTTTAGCTATCTATTCAACTTTCGACCTGCAATCACACAAATCGCCTTGCTACAAACTAAACATTACTTTTACAATGCGACTAGATAATACGGATATAACTTTAATTAAATTTCATCCATGACTCAGGTACAAACTGTCGTAGTCAAAACACAACACCCTTTTGGGATTCGAACCCGCAACTACCCGGCTTTGTAATCCGGAACGTGATATACTATTCCAAAGAAATAATTTCTTACTGACAATTAATGTGTCTCCTGGTTCATTTACTCGTTAAATATATATTGTAGATACTAGTAGTATCTAATAAATAATAATTATAAATATTGGACAACATCACATAAATTGCTCTGATCCTATGGTAACTAACTAAAGCAATTTTGTTATAGAAATCAGAATAAACGACGGTACCACAACACCCAGACCCGAGCCAATATAGAAAAGTTCATTTTCTACATTGACCCGACCGGGGATCGAACCCGGAACCTCAGAGATGGCGACGCCATTTAAAGTCCGGCGTGCTCGCCTCTCGGCTATGGAGGTCGTTTATCTTGATACTGTCGAAATAACCTTATTCGCACTCGTAGTAACCAAAAGCTCTAGTGAGTGATGACCAATTCTTCCAAAGCTCCCGCGCTCAAACTTAACGGTGCTTAAAAGCTCTTAGCTGAAGCGTCCTCTACAGGCTAATTAGGTAGCCTTTATTGGGTTTTACTATGCATTTGTGCCTTTTTGCTCGCATAATGTAACTTTTAAAATTATTATTTTGATAATAACCAATTATCTAGCCCCAAACTAAGCAAAGCTTCTACAATGGCAACTAGTCTAACACGTGCTGATCACATAAATATTTGCCTCTTGCGGGATTCGAACCCGCAACCACTGGTTTAGTAAGTTCTAGTCACGTACTACTAGTCCAGGCAGTAGTTTAAATATGAAAGTACTTATTAAAACATCTTTGGGTACTTATTTAAGATTGGTCAATTGATTTCTTCAAGATATAACTTACCAGTCACCAATTGAAAACCTTATCTCCAATGGCTCAAAAGTTAATTGGTGCATCTTCCTCCCAAACACAATTATCTAAATAATTTGCAACACTAGGGACAAAATTAATTGGATCACCACTATGTATACCAGCTACAGGCAAGTCGCTACGCTGTAGTGAATATACTGCCTGTCGATTCTGTAAACAAAACCGCGCTCACTTCGTCGCTGCACTCGTCAACGATAAATAATATGAACCTTCTTACTAACAAGATAGAGGCTATGTTCATTTGTACGGCTAAGTCGAGTTTTAGAGCGAGTCGGTTGCGTTTTTCTTAGAGAATCGACCGGCTGGATGACTTTTTTTACCGTCAAGAAAATAAACGTGTGAGATAAGTAAATGATATAGGTGATGATAACATGATAATTAAAAAAAAATTTTTTTTTTATCTCCTAATCTCATAATAATCTAATTCTAAGTTAATTTTGACTAAATGATCATTAAAAAAGAATATTGGTAAAATAATAATAAAAATATGAAACCGACCAAAACTCGAATGCATATTCACTGATGTATTCTATGTTTATTCAATTTTTGGACATTCCAAAATTTATAAAATCTCTTGTATTTTATAAACATACTCACATAATATCACATAGTTTTAGGTACAGAATACACAGTTATTTTTTCCTGACGGTAAAAAATGTCATCCAGTATAATGATACATGTTTATTTACACGTAGATTAGATTATTTTTGTAAAGACGATTGATCTAATGTATGTATCTACATATTTTACAAAACATTAACTTGTTACTAATCCGAATTTATTGCTCTCAGGTGTATTTATTGACATTAACTAACTGACACAAAAAATTAAGATGTCCTCAGTCACTTATGCTGATTTAAATTCATGCGTAAAATCTTCCCAAATCAAACTTATTCGGCGCGGAAAAGCCAAAACGAGACAACTGTTAAATTAAAAATTTCGCGCGCTACTATAAATCCCAATGATATTGTCTCGCAAGATAAAGGCGGATTCGCCAATCGTTTTGTTGTTTGTCCGTTCGTCCGCTAACCGAAGCGACGGGGCGGAAAATTAATTATATAGATACTGGCCACTGAACTTATCACGTTAATAATCCAGCCTTTTGAAGATGAGATCATTTATTTGTATTGTTGTACTATAGTGTGGGGGATAGAGTTTGTCAGTTAAAACGGTTTGGATAATGATTAGCATTAAGATGTAAAAAGTTTTTTACATAAGATGTCATTAAAGTTAAATATCGGTTTTTGGGTAGGTATTTCGAAGTTCTAATTAGGATCATTTTTTAAATTTATTTTCACGATTTATGAAAATTGGAAATAAGGAAATAAAAACAATATTAGGATTATTTTTTTCTTTTTCAAAGCGCTTATCGCAAACATCGAAGTCTACGCAGATAAAGTAGCAGGCCGTAGCTTGTTAGTGCATATTATGAGTATATCTTATACAATATTAAAGGATTTCCAATTGGACTCTTGGGTTGAAAACGCAAAAAAAAAATGCTAATATCAATACTTGTAAGATTCAAATTATACACATAGTTACAGATTTTAGAATGAATCAAAAGAGGGATAAACCACGGCAACAAAAAAGCGAGATAAAAGTCCTATTTGGTAATCTCGAAGGATATCAAACAATATGTGTGCCAAATTTCCGCTAGTTCCGTTCAGCTGTTTAATGGTGTTTAGTAACAAACATCCAAACATACAGAGTTTAATATTAGTTAGAAGTAAGTATGGGTAGTGTAGTGATCACATGATATTGTTTTCAAATTCCTCGAACATATTGGGGTATACAAATAATGAATTCAATAACAGTTTATAGCTTAGATGCAGTATATTACGCTTTCAATGAGCACGCTCCGTTTTACAATTTATAATTATGTTAGGTGTTTAATGATTCCTAGGAACCTTTTATGGCCGTTTTGGGATCAACAACTAATTGTGGCCAATATTTTAATACGGACTACCAATTTTTATTGTTGGCACCATTTACACCCGTGTGCAATGCTTTGATTTACTAAAATACGTTTAGTGGGACTGTGGGGGAACTGACAATGGCCAAGTATTTTGAGAAGACTCTACTTTGATATAAGTGTTAAAACGGTACTTCCTTAAATAATTATTGGTACAAGGTCATTATGGATACTATCGGGCACTGCAAAAGATTACAAGCAAAGCAAGGAACTCAGATCATACTGCCTAATCTATTTATTTGTTTTACTTTATAAGTTTTGCCTTATTATTTTTTGATAAAGTAATAAATTTTAAAATTGTCACTTTCGGCAATATATGCACGTTTTGACCAAATTATAGATACGCAGTTTTTTATTCGCCGTGTTCAAAAAAATTACACAACTAAGTGTTAATTTAAAAAAAATATATCAATATACTAATACTTAAAATTAAAAATACTTGTATAACTAATTACTTAAATAATACTGTTCAAATGGTCATTGTTGTGAAAAAAAATATCTCTCTTGTTACAGTTCGGTGTGAGCAGCAGCCGCGTTAACAAGGCTCCCTGGAGCCAGTAGACACGCCCTAACAAGGTGCTAGCCAACCAATTATTATGGGCTGTAAACCTCAGTCTTCCGAGAAAAAAACTGGCCCATATCACGAGGAATTCGGTCAAGACAGTTTTGGATTTTTGGACATCTAATATGCGTTAACATTAGGACAAATTTCATTAACATCAAAAAAAAATTATTACGTAACCAAAAATTTTGAATATGCAAGAAATATGTATTTTTTTTATGTAGATTTTATAAATAAAGTTGCAAATCTTGAAAGTGCAGTTTTTTTTTTTCTAATCCGAAAGAGACTACCAAACTGCTCAAATCCATTAATAAGCAAAATCATAACACGTGATCCGTAATTTGTTATGGAGAAGAAAACATGGTTTTATAATTTTAGATATTGATACCAAATATTATTTGATAAGCAGACAGTATTTAAACGATTGGACTAGTTTTCAACACCGTGTTAAAACAAGGATATGAATAATTAGGGATTCCTTGCGGCTCCACGCGAATGGAATAACGAATCACATTTATTAAATTCAAAAAGAAATTCTAAAACTCCGGCCGTCTTACTTGGTTGCATTATAAAAAGAACCTCTGTTATTTATTTACACACTAGATCCAAAGCTTTAGTGTGGGATTTAATGATATTACAATCAGTTATTTATTTTTACAAATAAGCCATTTATAACACTTTACGCGTCCTAATTATTATTTTTACACCATAACTTCCGGACAATATGTAAGTCAGTGTCAGGCAAGGAAAATTTCCGATAGTTTTTTTGTTATATTTGTGCATTTTCCTGCACAACAACCAACACAACACAACCACTTTTACCATAGGACTGACATCGAAATGTAAAAAAAAAACTACATTTCTCCATACAAACTGATGTCAGCTCGTTGACATCGATTGTTAAGTATGGATTATTTTTTCCAATTCCAATGTTGGTCCTACAGCAACATTTATTGTATTTGAGCAGGAAAATGTGACTTCTGCGGCTCCAAAACCAACGATAATTCACTATGTTTTATGTAAAAATCTTGAGATACGGAACCCTAAAACTGGAGTTGAAATTTTTATCATCGGTGGTGTAATTAAAAACGCTGTAAACGTAAATGGGACACGGCGATCTGGCCGCTGGTAACGAGACGAACAAATGATTTAATTATACACCACTTTGATTGATTGTAACAGCCTTTTAAACCCTAAAATCTTTGGGGATACTACACCGTATTAGTAAGGACAGTGGTAGCTCAGGCTCAAAGATCGGAGTCTTTCTTCCTATTTTGATATTCAGTTCAGCTGATCAATAGTTTTGTATTTTTTTTTCTTTTTGTCCATTGCTGTTTGTTTTTTTTTGTCTTGTACAACAACGCAACAACAACTGGACCGATTTCGCTAATTCTTTTTTTTTGTGTTTGTTATTGTCATGGTTCTTATGAAAGAAAAAAATAATAAAATTGCGCGGAGAATTAGAAAATTTAAGAAAACTAAGGACAACAAGCAACAGCTAGTAATATACTATACAGGGTGTACAAAAGAATGGGACACACCTTAAAACCACGTGATCAGCTGATCATATACATCAACTTTTCCTATAGGAGCAACATCGATATCGTGATTTTATTTTCAGATGCTCCATACATTATCATCCAGGTATGCGAGTAAGATTTCGATGTTGCTACCATAGTAAAAGTTGATGTATATGATCAGCTGATCACGTGGTTTTAAAGAGTGTCCCATTCTCTTGTACAACCTGTATATTGGAAAACATCATATACATTGCTCTGATCCTAAGGTAGATAGCTAACTGCTAAATAATAGGTAAGTGTTACAGAAATCAGAACCAACGACGGTACCACAACATCCAGACCGAGACAATATAGATAGGTCCTTTTTTCACATTATCCCATGACATTGACATAATATTTTTATTCCTTTAAAAATCCAGCATGGTATCCCGGATAAAATAACAAACTGATTTCTAATAAGATTAGGTACTACAATTATACCTACCTATATTTACTGACCACTACTTAAATTATGAAAGTATCTGTTTTCCCTATTCATAAATTAATATACAAATGATTACTGCATTCGATTTCAAAATCGATTATTTTAGATACGAATATAAAACTACGGCATTAGCACACAAAAAGCGATAAACTCGCGAGTAGAATTTAAGTTATTTGCTCTTTAGAACAATAATGAACGGGTAATGTGGCCGGTTTCCGGTGGAAAAGTGTATATCTGGTTAACTACGTGGTTTGACGGACACACGGCCATGGAGATCGGAGAGCATTACCTCACATTTTTAGGCATATCTCCAAAAATCGTTCTAGATTTGAAGTTTATATTTATTACTTTTAATGTAGCCGATTGAGAGAGCCTTGCTTCGTGTGTCTCTGTGTGATAGGATCCGATATGAGATCAGGGGTTTCATTTTTAAAGCGTTCGATATCCTATTCGCATACGAAATCCTAAGAATCGCATAAAATTTTCTATGAGTTTATATGCGATTCTAGTGACTTCGTATGCGAATTGGAATTCGAATATCTCAAAATATACCTCCTGTAGAGGAACTAAGTCACTGACATAGTCGAAGCTTAAATGGCAATTGTTTACAGAACTGACAACTGTTAGGGAAGAAAGGATTTCGCGTATCATCCAGGAACCGGAAGACGGAGGCAGCGTGGGCAAGCCCCCAGCACGCAGTAGACTGACGAGTTGATGACCTAGATAATGTGGCCGGCATTCGCTGGATGCAAATGGCCCAGAGCCGCTCGCTCTTTCGTTCTATAGGGAAGGCCTATGGTGATGATGATGATGACTCGATGGAACAAATAATGCCAACACTGAAGCAAACGAAAACTTGTTATCTAATCGAAATATCAACTAGGGATTCCGAACTAAATGAATGAAAATAGAGTCCGATTTGCCAGCTTTTCCACCCTAGCGCCTAGTCCAGCTGTAAATAATAAATTGTTTCCACAATCACACTAATTATCTAGCCAACTAAGCAAAGCTTGTGACAAGATAACGGATAAACATACTTAACGTGCTCATTACACAAATATTTGCCCCATGCGAGATTCGAAACCGCAACCGCCAGGCTTTGTAGTCCGGAGCGCGAACCACCACACCAGACGGTCGTCATAGATTCGACATAGAGTCGACATTTTTAAAGATTCAACTACATATTGGCGTTTCTATCCATCCGTGTGTCCCGCCCAGCCCAGGAACGTTGTTGTTCATTTCATTAGCGATCGTGAGCAGATATCGTTATTGCGTGGCGTTCACTTGGGGGCGCAGTATACGTCAGGGGTACAGATAAATTTATTTCTGAAAGTTACTAGGTAACTTCTTCTTTCTAGCATTTGATGGCTGATTACATCTGACAATAAGAGAGAGAGAGAGAAATATTTTATTAGACACACACAACTATACAAAAGTAGAATACATACAAAATACAAAAAACATAAAAAAAGAAAAGGCAGACAAATAACAACATTAAACAACAAGAAAAAAGCACAAAAAATTGCATACCATGATCCGCATCGATGTGGTGTCTAATGGGCACCAGCTCAGCATGTGCTGCAGAAAATTGCAGCGCTGATTTTCAGCTGGAGCCCTAGCCCTATAAGATAGTCACAGGCCTTACAACACCCCTCCACCAATCCGCACTGGGCTAGCGTGGTGGAGTATGGCCCAAACCACCGTATATAGTTGAGGTGAAGCCTGTGCCCTGCAGTGGGATGTATACAATGTGATATGGGCGGTACTTCTAACCCGTTAAAGATAAGTCATCACCACACCGTTAAGGGAAGTGCGATATCTAATTTTAAAGACAAAAAATAGGCCTTATATTAAACTCTCATAGGGTTACT
This sequence comes from Anania fuscalis, assembly GCA_950371115.1. NCBI lineage: Eukaryota > Metazoa > Arthropoda > Insecta > Lepidoptera > Crambidae > Anania > Anania fuscalis. Next base: position 10,436,414 of record OX493348.1, on the reverse strand, counting down.
TTATGACAGGGACAATTAAAAGCATACATGAGACAATTTAGATTAAAATTGTGCAGATCCGAAACATCAGCATGGCGGATACGGCCCCGTGAGCAGCCTTTGCACAAAACACTTCCACATCGGTGACGTGAATCTGACCACTAGGGTTCTCGGAATACTATTGCGACTGTCCCGCACATTGCCAATCATCGGAGCTGTTTTTTTGCGAATGATAGCTTTAAATCCAGCAGTTTGGTACTCCGCAAACATGCACTGCAAAAGCGAGGCAGTCTAAACAGCATCCTAAAGATATTATTACATATATTGAATGCGGGGTGTCCAGAGATTTTTGGTGTGTTTGACACACAGACTTCCCATATAGATACTCTGGCAATATGCTTTTAAAATCGTGATCTTTACTTGTTCTGTGAACTATTAAATATAGGCCCTATATTATACTCTCGACAACCTCCGTAGCCGAAAGGCTCTTTCTCGGGTCGCGAAGGTTTCTCGAGTCTGGGTGTTATGGAACCGTCGCTGTTTCTCGTTTCTATAACCGACGTGCTTTAGCTTCTAACCTTAGAATCAGAGCAATGTATGTGATGTTGCCTGCTTATACTCTATCAGTGGTTTGATCAACAATTATTTATCTGTAGTCCAAGCCTATACTATGTACAAAACACACTCGCCTCTAAAACATAAATAAATAATTACATGATTATGTTGAATGAAGCTTAATCACCTGCTAATCACAGCTCTTCTTGTAGCAAGGGGCCTAATAACATAATGACGGGGGAGTGAGACAACGCTCTTTAATTTTAATTTAATTTAATTTCATATAATTCAATCTCATTTTATTTTAATTATTGCCATTTTATTTTATCTTTTAATACATTTATATTTTATTGACATTTTTCATTTTAAATTTTAATGTATTTTATTTTTAATATATGTGTGAAGTTTGTAAAGTTATGGGCCAAGATGCCTGAAATAAATGCTATTTTATTTTATTATGTGCAATTAGGCCGAAACGTCGGGAACATAATAGAAAGAGGTATGTGTTGCATAAATACCCGTGTGTGTAGTGTTAGTTTGAAAAGATGCAACAAGAAAATTTAAAGTGTAACAAAAGGCGAAATAAAATTTAAAGGACGTGTAGAGTAAACAAGGAGTTCTGTAAACAAGGTTAACAATTATTTTGCTTCTATTGGTAAGTCATTAGCTAGTCAAATCAAGGATTCTAATTCATTAAACTTAAGCATGACGCCTACTCTGTACATAAATTCGGGTCCAACTGTATCATCTTTTGCACTTTGTTATACCGATTTCGATGAGGTACGATCCGTATTAATGAATCTAAAAAACAGCAGTGCTCCCGGACACGATAAAATTCCGAACAGTTTTCTAAAAGCTGCCCACGAACAATTAGTGCCTGTCCTAACTCATTTGGTAAATATTTGCTTCGAGCAAGGAATCTTCCCAAATGTCCTTAAGGAAGCCGTAATCACTGCCGTGCATAAGAGTGGAGATAGATCTATTGCATCCAACTACAGGCCAATTTGTGTTTTACTATCTATTTCAAAAATTCTTGAAAAGTTGATTAACAAAAGATTAGTCAACTACCTTGATAAATTCAGTCTTTTATCATCATCACAGTTCGGATTCCGACAGGGCTTGTCTACGGAGGACGCCGTCACGGCACTTACCTCATCTATCACAAAGAGTGTGGACAGTGGGAGAAGGTGTCTTGTCGTTTTTTTGGATCTAAAAAAGGCCTTCGACACTGTCTCTGTCCCCATTCTCCTGCATAAACTCGAAAACATTGGTATACGTGGACTACCCCTATTACTGTTTAGAGACTACCTGACGGGTCTAAAACAAAGGGTTAAAATAACCAACTATACCAGCACAGAGGAAAGCGTCACGTACGGAGTTCCACAGGGCAGTGTCCTAGGCCGAACTTTATTTCTTATTTATATAAATGAGCTTAGTAATATGGACATAGATGACGGGCAAGCTTTTTCTTATGCAGATGATACCGCTTTACTTTTTACAGGCAATACATGGGATTGTACACGTAGGTCTGCTGAAAGAGGTCTCCTGAATGTGGCATCATGGCTGGACAGAAATCTCTTAACCCTTAATGCAGCAAAAACAAATTACATTTGCTTTTCAAATTATGATAGCTCTCAACCGACTGGTGATTTCCATATAAAAATTCATAATTGTAAATTTTTGTTTTTAGCAATTCCATGCAAGGTTTAATTGAAGATAAATAACACTTGAAAAAAGTCATCGACCTCAGGTGGGACTCGAATTCATAATTCTTCAAATGTTTTAGGTACAGACAGTTGTTCTTGCATTAAATTGGAAAAAGTAGGGCATACTAAATACCTAGGAATAATATTAGACCAGAGGTTGTCCTGGCCCATGCATATAGAGTTGATCATGAACAGAACTAGGAAATTAATTTGGACATTTAAAATATTACGACATATCGCTGATAAGGATCTTTTAAAACAAATTTACCTGTCACTTGCGCAATCTGTTCTTGGTTATTGTCTCCCAATCTGGGTCGGAGCAACTAAAATCAAATTCCTTCAACTAGAAAGGGCTCAACGCTCATTATTAAAAGTAATGTTTTTTAGACCATACAGGTTCCCTACAGATATGCTCTACTACACATTGGGACTTTTCAGTGTACGAAAGCTGTATGTAATAATGATCATACTTAAAAAACACAAGTCTCTTCCCTTCATAAAAGATAATTATACAAAAAATAGGAGAAAGAAAAAGAAAAACATTGCTTCCACAGTTAAGACAATGGACCACTTTTGCCAAGAGACAGTATGAAAGTCAATCTTCATTTCTTTATAATAAAATAAATAGTGAATTAACGATCTATCCGCTCACATTATTTAACTGTAAAAAAACTGTTACTGATTGGTTAAATACTAAGACTTACGATGAAATAGAAGAAATGGTTCAAGCTAGGGTATAATACATTACTTAGTATGGGAAAAAAAAGTTGTTTATTTTTAACTAAAACTTTTACTACTTAATGTTCACATTACATACATAAATACCCTTAAACATTATTTCGCCTTTTTGTGACACCCTATATAATGCAAGTGATGTTGTCCAATAGCAGCAGTTCTTTTTTCAGCAGTTTTTTTTTCCTATGGTAAGTAGCTAAAGCACTTGTGTTATAGAAATCAGAAACAACGACGGTACCATAACACCCAGACCCGAGACAATATAGAAAAGTTCGTTTCCTACATTGACCCGACCGGGGATCGAACCCGGAACCTCGGAAATGGCGACACCATATCAGTCCGGCGTGCTCGCCTCTCGGCTACGGAGGTCGTCAAAAGTGTTTCCCAATTAAGTTACTTATAGCAATTAACATCAATTAGTTGACATTACTTATTATAAGTTGTCCCTTAGTACCCCTTTTGCCATAAACTCTGGTACCTTCTTAATATTAATCGAATTTATATTAGCAATCAAAGATTAAGTTTCTAAAAATGAAACGACTCTGTACAAACTTTCAAATTATGTGTATTTCAAACAAATGATATCTGAATATATTTTGTGTATGCTGTCAACATCGTTAAACAGACCACAAAAAAACAAGAAAGAATAAAGCATGTAAAGTAAATCTATTATGTTACGAAACAAAAAGTAGCATGCGACAGCAAAAACCCTTATTTAAAATCCCTTCAAAATATCCATAAGTTGTACAATAAATAGGGTATTGATACCTTATGGAAAATTACTAAGTTAAAGAGTGACTATATTTTCGACAAGTATCTAAAGTAAAATATAATCACGTATCATTTTGTATAAAAACTAAGTAATAATATTAGTAATAGGTCAATTATAACCTCGTTATCTACTTAAAACAAAGCACGCACGATTTAAGAAAAAAAAACACCTACTGTAGCTCTCGAAGATACATTCCGACGAAATTAAAAAATGACAGATGCAATAGGTACGTACCCAAAAAAAAGAAACGAAAACAGTCCCATTTTTTTTCAACCGTTTTTGCAGTAACGAAACGCGTGTCGTTCGGAATTCGAAAATCGAATCCAAATATTTTTAAACGGTCAATTAAATTGGCAATTTCGTATGAGATGCTGACGAGATGCCCCCAATTCACTAAAATAACAGTTTTTGTTAGACCTTTTGTGACGGCTGAATGAAGATCGATGGATCACATTACAAATGTCTGACAAAGTTTTTTTTTACAAAATATAATAGGCCATTACTAAACGATGCCACATGTGCCCATGAAGGTTTGTCCATGTTATTTCACCTTTATTTTGCAAGTTAATTTGGTTTTGGATGACATCTACGATGCCATAATCCCTATAGGTAAGTAAATGTTATATCTGGCAAAATATTTTTAAAAAATACAGAATACATATGGTTTTTGGGTATTAATGAAAATATTGGAGCTTGCCACAATAGACAGTTCTCTAGTAGCAATATTGTTTAATTCGAAGGTTTAAGTTAAACTTTAGAAAATATAGGTACTGGTGAAATATTCCTTGCTTAGTGTTATAAGTACAGGTATCGCATGTTAAGTAACTGACAATAATAAATATGCAAAGTTTGTACGCCTCCAAATACAAGATAACAAAATTCTGACACATCATAAAACCAATTACAAGTTACAACCTATTCCAATAATTCTAAAAATTAAAACTATAAACGTCAACGGTTCGACGAACGATTGCATATTCTACACGCACCGCGGTAATAAACAACTGCATTCAATTCAAAACGTTGCGGGAACACACCGTGTGGTCAAGTAGGGCGTAGCTATGCAATGCACCTCCAGAAGCGCCTCTAAACATAACTAATTCGAACTATGCGGTTAGAATGGTAATGCACGGTGCAACAACGAAACGTTTACGCGGGAGTATTGACATTTGACGTTATTTTTTTTAATAGTAAATGGCTACTGCACTACTTTATTTTATGTCATTCTAGCCATCAAACTGAACTGAGGCAAGGAATCACTATTATCGTTAGACTTTGGAAGTCCACTGCTGGACATAGGCGTCCCCTGTCGAACGCCACAACAAGCGTCTCTGGACCATTTGCATCCTGCGGCTGCCAACTTTGACTCGCTCGGCAGTCCTTCGCACAGGAGTCCTACTCAAGTTGCATAAAAATCAATCAATATCATCTTCCACAGCTCATATTCGAATCCACTCACAGCTGCTTATAAATGTCCTCTCTCGTTTGTTTCCACTTTATGTTCTTTCTAGCCCAAAGTACAATACTTTGGATCTTATAGATCTGCTGTTACCAGCTCTAGCCAAGTATGCGGCCCAGAAACGCCAGATGAGTATTTTTTAAATCGCAATGTAGATAACATCAACCAATAAATCTGTAAGTTTCAAAGAAAGGGAACATCCTTGTGTTGCGTTATATCACACTATGATTTGCCTGTGGCTTCTCCCATCACATCAAATTGACCTACAATTTTGAAAAATTGTAATCAAATTGCTTTGAGCCCGAGGATGCCGGCCGGATTTTAATCGAAAGCGAAATACCATATCACTGCACCAATTAGCCAAGTTATGAATTTGGTTCGAAATAATTGCAAAGTATCAAAGGAGGCATTTCTCATAGACCTAAAAATAAGATAGACACACCACAATTAAATACAAAAACGCATCCCGTACGATTTAATAGCCTCACACGTCTGTAATTTACCTCCAATCACGAATACCCAACGCATAAAACAGTTAACAGCTACACAAGTGCAACAAAGTTGTCTGTCACATTTTTAAACGGTCTTAAATATACTGCAACAATGTAAGTGCGCGCGCGCATCAGGATGCGTCTCGCTGTCGCCCCCCGCACGCAGGAAGCCCGAGCAGCGACCATTAACAACACTAGCACCCGATACGCATATTTATTTTGAATATTTATCGAGTGACGCGTGGACAGGACTAGGAGACTAGCAATGTAGGTGCAGAAGACCAACTCCATTCATGTTTGGGCTACTCTAAAACTTTTCATGTTTTGTAAGAAATTAGATAAACCTAACCTTTTTTTTGCATGAGGAAAGGCATTAACGCACATCCTCCAACCGCGGGGAACGGCTGTAAGAGTGTGTGGAACTCCAGGCTCAGAAGGAGCTCTCGGTGCCCTCCGGTACCTTACGTGAAAAGGAGCCAGGGGTTACGCTATTAGCCGCAGCCGCTGGCATGCTCAGGTAAACCTAACCTAACAATTTCAAAGGAACCAAAGTTACCGTCATAGTTCTTTGTGGCACACACAGGTCACATCCCTCGCAGATCTGACAACCACTGGGAAAGTAGTTAAGGTTCTCGTCCTCGAGTGCCGAGTTCGAACACGAAGCGAGGGATGGCCTCCGGTGGACTCAAAGTTACAAGAAGCCACTTTATGCAAACGGGTCGTTTGCATAAACTGGCCTTTGGTAATTCAGCGAGTGGTATGTCTATGGACAAAGCCGCTAAGTCGCCAAAGGCTTCATTAGCTTGATGGCTTGAACTATATTTGCCATTTTGGAAGCTGTCAAGCTATAAATGCTATATCATTATTATGCGATATTTAACAGGGACTTTTGCATAGCTCAATGAAAGCGGAAGTTCTAAAAACTTTAACTATAATTGTTATGCAGAATATATATTTCTTTTTTACACTTACCCTTCTGTTCCCATTTCATCACTCATCATTTTGTAGCATTAATTTTATTCTATGCCACAGCGCACTCGTAGATATCAGAAAAAAACTTTTATTGGCTATTGTTGAATAGTTATGATATTTGAGATTACTCTTTCAATTCTATGCCACGTCGTGGACAGGAATTGTCTAATTGCTCAATTTGGGAAAACCTCCATAGGTTCAACGATGATTAAAACAGAACAATGGTGACGTGCAAGCGCAGCTTACACTAAAAGCTAAGCTAACTAAAGGTTACGAAATTTGAGCTGGTAAATTTGTGCGCCGTGAGGTGCCGGCATGTTAAAAGACTTTTATTGCACCACCCCTTCTCTTCCTATGGGTGTCGTAAGAGGCGACTACAGGAGAACCGCCATAAGAAGACGGGCAGCAGCGTCTCCTCTCCACCATCGGCCAAACTGTGATCGCCAACCCGCCTGCCAAGCGTGATAATTATGGCAAAATCCTCCTTTGGGCCTGTGTCCAGCAGTGGACTTATATAGGCTGCTGATGTGTATGTGAAATTTGCGGAAAAAATATTTTCCAGTTAATGTCATACATTTTTCTACTGCACTGTTAGAAAGTGGGTACTTTCGTTATAAGAGCTTTTTACCTTTTGGAACCCTAAAAATCAGCTATTTAATTTATTGTAGTCTTTAAATTGTTGACAAATCTTAAGACATGCGCGTTTAATATAGCAAATTTTTTGCATAGAAAATTATATACAGATACGTGTACTATTTCGAGCTATTCAGTTATTAAAGTATAACGGGTGCAACACAATTACGACTTCCAATAAAAAGGCTACAGCATGTTAACACTTGGATATTAATGTCCTCTAGCTACAAGATTTATATCCAAGAATATTCCAAACAGAATAACAGTGGCATCATTGTCCGGCTACCTTACTTTCTTTGTCCTTATGAAGATGTAATAAGGTAGATTTTTGAGTGATAATAATAGCAGCTGACGAAACAGACAACTTAGGTGTTTAAACTACATTATGCATCATAATTCGTAAAAGATGTTTTCCTCTAGTCCCTGGTCTATTCGAGATACGTTTGTCTATGAACCTAATACGCAAGTCTAGTTTTTACTCAAGCGATTTCCATCACATCTTCGTTTCTCTAAGACGGGAAACCAATTATTTTCGATAATAGCTACACAATTAACCTTATTTAAATGCGTAGCTTTCTTTATGACTCTCCTCACCACTTAGCTAGGGCAAAAAATAAATACAAAATTCATTTTTACAGCAGCACCTGACAGTTTGTGAAGCTCAAACAGAAGGGGCGGTCGGACATTTTAAGCCTAAAGGAAAGGTTAAGCCTAGGTAGATTTCACCGGTTCTATGTTTTATTTCTATACAGTTTTGGCTGGCAATCAGTGGCGGTCATTGGCTTTATTTCGAGGTAGACAGTAGAAAATTACTTAAGTATTTTATTAATCAAAATCAGTGGTTTTCATCAATGACACACATTTGAAAGTACCTACTGCCTACCTCATTTCATTTACCAGGTAGGCACTGCCTAGTTGCTACACTGCGGTAGGTATTTCTAACTTAAACAAGATAGAAACAATATTGCAGAAAAGCCCCCTTGGTGGACGCAATATTACACAAACAGCTGACCAGCGGAGTAACCCAACAGCTTCGCTGGCCAATACAATACGATATTTGTAAGCACGTCAAAAAAAACGCCCCGACCTGTGTTGCTTCTATAGGTCTAAGCAGTCTGTGTCCAGTACTCGGGGCCACGTTTGACACCAATGGGCATTAGAATGACAGACAGACGGACGGGGAATACCTAATGAGGTGCTGTGACGGAATCAAATAATTTGTGGGTGAGATAATTGGGGATACAGGTGGGCTACGAAAGTTTACCTTAACTCTATTGAAGGTGTCTTGACGAGTTAAAGAGATTGCTTGCAACGATACGAGCCAAAGAAGTTATTTACTAATAGATAATTTGCATAAAGCAAAAACATACTTAAATGGCTTTTAATGTATACATAAATGACTAAATGTATAGTTCCGTAGAGGCGTCCACGCCAGACAATAATAGCACCCCCATCTCTGAGGTTAAGGGTTCAATTCCCGGTCGGGTCAATGTAGAAAACGAACTTTTCTATATTGGCTCGGGTCTGCGTGTTGTGATACCGTTGTTGTTTCGGATTTCTATAACACAAAGTGCTTTAGCTATTTACCTTAGGATCAGAGCAATGTATGTGATGTTGTCCAATATTATATTATTATTATACTTGTGTTACAGAAATAAGAAACAACGACGGTACGGTACCACAACAACACCCAAACCCGAGACAATATAGAAAAGTTCGTTTTCTACACTGACCCGATCGGGAATCGAACCCGGAATCTTAGAGATGGCGACGCCATATAGTCCGGCGTGCTCGCCTCTCGGCTACGGAGGTCTTTTGTACTATATTATTTTTGTAGCCCTGTATCATATTTAACAGACTAAATAACTAAACTAAAGTGGAGCAAAGGTTACAAGCCGTTAAAACAATATTTTCTCTTTCTATTCAAACTTACCACTTTGTTACAAATTGTTATATTACTTTGTTACAAAAAAAACCATAAATAAAATACAAATTGAGACTTGTTTTTGTTTTTTTTTTTATTTAGGTTAATTTATTTTTATATTTAGTTAGTATATTACTATTTAAAGTTAGGTTAGGTAATTGTATATACAAATTGATATTTATGAATAAAACAAGAGTAAATTGAGACTCAATTTTCGACTTTCACTCAATTTTTCGTATGCGCATTGCCGTTAATTCAATTCTATGCCGTCCGGAGCGATGTGTATCGGCCTTTCTCTCACGTAGTTCGTCACGAAAAGTTCGTTTTCTACATTGACCCGACCGGGAATTGAACCCTTAACCTCAGAGATGGGGGTGCTATTATTGTCTGGCGTGGACGCCTCTACGGAACTATACATTTAGTCATTTATGTATACATTAAAAGCCATTTAAGTATGTTTTTGCTTTATGCAAATTATCTATTAGTAAATAACTTCTTTGGCTCGTATCGTTGCAAGCAATCTCTTTAACTCGTCAAGACACCTTCAATAGAGTTAAGGTAAACTTTCGTAGCCCACCTGTATCCCCAATTATCTCACCCACAAATTATTTGATTCCGTCACAGCACCTCATTAGGTATTCCCCGTCCGTCTGTCTGTCATTCTAATGCCCATTGGTGTCAAACGTGGCCCCGAGTACTGGACACAGACTGCTTAGACCTATAGAAGCAACACAGGTCGGGGCGTTTTTTTTGACGTGCTTACAAATATCGTATTGTATTGGCCAGCGAAGCTGTTGGGTTACTCCGCTGGTCAGCTGTTTGTGTAATATTGCGTCCACCAAGGGGGCTTTTCTGCAATATTGTTTCTATCTTGTTTAAGTTAGAAATACCTACCGCAGTGTAGCAACTAGGCAGTGCCTACCTGGTAAATGAAATGAGGTAGGCAGTAGGTACTTTCAAATGTGTGTCATTGATGAAAACCACTGATTTTGATTAATAAAATACTTAAGTAATTTTCTACTGTCTACCTCGAAATAAAGCCAATGACCGCCACTGATTGCCAGCCAAAACTGTATAGAAATAAAACATAGAACCGGTGAAATCTACCTAGGCTTAACCTTTCCTTTAGGCTTAAAATGTCCGACCGCCCCTTCTGTTTGAGCTTCACAAACTGTCAGGTGCTGCTGTAAAAATGAATTTTGTATTTATTTTTTGCCCTAGCTAAGTGGTGAGGAGAGTCATAAAGAAAGCTACGCATTTAAATAAGGTTAATTGTGTAGCTATTATCGAAAATAATTGGTTTCCCGTCTTAGAGAAACGAAGATGTGATGGAAATCGCTTGAGTAAAAACTAGACTTGCGTATTAGGTTCATAGACAAACGTATCTCGAATAGACCAGGGACTAGAGGAAAACATCTTTTACGAATTATGATGCATAATGTAGTTTAAACACCTAAGTTGTCTGTTTCGTCAGCTGCTATTATTATCACTCAAAAATCTACCTTATTACATCTTCATAAGGACAAAGAAAGTAAGGTAGCCGGACAATGATGCCACTGTTATTCTGTTTGGAATATTCTTGGATATAAATCTTGTAGCTAGAGGACATTAATATCCAAGTGTTAACATGCTGTAGCCTTTTTATTGGAAGTCGTAATTGTGTTGCACCCGTTATACTTTAATAACTGAATAGCTCGAAATAGTACACGTATCTGTATATAATTTTCTATGCAAAAAATTTGCTATATTAAACGCGCATGTCTTAAGATTTGTCAACAATTTAAAGACTACAATAAATTAAATAGCTGATTTTTAGGGTTCCAAAAGGTAAAAAGCTCTTATAACGAAAGTACCCACTTTCTAACAGTGCAGTAGAAAAATGTATGACATTAACTGGAAAATATTTTTTCCGCAAATTTCACATACACATCAGCAGCCTATATAAGTCCACTGCTGGACACAGGCCCAAAGGAGGATTTTGCCATAATTATCACGCTTGGCAGGCGGGTTGGCGATCACAGTTTGGCCGATGGTGGAGAGGAGACGCTGCTGCCCGTCTTCTTATGGCGGTTCTCCTGTAGTCGCCTCTTACGACACCCATAGGAAGAGAAGGGGTGGTGCAATAAAAGTCTTTTAACATGCCGGCACCTCACGGCGCACAAATTTACCAGCTCAAATTTCGTAACCTTTAGTTAGCTTAGCTTTTAGTGTAAGCTGCGCTTGCACGTCACCATTGTTCTGTTTTAATCATCGTTGAACCTATGGAGGTTTTCCCAAATTGAGCAATTAGACAATTCCTGTCCACGACGTGGCATAGAATTGAAAGAGTAATCTCAAATATCATAACTATTCAACAATAGCCAATAAAAGTTTTTTTCTGATATCTACGAGTGCGCTGTGGCATAGAATAAAATTAATGCTACAAAATGATGAGTGATGAAATGGGAACAGAAGGGTAAGTGTAAAAAAGAAATATATATTCTGCATAACAATTATAGTTAAAGTTTTTAGAACTTCCGCTTTCATTGAGCTATGCAAAAGTCCCTGTTAAATATCGCATAATAATGATATAGCATTTATAGCTTGACAGCTTCCAAAATGGCAAATATAGTTCAAGCCATCAAGCTAATGAAGCCTTTGGCGACTTAGCGGCTTTGTCCATAGACATACCACTCGCTGAATTACCAAAGGCCAGTTTATGCAAACGACCCGTTTGCATAAAGTGGCTTCTTGTAACTTTGAGTCCACCGGAGGCCATCCCTCGCTTCGTGTTCGAACTCGGCACTCGAGGACGAGAACCTTAACTACTTTCCCAGTGGTTGTCAGATCTGCGAGGGATGTGACCTGTGTGTGCCACAAAGAACTATGACGGTAACTTTGGTTCCTTTGAAATTGTTAGGTTAGGTTTACCTGAGCATGCCAGCGGCTGCGGCTAATAGCGTAACCCCTGGCTCCTTTTCACGTAAGGTACCGGAGGGCACCGAGAGCTCCTTCTGAGCCTGGAGTTCCACACACTCTTACAGCCGTTCCCCGCGGTTGGAGGATGTGCGTTAATGCCTTTCCTCATGCAAAAAAAAGGTTAGGTTTATCTAATTTCTTACAAAACATGAAAAGTTTTAGAGTAGCCCAAACATGAATGGAGTTGGTCTTCTGCACCTACATTGCTAGTCTCCTAGTCCTGTCCACGCGTCACTCGATAAATATTCAAAATAAATATGCGTATCGGGTGCTAGTGTTGTTAATGGTCGCTGCTCGGGCTTCCTGCGTGCGGGGGGCGACAGCGAGACGCATCCTGATGCGCGCGCGCACTTACATTGTTGCAGTATATTTAAGACCGTTTAAAAATGTGACAGACAACTTTGTTGCACTTGTGTAGCTGTTAACTGTTTTATGCGTTGGGTATTCGTGATTGGAGGTAAATTACAGACGTGTGAGGCTATTAAATCGTACGGGATGCGTTTTTGTATTTAATTGTGGTGTGTCTATCTTATTTTTAGGTCTATGAGAAATGCCTCCTTTGATACTTTGCAATTATTTCGAACCAAATTCATAACTTGGCTAATTGGTGCAGTGATATGGTATTTCGCTTTCGATTAAAATCCGGCCGGCATCCTCGGGCTCAAAGCAATTTGATTACAATTTTTCAAAATTGTAGGTCAATTTGATGTGATGGGAGAAGCCACAGGCAAATCATAGTGTGATATAACGCAACACAAGGATGTTCCCTTTCTTTGAAACTTACAGATTTATTGGTTGATGTTATCTACATTGCGATTTAAAAAATACTCATCTGGCGTTTCTGGGCCGCATACTTGGCTAGAGCTGGTAACAGCAGATCTATAAGATCCAAAGTATTGTACTTTGGGCTAGAAAGAACATAAAGTGGAAACAAACGAGAGAGGACATTTATAAGCAGCTGTGAGTGGATTCGAATATGAGCTGTGGAAGATGATATTGATTGATTTTTATGCAACTTGAGTAGGACTCCTGTGCGAAGGACTGCCGAGCGAGTCAAAGTTGGCAGCCGCAGGATGCAAATGGTCCAGAGACGCTTGTTGTGGCGTTCGACAGGGGACGCCTATGTCCAGCAGTGGACTTCCAAAGTCTAACGATAATAGTGATTCCTTGCCTCAGTTCAGTTTGATGGCTAGAATGACATAAAATAAAGTAGTGCAGTAGCCATTTACTATTAAAAAAAATAACGTCAAATGTCAATACTCCCGCGTAAACGTTTCGTTGTTGCACCGTGCATTACCATTCTAACCGCATAGTTCGAATTAGTTATGTTTAGAGGCGCTTCTGGAGGTGCATTGCATAGCTACGCCCTACTTGACCAAACGGTGTGTTCCCGCAACGTTTTGAATTGAATGCAGTTGTTTATTACCGCGGTGCGTGTAGAATATGCAATCGTTCGTCGAACCGTTGACGTTTATAGTTTTAATTTTTAGAATTATTGGAATAGGTTGTAACTTGTAATTGGTTTTATGATGTGTCAGAATTTTGTTATCTTGTATTTGGAGGCGTACAAACTTTGCATATTTATTATTGTCAGTTACTTAACATGCGATACCTGTACTTATAACACTAAGCAAGGAATATTTCACCAGTACCTATATTTTCTAAAGTTTAACTTAAACCTTCGAATTAAACAATATTGCTACTAGAGAACTGTCTATTGTGGCAAGCTCCAATATTTTCATTAATACCCAAAAACCATATGTATTCTGTATTTTTTAAAAATATTTTGCCAGATATAACATTTACTTACCTATAGGGATTATGGCATCGTAGATGTCATCCAAAACCAAATTAACTTGCAAAATAAAGGTGAAATAACATGGACAAACCTTCATGGGCACATGTGGCATCGTTTAGTAATGGCCTATTATATTTTGTAAAAAAAAACTTTGTCAGACATTTGTAATGTGATCCATCGATCTTCATTCAGCCGTCACAAAAGGTCTAACAAAAACTGTTATTTTAGTGAATTGGGGGCATCTCGTCAGCATCTCATACGAAATTGCCAATTTAATTGACCGTTTAAAAATATTTGGATTCGATTTTCGAATTCCGAACGACACGCGTTTCGTTACTGCAAAAACGGTTGAAAAAAAATGGGACTGTTTTCGTTTCTTTTTTTTGGGTACGTACCTATTGCATCTGTCATTTTTTAATTTCGTCGGAATGTATCTTCGAGAGCTACAGTAGGTGTTTTTTTTTCTTAAATCGTGCGTGCTTTGTTTTAAGTAGATAACGAGGTTATAATTGACCTATTACTAATATTATTACTTAGTTTTTATACAAAATGATACGTGATTATATTTTACTTTAGATACTTGTCGAAAATATAGTCACTCTTTAACTTAGTAATTTTCCATAAGGTATCAATACCCTATTTATTGTACAACTTATGGATATTTTGAAGGGATTTTAAATAAGGGTTTTTGCTGTCGCATGCTACTTTTTGTTTCGTAACATAATAGATTTACTTTACATGCTTTATTCTTTCTTGTTTTTTTGTGGTCTGTTTAACGATGTTGACAGCATACACAAAATATATTCAGATATCATTTGTTTGAAATACACATAATTTGAAAGTTTGTACAGAGTCGTTTCATTTTTAGAAACTTAATCTTTGATTGCTAATATAAATTCGATTAATATTAAGAAGGTACCAGAGTTTATGGCAAAAGGGGTACTAAGGGACAACTTATAATAAGTAATGTCAACTAATTGATGTTAATTGCTATAAGTAACTTAATTGGGAAACACTTTTGACGACCTCCGTAGCCGAGAGGCGAGCACGCCGGACTGATATGGTGTCGCCATTTCCGAGGTTCCGGGTTCGATCCCCGGTCGGGTCAATGTAGGAAACGAACTTTTCTATATTGTCTCGGGTCTGGGTGTTATGGTACCGTCGTTGTTTCTGATTTCTATAACACAAGTGCTTTAGCTACTTACCATAGGAAAAAAAAACTGCTGAAAAAAGAACTGCTGCTATTGGACAACATCACTTGCATTATATAGGGTGTCACAAAAAGGCGAAATAATGTTTAAGGGTATTTATGTATGTAATGTGAACATTAAGTAGTAAAAGTTTTAGTTAAAAATAAACAACTTTTTTTTCCCATACTAAGTAATGTATTATACCCTAGCTTGAACCATTTCTTCTATTTCATCGTAAGTCTTAGTATTTAACCAATCAGTAACAGTTTTTTTACAGTTAAATAATGTGAGCGGATAGATCGTTAATTCACTATTTATTTTATTATAAAGAAATGAAGATTGACTTTCATACTGTCTCTTGGCAAAAGTGGTCCATTGTCTTAACTGTGGAAGCAATGTTTTTCTTTTTCTTTCTCCTATTTTTTGTATAATTATCTTTTATGAAGGGAAGAGACTTGTGTTTTTTAAGTATGATCATTATTACATACAGCTTTCGTACACTGAAAAGTCCCAATGTGTAGTAGAGCATATCTGTAGGGAACCTGTATGGTCTAAAAAACATTACTTTTAATAATGAGCGTTGAGCCCTTTCTAGTTGAAGGAATTTGATTTTAGTTGCTCCGACCCAGATTGGGAGACAATAACCAAGAACAGATTGCGCAAGTGACAGGTAAATTTGTTTTAAAAGATCCTTATCAGCGATATGTCGTAATATTTTAAATGTCCAAATTAATTTCCTAGTTCTGTTCATGATCAACTCTATATGCATGGGCCAGGACAACCTCTGGTCTAATATTATTCCTAGGTATTTAGTATGCCCTACTTTTTCCAATTTAATGCAAGAACAACTGTCTGTACCTAAAACATTTGAAGAATTATGAATTCGAGTCCCACCTGAGGTCGATGACTTTTTTCAAGTGTTATTTATCTTCAATTAAACCTTGCATGGAATTGCTAAAAACAAAAATTTACAATTATGAATTTTTATATGGAAATCACCAGTCGGTTGAGAGCTATCATAATTTGAAAAGCAAATGTAATTTGTTTTTGCTGCATTAAGGGTTAAGAGATTTCTGTCCAGCCATGATGCCACATTCAGGAGACCTCTTTCAGCAGACCTACGTGTACAATCCCATGTATTGCCTGTAAAAAGTAAAGCGGTATCATCTGCATAAGAAAAAGCTTGCCCGTCATCTATGTCCATATTACTAAGCTCATTTATATAAATAAGAAATAAAGTTCGGCCTAGGACACTGCCCTGTGGAACTCCGTACGTGACGCTTTCCTCTGTGCTGGTATAGTTGGTTATTTTAACCCTTTGTTTTAGACCCGTCAGGTAGTCTCTAAACAGTAATAGGGGTAGTCCACGTATACCAATGTTTTCGAGTTTATGCAGGAGAATGGGGACAGAGACAGTGTCGAAGGCCTTTTTTAGATCCAAAAAAACGACAAGACACCTTCTCCCACTGTCCACACTCTTTGTGATAGATGAGGTAAGTGCCGTGACGGCGTCCTCCGTAGACAAGCCCTGTCGGAATCCGAACTGTGATGATGATAAAAGACTGAATTTATCAAGGTAGTTGACTAATCTTTTGTTAATCAACTTTTCAAGAATTTTTGAAATAGATAGTAAAACACAAATTGGCCTGTAGTTGGATGCAATAGATCTATCTCCACTCTTATGCACGGCAGTGATTACGGCTTCCTTAAGGACATTTGGGAAGATTCCTTGCTCGAAGCAAATATTTACCAAATGAGTTAGGACAGGCACTAATTGTTCGTGGGCAGCTTTTAGAAAACTGTTCGGAATTTTATCGTGTCCGGGAGCACTGCTGTTTTTTAGATTCATTAATACGGATCGTACCTCATCGAAATCGGTATAACAAAGTGCAAAAGATGATACAGTTGGACCCGAATTTATGTACAGAGTAGGCGTCATGCTTAAGTTTAATGAATTAGAATCCTTGATTTGACTAGCTAATGACTTACCAATAGAAGCAAAATAATTGTTAACCTTGTTTACAGAACTCCTTGTTTACTCTACACGTCCTTTAAATTTTATTTCGCCTTTTGTTACACTTTAAATTTTCTTGTTGCATCTTTTCAAACTAACACTACACACACGGGTATTTATGCAACACATACCTCTTTCTATTATGTTCCCGACGTTTCGGCCTAATTGCACATAATAAAATAAAATAGCATTTATTTCAGGCATCTTGGCCCATAACTTTACAAACTTCACACATATATTAAAAATAAAATACATTAAAATTTAAAATGAAAAATGTCAATAAAATATAAATGTATTAAAAGATAAAATAAAATGGCAATAATTAAAATAAAATGAGATTGAATTATATGAAATTAAATTAAATTAAAATTTGCGAGACAAAATTAAATGCAGACAAATATAAACATACAGACAATAGAATTAATATTAAAACATACGTACCGGATATTAGATGAATAATAAAAAGAGTTATGTGTTGTACCCGTGTGTATAGTGTTAGTATCACTTGCTTTGCTGTCCTACGGTAAATAGCTAAAGCACTTGTGTTCTAGAAATTAGAAACAATGACGGTACTTACCTACTACAAAACCTAGACCCGAGACAATATGGAAAAGTTTATTTTGCTACATTGACCGGGATTCGAACCTGAGACCTTAAGGGATGGCGATGCCAAGTCCGGCGTTCTCGCCTCGAAAATAGTACACTTAAGGTGACCGCGCTTTTATGAACACTGCAAAACCCGCAACCACATATTCTTTGTGTGAAATCGTATGGAACCATTGTATCGTGTGCCTTTTTTCATTTTTAACTTAATATTACTTTGCTGTTGATCGGTTGACATTTTGAGCCTAACTTCGCGCACCTAGCCGCGCACAGCGCGCGCAGCGAGCGCATCAGTTGCATAATGCGGATTGGTTGCAGGTCTCGCAGTGTTCATATATGCGCGATCACCTTTAGACTTTCAACATCAATCTAGCTCAATGACGTGATAGACCCCAATGAAAATATTTCCATGAACCATAAAATCACTATTCTATCTACACATAGATAAAAACCGCCATAAAATAAGTTCACGGACCCTATAAAACTCAAATCAATTCTCCATACAGCCATCAGATAATCTGCCATACACTTTAAATCGGCCTTAACTTATAATTTGACCACCAAAGCTAGCATTAATATGTATCTATGAGACATCTATTAGGCATGGCAGTGTTAAAATAGTGATTATCGTTGGAAAATCGATTCTATGTCAATTGGTATAAGAGTTAAAGATGATTTTATGTTCGATTATTAAGGTTGACGTGTATTTAAGGGGCTGATTGCTATAGCATTTGAGGTAACAATAAATTGCGTTGAGTTAACTTAGAAAAAGTTACTATTAATGATCTCAGAACTGTACCTACCGTTTAATATTTTCATCATAATCATCATTTCAGCCACAGGACGTCTACTGCTGAACATAGGCCTCCCCCAGTGACTTCCAGATTGGCCGGTTGGAAGCGGCCTGTATCCAGCGTCTTCCTGCAACCTTAACCGGGTCGTCTGCCCACCTTGTGGGTGTAGTAAGTCCCACGCTGCGCTTGCCGGTACGTGGCCTCCATTCCAGAACCTTTCTGCCCCATCGGCCGTCAGTTCTACGTACTATGTGCCCCGCCCAATTCTACGCCAGCTTGCTAATCCTTCGGGCTATCTCATCGACTATTGTTTGTTTATGGATCTCTTTATTTCTGATTTGATCTCGCTTAGAAACACCGAGCATAGCCCTTACCATAGCGCGCTGTGCAACTTTCAGCTTTCTTATAAGGCCCATTAGTAATAGCCCACGTTTCTGTTCCGTATGTCATCACTGGTAACACACACTGCTTGTAGACTTTCGTCTTTAGGCACAGAGCTGTTTAAGGGACAGGTTATGACTTAAGACAATTAAAAAAACATCATCATCATCAAAATCATAAAAAAGAATTGAAGTATCATTACATAATAATCAATCTAGATCATTAGTTTGTATGAAATTGGAGTACTTAAACAATTTTATAGTCTCATAGTAAAAGTTGTTATATTTGAGCACCAGCATTACTCTTTTTAGATCGAACGAGGAATTTGTTACATACACCTTGTTTATACAAAAAAAAACACTTACTGTATACCTACACTCAATCATAAGACAGCCTAACCTAACTTATTTATAAGACTGTCCCCTTAACACTGATTACTTAGTTGATAACCGTTCCATTGTGTTCGGTCGTAAATAAGCCAATTATGACATGTGCCACGTAGTCTGTGGCCCCGGGATGCTTGGGACCATAGAGTTGACCCCGGGACTGTTTCCTAGAACTCATGGAGCGGTATATTAATATGGTTCTCACATTAAATGATAATATGGTCCGTATTTGGTATGATGTGGCGGGAGATTGACGCAACTGGTACGTATATAGTATGTTTGTTTAATATATTAAACTAAGTGATAATGATACTGACTTTTTAGTAGTGATACACTTAGTAGTAAAAAAAAAAAATAAAATATTTAACACACACACAGAATACAAAAGAAATACATACTTATTAGAAATAGAAAATGTGTCAAAAAGGCATTGAGGTATAATGTACTAGCGTACTAGAGAACACATCTCGAACTAAATGTTTTAGCCAAGTATTGCAGCCCGGTGGACTACAAATTCATTTATTGAACAATCAAGAAGCAATTTTGACAACTTCAATTATTGACACTGACTGAAGCTTTGTAGTCTACCGGGCTACAATGCTTGGCTGAAACATTTAGTTCGAAATGTGTTCTATATTACGCTCAGCATTTGTCGTAACAGCCAATGACATAATACTATTTGATAATTCCCACAGCAAAATTATGTTTTATAGTCAGTAAAACTGACGCCCAATGATTGTATCTACAACATCTGCGAATTCTCATTTAAAGATCCACAATAAAATCGCGCAACCATAAAATTTACCACATCAATCTTCAAACTGTATTGAAACATCTCCACTTCATTGTCACATACGAGCGCCTTCCCATACAATACCATCGTAAAAGGACTCTTTATTTGATACAAATTATCTCAGAATTCGACGAAGGCGCCAATTGATCGATACGACAGTCATTTCAGCATCAGAACCAATAACCAACATAACATCACACTTCCCAAAATCACAAACATCACATCACGCAAAATAAACCCTTAAATGCATGACGTTTTCTCAAATACGCTTATATTCACAATTTGAGAGCTGTAACTAAGTTTGTCAAGGACACAATAGGATTGAGACGTCAAAAGTCAAACTCCCGATCGCGACAACAATGCCCTCTGATTGCCACGGTGCCATTCAACGATTATTCACGGCCATTATATTCTATTTAGTTCCAAATAACCATTTAATAATAGTTTACGAAGCGGCAACGGTCCCCTTAGTATGCTTATTAACAATACAATAAAATAAATAACAAATAATACAAAATAAGAACCACTTTACACCTTCTTGGAAGCTGGCAGTTGTTCAGTTCAAAAAAAATGTAACAAAAACACGTCTGACTCTTTCTTTCCAATAGCGTTGTCTCATTTCTTTTTTGTGTAAGATACGAGTGGCATTTATTGTCTACGCAGTTTTATTCTGTTGTAAATTGAATTTTGTAAGAAATTTAACCCATAAATGTATGTGGTTAAAGACTATTTCACAGTTCCCAAATTGCAAATTTTGCCTAACTTGAATCATAATGGCGCTTAGATGAAGTGGAAAACGATATAGTCAATGTGTCAATCCCTTTTCACGTTAATTTAAAATTAATATTTTTGTCATTGATACGAGCAAAAAATCTCCCATAGGACAATTGGCATGAAATAAGGACTCAAACTTAAACTCGCGGGTTGTGTGTCTCGTAAATTTGACAAGCGTGAAATTTTGAGAAGTTTGAGAAGAATTCATTTTCACAACAAGTAAACAGTTTTTTAAGAAGCAGTGAATTATGTAATATAGGTAGTTTAGAAAATAAACATTAATTTTAGATGAATATTAATTGTATTTTTTTTGGTTAGTAGAATGGATATGGATAGTAGAATCTTTTTTACATTTTAATGATCAAATAACACTTACATGTTTAGAAGTACCCTACATATATGATGTTCGGGTAGTACAGAATGTGAAGTCAGTTTCCAAAAATGTTCAGTTTTATCTGAATAAGTTTTACGACAGTCGCTTAAAATGTATTACCACACTAAATAAAGTGACGTAAATATCTCTGTCACATGTAGAAAAAGATAAAATTATATTACGGTTCTGATAAAACTTATTTAAATAATGTTTTAAAAAAGTCGCCTCTTAATTATGTAAGTAATTAAATAATGCCAGAACTGCAATTAAAAATAATTCTCCTCCCACAAAATGACCATGAGAAATCTATCCTGTAGCCATTTAGCCAGAATTAATTCTGAACCAAAATTAATAGTGTTCTTGTCAAATAAATTGCCATTCAATTATGAGGGTTGCCTGACTACGGTTACCATCCATCCTGAATTATCCCGGAATTATTCTGGAGTTGCTTATCCCGGAATTAGAGATATTTGTTCGAAATGTGTTTTTTTAAAAGAAATCCTTTTTAAAATCTTGCTAAATAAAAACCTAAAGTATTACTTATGGATTGAGTACCTACAACAGTTTGTTTGATTTATAAAATTTGCATTTTATATGTCGTGCCTGGAGCGTCATGTAAGCGTTTACTAATAAGAAACAAATAAAATTACATTACCGCTGACAATAGGCTTCAATCTAATTTGCTTTTCTAGACTGCACTGCTCCATTTGTTTTACCTTATCACAGTTTTAGGACAAAAGTCAATACTCAATTTTTTACTGCTTTATTAATGACGTGTCGTCGTGTCGTCAGAATAAATCGTACGTTAAAATTACCAAAATGACCAAGTTTTGTGGTGAAGGTTTGGCTCAACAGAAAAGTTATATCGTCCTTTAAAAATGTCCTAAATTTGAAACTCAAGTGCATTTATTGCGAATTAAGTGTACAAGAGATCTTACAAACGTTCTGGAAGTACTTAATTATCCTTTTCAGGTGCTGCAATGTTTTATTAAATTAATTACATTAACTTAAATTTTAATTACCTATCTATTAAGTTATAAATATAATAGTCCTATAAAAGTTGATTAAAATTTGCATTTGGACACCCTAGCCAGGGTGCGCTTCACAGAATTCCTCAATGGTAGGGGATGATTGGTAACCGCCGTCCTATTGTGCTGGAATTTAAGTGGTCCCGCTATAATTGTATTATCCTTATCTGGGAGTTAATGTTACATGGTTTAACTAAGTGGGTGTAGTTTATTTTGGGTTAGGGTAAGCGATCAGGAGTCAATGGGTTAATGTTTGAAAGTCAGAGTATTCTTTAATAAACTGTATGATTGTTGACCCGATTGGCATAGTGCCGAGGTACCGGTCTCGATACCCAGTTCAATTCAGTTTAATTCTGAAATCCAACTTTTTAAAATTAGCACGGCTTGAATGTCCTGAATGTGCTAGGTTTTATCCATAAGGTCTTCGTTCACAGAAGAAGAAAAGCTATATCTACAGTACAAAAATAGTTTTCTGCAAATAAGGCCGTTTTCTGACTTTTCGCGCGGTACAAAAAGCTTACCGAGCGCCTATATTTCAATGGAGCGTTCCTGATTGGCTCGGTATGCGCGAGAGCGGCGCGGCACTGATTCCATACTTTCTGTGCCGCGTATACCGAGCATGCTGATGTCGCGCCGCTGCTGTGCCGACAAATCAGAAAACGGCCTTAGTCTGTCAGTCAATAACAATCACATACGGTCATAAATATGAAATAAATCTTGGCACCCATGACGTCATTTTCCTTATTGCTTGAATCAAAACGTGTATCAGTTTTACGACCCACAAAGGTTTAACAAATTTTGGTTTAAAACCTTCAGTTGTTCAAATGAAAATGTATGAATGATCATTAGAAACACAAAAATACCCACAAAACCATAATAAACCAGCACGAGGCTGTCTATTCAAATATCTTAACTAATAATTAAATTACTAAACACTCTTTGTTCGTATATTATTGTCCACTAAGTACCTACATATTGTTTAATATGGCTATATACGTTTGTCCCACAGTTATTGTCCCATTCAGGGTAATAATTAAGAGTGACCAGACAATTTTACGGTGATTCAGCCACAAACACAAGCCCGTTCGACTTCGACAGGCCATTAAAAGGCCATATTTTTGGGCCGGCCATAAATAAGGGCCATTATCTTCTAAATAATTAGCGGCCGGTGTGTTTTGGGGATGATTCGTGTTTGGAAACGGTTTGAGTTTCAGATTTTTGCAGGGACGGATTTGGAAATAAAAAAATATCTTGTTATCGCTAGTTTAAAAATAGTTTTTGATAAAATATTAATAATTACGTTCGTTTTGATCTTAAATTAGTTTAGAACCGCTTTATAATCGTTGTTTTGTAGCCCGAGCCCACCGCGTGTCGGTTGACGTAATCAGTTACGCCATTACCAGTAACTAGTCGTAAATAATACTGTGCCCTTATTAATAAAATATATACTAGATAAAACCCAAGTTAAATAAGCAAACCAATATTAAATTACTACGTCATCATTATCGAGATACACTGAAACAATCATTTCAAATTGTACAATCCATAGATTTACCTACGTTGATACGTTGATTTCGGACATAAAACGATAAATAAGATTCGATGAATTCTATTCGATTCTATTTAAATTTAAAAAATACTAATGTAAAAACTTTTTCAAAGTATTTGATTCAATTTCAGAATGACCTTATAGACCTCATCTATCAGACAAGTCACAGGCGCGGTCAATAGCAAGATTTTCTGTTTGTTGACTCATCCTTCAGCGAGCGTCTGATTTCTCTCACCATTTCTTACATTTTCTATTGTGTCAGTAACTTTTCTACGTCAATGGTACTCTTTAATTCTTCGACTATTTGTCCCCATCCCAATTCCGGCCCTGCCCGCACACCAGGGGACCCAGACATTCATCTCGACGCCCGCACGTCCCCCGCGCGATTTGTGCCTCAATAATAATAACAGACAAACATAAGCTAGTCAGAATTATTCTGAAGAATGTTTTAATGTTGAATTGTTATAATAAATTAAGAAACAGCACTGTTTTTAGGTTTAATTAATGATTTAAAGCGTCCTAGTGTCCCTTAAACCTTACTTACTGAAAATACTTGTAAAAGTATCGTCAAAATCAGTACAGCCATTTTCGAAGATTAGTGGATTACACAGGTAGACAGGCAAAATTTTATAAAACGTTTACATGAAATATGTTTTTTTTTCCCATTTTCAGTCGTGTTATGTATGATGAAGATTATTTTAGTCTCAGATTTGCCCAACTCAAGTTGGCATCATGAAAATAGATTTCAAACTTTCTCCAATCTTTTTTAGGGGTTGTGATACAAATTGTAGCTTCACAAATAGTAAATGTCTTTTATTATAAAACTGTAGTACTTCAAAACAACGTGTCTACATTACTCCACCCACACGTGTGTAATACGATACGTGGCATGTACTACGTGAAGGGTCGGCCATTGTAGTCTGACCTGCGGGCTTGTGGGAAAATGTCTTAAAAATGGGTAATATGTAGAAACTACCAAAACACCACGTACTATAGAAAGAAACATTAGGCATCTATTGATTTCTTTGAATACTGTATAATTAAATGGGGCGCCGCCATCTCTGAGGTTCCGGGTTCGATCCCCGGTTGGGTCAATGTAGAAAACGAACTTTTCTACAGGGTGTACAAGAGAATAGGTCACTCCTTAAAACCACGTGATCAGCTGGTCATATACAACAACTTTTTCTATCGGAGCAACATCGAAATCAATTTTTTTTTTCAGCTTCCCCATACAAACTTACTCGCATACCTTGATGATTGTATGGAGCATCTCAAAATAAAATAACGACTTCGATGTTGCTCCCATAGGAAAAGTTGTTGTAAATGACCAGCTGATCACGTGGTTTTAAGGAGTGACCTATTCTCTTGTACACCCTGTAGAACAGTTCGTTTTCTACATTGACCCAACCGGGGATCGAACCCGGAACCTCAGAGATGAATTCTTTTGTACACCCTGTATATTGGCTCGGGTCTGGGTGTTGTGGTACCGTCGTTGTTTCTGATTTCTATAACACAAGTGCTATAGATAGATAGGTGCTTACCTAAGGATCAGAGCAATGTATATGATGTTGTTCAATATTATATTTATTATTTTATTTACTGTTACCTTTTTTACAAACTTATTTTTCATTATTGCAGCCACAGGACGTCCACTACTAAACAAAGAACTCACCCAATGACTTCCAGACTGGCCGGCTGGAAGGGACCTGCATGTAGCGGCTTCCTGCAACCTTTACCAGGTCGTCTGTCCACCTTGTTGGACGTCCTACGCTGCGCTTGTTGGGACGTATGGCCTCTGTTTAGAGCCTTCCTGCCCCATCAGCTATAGGAATTTCCTTTCTCAAAGAGATCGCAGATCTCTAAAGCTTGGAGGCTTAGTGCAGTGCAGTCAATAAGGGTTGACAGATGAGCGGATAGGAATTTTTATGTGCAGGCTTGCAGCCAACAAGTCAGCTGTTATTTAAATATATTTTCTCTGTTCTGTTTTGTGTCTGTGGTGTGCATTAAAGAGTTTCTATCTTTCTGAATTATTAAAAAAAGTTTAATAAAAAACTAAAAACCGACTTTAAAATGAAACTAAAAACCGAAAAATAATATTGACTAAAACATACCTAATCAGTTCTTTTTGGAGTCGGTGCCAGCCATCGAGAGTTAAAATGTGTTCATTCGCACCGACTCCAAAAAGAACTGATTAGGTATGTTTTAGTCAATATTATTTTTCGCTTTTTAGTTTCATTTTGAAGTCGGTTTTTAGTTTTTTATTAAACTTTTTTTATTTTACAATTTTAAGTGTTAAGTCCACTATTTTTTCCCTCCTAACTTCGCCAAAAATTACTTTACAGCAAAGTAACCTTAACTAATATTGGTCCTCTATGGACCCCCCATCCAATGGTATGATAAAAATAAGGTGTTATATAGGGTCAATTTTTCGACGAAAATTTGTAAGTCTTAAGAAAAGGGTTTACCTACACTCCAACCAGAACGGCGGCTATTTTGGTGTCGTAACCATAGGATATGGTCTCTCGTTAAATAACAGGTTAAATTAAGAAAGGAACTTTTAAATTTTTTTTCGTTACTAGGTGTGTGGGTACACCCCCAGTAAATAAAAATTGGCGGTCTGGTACCTCATAAGCTCCACGTCTGCTCAACACACTGCGAAATACTTTCTGTCGACAAATTGCAGTATTATCTTCTAACTCCTATCCGTTAAGGAGTTCTGTGGCTTCCATCATCAGGTCAGCAACATGACATGATGATTACCAGACCCAAAAATGAGCATCGAGTCAGAAAATATGAGGGTTGCCCTCGATTTCCCAGGGATCCCATCATCAGAATCTGACTTGGTGGAAATGGGACCACCTCGGGAGTATACCCTTTCAAACTAAAAAATAAATTTTGAAATCGGTCCATAATTGACGGCGTAATCGCGTAACATACATACAAAAAAAAAAAAACAACATTCAGACGAATTGAGAACCTCCTCCTTTTTTTTGAAGTCGGTTAAAAAGGATGGTTATCTAATGATAGAGTCAAAAGATGGTTAGTTGAACTCTTAAATGGCTTCTAGAAGCCATTCAAAACTGTTTAAACTTTGTAAATTTTTTGTTTTTAGCAATTCCATGCAAGGTCTAATTGAAGATAAATAACACTTGAAAAAAATCATCGAACTCAGGTGGGACTCGAACCCACGTCCCATCGCATACCGAGCGAGTGCTTAAACCGGTATGCGATGGGACGTGGGTTCGAGTCCCACCTGAGGTCGATGATTTTTTTCAAGTGTTATTTATGTTTAAACTTTAATATTTATTATACTAGTAATACCTTCGTAAATGGCAGATGCATTCATCATCATCATTTCAGCCACAGCACGTCCACTGCTAAAGATGGGCCTCCCCCAGTGACCTCCAGATTGGCCGGTTGGAAACTACTGCATCCAGCAGCTTTCTGCAATCTTTTCTGGGTGGACAGAAGAATTTTATTTGTTTTATCGAGTGTTGGACTCAAAGCCAAAACAAAAGAGTGTTCAATACTTTTTAAAAATATAGTTTTTACATAAAAATTATAATATTTTTAAACTTGTTACAACAAAGCTCATTGTGTCTGGTTTCAAACTAAATAATAGAGACATCACAAGAACAACGGAGGCAATAATTTATTCAAATTAAGAGTAACGCGATACGTGCACTGGTACGTGGGTACAACATCTGATCTTTTACTTTTTAGGGGTCCTTAAATTGATTAATATACAGTGATGTTTGTCACGTTTGTCGAAGTTCCGTTTCACGACACGCGTCTAAATTTTGTGTTGGTTATACGTTAAAAGTAATGGATTTTCGTACGGTTTTTATTCTTATTAACAATAATGGAATGGACGACGCTGGATGCAGGCTGCTTCTAACCGGAAAATCTGGAAGTCACTGGCCTATGTTCAGCATGTTCCTGTGACCGTGTATAATTTTATTAATTAAATGAATACAATAACACAAAAGAAAATAAATAATAATTTAAATTAAACTAACTTATCCTTAACCTAAATAGTGAATAAATACCTACTCAAAAATAAAACCGTGTTCGTGAGGCAAGGAAGCAAGGATACTGGCAGCGTTTCCTCGCTGAATGGCTAAACTAAGCCACTCCTGAGGCTGAAATGATGATAATGATGATGAAACAATAATGTAGAACAAATTTATGTATACCGAAACGGAATAAACCGATATTAAAAAGCAATAGTTACTTAAACAAATCAATTTATTGTTAACCAAGGTTGGTGAAACGAAAACACGACTTTTCATTCACCAAAAACTAGAATTTCGATAATTTAGCTGTTAGTGACAACAGGTTAAAATAAGTCTATCTGGTCTGGTAGATTATTATCAATGGATTAAAATTATTTCAAACTTAATCTTTCCTTTTCTGTCCTTTAATATAAATACTGAATATTGTGATAATACATGTAGTAGCAAAAAGCACCAATTGTCATGGTCTCGAAGAAACAGAAATTACATCCTTGTATCAAGAGTTACCAGACAATGGTGCGTCTTCCAGTACACCCAGGCTCGAGCTAATTTATAAAAGTTAGTTTTCGGTTTGACCCAAACCGAGAATTGAACCTAAGAGATAATTGCCTTCGAGGCAAATCACTGTGTCCCAGCCAGGTCATCAATGCCATAGCAGAAACAAATAAAATAAATTTGTTTTCAATGTTAATGCTTTTGTTTTCGCCAATCAAAGTTTATAGTTTCTACGGACCCCGTCACTCTTTAACTCAGCTTAAACTTTACCTACTATTTTTCTACAATTTCTTTTCCTTTTTTCTAGAGTCCGTGGCGCTAGTTGGGCGCTGATTTATCTCTAGTACGCGCTCCTCAAATTTATCTTTCATCTCACTTATAAATCTAATGAGAAAAGAGGACAGAGTGAGGTGTCAAATATCACTGTGACTATTTTGAATTTAAATTTTGTTTTAGTTGGTAATAGATCGTTTACTTACTAATCAAGTTGTGTAGCCGTGAGAAGAGAGATTATTGAAGTAGACGATGCAATTGTGCTTCAAACAGTTTACTGTTTACTGTTGATCCATTTTGTACAAGTAAACAGTCATTTAGGAAGGGTATTCTGAGTATGATAAGCAAGATAAATAAATATAACGACACTCACTCACACACACACACACACACACACACACACACACACACACACACACACACACACACACACACACACACACACACACACACACACACACACACACACACACACACACACACACACACACACACCAAACACACACACTGTCACAACAAATAAATAATTTCTATTTTTTCTATAATATGCACATTGCTTGATTGTATGGTTTGAGTTCACGTTCCCCTCTTTAACATGTATTTTATTGTATATAATGTAAATCCAATACTGGCTGTCTGCTTTGTAATAAGAAAATCTTTTATGTACCTACTTAAGAGCTGTGGATTTTGTAAATAAATTAAATAAAATTAAATAAAATTTAAAAAACTGGCCAAGTGCGAGTCGGACTCGCGCATGAAGGTTTCCGAACCCTTCAATATTTGTTTTATTTGAATTTCACTATTAGTTTTTAAGTGAATAAATAACTAAATATTCTGTGAACATTTTAATCATCTACCTATTGCCGTTATCGATATCGAGCAAAAAATACCAAAAAAATCCCGTTTGTGGTATGGCAGCCCCCTTATATTTATTTTACTCTGTTTTTTAGTATTTTTTTGTAATAGCGGAAACAAAAATACATCACATTTCAACTGTATTACTATCTTGGTTTCATGATATACAGCCTGGTGATATACGGACAGACAGACGGACAACGGAGTCTTAATAATAGGGTCCCGTTTTACCCTTTGGGTACGGAACCCTAAAAACTGGTAAAATGAGAGTTGGACACCCACACAAAGTGTTTCGTACAAACTATAGGTATTTAGGTAGTTCGTCTACATAGGAGCTTGCAGTGGCGTTCAAATAATCTAATATTACTTGTTCTTGTATAAGCAATGTTTTAAATAGTGACCGAGTTTCTTGCGCTGCTTCTTCTTGCCCTGTTTCGAAGCAAGGGACACAAGAATTGGGAAGTGTCATAATCATTTCAGCCATAGGACCTCCACTTCTTAAGCCACTCAAAGGAGCTTATTATAGGCCTATTTGCAAAAATGTATTGGTTTAAAGTTTAATTGGTTTTAAATCGAGAAACCTTTGCAAACTTTCTGATGATGACCTAATGGTTGACTGGCAGCATTAGCTATGCTTCTAACATTAAGTCCACCATTTGTACACTAAATATAAGTTTGTGCAATAAAGTTTAAAATAACTTAAATAAATAAACGTTACTCCAATAATTTGTAGTCTATAAAAACTTATTTCACAAAGAAAAATGGCGCAAAAACTAGCTGTTATTATAAATGATGTCACTTTAAACCAGAAATATCTAACAATTTATTGTTTCCTACTCAAATATTATGTAAAATATATAGGACACGAAATAAGGTATCTATCTAAACCTGCTTTAGAGATGTCTCAGATATGTGACATAAATAATCGGAATGACTAACAAATTCACGTCATTAACCTAAAGAAGTTAATACATGTCATTTTTATTACCATTCTGTAAGGTAGCTCGCTACCTAACAATGGATTCGAACCTATTACTCGGCGGGAAGTCGGTTTTATCCGACAATCTGATATTCAAAAGTGAATAAATGTGATTGTGTATGAGACTTCTTTATTATTGTGTGGGCTTAGATTTTGATTGAGATGTGAATATGGTGGAGCCATTTTGATGAGATTGGACCGATTATGTTAATATCCCATTTGGCCACCGTTTGAAAGTCAAATCTATTTACTAAACTACGTATTTCAAATTGTTATTTTAATATAGTATTTATTATTATAATATAGCTGTATTTAACGAATACATTTCAGTGACTCCACAATGAAACTACACGATTTTGCAATTAGATTTAATATCTCTATCTTCGTTTCACTACTAAACGAGAGAGAGCCTCGGCAAAAATACACTGTAAATAGCCGAAATTCAAATCAAATCAATTAAATAATTGTAAATGTAAAGTGTATTTTGACAAATAAATATTTGCCAAAATACACTATAATAAGCTCCTTTGAGTGGCTTAAGAATTGGAGGTCCTATGGCTGAAATGATTATGACACTTCCCAATTCTTGTGTGCTCTGCTTCGGAACAGTATAGGCTAGAAGAAGCAGCGCAAGAAACTCGGTCACTATTTAAAACATTGCTTATACAAGAACAAGTAATATTAGATTATTTGAACGCCACTGCAAGCTCCTTTGTAGACGAACTACCTAAATAACTATAGTTTGTACGGAACACTTTGTGTGGGTGTCCAACTCTCATTTTACCAGTTTTTAGGGTTCCATACCCAAAGGCCGGGACCCTATTATTAAGACTCCGTTGTCCGTCTGTCTGTCTGTCTGTCTATCACCAGGCTATATATCATGAAACCATGTTAGTTATACAGTTGAAATGTGATGTATTTTTGTTGACAAATAAATATTTGCCAAAATACACTTTACATATGCAAGTTACAAATTCCAAAGACTTTGCTTTAACATTTATCGTGCGAATCACAAAGGAACTATCTACTTGATTCTCTTCTGATATAAATAGAGTCTGGGAGTTATCAAATCCAAAGTAACAAAAACCGACCAAGTGCGTGTCGTGCCACGCGCAGTGTCCGTATACTACGGAACCCTTTACGTAGTTGCCCGTTGCCACAATCTAATTCAGAGTCTTCATTGTATTTATTTTTATCGGTCACTTTTAATGTTTTCACTCAGTACACATTTAAATTCTAAATAATTTTTATTAGGTAAGAAATTTTCTAACATACAAGGTGTAACAGAAGTAATGCACATCCTCTTAAGGTCTGATTCTGGTGCTCAAATACAACAACTGTTACTATGGAACCAACATCGAAATCGCAAAAAAAAACCTTCCCATACAAAATCGCCGATCAGATTCGCTTTTGTATGGAGAAGTCAATATTTTTTTTGAGATTTCGATGTGGTCCTATAATAAAAGTTGTTGTATTTGAGCACCAGAATCAGCCCTTAAGAGGACGTGCATTAATTCTGTTACACCTTGTATACTAACGATTATTACTCTTTATCTGATCTATCATAGCCGTTATATTTTTCCTTAAAAATTCATGAAAAGCGCTATTATAATTATTTTTCCAGAGGGTTCCTTATCAGGACTTCGGAACCCTAAATAGCTCCTCCTCACTACATGGTAATGAAGCACTTAATGTCC
This sequence comes from Anania fuscalis, assembly GCA_950371115.1. Lineage (NCBI taxonomy): Eukaryota > Metazoa > Arthropoda > Insecta > Lepidoptera > Crambidae > Anania > Anania fuscalis. Next base: position 10,404,232 of record OX493348.1, on the reverse strand, counting down.
GTATGTGGATATTAAGTTATTCCTTATTTGTAAAAACTTATTTAGTATTTACTAGTAACTCAGTGATATTTATTTATATTTTTTTTTATCATTTAACAAACAATTTAAAATTTTATTAGTAAATCAATATGTTCTATATTAGTCTAGCTAGAGATAAGTGATGCAGTTTTTAATTAATGTCTTTTTTTAAATATCACAATCACAATCGGTGACAGGCAATTATGTTTTTTTAAATAAACAATAATCAAACAAAACTTAATTGTTCAAGCGTGAATCTTTTCAACATTCACGCTCAATATAACGAACACACAAAGTCTATTTGTCATACATTCTGCAACGTAATCGCTTTCTAATAGACTATACATACGGGATCTCGTTTGAAATTAATGGTAGCTCACAAAGGTTGGTCACACCTGGCTAAGTCTGTCACACAAAAGGTGTACAAACACCATAAATTAGTTTAATACGCAACTGTTTGTGACTCCTGCCGACGGCCGTTGGGTAGAGTCTAGTGTAATGTTTTTTTCTTGTAAAAAAAAACTGTTTATGGTTTTGGTTAGACTTTATTAACTATGAAACTCTTAGCGGTCGCATTAGGCCGCGTAACAAAAACTGTCTTATTCAGAGTGCATTTGCTATTCCGGGGCTTAGGTTAATCCACTATTTAAACGTACAAAAATCAGTGGTTTAACTAGTCTGGACTAGTAAATGCACTCTGAATAAGACAGAAAGTGTTTCTTGTTTTCCAGGACGGATTGGTTTATATCTAGTATATTATTTTTGATTTTGTTTAACTATGCAAAATAGTTAGTGCTTTATTTATTCTAAGTTTTACTAACCGATTACTAAAATGGAGCTCTCGTTCTGTTTTCTTTGTGTTTTTGACATTTTTACATTGACACGATTTAAAAATAAACTAGCATTTCAGTCTTAGTTATCGTCCATGCATAAAAAAGTCATTCAGAATCGAATTAAATATCTATGAGGCATAGATATATATTTCGATTCTGGCCCCTAAAGTTTGGCCCGTGTTTTTTTTAAACCATGTATATTAGTATGTCTTATCTTTTTAACTTTTTCATGCATGGACCATGCGTTCTATAGACCAAATAACAACCAACAACGTTTTAATCAGTTGAAAGGCACAACTCCATTTTCAAAACTTTCGAGTAATTATCGTATTATGTAGCTGTCACTTGACAACAAGGCTGTCCAGAACACCTCAGCTGGACCGAACTAAAACTAACAATACAATTTAGAAACACATTTACACCAATTTCGCGTCTATTGTACAATTTAGCTCTACAAATCTAAAGGCATCTTCACACGCTTCTCAATTCTTAAGTAGTTTTCAACTGTGCCCAAAAGTGGCCGAAAAAAAAGGCCGAAAAAATCTGGCCGAAAAAATCTCTCGAAGTGACCAAAGCAAATCCATTGCCCACAACAGCACAATGGTGGATAATTGAAATCGACACTGCTCAATGGCAAGGACAAAAAGTTAGTGTAAAGCTCGCACACTGGAGGGTGGTTGGGCAAAAAATTGACATCTGCTGGTTTGGTAATCGTTTGACCAATAAGGGTGCGATTTTATTCATAGTTTGAGATGTCTATTAGGACTAGCAATAATTTAATTACAAAGTGTGAATTCGTTTTTTCTACTATGTTGGCGTATTTAATACGTTCCAACTAGCACTCAATCTAAAATTTAAATAAGTATTTTCTACCATGTTTGCAAATCTTGCACGCTCCAATTTCACTAAATTATCTACTCTACTACTAAGAAGTATATACTCTGTGCTACTACCAAAGAAGTTCGAAGCACTAGAAATTTTAGGTAATCATATATTGTTTCATATATTTCATAATGATTTCTTCTAGAAACATGTTTAGAGGTCAGCCATCGTTTTATTAAGATTTTTATATTTCCATTTTTATCTTGGTTTCCAATGTTCCAAATGAATATGTAATTTTACATAATAAATAAGGTAAGTAACTAAAGCAGCAACAACAACAAGACCCGAGATAATATACTTAAAACAATTAAAATTCCGTGATATTTAGAGCTAGATACAATGACTTATCATATCACAACCAACAGTAAACTTACTCGTAACTATTTGACACACCAGTTTCGCTACATGTATTGAAAATAGTCGCACTTGCATTTAGCGTACCAACCACGTCATCTAGCAATAATTTGCAACCAATTGAGCGTGAACTGCCCTCCGCATTGTGCCGTATGAGTGACGCCTGCGCACCGCTAACTCATGTCCGCGTGGCTGCCTGTTACACCGCACAGTAACATTACTTCTACCAGCTTAGTAAAATTTGCTACAAGTAAAATCGTGATATATGATCAATAATTACGTTTTTTCGTTTATTAACGGATGAAGGTATTATTGTAATTTTTTGTTTTAGCAATTCCATGCCCCATCCCAACCCACGTCCCATCGCATACCGGGCGAGTGCTTTGACCACTAAGCTACCGAGGACGTCACGTGACAAGAAAAAATTCCTCAAGTGTTTTTTCTAGCTGTCAAAGCCAGCGTATTCTGATCAATGTTGTAGCTATATGTATAGCTGAGTAGTATACTACCGTCAACATCCTATAGAAATATTTTTACAAATATTTGACTATTGGTTAAGATCAGAATGCTTAAACATTGTACATATTTGTTTTAGCAATTCCATGCAAGGTTTAATTGAAGATAAATAACACTTGAAAAAAATCATCGACCTCAGGTGGGACTCGAACCCACGTCCCATCGCATACCGGGCGAGTGCTTTGACCACTAAGCTACCGAGGACGTCACGTGACAAGATGAAATTCCTCAAGTGTTTTTTCTCGCTGTCAAAGCCAGCGTATTCTGATCAATGTTGTAGCTATATGTATAGCTGAGTAGTATACTACCGTCAACATCCTATAGAAATATTTTTACAAATATTTGACTATTGGTTAAGATCAGAATGCTTAAACATTGTACATATTTGTTTTAGCAATTCCATGCAAGGTTTAATTGAAGATTGAAGAAGGTATTATTATTCCCTTATAGCTTGACTTGTGATTGTCAACCAACTATTTAATCAATTTTATCTTTACTTCTAATGGTCTTGGTCGGTTTGAAACTTGTCTCCTTCTCTGTCGTTTCGCTCTTGGCAGAGCGGTCGTGGTCACGTTGAGGCGTCCGTGGTTGTGGTGGAGGCGGACACAGCTCTCTTCATGATCTCCCGCCACCTCTCTCGGTTGGCAGACTGTCTGGCGCAGTCAAGACACGCGGCCTCCCACTGCGGACTTCACTTGGTCAGTCCAGCGCATCGGTGACCTGCCGCGCGATATGGTTCCCTCCACCTTTCCCTGCACAAGCAGCCGTTGAAACTTGTATGACATTACAATTTGATACAATTTTGCTTTTATTCTTATTTCTAATTGTCTCGTCGATTTGAAACTTGTATGACAAAACAGTTTGATACAAATTTGCTGATCTAATAAAGGTCGAAACTTTACACCTTCAATGCCTACTACTACCTAAACTATCGAGTTTAGGCTGATTCGGTTTGTTTTAATAAAACCAATACAGTCAAAGGCGTGAATTATATATTTCTAAACTTAAATATTTACCTTAAATTACCTAGTACAATCTATTCGATAGAAATTTAATTTTATTCCCGCAAAGTTGTTGTAATGTTGCGTGCAGGCAGTATAACCCCAGAAAAAAAGTTAACCAATAAAATAATTAAAAATATTACGTTCCGGTGTGACAAACAGCCACATTATTATGTCAGAGCGAATGTTTTCATTTAATCTTGCGGCACAACGGGCTGTCACAGGCCAATTTCACGAACGTTCGGGGCTCATTTAACGGCTTTTAGCCCGCCCTTTGGAAACGCCGAGTTTTAGGAAGCCTGCGCTCCCCGTGACTAAACGGTGTAAATTATGTTGACGTTTTTGAATATTGAATTATGGGAAAGTAAACAATTTCATTAGAAACTGTTTTAACGACTAATAACTAGCAATTTGTTGCGGCACTTCCCGCGTTAATGATACCGCATGAAAACGGATTTATAAGCTAAGTAACACTCTATTGATATGTTGAACTTCATCTAAATCCATACAGTCATTGATGCCTTATTAGCTTAGATATAATCTCACACAGCAAAGATACAATTCAAGATATGGATATTATTAATTTAATAATGATCATAATCATCAATACACAAAACGAAATGATATTATATATTTATTAATATTTTCTTGCTGTATGATAGGATAAAATACCAGTGTACATGGTAACATTATATTTTAAGCGAATAAATTTAATTTAATTTTGTTAAGTTTCGTCTCTTCTTGTCGTGTATTTTTCATTTCACAAAAAAAAAACTAGGACAATATTTTCACAAAAGCTACTATCAATTGACGTAAATCTGCCAAAAAATGTGAGATAGACCTAGACGTCTTGTCTAGCATATAAAAACTGTTACTCAAAATTCTATGTCAACGACTTCCCATTACTAAAATGATTATGTGAATGTCACATTTTAACGTTACTCCCACTTCACACACGGAACCTGAATGTCATTTAACCACACAATAAAACTGAGCATTAGATACTACAATCTAAACAATGACATCCAAAATCACCGCAATGCGACGGAATTACCCAAAGAACCCGTTTTATTGTAATACCTAACTGAGTTTTCCACCAAAATGGTAAGTAAGGGGTAGGTCATACTAACATATTAAGTATACGAAAAATATTGCAGTAAAACGCACTAGTAACTTCCAAAACACGGTTAATGTGATAAAAATATACGAAAATAAATGATTGATTGATTGATTGCCTCGTCAGTATAATTGTTGTATTTAAGAGCCAGGATCAGCCCGTTATATGTAGGTAAACTAAAATGTAGTTGTATCGAATGAATAATATTACGAAATTCGTTAAAAGAACAATAGTTTAAGTATACTCTCATTTGTAGGTTGTTTTGAGAATACCAAAAACATACGATTATTAATTTTAACATAATATCCAATAAATGCATTGATTTATTCCGACAGCTTATTAGATTATTGTTTGGTCGTGATAACTCGTGATACTATCATAAGTAATGTTCAACGAACATGTCATCCCGGAACCAATTTTCGTCGAGGGCACTACGCTCGAGGTTGTCCAAGAGTATGTCTACCTTGGACAAGTACTACAACTCGGTAGAGACAACTTCGGGCGGGAAATCGCCAGAAGAGTGCAGCTTGGCTGGGCAGCATTTGGGAAATTGCGTCATATCTTCACGTCGACACTGCCGCAGTGCCTGAAAAGCCGGGTTTTTAACCAATGCGTCCTACCAGTTTTAACCTACGGAGCCGAAACGTGGAACATGACAGTCAAGTTGGCCCACCGACTACACGTCACTCAGCGTGCTATGGAAAGGTCAATGTTGGGGATCTCACTAAGGGATAAGATCTGTAACGAGGTCATACGACATAAGACTAAGGTGACTGATATTGTCCAAAAATGTAGCAAGCTGAAGTGGCAGTGGGCTGGCCATGTCTGTCGCAGAACCGACGAGAGGTGGAGCAGAAATATTCTCGAATGGGGCCACGCTTAGGCAAACGTAGTGTAGGACGCCCCCCGGCTAGATGGACTGATGACCTGAAGAAGGCAGCTGGCAGCGACTGGATGCAAAAGGCGGGAGATCGCGCGCTGTGGCGCTCCTTGGGGGAGGCCAATGTCCAGCAGTGGACTGCAACAGGCTGATATGATGACTATCATAAGTTCAGCTTAGTTTGAAGTTAGGTATTGATCGAGTGTGATTTTCAAATTACTCAATCGTTTGCAACTGCTGCAAGATGCCTATGTGAGCCTGGCCTTACAACTACGTGTCTAACCGAACCTCCCGTGCATTTACATCAAATTTGGCGTAAGAGGCTTTTCCCTCTCTAATGGAGGAGGTAATAAACGCAGATACTGCAGTACAAAGAACAAAGCAAGATACGAGATCAAGATACGGCTGTGTAACGTGTCCTCTCGTTTGTGTCAGAAATGAGAATGACTTCTGACCTGTGTAAAGATGGGCTTACATGTGCTTGGAAGAAAATTCTTCTATTTTATTTGTTAACAATAGATTTCTATTTTATTCAACCATCGTAAAGATTACAAAACTAATGGTCAGCGCGTCGATGTGGTGTCTAATGGGCACCAGCTCAGCGTGTGCTGCAGAAAATTGCAGCGCTGATTTTCAGCTGGAGCCCCAGGTGGCTCAATTTGTAAATACTGCGTGCTATAATAAACTACATAAATAATAACGAATATATCTTATAAATTAACTTTAAAAAAGTACAATAAACTTACATATACATATTTTATAGCATATACATAAAATAAAGACTAGGTTTAAACGATGTCTAAAAAATAACCAACCAATTTAAAATGTTGACACATCAGACAAGTCTCGGTAATAATGACTTACATTAAAAATTTGTTAGCTAATCTTTAGACAGTGTTTAAGCCTAGTATTTTATTTTTGTAATAAGGCCATAATACCTACCAGTTTATTACATTTGCGATTGCGAGCAGGCATCTCGGCTAAATGTAATGAGGTTTATTGCGCGCCCGGTGACACGAAATAGAAAAGAATATCCGAATAGCGGGTTTGGTGATCTCATGAGTTAAAACCGGATGCCGTCACGATTGTCGTGCTTGTTTGGTTAACAATAAAAGAAACACTAGAAAGTTCCACTTTAGTAATGCCTTAAAAGTGTGCTCTGATTTGTTTTCGTTTGTAAGCACTTTGTCTTATTCAATCATTCGCATAAAAATAAACTTAACATCTAATAGTGGACTGGAATCATCAAATAAAAAATAATTTAGGTAAATTATTATTTAAACAAACAATAAAACATTAACGCACCAAATTGGCGGTTGAGTATATAAACCAACCGTTATGTGAACTGTCGGAATGTAAGCCAGCAAAAGTTGTCACACGCCACACAGCATAGCGGAGGTTTTCCATACCAACGCGTGTCGGAAATACCTAAGTAACTTCTTTATTTGCCTAAGAATTCTTCTTCTTCGGTCCCTCACTGATGAGGATCGCGACCACATATAGTGTTCCTCCACAGACTGCGATCATAGGCCTTGTGGACCGCATATTGCATATTTCGGCCCACGGCCTAAGAATACCGTCACTGAAATTCGACTTGAACTAAACTTTGGCTTTCATTATTAGATGATTTCAACCCAGGATGATTTGTACTTTTTAAACTTTTCTATTGTCGGTTGTCTGGTATAGTTCGCTTGTAGCGGTAAGACCGCCTAAATTACGCCATTCTAAATGTTTTCTCTGTACCGTATCTTCTATTTGTTTTGATACATTCCTTTCAAGATGTGATAGAGCAAAAATGAAACAAGTTTTTTAACAAACCTTAAAATCCAGATAAAAATATTACTACTACATAGGTTCTAACTGCAGAATCAGTCATTGAACGCGTGTGTTTTTATACATTTCTATCGCACATAAAAGATTTTTCTTGTAAGAATAAATTCCAGTACCTAGATTCATCCTTACTTAAAAATAGAAAAGGAAAGAAATATCTGTAATGTGAATCCTTTGCGGGTTTGAGTCCCGCAAGAGGCACATGTTTATGTGATGAGCACTAGTACCTAAGTCGTGGAAATCGTGGATGTTAATTTTTATTGGCAAAAATATATATTAATAAAAAATATTATGTTTAAGTATGTTTATCTGTTATCTAGTCGCCATAGCACAAATTTTGCTAAGTTTGGGACTAGATAATTGGTGTGCTTGTACAAAGTAAGATTTTTTATTTTATCTTTGACTTTTTTTATATTTGACGACCTCCGTAGCCGAGAGGCGAGCACGCCGGACTTTAAATGGCGCCGCCATCTCTGAGGTTCCGGGTTCGATCCCCGGTCGGGTCAATGTAGAAAACGAACTTTTCTATATTGGCTATGGTCTAGGTGTTGTGGTACCGTCGTTGTTTCTGATTTCTATAACACAAGTGCTTTAGCTACTTACCTTAGGATCAGAGCAATGTATGTGATGTTGTCTAATATTGTAATTGTAATCTTTCTTATGTCGTACGCAGTGGAACACGCGCTGTGAAACAATTCAGTGTGTTTATCTAGAGTCTAAACTACGCGCGTTTCCGAGTACGTACGAGGCTACGGGGTTAGCGCGTTCGGTACGCGCACTATACCACAAATTGGGCAGAGTCATGTCATACTGCATACGTTCATAAGACGGATGTAAAGTTGTAGTTATTAGTTTGGGGATATAAAGGGCTTAAATAAAACCTTTTTGTACATCAACACTTTGAGCGCCATGATGGTCACCGGTCACAAACAATACATTTTCTATTGTGTCTAGTTTCGTGGCAGACAAAGGCTTGAACACCACCTGTCTTATTCAGAGTGCATTTGCTATTCCGGGACTAAGGTTAAAAAACTGTTTTAGCGTACAAAAATCAGTGGTTTAACCTTAGTCTGGACTAGCAAATGCACTCTGAATAGGACAGCACATGATTGCGATACAAGATTTGAGTTTAATTTTTAAACTGCACTTCTACGCATTAAAAGAAGGTCAAGCAGTCATTGATTTACGAGTACCTATACAGGACGGTCGTCAGTCGGCGTTATAGTTTCACAGTAAGAACTTAAAGTTCGATGCGTAACAGATAATGAATTTTTAAGAGGCCTTTTACAAAATTTTGACAGTTTTGCGGTTGTTCGGTGTTTTGATTACCGGTCATTTATAAGATAAATCGAAAATCGGAAGCCGCTAAGGGAATCACTGCACTGGGGGGTAACAATGAACTCTTAAAACAATCTCAAATCTGTCAAATCTTGTCAAATCTGTCAAATTTCGTACGAAATGACGTACGAAATTGACAGATTTGAGATTGTTTAAAAAATTCATGATTACCCCGCAGGACACTCAAACCCGACAAAATTTAAACGCACAGGCCGACATTCAAACTTGATCTTCTCCTTCTAGTTTCTAAAACTTGAAATTTGATTTTTCAAAGTAGAGAAAAAGTAAAAAATTATAACACCCTTCTTACTGAGGTTGAATACTAAATTAACCAACACATTCGGACAAATAAGTTGGTATCGGTTCAGTTTTCACACGCTAGCATACCACACAAGTCAAGTACTATGAGATCACATCTATTTCCTTAAACTCTAAAGATTTCTTAATAACACATTTACCCACCACGATTCGTATGTACTAAGAACATGTCGAAACCGATTAGCATACCGAATCGATAAAAATAACAACATCACTAGTAACAACAATTATCAATTTACATAAATTTAAAGTACAACTCGAGTAAATGGGCGTATGTGGAATAACAACAAAATGTAGAAATTACAAAGAAATTGTAGAGTTAATTTTTACGGATATTTCTAAGTAGGTGTTACAGTGACCACATAGAATAGGAACTTAAGAAAAGAGTCAACAAACGTGTTACTTACTAAGACCATAGATTAAGTTTTAACATTAACCCGGGATCGATTCCCGTTTAGTAGTTATTTAGAAAACTAGTTATTTCTAAATTTTCTCGAGAATGGATGTTCTGGAAGCCGCCAACTGCAAAATTTACTGCATGGTACTTCTAACACTTTGTCTATCCCAGTCATTCTCAAAGTGTGCTACGCGGAGCCCTAGGGCTCCAAAAACAAAGCTTTCGTAAGGGCTCCGCGAGAGTAGGTACTTGTAATAACGAGAAGAAAAAATCAGCCGTTCTATAATGTCTGGTTCACAGTTCAACACTTAGTAGTTTAACTTTTTATTTTATTTGGGGCTTTGTCAAAATATTATTGTTTCCAAAAAGGGTCCGTCAGCAAAAAGGTTTGAGAACCACTGGTCTATAACATAAGACTTAGATTTTAAAGCTTTAGTTATTTCATTTCTTATTTCATTTATTTAAGGATGAACATTACATTGACAGTTTAAACTTAAGAATAAATTACAAGTTGCTACCTTAATTAAAGGGATCTTCTAGTGTATGTAACGCATTGCTGGGGCAAAGCCATCGAAAACCACGGCGAAGCAATCGCAGTGTCGCTGGATGTTTCGAAGGCTTTCGACAGGGTTTGGCATGCGAGTCTGCTGAGCAAGCTTCCAGCGTACGGTATCCCCACTGGCTTCTGTAGCTGGGTGGCTGACTTCCTAAGTGAACGGTCGATCCGAGTAGTCATTGACGGCTGCTCCTCTGACCTCAAGGCCATTGACGCCGGAGTTCCTCAGGGGTCTGTGCTCTCTGCGACTCTTTTCCTGCTGCACATCAATCAATCACCTATCGGTCTTCTATAGATTGTACTTCGGAGAGTGTGCTCATGAGCTGCATGAGCTCATACCACCGTCACCTTTCTTCCATCGGACATCCAGACGCACGGCCGGCTACCATCCGTTCTTAGTTGATATACCCATAATCCGCACTAAGCGCTTCTCATCATCTTTTATAATGCGCACAGCTAAGGATTGGAATTCCCGTCTGTATTTCCGAGTGCATATAACCTGACTCTCTTTAAGTCCAGAGTGAATAGGCATCTTCTGGGCAAGCTCGCTCCATCGTAGATCCCATCTATGCTCTAGAGCAAGATTGGGGTCGAGAGTAAGCCCATCTCAAGTAAAAAAAAAAAAAAGGCTATCCATTTAAAGTTATGTAAAACTATCTGTCAGCTAGATAGTAATAGTATAGGCTGTACAGTAAATATCAAAATCAAAATCAAAAACACTTTATTGAGCCATCCGTTAATACAACATAAAATTGTTTACAGGACTCGATTTACAAATAGTAACTTACTTTAAATACTAAAACTTAATACAACAAATAGTAGCTTACTTATACTAAAGCTTTCTATAATTAATTGTAGGCTAAAAATAGAATACCTTATCAAGAAATTATCACTATCGAGCTATAATGAGGGTGGCAAATTTATTCAAATCCGTACCCTACCCGCCGCTAAGTAAAAACTGTGTCGAATATAGCTTACTCTCTTCATAATTGAAAGAAAATTAATAGTTTCGTACTTAAACTATAACTTTTCCAAGTTGAAAATGTCCTAAGTTCTCAGTTCTTCAAGCGTCTGTATTAGTTATAGGAACTACAAAATATTCAAATTAACTAAATGCCCGAATAGTTTCGGTTCTAAGAAGGAAAGTTAGAAATTTAATTGCGTATCGCAGTGGGTCTGTTACCCTTTGGATTGGCATACTAAGGCATGTGGCACAGAGAAAGCAAATATAATGCTATGTTTACTTTGAACTAGGTAGGGCCCTCAAAAAGATTAATTACTTGATGTAACGACGACCTCCGTAGCCGAGAGGCGAGCACGCCGGACTATATATGGCGCCCCCATCTCTGGGGTTCCATGTTCGATTCCCGGTCGGGACAATGTAGAGAACGAACTTTTCTATATTGTCTCGGATCTGGGTGTTGTGGTACCGTCGTTGTTTCGGATTTCAATAACTGATTTAGCTACTTATCTTAGGATCAGAGCAATGTATGTGATGTTGTCCAATAAATATATATATATATATATATATATATATATATATATAAGGTGTAAGTGAATTAGTGTCAGATATTTTTAGGAGTAACTTAGACTACCACATGGATCACATATAAGATAAATTTAAAATTATAGAACAAATTTTAAAAAATCAAAAAAAATAAAAAGTTTTAAAATAAAAAATCTACATCATCATGTACATGAACCCAAACATCACAAGTAGACTACTACACAACGCTAGCCGATTCATAATCTCTCCAGAATTACATTTATGCACTCAAATAATCATATTACACTGTTCATCATAATATCATATTACTTGGTGCGTGAATTAAAGTTTGTTCTATAATTTTAAATTTATCTTATATGTGATCCATGTGATAGTCTAAGTTACTCCTAAAAATATCTGACACTAATTCACTTACACCTTATATATATTGGATATAATTTGATACTACCTAAATAATTGAATATAATAAAACTTAGTTTTGTGAGTGTAGTCTCCACTAAAAACAGCAATGAGAAGAGAGATATCGCCAATAATTGAGGAGAATACTATATCCACCCTATTCATCATGATCAGCGCACATCAGACCATTTCTGGACACAGGCCTTTTCTTATAGTCTAGTCATAATTTTAGTCGCTATTTTTAGTTTTTTTTTTTTTCATAATTTGTTTAAGGGCGATTAGGGCGAGTGCTTTTCCACTTAAGTAACCGAAGACGTTAGCTGTTCTGCCTATATAAAGTCAAGTGTTTCTCGCTGTCGAACCCAGCGTTTAATTGCTAAACAACAAATTTTAAATTACAGCAGTAATATGCTGTGTTATTCTTTTTTAATGAAATTTAAAAAAATTTTTAAAATGTATACTCTAAAACATCAAGGAAGTAAAAAATATAGTGACCAATGGGACTTTTGGAATTCTGATTCTCAAATAAATTTGTTTTATTTGACCCGTTAACTTTGCTAAGCTTGAATTAGCAGTTTAACGAGCTAGATCGTTTATACATATATCTTCAAGTATAACAGGGTCCTTACTATTGCTATGCGCTGCGCGTGCTTCTTATAGCTGCCACTAAATTGAGGCGCGTGGTTTGAATCCCGGGTCGAGCGCAGGCGCGTGCAATGGGCAATACCAGTAGTGGTGACATCACTTTATAGACATTGAATGTTAGTTTGAAATGATCTTGGGAATAGTATAAAAAAGTTAACGGAATGGCCAATCCACTGGCTACTATATACAAAAAGATAGACTAGTGTTGAAAACTTGTCTAAAGATAAGTCAACCAATTTGAAATGTTTGTTGTATGTATGTCTCGAATGTCTGATGTGTCAACATTTTAAATTGGTTGACTAATCTTTAGATAAGTATTCAAACACTTTTTTTTTAAATATTGGACAACATCACATACATTGCTCTGATCCTAAGGTAAGTAGCTAAAGCACTTGTGTTATAGAAAACAGAAACAACGACGGTACCACAACACCCAGACCCGAGCCAATATAGAAAAGTTCGTTTTCTACATTTCTACATTGACCCGACCGGGGATCGAACCCGGAACCTCAGAGATGGCGGCGCCATTTACAGTCCGGCGTGCTCGCCTCTCGGCTACGGAGGTCGTCAGATATCTTTTTGTAGTAAGGCCAATAGTGTCTATCAAAGATCCTACTATTAATGAGTAAGTTTGTGAGGAAGGGGATAGATGGATGTTCCTTATTCTCTCACACCAAAACTAGGAAACGAATTTTGATGAAACTTAACAGTAATTGGACAACATCACATACATTGCTCTGATTCTAAGGTAAGTAGCTAAAGCACTTGTGTTATAGAAATCAGACACAACGACGGTACCACAACACTTAACAGTAATATGGCTTAAACATCAATTTTAATCCACACTTTATAGTGATTTGATGTTTCTGAGTAGTCTGATAACATTGATAATCACTAAAAATTAAAATGAAGTACGACAAGATCTACGTCTTTTTCGCGCATAACAGTTTATTGGTATGACCAATGCAACAAACTATCGATAAAAATACTCATTAAAATTCAACTACAGTAATTAATAGTTCCCAAGTATTCTTAGCCATAGGTAAGAACCATTAATAATTTAACTATTATTTTTTCTCCAAACTCATCAACTATTCAGGCATTTAAACATCCGAAACTATGATTGGGCGACACTTCTCCGAAGCTAAAATAGCCTATTGTCAATTTGAATATTTTCGGTTGAGCCAATCAAAATGGCTTCGATATCCTGTACCGATGTCTTTAGTGCTTCTAAATTGTTTCATTTATGCCTGTATTCGTCGTGCAATACATGTAATATGCTAATTAGGCGATTTACTTCGTATGTAAGAATAAACTTAGGTACGGCGTATGTAAATGAGTGCCGTGGGGTCTGCAATTACGTAAAAGCCTTCGCACACTTGAAATATGGTAATTTGGGGATTCTTTTTGTTGAAATCAATCAGTAGCACATTTTACAAGTCTCATAGATTCTCTAGCTTTAAGCTATATGAGCGAGCTATGTTTAGATAAAAGATAGACATCTTTTTTCCTAGTTTTGTCCTCTTTCTAGGCGGGATACACTGGACCACTAGATATAACCTTCGGCAAGTCTAGTTATTGCTTTTGTAACCCCTTGACCATGGCTAAACATTCATCATCATGATCATTTCAGCCAGAGGACGTCCACTGCTGAACATAGGGCTCCCCCAGTGACTTCCAGATTGGCCGGTTGGAAGCTGCCCATCCAGCGGCTTCCTGCAGCCTTTACCACGTCGTCTGCCCACCTTGTGGGTGGACGTCCCACGCTGCGCTTGCCGGTACGTGGCCTCCATTCCAGAACCTTTCTGCCCCATCGGCCGTCGGCTCTACGTGCTAATATGTGCCCCGCCCATTGCCACTTAACTTGCTAATCCGTTGGGCTATGTCACATTCATTGTTGGCTAAATATGCAGATTCCTTTACGATATTTTCCCTCACCGTCAAAAAACAAAGGTACGTAATGTTTGAATGCGAACTCGACAAATCGATAAATATACTTCATTAGACACATCTTATGCTTGTGCTCATTAATCAAACATTTGGCCCCTGGAATATAAGACAACATCTCATACATTGCTCTGATCCTCAGGTAAGTAGCTAAGAAGGCACTTTATAGAAATCAGAAACTCGTTGTACCACAACACCAGAGATAATGTAGAAAAGTTTGTTTTCTACATGACCCGACCGAGAATCATACCAGGAACGTCAGAGATTTTATTTTTATTTTATTTTTCTTTATTCAGGAAACAAACAGCTTTACAATATTTCGTTTAGCTTAAAAAAATATTAATCATACACCAGCATTTTAAGTTTCCAACGCTAATTAATACAGTTTTGCCAATATGGAGACAAAATATGAAAAACGGCAAGTAAGCAAATACTAATTAATTAGTGTAAGTTTCTATTAAAATATAGTGGGCCAAAAAGACTGAAAAAGGACGACGACTTTGGACATTGGACTTGGTGACGCCAAGTCCAATGTGCGCCTCTTCGCTACGGAGGTCGTCTAGTTAAGCGCCCCCCTACTTACCTACAATACCTAATACCTTGATAACACCTAACGTTTATACCATGTTTGACGCAAGTAAATGATTGATTAATTGAACGTATGTGGTCCTAGCCAACAGCAATCACCCCGTATAAATCATACGAACTTGACGAGCCTCAACGAGACCTAACACGATCCTCAATTGAAATAACACTTATTTATATCGATCGTATTCACACTCACACTCCTTTACAAACAATTTACATACACAGCACTAAGTTCCTATCAAACCTAAGATGTCTCTATAATGTTAAAATAATTCCAAACATGAATGAGCTTGGACACCCAGATTCAATTATTCCCAGCATTTGAATAGAAATCACTCCAGTGAATGGACGAAAAAGATATTTTTTTCTTTTACTGCCGAACCCTATACATCTGGACAGGAGTTATAAAGACACAAAGTTATAACTTTTAAATAAGAATAAAATTATTTTACTATAATATCCGATAATTCCTAAAATTGTAAATTAAGTCAATGGCTACCGAGACGGAGCGGTTAAAGTTAGGTAAGCATCCAGTTAAGGCTATGCTTTAGGAAGCTATAAAGTGTACTTTTTAGTAACAGTGACAAAATCAAGTACTAATTAAATAAATGTTAAGGTAATGGAAGTGTTTTAATATAGGATTTGAAGTATTTCAGATAAAGTCGAGTAAAAAATAGTTTGTGAAAATCTAGGATTACTAATATCAAGCACTGTCATCATCTAAGTTATGGTTGACTTCAGATGAATTATGTTTTTTTTTTAATTTTATGAGAAAGTTTTAACTGCTAAATAATATAATTGCTAATTGCATATGTATAACACAGAATATCAGGTAATGTCGTTCGATCTGTCCCAGCCGGTATTTTAGGTATATGAGCAACCCCTAGCTCACACCGAGAATTAACATTTATAGTATTTTACGAGAAAATCAATAATGTTACGTTTCAGGACATGGTAGTTGCGATATTAAGTATTTCGCTTCTCTTCATTGTATAGTGTCACCCCTGCGTAACTAGGGGTGCGTGACACAAACCCTTACAGGCGTCGCAACCCTCCGATAAGGTTTAATTTGCCCTTATCTTGGTCTTTAGCCTAAATTTCTTGAGCGCTCCGAAATATATGTAGACGATTTTTTGTCAAGCAGTCCTGTAAAGAATAGTCATGAACTGGATTTTGTTGTTTAAGTGGTACAAAGTTGTAATACAGTAGTTTAATTTTGATTAATAATAACAGTATTAACCTTCTAAGGCTAAATATGATTTTAATTTCTTTTTTTCTATGGCACCATAATTAAATCTTAAAATAAATCTTCCTTTAAAGCTGACTAGTCACTTAGTACTTATGTCAGAACCAAAATCAGGTTATCAGTTTATTTAAAATCAACTGAACATAAAATTATTTTTAGCGTCTTGCCACATTTCTATTGGTCAATGATCTGGCAAATTTTCTGTATAGATCATGCTGTTATGATAGTGCGTTGAAGGTCATAAGCTATAAAATGTGATATGGGCGGTACTTCTAACCCGTTAAAGGCTAAGTTCGGTATCTAATTTTACTGACAAAAAAAATAATTTGGGGTCAAAAGAAATCCACTAAAAAAGTTTTTTTTCGAAAGTCATTTAATGATTTTTTTTCTAGCCAAGGAAACCTTGTACACCAGAAATGAAGTTTATGGGCAGTTACTCTGTTTTTTTAGCTATCTTGTGGTATTTATTTTATGTTTCTACGACACATAAAACCTTTGTTATTGCCTAAAGTGTTAAAAAACAAAAATGGCCGCTATTCATAGGGGGTGAGTGTTTGACCCCCCAAATTATTATTTTTTTCGATAAAATTAGATATCGCACTTAGCCTTAACAGGTTAAAAGTTCCGCACATATCACATTGTATCATCATCATCATCATCTCATCCAATTGCAGTCCACTGCTGGACGTAGGCCTCCCCCAAAGAGCTTTTTTCATCCATCCACTGCCAGCCATCTTCCTAAGGTCGTCGGCTATCGAGCTGGGGGCGTCCTACACTACGTTTGCCTAGGCGTGGTCTCCACTCGAAAACCCGTATACTCCACCTTTCATCGGTTCTGCGTCAGATGTGGCCAGCCCACTGCCACTTAAGCTTGCTACATTTTTGGACTATGTCACGTTGTATAGTATATCAAACTGCGACACTGGAAGCTAGCCCTAACCAAACTGAATAAAGACATAACATCGGAGACAGTAGTCAGTCAAGCAGCCCCCATACTGTGCCGCTTTAAAATAATATAGAATAAAAATACCAATGGCGTCATAAAAGCGCTATTCGCTCCCAGCAAGTATTACTCCAATGTAACAAGGTTTTATCTTAAAATCGGATTTTGAGAACGTAAATTATGTTATTTTGAGGAAATAGTCATATTTTGCATAATTTATTCTTAAGTTGATATTCGCGTTATTGGGGTTCGGTGGCGAGTGGTTAAAATTTTGTTGTTGAAATTAACATTGAAACACATAATATAATTTTAGAGAGTTTTAGAATTATCTTTTGTTGAGATGTAGAGATTTCTACAGTAGCTAAAACCTAGATTATGTAAAGAAATCCGGCAAACTTTGAGTTGAACTCAAACACGATGGGTTCCGTACTAATTAAGCAAGAAATCGCCGAAAAAATCACGTTCCATGTAGAGACCCTGTTAATTCTAATCTTCACATAATTAATTTAAGCTTTTCTATATTGGCTCGGGTCTGGGTGCTGTGGTACCGTCGTTGTTACTGATTTCTATAACACAAGTGCTTTAGCTACTTACTTTAGGATCAGAGCAATGTATGTGATGTTGTCCAATATTTATTTTATCTTTGATATTTGTTATTAAAGCTGCCATACACACACCTAAATTATAGCTGTCTAACTATTGCGGTAAATAGATTACCTACAGCCTGACGGACTTACACTTTGTTTTTTTTTTGTTTTTTTTTTAAATATCGGACAACATCACATACTTTGCTCTGATCCTAAGGTAAGTAGCGAAAGCACTTGTGTTATAGGAAGCAGAAACAACGACGGTACCACAACACCCAGACCCGAGCCAATATAGAAAAGTTCGTTTTCTACATTGACCCGACCGGGGATCGAACCCGGAACCTCAGAGATGGCGGCGCCATTTAAAGTCCGGCGTGATCGCCTCTGCCTCTCGGCTACGGAGGTACGTTGTTGTTGTGTGGGTTTAGTTTTTTCAGAAACATTTTTTTTTGCTGTTTTTGTTCATATAGGTGTATTTTTTTATCTGTACCTGTATTTTGACATGTAGCGTGTGGTGCCGGCACGTTAAAAGAATTGCACCCCCCATTCTCTTCCTATGGGTGTCCTAAGAGGCGACTACAGGAGAACCGCCACAAGAAGACGGGCAGCAGCGTCTCCTCTCCACGATTGGCCAAACTGCGATCGCCAACCCGCCTGCCAAGCGTGGCGATTATGGCTAAATCCTCCTTTTGGAGAGGCCTGTGTCCAGCAGTGGACTGATATAGGCTGGTGATGTGTGTGTGTGTGTGTGTGTGTATTTTGACATTAATTATCTCAACTTCGATAATGACCAGCCTCTAAGATGGACCCACTAAACCCTGATAACCCCAAAAAACACTTATAAAGCGACATCAAACCTCAAATCGTTAATATCCGTATATTTTAGCTAAACGTATTTATTACCTCATATAAATGCAGATTGGCGATAATTATACACATAATTAGCTATAAACGACAAACATTATTATAACACGACGGACAGACATTAATCTTGACATTTTTATTTAAGTGACGCAGAGATTTAAACGTTGTGGAGAATAGTTTTATTTTGTGCTGGCAATTCTTGTTAGAGGCTTAATTTTGGACAGTTGTGGGTAGTTTTTTAGAAAAATATAAATAATTAAAAAATATCTTTTACAGGATGTAACAGAAAGGTGCAGCGAACCTTTAAGGGGGGAGGGGGGTGATTATACT
The DNA here is from genome assembly GCA_950371115.1 of Anania fuscalis. Taxonomy (NCBI): domain Eukaryota; kingdom Metazoa; phylum Arthropoda; class Insecta; order Lepidoptera; family Crambidae; genus Anania; species Anania fuscalis. The sequence continues at coordinate 10,385,136 of OX493348.1, read as the reverse complement.
GCTCAGCTACAACAAATTTAACTTTGGTAACCAACATAAAAAATACAATAACAATTTTACAACAGCTATAATCATCTAAGTATTTAGTTGGGTATGGAACACTGAAAAAATTAAATAAAAATCATTTTTTTAATCATCCTCTCGGCCGTACAGGAAAACTACGGCACAAATTTTCGTACATAATTAAATTTACATTTCAAGATTATTCTTCACCGTCGTTTTATTCAGAAATCTCACACTTGGCAACCAAACGAAGTCAGGAATCCTAAAATTATAATTAGCATATTTTCTTCAATCATAAGTAGGTAGGTAGTAGCTATAATCTAGCCTTAATATTAAAATAAACATAATTTTAAAACCGGAACGGCCATTAACGTCTCTAATGCCCATTAATAAGCCGTTAAACGCCATTAATTATACAAAATGGCGGCAGACACGTTGGACGCGACATTTTTTTGGTACAATATCAGATGTTATTCGTGATGAATGTGGGGTAAAGATATTATAATTTTCAACTAATATTCTTTGATTATAAACATGTCTAGATAGAGTGTGGTGCTGCAATAGTCAACAGAAAAACAGGCCAGATCTCAGTGAGTAACAAATATGGTTACTTTGGTAACAATTATGGGTTGCTATGGTAACAAGCGCGCCACTGAGCGGGCGAAACAAACTTTGGCGCCAACAGTTGAATTATATATTTTGTGACGTTCATGACACTCGAACAGGGATTCTAGACATGTATCTAAATAAATAAATAAATAGAAATAAAAAATCCTTATATTTCTTAAAGATAAATAACACTTGAAAAAAAAATCATCGACCTCGTGGGACTCGAACCCACGTCCCATCGCATGCCGGGCGAGTGCTTTACCAACTAAGCTACCGAGGACGTCACGTGACACGACGAAATTTCTCAAGTGTTTCTTCTCGCTGTCGAAGTTAGCGTTATATTTAATACTTAAAAAAAAAATTACAAAAATTAACTATCACTACAGTATCTGATCAAAGCTAATATTATAATGTTAAGCTTTGGAGAAACTGTATTTGTGTATCATTAAGTTACGTCAGGCTTTAAGGGTACGTAGAAAGATCTAGAAACCCAGATTAGAATATTGGGAAAACATCAAAATCTCTCTAAGTTCCCTGGTTCGATTCCCGGGCAGATCTGTAGAAAACGACCTTTCTAAATTGTCTCGGATCTGGGTGGTGTGACTGGTGTGGTCACCCTAATTTTTTACCGACGAAAAAACGGAGGAGGTCAAACACCATCGAGCTGGGCCCCGAGTCTGCTAATTTAAAGTGGAATAATTGAATATCAATAGGATCTCATTGTAATTGCTTGACACATTTAATCTTCTGCCACTAATTTAATAACTTAAATTGAAGACTAAAATTAGTTGCTGAATCAAACAATTACACATTTGGTATTCTGCTATTAAGTTAAGATTAAAATTTTATAATTAAGTTGGTAGCAGAATACCAAATGCGTCAAAAAATTACAATGAGATCCAATTGATATTCAATTATTCCACTTTTAAATTAGCAGACTTGGGGCCCTGATATAACGATTTAACTCTTCGACGACCTCCGTAGCCGAGAGGCGAGCACGCCGGACTGTATATGGCCGCCATCTCTGAGGTTCCAGGTTCGATCCCCGGTCGGGTCAATGTGGAAAACGAACTTTTCTATATTGTCTCGGGTCTGGGTGTTGTGGTACCGTCGTTGTTTCTGATTTCTATAACACAAGTGCTTTAGCTACTTACCTTAGGATCAGAGCAATGTATGTGATGTTGTCCAATATTTATTAATTTATTTATAATGGGTTTCTAGCAAAAAAACCTAATTAGGCTCATTTGATCTGTTTAAAGAGTGTGTTTAATGGTGTTTTCGACTTTGATATCATTGATAAATTATATTTTTTATTGTTAAAGCTCCTTGCCTATGTCCAGCAGTAGACTGCAACAGGCTGATATGATGATGATGATGATGATTGTTAGTGGAAACAAAGTAGTTATTGCGCCAGTTTATTTGCAGATCAGTGAGTCATGTTTCCTCGAAACCGCAAGTTTATTATAAAGCTTTAAAGCTCTAAAACAAGCCAAATGGCCGTTTAAGTATCAGGTGACAACTCCGACACCGATCCAAGAAGGTAAATGACTGGATATTGGAATGCCATTTTGTTTAACCTCGATTTAAAAAAGATTTTGTTATATAATATGATTTATTTTACATTAACAAGATAATACATAATTTGCTTTTCAAGTAACATTTTTTTTAAAAATGGCCAAGTGCGAACCGGACTAGCGCACGAAGGGTTACGCACCATTATCTGGAAAAACGAAAAAAACACGTTTGTTGTATGTGAGTTCCCTTAAATATTTATTTTATTCTGGTTTTTAGTATTTGTTGGTATAGAGGCAACAGAGAAACATCATCTGTAAAAATTTCAACTGTCTAACTATCACGGTTCATGAGATACAGCCTGGTGACAGACGGACAGACTGAATAGCTAGACGCAGCGCATTGGCTAGAAGGCCCTTAAAGAAAACTCTTTAATTCTGACGTTTTTGAACATATTTTGATTTAGAATATGTATCTTTCTCGAGCTCTTATAGGTTAGTACTAAAATTAATAAAATACCTAATTGATTTTAATTTGCAACTAACGACTCGACGAATTTCAAGTCTTAATAGGTATTATAGTTCTTTAGTGTGAAATAAAAATAAAATGAAATTAAAAATGTGTTTTTAAAAAGTTTTAAAACATACATTTATACAGTTTCACTTTTTATCACCATCCAAACCTTTTGAAAAGACTCCCGTGCTAGAAACGAACAACTCTTTCTATTGGACCAACTCGCTGACTGCAAAAAGAAAATCAGCTGTTTCATACATTTTGGTCGAATGGTTATTAATATTTTGTATGGAACAGATGATTTTTTTTTTGCAGTTAGACAGTTGGTCCAATAGAAAGAGTTTTTCGTTTATGTTACGGGAGTCTTCTCAGAAGGTTTAAATGGTGATAAAAAAGTCAACCTGTATATATTTATTTAACTATAGTAAACCAATGAAGGTAACTTATAAATTTTAAATATTCTTATATTATTATCATCTACGTATTAAAACAATTAATTTTATTTTAGTCCGACAGCCTTATGTTACGCGGTTTCAGTACCCGGCACCGAAGTTAAGCGCTGGGGCAATGAGTGGGGATCGCTTTGCGCATCTTACGAGACGATCATCGTATCAGAGACGCGTGTGCGCGGAGCTAACAACCAATCACAGAAGGCGGTGCAGATGCGTCGCACGACTAGCCAATCACGTAGTCGTAATGGTCTTCTGCGCATCTTTAGCCCAGAGCTCAACATCGGTGCCGCTATTTGGACATGCAACATGAATAAGTTAAGGCCTGGTATTCCTGCAAAAGCGCCCAGCGCGCGACTGTTCGAGGTTGCCGGGCCGCCCGCGCTCGCACTTTTAGTTGATAAATAAGTAAGACAATCATTTTATCGATTAAAGCACTGCGATTTTGTCTACCTATATTCAATGGCCTTATTTGAGTATAAAAAATAAATGTAAAATATTAGAAGTATAGCCATAAAATTGAAAAAACATTACAAAAAGATGTATCTTCGGGATTTTTTTCTGTCGAGCGAAGTTCATTAGATCATGTAACTGAATGCGAACTTGTCTAGAGAAGGTTCTAAACTAATACTTATCTTTTTTTAATACTTTCAAACACTATTTTTTATGTGTCAGATGGTATTTAAAAACTCAAAAGTGCGGCCCTTGCGGGAAAACCAAGCCTTAATCTGCAAAATCTAAAACGGAGGTAAATTGTTGAATCTTTGTGAATTGGTCGGTGTTCCTTATAGTCTTACCATATTCTATCACTTTTCCAACATCATATGTTTGCACTATGTTGAGCACAAAGACAAAACAATTTTCTACCCACGCTATCATCTAACACGCCCTTAACAGATACAAATTAGACTAAAATATACTCTAAGCCTTAGAAAATAAAGGCGATACAAGCAGTTTTGATATCAAGTATAATGTTTCGCTGGATGTAATCGTTTAGAAGTGATAAATACGGTTCTCTGAAGACATAAAACATTATCCCTTCCGATATGGGTACATAGTTATAATAAAATGTAAACGGGCTTATAGGGATTTGCTTATTTTGTAATTTTTAATGGTCCTTTTGGCGTAGTGGTATAGTTTTTCGCCCTAAACTTAAAGAACCCGGTTCGATTTCATTTTGGACCATCATGGATGAGCAGATTTTCCCACACAGAGCAAGCTGAATAAATCTTTACATAATAAATAAGATTTCAAAAAACCCGATGTAAGCATATTCGAACTAATTTTATCTTATTTTATTTACTTACTTAAAGGCACAACTACAGAATACAATTCAATACATATTCTCAAATTTGTAATCTAGGTTTCACGTTAAAATTGAATTAAAATAACGTTTTTCAGAAGTAAATCAATCACAAAGGTACCACCACTCTCAGTGAAGTAGACCTAAAACACCTGACAGATGAGTGTAGGTTCTTTGCCCCTTTAACCACATAGGTAAATTTTATTAGTCAGAAACTTAGATCTACCTTAAAGGATCCTAATCAACTCCTACAGGCTAAAACAGCAGTAGCACGGACAACTTCTTTCTCATATAACATTCACAAACCTAGATCATCCTTATAGATCCTTAAAACATCTACAGATTCAAAAAGCGTACCTATCCCATGTAGTTCCCATGTCCGCCACGACGGGTCCAGGGGGCCAGGATGGGTCCTGCGCCATAAGTCGGGCCAATTATCATGTTAAACAAACTGAGCGCGACACGCACCTACACACCTGCTTTTTTGTACGTTTGTTTGTTTGCTAAGTATGGAAGAAGCTTTTTGATTCCGATTTTGAGATAAAAAAAGCCGTTAGTTATGTCTTAAGATTGTAAATACATATTTACGCAAAGACTTTTCATCCAAATACAGTTTTATTCCACGTATTATTTTAAATACTATATGTGTTGACTTTAGACAAAAAATAGACTTGTTTTATCAAAATCTTGTGATTGTTTCACTAAAAGGGGAAAAGTTTAGGCTATAGAATTCTATGTTTCTGATTTATTGAAATTTTACTCCATAAATTCATGATTGATGATTGTTGAAAAAAAAATCTTTTTATTTTTTCTAATCAATAAGGAGGTTTTAAAGACTCAATCTATTTACCAACTCCACATTAAGTTACCCTCACGCATGCGCTCCCCAGACGTTTATATTAACTCGGGAATAAGTTATCTCAGTTATCATAATCTTACAAAGGATCACAATAGAGTGTTACAGCATCATCAATATATTACTGAGGCGAGGGAGCGCGAGGTATCTTGATACTTGCAATCTCAGACGCATGGTTGGCAATGGCCATTTGCATTAAAATTTGTTAAGTCGAAGTCAAAAATTATTTTTTATTTGTTAATAAAACTAAAATTTACAACAAATCGTTCTTCTTCTTTGTAGCGTATTCATTCCTCTCCCTCTCTTTTTCCTCCACTTTACTCTATCCCTGACATTTTCTTAAGTGAGGTCATAGCTTTCAATTTCTTTATTAACAACACTCAACTATCGCAGTACTATAAACTACTAAAAACCTAAAATTAAAATGCTAAACGCTCAAGAGGTATATGCGATGTCCACCGCAAAGACAGTTGCTATCACGAGATTTAGCTGTATACTTCTTCAGAAAACACAACACAATTGCAACATATTAATTGATGCTCAAATGTTTTATAGGAATCTAGCTAAATCAAACTGTTAACCAGGTATGATGTAATCAAGTTTCCATTAAAATATCAAAGTCTCTCAATCGTAAGTAGTACACCACAATCTAGAATCTAGATTGACCAATTCTAACCGAATTCTACTGCTTCAAAAGAAATTATGTAATCAATTGACCATTAAAATATCAAGGCCTCTCAGTCGTAGTACACCACAATCCAGATTGAGGGAGGTGTGAGCCCCGTGAATTGCCGTCGCAGCGGGGGCCCGCCGCGATCCGGCAGAGCCAGCGTTCTAAGAACCGTGGCATGTTGATGATCCGCGCGCAATCATCGTTGCAACGATCAAGATCGGTTCGTCGCACTATTTTATGGCACGGAATTCGTGTATTGATTTGTAGCGTGATTTATTGTAGGTTTAAAAACACAATTGAAACTCAGTTGCCTATGTTTCCTTGAATCATAGGCAACTCAGTTTATAGTCTGATGAAGTGAGGAACATTTTGGGAGCATATAATCTGTGGAAATACTCTGTTTGATCCAAAAGGGGGTGATCCTGGTGCTCATATATAACAACTTTTTCGAACAAACATCGCAATCGCATAAAAACATAGGCCTTCTACCCATACCAAACCGCTGACCAGCTGAGAAAAATTTTCATAGAGATCAGCTTTATTTTTAATCTTGTTACTCTTCAGTGTATGTATTTGTTTTAACAGAGTAATACTTTTATTCTTTAACCTGTCCCCTCCTAATGCTGAGTGTACTGATCCTCCTGAGCAAGCCATTTCAAAAGGTCTTGAATCTTCTGCATGTTTCCTCATCCCGCTCCCTTCACTAGGTCGTCGGTCCACCGAGCACGCTTCCTGCCCACTATTTGCTGTCCTTCAAAAATTATAGACCGTTTAAATCCACTTCTTTTGCGCTATTTTTCTTTTAAAATTCTAGAAACAATAAGAATAAGAATAAATTTATTATTTATTATTCAGACTAAGCTTACAACACACACAGTACACTTACATTTCTTAATAAAGTAAGTAGCATTATAAGTATTAATTTTATAAGCTTGTTAATGCTTATCTAGTATTTTATTACCAATAACAATATCTAACACTTATGAATAAAAACTTTGCAAAAGGATCAACTACTACTAATAATTACCCAATAATTGTTTTTAACAATAACATTTAGAAACTAACGATTTTTTTCTTGCACTTAAATAATAATAAAATCTCTAATTAATATGTATTAGATTATTGGCCGACAAATATAGATACGCTTTGATTACTTTTTTTGTAAATATTTTTCAAAGTCTTTAAATAAATCGTACATACAAACATTACAAGACTATCTCAAAATCTCTTAAAATCCCATACATCATTACAACCACCATACACAAACACCTACCAACTTAATAAACCCCCGCAACTTGATACTTGGAGCCAATAAAATAAATAACCGCTTAAACCCTATAAATTAGGGATGTCCCAATCGTTAAAAATAACCATTCGTTAAGGTAATTCCCACAATATATCGTTAACGGAATGCGAGGCGCGGATAACTCAATCTAACACGGGATACCCTATGGAGACGAGTAGGGGTGACACTTCCTGTGCTTGCACAATAGTTGACACAACCAATCAATTGACATACGTTTTATGTGCTTTAAAATGTTCTTTAAAACAAATCTGCTAGGAATAGGACGTTAGACAAAAATATGCAATTTCAAAACACAACGATTAGTTTTCAAAACACATAGTTTTGTCTTTTAGGGTTTAGGATTGATTGCAATCTTTATTTGAGTAGTAAACCCACTTTTTAAAAGAAAGTTACTAATGATTTATTTAAACTCGTAACCCTTGGCCCCAAAATCTAATTTTTGACAACCCTAGTGCCAACAGATTGAGTAGGTTACATTTTGTCGTAAGCTTGTAGGTTCAAACAATTAATAATTAAGCATTGAAAAATGCGGTCGATAATCACAAACAATAGTACAAGTGTGACTGGTTTTACTTTTGATTTTACTTGATCAGTATTTTATTTTTTATGACTTACTAGCTGACCCGGTGAACTTCGTACCACCTAACAGTATTTTTTCCCGTCAGCTTTTCGTATGTTTTTATTATTTATTCCGCTATTCGGAGACAAATCCAACAAATCATAACTCATGAAAATCGGTCCAGCCGTTCTCGAGTTATAAGTGTTGTAACAAACCCGACTTTGTTTTATACAAATAAGATTTCAGTTCGGCCCTAAATCAGGCAAAATAGTAGTAGTAGTCTATAATTAGTAAGTTGAAAGCAGCTGTCGAACTAAAAATCTATCCAAAAATCTATCCTTAGGCAATATGAAATGAAAACGCAAAAGACAAAATAAGTTAAGTTAGTGTTCACTAGTTTTGTAGCATAGTTCTAAAGATACTAATCTGTTATTTTTAATTCACATAAAGAAAAAGGTAGAAGCAATTTACAAAGTGGTATTAAAAAATCACCAATCAATCAATGTAGGTACCAGTATTTTGGTATCAATCTATAATTTGACCCAGATAAAAAATCTTTTTCTCTCCTTTTCTTTTTTAATGTTCTTATATTAGATTTCTTATATATTTATATACTATCTTATATTCAATTGTTCTAGCTATTAATCTAACTTTTACTATCATTTATTTATATAGTTTAAGTATATCTAGTTTTTTTCTGATTTTATCTGAAACCCATTTAGTGGCCGAAACCACCAACATATCGGGCCCACGCTCGTCCGGCCGAACTTTCGGCCGATCATTAGGTGTGTAATCCTGTCCGGTGTCAGGTTACTGATTTATAGGGGACTTAGAGCGTAAAGTGTTTGGGAGCGATACCATCATTTGTTTTCTATTGGGGTTACGAGACAGCTTGGCTTTCTGAGTATTGGTGGACAGATTTTTTTAATTGTTTTTATAGGGATTACGTTTATTGATAAATGAGACTTAGTAACTTTATTTGCCAAAATGTTTATTGTTAAGCCCATAGCCAAACAAAACGACATATTTTGCTAGCTGTATGTCTATTTTTCTATCTCAAGGAATATTTTTATATGCAAATGAATAAAAATTATGTTATTTAATAAATTGTACACCAATACAACTACAAGTACAAACACCAAAAAATAATACTGTCCCGAACCAGTGATACTTGAAAAAAAATAATGTGATTTGTAATAGCACGTAATTTAAGAATATTTGCAGAAATAAATCTGTTTTAATCGACGTGCAATGCATTTGTACACTTTCGACAAACGCCCTTGCTAGAGAAACTAGAGCAATCCCTATACACTAGGTTTATTAGTTCAAAGAACGTGTGGGCCCGGTGACCTACAATACACACGATGACTATATTTTTGAGGTGTCAGATCTGCGACTGGGTGACTGACGTAACCGCAGTGTATTCTCTCTACCCTACTGGAGTGGCCGTCGAGCTCGTCAATTATTTTGTAATGTGCTTTGTCGTGGTTGGCTTTATTGGAGGCGACGGGTGGTTAAGTAGCGATAGCAGAAGAACTAAGACGGCTTCTGTGATTCTAATTAAATTAATTTGTGTGCAGCGACTTGCAACACAATCGAGAGAAATTGATGATAGGCTTGGTGTGAAAACTAAAAAGCCTGAATTCCAATTTTTTTAAGTTATATGGCCTTACTACAAAAAGATAGACTAGGGTGAAACACTTCTCTAAAATTAGTCAACCAATTTGAAATGTTGACAGATTAGACATAATTATTATTAAGAAACATTTCAAATTGGTTGACTTATCTTTAGACGAGTGTTCAACACTAGTCTATCTTTTTGTAGTTAGGCCATTATTGTTATAAAACTCATACTGCCCAGAGCACACTACTTGAGGTCGTTAGGGGTAAATAGGCGTTTATGTTTACCAGTACCTAATAAGCTTCTTCCTGGCTGTTTCTGTCTTTTTCTTTTGGCACAAACTGTCATTAGAAGAAGAAGAAGAATAGTATTTATTTGGCTCAAAATAAATCATCACATACACAATCATTACAAGAAATAGTTTTATAAATAATATAATATGTCTATGTAAATAGACAAAGCAATGCTGAAATAGAAATTCTGTGTGTGTGACAGGATATTTATACTGTGTCACTCGGGATGGCCTAAGGGTGCTAAGAGTTTTCTTAAGCAGCCCGAGTATTTAGAACTTATGTTGTAATAAAGAAATTATACATACTAACATATAATATTATGCTATATATATCACCAATCGTTTGTTTCGACAGTCGTGTAAATATAGGTGTTTTCAAAATAATAAGTTCGAACCAGTTTGAATAAAAAAATGTCTAATTTTGTATGTACCTATGTCACGATCCAATCTTATTTTACATTTTATAGGTTCTACTGTTAATATACAACAGTTTTACTATGCGGTTAACACATTAAAAATTACAAAAAAAAACAAATTTTCCCACATTTACCAATTATAGCTGCGTTGGCAACCAACAAAGTGTTATTATTTTTATAGTTGACAACTGCTGTGATTATGTTTTGTTTCTTTTTGATTTCTATTCGTGCAGTGAAATGGTGGTTTTTATTAAATATATTTATTTAATACAGTTTTCTCAGTTATAATTTCAGTGTCTTATTATTTTAACTACAGCCCTCTACAAGCGCCCAACAAGCTGTGTACGAACATTTTGTACCTGAGTCATGGAATGGATATAATTTTATGTATGTAAGTATTTATCTGTTATCTAGTCACCATTATACAATGCTTAGTTTAAGGCTAGATAATTAGTGATTGTTGAATCCAGTTATATATTTGACAATATTTTCTTTGTGCTGACTCTCCTCACTAGTACAGCCAGAGTCAAAACGGCGTTACCTTATTGTTTTGATGTGTAGTGTGAGAATTTTATTGGCTCACACCAGGTCTCGGCCTCACGCATCCAGCGTTGTCGGCTTTAATATATATTTGTTTACAAACGCGACGTTAATTGTTTATTAACACACACGGCTTTGACCATACAGAAGTGTCACGAAATATTAATTCATTAAATTGCACACTAGCCGATTTCATGCTATGCTTGCCAATTCACATTACAGTAAACATGGTGTGATAAATATAAGTGCAAATAAATTAATATTATTTATGTAATTTTAATAGGCAAAAAATCTGTGAATAATTCCGAATGGAATGAATAATCTCAAGAAATTACTCAAAATAATTTAGCTCCTGATTCAGAGTGTGACTTTAATCTCACGTAATTATGAGTAAAAATGTCTAAGCACTAACGTAAGAACGTCGCTGATCTGACACAAGAAAAATTCAATTTTTCAAACAGGATTGCTAAAAATTTATGTCAAAAATCATCGCTATACTATAAAAACTGCTGTAACATTGTTCAGAATTTATAATAAAATCACACATATTCTTTTGAAATGGTCTACTACCGCTGTGAATACACTTTTAATTTAAAAAAAAATTAAAGATAGCCTATACTATTATTTCTATTAATATCTAATATCAAGGAACAATTCATACCGGGCGTTAAGTCTAACTATGGACATAATTTACTGGTTCTTTTGCTGGAATTTAAATGAATATTAAATAGGCTAAAACTAAGCTTCTATTTGACTCGTATAACAAGCTCTGTTATTTTATGAAAAGTCACTACAACACACACATGCTGTATAACGGACCCTCAACTTTGGGTATCATTTCAATAATCCACCAGACAGACTTAAGTTTAAAAAGTCACGTATGGATGTAAATTTTAGAAACCAAAAAGCCATTAAAATACCACCTTCAATCATACGAGTCCAAACAAACTGACTAATATGTAAAAGTTATTATTTCCATAAAAATACCTATTACCGGCCAATGTCGTGGATTCCGGCCTAAAGCGTGTAACCTAACACCCGACTCGATTGGATAGAGTCATTGATAGTGAGTCCAGGTTTGATTCCCTTTTCGGCCGATTTTAAGATGAATTTTCAGCAACGCTAGCATAGAAAAAAAATATAAGAATTATAAGCATCATAATATCAAATATTTCGCTTTTTATGTATAAAAAATTGTAAATAATATAAAAAAAACACACAAAAAACTTACATTTACACAGTAGTTATTATTTTCGACCGATCTGGATAGGTCTGAAAGAAACAAACTGTTTTCTTTGGTGGAACTTAAACAAATATTTATGACAAAAAACAGAATTAAACATGGAAATATGTATTAGGCAGTCCTTAAATATAGTTATATTTTAAAGAAGATTGCAGGAAGCCGCTGGATGCCAGGCTAATCTGGAAGTCATTGGGGCCTATGTTCAGCAGTGGACGCCCTATAGCTGTAATGATGATAAAATGGTCAAAAGTCACACAAAATTACACAAGTGTTTCAAACGAATCAATCCAACTGTCTAAAAAAATTAAATAATACTTATATAATCATATATTTTGTAAGTATTTCAATTTACATCTACTAAACTGATATAGGTAATAGCTGCTTTATATGTTTTTTTATTTTTTCCGGCTCTTCAGTTTCGGCCAAACCTGCAGAACTTTGTCCCATCACTATGTATCCCAGTAACACGATACGGGACATAGGTGATTATACTCAATCTCTGTGTAATGGTAATGTGTACTGTAATGTGTGTCGTTTGTTACCTATCCCCAATGAAGATATTAAGGGTTCTGTATTGCCTCATACCTGAGAATTTAAGGTGGGAGAATCGGTACTAGAATGTCTGTCTAACCAATAAATAAGTCAAATCTATGGTACATTAATACTTAAATGTAATTTTCCATTTATATATTATATATCGTTAGTGACTAGAAACTGTAAGACCTGAACAGTATTGTTTTTATTTCAAACTTTATAAGAATTGGGCAAAAAAATACATGCGATGGAACGTGGGTTCGAGTTCCACCTGTTAGATTATAAGATTGAGCTATTTTATTATCTGTGTAAAATTAGAAAATTATTTAATATATTCAATTATTTAAGTACTATAATTGATTATAAATAAATGTAGGATTGTTAGGAATAACAACTGTTTATCTTTGCTTCCGTTTAAATGTCTATGAAGTGATTGATTTGATAGCATTTAGTTGTTTATTTGACCGCTTTAGATTTTGTCTTTTAAAATGTAATGTTAAAGTAAAATTACGTCGCCTAAAAATACTTAATGATAAATGATAAAAAAAAGATAAATATGATGGTTTGAAAGTAATTATTAATTTAATATAAAAGTAATTTGTGATTTTTAAAAGTTGTTCGCTTGACCTTTGTACTTGATTAATTATTGGGGAAACTTGAAAAAATGGCGGCAAGAGGAATGATTTGTAGTCAACTAAGAATTAACGTAATAAAAGAAAAAGGTCAAGTAAGCAGACTGATAATGACTAATATGGAATAAACAAATGGTGATGAGTTCTTTGGTACCTATTTCATTTACGTAAACAGTATCACACCTGTGGTCGATGATTTTTTTTTCAAGTGTTATTTATCTTCAATTAAACCTTGCATGGAATTGCTAAAAACATTTTTTTTTTTTCAAATAAATACAGACGACAGTTTGCGCTCCAAACTACAAAGCCACATGGTTGCTGAATCCCGCAATAGACAAAATTATATTTCTATGATGATAACGAGCATTTTTAGGAATGTGTTAAGGTATATTTAGGCTGGGTTGCATCACCTTAACTTTAACCGTAACTATTACTATAACCAGTGATTTTGTATGGAGTTTGACTGACTTTTGACGTTTGTTAAAGTTAAATTAAGATGGTGCAACTAGGGCTTAATTAATTCTAGTAATGTTAGGCTAGATTATGGTGTAATTGTTGAAAGAATTCATTTAAAACTTCTTATATTAATGCGAAAGTCTGTAGGTAAATATGTACGGACAACAGCACGTCGACCTACCACAAAATGTCAAATTTTCTCATTTGAAAATGAGCTCTATATGTCAGGCTTAAAGTTGAAAATCTATTGGAGAATTTTTGACTTGTGGGGTAGGTCGACGTGCTGTTGACTGTACATGAATGATTTAACAACTTTTTATAACAAGAACTACTGACCGGATTCGGATAAAATTTTGCGCACATAAAATATGATGTTAATAAATAAATATAAATATTCGACAACATCACATACATTGTTCTAATCCTAAGGTAAGTAGCTAAAGCACTTGTGCTATAGAAATCAGAAACTACGACGGTACCATAACACTCAAACCCGAGACAGTAGAAAAGTTCGTTTTCTACATTGACCCGACCGGGGATCGAACCCGGAACCTCAAAGATGGTGGCGCCATATAATAGTCCGGCGTGCTCGCCTCTTGGCTACGGAAGTCGTCGTCGGTTCAGTTGTCTTCACTGCCTGCCTGATGATAAATAATAATAATAATAGTTGTATTTCTGTATTTATGATCAAATATATCTCGACAAACTATATTAAACGCTAAGTTTTGCGAAAACCAGACGAAAAAAAATTATCGAAAAAATTTAATGTTATGTAAGTACCTAGTAATCGATCAAATTCTCAAATTAATTTAAAAAACATTTTTAGGCATGCAAATAAACAATCGATGAAATTAACAAGTGAGTTTGAAAGTGCAGATTATGCCCAACAGTGGGACAGTTTGGAAACAAACAAGCAATTAATTGACCAACAAAAGACGAAATAACTCAGCGCGACGGACGGACAAATTTATAAACGAGCGCTAACGAGAGCTTAGCGAAACGGTCAAGATGTAGTCGGTGTAACTAACACTTTTGTATTTATTAATTTTTCATCATCATCATCATCATCATCATTTCAGCCATAGGACGTCCACTGTTAAAGATAGGCCTCAGCCATTGACTCCCAAATTAGCCATTAGGAAGCGGCCTGCATCCAGATTCTTCTTCCAACCTTTACCAGATCCTCGCTCGGTCCACATTGGCCGTCGGTTGCAGGAAGCCGATGGACGCAGGCTTCTTTTAACCGGCCCACCTGGAGCCATTGGGATGCCAATTCAGCAGTGGTCGTCCTATGGCTGAAATGATGATGAAACTATTATAAGAATGGACTAGCTCTAATTCGAACAGTAGCTTTAATACATTTTCGGTATAATACCTTTGTTAGAAAAAAAAGCACATTTAAAAAAAAACTTAATTGAAACTACGTGAACAAGATTACTGATAAAAGGTTCATTACTTCCCTACCCCTTTAATTTAACCCATATATAGTAAAAGCATAGAGAAAGAATTATACTACGAAAAGGTTCGTAATGCAGTATTCCCCCTGTAAATATAATAGCAAAAAACATCTCTACGGAAATGAAACCATTCTTTTTATTTCTCCACGAACACAAAGCATACATCGAAAAGGATTTTAGTGCAAGCCAGCCTTGTGTTTATTTATAGCCTTATGGTGCGATGGTGTAATGTTTCACAAATTAGAAATGTACCCAAACAAATGCACTGGCGAATACATACAGCAAATAAAAAATTATCAATAAAAAATCGTTTTATATTTCAAAGTTCAGTTACACCATTATCTTTACAAGGTGCGCTACACGCCGTAAAATAAGATCGTTTAAAGCTCGAACAAATAAACAAATCGAATAATGCAGGTGTGAATGGACAGCGGCTGCTGGTGCGACAGGGACAGACCATACAAAATCTCACAAGTGAAACAAAGATAGGTAGAGAAGACAAAACTATGATGTTGTTGGACGTTTTGATCAGCGCTTGGACGCAGTTCCAAATACAAAATTTAAATTCAAAGAGGCGCGAAGATCATGATTTTATTCGAAATCCAAATTTAAAGCAACGGAATAAAAGCTATCGAGCCTTAGTTCAGCCTTAATCCTCTCATTTGAGATACAGCAAAACATTGATGCATTGTGTAGAGCCCGTAATTCGTAGGCAAAATAATGTGAATTGCTGTGAATGCTGAGATTCCAATCCGACTTACAAATAAATTTGTTACGGTGTGTCGTGAGTTATTGCGATTTTTCTATTTTTCTAACTTTCATTATAAAATTTTATTGTAGGATTCTTCATGTTTGACTAAAAAGAATAGAGAGAACGTTATGTACTATAAAAATATACATCAATAACTGATATTTACTACCTATACCTATAGACATATTTCTAAGTAAAATATCTGTGTTCTTATTTTAAAAGTGCCATGATCAATAAAATTAAGGAAACAAATTTTTTTCTCACTAACTTTGGTTGACACGCCCGCCAAATTGTACATCTTTCTGTAAAAATCAACTGTATTTTTTTTGTATGGTGTGCAATAAAGAATAAATTAATATCCTATCTTATATAATGATAAATAATAACTCTACTTGAGTTGGCGTATAAAATTCCTTTAAAAACTAAATACTTAGGTACACGTTTTTTGGGTATTACTCCCAAACAAAAATTCAAAACCAATCAAATATAAATCCCTTTTTTAAGATACAAAACAGAATATCACGTGGATTGCCCATTGTGGGTGCTATCTGATGAAGGTTGTTTATATATCGTTGTTCATGTCGCTTTGTCTGTCCGTGTCGTAGGCGAGAGTTTAACGACGGAGTTTAGTGATGGGGTCATGGGGATTAGACCTTTTTGGTACTTGGTATTTTTAATAAATGAGTACAAGACCGTAGCTTTGTGTGTCACCACACTACTAAAAGACACATACTTAACTCAATCTATTGCTGCTGTAGTTTGTATTTTTTTAATAATGTTGAGTTATTTTTAACTACTTACACCTTGATTTTCCAATTCAGAAAACAAACTTTTTATACTGGCAAGAGCTCTAAAGGCAGACTTACTTTTAGGCTGTCATGTGTTTTTAAACTATTAGAGTATGCAATACGATACCACGAATACAAAAATGCAGATGCATGGAAAAGCAGTTAATTTGATTTGTTTTGTTCGTTATTCTTTTTTATTTGTTTAATGATTTTCAACTTTAAAAAAACTAAAAGTCGTTCTTAACCACTGTTTCAAATATAAGTTTTCAATTTACTGTTTACTTAAAATCACCTAATTATTTTATATTAATACCGAAACCAATTTAATACTAAATAAAATACCGAATTTCCCATCCCTACTCGACACCGTGTAAGCCGTGCGGCGTAATGTCTTTATTTAAGGCCACAATCTGATATCCATATTGCTCTTTAACTTAAATGACGCCAGTAAACTGATACTTACGCAAAAGAAATAATAAGGAGACATTTTATCCGCACTTTTGTGGGACATCTGTTTGTTATTTCGATTGAATGTTATCTTGCATCATTTGTTTTTAAATAACGGGTATAATGTGTTCGAAATTTAAATAACTTTTTTTTAAATAATCACAGATTTTTATTGTCCCTGATGTTTCATTATATTCATTCTTTTTTGACTGACAATCATTTTACTAAAAAAATAGTGTTTTTTTAAATTTGTTATATTTTTCGATCCTATTTCATATTATAATGAGTCTAGATATAAACTATGTTATTTTAAGGTTAATGGACTTTTTATTTTGATTTAATAGCTAAGTACCGATACTTCAGCTTCACATAATGACACTCACAACTCTACTAGTAGAAAAGAAAATTTATTTAAAATCTGCACCGTTAGGAACATAATAAAGTGTCATAGTGTGTTATGGAAAATAATAACGTATTTGCATTTCTTAATGAGCACGACGATCATACATTCCAACACCACCTCAAAGATATAAAATCTACTCGATAATATAATTTATATCCCCATAACTAACTTCTAATCTAGCTCGCAATTGAAATATAAACCCTAAATTTATTCCAGCCATTATTATTATTTCGCGCCAAACGTTTATTATTTAATTATTAATCAAAATGACCACTTTAGCCCTTTACGAGAGGCAGGGATCGTTAAACAGCCACAAAGTAAGAAGGGACAGAAGAATCGCTAGTTTCTGAATTTAGTATTGAAACTACTAAAAAGAGTGCTCAAAAGAATACGTCAATATTTACCAAAGGAGTAAAATCTAAATCGAGAAAAGTATGTGGACATTGCTTTCGTAATAGAATTGTTGTATATCAACACCTGATTACGTGGTTTTAAGTAGTGTTCATTTTTTTGTTTATCTTGTATCTTAATGACAAGCTATGTCTGTAAAATTGTAACTAGGCTTTCGTTACAACAAACTTTGTTTAGATATAAATTACCGTGGAGACTATTTGGTATTATATTTCAAAAACCGATAAATTTCAAGACGTCAACTGTTTAAAAGTGTTTCTAAGTTTCGCGCTAAAAAACCTACAATATATTCGCCATAACCACGAAAAAGGGTTATATTTTTTTTTAAATAGATCTCAAAACACACATTTAAGTTCGTTTGATCGAAAAATGTATTTAAAAAAATTGATCCACACGATGTACTGTGTACGTCCACCTTTTCTGTAACCGAGGTTACTGTCCCTATTTATGCTGTGGGACAGGTCACAGCGTCTTTTATAGAGAGGTGTAAAGTCGCCTATTATTTTGTCGCAGGAGCGACAATCGTACGTCCCGCGGTTTAGTTCAGATGTAAAATTGAATACCTTATTATAATGCGACGGATTAGTGATGTGACTCTCTGGTATTAAAGCGGGACATCTCGTCTACCACTTAATTTTGGAGTGTTGTGTGTTTTAGACTACTTAAAGTAAATAATTATCTCTTAGGGAAAATCAGTTAGGTTAAATAAAGTACCAGAATCTTGTTGAACTTTTTGTTCAAAATTCACATCAAACAATCCCTAAAAAAGAGTTATAAGTAGACGATCATTTAAACGACAAGAGCACTATGACTTTTTAACACACCTATCTCGCACTTGCTACATGTCTTGTAACTGTATTTACTCAAAAAAAAAACGGCGCGGTTGTACCGTATTTTTTTCTTGCTTCAAGAAAATTGGCTGATGATAAAGGGTAAATAGAGCAATAGCTATCGTATTAAAATTAAAATTCAATAAGTTTCACGGAACATTCTTTATATATTTTATGCTGGGAGGATTCTTTTTTATTTTATACGTCCCGACCCGGCGAACTTCGTTTCGCCTAACAGTATTTTTTTGCTATTTGGGGTAGAGACAAATCTAGCAAATTATAAACCATGAAAATCGGTTCAGCCGTTCTCGAGTTATAAGTGTTGTAACAAACCCGACTTTGTTTTATAATATATTAAGATTAAACTGGGACGATATTTTCAAATAAATTTACACACCACTACGGTAGAGTTAGCAAAAACAATTATCGAACTCATATTGTGTATCTTATCTTGTACGGTTAGCATAAACATCTACTTAGAAGCTATTTATTTATTTGCAAATTTTAATGGTGTTTTATAATTTCAAGTTACTTACCTACTTTCCACACAAGTTTTGAATTATCAAAGAATTTGTACTGTTAGATTATATGTATTTTTGACATTTGTAGGTATTATTTATGTATATCTACTGTCATCCTAAATTGCTTCGCTCGCTTCGCTTTTTTTAGGACTTAACTTGCATAGAAATGTGTCATAAAGTAAAAACATATAAATAAATATAAATTTTTAGGTTCTAACGTAGAACCTAAGGAGTACTAGACGTAAATCAAGCTCACTTATCAGTACTCATTCTACTCATATTTATTACCTAAGCTATTATTAATACGCAAATTGGCTTATTACAAAATGATTTAAAATTATTAAACGCCACAGCTAGTCTAACGTTATAATAAATTGAGAAAGAGTATGTATGTTGTGAATATAATCACACTTTAAAGATAAATATATTATTACGTATCTAATCAACATACAAACATTTAAAATCAAACAGAAATATTATAACCATGAAATATTTAACACCTTGCAAAATCAATCAAGTTCCTTAACAAATCCATCACATTCCAAATTCAAAACCAAACAAGAGTAAAGGCCGACCCGTTCCTTATTTGAAAATTCAAATTTAAAAAAAGAATAAGTCTCCAAAGACCACTAAATAACATATCCCAATCGTTTAATCTCCCGGAGCAGCGCAAAGGTAACAAAGCAAAATGCCTACGCATAATACAAAAATTAATTTTCTCGCGAGAAAAAAGAACAGCTAATAAAGCGAAGCTCACGCTGTAAATGTCAGTTGCGTCCTTCTTTACGAGCCGAGCGATATTTATTTATTTCGATATAATTCGGACTGGGTGTTTATATTTTAGCGTATTGATTCTTTTGCGCGCTATTTTAGGGACGAGAGAGTTGTACTGTTGAGTTTACTCATTTATCTGACATATTTAATTGATATTTAACTCAATGAGTGCCAGTTATTAATTATATATTTATTGAATCAGTGCAATTAGTTAGGTATTTGATCAGTTCAATCAGAAAACCTATAGGTTTATTGAAATGAAAAAAACATACAATTGCATATGAGGTTTTCTAACTGGCTGCTTAACTTCAAGTTCCAGTAATCCACGTGATTATTATTTAAATACCTACTAAAATTAGAATCATATTACTAGTTCTAATTTTAAAGTCACGAACAATTCGTGATTTAATTCTAGTTAGCAAACAAGGAAGGGCGAAAGAAAGCCAGCTAACCAGTAAAATCTAATTTGCATGTTAATAAGGCACCTAAGCTATAATTATTTTATTGTATACCATCAGAACAGAACGTAATTATATGTAGAGCTCCATTGTTTCAGTTTTCTCAAAGGAATTTTATGTGAAATGTAAAATGACTTTTACTGGTTTAAAATGGGATATCTAAAGTCTTCAAATTATGCCTTCATAATAACATGGTACATTTATTATCCCTATTATTCAAGGTCATGTTGTTAAAAGATAGGGTTTATCTTTCTTCAGGTCAGTAATATTCTATAATATTTCAGTATAAGATAAGACTTGACTCGGAACCATCTTTAAAAAAAACACGTAAGTATTTAAAACCCATAATAGGTGGCAGGCTTTTAATTATAATGTCAATTAAAGGGAAATAATTAATTAATATAAGACCTTAAACACTCATTGTATAACAGATGGGCAGTTAAGAAACTAACTTATTTTGTTGATACTTTTAAATTAAAACGTAGTGTAGGACGCCCCCCAGCTCGATGGACCGGCGACCTTAGGAAGATCGCTGGCAGTGGATGGATGAAAAAAGCGGGAGATCGTACTCTTTGGCGCTCTTTGGGGGAGGCCTACGTCCAGCAGTGGACTGCAATAGGCTGAGATGATGATGATGACTTTTAAATTGTTTAAGTCACGGATATGGGCTAATTGTCACACAACATTTTGATCAAATAAATAAAATTAATAAATTCTGGTATCTCACTGCGAGGTATTACTCTCCCGTTCTCAAACGCTTTATTTTAACGTTCGATCAGATTTGGCGCGCGGACGGGTCTTATTTATATTACTTTAAAATTGCCTCCGATGCGAGTCGGCTAACGTATAAATATTGACAATTGTTCCGTGAACAGCCTGCGCACTCGACAAGTATTCATTTAATTAAATAAATGATAATCTTTGGTCCATTGTTGGAAAATTTATGTACAGAAAGTTTAATAAAAAATGTTTCACTCAGGTAATAGCCATACCCATTTATATAGAGCCACATGACTATGGTTATTTTTATTTGACGAAAGAAAACTAAATTACATTCGCTATATGTACCTGGCTATGTTAACAAAAGTAAAGAGCACTAAAAAATTTAATGTTTTAAAAATAGAATCTGACTTCTCAAATGCGAAAAAAGAATGACAAAAGGCAAAAAAGTGTCACAACACAAAAAATATAACTTTTTTTTGTGGCGTGCATTGAGAGTGGCCAGCATCAAGCCAAATCTAGTTAAATGTTCTTAAATCTATTGTGAGCTCAGATCAGAATATTTCTATGATTGTGAGCCACCTTGAAGGTTTTAATTCCGCCGCACTGGCCACATTTGCATTCGAAAAACATTTTTCTTGTACCTACTTGCTTTCACCATCTCACTAACACCCTTGCCGCGCCATTGACATAGTACCTACTCAAAGCTCATAAAATAGACGTAAACCAAAACCAAAGTGTAGGTACTTACCGTCAAAGTGGATTTAAATACTACGTAATACTTGAAAATACTTCGTAATACTTATCGTATTATTCCATATTATTATGTACGGATGGTAACTAAATGGGCTATATAAAAAGTAACAATTAAAGCTGGTAACCACATTATATTCACCTTTTAAATTATATAAAATAACATTTATTATCATAATAATAATTACGGAAAAGCATCACGGAGGCCATGTCTAAACACCGTTTAAGTCAGAAATTTGCATTTCACGGTCGTAAATTTAGTACCAAGTCGTAAAATATAGTTAGTGTATAATTAGGAAGAGATCAAACAATTATGATTTAGATGTGAAGCTCCTGGGCCATTTACTTCATTTGAAGATTAAATACATACATGTTTTTGTAAATTATAAAAGTAACTGTACCTAGATGACCACTGATGTAAACTGATATTTACAAAATTTATGAGCTATAGATAAGGATTTTAAATTATTCAAGTAACTGCATCTAGAGAAAGATAGAGCCACCGGTGCTAACAATGCCTTACAATATTTACAAATTGTAGGTATAAGTCCAAGCCTTATAAAAAATATTATATAGCTTTGTCATTTTTGGGAACTACTTCGGTACATATTGTAATCTAGTGACTAGAAGAAGTAGCTCAAGAAAACTTTGATCAGCTTATTTTTTAATAAGTATATTTATATGTCGTTTTAAGTTGACGTAATTATTAGTTTTTTGAGACTTTTGTACCTCCTTTACCCAAAAGAAATCACCCAGGCTATTTAGTATTTTCTACCAGTAAGAAATCTTACTGGTAGAAAATACTACATAGCCATAACCACTGATTGTAATTATTTGTAATCACTACGCTTAGCCTTATCCATTGCGCGATTTTTTGTAAATCTGTGTAAAAGTTAAATTTAAAAACACTATGTAGGTACCTATTAAAATTATATTAAAATGCTCTCAAACTTTTTCTTTTTTTTTAAACACACACATTTATATCAGCTATGCTGATTCAGCATATTATTTTCTTTATCCTTATGCTAAAATTAACGCTTAGTGTATTTTGAATCAAAGCCTCGGCTTACAGCTTCTAGCAATACAGTCACAGGTCTTGAGTAACACTATTCAAAACAACTTCAATTGGATCGTGTTTCACGGTACTTTCTTTTCATACAAGTTACAATTTGAAAAAAGTAAAACAAAACAATCGACAATACATGGTGTGGATTTAGCATCATTTTTACAATAGCTTTAAAGTGTTTTGAAATTAAAGAAACATTGTTTATACTCTGACAATATGGTCGAAAAATGATAATGATTATGATTATCAAATTTTTCATGCAAAAAAATACGGTCGAAACTTTCTTTTCATCAACATCATCATCACCAGCCTATATCAGTCCACTGCTGGACACAGGCCTCTCCAAAAGGAGGATTTTGCCATAATTGCCACGCTTGGCAGGCGGTTTGGCGATCGCAGTTTGGCCAATGGTGGAGAGGAGACGCTGCTGCCTGTCTTCTTGTGGCGGTTCTCCCGTAGTCCCCTCTTACGACACCCACAGAAAGAGAAGTGGTGATGCAATTCTTTTAACGCGCCGACACCACATGACACCACTTTCTTTTAGTAGAGTATTTTCTGTTTCTATACAACAACTTTTACTCAAGACTAAAGTCTGTAAAAAATATAATGTTTCCATACTATTGACAACAGGATTTGTTTCGTATGATTTTTCTTTTTCTATATCCTTAGTCCTAAAGTAAAAGTTTTTGTGTTTTTTTTCTGACCCTAGAGAAATTAGAGTTTCCTTGTTTTAATTATATGACATTATAAAACCTGTTCTATTCTATTCTATTCTATGATCTATGTATAGCCAGTTCAGTTCAAAACAGTAAACGCCCTATGGATCCAAAGCCAGACATCTAGCATTATCGCATGGACTTGGATGGACATGGATTCACTTATATTGGGGTTGTCTATACGAGATATAATATCCCCGATCGTCTGGTGTAGTGGTTCGCGCTCCGGACTACAATGCCTAGCGGTTGCAGGTTCGAATCCCGCGAGGTGCAAATGTTTGTGTGATTAACACGAACATTTGTACCTAAGTCATGAATGTTTATAATCGTATTTAAGTATGTTTATTCGTTATCTAGTCGCCATTACAAGCTTTGATTAGTTTGCTAGCTAATCAGACAGCACTCAATAATAATGGTTCATAAGTAAAGAATTACTTATTGCTTTAATTCCTTATGTTACGATGTACCAGACAATGAATACTGCCAATAGTGTCTCCCAGGACATTCATACCCATGGCAATTTAGTTTTTTTTCTGAATTACCTTATCAGGGAATAGAACCCGGGACCCTTTACATTTTAGGGATAAGCGTAGGTGTAATAGTGTAGAAATAGTGTAGTAGTGAGAACATAATGTAGTGCTTATTAGATTTAAGTAATAGAAGCAGTTTCTTATTAATATAACGCTATTTGCTAATAGATTTAAACATAAGTGTATATCGACAACTAATCAAACTCCCTCACAAAATCCCACCGCACAATTCCGAAAGAAAAACGAGGATAATTATAAAAATTAACATTTTATTGGTCAATTATTATAAATGATTTAGAAAACGCTTAACGACCTCGGTTAAGCGCTGACGGTTGTGATTAACGCATTTAAACGAAAATAATCGGTCTTAAAAATAAATATTTTCGTATCTCGAGTTCGCCACTGCCTCGCTTAGCTCTCGCCATTATGGCTGGTTCGTTCTCTACGTAGATGTATTCACAAATACAGCCATCTCTTTCTAACACATCGGGAGTCAATACAGCGGGTGTGTTGCCATCCCTGTCATCGGTCCTGGCAATTTGCTGGCATGTTGTTAAGTTGCAATCAATTGGCATGCGCAAACAGACGCCTTATGATATATCCAATTAAGTGGAGTAAAAGGAAAAGGAGGTAAGTGAACTTTTAGAGCTTATTTTAATTTTTTACTTTAACCAAATAAATATTAAATTATAGCGTTATAGTCGATGAATTCGGAGAATAATAGCTGACAGGGGCAGATAGGTAATTAGGCAGTGCCTACCTGATAAATGAAATAAGGTAGGCAGTAGGTACTTACAAATGTGTGTTATTGATGAAACCACTCATTTACATCAATAAAACACATTATGAAGTATTTACTGCCTACCTCGAAATAAAACCAATGAAACTTTGACTTCCTCCCTTCTGCAGATATTTCATAACCAACAAATACAGGGTTACGTTGCAAAGTAATCTTGTCTCATTCATAAAAAATACGCACGCACTATCTCTGTGCAACCTAGAACTGCAAAGTTCATTGCAATAATAGGCACAATGGCGCGTGAAAACATAGCCTTTTCGATGTAAGGTACATTTTCTAACAGCAGAAGCGTCCTCGCATCCCAGAGGTTCAAATTGACAGCAAATATCATAAGCAGTGCACCTTTAGATCTTATTTTTAAAATTTGGCACCCATTTTCAAAGCAACCCTGTAGATTGCTAAGATATACAAAAGTCTTAAGAATTTACAAAACCCGTCCTAATCAATTAGTTTAATTAAATGACACGTTTGCTTCGCTGTCAGTACTGTAACATGCTAATGGCCGAAGCTGGGATAGACTATTGGGAATAGATCGAGAACAAATTATTTCACTTAATGAATTATATTTATCAAAAGGTTCTTTACATGAGGAATGCAGAAAATACTTAACTTTTGAATCGTTGTGTACAATTTTAAAGATCAAGTTTTTACTTTTTGATATCTTTTTTTTATTTTCCTTCGACTCCCGATTTTCTAATAAATCCCAGAAACAAAAGTTCTTTCTACGTCAAAGAAAAATATTCAAAGGCAAGTTTCATATTTCGAACATATTTGGTAGACGTAGAGGTTTTACTCGCTCGGCTATAAACCTCTACATCCCCCCCGGTAAGACAGAAGGTAAGGGTGTATTGTAATTTCAGGTTGTGTCTCGCGATGGGGAAAGTGCATAGTTAAGCAAAATTAGATATGGAAACCAGATTCACAAATGAGCGTCATAGTAAGGTCTTTGATGGCATTACTTATTTATGTTATTAATAGTCAAGACGGTCAATTGTTTGTTTATTTCCATTAGGATAGGAAACATAGTTACTTTTCTAAATTGATAAAAATTGTTTTTCTGGACTAATTTTGCAGTGAACAATGGTGTCGATTCTGTGGATAAATTTTTATTGGACGTTTTTTTTTGTCCAAAGTTGGAACGATTGTCAGTTTGTCGTATTATAATTTTAATGTTTTTATGTTAATGAGTGTCATGTTGTTGTTGTTGTTGCGATGTGATTAAAATCATTCCAGCTTGCTGTTATATTCAGTCTTTATTGGCATCATTGAATGTATTTATTTGAGTTCGTCCATAGGTAGGCTGTTTTAAGAGAGAGTTAGGAAAATTTCTCAGATGAGCTGTGAATTATTTTTCTTACCGAGGGGGATGTAGAGGTTTATAGCCGAGCGAGTAAAACCTCTACGTCTACCAAGGTATGTTCGAAATATGAAACTTGCTTTTGAATATTTTTGAGTGACGCGTAGAAAAAATATAAAATTATACTATGATACTACAATTAAATATATATGAAAAAAGTTGTAAAATAATCAAAAATAAGTAATTGAAATATTCTATTAAAAAACAGAAAATAATAATAATGTAAAGAAATATTGAAAGCAGCCAGCAGAATAACAGAGCTAAGTATAGTTGTGATGTGTATTGTGTTAGAATATAGTTTGATTGAATATACTACGAGAATCCGAAATAATTGGTATAAGCTATTTTCAACCTCTGTGCTACGAACCCCGTTACAGTACTTAAATCATTGTGCAATGACTACTCCTGACCTGATGATGAGATGAGTATCATTGATACCATTTAATTTTTATCTCTAATTTAATTATGAACATCAGGTTAAGTATTTTAGAATATTCTCTGCTAACACACGCACTAAGATCTATGTTAGTCAAAAAAATAATTCAATTTTACAACAAAGCTCTACAACGCGTCAAAGTTTACACTTACTACCTTATTCTCACCACCCGCCCCCAGGTAACGTGAAGAAATTTACTGTGTATTAAATCTCTGAACAAACAAGTTGTTCGCGCTTACACGCGCACGAGTGTTAACTTGCACACAGGCTTGCTACGCACACAGCTGTAAATCTAGGGATGCAAGGTGGTTACGATTTCGATAAAATAACGGTAGAGACAGAAATCGACAATCGATAACATCGAATATTTTAATTTTAATAATATATTTTGGATTAAGTACGGTTCGAGACTGTAGAGTCAGACTTATTGCCATAAAGTAACAGTGCCAGTTAAATAGATCGCTTATAAATCGAACATTAAAAAAAACTCTTTTGTCAGCAATGACAACAATTAAATGAAACTACTTTTACGGATTATTTCGCGATTTATTAACATTTTATTTAACCTGACGTTTCGAACACTTTACAGCGATAATTTGAGACAATAAGTAATTATGGACCCTGTTGCAGTGCTTTCACTCTTCTACTTATAATTTACTTACTCATCATCATCATCTCAGCCACAGGACGTCCACTGCTGAACATAGGCCTCCCCCAGTGACTTCCAGATCGGCCGATTGGAAGCGGCCTGCATCCAGCGTCGTCCTGCAACCTTTACCAGGTCGTCTGCCCACCTTGTGGGTGGGCGTCCTACGCTGCGCTTGCCTATACGCGGCCTCCATTCCAGAACCTTTCTGCCCCATCGGCCGTCAGTTCTACGTGCTACGTGCCCCGCCCACTGCCACTTCAGCCGGCTAATCCGTCGAGCTATGTCAGCGACTTTGGTTCGTTCACGGATCTCCTCATTTCTGATTTGATCTCGCAAAGAAACACCGAGCATAGCCCTTTCCATAGCGCGCTGTGCAACTTTAAGCTTCTTAATAAGGCCCATAGTAAGAGGCCACGTTTCAGTTCCGTATGTCATCACTGGTAACACACACTGGTTGTATACTTTCGTCTTTAGGCACTGAGGTATTTTGGACGAGAAGATGTTGCGTAGTTTCCCGAACGCTGCCCATCCGAGTTGGATTCGTCGATTGACCTCTTTCTCAAAATTGGACCTACCCAACTGGATCACTTGTCCCAGGTAAACATATTTGTCAACAATTTCAAGAATAGAGCTCCCAACTGGTACTGGCTAGGGCGCAACATGGGCATTCGACATAATCTTTGTTTTGTCCATGTTCATCTGAAGACCTACCTGTTGGGAAACTCTATTAAGGCCATCGAGCATTGTACCGAGGTCTTCCAGCGACTCTGCCATGACCACAATATCGTCGGCAAACCGAAGGTGAGTAATGTATTCGCCATTAATGTTGATGCCGAATCCTTTCCATTCCAGGAGTTTAAAAGCATCTTCCAATGCGGCGGTAAACAGTTTCGGAGAAATAACGTCTCCCTGCCTTACGCCTCGCTGCAGAGGAATAGCTTTTGTGCTCTGCTCCTGTACTCGGACCGTCATGGTGGCGTTTTTATATAAACATTTCAGCACCTCGATGTACCGATAGTCAATATGGCACCGCTGTAGAGACTGTAGCACTGCCCAAGTCTCGATTGAATCGAAGGCCTTCTCAAAGTCCACAAACGCCAAGCATAGTGGTAAGTTATACTCTTCGGTCTTCTGTATAACTTGTCGCAGCGTATGGATGTGGTCTATGGTACTAAAGCCTTTTCGGAAACCTGCTTGTTCGGGAGGCTGGAAGTCATCGAACCTACGTGCGAGACGATTCGTGATGACCCTCGAAAACAACTTGTAGACATGGCTCAGAAGCGAGATGGGTCTGTAGTTCTTCAGCAAGGTGTTATCTCCTTTCTTGAAGAAGAGCACCACCACACCTCTATTCCATGCCTCCGGCGTTATTCCCTCGAGCAAGACGGAGTTAAAGAGTTTCTGAAGGACCTTCAGTACCGGTGTTCCACCCGCTTTCAGAATCTCTGAGGTAATCCCGTCATCACCCGGCGCCTTGTTGTTCCTGAGCTGTTTGAGAGCCATCCTAATCTCATATAGACTGATGTCCGGGATATCTTCGGTATAGTGTCGGGTAAGCTTAGCTCTTGGATCTGCGGCTGAACTACTAACAGGTTTAGTGACCGAGGTGTATAACTGCCCATAGAACTTTTCGATCTCCCTCAAAACTTCGGCTTTTGTCGACATTATACTACCATCCTCCGTCTTCAGCTTCGTCAGCTGGCTCTGCCCAATAGACATGTCTCTTGCAAACACTTTGGAGCCTTGGTTCCGCTCTATCGCCTCTTTAATACTATTCGTATTAAAGTTGCGGATATCATGTCGCAAGGACTTCCATATCTGTCTATTGTGCTTCCGATACAACTTAGCGTCAGCGGAGGACTGCAGTGCCAGTAAACGTCATTCTGCCATGAGTTTGAGGGTGTGGTCGGTAAGTTTTTGCGGTCTGTCTCTTCGACGGGGCTTGAAAAATTTCGACCCGACCGCCTGGACAGTTTCTACAAACCTGTTGTTAATCTCGTCCACTGACTCGCAGTTTTCTAGGCATTCAAAGCGATTTGACAGCTCAAGCTGAAAGCTTTCGGGGCAGTAAATATGGGCATTAGAGGGTCGGAGCGTAGACTTCATCAAACGGGACCTTTCTAGCTTGACGTTGATGTTCAATGTGCCTCTAACCATTCGGTGATCGCTACCAGTTTTCACCCCGTTGATCACGGAGACATCATTGAACACTCGTCGCTCTGTGGTCATGATGAAGTCAATCTCATTTTTCGTGGACCCATCGGGGCTCATCCAGGTCCACTTCCTCTGAGGCGGCTTCTGGAAAAAGGAATTCATCGCGAAGAGGTCCTCCTTCTCCAGAAATTCGGCCAGCCTTTGTCCCCTAGGGTTCCGTTGCCCATATCCAAATCGCCCCACTCTCAGCTCATTATCGCCTCTCATGCCCAGTTTCGCGTTAAAGTCTCCCATAACAACATTGAAGTGGGTTTTAGTAGTATGTATGGCTCTACTAACGTCCTCATACATAGCCTCCACTTCCTCATCGGGGTGTGTAGAGGTCGGTGCATATACCTGTATAACCTTCAGCGAGTATCTATTTGACACTCTGAGTATCAGGTATGCCACCCTACTCGATACACTTCCGATGGTGACGATGTTGTTAATGAGGGACTTGTGGACGAGAAACCCGACACCACCTTGGGACAGTTGTTCGCCCTCCCGGTAATAGAGTAGGTTGCCAGATTTCAGGGTTATCGTGTCCTCGCCCTCTCTTCGGACTTCTGATATTCCCACGATACTCCAATGCATCCTACTCAATTCCTCTTCCAGCTCAACGATCTTCTCATCAGTCCTTAGCGTGCGGACGTTGTGTGTTACCAGGGCCAGTCTTCTTTGGGGCTGGTAGCCGAAGTTCCTCCTCCGGGGATTCTTAGCACCCGCCGTCACCCTGACCGCTACCGTAGCCAGGAACAGCGGGACCACCGGAGACTGGGGGCCTGGTCTTTGTCGTGTCTGTCATTGGGGGGTGGTTGCCAGACTCGCCACGCTTGGCAGGCGGGTTGGCGAGCGCAGTTTTTTTATATTGTTTCGCACGCAGACGCTGCTCCCCGTCTCGTGCTACAGGATTTAGTCGCCTCTTACGACACGCCTCCTGCACGGCGGTGGGGAAGTGTATTCTTTACGGCCGTCCCCACACGGTAATTTACTTACTACTTTACCTGAAAACCACAAACCAACCATGCAAATAGTCAATTTTATTTTATTCATTTAATTTCGACATCATCAGTGGATCGACATATCGTTGCATTGCAACTCTATATGAATCCCGGGCACACATCTTCAAATCACACGCACACAACTATGACACTCTCGTGCGAATTTAAACACAATTTTGATCCTCGCACACTAAGTAAAGAGATGTATGATAAAAGGTGCGAGATCGAGCGTTAATGATTTATAATAAACTTTAATGTTATTTGATTAATATTAGAGATTGAGTTAATGACTCGTAATGTTGTTGACATCGTTTGAAAACGTTTTGCGGATGCTATATAATATTTTAATCGATTGGGTTTGTCATGTTGTGTTGTGATGTTTATATATTATACTCTGTTAGCACATGGAATATCGAAAATAAATACGTCTATTATCTTACTCTTTGGCAACGACAAAGAAGTTTGAAAATAACAAAATGGACGGAATTTACAGTTTAGGACGTCATCAAATCACGTGGTAAAACACATAAAAATTATTTTGTTTATTTATTTCGAAATCTCAACAGCTTTTGCTTAACAACCATGTTTAAATAAACTTACAATAAAACACAGCCAATACCTATCAGAGTTCCACAACATGTTATTTGAGAGTTGACGAATTTAGATACCGTTTTGCTACTTGTGTATGCCTTCTGAATATTTATTTTGCTATAAAAGTGGCACAGGTGGATCTTATTAAATGACATTGTAGCTTCTTAGCTTATAATATTGGAAAAATAAACAAATTCACCAATGTAGCTCTTCAAATTGCAAATACTAAGTAGCAATGAGCAGGCCACATCACAAGCAGAGCTGACAATCGTTGTCGAAGAATGGATCTTGAGTGGTGACCACGAACTGGAAGACGCAGCTTGGTCAGGCCTGTCACCCTGAGCTGATGACGCAGTCTTTGCTTAGACGTTCTGAAAATCTATTTAACGAGCTGTATTTGCATGGCACATTGATTTGCCATGAACGCAAAAAATCGGGTTTGATTCCCGGTCCAGCAGGAGACGTAATTTGTAGCATTCGAAATTAATCTTGAATTCGAGCACGAATACGATTCGTGTGCGAACTCTATTTCTATCGCTCCCGATTTTACGCATTTATGAATCACTCGAATTATGTGTTGCTATTATAGTAAAATTCTTCTAACTATTTTCGTTTCACGCAGAAAATATTAAAAACCGGAATGCAAAAACTTACTACCTTACTAATTACTGCCCGCGACTTCGTTCGCGTATGGACACTCTAATCCCCTAGCGGTAAGAAATATACTTTCCGGCCTATTCTCAGGCCTACTGAATATACCCACAAAATTTTATAAGAATCGGCATAGCTATTTCGGAGGAGTTTTGTTACAAACACTGATACACGAGGATTTTATATATGTATAATTTTAGATTAGAATGGTTGTGCGTAATAAATTGTAGTTAGATACTTTACTATAACCTTTAGGCTTTACATAAAATACAGTATCTATTTACTTCACAGCGAACACGATTACACTAATTCCTACTTGCAATGATTCATGGTTGCTCAGTTGGTATTTCTGAGGCACACTGTTATTCTCGTCTTGACAACTTAATATATAAATTACTATCTATTTCACCAGGATATATCGCACGTAATGTAGACATTTGTGGACCAAATGTGTGTGTAATTGGCATACTTTTGATTTAAACTTTTTTATGACATCGTGTTGGCGTTTGAAAATCATTTGGAGTAGAAAAATCATATTTTTTCAGAATTAAAACATTAGAATTAAAGTCAGCTCAGAATAAATTGATCTCCCTTGTAACGACAAAATAATACAATAATACCACTACAAGAAAAAAAAACAGAGATAATATTTTGAATAAAAACAGGCGGTGACTTAGCAAAGATCATTGTTAGGTACCTTAATGACATTAAAGCTTTCAAAGCCCTCCCAAAAAGGTAAGGTTTAGTTAATTTAATCTTTAAGCCGTCTTTTATAACTAACGGAAACTCAAAAACCCAGTTTGCTAATCCAAAAGTTTGTAACGGTAAGTTCGTGCTTAACTCTAATGGATTTTCAAATGAGCTTTTAAGTATTCTTTTGTATGATTGGACGCCGCAACAAGATCATTTCATTGTTTTTTATGTATTATTTTTAACCACGCGACAAATGACTCTGCATATTTTTTCAAATAAGTGTATTCCATTATTCAAGATACCGATACAAATAGGGTTTAAGTGTAGGAGTGAAAACTTTAACACAAAAAATCTTTACAGTGCTACTTTTTAAGTCTGCTACAAAATGCAAAAATCAAACTTGTATGTTAAAGATTTTATAATAATATTAGACACCACCACATAATATACATTGCTCTGATTCTAAAGTAAAGTATCTAAAGTACTTGTGTTATGGAAATCAGAAACAACGACGGTACCATAAGTTAATGGTTATTTTGATTTTGAGTCTACCACAGGTTGTCGAAATGCATTTTGACGTTTAACATAAATAAATAAATATTGGACAACATCACATACATTGCTCTGATCCTAAGGTAAGTAGCTAAAGCACTTGTGTTATAGAAATCAGAAACAACGACGTTACCTCAACACCCAGACCCGAGACAATATAGAAAAGTTCGTTTTCTACGCTATGAAGGAAAAGGAACGCTAGTAACAAGTGGGTTAACCCGACCGGGTCATCGAATTATGAATGTTAAAAGTGTGTTTTTATGATTTAGGAATAATGTGACATACTTCCTTAATCTATACTAATATTATAAAGAGGAAAGATTTGTACCTATTTTTGTATGTTTGTATAAAAAATTCTTTCACCAATAGAATGCTACATTCTTCCAATTTGACATAGGCTACATTTCATTTTGAAAAAATTAGGGATCCTTGGTAAAATTTGAACAATGTAACCGAAGGTATAGAAAAATGAGTCTTAAAATGTCTTTCGTCGAATGCGCTGCCGAAACTATTAGCGATAATTGTCTACCCCGTGCGAAGCCGGGACGGGCTGCTAGTAGTTTATAATGATGACATGAAATGTTCTGTAACTAATATTACTTTATCATTTTCTGTTATTTGTGGTTCTGTTAGTGTCGTGTGGTGCCGGAACGTTAAAAGAATAGCACCACCCCTTCTCTTCCTATGGGTGTTGTAAGAGGCGACTACAGGAGAACCGCCACAAGAAGACGGGCAGCAGCGTCTCCTTTCCACCATTGGCCAAACTGCGATCGCCAACCCGCCTGCCAAGCGTTGCGATTATGGCAAAATCCTCCTTTTGGAGAGGCCTGTGTCCAGTAGTGGACTGATATAGGCTGGTGATGATGATGTAATTTGTGAGGTATTATTGAATTCTTTTGTATTTTTATTACGTTATATTATGTAGATTAAAATGTTATTAATACTTTTAAATTTGCATGGCGCAATAAGCCAAATATGAGGATATACCTAACAATACTACCATGCTTAAAGCAAATAAAATTTTCTGATTTCTGACAAAACATTTCACAATTTTAAAACTGCCTACCGATTTCCCTGAAGGTAGTAAGCGTTACGAAGTCCAGACGGCAACTTCTCCAAAAGAGAAAACGACCAAAGAATTACCTACCCATTACCGAAAAGTGTATTTTCCTAACGTGTTAAAGCTAAACTAAAATTAAACTAAACACACGTTTAGACTTCCAAATTTTTTGTGTCAGTCCCACTCGACTCTCTATAGTCAGAACCATTAATTTATATTATAAAAACTACCAGATCCTTAAACGATGCTTTC
Organism: Anania fuscalis; assembly: GCA_950371115.1. Lineage (NCBI taxonomy): Eukaryota > Metazoa > Arthropoda > Insecta > Lepidoptera > Crambidae > Anania > Anania fuscalis. The sequence continues at coordinate 10,350,760 of OX493348.1, read as the reverse complement.
AGACTAGCCACTTATGACTAATGATACTTTTAGACAAAATTACACTATCCACCAGCTCTTAAGTCTATCAAAATAGGGTCTAGAATGGTGTGATCGATTAAAAATTGTTAGTACGTCACGTCATAACACGAAATAGGGGGCGTATTTAAGAAATTACCCTCAAAATGGGGATTTAAACACCCACTTATCCCATCAACGAGTGCTGACCGACGAATCGAATAGCGCAAGATGCGCGTTTGCGTTTGACAACGTCATTTTTATAAGTCGGATGACGGAGACAGAAGTGCCATCAGAAACTAATAATAGATAACGGTAAATTTAAGTACATTTTAGGGGTTACTATAGTAATATTTTATTATGTAGAATTTGTTGCATGCATGTATGTAGGTTTTTGCTAAAAAACAATAGTTAATGACCTCTTCTTTAGGTGGCAATAATTTTTAATTTGGTGTGTGGACGATACACTAATGTAAACTGTAAAACTAATGATATGAATGCAATAAAAATATCAGTTTTGTCACAAAAAATTGTGTAATGTAGAGTCCAAAAAGTAAAGAGACATGTTCGGCTTTTAGGTCATTTATTTTTTGTTAACTATCTTACTTTTGTCTTACTATGTTTATTTATTCCAGTCACAAGTAGAAGAATATTGATAAAAATACAAACTTTTCCCATAATCATAAAGAAAAGAAGAGATACAGATAGCAAAAAGTCTACTAAGCAAGTAGGTGAGTAAAAAGTGAAGTGTTCGAAATCAAAACTCAACCGATAATAACACACGAACAATGGAAACACGCTCCCAGCCGTTTAGGCGTACCCTATTTAAATAAATATGATTCAGTTCCTGCCCATTTTATAAAAGATAATTCGGTCCATCATTAAATGTTAATTTGTTACGTAAAACATGTAACCAGACTGCGGTCATTACGATGACAGCTGGCGGAGAATGTGGTTCACGAACAATTTATAAGGTTCAATTCCCGGTTGAGTCAATTTAAAAAAGGTTTTATTGGATTGGCCATCTTGACTTGGCAGCATGGCCGTAGATCTTTGCCTGTATAAGGTGAAAAACTGTGTCGAATGATAGCATTTAGCCTTTGAAGTAATGTTTTATATAAATAGTATTATGTAGTTCGTTTTATTTTTATTTTAGTACCAAAAAAAACATGTCCTTCGAACGGCAGAGATGCACGTGAATTAAGTCACAAAATATGTATTGGTGTACATAGGGTCATCATCACTCGCCTGCCCTGCTCCCAGGTTATCTGGGATCGGCGCAGTATGTATTCCTCTTTCATGCAATACGCTCACTCGTCATCAAGTCATTCACTCCCTTCTCAGTCATATCGGCCCTCACACTATCCATCCATCTCTTCTTAGGTCGTCCTCTTTTCTTCCTTCCATCAATACTCATACCCATCACTCTCCTCGTTACGTGCTCCTCTTCCCTTTTGTAATTTTTATTTTTTTAAATAAATGAACAACATGACATACATTGCTCTGATCCTAAGGTAGGTAGCTAAAGCACTTGTGTTATAGAAATCAGAAACAACAACGGTACCACAACACCCAGACCCGAGACAATAGAGAAAATTTCGTTTTCTACATTGACCCGACCGGGGATCGAACCCGGAACCTCAGAGATGGCGACGCCAATACAGTCCGGCGTGCTCGCCTCTCGGCTACGGAGGTCGTCGTCGTCCTTCTCATCACATGTCCGTACCAAGACAAATGGTTTCCCTTTATCGTTTCTGTTATAGGTGCCACTTTCAAGCTTTCTTTAATATATTTTTTCCTTTATCTTGTCCATTGATGTACATAGGGTATTGATAGCATATTTTTTTATAAACCTGATTACATTTAAGCCAAATTTTAGAGCACAAAGTCGTATTATTCAGAAATCAGAATTTTTATTTGCTTTAAATGTGGTTACAGTGGGTCTTATATAAGGTATAATGTTAAGAATAGTTCAGCACCTTTAGCTTTGTCGTTTAAGGCATGCAAAAATTTTAAGATTATCATATAATTACATTATTCAAATTCACAAAATTACAAAATAGTCATTGTTAGTCATTAGTATAACCGGACAACTCAAATCAAGAGGAAATAATTACTTACATACTTTGTACAATCAAAACACCGATTAATTAATATGAACAAACTGGACTGCTTCGGTACACATCAGAGACAGAATTACCAATTCCAGTTACCGTCCGTGAAATATGCTATCGCTTCTATGACGAAGAAGATAAAGTTCAAAATTGATGAACAACTGTTAAGATGGACTGATAGTAAAATATGGTAAAAAGTCCATGGTGACAAGCGCGACATGCGTCAGTTACCATTGAGCATTAATATTAATTATGGTCAAACGAGATAAGGTTATAGTAAAAAAAGGTAGAGGCAGTAAGTCTTCTGCAGAATTAACCAAATTCTTGAGTAGACAAGATGCTTAGACATTACGAGCCCAATTTTAGGGATGGTTTAGAAACTTGTATAGAAACAGTCAACATTTTGTTAAAAAATCGATTGTGATTTGTGTCATATATAAAAAACTGGCCATTTGCGAGTTGGACTCGCGCACGAAGGGTTCCGCACCATTATCGTTAAAAACGAGAAAAAAATAACGTGTATTGTATTGGAGCCTCTTTAAATATTTAATTTATTCTGGTTTTCAGTATTTGTTGTTATAGTGGCAACAGAAATACGTGATCTGTAAAAAATTCAACTGTCTAGCTACCACGGTTCATGAGATACAGCCTAGTGACAGACAGACGGACAGCGGAGCCTCAGTAATAGGGTCCCGTTTTGCCCTTTGGGTACGGAATCCTAAAAAGTATGATTATGTTCAATCAAAAACGAGTCAGATAATTGGGTATACAAAAAAAAACAGTCCATGCATTAAAAAAAATCCAATAGATGGACATAAGATTTTAGCAAGTTGTTTCAATTTTGATGTTAGTTCCATAGAAAAGTTGACACATTTGAGAAGAAGAGTAAGATTTTTGTGGATATACATGTGAATACTCAGCGTATAGACCTATTCATACAACGAACTTTATAAATTGGTTCAGTTTTGCTAGGAGACGCCATTTAACCATGCATTGATATCTCGTACAAAAGTATGTTAATTTCTTACTGCGAGACCATGCTAATAAAATGCTGTGCTGTCTAGCGCTTATTCTCATTTTAGAAATAGAAATAGAAAAAATAAAACTGTGTAGAATATTAGATGTTGGCATGTCAAAATTTTACAAGTATAAACAGTCTTATAACAGTCACCTTGAAGTGTAGGCATGAAAAATTATTAATTTAATAAAAGAGCAGTTACACAAAATAATTTTAACGAAGTCATTTTTACATAATATTGTTAATAATAATTCAAAAAAGAATTCAGATTAGTAGTTAGTAGTAGTTTATATTCGAATAAGCATTAGTGCAAAAGCAATCTACTCTTTCCATAATGCACTGTGGCGTGTCTCAGATACGGCCATTGCGGCCTATAGGCATTTTTGATACATTTTCACTTTAATTATATTTTAATTAACCGGTCACACTCCAACCATTGAGGAACCGATAAAATTTAACGGTGCTCAAACAGCTGTCGTATAAACCGATTTAATGAGATAAAGATATGAACGATAACGAATACCGAACAGTTATTGAGGTTCTGACTGGCTTATTCCTTTCGTAACCATAGTAGGAATCAAAATTAAAACTTATTTAATTGATAAGTAGCTTTTTATGGTTCTAGAATGGAGGCCACGTAAGGGCAAGCGCTGCGTAGGGCGTCCACACAAGGTGGACAGACGACCTGGTGAAGGTTGCAGGAACCCGCTGGATACAGGTCGATTCCAAACGGACAATCTGGAAGTTACTGGGGGAGGCCTATGTTCAGCAGTGGACGTCCTGTGGCTGAAATGATGATGATGATAAACTAGTAGGTATTACCTGCGGTTTTACATGCGTGGTATTTGGTTTTCAAATTAATCCGCTCCTAAAAGAAAAGCTCCTAAAAGCTTTGCAATTTTTTGTTTTTAGCAATTCCATGCAAGCTTGCATGCTTTATTTAGTTTGAGTTCCTCGTTAGCTTAGTTGGTAAAGCACTCGCCCGGCATGCGTTGGGACGTGGGTTTGAGTCCCACCTGAGGTCGATGATTTTTTTCAAGTGTTATTTATCTTCAATTAAACCTTGCATGGAATTGCTAAAAACAAAAATTTACAATGTTTAAGAATTTCTGATCTTAACCAATAGTCAAATATTTGTAAAAATATTTCTATAGGGTGTTGACGGTAGTATACTACTCAGCTATACATATAGCTACAACATTGATCAGAATACGCTGGCTTTGACAGCGAGAAAAAACACTTGAGGAATTTCATCTTGTCACGTGACGTCCTCGGTAGCTTAGTTGGTAAAGCACTCGCCCGGCATGTGATGGGACGTGGGTTCGAGTCCCACCTGAGGTCGATGATTTTTTTTCAAGTGTTATTTATCTCCTAAAAGCTCCTACGTAAGAAAGCGTGCTGTATCCACGAGACCTATATATATATTTTATATGCAACTACATAGAGTTTAAGCTAGACCATGAATCTCAAGACAGGGGAAATAGAGTATTTTTGGCAATCGCTACACATCCATTATTGTCTGAATGTGCAGGTTCCCTTAGGATAATTTCCTCTACTGTCACGCCAGTGTTCATAGACACCGAATGCTAAGTCATATGTTTTTTTTATATGTTTTAAACTGAACCTTATACATATTTGTTAAGCCCCTTAGGCTGGGTTGCATCACCTTAACTTTTTATTTTATTTTATTTTATTAAGTAACTCAACAGCTTTACATATAAGTAGACATTACATTAAATATAAAAAATATCACTATCCAATTAAAGAGTTCCACCACTTTTGCGTAAGGTAACATCGTTAGAGCAGCAGATTAAAAAGTTAAATTTAAAACAAACTTTCTTAAGAAATTCTAAATAAAGTTTTTACTTAAATTACTAAATAAGCAATCAAATAACGAGATTTCTGGTTAACTTTAACCATAACTATAACTATAACCGGTGTTTTTGCATTGAGTTTGACAGGCTTTTGACGATTGTTAAATTTAAAGTAAGATGGTGCAACCCAGCCTTAGTCTAGCAAAAGGAGATACAATAGAAATTGTATTATTACAATACCTCGTGCGACCGATCGGGGTTTCTTTTAAATTCCTCGTTTAACCCAAACTAAGAATCGATACTCAACAAAAAACAAATTAGTTAAACCAGTTTCCACCACAAAACTAATCTACTATCACAATAATTGGGCTTAACAACCTACAAAGCGCGCAAACAACTGTCTTCAGTTTAAAGATACCAGATAAACATACAGACATACAATCATAACCTCACTTTTAATAAAATCACTCTCAAACTCCGTTGCCTTAGAAATAGAGTCGATTTTCATTTAAATTTAATTAAATGGTAAACTAGAAATAAGTTTGTTGACTGCTATCCTATTTAGTGGCCATAATTTGATTAAACTTATCAGATGAAGCTATCAATCGACAGAAGACGGACGCCATCTTGACAGAATCTTGAAGAGAGATTTGTAATTTTAAGAATCACGACGTGATTTTAAAATTGTTGGGAAATCTCAGATGGATTGTGGATACAGCCAGCACCAGCTGAAAATAACTCCCTCAGTTTTATTGAATAAAAATCATCATCATCATTAACATTTCAGCCATATGACGTCTACTGTTAAACATAGGCTCCCTCAGTGACTTTCAGTTAAGCCGGTTGGAATAAAAATATCTAAAAAAACCCCTCAATACAGAAATCATTGTGACTAAGTATATTGTGTCATTAATTGGTGTTCTTATTAATTATTCTAATCAAAATTTATCCACGTTAATCGCATTGCTAAGTTTTAAGTGTGATTTATTCCTGCGCAAATAGGGGCGACAATATTTTTTTAATATTGGACAACATCCCATACATTGCTCTGATCCTAAGTAGCTAATGCACATGTGTTATAGAAATCAAAAACAACGACGGTACCACAAAACACAGACAATTTAAAAAATATGTAGTGTATATTGGTGGTACGGGACCCTTCGTATGCGAGTCCGACACGCACTTCATCATCTCAGCCACAGGACGTCCACTGCTGAACATAGGCCTCCCCCAGTGACTTCCAGATCGGCCGATTGGAAGCGGCCTGCATCCAGCGTCGTCCTGCAACCTTTACCAGGTCGTTTGCCCACCTTGTGGGTGGGCGTCCTACGCTGCACGCACTTAGTCATTTTTAAAGAACGCCGTCCTTGACTTGAATCAAAACGTACTTACAACTATAACAATTCAAAAACATGTATAGTTGTTTTAGACAATCGTTAATCTTTTATTATTAAAATAATAATGCTAATAGCACCAAAAGTGAAAGCCAAGTAATAAGCTTAAGATAACTAGCAGTGATTGTGATGTTCAATGATTTGTCAGACTGTCAAATATTGTCCGAGCCGACTTGTACTGTTTTGTCTTTTCTACTGTGGCCCAAGTTATAAGGGATAGATCGTAAATCTGCAAAAGCGATCTGCCATTTGGCCTTACGAAGTGTGTAACATGCCTGCTGTTAAATAAAAATGATTGGCTTTTGTTGCACTAAGAGCCTGTCTCACAATGCACGGATAAGTTATACATAAGTTCTGCCGGGCTAGCATGCGCGCATCGGTTATTTTATCGATAGACAGGACAAATTTTGTCTTCGAAGATAATTTTGTCGTTTTTCTTAACCTAACGGATCACAGACGTTTTGAATCGTTTTTCTTAATATTTTCAGGGTCTCTCGTTCTTCGTAGCCACCTATTTTTACATTATAACACGGCATTGCCATGATATTTTGGTTTTTTCTTTGTTATCGTCGAAGACTAAACGACACATTACGTCAAAAGTCGATAAAATGCCACGACAAAGTTTTATTCGTGTTTCGCATGCTAGCCCTGCTGAATACGCTTTTTTCTACTTATTTGAAGAATAATCCGAGCGGTAACGAGAGAGAAGACCGCGTTCTGTAATGCTCCCACCTAGTTCAGACGTAAGTCTCTTCCAATCTTTATCTCTTGTATTCATCAGGGGCGTGCGATGCATATAGGCTATTAAGCAGTGCCTACCTGATCAATGAAATGAGGTAGGCAGCAGGTACTAACAAATGCGTAAATTGATAAAAACCAGTGATTTTCATCAATAAAACGCATTTGTAAGTATCTACTGCCTACCTTGGAATAAAACCAATGCACGCCACTGTTATCCATCCACTTTACCTTTCTGTAACTAAGGCTGTGAAGAGAAATAAACGTTTTAATTATCATTTTACTATTTTTGCGGTATACCACCGCCAAATGGCGCTACGCATTAAGTTTAAGTTCTTTTATCCTCTACTCTACATGATGTTACGTAGTTATTTGGAACTTTATCGATCAATCTACCCAAAAAATATAAATAAATGTCATGCAAAACATTTTCGCAATGAAGATCAATTTCAATCAAAATAACCGGCCAAGTGCGAGTCGGACTCGCGCACGAAGGGTTCCGTACTATTTTCTATAAAAATGGGCAAAAAAATACGTTTCTTGACAATCACGTTTGTTGTATGGGAGCCCCCTTAAAAATTTATTGTATTCTGCTTTTTAGTATTTGTTGTTATAGCGGCAACAGAAATACATCATACGTGATAATTTTAACTCTCTAGCTATCACGGTTCATGAGATACAGCCTGGTGACAGACGGACAGACAGTAATAGGGTCCCGTTTTACCCTTTGGGTACAGAACCCTAAAAATAGACGTTTTGTGGCAGTGTATATGCTGTCTGTACTATAAAGTCCAATCGTTACTTCGTGTTACTTGGAACACAAATACCTAACGGTGTAAGAATTACTCCGTGAGAGATGACCCAAGACATCAAGATATGCAAGTTCGTGAACTTCTTACAAACTTTTTGTTGTGATGGGCAGACAATTTAATATTGTGATGTTAACTTCCTAAGCATGGGATGAGACTATTAAAACGTGTTACATGAAATTTTCAAATTTTTCTTTTTATATAAACCTCGTCCTACCAATTACAACGCAAGAAAAATCAGCCTTTTCGGTCGAGCCGTTTGTCAAGAGATGCTCCGTCAGACATGTGGCAATTGATTTTTATTTAAACAGATTAGTAAACCCTTAACTAAAGATCCTTAATTGAAGAATGGTGCCGCAACCATGCCAAAGGATAGTTCTGCAAATTCTATTATGGTGATCAAAGGTGATATAAGCTTAGGCCGTATTACCAAAATCCTTCTTCAAACACCTTCGGCGGTAAAAAATTAGTCATTCGCCATTTTTTTACTAAAAAGAAAACCTATCGATACGTGAAAGGATTACGGCATACTATTTGTTGAAACTTACAATTAATATTGATTCTTAAAGTGTGCTGAATAAGGTTGGGTTCCAAGAAGTGAGTTTTATTTTTTTAGTCATTTAACCAAAAAAAAAATTGAAACCAATTTCTCGCCGCTTATCTGTTATTTGTTTGTGAAATCTTTAATGTCGTTAAAAGGTACCACCCGCGTCGGTTCGTAGAAAATTGGCTTAACGTGGCTGGGAAATGAACCTACCTGCTTACTTGTTGAGTAATCCTTTTAACTTTTTGACTCCAGCTTGAGTGGCGGCCGCGTTTTATATTTTGAAAAGATTTTGATAGTTAATAGAATATGGCTTAACATAATGATGGTTCACGCCTCGGTGAATTCGTGGGTGAATTCATCTGTGGATAGAAGCGATAGACCGCAGTGTTATTTTTAAAACGAGTCTGTCTCTTTTTAATTAATAGTTGAACTGCCTTTGCAAGGAATTGAGACACCTTACCTTACTTTCCTGCCAGTTTCTTTTTAAGTATTTAACAAAATGCATAATTAAAAAATGAAATTTTGGTGGGAGACTTGGTAATTAGGAACATAACTGGCATTAGCTGGATTAAAAAGTAACAGATCGTGCTCTTTGGTGCTCTTTAGAGGAGCTTACTTCCAGCAATGTACTGCAATAGACTGAGATGATGATGATGAATCTTATAGCAGACGGGAGGAAACAAATGTAAACATCTCGATATTGACACCAGCTTTCATCATTTCAGCTACAAGACGTCCACTGCTGAACATAGGCCTCCCCCAGTGACATCCAGATCGGCCGGTTGCGCGTGACCTGCATCCAGCGGCTTCCTGCAACCTTTACCAGGTCGTCTGTCCACTTTGTGGGTGGACGTCCCACGCTGCGCTTGTCGGTACCAGTCTCAAAATAATTTAAATTAATCCTGTTTCTCCTATTAGGTTCCTAAACCATTCCTCCGTTTGTGATGAAATATTAGTAATTGAGGTTAAGGTTTCTGAATAAGAACAAAGTCGCGGGTACAAATAGTATTCCATAAAAAAGCTGCCAATTGCGTGTCGTGCCACGCGCAGTATAGGATTCCGTAGTTGCCCGTCGTTACCACAATATATTTCAGCAATTATTTTATTTCATTTAAGTCACTTTTAATGTTTTCCTCTAAGGAATTTTTGGACAACAAAGTATAACGACTTACTCTTAAACTACCTTGTCAGGACTACGGAACCCTAAACTGTGCATACAAATTAGTCCAGTAAAATGTTATGGTAAAAACGTCATATGACTAATAAACGGGCAATAAAACTGATATCGAAATCTTCGACACTGTATCGGTCGGTTTCGATTCAAATCACGTTTATGGTGCCTGCGGTGACGTCATCATGATCCTTACGATGAAATCACCTCTTTGTGTGGTCTTTGACCTATATTTAAAAAAAAACTATCAATTTGGGCATCAGTTGAAAATCGCAGCGCTGCAAATATCTGCAGCACTCGCTGAGCTGGTGCCCATTAGACATCGATCCACTGGCCAATGATTTTGTCATCTTTTTATTATTTGTACCTATTGAGTAATTTGTTAAATATGCTTTTCTTTTTTAGCTGTCACGTGTTAACGTTTTTTTGTATTGTTGAGTGTGCATTATCTAGCCTCAAACTAAGCAAAGCTTGTACTATGGCGACTAGATAACGTAGAGATAGGTACCTCAAATTATTTGACCTCTATGACTCTGGTACAAATACTCGTGTTAATCTAACAAATATTCGCCTCTTGTAGGATTCTAAGCAAACCCACGATTCTAATGCCTGGCTTTGTAGTTTAGTTTTGTATAAAAAAGTACATGTATACACTTTAGCGTTTCACCAATCTTATTGCCTTGTTTAACCATCGGTGAAAAGAGTATTTTTGACAGCGACTGTACCAAAAAACAAACTATTTTCACAATCGCTGAGTAAAGTTCTAAGTAAGCTAACCTGCTCAGTAAAGAATAGGGATGTTGACATTTTTTGGAAAAGCGTTTAAGGCCGTTTTCTGATTTGTCGGCGCAGCAGCAGCGCGACATCAGCATGCTCGGTATACGCGGTACAGAAAGTATTTAATCTGTGCCGCGCCGCTCCCGCGCATACCGAGCCAATCAGGAACGCTCCATTGAAATATAGGCGCTCGGTAAGCTTTCTGTACCGCGTATACCGAGCATGCTGATGCCGCGCCGCTGCTGCGCCGACAAATCAGAAAACGGCCTAAAAGCCCGTAAAAGTGCTCTGCCAGCGTCAAGGTCAACATCCTTATTTGTTTACTGAGCAGATAAGTTTGAAGTAGCTTACTTAGTCATTTACTTAGCGATTAGAGTAATGCAATATCCACCCAGCATCTACTGCCACTGGTATCTTTTCCCGTTTTATAGGTGCCCTTTTATAACCAAAAATTCCAATATATTGGATCCTATTAAATCTACATAATTATTTTCAGTCCTTGAAAGTTTGCGATAAATCAAAGATTCGCCAATTACATTGACCCCACACACATCAGGTTTCAGTGTAGTGTCCCTGCTTAACCTTCATAAGAATACTTACTAAGCGAAAACTACAATCCCAAAAATAATAGTATCATTTTAATTTGATTTTGGGCACATTTGAACATACTTTGGTGAATGCAGCATATGAATAGCTTGTACGAAGCTAGCTAGGTGAAAAATTTGTTTAGTATACTCACTGAAATATGACTACAAGTACAAGAAACAAGTACAAGTGCACTATTTTTTTCTCTTTGAACACTATTTAAATGTATTGTGAGTATTAATCAAATTACAATTATACATTACAATTCTATGGTGAGTATGCTAAACGAAGGGACCCACTCAGCTGATTTCGTAAACAAAAGCTATACAATATATATATAGCTATACAAAAGGGTGCGTTTGGAAAACAATAAAATGCAAAACCACTTTTAAATGAGTAAAAACATATATTTTATATCACTCGTCTTTTATGATACTACATTCGACCTTGTCGGTCAACCAACCGGACAGTCATGGAGAAAAGTATTTAGCCGAATATACACACAAATACACTTACATATATCTATCTCTCTAACACACATATATACACGTCTCTAGAGAATTAAATACTATTCAAGAATGTACAGTTAGGTACTAAAGTTTTAAGTATATTATATTTTATTTTATATTTACAACCAGCGTAACTATGGCATACGTAACCCACATATTATTGAAGGAACAATTCATTATAATATTCGATATAGGAAAATGTACAATAGTTAAGTCCCACGATATTTTAAGTACGAAATAAATAGATTTTATTTACATAATATTTTAACATAATTTACTGGGTTTAAGCGATCGACTTAAGAATTTTGGTACAATGTATAAGTATTTATTAACCAATAAAATGCCTATTTATGATTGTTTAATTACACTTTGATTAAAATATATGTATCTAATAAAACACACCATCATACATCTTGTTACTTCTTACTTATTACAGAAGTTCAAAGTTTTTAAAGAAACATTATCTAAATAATAACAAGTATTTTAGAGAAAACGCCGATAATTATTTTAAAAAAGCCTTCGACAAAGAATCTTTTAGATGTCGCCATGATTTAGGAAAATCTTTTTTAAAAGCCTTAAGATATCATATTAAAGTATATTCAAATAAAAACAACCAATCAAAGACAAATTATCTTGTTTATAATCCATAGACAGTCAGACTAAAACGTCAATAATATTATATCTCTGGAATTATACATTTTATTTCTGCCTTTTCTATGTGAATGTACTTTAAGTAGAATATAATACTGAATAATTAACATCTCTACGTTTTAATGATTTCGCTTCATTATTCTAAAGGAACTGACTTAATAAAACTATGTCAAATTGAGCGATTTATACATTAAAAGTTTTATTTATATATTAACTTCGGCATCGATATCTGCGTTTATATAAACGCTGTTACACTTATACATATGTATAACTATTACATGTTATGCGACACTCGTAACATAGATTAACTACAGAAAACTTGAAGACATGAAGATTTAATATTTATCCAAACGATAATATAGAGTGAGTATGAAATCGTGTATTGTCAAGTAATCAGTGGCTATGTTAGTATTATTAAACGTTTACTACAAAAATAACATCAAAATCGAGAAAAATATGACATATTAATCAAAAAATAAATACTTCAAACAATTTTTCATCAATATCCAGAGAAATAAAACATATTAATCAAAAAATAAATACTATAAAAAATATATATAACTAATATTATCTTCTATCACGAGAATGATGTCTACAAATATTCTGTTATTGTAAAGAGTTGTAGTATATCAATTTTCATATTCACCCTATATAAAATATGACCTGCATATCGTTCATAGAAATAAAAATTTAATGCTCTATAATTACAGTACATATATTGAGAGAATACACAAAAAAGAATAAGTGTATAACCTATTTTTCAATATACTCATAATATCTTGTCATACTATAGTTTAAAAAAAACTTAATTTCATCGTCTATGCTACGAGCGCCAAATATAATTGTTGTATTTTCTTCTAAATACAGTTAATTTCCAGATAAACGATTTCAACGTTTCTATTTGCTAATTAAAAATCAATTAAAACCTTTCCTTCGTCAATCGACGACTCCGAACCATACAACATAAATGAAAATGCGTTTGACTGCATGATAATTTTCTTTTGAAAATATTTAATAAATTTTTAAGATAATTAAAACAGTATTACATCAACCTTGTTTATTTTTTTCTTTATTTTGACGGTAAAGAACACAGCTTGGTAACTTTGTCAAAGTAATTCTTAAAATCATGAGTTTTAATGAACGAGGTTTAAAAGATCACCCAGAAAATTTTTCGGGACCACTGGCAATACTACCGCAGGTACTGTTTAGAGTTTATACTTAAGAACTGAAGCCTAATATAAGTTTTGTAACGTATAAATCGACCGAAAAGTAAACGTCAATTTGTATAATCTTCAGGGTAACACCACCTGACGGCAAGTCAACGAAACTATATTTTTCCATACAAAATTGCGTTTCCGTTGTCAAGCTGTTGACAAATCTGTCAATTTCGTACGTCATTACGTACGAAATTTGACAGATTTGAGATTGTTTTACGAGTTCATGGTTCATTCCATTTTTTCCATTCCATTCCCAAGTCATTAACTTCTGGGCCTTAACCATGAACTGTTAAAACAATCACAAATCTGTCAAACATTATCATTTCTGTCAAATTTTGTATGAAATGACGTACCAAATTGACAGATTTGACAACTTTGTGATCGTTTTAAGAGTTCATGGTTATGGCCCTGATGTGTGAATTTTAATCAAGTGACTCAATGTGACCGTTCTAGAATAACAAAATGTTACCTAGGAAAGTTTAGGCTCATATAGTCCTACCGACTCTAGTAAGAAGACAAAACCACGGGATAAGTAGCAGCTAGAAAATGCATTATCGATAAATTAGAAGCAATCAATCGGCGAATAATTAAAAACGCAAAGAATACCTCGTAAAATATCGACATGCCCGCTAATCGCGCAGTAATGAGCAAACCTGTAATTAAAATCAACGGCAGGTAATTGAGCTGAAAATGGAATCTAGAATGGCATTTACGGTTTTTAATTTCTATAATCTCTATTCGAACGACAAGGGTAATAAGCGTTATCGAGTGATAAAGATTAGTTTCGAGATTTCGAGTTCCTTACCTATTGGTGGTAGAAATCTACCTAGATAATTTTTGGCATCCTGAAAAACGCGCCATATTTTGACAAATAAATACTAATTCTATTATGTGGTTATTTAGAGTTTCATAATTAAAATATTTTCATCGTGAGGTTGTTTACCAATCGTATTAATTTGCGTCTCTTGTAATCTAGTACATTGAGCATTATTACTTAATGAATTACAATAATTTTCACAAAATATTCGCAAAATAACCACATTGAGGATCGTCTGATCTAGGTTAACATTACGGTCTACAAATCTAACGGTCGCGGGTTTGAATCCAGGCGTGGGACAAGTATTTGTGTGATGCGCAGAATTTTTGTCGGCCCCATAGTAATTGCTATACTTATGAAGTTAAATCTAGTGATGAATCTCCTTAAATAAGTTGGTAAAATAGAACCATTACTAATGTCATAAAGTCCTCAGGTCCCCGTTTAAAACAAAAGAATATTGGACCATATCACATACTTTGCTCTAATCCTAAGGCAAGTAGCTAAAGCACTTGTGTTATAGAAATCAGAACCAACGAATGATGAAAATGGTTTTAACTACATCCTTGATATCTATGATAAAGGCAAGTCAGAAAGATTTTAGTTAAAGCCACGACTTTGGGCGTGATTACCAACTAAATTAAGCAAATTATTGGACCCAACGTAAGCTGCAAGTCTTTCGAAAACAAATTCATAACGCATTCAAAAGCAGTAAAAAGTTTACGACGGAAAACCACAGCGCTGGGTGCGCTCCACAGACTAATTTAATTTTAGAAGACGCATGAAGCACAAGTTCAACCTTTATAAATCATCATCATCACCATTATTTCAGCTATGAAACGTCCAGTCTACTGATAAACATAGGCCTTCTTCAATGATTTTCAGAAAGGCCAGTCGAAAATGGCTTACAGGCACCGTCTTGCTGCTACCCTTTTTGAAGAAAGTAGGCAGATTCTCAAAAAACATACAATAATATATATAGAAATTATTTGTAGTTCACATGCATTATCTTTTTACTGACCAATTAAAATTGCGTCTTTTAGTTTGTGGTCACCACTTGAGAAACTTTCTAGCGTTATGGCTTTCATGTTGTCTGCCCATTATCATTGCCACTGCAGCTTTGCAATTCGGAAAGCTATGTCAGTGATTTTGTTCTTCTACGAATATCTTCATTTAGGATAAGTCTCGTAAAGACACGTCCGACAGATAGTACGCTTGGTCGATAGGTGAAAGTTAGCTTGACTTGGTTGGTAGTTAAAAAAATATCAGCTCAAAGTGACCCACTTTGAGCTGATATTTTTTCAACACGTGGCGTTTTTGGAGAAGATTTACTTACTCAAATTACTTTTAGCAACTTTAACAAAAGGTTCAACGTTAAAATCGAGATAATAAGTTTACTTCCCGCACAGAATTCCCGATTGGTTTTTACGAGGCGTGTGAGCACATTTTTTTTAAGAAGCCGTCTTCCAAAAAGGAGTTATCAAATAAAAATATTACCATACATGATTTGAAGTTTTACCTCAAGTTAAGCGGCGTCTATAGCTTTAAGTAGTCTGTAGCGTGCTCAAAATGGCGAATGAGCTTAATGCACGATTATAAGCCTAATTTGTATTTTCTTTTCCGTCTTTTGTTCGTTTGATTTACGATTACGAGTATCGAGTTCTCGTATCGATTTACGAATCGATTTAAAACAACGTATTTAGGTATTACTCGCGTGGTAATAACTTGTTTTGGGAACGCTTGCTGTTTTTAAACAATTGAAAAGGATTATGAGATTTATTTGTTATGGCCGTTGTTTAGTCACTTTAGAAACACAACATACTTGAACTTATGGCCGAACATACGTGCAGTATACAATGTACCTATAATTCAATTGAAATAACTCATAAACTTTTAGACTTCTTCTATCGTCGCCATAAAAAAGAGAAGAAGAAAAAAAACTTCTTCTTATGCTCAAACACAATAACTTTTACTTTTCGTAGTATTTTTACCCATTAGTTGTATGTCAAACAACAAAAATTATGTTTATTCTTCATCTAGTATGATCACTGTCCCTATGTTAACTAGCAAGTTAAAGGCTACTCGCCTTTCACCATAAACCAAAGATCTTTATCACCCAAATCGGGCGCGTAGACAAATAGCCATAGAGAACAATCGTCGACAGATTAAAAACAATTTCGTGCCGTCCACGCAATTACCGAACGCGATCCGAGCCCAAGATAGATGGTTTCTGAACGTATCTCTTAATAATAGGCCAAACGATGCAATAATCGCTTCCATCTCTATAAATATCGCTCATCTTGCTCTAACACGCCGTTATTATATACGCCTGTCCTGTTCACCGTTGACAGAGCTCGTTTAGAAACCACAACCTATCGGCCTTTAAGATCTAAATGTCTAATTGTACCCACATCACCGAGGAACGCATTCGAGGAGGCATTTTTAATTAATTTAGCCCCAAAACTATTATAATACGACCAATTTTGTTATCTAATAAGTCATGACGCGCTAACAAGCGGCCATCTTGAAATATCCGTTAATGACACGTTCCGTTTTCAAATTAATCTTTACAAATTGGTGTGAATTAACTAGGTACTTGGAGTCGTCGATTGAAGTGTGTTGAGATTAAAATTGTATTAAACTTTTCTAATCAAAGTTGTTTGCATTAGCTGATCCAAATATAGAATCAATCTGCGGATTAATCTTGAATAAATAAAGGTAATAATAATTAATATCTATAGCTAAATTACAGTTAATATTTACAGTCACTGGTGTCTTGAAACCTTTACGTTTCGTTTTCACTTTCACTTAATTCGTCCATATCCATATCTATTAGTTCTTCATCTTCCTCATAGGAGTTGTTGAACTGACTACCGTCATCAGGTTTTGAGCTGGAGGAACCTGACTTGTTTCCAGTCTTTGCTTCTTCTTCTTGCTGCATTCTTTTATGCTTCGTTCTTCTGTTTTGGAACCATACTTTTACCTGTGGAAGAAGAGATTGAATTTTAGTCAAAATAATTAATGAGGTTACATTTCAGGAAGGTTTAATTCTGAAAATGCACTCGTCTAAATTTAGATAAAAGTAAATGGCTCATCAGCATTACATGAATGCACGAGTAAGGGAGGAATGGCGGCGCCTTGTGAAGCTGGCCACCAACACCTGAAGTGATGACCACGACCACTCTGTCAAGAGTGATACCGATAAAGAAAAAGAAATTGGCTTTCATGTAAGAGCGATGTAGTCTACCCGTTGCCACTTGATTTGCAATTCAAAGATGTTTGCTGGTGACTTAGTTTTTTTTTAAATTAACAGGCCGAAAGTCAAAGACTACGTATCTGGGTCGCAAGTCATGTTGGAAAAAAAAATCTTAAACTGTTTAAACGTAAGACAATTGCATCTTTAATTACTTAATTAGTAATTAAAGTTCCAGTTTTAGTTATTATTATTAAAAATAAAGTACCTTTATGACTATATTTTTTCGTAAGTAATTAATTAATTATGCCGTCTTGACAAGCTTATTAAATTCAATTAATAATGTGTTAAATTTAATTAATATTAATCGTGAGAAATATTAAATGGATAAAGCCATTATCTCGCAAAAAAGATGTTTCCAGTCAGTCAGTTAAATACAAAGGATTGCTACGTGCCAATAAAAATCCAACAACCCTCTCTTCTATTCATTTATCATTCGGTATTGAAAGAAAATCCGATGTCGAAAAGTTTTCTAGTTTCCCGCGCAAAAATCTCCGCCATTTTGGGCCATCTGTCACGTGGGTAATGGCTCGTGAAATCTATTCAGATCGCAACCAGCCAGGTTCGGAATTGGGGATATATGGCTAATAAACAAGGAGGGTAATGTACGCATTTCGTTTAAAAACTTTGCTAGGGTTAATCGGTTGTATATGTGGCGTTTTTTGTCAATAAAACTAAAATGTACATTACATTCGACAGACTTGGCTGTAGGATCAGATTTCTTGATCTTTGAATCGAATGATAGCATTATAAATACGGATATGTTTTGTTCTTAAACACAACAAACTTAACTCGTTGCGATGTAGTTGATTCTAATTTCCATCATCAATATGTTTTGAAAAATAATATAAAAGTAAATATTAAAACAAAAGTTTTTTTGCGGTGTTTCCAAATAATTTTGACAAATGCGCTTGACATAGATGACTAAGCTGTGTATTCATCTACCTATTATAGGCACATGATAAAAGCATGAATTAAACTTTGTAATGTGCAAAAACAAAGAAAGAAAAACTATTTTCGGTCTATGTTTATCACAAATAATAACATACAATGTTATTACTACATCCATTCGAAAATAGCAATAGGGGAACTTCAGGCTAAGTAAACACCCCGGATAAAGCGAATACGGACCATTACTCTTAGCCTGATTATTCTTTTCCGTTCATAGAGTCGACATATCAAAGTTGTTTTCGAATCAAAAATTTAAGTAACTAAATCTCTTCTGAACAACATTTTAAACTTTCTTGTTGCATTATTTAAAACTAACACTAAACACTTCACGGGTATTATTGCAACACATACTTCTTTTTATTATTTTCCGACGTTTAAAAGAGGTTATGTGTTGCAATAATACCCGTGAAGTGTTTAGTGTTACTCTTTTAAACAGTCCCACTTCAGGGCACAGCAGGCCTTATCTCTACTGAAGTAGTTCGGACCTAAATTCAAAATTATTCGGATTTTTACTGAGATTTGAGACAGATTGATTGAGCTGTAAGTGCTGATATATGATAATGTATGTATTTATGTAATATATGAAAAAGATAAAGAGCCTGAACAACTAAAATTAAGAGATAATACCCGTTACCAACTTAGTAGGCTGCATCTAGCTTTTATAAACATAACAAAGGTCTTTCTAACTGCTGACTAAGTTACAAACTACTCATAATCTAATAGTAACAGTCCAGAGTCACTTTGCCCAGCCTTCCCCTACAGCTTAAGTAAATGCGTCGTTTTTATTCCAAAAACAATAAAACCCGAATTCAATTGAAAGTAACCATTATTTTACAAGTGACTTTATCAGCTACAAGTAATGTGTAATTTATTGCATGTTTGTATGTAATTTCACGGCAATGTATTACCTTTTACATATTGGAGTGGTGTTTTAAAAGCAATACTATTTCAGCTTATGGAAAATTGGAAAATTATTGCCAATTGAAAAAGTTAGGACGCCATTTTGTTATTGCTTTTTTATGTTCGATGGAGAATTATGGGTTTAGCATTGTTTTAGGTTTAAAACATATTTATATGTTTTTCAATGTTTTTTTTATCAATCCGTGTGGTATGAAAGTATTTTAAATAGAACAGCATTGTTAAGACTTTACTCTTTTGGTATCCAACGTTGCCCTCTGGTTGTCACTTCGTATCAGAAGTGAAATTAAAAAATAAAATATAAGGTCCGATTTTATTAGTGTACATCCTGTTAACCTGTGACTATATAGGTGAAAAGCAATCGTAAAAAAAAAAATTCAATGTCTATTAGTAAAACTAAAAAAGTTAAAAATAAAAATACAAAATAACAACATCGACTTCATATTGCATAAACTCGTCCTATCTTCAACTCTTTCTCGCTCTGTACAAGGGGAAGGAATAAGCCAATAATCAGATGGTTAAACGTACCAAAGATAGGCCGAGTTTATGCAATATGAAGTCACTGATGTTTATTTTGATTTTAACTTTTTTGGTTTATATGGCACACATTTGAAAATAGGTTTTTCGATTGCTTTTCGCCTATATAGTTACAGGTAAACAGGTTGTACACTAATAAAATCCTAGCTTATATAATATAAACCGTTTTTAGGTAGATTAAAAGCAAAGTAGTTATCTAGGTAATAAATAAATAATTAAAACTATGACGGTATCTTAAATCATAATTATTGGTATCAACATCAAATGCGGGTTAGTAATTACTTACTTAAAAGTATAATTTTATGAAGAAATTACTTTTATAACATAATTTTGTAGTCTGTGTAACTAACACGGTAGTTCCTTTTTTCTTTTTTTCAATTGTTTCTAGAAATTTATTTTACTTCTTAAATACTTTTACAACGAAACAAAACATAATCTAAAAACCACTTCTTTATACAAATTATTATCAACTGATTTGGTACGGGAAAGATTTTATGCGATTTTGTTCCTTTATTACGGCAATACAAACACTTCTAGAAGAAGGTTAACAAGAAGTTAGGCATTATAATAATTGTTTAGGATCTCTACGAAAGTAGGTACCTATTTCTACCATATCACTAAAATGTCTTCTTTTGAGTTACAAGAGTTTTGTAAGTGCTCTAGCATTTGTACAACTTTATTTCAACACAATTCTCATGCTATATTTCGATAAAAAAAACTGTTTTCTTAACCAACATAATCCCCATACTGGGCAAAATCTCGGACTCTTTCATCGATCTATATCTATTTAAGATTTGTTTTTCTCATACACAAAATACTCCAATCTGATTGGTCTATCGTTTTCCAGTACAAATGGGGTGCCTTCAAAATTATATTAGTATTGACACGGTACATTAGTTGGGTAGCGAACATCAAATATCAATCAAGTAGCTTCCTGGTCCTTTCGAGGTTAATGGTGCGTGCTAGAAAGAGACAGGGGAGAAAGAGAAGGGTGTATTGGTGTGTTGATTTGTGGACCGAATTAACATATTAAGTACTTCATTGATACCGTAGTTGAGAGAAATTACTTACGCATGATTAATTATCACACCAATTAATGTTTGGCCCTAAAGTAAGCAGAGCTTGTTATATGGCTATTTACTGTTATGAATAGATGTATGTAATTCCATATATAATATGACAGCTGAGACTGAGGTATGAGCAGAAAAATCGCTCTATAAATGAAATATAACCAATAAATGATCTTTAACTGTCTGTATGATAGTGAATTAAAGAAGTTTTTTTATTGACAAATATATTATAATTTAAGATAATTTTTTGATGATAAATTGAAAGAGTGTAAAATTATTAATTGACTAAAATTATTGACATATACATTTAACTTTGACAATAATTTAATTTATTTGACATTACAATTTATTATTATTTATCATGTATTTTATTTGATTTGATCTGACATAACATTATATATTGTGACAATTTGTGATTATTTTTAATATTAGTATTGTATAATTAAAATTTATAAATGGAATTCGAATTAATTTGTTAAAAAAAATTTAATTTCAATTGATTCGTATCAAAAAATCACGAATGCCTTAGAAGGTCATTCTGTAACAAAATGAACATCTTTTGTACCTGTATTGTTGACTAATGTTACATTATGAAAGTGATTAAATGAATATGACAAAAAATACGTTTGTTGTATGGGAGCCCCCTTAAATATTTATTGTATTCTGTTTTTTAGTATTTGTTGTTATAGCGGCAACAGAAATACATCATCTGTGAAAATTTCAATTCTTTAACTATCACGGTTCATGAGATACAGCCTGGTGACAGACAGACAGACGGACAGCGGAGCCTTCAGGTAGTGTTAGCGCGTTAAAATCTTTTGCTAGTAATTTTTAGATGTAGATAGCGTTTGGGAATAAAAGATGAAAATTAAGATTTTGAAGATGTTTTAAGATCATTCTGGTTATTATTAATTATTAATATATTAGAAGTCATTGACAAAATTAAGGAATTCGACTAATTAGGTTGCAATTGATAAAAATGATTTAGGGAATGGACTAAAATATACGAAAGAACTTGATTAAAATCATGGGTTGGTAAATCACTTTTAAAAATGTAGAGTCCGTAGTTAATTAACATAAGGTTATTAGGTTTTATCAAATACATATTCCTATTTCTACACCATTATAAGTTCACTGCTATAGATCAAATTTTCATGCACTACACAATAAAATAATAAATAAATATAGGACAACATCACATACATTGCTCTGCTCCTAAGTAAATTAGCTGAAGCACTTGTGTTGTGGAAATCACAAACAATGACGACGACGATACAATAAAAACAAAAATACAAAATAACGCTCCAAAATGCTTCTTCAAAACGAAAAAAAAACCAGAAATTTGCAACAAATTTTCGCAATTATCATATTAATCACCTTCCATTGCGTACAAAGTTGCTAACTCATCACAAAGGAGCGAACCAACAAATGACATCTCCGACTTGGCAACTACCAACAAAAGTCGGTAGTTAACTCTTATTGTTGCAGAAACAAAGTCGGGTGTTTAACATCATTTGCGAGGTAATAACATTAAGATTTATAACTGCTAAATATACAGTCAGGTTTACGGACTCGAATGCGAAATAATAAGGCAACAAAGCGAAGACAATGTTCGAAGGCTTTGCGAATAATTGTTGGTTGAATACGTTAATTTTACATGCCGACTGAAGTCTTACATATGTGGTGTGTTAAGTGCTGTTGCTAACACATTCTAAAGAGGAAACCTGATGTGTGACACGATGTCATGAGAGATGTCTAAGTTTTTCATCTCACAAAATTTTCGACAAAGATATTATTAGCCATTAGAGTACATGAAGAGAAAAGTTAATCACTTCATAAATCTATTATACGGCCGATATTTTAAATACTGCTACACAAATGTTATACTGTGTGAAATTTTAAAATTTATTTTCCGAAATTTCGAGGACACAATGTCTAGGTTTCTTTCAAATTTTTAGAAGCTTCCTAAAATAATTGATTATAAATATTTATTGAACTGGTATCACAACTGAAATGCATCATTCAATTACACTCGGGATCATGGAAATCGGCTTCAACTAATAATATGTACATTAAATAAAAATCCTTATTAAGACAATACATTAATTCGAATTTTTAAAATGTTACTTTTTGCTTTAAAACCCAGAATAATGTTTATAATCTTTATAATCACAACCGTGTAGGTTTAAAAGTATCTCATTTAAAACAAAATCGTCCTTTAAAACATCTCTACTGGAATAATATGTTTTAAATTATACCCAGCGTGTTATTATAATTAGGATAATTTTCTCTGCAATCTAACCATCTTTCCACAACCCGAGCAACTTTTATTTCAAAGTAAAAGCTAATAAACTGGTCAAACTACTGCTTTCTTTATCCACCAGACATCTCATTTTTCACTCTAAATCTGAGCAAGACAAAACATACATAAAACATGACTTACACTGCTATACATCTCCCAAGGGATATTATGGAATTGGGGTCTTTCAGAACACCTATTGGTAACAAGTTTAAGGGTCAGAATTGCTTGGCCAAGTTTAAGAGCCCAAGGGAGCGTTCACGAGAGTTTTCGCAAATTGTGATCTGTTAGTGTATTGATGGGGTGTTCATGATACCAATCTCAATTTTGAGTTGGTCACGGATCCCTTCTTAAATTTGAATTAGCTTTAAATGTAGGAAAATTTGAATAAACAACCATTATGTTTAGTCTGAGAGTAAGAACACCGCGTCAGTTATTACAAGCATAAAATTCATACGGCATTTACCCAAAATATTAAAGTATATATAAATAAATGTAGGAAATATTTAAGTTTTTTTTTCATTTGGGTTCAACAATAACGTTTAACAATATTGGTCAAATCAAATCAAATCAAATCAAATTCATTATTTGCCTTTAAATAGGGTGTTTACAATAAATTGTGGATGGTTAATTAACAGTAAGGTTCTTATGCCTATTTAGTTATGCAGATTCATAACATGCAAACTTTGACTCTACTTTTGGTTTGGTCTACTTCTACATGTTAGTTATAATTATTAGTATAAAACAAGTTATGATTCGCTTTTAGCGATATAGTCGTCTTAATTGTATACTATTATGTCGCATATGTAGGTAATTCTCATGTTTTCTGTTCAACAAAGCGTACCCTAATTATCCACTGACTTAGGAACATAATTGGTCCATGTGTCTGTCTAATTTGAGCTATCCGTATTATTATTCGTGTCGTGTGGTGCCGGCAGTGTCGTGTGGTGCCGGCACGTTAAAAGAATAGCACCACCCCTTCTCTTCCTATGGGTGTCGTAAGAGGCGACTACAGGAGAACCGCCATAAGAAGACGGGCAGCAGCGTCTCCTCTCCACCATTGGCCAAACTGCGATCGCCAACCCGCCTGCCAAGCGTGGCGATTATGGCAAAATCCTCCTTTTGGAGAGGCCTGTGTCCAGCAGTGGACTGATATAGGCTGGTGATAATGATGATATTATTATTATGTATAATTATGTATAAACTTAAGTACTATATAATATTATGTAAAAACGTTTGTAAAGGTTCTAAGTATAATAAACAGGGTACTAAAGTCTAGGAAAACCAAAACGTATGAAATACCGTTTTCTCATTTCACTTTATTTTCCGAAATAATTTTTTTATATTCATGAGAAGAACAGCCTTAAATATAATGTCCCTCATTAAACCTACAGCTCTGTATAAAGTCTGTTTGTTTATATACAATGCCATTCTACGAAGGAATTCGTTTATGAATCCTAAATCCTTTCCCAAGTGTAATAGTCCGGTAGTTACCCGTCACAAAGCACTAATAATCTCACAAAAGTTACTAACAAAATTGGCCCATAAATTCATTTAATATGAACTTTCACCGAGCGTAAACTCGCGCACAAAAGCGCTACAAACAACTCTACCAAACAAATGATCAAGCAATTATCGCGTTTTGATGCAAATTTAATGTCCTAACTCCACCCGTGTAATGACAATAAAATTTTAATTCCCCTCATACGGAGACAAAAATGCATCTGCCGACATTGTAACCGAAAAGAATACCCCATGGAATTGCTACCAACTGTAGACGAATAATAAAACTCATAAGTCTCCACAAACAATCGTTTTAATAGGGTAAGGGATCCACATCATAATGCTACCCGTACTAAATAAATAGAGGGCATCACTCGCAACACGGCCCAAATGCGATTAAGCACTTATGTACGCGATTATACCGTTCCCCTACGGATTAGCAGGCGAAAGAGACAGCGAGATCCGAGTTTGCGAGTGCGAAAGAGATGCAAAACAGAGGGGAGATACGCAATTAGGGGGTAGAGCGTGAATTGGGCCAAAATTTAAGCGGAAAGCTATTTATCTGTATATTACTTTATTGTCGATCCATTAGTGTGCGAAAGGGACGGAGCGGTGTGGGAGAGAGAAAAGCTATTACGCGACAAATTGGGGTTGTTAGGTATTTGCGATTTTTACGAGTGACGCTTTCCCAAGCGGCTTCCACCGAATTGCGTTAGAGGGAGATAGATTATACAAGACGCTGTTGGTGTAAGTGAGACAGTGAGTCATGACATTTAATGTAGTTACGAAAGATCAATTGGACGTTCGTAATGGTCTCTTTGTGATATTATAATTGGTAACGGGTTGAGCAATTTATATTGCCCGGTAGATTTTCTTGATTAATGTTTGCGTTAGAAAATTACGGGTAGCCATTTTGTGGGTAATCTTTAGTAATAATAGTTGTAATGATGGTTTAAGCAATAAGTTTTTTTCTTGACTAATCACGTTTTAGTTATTTCGTGCGTGTAATTTTGCTACTGCGTGTATTATTATAGTAACAAGAATATTTTGATGCTGATGAATAGAAATTAACACGTCGAATTTTATTATACTTCGTAACGTAACGCCTAACAGTATTTTTTTATTAGTATTTTCAATGTTTTTATAATTTATTCTGCTATTCGGGGCAAAGACAAATCCAACAAATTATAAACCATGAAAATCGGTCCAGCCGTTCTCGAGTTATAAGTGTTGTAACTTGTAACAAACCCGACTTTGTTTTATATATTAAAGGTTAAGTAAAAAAAAGTGATTTTTTAACAATAACTGTAAGACATTACCACAAAAGTACGACGCTCCCGAACTTTGACGCGCTTTATCTTAGTAATTTTATAGTTGCAATGATTGACGAAAGAAAAAACCGGCCAAGCGCGAGTCGAAATCGCGCACGAAGGGTTCCGTACCATTATCTATAAAAACGGCAAAAAAATCACGTTTGTGGTATGGGAGCCCCCTTATTTATTTATAGTATTCTATTTTTTAGTATTTGTTGTTATAGCGGCAACAGAAATTCATCATCTGTGAAAATTTCAATTCTCTTACTATCACGGTTCATGAGATACAGCCTGGTGACAGACAGACAGACAGACGGACGGACAGCGGAGCCTTAGTCCTTATGGGGTCCCGTTTTACCCTTTGGGTATGGAATCCTAAAAACCCAATCATCATCCCTTTTATTTAGCAAGAACTGTAGCTTTACCAATGGAAACAATGTTTTAACTTCAGCACGGTTTTCAGGTGATTATTCAGCAAACCCGACAAGTGCGATTACACGGTAATCCAGCGCATTGAATTCCATTGGAACCGGAAACTGTAGGGAGATACCATCGCTTAGGGTTCGCTTTAGTTAAGGTTAGCTTCACTTAGGTTTAGTTTAACTCGACTTGAGTATTTAACCTGTTAGGTGAGCAAAAGATAAGTCTTCTTTGGTATTTCTATGGTGAATTATTTGAGTGTCTTCTTCATCACATCTTCTCATAAATTAGTTAGGTTTAGTTTGACTGAACTTGACTATTAAATTTAGGGTGAGTAAAATGTAAATAACATAATTTTAGGATCTTTTAACACCAAAAAAAATGTTATGTGGCTACAAATTTACTTATTACGTTTTTTTTTCTTCACTTGAGCATTGACCTTTAACAGGTCGTCTGTCCACCTTGTAAGTGGACGTCCTACGTTGCGCTTGCCGGTACATCAGGTACTAACCATTTTCAACAAAAGAAAATTTGTTTTAAACTTGGCGGATGCTCTACCAAGCGCTAGGTAGTAAAATAATAATTAATTTCCGGAAATAATAATTAAAGTTCAACGACCTAAACTTCTATCGAATCTATCGATTTAGTGTTGCCATCAATAACGATTTCCGTTCAGGAAATATTAGTTATTGCTTATTTAAAATATCAATTTGTAATCAAGGTGTGTAAGCGACGAATATAATGAGAAAATTATATATTATATACAAACTATGTATTTATACGGCTAGATTATTTTTTCTTCCTGTATATAACAGTTCTCGCTTGATGTCAATAATAAATTAATTATAATAGCAAGTAATATATTTATAAAAATTCATAGTATGTACTTGAAATCACTTCCAAATAAATTCTAATTCAAATTTAGGTTTTTTCTGATTTGCTAACGGTTAATTCTACTACTGATACAATTAAACTACAGATAGTTTATATTTTCTGTCTGTTTTTCTGATGTCTTAACCATTGTTATGTGATACAGTGATAGACTATTCTCGTATATTCAAAATAAAGCAGTTTTCACAGAATAAGTGCAATACAAGAAAACAATCATGAGTATGTTTATTATTTAAAGGAAAATTATTTACACGACACATTACCAAAAAATCTATAAAAAAATATTTTTTATAGATTGTACGAGTATTAGTAAGTACCCTGTCAGTTTGGCTTGTACCCATTATAAGAAAGGCCAGTCAAAGGCATTTATATCGAACATTGGAGTAAGAGTAAAAAAAAATTGAATGTAGAATTTTCCATTTTCAAATATTAAAATAGAGAAACATTAGATATTTTTAATTCAAGACTACTTTAAATGCAAACTCTTTTTGCAATATAACACCATAAATATCTTACATTAAAACCTCTTTATTTCTTTAACAGTAACATCCTAAGTCACAGATAATATTTTAAGATCCACCTCAATCACCCTGTCGGATTCCCGTGGTGTCTCGTGTTAACATATCGGCGTCCCGCGGCTCCTCCCCTAGGGTGGAACTAGGGGTGAACGGGAGGGGTGATAGGGGTGAAAGGGGAGACTGGCGCGCCTGCGCGAGGATATGCTTGTCTGAGATTGAGAGGTGTTGATTGGGTCAATCAGACGAAACGTTTGTGTTAACGGGATATAAAATAGAACAATTTATTTGACAAATCAGTATGTAAATAATACAGATTAACGGTGGTGGAACTTCAACTTTTTCAACAAATCAAAGACTAATATTATTTAGGTGCCCAGTGTATTTTTAATCAGCCAGCGAATGGTAAACCCTTTTACTTACCTATGTCCTAATGTCAATTTAAAATTTGCTTTAATTTGTTTTCTATTACCAATTTTATATTTGGCGAGGGGATTTTCAACGTTTTAACTGTAATTTTATTATTGTAATATTAGATAGATACTCTTTATTGCACACCACACAAAACAAACAGTACGCAGAAAAAAAATACATTGAGAATAGTACAATTTAGGCGGTCTTATCGTTAGAAGCGATATTAATGTAATAAATGTAATTTTATTCATATAACTTTGTTAAATCTTTATTAATGGCATGAATTCGAAGTTATTTTTTTCTTATCTTGATTAAATTGTGATATTTGTATGAACCTTTTAGAGAAAACAAAATTAAAGACTACGAACATTTATAAGTCAAACTATATTAGCCTAAAATCAAATTTATTTACTTACAACTAAATCCTGAAACTAAAAAAACTGTACCAAGACGCAGTAACCCTTTTACCAAATTGCGCTCTTTCCAATAATCGAATTAAGTACGGTAAACATTTTATCTTAATAGCACAGCTGGCGGATAATGGGTTAAAATTGCCCAGCTTGTATAAAACCTGTCGACGCACGTCAACCGCAATGAACGGGTTAAATGTGGAATTAGGTATTCTTGAGTTATAGAGAGAGATATAGGCACTCCTTTCTTTGTAACCATTTAAGAATACAGGATTTTTTTGAAGATAAATAACACTTGAAAAAAATCATCGACTTCGGGTGGGACTCGAACCCACGTCCCATCGCATGCCGGGCGAGTGCTTTACCAACTAAGCTACCGAGGACGTCTCGTGTCATGATGAAATTTCTCAAGGATTTATTTTTTATTTATATATTAACACCAACAAGATGTACCTACACTATTTCAAACAATCACACATGCCAATATAATAAAGTTAACTGCTATCTTAATTACAGGTGTTGAACAAAAGTAATTTAATGAACATAGCAGATAAAAATCTAACTTTTCGTTTTCAAGAGTTTGGGATAATTTTAAACTTTATTCCAGGGTGTAGCTTATGGCACTTTTTATTTCAGCTGTTTAATCAAGACGTAGTTAATTTTCATAAGTACCGATGTCAGCTGTTAGCGGTTTAGTATAGGAAAGTATTTTTTCAAGCGATTACGAATTGTTTACACGGAAACGTTGCTTTATTTAGGCCAAAGCTAATTTTTTTTTTTTTAATATTGGACAACATCACATACATTGCTCTGATCCTAAGGTAAGTAGCTAAACCACTTGTGTTATAGAAATCAGAAACAACGCCACGGTACCACAACACCCAGACCCGAGACAATATAGAAAAGTTCGTTTTCTACATTGATCCGACCGGGGATCGAACCCGGAACCTCAGAGATGGCGGAGCCATTTAAAGTCCGGCGTGATCGCCTCTCGGCTACGGAGGTCGTCAAATTTTAGTAGAATAAACCCTTGAAAGGAAGTTATTTATTAAATTAAGACCTCTAAAGTTGTTATTTGTTGTTGGCTTTTTATCATTTCAATATAGGTAGGTACATTAAAATAAAATGTTGAATTTACAAACATAGGTTTAGTTGAATAACTTCTTTCAAAACCGATAAAAAGTGTAACAATATGCAAATACAAGAGAAAAATAGACGGCACTGTCTAATAATCACTTTTTCCGCCTGAAACTCATGACGGACGGACAAAAAGAATCAATTTAACTTTGGTTTCGTTAAAAAAGCAATACCGCTATTTACTAGCGTAATAGGAAGCGAGGAGAGTCGATAGACCGTCACCAAGTTCCGATAAACACTGCAATCAGACGATAGCTCTCCAACTATACACAGTCCAATGAAAACGGCTACGACAGTTGAATAACATGGACAATTGTTCTGACAAACAACAAAAAGAATCAGGAAGTATCACGTCATGGAATTTGGTCCATGTTTTTTTATATTTTGAGATTTTGTTAAAATACGTTCCAAAATAATTTTATAAAAATAGCCTACTATAACCTATAGTCGTGCCGAAGGTTTCATGAGGATTATTAATGAACTAAAATAACTTCATTGTGACCCAAATAGTAATATCTTCTGTTCTGCTGGTATTCTAGTAAGAATAAAGGCCAATTTTATCTGAGGCAATGTTTTTCTACTTTATTTTTATACTTTTCATAAAAAAAAACGTCAAAAACATAGATTTAATGGACCAATCCTCCTTACATCTTACAACTGATATGTTTCTTTTGGGTCCACTAACCAAAAACGATAAACAGTATAATAGCAGTTGTCAATATCGTTTTACGTCAAACTTTATGCAAAAAATACATCATTATTTATGTTTAGATCTCTAGACACAACTCCAAAACACTGGCTGCTTTGCTTGGATTGTGACCACTATAGCTACACACTAAAAAACCGAACTCATCAAAACGTAATAAATTAGCCCCGTGTATGCCTCATTTGAGGGTAATTTTATATGTTAATACACACTAATTGCTCGAATAGAGCGTAATGTGCTCTTCATCCGATATTTACGAGAAAAAATATGATTTTTTAATAAAATGGCTGTAGCGTGACGCCATCACGATCTAATTTCAACGTTTTTAACTTGTATAAAAAAGTTGATGATAAAAACAATAATGCAGACACATTTCTTAGCGAAGATGGTCAGACATTCGCTAAGGAACGATGCTTATCTGATATAATAATAGTGTTTCTAGATTACAAATAGATTTTGCAACTTTTTAACTGTCTAGAATAGCGGATAGACCTTTTATTTATTACACACCTAGTAAATCATCATTCGCCTGCCCTGTTCCCAGGTTATCTGGAGTCGGCGCAGTATGTTTTCTTCTTCCATGCAATTCGGTCACTCGTCATCGAGTCATTCACTCCCTTTACACACATTCGGCCCTCACACAATTCATCCAACTCTTCTTAGGTCGTCTTCTACCCCTCCATCCATCAACACTCATACCTATCACTCTCCTCGTTAGATGCCCACACACCACACACACCATAGTATAATTTTCAAATAAAAAGAGCGCTGAAGGGTGACGCTACTTGTCTCCACCGAACGTTTATAGCAGTATTGAAAATGTTAGTTCCTATTTTGGCCACCGCTCTTTTTACGTGACGCCAAGTATAAATAAGGTCCAGTGAATACAATAAGAGATGCAATGCACAATCTCTGAATTTACCTTATTCTGCCTGCAGTCGAAAAAATATTATTCGTAATCGAGTGGGCTACACAGATTTTTTCAGCACAGTTCGACAAAGGTGAAACTAAAATTGAAAATCATTTATGGTTTGACCCCTTTGAGTGATCATCAATCAAAAGATGATTACGATAAAGAGTTATTAGCAGTGATTATACTGATTATGAAGCATCCACTTTCGCCGCAAAATCGTCAGTTTCGCGTAATGACGAGGCCGCCCGAACTAGGCCGAGCGGCCACACCCGACTGGTGTTAATGCCGATTGTGGTACGGTGTGCAGTATAATTATTATTAAATAAATAAATAGTGGACAACATCACATACATTGCTCTGATCCTAAGGTAAGTAGCTAAAGCACTAGTGTTATAGAAATCAGGAACAACGACGGTACTACAACACTCAGACCCGAGACAATAAAGAAAAGTTTGTTTTCTACATTGACCCAACCTGGAATCGAACACGAGACCTCAGAGATGGCGCCGCCAAGTCCGGCCTGCGCGCCTCTCGGCTACTGAGGTCGTCAAAAATAAAAAAGATTTTAATTTCAACTTTTTTGAGATCAACAATAATAACATCACATACTCGTACATTGCACATTCTAAGGGTAAGTAGGTAAAGCAGCAGCTGAAAAATCAACTCAATGCATGCATACCTACGGCCAGACCCACTCACTGTGTGGCATTTTACAGAAAATGTTAGAAATCTATAGACTATAGATCTATGCCTGTGAATTTCCGAAGTCTGATTACAAAATTCCTATGATAATTTACTATACCCGAGTCCAAAAGATGTAATTAAACGAAAATTTATTAGCGGGCTGCCATCTTCTTAAAACAAAAGACACGGGATATCAAAAAAAGTAAGGCCAAGAGTCCGGACCTCTGCAAAATATTTTAGTAAAATGTCAAATCAAATATTTTATAGAAGCTTGTTCTAAAAACATTTTCTTATGACATTAAAAGACTAATCTAATAAACCCCGGAACAATGACGTTTTTTCCACGTCACTTGATATTTCGCTGTTCTGCAAACCGTACGAACGCACGCCAACCTAATGATCCGACGATTAAGCCGTTTTTTCCTCTAGTTTCGAACAATTAGCCACAAC
Organism: Anania fuscalis; assembly: GCA_950371115.1. Lineage (NCBI taxonomy): Eukaryota > Metazoa > Arthropoda > Insecta > Lepidoptera > Crambidae > Anania > Anania fuscalis. The sequence continues at coordinate 10,318,221 of OX493348.1, read as the reverse complement.
ACTGATATATTTCTCGTGATTTCATTGTTACAGTAACGCCGGGTAATGTTGTACTAATGACTTAAGTAAGACTATCAAGAGTAGACCATCTGATACGAGGTAATGTAATTAGTATTTTATTATCACTGCGGATAAATATCGGGTGATTCAAGTGGATAATGTAACTTGAGAGCGTGAGAATTTGACGTGTAATAACTGTTATGTGTGAAATAATGAATGTCTTACTTCTGTGGTGAATAAAAAGTCATGGCCGGCATTACATGTCGACTACGAGTAGGTATACAAAATGATGGGATAGGACATTGCTAAGGCCTTATTTTAAGGCAGGATAGAGATTTTTACAAAAAAAAACACCAAACTATGAATTCTTTACAATCCGTAAGGAGTGCTGTTTAAGTGTCGAAAAAATAAGTGAAATAGTAAAACTTTAACTGTCTTATTCAGAGTACATTTACTAGTCCAGACTAAGGTTAAACCACTGATTTTTGTACGTTAAAACAGTGGTTTAACCTTAGTACCGGAATAGCAAATGCACTCTGAATAAGACAGTAAGGGATTTAGAGTTTTTACAATCTGAAATTCATATGTTTCTCAATTTTATTCTTGACGCAGTTTAAAAGACTAATTATAGTCGTTTCTTTCTAAAATTAAAGGCTTTGATGACTTGATTTTTTAATTCTTTGCAAAAACCTTCATGAAACAACTTGAGCAAACTAGACGTATAATAAAACCTGCACAAAATACTATTTTGTCCTTGCAACTTTGGTGGCCTTTCCTGCCTAGAATACATAATGTCCCGTTTTAATTTCATATTTAGTAGCTTGTTAGTTCTAAATAGATGATTATACCTGGTTTTTAATATAACTACTTGAGTACATACATTATGCTGCTCCATAAAAGCATAAAAACTGTTAAAATGCCATTTTTACCGCTTTATCGCAAAATCGACAATATCTGCCCTTTTTACTTTTAATTGCTGTGTTCACTGCAAATTATTATCATTTAACGATATCTTTGTATCGGCCAGCGGTAGTTATTTGTGCCTAGGGTTAGCAGTGGCGTTAAACTTTTTATTTTTAACTGTTTTTTTATAGTTTTATTTTTAACAATAATATGTTTTATGTTTATGATTCAATGATAAATGAGTACAAATCCTTAGATTTTTTAGTCTGAATTAGTTAAGAAGTTGAAGTTCGAGCTATAGACATAGCCCAATTCAGAAAATGTTTTTTTAATTTTTATAGCTCTTGCTTAGGGTGATGCGAAACATCTCTGGAAAGTTAACTGCCTAATAATTTCAATTTCATCCTTTGACAACATGGTATCATTTGTATGGCACACATAATATTTAAATAAGATAACATAATAAAGAAAATAAACATTTTTACTTTTTTTGTTAAGCGTACTTGGAAAGTATCAACCCTAGTAGTCCATAACTAGTGCTTACTTTTTTTTCCTTTTATTTTCGCTTTGAACATTAATTTGTAGTAACGCCGTTAATCAAAACAGTCATTAGTTTTGTCTGAACTGTTGGCTACTTTCAAGTACCTAAATACCACCCTGGACTTTGTGCTTAATTGGTAAAATCGGCCAAATGCTGAACAGTGCTGAACTTATACCTATACTTCCGTGAAATAAAAAGAAAAGTAAGCCTTCCTTTGTAAGTCATACTCAATAAAGTAGGAAAAAATATACAATAATAATACAATAATGATTAGAGATCATGGTCAGTCGTCGACTTGGAACGATTTTCAGAAAATGAAAATTAATTACAATTGCATTCGTCAACCCCCATTGGCTTTTTTCGTGGGACCTTAAACCTTATTTACGTCAGGTACAATTGCCAAGAAAAGTTTTTATTTAAGTTTTTTTAAACGGTTTCTTTTTATATCTTGTTATAAATAGAATTTAAAGACACAAACCTGAGTCTCTGTCAAGCTCAAGGCTTGTGCCAGCTGCTTCCTCTCCGCTCCCACCACGTAGTGGTTCTTCTCGAAAGCATGTTCCAACTTGAGGAGCTGTGACGGGGAGAACGCTGTTCTGATCCTCTTGGGTTTTCTGAACGGTTGTAGCAGGAAACCGGGGATGTCGGGACCTGGAATAAGAAAGTAAATGTAAGTAAGATATTTAAGTCCCCTAAAGGCCACCATATTTTGAACATTGTGTGCTTTAGTTAAGATTCAAACTCTTTGAAAATATGTTTATAAGAGTCAAAAGACTTTAGTTTGTTAATTTGAAGAGGTGGAAATTGTTTTCAGCCTTTTGAAAGCAGATAATTTGAAGAAAATATTAAAACGTAAAATAAAGTAAAAGTAAACGATATTTTTTATCATTTAATAAAGTAGCTGTTGTTTATTCGCGCGATTATTAGTTCCATTTAGAAACCTTGCCCAACGTTCTGTAAAGTTTTACAGCAATTAGATGAATGGTTTAGAATTTACCATAATACTTTATCATCATAATCAGTTCAGCCATAGGAAGCCAAATTGCCGAGCATAGGCCTCCCCCAGTGACTTCCAGATTGTCCGGTTGCGCGCGGCTGCATCCAACGGCTTCTTGCAACCTTTACCAGGTCGTATGCCCATCTTGTGGGTGTGAGTCCCACGCTGCGCTTGCCGGTACGTGGCCTCCATTCTAGACATTTCTGCCCCACTGATCGTCAAGTTTAAGTACTATGTGTACGTCAGCAAATTTTGTTCGTTTACGGATCTCCTCATTTTTTCCCCTTGCCTAGCACACTGAACGAAAATAAGCTTTCTTATGAGGCCCATAGTGATCATGGTTTATCATAAAACAAAACAATTTTAATTTACACAAATTAGCGTCACATTTCTCGAACTACGACGAGACGCGTCCTATAATGAGTCCGTCAGTATAATTATGATAAATTGAATATTATGGAATATTGAGTAGACAAGCTGAAAACTGCGTGTTCGCAAATTATCAGGATAATAACTTTGAGGTATGAAATGTGCTATAAAATTAACTTCTTGAAGCAGGTTAATTTTTTATTACTCCTAGCATTGACTATTTTGTCTCATACAAAAGAGTTCAACGACTCAATATGTTTGTATCTTATTTTACGTCCAAATTTTAAAAGCCAAATGTAATAAAATATTTTAAAAAACTCTTTATTAAGCCATCCGTTAATACAAAATAACATTGTTTAGGGACTTGATTTACAAATAGTAGCTTACTTAAACTAAAACTTAAATATCGATACAAACAACATAAACTTTAGTACCCACCTATTGATTCGTACAAAAAAACTAACATTATGTATATCTGTAATCTGCTTTGAGTCAAATAAATAAATTCTTATTCTTAACTCTTTATTAAAAAAAACACTATTTCGATTTAGACGACACACCTAATAAATGAAAGTTATTGAGTTTGTTAACACAGCAAAGCATAATGTATACCTTTTTTACCTTCAGAAAACAGTTAAGTATCCACTTATTTAAATTACTTTTAAGGGAGCAATAAGTTCCATAAACGACAATACAGCAATACAGTTAAGTAATACCATCATAAATATGTTAACAAAATAAATAATATAAATGGGTTATCCTTGTTCGCAAGTGAAACCTAGAATCCAGTGCCATATTCTGTACTCGTATATGTCTCTGTATAGGCTACCGTATAAGGTATAATAATCTATTGTAAGCCTTAATTGATTGATACTATACTAGCCCTATACAGGGTGATAAGTAAATGATATATCAAGCTAAAACTAGCCTATATTAACATATGCATTTAAATACAATGTTGAAACCAGACATTTGATATCATCATTTAAAATAAATAAATATTGGACAACATCACATACAGTGCTCTGATCCTAAGGTAAGTAGCTAATGCACTTGTGTTATAGAAATCAGAAACAACGACGGTACCACAACACCCAGATCCGAGCCAATAAAGAAAAGTTCGTTTTCTACATTGACCCGACCGGGGATCGAACCCGGAACCTCAGAGAAGGCGGCGCCATTTATAGTCCGGCGCGCTCGCCTCTCGGCTACGGAGGTCATCAAAAGAACATACAAATCAGATTCTGAAAATGATTTTTTTAATTTAGCAATTACCATGCTAGGTTTAAAAACGCTGGCTTTGACAGCGAGAAATACTGGAATGATTTCGTCGGGTCAACTAGCGTCTCGGTAGCTTAGTTGGAAAAGTACTCGCCCGGTATGCGATGGTCGTGGGTTCGGATCCCACCTGAGGCTTTTTTTTCAAGTATTAAAAATCTAAAATGATGATATCAAACTTCTGGCTTCACCATACTATATGCATATGTTAACATAGGCTAGTGTCAACTTGATATACCCTTTACCAAACACCCTGTATAACGATCGGCCATGTTGAATTATGTCCTCTGTCAGTTATGACACTAAGAGAATATTTTACATCGACATTATTGATATGTTATCACATTATGTGAGCTATAGAAGTACATAATTGATGATAGGAGTGACGGGAGCTATTATCGAGAATAAATACGATTGTGGATATAAAACTGGCAAGTTTGTAATATAATTAGTTAAGTGGTTCCGTAGTTTAAAAAAATAATAATCCAGTGGTGCCTAAACTGGACTACAAAACCAGGTTTGAATCCCACAAGGAGCTATGTTTATGTGATGAGCACGGCATTTTAATCTTAATTATGGATTTTTATAATATATCTAAGTTTATCCGTTATCCATTCGCTATACAGGGTGTACAAGAAAATGTTACACTCCTTAAGACCACGTGATTAGCTGGTCATATACAACAACTTTTCCTATGGGAGCAACATCGAAATCTTGATTTTATTTTTAGATGCTCCATACCTTATCATCAAGGTATGCGAGTTATTTTGTATGGGAAGCTAAAAAAATTATCGATTTCGATGTTGCTCCCATAGAAAAAGTTGTTGTATATGACCAGCTGATCACGTGGTTTTAAGGAGTGTCCTATTCTCTTGTACACTCTGTAGAACATGCATTGCTTCAACATCATCATTTCAGCCACAGGAAGTCCACTGCTGAACATAGACCTCTCCCAGTGACCTCCACATCGGCTGATTGGAAGCGGCCTGCATCCAGCTAGTTTTTATGAGAGTTCTAGTATAAATGAGACTTGAAATAGAAAAATACTCGAACCTTACCCCTACTTGTTATGTACTGCAAACTATTAATTATACTACATATGTTGTCAATTTTTATTAGGGTTTATAAATTAATAAATGATATAAATCAACCCAGGTTTAAATATGAAGAATTGTTTTAACTGCTTATTTCCTTAGCTTAGTTTATTGCAATTTCTACAATGTGAAAATAATTAATACCGCTCATAACAGTTTCATTAATTATTACACGTTTTAATTAGTGTTTAATAAAGCATAAATACGATACGATATAAATAAAAAATAATCAACTAATTGACAATATTTATTGCATTAAGCAACAATAACGCAAATATGGAGACAATGGCAAATAATTTACTTATTATTACTATTAATTCGTTTTAAAGTATCAAATTGCTATAGTAAGGTTAAGTTAAGTATGCCTATATAGTAGGTATACGTTCCAATGCAGGGCACAGGCCTCACCTCAACTATGAGGTGGTTTTGGCCATACTCCACCACGCGGGCCCGGTGCGGATTGGTGGAGGGGTGTTGTAAAGCCAGTAACTAAACCTACTGTCAGATGTAATCAAGCCGCCTTAAGGCCTCTGACTAGGCTTCACGACCATTATCAAGTGATATCAACCGGGACCAACTTTTAACGTGCCTTCCGAAGCACGGAGATGCTCGTGATAAATGTCACGAAATGTGGTCGGAATGGTCACCCATCCACTCACAACCGCGAGTGCCGCCACTGATCTAGGAGCGCCTCGACGACCTTGACTTGCTACTAAAATAATTTATTTTTAGACCAAGGTGCAAAATAAAATATAAATAAATAAATATAATGTTTTATCAACACAAAATTACGGTAGTAGTATATACCGCAACATTGATTAGAAAATACGCTGGCTTTGACAGCGAGAACCACTTGAAAGATTTCGTCGAGTTGACTAACGTCTCGGTAGCTCAGTGGTCAAAGCACTCGCCCGGTAAGCGATGGACGTGGGTTCGGATCCCACCTGAGGCGGACGATTTTTTTCAAGTATTAAAAATCTTACAAAATTATGCTTAACAATAATGATCTTATTAAAGTAGAGTAATGGCCCTGTAATTTGCCTTGATCCTAACAGATCCTGGGTTCGATTCCCGGTTGAGGTCAAATGAGATCATGCCAAAATGTGCTGGAAGATAATAATGAATATGTTATTGCCTTAGTTTAATTACTAATAATTTGTTGTCTACTGCATATTTACTTTTTTATATGAAAGATAGCCTCTTTTAATTAAACACGTCCCTTATAAAACTTATATCTTATATAATTTATTTAACCAATTACCAGTTACATGCATTAATTAACTCAACAATACTTGAATAGGACACACAAGCTAACCTTGTACCATCGGCTATTAAAACAATATTAAACAAGGACCTACTTCAAGTTACAATAAGACACATAAACTTATCTCTTATCTAACTTATACCTCTTACGATTTCTACGACCAATCACACGTATTAATTATCTCAAACAATACATAAGTAAAAAAAACACGAGGTAACCTTGCACCATCGGCTATTAAAATTAAATTAAACAAAGATTACGCGTGGACGGCGGTAATCTATCAACATGTTATAACATACGTTTAACGAGAAATATGAAGTAATGAAACCACAAATTATACCTGGGTTTTGGTACTATAACTCTTGGTACCAGTTATTAAGTAGTTGTTAATACGCTTGTAGGATGATATTTCTGATTAATGGTATGAGCGTATCCTAGAGAGTTATTATATCCATCCAAAGTACTCGTAACTATCTGTTACGTTTCAACGAAAAAATTGATAGCCTTATTATGATTGATTTGAAAGAAATCGTACACAAATCAAAATTTAAAGATGCCCAAAAACATTAACACAATAACAATCACAAAAACTATTACAAGGTAGATCTAAGAAAAAGTTTTAACACGGACCCATAACGTAACACTTTTGATTTGTTTAATACTATATTTGTTCTAAGTGGTTACTTGCTATGGATTCAATATTATACGGAGAGCGTGTTTCACAAACGCTAAGTAAGTCTCGGTTAATTTAATCTGCCAAATAATTCATACAAAATGTGTTCTTTTTTTGAATTTATTTGTTGAGTAGTGCTTACTTTTCGATTGTGAAACAGACAAACTAATATTTGATTGTTGATCTATAATACTAATTTAATAAATAATAACATAGATTGATAAAATAAACAGAACACGATTTGTATTATGAAATACTAAGAAATTGCAGTTAAAAATTACTGTCGAATAATTTTTATGTTTCAAGTGCAAAAATATATAGAATTTATTTCATAAATATGGTAATATAATTGATATTTGTTTATCAAGTAAGTCGATTACGATAATTTATTTTAACGATTTGTTAATTAAATTTTTTCAGAGTTATTTAATAAATAACAATAAGAAGTGTCACCCTTAACTGGTTTAATATTAAAGACATGAATCAAAAAATTAAAATCGTGTCAATTTTAGTTCTACTTTACATTTAAATTGGCATATTTTAAACAATAATCCAAGTTTTGTCATTTTGTTTTTATTTTTAAATCGTTTTATAGCACATGGGTTAGTGTCAAAAAATAACTGTAAATAAAAAAGCGTTTCAATTTTATTTAAGAATAAACGTGCTTTGTCCTATTTAGTAGATTCGAAAAAAGGGATAGATTACACATACAAATCAGTCAGGGTAAACCACCATTTTGTAGTTGTTTTTTTTAATATTTCAAATATTTGTGTGAGCAACAAATTAGCCTTTTCAGATTGAATAACGTTTTTTACAGCCAGTAGGTATTACATTACAAAATGAACTAAATGTCTACATCGATAATACAGGGTGTACAAAACAATGGGACACTCCTTAAAACCACGTGATCAGCTGGTCATATACAACAACTTTTCCTATGGGAGCAACTTCGAAATCGTGATTTTATTTTCAGATGCTCCATACATTATTATCGAGGTATGTGAGTAAGTTTGTATGGCGAAGCTGAAAAAAAACTATCGATTTCGATGTTGCTCCCATAGGAAAAGTTGTTGTATATGACCAGCTGATCACGTGGTTGTAAGGAGTGTCCTATTTTCTTGTACACCTTGTATAATCGTGAACAAAGAATTAATTTTTTTCGTCGTTCTTCTTTACTACTTAAGTACTAACACCCCTTTGTATTACTGCAAATGAAACACTTCAGTACGTACGCAAGCCCGTGGGTGGCTGGTATGACCTTGCACCGGCGGCCTGACATTTGCTAATGACATTATAATTGTACGCTCGCTCAAGTTAAACTGTGCGTTTCAGTGATGCGTCTACATTACGGCACTGTCGATATCGAGAAAAAAAACGACTTATTTATTTTTAATTTGCTTGCTTTCTTGAACCAAGCTCGGCGTCGGCTGCCGTTTACAATTGTACTTCTATGTATATTGTTTGTTATATAAATTAAAACAAGCATCGACAACGCTTGTTCCAAATTAAGTATCTCTGACTCTTATCTTGTATCAAGGGCACTTATTTTAATATTTTCTTTACTCTGTTATTGCAATAGTAGAAAGAAGTAGAAGATATTTCTCGATCCATTACTAATAATAAAAGTAAAGGGCAAAAACATAAGGGATATTTTATAGGTTAGCTTTATTTTTATAAAACTACTGCTGTAATACATCTGCCGACCAGTATTAATAACCATATCGAATCGTAAAGAAAAATCAACTTTTTTTCAGATATCGATGTTGGCCATGTAGTAAAAGTTGTTTGTGGAGTCGTCCCTTAAACGAACGTTACCTAATAAAATAATATCTCCTTTTTATAATACCACTTAAAACTCTTATTTAACTATCAGGCAAGTGCCCCAGTTGCCTAAGTGTATAAAGAAGGTTTAAATAGCAATTACTTCAATTAATGATTGCGCTTCTTAAATTAATCAATTAAGTTGCAAGTTATTTGAAATATACTTAAAAACATTACTTTTATTCAAGTGTAATTACCTACTGTTATCTTAATTAAACTTGACCCTAATAAAGTATATTTTTTCAACTTCATGTTCTTATGTTAACTCTAGTATTTTTTTTCCATACAGATATAAATTTGCTTGTGTTAAATAAATATAAAAATTAAATATTGTTGCTTCATTGTACTTTCTCTATTTAACCTCATGGTTAAAACTGGTAGACTGGTAGAGACTAGATAATGTTAAGGCAATAATAAGCCGCCATTAACACAACATTTAGTCTATGAATCAAAGTATACCTTTTAAAAATGGTGGTTTCATCTTGTTACGGAATGCATTTCCCATCACTACAATTTTAATCATTTACCCCTCCATTACTTCTTTGTTACTCAGCAGTATCAATTATGCCCATAATTTCATACCCACTACGATGTTATCGTTAATCGTTGTTTCGCTTATTCGAGCCATCGTTAATGAGGTGATTAGTCGATTTCAAAATGGCCGCAAAAATAACGATGACAGTTTAAAAAAGAAAAAAATGGCGGCGACGGTTCCTAAGATATTCGTTTAATTCCAATTGTTTCAACATAGTCGACAGCATAAATATATTGACGACTTTGTTATGTAACCCCAAAATTAAATATACATTTAATTAAAATATTGAATGCATATTTTCATGTACACGTAAATGAAGTAAGTATGTATACGTCAATGAATAAAAAGGGTCAACACAAAATATTACCTGCGGTAGTATTTATGAGTAATAACTCGCTAGAAAACATACAAGTTGCAAAGCATTTAATCCACATCAACGTAGAAAAGCTTTCATTACTGGCTAGGACATTACAACCGTAATCTCTGTTAGGGCTGACACACACTGAGCGTTGCGATGCGGAGAAACAACGCAAGCGATATATATGTGGAATATATTTCGGAACGGATTGTCTCGAGTGTATTTCTGAACGGAGATGAACGAATGAGAGATAACCGATGTGAATGAGAGTTGACCGATGTGGGAGAGAGTGAGCGGTGTGGATGAAGAGAAAAGACGTGCAAATGTTAGCTCTAGTAACAGTTTTTGGAATAATAACTGTAAAGACTGTCGAGATAATTAGAAAAATAAAACAAGCTTTCTTAAGACGAAGTGTTTGTTTCGACAACGAGTCCACACCCTCATCCTCACATATAGATCAAGAAAGTGAACTGTTTTCAACACTCTTTTTTTAAATAGGATAAGTACAGTGTCACTGTCCTAAAATTTTGTAAGTATAATTACATTTATTTAGTAATATAGGTTTTAATATGAGGGATGACTTGAGACAAAAATAACACACTGCTATCCCAAGATTACCTTGAATCAGGGCAGGCGAATGATGACGATAATGTAAAATAAATACATTTCACTATCAACAATAGCTTAAATCCTAAGTTTTCAACTTTTCCTGTCATCAGTCCTCAATATGGTCCCAAAACAGATAGGGTAAAAAATAAATTAAACAAATAATCTATTTGGCCTTAATAAGATATTATGTTTTTTGCAAATTAATCACAAGTAACAATAATATACTGTATCATTTTTGGGTGATTCCAGTATTCGAGGGACAGACTTAAAAATTACAGTTGAAAAAGGGTCTGAGTTTGATACGTTTGTCCATTCCATATTATAAAAGTCAAATCACGGAAAAACCTAAGCGATTGCGTTGCGATAAAGCATTCGGTGTGTCTCGGCCTTAATAAATGTTTACTAGTACCTCAGTTTATGTCAATGCAAATGTCCGTTTTGCGTGACATGAAGGATTTGCGACACTTCAATTAATGTAATAACCGCATTTAGATTTTAATTATTGTCGCGTTTCAACGAGGAAAATAATGTTTGAGGACATTAGCGTAAGGATAACTTAAAGTTGGTGTTTAAGGGCCACTTATAAAATCTCTTTATTAAAAATGTCACCTGAATTAAAATGTCATTTTTGTACCTAAGATAATATTACACTTATTATATTTTTAAACTGTCCTCTACCTGAAGGTTGTTTGGGAGAGATCGCTTCTAGTGATAAGACCGCCAAAATTGTACCATTCTAAATGTATTTTCTTTTCTTTGTACTGTTTGTTTTGTGTGGTTTTTTTTTTAAAGTATAGATACCGATAGATACTCTTTATGGCACAAAGAGTATCTATCGGTATCTATACTTTAAAAAAAACAAAAAAATATATACGCGTCGACTTGAGAACCTCCTCCGTTTTTTCGCCGGTTAAAAAATCAACTGCTCCTGGTGGTAAATAGATCACATGTGCAACTTATCAACATAATCAATTGACATACGAGTACTTTTTACAAGCTGTCAAAACGTGTCTCTTCCATAAAATTCGTATTACGCTAGCGAACTACCTTAGTTTTATTGATTTCGAAGTAACCCTTAATTAGATTTGATTTGATTAGAAAATGTTCCAGGTTATCAGGCCTAAAATAGGATGCTAGTTTTAATAAAGGATGAATTTTTTTATTATATATAATAATAATAATAATAAACACATTTATTTCAGACTAAGTCCATAATTGTTAGTATACAAAAACTCTTAAACTAGTGTTAGTTAGTATAAACTTAAGATAATTTCAGATTTATTTTAATATTAATATGCTGGTGATCACCAGAAGCGTCGCACGAGGCGCGTGCACTCGCTATTAGTGAGTGTGTGCAGGCGCACCCAGCACAGCAGCATCGGTGAATCCCAGCGTTCAGCCAATGCGTTGAGGATGTGGCTCGGGCTGCCCCGCAATCGATCCAAGAAAGATGCACAACGTTTCCTTATGATGGCATTGAAGCCATCTACTTGTCTTTCTGCGACATAGTTGACGCGCTGCAGTAGCGCGGCAACCCGAGCATCACCCTAAACGCGTTGTTGTACTGAACTCTTAGCGCGCTATATGTGCGCTGGGTATACTTCACCCACAGGCTGCAAGTGTAAAAGGATTGGCAGTAAGCTTTAAACAGCGTCACCTTTACTTGTTCAGTACACCTTGCAAACCTCCGGGCCAGCATGTTACAGCGCACAGACAGCGCTCTGCGCTCTCGCTCAATGTCCAGGTTGTCATTTAAATCCTCCAGACCCAGATACTTAAAGCGATCTACTTTATTGAGTGGAGTACCACATAGATACAATGGAGGTACATTTGAGTAGGTTTTACTACCTGCTTTAAAGATCATTACTTCACTCTTTTTCGCATTGTATCTGAGTCCGTGAGCAGTTACATATTTCTCACAAATCTGGAGGAGCCTACGCATCGCACTGATGGATGGGGCCAGCAAAACCATGTCATCAGCGTAACTGATGTTATTTACGCACACTCCACCTATGTAGCACCCGATGTTGGCGTTGCTGAGCTCAGCCATTAGTCCGTTAATGTATAGGTTGAATAACCTAGGTGAAGTCAATCCACCCAACCCAATATATACCTATCGTTCTAAATCTGATGACACAGTTTTCTCGTTGTAATTAAAATTCTTAAAATCTTCCTATCCGTTCGAAAAGACAGTAATTTCGTTGGCAAAAATCAAAATATCCAACAAAGTTAACGAATGATCGTAAAATTGTTATCTCTCTCCGAAGTGTCAACCATTTTTCTATGCGATGAAAGGTTTTATCAATCAAAAGACGTTAACGTGTCATGGCCGCCATAAAACACTCGGTTTACGAGTGAAGCGATAATTTTATTGACATCGTTCCCAAATGATGATAATTCATACACGTTTTGTTATAAAGATTCGACTTATCTGTGTGAGTTTTGTTGAGAAAAAGGACACAATATACAGTATGCTGATTACCGAAAGGCGTTTCCGTTAACTAAAATATTAGCGCGGAATAGTACGGACAACAGCTCGTCGACCTACCACAAAATGTCAAATTTCCTCATTTGAAAATGATCTCTATATGTCGGGCTTAAAGTTGAAAATCTATTGGAGAATTTTTAACTTTTGGGGTAGGTCGACGTGCTGTTGACTGTACCTAGCGTATTTGCGCTGCTCAAATCCCTTTCATAAGGTTCGTAACGTTGCCGTTTGGCGGTATTGAGGGAAAGTAGGCTTAAATTGGGTTTTTAATTTTACGTATCTATAAATTATTTTTTGTGATCTTTAAAATAAAAACTTTTTTTATTGTTCCGAATATTTTTTCTACATGTCAAAATCCATACAGAAACACCGGTTATAGTTGTGGTTAACTTTAAGATGATGCAACTCAGTGTTAGACATTTGGTCCGTTTGTAAAGAAATTTGTGTAACGTTTTTATCAATTGAAGATACACAACAATTTAATTCTCATTATTATAAATTTGGAGCAAAACAACGAATAATTAAAAACATGGATAGTACGGCAAATGAAAAAAAACAAAAGCATAACTATTGATAGGTCAAGAGTTCTCGCCTGATACGCTCGAAGTTGTTAATGAGTGACGTTATCGCGTTCAGTTGTCGAGTAAAGAATCGAAATTGCGCGTCATCGATTAAAATAAGCTCGGAGAATCGAGTAGGTTCAATCTAATCAAATCACGTCTTTGTTTCCTTTTATTATAGTTATGGAAAGGTTTTGGGATTCCAAATTGGTTTTTATTAACACATTGGCTAATGAAGCTGATACGTATTAGGTAACAAATTCTGAAAGGCGATTTTTACCTGCATTTAACTGTCATATCAATTTGAAACTTTTATTTCATAGTACAATAGCTCTCGTTCTTTTTTTATAAAGAAATAGCTTAAACAATTGTTTACCAGTCTGTTCAAAAGTTTTGCCAAATCAAACGTGATCGTTTTTGACATCCCCCGCTACGCATTTTACATTAAACGAGTATAGTGAAATATTTAGCATTAATAAAAATCTTGATTATAAGTAGAATGAAACATACGTCTCTAGGCTTAACTGACATACAGTCATCCACAAAATACAAAAGAATACTTTTCCTATCAAATGTTTTATGGAATGATTAGGATTGCCAGAACTTTTCAAACAATGGATAAACCCATTTCTAATAACGTGTAAAAAATATATTTGTAATCCTCTTTACTTTACAAATTAAAACCAAAATTAACTTACTCAAAAATAAACGCATGTCCATGAGGCAAAAAGGCGAGAATTTTACTGTTGAAATAATTTTAATTGAAGGACAGCCCCCTTATTACCTAAAAATTAGCAACCAGCAATAACCGCGCAGTCATCGCCAGATTGATGGTTAGTGTCAAAATCTATGGGCAGCACGGACAGTAGATTGCTTTGTTTTTGTTTTTTGCTGTCAATTTTTTTATTTTAGAAGCCAGAATTGGTCAATTTTTGCTGTCGCATTGCTTTTGCAAGATACGGAATCAGGGTACCGGTTTGTTTAAAACAAAAAATACCCAGAATATTTTAAAATTCGAAAATACTTTTTTGCTGGGATTATACTACTAGGGGCTCAAATGTGGAAAAGACGACGTCTGCGGGCCGGGACAGCAAGTTATTAATTTATAATTATAACTTTACAGCACATCTGTTATCAATTGTACGTTAGTGAGAACAAACTCTAAACGGTCGATAAAGTGATGTCTTGATCGACCGTAGCTCGGAATCACTTGATTGACAATAAATCTTCGTGATATCGTGATGGATTAATTATCCTTTTGTGTTAGAAATAATTGGGCATAGAAAATGGAGAACCGTTGTGATGGTGTGAGGTTAGAAAGAAAATAGACAAGTTTTTTTAATGCGATTAAGTTTTTTTTCTCAACGTTTAGAGGTCTCAAGTCGAAATTATTGTCAAATACTATGGTTAACGGCCTTATAAAGCTGTAAAATATTTAGCATTTTTCAAGTAATCGAAAAAAAATCATTTTTGCACATAGGTACTATTGCTACATGCTATTCGTAAACTCAATCAAAGCCTCAGCTAACAAAATTAAACACTAAAACAAAACCGATGACTGTTCTAGTGGTTTGCGATTCGGACTGCAAAGCCAGGCGGTTGCGGGTTCGAATCCCGAAAGGGGTAAATGATTATGTGTCTGTGTATGGTTTGTTCCTAATTCATCATTTATGTGTATTTAATAAGGTGCCTACTTACATATTACTTTATTTGAAATAATGTTTTTTTTGGTTGCTCTAAATTATGATCTGCGTTATTAAAACTGTAATTAAATTACAACTTAGACATTTACTGTGATAAAATGCAATAGGAAATCAATAAAGATTATAAAACGATATAGCTACATATTAATCACTTAATGACAGTTGCTAGAACTAGTAAATGATTATGTTAATAATGTCACGACTTAATCAAGTAGCTTTTTATTCAATCATTGACTTAAATTAAGGTTATATTATAATTTTTATTATTTATTGACACTAATTAATTGCTCAAAAAAATACAATAAATTACTAAAAAGATACAGAAAAAGTAGGTACCTACAGGTGGTTCAACAAATACTAGCCAACTAACAAAAAAACAAACTGGTCAAACCTCCTTTTTTGAAGTCGGTTATAAAAGTAACTAGTTTTACAAATTCTGAATCTGATATCCATGAAAAGAGTCGAGACAGCGCGTTAGTTTGTTTGCTCGGTAAAAGTTATTAGCTCGGTAAAGCTGGTTAGGGATTCTATTATTTTGTATACCATCAATATTATTTTATCAAATTCAGAATATAACACTGACAAATTAACAAATAACAGCCTTTCCACACCCAATAGATTGAGCTCTACATAACAAGTGAATCATTCAGTCAATCATTTTCTCTTATACGACCGCATTCGACAGGCCAACTTTCGCATTATGTCAAGCTTCAAATAAATTAAGAGGCCCAAAACAAGCTGCCGTCACCTTCATCTGCATAAACAATGAACTACAGTCAGTAATTAATCATAATATTCGTCGAGCCAACTCGCTATTGTAAATCATTTGTCTAACTACCGAACCAACATGGCAGTCCATCCACTCGTACCAACATAACAACCATTATGAATTGTAGCCTCTAAAATGCCAGTTAATCGTCCCACACCATCGCTCAACAACAAAGTAGTCTCAAATTACATCCAATTATAAGCTATTCAATCCTTTTTAGAGGAATACAGTAAAAAAGACGCGGTAACAATCGTGGTAATTAAGAAAAAGGCGCGTAACGAAAGAGGTGACGTTCATTGCTACCAACGTAACTGACGAAGCAGCTAGTGACGCGCCTGTATCGACAAGTTGAGATTGAGCAAGCATACTATTCTACAACAGAATTTATGGACAGTCATTTCAGCCATTTATGTGTTCATTAGCTACCACATACCATTACAGAAAAGAGCCAATAGAAGTAAGTTTTCGCTGATATAATTAGTGTAATTAGCATTTAAATACAATAAGCAATAGAATGCACGAACTGTAATTGAGAAAAATCATAATTTATGCAGAGTACAATAAAAATTAATTAACGTTGGGTATATCGCTATACGACGATTCGTATTTAAATGGAGTGTGTGTAAAAAGATACTTACAGAAATATATGACGATTGAATTGCCACTTAAAAAGCATTTTATGTATCGTTGAATAATTGAATTAAAATGCGAACGTTACATTTATGGTGTTAAAATGACTTTTGTATAATTGCGACTGTAATCTGAGTTTATTTGCTAATTTTAATTTCAACAAGTAGACTAAATAAAATAGTAATGCGTTATTTATCAGACTTGATACTGATGGTGTCATCTTATTGATTCTGAGCTATTAAATTCAGTTAAATAAGTGTCAATCATCATAACCGACTAAACGACAACATAATTAAATTATCGACTCTGGGACATCCTTACAAAACAATCAAATTTCGAGCAACAATGCGTCGTTTGATAATCGCGGGCGTTCAGACCCTGCCTCGTCACCATAAAGGTTCTTTGTAAAAGTTTAAAACCTCTTCGGAAATATTTATTCTTTTTTTCGGGCGGTGACGCAAAAAAGCGCAGTAAGCTGGTTTAATTAAAACTGTACGGGGCTTTGTAGCAAGTCTATAAAAATATGATTGTTATTATGTGGGGTTGACACCGAATTGAAAGCGGTAGTTATTTGACGAATAATATTTTCTTTGTTCGACAAGAGGGGTGGATAATATCGTTTTTTTGTTGACACAGATAATGGCGTCATGATCGTGAGGGGTATTCCCGTTTTTATTGCAAACGATATGGGCTGTTATTCTGTTGATATCGTCTTCTATTCTATTGTATCGCGTGATACAAACGCGTTTTGTTTTTTGCCGTTAATTAACGATCTATTAATGAACCTTAACAGAAATTAACTGTCTACCGATACAATTCATGGCATTACGGCATTGTATTAATAAAATTAATTTGAATTTATCGCTTCTTAGCGAACCAGAACATGCTGTTGAACGAAGATACCGCAGACGCTACAAATTATATGAATAACTTTGTTTGCTTTTTACTTTTTGTTCTACTTTTCAATCTTTATAGAAAACTTATTCTTTAGACAACAAATTAGGTTAATAATGTTACTTGAGTTTTTTTTTATTGATAACATTAATTTTTCTAGCAAAGAAAAATACAATGCGCCATACCTTTCTCTATCAAATATAAAACTTATTTTAGTTAGTAAAAAATATGTGGAAAGGAGAATAATCTACTTCTAATAAATCTAAGTTATATTTAAAAAACCTAGTTCAGTCTCCAAAAAATATCTCCCAAATTGACCAATTATAAATCAAATCAATGTCGTCCAATTTAAACATAACAAACGCAACAAAGTTGCAAAAGCAATAAATCGCTGTACAACTTATTTATCTTCATAATTACGTTATCAGTAGTTTAATTACGGCTAATGAAGAAGAGATAGTAACATTGTAGAGTTATCAGAGGATACAATTACGAAATGGTTCTGGGGTCATGTCAGAGAGATATTAAATTTATCGGATGTTCTAATTGACACTTGAAGACAAGTTTTTTATTGCTTGCGTGAGTAGCCAGTATTAAGTTAACCAACAAAATATTGTTTTGAATCGAACTGATTCAAAAATAGAACGTGAATATGCTTTCTATTTTTGAATCAGTTCGATTTTATTTTTTAGTTTAAAATTCAATTTGAAACAGAACTGAACAATTTCTCTGTGTAAGTAAACCATTGAAAAGCTAATCGTTGTACATACAGGCCTAACTTTTACATTTCAGGCAGTTTGATATAGACAAAAACTGTATAAATGTTAACAATTTACGAAGCCATTAGCTTGCCGTCGGGCCTTCTTTTTACCCTTTCAATAGCCGTAACTTTGAAAAAAGTTAATTCTTTTGTGACATGCTTAGTTATTTTGTAACTAGCAAAATTAAGCACTTTTTAAGTTGTTTGTCACTTGTGCCGTGTTGTTAAAACTTACTTTGAAACCAAAGTAACGGTTAATGTGAATACATAATCGGATTATAAGCTTAAATTTAAAATTTTTGAAAGTTTATAAGAAGTTTGGAATAGCAATAAACAAACAGATCGGTTTCTAAGCCCCTCATCTATTTGTTTGCTCGCCACCGCAGCCATAGTTTAAAACTTTTACAGAATTTTCGGTTTTCTTTTAAAGTCATAATCAACTCTTTAACAATAATGAGGTTTGAAATAATGCCAACCTTTTTCGAAGGATACTTTAATCTCTTTAGTTTTAATCTTTTTTAAAACCAATGTAAAACTCTTTGGTGAAGATAACGGTAGTTTTATCAAAAACGGCCAGTGTTTTGAGATAAGCTACCGAGTTTTTTGTGATAAAACATTTAAATCTGTCAGGCAGCCGCCGATCGATTTAACGCCGACACAAATTATACACTCAGAAATGTTTACAGTTGTTATTATCTAAATTGCTGGCCTAAGAGCAGTATATTAATAATATTTAAATGATACGCAACATTCTTGCGCTTATTTAATATAATGGTTATTTGATATGACCTGGTAACAGGCGATTAAGTGTCTAATTAATGTTTTGTGTGTGTGTGTGTGTGTGTGTATAAGTATAATTGAAGAGTTAATATTATTATCAATAAGTAACTAAAATACAAATTTCCGGCGGGTCTGACATAAAGACATTAACGATAAATTTTTTATAAAACAAATCAATTTATAAATAAATATAAATGTTGTTTTTTACAAAGCGCAAAACTTCAGACTGGCAGGATCTTCTTGGCAATTTACTTTAGTTCTTACATTTTGAGGTTTAAAAAAAGTTTTGCTGAAAAACGTGTTTTATCTGCGGGATTTTCAACACTGCTAACAGGCAGAAAAGGAAAACATCTGTCGGGTCAACTAGCTATTTAAATAACCAAGTTTTATATACAAATCACAAATCAAAAGGCAGTAGTTATTTTGTCAAACTATATTTTTTTCTTTAAAGAAATCGTAAAACATTATACTGGTAGGTACCTACATAGTCCAGCACTTAATTAGTGACTATAAAATACCATAAATGTAAAAAAACTACAACCTGCATCCGTCGACCATAGACAGCAGAAGGCGAAGCAGGATGCCTGACCTGTGTTCATTATGGTACAGAGGCAGAGAACAACTTATTCATACAGCCTCTCTAATTAAAACTAATTATTTAGCCGTTTAAACTAAGTTCTTAATTATGTCCAATTGCAGTCATGAATTATGTATAATTACGTGATTTAAATTAAAATTGTTGTATGTTGTTGATCTTAAGGATCTAAAAAAATGCACAAAAATACTCTACGGATTTGTAAAAATGACTAAATCAAATATAATTTAATTTCATAATAAATAAGTTATATGTTTATTGTTATATTGTCTCGTACTATATTATCATTGGATAAATAAATAAAAACTAAACAATAATCGAAATAATTAATATAAAATAAAAAAATAGGTGAAATTATTCCTCAATAATTGTAGCACCGATTATTTAGTGTGTAGTTTAATTTAAATTAAGACGAAAGAAAACAAAATGAGTCCCTTCATCACAACTTAAGACTGGTAAAAAGCTTTCTTTTAATTGAACTTTATAAAAGAGTTATTGAATAATCATTAGATTCAATCAATATCACAAATTCTAGAATAAAAACACGAGCGAAAAGGCTAACAGTTTAAATGTAACAAGTACACAAAGATATTAACGAAACTCCAGACAAAAAATGGTTACGCGCCACATCATTAATAAACATGAACCTAGTTAATAAACCGTTCTTATTAAAAATGAAGAAATATAATTTTGAATGACAGGATATAGGCGTGGATTTAGAGGTTTTCTCACGGCTCCTTTAGTCCTAATTAACCTGTCAAATATAAATTTAACGTTCAAAGAATACTATTTATTTATGCTAAACGATGGTTGATCGACGTCAGTTATTACTTTTTAGAATAATTAGATATCAATCGCAATCAATAATCATAATTTGTCAATCAAATATTGTGGATACGGTCAATGATTTTTAACAGGTCAACGTATTTTTTATTTGACGGTCAGAAACGTTTATTTATGAAATCTAATAATTTTTTTTAAATTTGAATTTGACGAATGGATTATCAAGTCTGTTTTGACAAGTTTTCTTTACAGTCTTTAGGAAAGCAATAACAATTATGCTATTAGTGTTGTGTATGTAGATGACATTATTGTTTATGGTAAGTGAGCTTTGCTGATAGGTCAAATGTGATAGATACATACTTTGACTACTAATTTAACTAAACGTAATTACGGGTGAGAGCAAATAAGAATGTTATTAAGTAAGCGCTAATGGATAACATAAGAATAGGTGGTCGGTCACCGTATAGGTATTATGCTGATGATTTTTTACCAAGGTATACCCCTACCTTGAATGATTAAAGCGAAGCTTATAAAAAAAATATATTTACTTTCTTAATAATTTAGTTTATAAATAAAAAAACGATTATTAATTAGAGAAGCAAATAACTATATTCAAAACTTACCTCCTGGAAACCTATGTGGAAATATCCTTCCATGCCTGTTGATTAGCCAAGGGTATAATTGGTACGACTCTCTGGGCACCGGAGCCGCAGGGTGTGGTGGGGGATGAGGCGGGAGGGGGCCTCCAAAACCCTGCTGCTGATGAGCTAGAGCTGCAGCCAAAGCCGCGCCTTGGAAGTGCGCAAGGAACTGGTGGTGATGGCTCTGAGCGTCTAAATAAGGAAGCCTCTTCAACTCAGGGGAAGGAAACACTGCCGGCAAAGCGCTCGGCCTCAACAACGGACGAGGAGATGGACTTCTAGGAGATGCCACCGGCGAAGGAGAACCTGGACTCGCTAGCGGCGGCGACGCATGCTTAGGCCGCTCTGAACCACCAACTATACTGTCTATACTGAATCCGATCTTCGGCTTCGATGGCAACGCCACCACAGGAGTCGGTGCGAGAGGCATCATGCTTTTACACACAACGGGTCCGTCACAAAATTATCACCAAATCTCAGAAGCACATGTTACACAGCACAATCCATCGTGACGCGAGCGCGCGGTACTAACGCCGTGGTGGCGCGCGGCCGAATGATTCCTCCGCTCTCGCTCACCGCCCGATCGTGCAGAAAAAAAAACGACTAACATGGACGCCCGCTCGCTGATTGGCCCGCGTATTCCTATGGGTGTCGACGCATAGCCGAGCGTGAACTCTTTATTTTGATATCTGCGTTGCGATTGGGCGAAAGGCGTGTTGAGGTGTTATTTGAATTAGGAACGCTTTTGGAGTGGGCGGTTTGGGTTAAGAGCTTGTGATTTAACCGGCCAGATGGAGGGTCGTGAGATTTGTCGTGTGCGTTGGGGAGGTTGGGTTTTTTAATTTAGTTGGTTATGATTCAATTAAGGAGTGGATTGGGTAGGTTCGCGGGCTCTTTGGTTGTTTTGCCGTCGGCGGGCGCGCGCCTCCGCTCGCCGTAACACTTTTTAATTAACTTGAATGCTTTATTAGCGCTAATGTCGCGAGCTACACCGTTCCCCGACGCCACCGTCACAATTAATCGTTCTCTTACAAATCCCGCGGCGTTCACAATAATTGTCGTTATCAATAACAGTTGGCGAATTGTTTTCTTATGTTGTTGAATTAAATTTTAATGAAACCCGATAAGGTTTGAATTTCACGCAAATTTTACGCCATTACAAACTAAACAGTGTTTGGTAAATAGTTTGATTTTTTAATTAAAATTGCTACGCTTTTTAATCTAAGAAAGTGGTGATTGATTTTTGTTTAAAAACATTCATGTATAATTTTACATGCTTTTATAAACCTATTTATTTTAAGTGTTCGGGTAGTGTAGATTTATTTTAATTTAAAAACAATAAAAGCTTGCAATGTGTGGCAACTAACTACCTACAAGTTAAATTAGATTACCTATATGATTTGGTTAGTTCGACTTTGCTTTTAAAAAAAACATTTTCAATAATAATATGTTATTAAGTTAATTAAATAAATAATTTGTCTAAAAACCATACAAGCAGACTTCATAAACTTTCTCATCTAAAATATTACTTACTTAAGTAAGATTTCTTTAATTAACCGCTTTGTCGCCATCGATGATAAAAACTAAGTTAAACGAATTATATAACTAAATATAATATTTTTAAAAATATGTGTTAAAACTCTCTAAATAAGTAACAAGCAGGTACTTTATAATCTAAGTAAATGACTCTACATCTAACCTTTTTTAATATTTTTAAGCAAGAAATATTTATTTTCGAATTATTTGTACTTGTAATACATTAATATCCTACATCTAATGAACTTAAACAAAATATTTCGAAAAGATGGTTTAAAAAAGCGGAAACAATTTTTATGTGGAATATTTTCGTAAATAATTTACATAGGTAATTATAATTGGGACAAAATTAAATTTCATTAAAATTTACCACATTACTAATTGTCAAATTCTATGATTCTCTAAGTCAACGAGAAGTACCTACAAGCGAGTTTCAAAATACCTACGGCATAAAATTTGATTGTGATGGCGTCAACTTAGAAGTTTAATTTTTAATAACTTCAAGGTATTTCAGGCCTTAATATTTATTTTATATTAATTTAAACTTGATACCTTCGCGCATCATCTACCTATAATATTTTATCAGAAAACAATGAAAGATTTATGACTGTTTTACTAATTTGTACAAATTTTTATAAATATCGTAATTATAAATGTAGGTACAAATTAAACTAAAAAATGAAAAATCCTATATGATTATAATATCTGACTGAGTTCGTCGTTCAATAGAAAGGTGCCAAAAAAAGGGCTAGGTTGTAGAGATTCTCGTATAAATAAGAAACATAAAATCGAAAAATTTCGTCGTACCTACCTAATATTTTTATTGCTTTTCATGTAGGTACGATGACCTTACGAAAAATACCTTTTTTAAAAGGATAAAAAAACAATATTTTTATGTTCTGGCTACATCAGCTTCAGTATGTAAAAGTGAATTAAAGGGTTTTTTTATTATTAAAGTGTATCAATTAAAGAAACTGATTTAAATATAAATAAAAATTAACCAGCAGCATTTTTTTTGGGATTTGATTAGAGATCGTAATTATCGGCAAATATGTTTTTGTATTTTTGTAAAAAATAAACGTCATCTCGAAGGTATGCTAAGTGATGTTATGTTACTCATTGCATAATTCAGTTTTTAAGCTTAGAATCTCCAAATGGTTTTGGAATTAGTATAGGTTATATTTTTGTTTACAAACCGAATTTGAGATCGTTATACTGGATGACTTTTTTTACCGTCAGGAAAAAATATCTGTGTATTCTGTACCTAAAACTATGTGATATTATGTGAGTGTGTTTATAAAAAACAACTGATTTTTTAAATTTTGGGTTGTCCAAAAAAATGCATAAAAATTGAATACATCACAGTAAAATGCGTTTGAGTTTTGGTCGGTTTCATATTTTTATTATTAATTTACCAATATTATTTTTTTAATGTTCAGTTAGTCAAATATAACTTAGAATTAGATTGTTATGAGGATAAATAGTTGATAAAAAAAAAAAAACTTTTTTTTTAAATTATCATGTTATCATCACCTATATCATTTACCTATCTTACACGTTTATTTTCTTGACGGTAAAAAAAGTCATCCAGTATAGTAAAAAAGTGTAATACCCAACAATTTACAGGTAGCACCTAAGTACCTACTTAGGTACTAATGTATCAGCGAATAAACACACAAAAATACTACCGCATTAAACCGTTATTAAAAACATACACTGTGTTAATTAAAGTGCTATCGTAATTTACCTATTTAAATACGTACTTAGTTTCAGCTCAAAATTTTAACATGGTCATTAATTAAACATTTGGTAATTATAAAACTAGTAATGTTTGTTTATGGCGCGTATTTACGGAATATGTTGCAGTTGGATCAAGATGAAGAATGAAGAATTTACGTGAAGAAAATGATGTTTATACTTTCTTTAGATTATGATCTATTATTATGATTTTGATAGTTTTTGTGCTTTATCAGAGTGTTTATTGTTTATTTCATAATGCAATTTTATATTAATTGTTTATTACAAAACTAAAATGTATTTTTAGCTTTGTAAATTTTTGTTTTTAGCAATTCCCTGCAAGGTTTAATTGCAGATAAATAACACTTGAAAAAATCATCGACCTCAGGTGGGACGCGAACCCACGTCCCATCGCATGCCGGGCGAGTGCTTTACCAACTAAGCTAGCGAGGACGTCACGTGACAAGATGAAATTCCTCGTGTTTTTTCTCGCTGTCAAAGCCAGCGTATCTCTGATCAATGTTGTAGCTAAGCTGAGTAGTATACTACCGTCAACACCCTATAGAAATATTTTTACAAATATTTGACTATTGGTTAAGACGTCCTCGGTAGCTTAGTTGGTAAAGCACTCGCCCGGCATGCGATGGGACGTGGGTTCGAGTCCCACCTGAGGTCGATGATTTTTTTTCAAGTGTTATTTATCTTCAATTATTTTTAGCTTATTATGCAAATAAAGCATTAAGATTATGAAACATTTGTATTAGTGATTAATGAGTCGAATAAACACACCTATACGAAATGACACAGTAGCTTATTGACATAATATCACCAGCCGTTGATCTAAGTATCTACAGATTGACTTTTTATGACCATCCAAACCATCTGAGAATAGGTACTTCTGTGATACAAACGAACAACTCTTTCTATTGGAATAACTCTCTAGCTGCTAAAAAACAGCTGTTCCATACATTTTGGTCGAATGAATATTGATATTTTGGAACAGCTAATCCGTTGGTCAAGGTAATAATAAGCCAGTCTTCAGATCGTGAGATGTCTCAACCAAACTCTGAGACAACTCACGATACAGGTTGTGGACATTCAGCCCCAGACCACGGTCCGAGTTTTCACCCCAAATAGTTTTGTTTAAATAAATCATTACATTTAAAAAGTACTACGTTTTTTTATTAATTTCTTTTTAGTCTATGCTTGTTTTATAATCTTCTGTATTTATAAAAGGCAACCGTTACTGACTGACTTGACTTGTCGTGTGGCGCCGGCACGTTAAAAGAATAGCAACACTCCTTCTCTTCCTATGGGTGTCAAAAAAGGCGACTACAGGAGAACCGCCGCAAGAAGACGGGCAGCAGCGTCTCCTCTCCACCATTGGCGAAACTGCGATCTCCAACCCGCCTGCCAAGCGTGGCGATTATGGCAAAATCTTCCTTTTGGCCTGTGTTCAGCAGTGGACTGATATAGGTTGGTGATGATGATGATGATGACTGACTGACTGATCTATCAAAGCATAGCTCAAACCACTAAACGGATTGCGCTGGCACATTAAATTTATTACCTATATGATGCTGTAAGCTTGGGGGCTCAAAGTTTTTATGGAGCACCAAGATCGCTAGGTTAATTCTTTATTTAATAAACAAATTCCTGTTTCAGGGTTGAGCAAAAATAAGTATTGTAGAGTTTTAATTTTATTTACTGAGTTTGACATTTATTCATACCGTCAAAATCAAATCTAACGCAAGCGAAGCCGCATTAAAATCAAAAGCTAGTCTTGTATAAAATGTATTTTAGCCTTTGTTAAAACGCTTAGTACCTATGGGCTGGTTAAAAGCGCCTTAATACTCGCAAGCAAACAAACGCCCATAATGGCGATGGGTCACCATTACTGGGCGTTCCGACCATCTCATTACCGACGCCATGATGGGACCCGCTTAAAGGAAAAAGATAAGTATTCTAATATTAAGGGAAACCTGTCATAATCTTTATCTTAGATCATCTTCTCTGTTCACATCACCTTATTTTTGGGACCAACATATGCTGTTGAATGTTCCTATTTATAACACCATGGTAACATTATAGAACGCAATAAATATATTGAATTGAATTTAAAGTTTTATTTAGTTTAGTTTAGCAATTGTACTTGGTGCATACATCTCATTTAAACGGCGTTGGTTTGAGTTAAAAAATAAATATGAGAGAGAGTTTTATATTTCATTATAAAACAAACTTATTACAGGAGTTTACAGGACAAAAATAAAAAGCACACTGACATGACGAAGCCAAAAATAACAAAAAAAAGATAAAAAAGCAAAAGTCAGCGTAACGATGTCGTTTCTTTCTTAAGAAGTAGGTTAAAATTAACTTCCAAGATTTAAAAATAAGCTAATAAAACATTTTAAAATAGATTAACTATATTCCACCTCAACTTACTAGTTCTTAATAACAAAAAAAACATATTTTAACATAATATTATTTCAATACTTATTCCTGAAGCTGTTTTTTGATGAATCTAATGGATATTATTTACGACATAATAATATATTTTAAAATGTAGTGTGTTGTTCTAATATAGTCGCTCAAACAACACAAGAAAGGTATATTTAGATTCCCGGCTTTTTTTTAAGTCAGACAAACTCAACGTAATTTTTTTTTGTGGGATTTTTGTACACGGGCACAAAAGTCTTAGCACGAAGTGTTCCGTACCATTATCTATAAAAACAGCAAAAAAACACGTTTGTTGTATGGGAGCCCCCTAAAATATTTATTTTATTCAGTTTTTTAGTATTTATTGTTATAGCGGCAGCAGAATTACATCATCTGTGAAAATTGCAACTCTCTAACTATCACGATTCATGAGATACAGCCTGGTAACAGCCGAACAGACGGACAGATAGACAGACAGGCAGACGGACAGCGGAGTTCTTAGTAATAGGGTCCCGTTTTACTTTTTGGGTACGGAACCCTAAAAAAAGCTGGACAAGCCCGCTAGAGTTCACCTAACAACAACCAACAGGTACAGAGTAGGTATTATCATTAAAGGCTTCCCTATCATTTGCTCATTATAGTATGAAAAAATAATTTGAAGATAGTTTAAAATTGATAACATAGGTAGTCATAGTGTCACAACACAATAATACCGTTTTGAAATAATTGTTTTAAAAAAGTTTTATTGAAATAGAGTAGTAGAGCATATCATTCACAAGTTTGATCTGTCAAACAAAACAAGTTTCCAGAATTTTATTTCATATTGAACGTCCTTTTTATGGGATTTTCGCTACCACGAACACAAATTATATTTAAACTGCTAATTACGAAAATTATTCTTATCATCTTACATCGTCCTTTTTATAGAATGTATGCCAACCGGCCAAGTGTGAGTCGGACTCGCGCACGGAGGGTTCCGTACCATTTTCTATAAAAACGGCAAAAAAACACGTTTGTTGTATGGGAGCCCATTTAAATATTTATTATATTCTGTTTTTTAGTATTTGTTGTTAAGCGGCAACAGAAATACATAATCTGTGAAAATGTCAACTCTCTAGCTATCACGGTTCATGAGATACAGCCTGGTGACAGACGGACAGACAGGCAGAGGAGCCTTAGTAATAGGGTCCCGTTTTACCCTTTGGGTACGGAACCCTAAAAAACAGCTGAATAATCCCGCTAGACTTCACACTGTTACCTAACACCCAACAGCAAGCCAGAGAGCAAACAAACGCCTATCATCATTACCAGCATCACTACCATCTTATTACTGCACCACTCGTGACCACATTTGAATACGCGAGTGGTGGCTAGAGCGAACTAACTCGATAATGCCTTCGGAGGTGTGGGCTGGGCGAACGATTGGCAAATAATCGAGGTAACTATACTGCGCCTCTACCATGAAGGCTATAGTTCGTAGTTGTTGTTTTTAGAATATTAATTCACTACCTACCGTTAGTTATTAATTTTGTAATAAATTGCTATGCCCTTGCAGGGTGCATGTGATGTACTGTAAAATTACTTATCTGCTAACCACACATGTTATGCAATAAATGATTTGATTTGATTTGATAATAGAAAAAAATAGGGTATGTGTCAAAAAGGTTTATTCACGCATAGTTTTTTTTTTAAACCTTTTTAATCGGCTTTGCACATGGTCCATGGCTCCATGCATTCGAATTTCTCTAAGAATTCGATAACGATTTTATGGATTTCGTAGGCGAATCGGAATTCTAATGCTTCAAAAATACGTCTCAAGCATTTGTCGTAACAGCCAGTGACTTATCAATGTGCTGGTTTTTTTACGTCAAACTATTACAGGTGTAAAATTATGTAACCCTATGAAGAAAAAGGTGTGCTACTAACAAATGCATAAAAATGCTATGGTAGCACCAGAATCAGGTCCAATTCTTTTTCTTTGATATTTCAATAGCACCCTTGTAGTGGTAGGTAATATATGATTGCATATTCCCGCTAAATAACAAATTACGTAAGTGGCTTGGCTTAGTAGTGCGGTGAATCGTCAATTCAAAGGATTGGATTTCTGGTTCGGGAATTCAGAGAACGAACTTTTCTAACTGTGCTCGAATCTAGGGGTGCTGGGAGATGCTTCTGGTTAAATGAATTGTAGGATATAATCTTGGCAATTTTGATTTCGTACCTACGGCACCTCCTAAGTATTTTACATTGCATAAGACGTTATTTTCATGTTTATGCATAATAAATATTACGTATAAAACGTATTATGTGTTTCAAATGATAGTTAAGAACGAAAGAAGAAATATTGCAGATTTAATACTTCTTTTTAAAATAGCTCAATCAAAAATAGATTCTCCACACCTCCTTTCATTAATAAATCTCAGAGTACCGAACAGAACCCTGAGGAGACCTGCGGCTCTTTTCATCCCACACAGTACAACGAAATATAGGCAGAACTCCTATTTCATTAGGGCTCCTAACGTGTTCAATGCTTTGGCCGATGACCTCGAACTAGACTTATTTAACACTAGTGTTAGTAGTCTCAAAAACCGTTCTTCAAAAAGATGGTTTGAAGCGGTGCACTGACTGGATTGAACCCACTGCTACTTTTTTACTAAGTGTACCAACGTTTAACCCTGTTCGACTGTTATACCTATTTTTATCTCATAAGTTACTTTAACTTGTACAAGCCATACTTTGATTTTATATGTGGAAACACGTAAATGGTGTTTAGTGACAAATCTAGCGAGTAATGTAGTTTTAAGATACTGTAGTGTTTTCCTAATAAAATAAAATAAAATAAGTTCAAAGATAAATTAAAAAACAACCCTCTTTTGACAATAGAGTAAATACAAGAACTGCACGCCTAACTTGCAACTCTTGCAAGTAATGTTAAATGTTTGAATACTACTAACGCCATCTAGTTTAAATTTGTAGAAGCACAACTGTTTCAAGGAGGCAAAGTTTGAAGGAAGTTTGTTTTACTCTTAATTTCCTAAAAAATTCAATCTTCTTTGATTAAATCATGAAAATTTTATGTATAAATTAGTAAAAAGAAACATAATATCGATTATCTAAAAATGAGGCACATTTTTATTGTTCAAAATCATTAATAGATGGGCTAATAAAATAAAGGCAATTACAAGCTTAGCTTTGTTTCTAGATAAATGATTAGTGTGACTATTGGTAGAATTAACTGTTTCACAAAAAAACATATATAATGGGTGTATATACGATGGGGTAGGTACTTGTAGTGTTTAGTGGCCGAAGAGCGCTTAGTTAGTGATTTCTAAAGTTAAGCAACCCACGCCGCGGTTGTTCTTGGATGGGTGACCATCCCAACCGTATTCAGTGACATTTATCACAAGCATCTCTGTGCTTTGGAAGGCACGTTAAAAGTTGGTCCCAGCTAATAATTATTAATACTAGTCGTGAAGCCTAGACAGAAGCCATTACATCTGACAGTAAGGTTTAGTCACTGGCCTTACAACACCCCTCCACCGCATTGGACTCGCGAGTTATAGTATTGCTCAAACCACCTCATAGTTGAGGTGAGGCCTGGGCCCTAACCATGAACTGTTAAAACAATCACAAATCTGTCAAACATTATCATTTCTGTCAAATTTTGTATGAAATGACGTACCAAAATTGACAGATTTGACAGCTTTGAGATTGTTTTAAGAGTTCATGGTTACCCCGCTGGGCCATAATTTGACAGAAATGATAATGTTTGACAGATTTGTGATTGTTTTAACAGTTCATGGTTAGGGCCCTGTGCTCTGCAGTGAAACATATATAGGCATACCTAAGTAAGTAATTCTCCATTATTATTGTTTGTAGCAATAACACTACATTCGATCCCAACTATTAAATGTGTATTTAAAGGCTAAACACGGCCACCCACAGACCAGAAACACTGCATTACGCTTTAATGGTGCGTTGCGATTCAAGTGCTAAGGGATGGGACCTTGAATACTTACTCGATACCTTAATCATCGACAGGTACACGCAAAAATATCGACAAATCAACAAGTGCACTAAAATATCGACAAGTAGATACGAAAAATTAACAAATGGTTAACAGCCACAATCAGTCTGCAAATGCGATTTCTTTGCCACGATTTCAGACGATAAATCAAATGAGTACCCCAGTCTAACAAATGCTAGTATCTATTTAAAGATAACACATTTTAATGATATTTCATCGAAGTTCACGCAGAAATTACAATATATCAAAAACTGCATATAGACCTGAATTTCGTTTTTCAATTATGTTTTATCCTACACCTGCTGATTCGTGAATCGGGACAATATTGTGGGCAACAATATTAAATGATAAAACAAGTTAATTGTATGCTTACATTAAAAGAAAATAGAAAAGTAAATCCAGTAAGCAATTTAGCCTTCATCGATACTGCCATTCCACCCACACACATCCCTATCAGAATCAATCATAAAAATGTCATTGTAGAACAATGGCGGCGGGTGGGCAACGCGGGCGGTCGCTGGTTCGATTCCCGATCGGCGCGGATTGTCGATAATTGTGCTATTAAACGACATCGCCACGGTGGTACTGGTTGTTGGGGATGGGCAATACCAGCTTTATTATAAAGAGGGATGCGGCTATTACTGAAACTTCGACGATCCAGTTGGTGTAGTGGCGTAGAAATGGACTTCGTGTTGGATTTCTATTTTTAAACGACTTCAAAAAAACGGCCAAGTGCGAGTCGAAGGGTTCCGTACCATTTAAAAAAATCACGTTTGTTGTATGAAGCCCACTTAATTAATAATTGTATTCTGTCTTTTAGTATTTGTTATTATAGCGGCAACAGAAATACATCATCTGTGAAAATTTCAACTCTTTAACTATCACGGTTCATGATATACAGCCTCTTGACAGACGGACAGACGGACGGACGGACAGACAGATGGACAGCGGTGCCTCAGTAATAGGGTCCCGTTTTACCCTTTGGGTACGGAACCCTAAAAAAGACGAGGTTCACAATTTGACTGAATGTTTGTTATTGTTTAAGAGAATGGTTTCCTAAATTGGCTAGTGTCTGGACGCAGGGTGCTCACCTATCCGTGTAGCATGTAATATATCTGATACTGTATCAAGTGAGTACGTAGCTGTAGGCACGGGCCTGCTGAGACTGCTGAGAGCCGCAAGAGCGCAAGCACGCAGTGATACCGCCGAGATACAGTATCAGATACGTTACAAGCTACACGACTAGTTGACCCTGCTTAGGAGATGTCCCTATTAAAATTATTCAATGTCTACATTCAAAGTCTGTCAATAAAAAATCATTTCTAAAACCTCGTAACACAAGGCAATTAGTATGTTATCTGGCGCTTATTAATATAAATAATATGTAGGTTTAGATACGATATAAGTTTTTCAGGGGTGGTAATTGGTAATTTTTATCGTAAGAATCACTAAATTTGCCTACGTCTGAGTACGCTTGAAGTCACCCCCGTCTGTAAGTCATCTGTGATTAAAGAGAGTTAAGTTATGCAAACATACTACACCTCTAAGTCTCTATTGATAACAAACCGCATTATTATCAAGCAAAGCTTCGAAACACAGACAAACGACTCTCTAATCTAAACTAACAAACTTAACACTGATTAAACATACAAAAATACTGTTATCTCTTCAACCATTCAAGTCCCAATTAATACAAACAACTCCAGCTGATAACCGCACTAAACACTCCACAAAATGGACGGGAGCCCTTATCTTAACAGCCTGATACAAACCGCGCAGACAACATTAACCTTCGTCCCTACTACGCCGTACTTGTTCCGTCCATAGACATAGAAACATTTAGATTAGACTAGATTCGAACTCTACTAAATATAGAAGAGATTTGAAAAAATAAGAAGTAGTCATCATCATCATCACCAGCCTATATTAGTCCACTGCTGGACACAGGCCTCTCCAAAAGAAGGATTTTGCCATAATCGCCACGCTTGGCAGGCGGGTTGGCGATCGCAGTTTGGCCAATGGTGGAGAGGAGACGCTGCTGCTCGTTTTCTTATGGCGGTTCTCCTGTAGTCGCCTCTTACGACACCCATAGGAAGAGAAGAGGTGGTGTAATTCTTTTAAAGTGCCGGCACCACACGACACAAGAAGTAGGCTCAAGTAAAAAGTTGACCAAATAAAACCAAGTATGATGAATATTTGCCAAAATCACGTGCTATAAACGAACATAGATTTATAAATAAATATTGGACAACATCACATCCATTGCTCTGATCCTAAAGTAAAGCACTTGTGTTATAGAAATCAGAAACAACGACGGTACCACAACACTTAATACTTGAGACAATATAGAAAAAGTAGTGTTTTACATTGACCCGACCAGGGATCGAACCCGGAACCTCAGAGGTTGCGACGCCATATAGTCCGGCTCCGTGCTCGCCTCTCGGCTATGGAGGTCGTCAAAATAAGATGCAGATTTGACGAAATCTCGTGCTATGAACTTAGATTTGTTGTTGTGCAGGGCATCAGATATACCTCACTATTTTTGTATTACAACTCATTAATTTAACACGTAATAAACGTTTGAATCTGATGCCAGATGATATACTTGCTTAAATAAGATTTAAGCTTGGCCAAAAAGATATAGAGTCGAATAAATAAGATGAAGACCGACTAAGACGTAGGCTTAACTACAAACTAAGATAAAAACTCGAAAAATTTGGTCCTATTGTATTAGGGTAGATTTTTTTTGTAACTAACCAACTTGGAGAGCTAGTAAAAAGACTTTGCACATTGGTCTGTCAATGACGACCTCCGTAGCCGAGAGGCGAGCACGCCGGACTTTAAATGGCGCCGCCATCTCTGAGGTTCCGGGTTCGATCCCCGGTCGGGTCAATGTAGAAAAACGAACTATTCTATATTGTCTCGGGTCTGGGTGTTGTGGTACCGTCGTTGTTTTTGATTTCTATAACACAAGTGCTTTAGCAACTTACCTTAGGATCAGAGCAATATATGTGATGTTGTCCAATAAAAAAATAAATTAAAAAAAAAGCAATTTAACGCTCAAAGAAAAAATATTTTCCTTACAGGATGTTTTTAATTTATATAGTTGGCGATTGTAGAGCCAGAAAACGAACTTGTCTAAGAACCCCTTGAACTTAGAGTTTATTTTCCGAGTCCTGTCTGTGCGTTATGCTGTCTGTGGTTCATTATACCCAGGTTTGAACTAATTAATGACGTATCTCTGTCCCCTGATGGATTTGTACTGCTCTATCTTGTCAGCTTGTAAAAATTTGCATCTTTAGTGCTGGGAAAACTATCGACATTCTGTTGACCCGATTTGTAAATAAATTTCATTCTTTAAGTCAAATACAAGTGTTTTTTTTTTCTAAAAAAAATTGAATTAGATTTCATTTCTTATTTAATAAATTACTTATCTAATGTAGTCAAATGCAAACAATGTTGCACACGGCTGCAAACTTTGATGGTTGATAAGCCAAAAATTTAAAGTATGATGGCGACAACCGAAGCTCATAGGTACGGCTTATCGACCTAGCTAGGTACTGCTGATGTGTTTCCTTATGACTGTCAATTGTGAAACGACACGTAGAATAGATATGATATATTTAAGTCACAAATGATTGCACTACTTAATAAGGTTCAATTACTAACTTCTTTAAAAGGTAAGTTCTATAGCCAAATTCAAGAACTTTCTCTTCGGAGAAATCATCATAATCGCAAAAAGGAAGTTTTTATTTTGTTCCAGTTTTAAGTTTAGTTCAGTGAGCAAAGGCACACCAAAGATGAATTAACAATGACATAGAACCATAAATAACGCCTAAATATAAGAAATAACCTACCTACTTTTGCTGCATTCGAAATAGTTGTTAACCGTAATATAGCATCGCCAAACGAAAATCGATAATAATTATCGATATCGATTCACCGGCGGCCATCTTGTTAAACATGACGTTTACGAGCGTGCGCGCGTAATGCGTTCGGGAATTAATTTAATATTTTGTAATTGCAGCCTCGCTTCCGTCCAGAAACCAGATTAATGAGGAAGTTTACTTGGTGTGCCTTTGATTGGATTTGCTGTGGGCTAACTTAACACTCGTTTAGTGCTTTCTTTGAATATCTGTGCTGTG
Organism: Anania fuscalis; assembly: GCA_950371115.1. Lineage (NCBI taxonomy): Eukaryota > Metazoa > Arthropoda > Insecta > Lepidoptera > Crambidae > Anania > Anania fuscalis. The sequence continues at coordinate 10,283,295 of OX493348.1, read as the reverse complement.
GTTATTAAGTCTGAAGTGATTATTGATGTTTTTATAGTTACAACAGTAAAAGGTTTTTGGATCGCTTGTTCGAAAAAGTGACTTGCACGCACACACCAATATTATTTTTAAGCAATCTAACGATAACCAACACTTCAGAATAGACAAAGTAAAATGCATTTCCTATTTACCTGTAGCACAACACAAGTAGGTACCTACACAAAAAAAAGTTGTCTGTCTTATTCAGAGTGCATTTGTTATTCCAGGACTAAGGTTAAACCACTGTACTAACGATCAAAAATCAGTGGTTTTACCTTATTCTGGTCTAGCAAATGCACTCTGAATAAGACGTTTATTACTTTTTCATTATCTAAGCATTCTCAGCGCAGAATCTTTGTGCTTTCTAGTATAAGGATTCTGACCTTAACTGCCTGAATCTATAAGGGTTTCATACACGGAATACATACATACGGAACTCTAAAAAGAAACGTGTGAGATGCATTTTCCCGCGTTAAAAACTAACCTAATTATGTAAGTATACCACTTGGTCTAAACTTTTTTGTATAACGTACCTGGGGGCCTAGCGCGAAAGTGTATCTTTCGTTCGGTCGTATAAACCTAACAAATTAAAATGGCCAGTCTCATGTGTCAATCCTTTGATAAAATATGACCAACTCAATCTAGCCGTGTAAAAAACCCGACTGTTTTCAATCGTTCATAGATTGTCAAATATTTGATACGGGAGAATGGATGTTTTAATTTGATCGGTTAATACGACCGACCGAACGATACACTTTCGCGCTAGGCCCCCTAGATGTAGTTTTAATCGTAGCCAACTCACGTGCCTAAATATGACCAAAGCAATTTCGTATTAACATGTTTTTTATCAGAAAAAACGATCTTCTCTTGTATGTAATACATTGTATTATTCCTTTTAGTACAAATTGATTACAAAATTATACTTTGTGTGCATACTTTGGCAATAATTTCCGAACCCGTTCAGGATGATGACAGGTGAATATTATTTAAAATGGCGGCCATACTGTAATTACTTTTGCGTTCATGTCACCACAATTGAAAATACTAAGTACTAGTATCGTCGATGGGTTTAATTGCTTGATTAATGGACTTGAATTGAAGAGTACTTCAGTTTAGTATTCATTGTAAGTATAAAAACAACTTTAAAAATTGTTTGTTCAAACTATTATTATAGGTACCTTCTGGTAAGGCCTTCCCCACACTAGAGCGTCTTTCGAGCGTCGAAATCGTATCAGTGTCCCAGTACAGACAACAGCTCGTCGACCTACCACAAATTGTCAAATTTTCTCAATTAAAAATGATCTCTACATGTCAGGCTTAAAGTTGAAAATCTATTGGAGAACTATTAACTTTTTGGGTAGGTCGACGTGCTGTTTACTGTACTTAATTGCCACAGAATAATATACAGGTTGACTTTTTTATCTCCATCGAAACCTTGTAAAAAAACAGCTGTTCCATACATTTTGGTCGAATGAATAGGTATTGATATTTTGTATGGAACAGCTGTTTTTTTGCAGTTAGAGAGTGGGTCCAATAGAAAGAGTTTTTCGTTTGTATCACAGGAGTCTTCTCAGAAGGTTTGGATGGTGATAAAAAAGTCACCCTGTACGTCTAAATCTAAATATGGCGAATGGTCAACGATGATTGGATGCTGCCACGATCTTGACGCTCAAAAGACGCTAGTGTGGGGGAGGCCTAAAAGACTAGCCTATTAAGTAAGAACTTGGGTGTAACCTCTCTCTAAATAGGTACTTATTGAACTATAGCTATATTTCTTAGGTATAAGTCTATAACCATTTAAATAGAATGCTCGCGCAATATAATTCGATGTCTAAGGCCGCAAATGTCGCCATTTATTCTGACACATTAAATAAATTTAGGTCCACATGCCTGAACAAACCGGGTTAGATAAAAACCTGAGAAACTTTGTCTCTCTTTTTCTTTTTATTGTAATTATAATGTTTAATGTTGAGCAGTAAAGTAAAGTAGGTTAGTATTGCTTTTGTTTCTAGTGCATGCTGTTGTCACCTATAATTAAGTTTGCACTTAGCACATTTATTATTATACATATAAGAATTCTGAATTGGCATAATGTTGGTGTAACCTTGTTGGCGATCGTAATAAATAAAATAAATAAATTATTTAGACAAAACTACGACCCATTTCTTGGTATTGATAAAGACTAAAGTCTATGTTGGTAGGTACGAGTATAGGCGTGGCGAAGGGGACACTTTTCATTGGAGTCTTAACTTTAGACGAATTATCAAAAAAAAATACAAAATTAACTAAATCGCTTTAGTAGTTTAAAATCACACTTAGCTGTACTCGTTTTAATTTTAACAAATATTTTATTACTTAAACACAAGTCCAACTAGTAATTAAGATAACATAAAAAGTTATAATAAGTTCTGACTTCCGAAAATGTATTTTTAACCTTATTTAGTGGACAATTTAAACGAACCAGAGTGGTGCTTTGAACTATTAAGTTTTACTTAATTACGGTCATTTCGTGACCAGCCCCTCTAGCATGTAGAACAAAACACGATATGATACGATATGATATAGCGATTTATCGCATATTTTTTGTCAAAATATGAACTTTTATCAAAAAAGCGAGCATAACCGTGACGTCGCCGGCACGGATATCCTTACTGTTTCAATAAAAGTTCAAGATGGCGGCTATTTTATCATATTTTTTAAGTAAATAGGCGATAAATCGCTATATCATAGCGTATCATATCGTGTTTTGTTGATCGTGCTAGAGGGGCTGAAAAGCTTTTAGAGCTATAAATCCTCACTTGCTACTAAAACATAAATAAATAAATATTGGACTACATCGCATACATTGCTCTGATCCTAAGCTAAGTAGCAAAAGCACTTGTGTTATAGAAATCAGAAACAACGACGGCACCACAACACCTAGACCCGAGCCAATATAGAAAAGTTCGTTTTCTACATTGACCCGACCGGGGATCGAACCCGGAACCTCAGAAATGGCGATGCCATTTAAAGTCCGGCGTGCTCGCCTCTCGGCTATGGAGGTCGGAAATATAGAAATTCTCCCAAAAATAACACCAATCAATAATAAGAACCAAACTAAGGTACTATGGCGACTAGATAACGGATATACATACCTACATAAATACGTTTATAAACATACTTAACTTAGGTTATTATGTCCTCAATCACAAATTATTTTATCTCTGGCGGCCTCCAACCCACATACCGTCTGGCTTTGTAATCCAGAGCAAAAATTATTAATTGCATACTGAACTTATACCTAATGGTCAACTGGTAGAAAATGCCTTGTGGCATTAAGTCCACCTATTGTATTTTATTTTTTAATCTGTGCAATACAGTTTAAATAAATAAACTATTTCATTAACAATTTTATGATGTATATCTTCTGTTTAATGACGAAACTCTGTGAGATCTACTAATTACATACATTAGTAGCCATCCCCTGCACTAGACCATACGTCGACATAGTTGCCTCTACCTAAAAGTTGCCTGGAAGAGATCGCTGTTAAAAATGGAGGTTCAATTTACTTTAAAGGGAGGTTTTTTATCTAGCAGTGTCTCTTTAGACTGATAAGATCTTATTCGTCCGTTAACACAATTAATTTTGACCCGAAAAAATCATTCATAAAAATACTAGACCATTTTTATTTCATTGGTGGTGTAGTTGTAGTATAATTTTACGGACAACAGCTCGTCGACGTTTGAAAATGATCTCTATATGTCAGGCTTAAAGTTGAAAATCTATTGGAGAAGTTTTGACTTTTTGAGTAGGTCGACGTGCTGTTCACTGTACTACCTAGTAATAAGTTCCCAGTCTCATACGAATCCGAAAGAACCTACATTTAAAAAAATGTACAGAACCGTTTAATTACGAATGTTCTTTAATAGGCTAGTTTTATTTTCATCAAAAGATGCGTTTGGGAATTAATGCAGACACAAACACAGACAAAACTATCAGGATAATAATCGTCAACACGTTCCGTTTCACGTTACCAAACCAACGCAACTCTAATAACAACTTATGACCGAACAAAGCCTCATTATAACGAGCCCGCAGCCCGAGGCCACGTATAAATAACCCGACATCCCCCGACTATTTCTGTTTGTTAATTCCTTTAATTACTCTCGGGCGCTTCGAAACCGTCAATTATGGTTTGAAAAATAAACAAACAAATGCCACAATACCAGTTCTAACTACTTATTCTTAATTACTTATAACTAAGACGTAACTCAAGCGCTGAAAGTAGGTATTTAGTGGACTTATCTTTTAACTAAGGACGTTGATGTATTGCTGCGTGAAACGGAGCGGTATTTTTTTTTAAATGGCCGCCGGCTCGAGCTCGGCCGTTTGGCCAGACCATGTAATTAGCTGGTTATAAAAAGTTTAGGTAATTAATTGTACTGCATTGTACGCCCAAAGTGATGGCTTGTGTTAAATTGATATTTATTGTTGACATTTCGTGCCGTGAGCGCGGCTCGTATTTAATTGTAGTTAATTTTTATTCATTGCACTTTATTTTTAAGTGTGGGCGAGTAGAGCGAAGGAATTTGTGTCGCAATTAAAATGTTTCTATCTATCTGGCTATCGCTTCGGTTGTAAAGTGTAGATAACGCGAAATAATTGATATATAAATACCTTAATTGGAAAGCAGAGTAAAAGTTGCAGGATAATTGTTTTCAATCGGCTATAATTCATGGTTCTATCAATATGGTGATTGATTTATTACCTAACGTCTCACAGATACTTAATGACGTAGGTAGTAAGTACTTAATAGTATCAAACAAGCGAAGCCTCTTAAATATTTATCTTTGTCTTAATTTTATCTTAGGCAGAAGCGGTGGTGCTCGAACGATGTATAAGTTTTACCTCACTTCGATGAGTCGCGCGTTCAAATCCCAGCACATAACTTTAATTACAGATTTGTTCATATTTTCATTCCGTTATCTTAAAGCCCATATTACAAGCTTCGCTTAGTTTGGGGAGTTAGATAATTGGTGGAATTTTCGGTGCAGGAAAAAACGAGGAAAAACGAGGTTGGGGAAAAAAAATCCTATGTATTTTCGTCGAGTTCAAAATTTCTTTGTACAGTCAACAGCACGTCGACCTACCCCAAAAGTAAAAAAATCTCCAATAGATTTTCAACTTTAAGCCTGTCACATAGAGATAATTTTCAAATAAGAAAATTTGACATTTTGTGGTAGGTCGACGAGCTGTTGTCCGTACCTTTTGTTCAATTTGGTTAAGTGGTTTCCTAGTGTACAATACCGTAAAAAAGTAGTACCTAGATGAAGTTTATTTGGCAAATAGAGTAGATCAAACACAGTTTATTAATTTAGGTAGGTAGGTACTTATTACTGTCCATTGTATTAACTTAAATATATCTCTGCCCACCCACCTCAATCCACTAATTATCACGGACATTATAACAATAAAACCGAAACAATAAAACAATAACCAATCACAACCTATTGTCCAACAATTAATGAGCATAAATATTGGGACCCTACATAGCGTGAGTGGCGGCCATCGTGGTCAGATTAATTAGCAATTCAAACAAATTTAGCTTAATAACAACGGCTAAAGTCGTTCTGATTGCGTTTTGGTGTAATTAATGCTTTAGAAACATACGCTATGCAGGCAAGCTACACGGAAGTATATAATGCCATGGAATTTATGGATATTAAGGCTGTATAGTAAATAAATATTGGACAACATCACATTCATTGCTCTGATCCTATGGTCAGTAGCTAAAGTTGTGTTATTGAAAACAGAAACAACGACGGTGCCACAACAACCAGACCCAGATAATAACATTAACGCATTTGACTAAATTAGTTGATAAAGTTTAGTTGGTTATACCTACACACTCTAAGTGTCGTATGGTGCCGGCACGTTAAAAGAATAGCACCACCCCTTCTCTTCTTGTGTATGGGTGGGGTCCATATTGGCTCTCATAAAATGTTTGTTCCTATTTTTGATTTTACTACCGATTTGTGTTCATAATAATCACTTTTCATAAAAAAAAATTCATACTTTATTTGTTCATAAATTTTTATTACTACCATCGGAACTCATAACAGTCAGTTCTCATATTATTTTTATTACTAATACTTTCATAACTTAGAAATGTTTTAACTCATAATTTTGTTTTTCATAATAATTTTCTTCATAACAGTCAGTTATCATAATTTTCTTATTAATAATTGCATTAATAAGAAACTATTCGAACTCAATATGTTGTTTTAAACTTTCATGGTCCCTAACATTGATCATGGCGCTTGCAACAGTGCCGAAATATCGGGAACTCAAAAATAAGGTACATAGTAGCAATCCCGTAACAAACTATTCTAATATTCGAACTCATAATCATTTTATTTATTATATTATTGGTAAAATAAATTTTTCGTGTAAAAATTAAGTCATTGTAAACCGTTAAGTATATAGTAGAGTGATAGTACCAATTTTAATGACACAAGTTTTTAACTAATATTGTAATTTAGCGCTCGCCGGCCGCTGCCGCGGCACGCTCGGCTTCACGCTTTGTGTGGTCACTGTTCTAGCCTAACCTAACCTAGATGAGATTTGTGACAACCATAAATTGATTTGACTCCATCAAATGCTGTTTCGTCGTGAGACGACTTAAATTAAAACATTGTAAACGTTGACCTAACAATATTCCTAACCGTTTAACGACTATTTAGATATCATAAAAAGGCCTTCCACCCGTGAGGTAATTTAAACTAAGAATTTAACCTAAGAGACAACCAGTTTCACTTATGATTAAAAACCCTATGAAAATAAATATTAGTGCAAACAAATTTATGATTATTAAAGTTATGAATAATAATAATAATTAAAGCGTTTATTTTCTCATCACAATTTAGGATTAAAAACAGTACATTCTTTTAGGCTTATTAAGACAATAAGATAGCTCCTATTCATTGTGAGAGACTGGTGCCTGAAGTAGGTTTCAGAAATACCTGAGACACAGGTCACCAGGACCCCCCCGTTGAGACTTAGAGTACTACGATTACCAGTTGGTAAACATCTTAATTATGCGTAGGCACAGAAACATTTGTGAAAGGTAAAAAACACGATACTTTATATTAAACTAAGATTAACATGTATAAGTAAATATAATTAGATGAATTAGGTGTATTTGTAAGCTATAGTAAGTGAGAAATTGTGTATGGGGACGTTGATGTGTGTTTTTATGGTTGTGATGAATAACAACAATAAGGAAAAATAATACTTATGATTAAGAAATATATGAAAACAAATATTAGTATAAACGAGTTGTATTACTTAATAGTGATATTATGAATTCCGATGATTATGAGTTTCGATCATTAGTATTAAGTAAAATTATGAAGAGTGATCATTATGATGTAAAATAGTATGAGAAATATTTTCGGACTTTCGATAATAGGACTTAAAAAGTTATGTGAAAAGGGACGCACCCGTATGGGTGTCGTAAGAGGCGACTACAGGAGAACCGCCACAAGAAGACGGGCAGCAGCGTCTTCTCTCCACCATTGGCCAAACTGCGATCGCCCACCCGCCTGCTAAGCGTGGCGAGTCTGGCAACCCTCCCGCCCCCCCCACAAACCCCATGATCTGGGGGAGGCCTATGTTCAGCAGTGGACGTCCTGTGGCTGAATAGATAGATAGAACTAACTAACATTTGCACATCAGCCCTCTAGCACGAGAAATAAAACACGTACCTACCTACGTAGGTATTTATCGCCTCTTTACTTTCAAAATATGATAACATAGCAGCCATCTTGAACTTTTATTGAAACAGTGAGCATGTCCGTGCCGGCGACGTCACGGTTATGCTCGCTTTTTCGATAAAAGTTCATAATATTTTGACAAAAAATATGAGATAAATCACTATATTATATCATTTCATATCAAATCGTGTTTTGTTGTTCATGCTAGAGGGGCAGGGGCATAGGCACCTGCGATTTAACACGATAAAATTTGGAGTCGTTTTTTTTTTAGGAAAATGTATTTTCGTTAATGTATCGCCAGGTAGCTAAGTAAGGTTTAGGTAGGTACCTTTCGATCGCGATTTTTCGCTATAATGTAAAGAATTCGAGGTATTGACTGGCTTCTGAGACTGATGTCCTAAAGTCCTTGTTACTACTTATTTAACGTAACATACCTGTCAATCAACCGCATATAGTAATGCAAATAAACGATTTAATTTGAAAATAAAGCTATATTTTTCTGAGAGGCGAGTACGACGGACTAATATGGCGCCGCCATCTCTGAGGATCCGAGTTCGATATCCGGTCGGGTCAATGTAGGAAACGAAGTTTTCTATATTGACTTGGGTTGCCTTGATCATTGACTTGGGTCTGGGTGTTGTGGTACCGTCGTTGTTTCTGATTTCTATAACACAAGTGCTTTCGCTACTTACCAAAGGATCAGAGCAATGTATGTGATGTTGTCTAATATTTATTTATTTTATTTATTTTTTAACGATACCAATCACGAGTGGATGAGAGATGAGAGTTTAATGCTTTTAAAACTTTACTTAGCAAAACTACGAGAGTCGTGAGAGTGTCGTGCTTGCGTGATAAAGTCTGTAAGAGCCATCTATTATCGTTCCCTAGAACTAAAGGTATTGTAAAAAGCATTGTGATTTTATGTAAGTAAATATTAAATTTAAAAATATTTGAACAGCAATATTAAAATTCGTAATTGATTAGGAAAACTTATTTTAAAAATATGTTCTTACGATTAGAAAATTTTCCCAAAAACGGAAATAGATAAATAGATAAATGAACGACAAGAAGTTGGGTTTGCTTTTTTTTATTCGACATATGTGTCACATTTGTGTGTATGTATGGTCTATGGTTGTCTTGTCAAAGTTGCCGAAACTTCGCCATATAATTTTGCATATAATAAAATATAATATTTTGTATTGTAAGCTATATCTAAAATAGTTAACAAATAGATATTGATTAAAAAGATGAAAGCATGTCGATATTGCCTCAAAACTGATGGAATATTAAAGGAATCTGATAATTCTGAAGCACAAAATTTTATTCATGAAATATTAACACAAAATGGTTATCAAGTAAGTGCTATAGTAAATAAAAATGTTGTTTTACATTCTTAAACTCGAGACAGATTTAATATTCCCCTAAATTGCTATTATTTTTTAATAATTTATATTAAATTACGGTACATAATATTCTTCAATGAAATACTTCATATTTTATCAGGTCACTATAAATTTTGTCTATTTGCAGGATATAATTTTAGATAATTACATATGTTGCATGTGTAAGTATCTTTTAAATAAAAGCTTTAAATTCGTAAAGAAAACATTGAGAGCTCAACAGGTACTAAGAGACATCTTGGAAAATAATAATGAGGTAAGTTAAATTATTTTAAATATTACCATTTATTTAGTTCCAAGCTAAACAAATTTATGGGCTATCGGCACTAGATAATATAAGCTAACACATACATGCTATAGATTGGTATCTTAAATGTAAAATTTTATTATTGGCACGAATTCTTTTAGTCTACAACCACTGAGGAAAAACATAAAAACACTTAAGTAACCACTCAGCCTAAGAAAACCAGACAGACAGAATAGAAATTTTATTGTTATCCAGTCTTATATTTCAACTTAATTAATTTGTTAAACACTAGTTGACGACTTAAACTGTTCTTCTGTATTTGTTTCCTCTTCTTTGATTTCGTGTGCTCTACTATAGCATATTTACTATAGAGATTTTGCTGAGGTTTTCTCAAGAGCACTGGTGTAGAGAAAAACGATGATTTACTATGTCTTTGAATATCTGTTTTCAGATCACTAATGCATCTCTACAAAACATAGATAGACGGAAACTAGACTTAGACATTAATCTTGTTTGTGAAGAAAATTCCGTAAATTTTTATCTTTGGGAAGAAACCAAGTGTGATAATGACAAAAGAAACTATAGCGTGGAAGCATTACAAAATATGTGCATCACGAAGACTGAACAAGAATACGGTAGCGAAACATTTTTAACACCTAGCGATTACTATCCTGAAGTCATGTACGGTCACAGTGACAATGAACAAGTTCATGATCTGGGTCTTGTCAAACAAGAAAATATACATAAAATAGAAATTAAAGTTGACATCCAGAATTTAGACGAAAAACCGCTTATTGGCAGTGAAGGTTACGAAGAAGTTAACATCGAAATTAAACCTATGAATGAGAATAGTGATGATTCTTCTGAAAGTAAAACCAATTTAAGAAAACGATTAAATAGAAAATGTAAAGTGAAAAAGGAGGTCAAGAACAAGAGAAAGAAACCTGCCAAACAGAAAAAGATTAAGAAAGAAAAGAGGGATTATAGGAAATACCCAATGAAATGTGATGATGTAAGTCCAATTAGCTTCTTAATTTTTTATAGTATTAGTTTGAAGAATGGCATGTTTGTTTACCATTGATCATTATCATCATCTCAGCCTATTGCATTCCTCTCCTGGACGTAAACCTCCCCCAAAGAGCATGAGCTCCCGCTTTTTTCATCCATCCACTGCCAGCCTGCCAGCCACCTTCCGTAGGTCGTTGGTCCATCCAGCTGGGGGGTCCTACACTACTTTTGCCAAGGCGTGGTCATCATCATCATCTCAGCCACAGGACGTCCACTGCTGAACATAGGCCACCCCCAGTGACTTCCAGATCGGCCGATTGGAAGCAGCCTGCATCCAGCGTCGTCCTGCAACCTTTACCAGGTCGTCTGCCCACCTTGCGGTCTCCACTCAATAACCAATATAATTGATGTGTATATTAAATTTAAAAAATGTGTAATTTTCAGTGTGAGCACCTGGTGCAGACTAAAATGGAACATTTCCACCATTATTTAACGTTCCACAAGGATATCCGGTATCCATATCGCAAGGAAGGGAACTTTGTATGCCAACACTGCGGGATTGTTAAGACGGTGAGATTTACTGTTACCATACAGGCTGGACAAATTAACAGGTTACTTAAAACCACACAATAAACAGCCGATAAACAATAACTACTACAAATTTATATGCTCTACTCTACATCATTATCATCTAGGGCAGTGTTTCTTAACCCTTTTTCAATGGCGGACCCCTTACGCCAAATACCTACAATCCGCGGACCCATTAAACCGGTCAGCCGCACAAATAAGCTCTCCTACTATTCCTTTTCCTCTGATAGGTCGGCGGGTCCGGGGACCACAGGTTGGGAAACACTGATCTAGGGTAGTGTGCTAGGTTGTTAAGAAAACATTAAAAAACTGTTATCTAGGTAACACCTAACTAGAACTAGTAACAAAATAAAATCCTGTTATAAAAAAGACAGCACAAACTATTATATACTGCCACTTTAGCACTTTTTTGAGCAGTTACTGGTACAACCTGCCTGCTTGGGGGAGGCATTTATTTAGCAGTGGTCACCCTTTGGCTGAAATGATAATGATGTAGTACTTATCTGGTTGGAAGTATCTCAGGAACTGGCTGAACTTGTGCCCTTGTATGGTCTTCTATTCATCTGGAGGGGGGAGTCCTACACTACATTTCCCTCGCGAACCCGCTTTCTCCACCTTTAATCGGTTTTGTGAGAGATGTGGCCTGTCCATATTATAGAGATAAAAAAATATTCTTGATTGCTGTTTTATTTTTTATTTTTTAATTCAAAATATATTTTTCCTACTGGATTTTCATTTTTGTTTATAGCAACCAAACATGACTCATGACAGGTCACCCAAATGTAATATTGTGTATACTGTGTTATATGATTGTATAGACAGACATTAGTGTATCAGTATCCCTGTCATACTTATAACCTTTGATATCTATCCCAGACGGCGTTCCACCTATCCCAGCACGAATTAACCCACGGGGAAAAGAACCTGGAGTGCCCAGAGTGTGGCAAGCGTTTCCACAACCACGTGCGACTGCAGCGCCACACGCGTCGCCACGAACCGGTGCCGCGGTTCCGCTGCCACTTCTGCGGGAAGGGGTTCTATGCTCGGGAGGACATCCAGCTGCATATTAGAGTAAGTATTTCGGTTGACCTTGAGGTCACCTTGGTTGACCTTAAGGCCACATTGGTTGACCTTGAGGTCAGCGAAATGACTAAATAAACCGCGTGGGATTTCCGCTGCCACCTCTTCAAGAGTATTTTCTATGCTTGAGAGGACATAAAGCTGCACAGAAGGGTACATAAATAAATAAATATAAACATAGCTCTCTAATCCTAGTCATTAAATAATGAACTAGGGGTTGAACCACCACTCCCACTAGAAGAATATTACTTTTTCAAAATAGTTTGGACTATTTAATTACCACCGCAAAGTTCCTGGCTACGGCCTTGCCACAACTACCCCTAAATCCTAGGGATTGTCCTTTAATCACGTGATGTTTTTTTAATAAATTTTTTAACCCCCTTTCCCATGGTGATACATGGTGAGGTTTAAGACTACAAAATCACTTGTATTTTTTGTGACCGAAAAGTAATATCTCACTACGATAAACCCTCCCCCTAGTGATGTTTCGTGATTTTTTCCGAACCCCCTTCCTCGCTTTCGAACCTCACGTGATTAATGAACAACCCCTAGTCTAGAACATCGGTTTATAAAAAGTATATGAGGCTATTTGCATATTATAACTATTATTTATATATTTTTATAGACGCACACCGGCGAAAAGCCGTTCCAATGCTGGCTGTGTCCCGCCCGCTTCGCGCACCGCGGCAACGTGGCCGTCCACGTTCGCAACGTGCATCAGCGCGACGCTACTTCTAAGAAGCAACTCGACGCTATACCACATTCGCTCACTTCGCCGGCGTTTGCCGAAAGCGTTTTACCACATTCAGTATCAACGCCGGCGTCTGCTGAAAGCGTTTCTACTTTAACGGAATCTAATTAAGTTATTTGGTTATTTAATAAATGTTTATGTAAATGTTTGTGGTAGTTTTATTGCTTTGAATCATGAAACTTAGTTGTTTCTTGCATCAGCGTGACGCGGCTTCTAAGAAGCAGCTCGACGCTACACTCGCTCAATTTCAGACTAAACCCGCGCCGAAGTATGCCGAAAGCGTTTCTACGTTAGCGGAATCTAATTAAGTTATTTGGTTATGTAATAAATGTTTATGTAATTGTTAATGGTAGTTTTATTGCTTTTGGTCAACGTGCATCTGCGCGACGCGGCTTCTAAATTGCGCTCGCGTGACGTTCGCAGCACGAAGTTTCCGTGAATATAACCAATACTACACTCGCAACTAATTCGCGGTGGTTTCGCGAAAAGTTTGCAACTTTTATCGATATGGACGTTCCATAAAATAGGTTCCGCCTGATAATATTCGAGAAATTGTAGTTCAGTGTCGTTCGTCCACGTTACGCTCATTGTTTGGGTTCCGTACCCAAAGGGTAAGACCCTATTACGATGACTCCGCTGTCCGTCTGTCACCAAGCTGTATCTCATGAACCGTGATAGTTAGACAGTTGAAATTTTTACAGATGATGTATTTCTGTTGCCGCTATAACAACAAATTCTTAAGTACCAACTGGAAAACAGAATAGAACAAATATTTTAGGGGGCTCCCATACAAAAAACATGATTTTTAATCGTTTTAATAGATAATGGTACGGAACCCTTCGTGCGTGTCCGACTCGTACATGGCCAGTTTATTTATTTCTAAGGCTCGATCTATACGCTGTCGGAATCCGTAAGAATCCGCAAGAATCCGTTCAAAAAACGACCTTATTGCTTAAGCGATGCAATGGATTGAATCCGCGTTAACCCGCTCCGGTTTCCGGCTGGGTATAGACTGAGCCTTAGGAACCGAAAGAATTCAGCCATTCAGCGTGGTAATGCTGCGAGTGTTATTATAAGACCTTTGCTCCAGATTTAACTTTGTTCTGATTTTTTTATTTGGGTGTATCCTGGTTTTATTTCCAATAATATATACAATTGATATTAATAATTTGACTTTATTTTCAATTAGCCCACAATAGTCCCAAAGCAGTGGTAGGCAAAAAAAATTTGGGACATGTAAAAGTGCCTTTTATGGCCAATTTACAGAAATAAATGATTTTGAATTTGAATACTTACTGTAATAAAAATTAATCATTGTTATAAGTTTGAAGCAATTTGCATGCCAGCTGCTTAAGAGCATTCAACCACTTTTTCGCATAGAAATAAGCGAGCTTGTCGTCTCCTGTTGGTTGAATGCTCTAAGGCCAGCTGTGGTGATTCGTGCGAACTCTTTCACATACTCTGACTAATCTGTGAACTCTTTTATTTAAAAATGTAAGACAAACAAATACCTATATGAATTTGAATAAGTTAATTTGGCCATCTAAAAAAAAAGAAGAAGAAGAATTTGCAAATGCTGTCACTGTCAAAAAAAACAGCTGAGCTGACAAATGTCAATGTCGAATTTAATTTAATTGTGTGTGACCATTTGTGATTCGGTACATTTTTGTTTGCGTAAATATACTTAATTTTATTCACAATTCATTAATGAAATTGTGACGATCACTTTAAAACTATGCATTGGATGGCAAACACTTGATGTCGCCTTAAATGTACGGAAGTGTGAATTTAATGGGTTACCGTTTAAGTGCCTCAAGATGCCTCGCAATTTGCTTGGGCATAACGTTTATAATGGGCTGCTATTTAGCCTCAATACCTATACAATCAGGTGCGAAAACTACTGAATATAATATTTTAGACATTTAATTGTTACTTTCAGATAAGTAAACTTTATAATGCATAATTTTTTTACAGAAAAGGCAGCATTACCTAAACCGATTCGACATCAAATATCCGCTAAAGTACCGAATAAAGAACGATTAGCTATACTTGTACCATTCCGAGATCGCTTTGAAGAGCTCCTAGAATTCGTGCCTCACATGTACAACTTCTTGAACAAGCAGAACATACCGTTTCACATATTTGTGGTTCAGCAAAAAGATACTAACCGTTTTAACCGCGCATCGCTAATAAATGTTGGGTTTTTGTATGCGAGGAAGGAATATGACTATATCGCGATGCATGATGTAGATTTATTACCTATGAACAACGACTTGAAGTATGATTATCCTGTATCAGGACCATTTCACATCTCATCTCCACAAACCCATCCCAAATATCACTACAACACATTTATTGGTGGGATTTTATTGATACGGAACGAGCATTATGAACTAGTAGATGGAATGTCTAATAATTATTGGGGCTGGGGCTTGGAAGATGATGAATTCTATGTTAGATTAAAAGATGCTGGTTTGAAAGTGACAAGACCTGCAAATATTACTACTGGACCAGACAATACTTTTAAGTAAGTTATATTTACTGCATTATTTATTTATTCTTCTGTCTCTAGTCCGGGTGTTTTGTTACCGTCATTGTTTTTTGATTCTATAACACAAACTACATAATGCAGGTATGCAATGCATGTTGTGCACCCATAATGTGTCCATTAAAGAGCCAAATAAAAGAACTTCATGAGTTTTTATGACATCTTTGTTTTCTCACCATTTTCCAGGCATATCCACGACAAAACCTACCGCAGACGGGATATGCGTAAGTGTTTTAATCAAAGCGAGGTGACGCGCCGTCGTGACCGCTTGACAGGGCTCCACAATGTCCAATACAAGATGTGGAGCACTCACACCGTCACTATCGATGACCTGCCCATCACGGTGCTGAATGTTGAACTGCTGTGCGATAAAAACGTGACCCCATGGTGCCAGTGCTCTGAACCGATGAAGGTTAAAAAGCCATAGTGATTAATTTTGAATTAGTCAATGAACAATTTTGAACAAGTCTGTAGGCCTAATGTGTTTCGTTTGTTCGGACGTATCAACCTAAGGGAACGTCCAGATCTGGCGAATGCGCAGCTCGCGAGCCGCGCGCGTACATTTTATGTTCGTGCGCCGCGCGCGCGATTGATAGAAGTGTTGTAAGACCAATAAATGATTTAGATCAGTCAGATGGTTTCAAGCTTAGGGAATTTGACTAGGCTTCACAACTAAAAAGACCTTCAGTGAAATAAAGAGACCAACTTATTACCTATTTAATACATTTTGTTTTCCAGAAACTTATTACCGGTTTTATTACCAATCAGTTAGGTTAAATTGCATTCTAAGTAGTTTATAACATTTCTGCGTAAAACGACAATAGTTAAAAGATACCAATTAAAAAAAGTACACTGATTTTGACTGATTAGAAAATACGTAAAGTATAAATCATTTCACACTCGAAATCTTTTTGTAATAAAATTCAAGATTATTTCTAATGTTTCTCATGTCATATTTTGTCAAAAGATTGATATGAAGAGATGGGAATTTTAATTTGTTAGGTTTTTACGCCCGAACGAACGATACTTTTTCGTAGTAGGCATCCTGTTGCATTTTTTTTGTGTTCAGTGAATTTGCCAATATCAAGTATTTAAGCACGGAATAGTTAAAAAGATATTTAACTCTTCAGTATATTTAAGTATGTTGCTTTAAATGTAGTTTAGTATAAGTATGTACTTAGGACTTTAGTCAATTACGTCACAAGTTAATTAAGCCTTCCTTTTTTATCAAACAAATTGGCGAATCTGGCTCGGGCCCTGATTTATAGTGGTTTCACACTACGCGAAGTTACATCAGAGTTTAAATTCTCGCGTCTATATGGACTACCTAGTCTCGCGGCCTAGTCGCCTAGTGTAAAAGAACTAGCTAGCTAATTAACTTAAGATTCTGTTAAAGAGCATCTGCGTCAAGCTCAAGTGTTAAAATAAAGGACTATTACATGGTTATTGTTATTCGTTGATTTCCACACAACTTCAGCTCCGCCTCAATGAAGTCTCGCCGTTAGGCCTTACTTGCATGCATACGGCCTTACTTGTCAAGCGGCACTTTCAAACGTATGACTATGTACGAGAGGGTTCATGTAGACGCGACGTGTTTAGCGATGTCTGCAACAACGCCGTATTCAGTATTTATCTAGAGTGCCGGCACTACCGGCTGATCTTATCGTCTCAATAGACATGGCCATCGCTAGATTACCTTGTCTTGTCTGTTAGCTTCACCTACCTTGTACCTTATTGCAAAATCCTTTGTTGTTCTTACATTCATTGGATTTTTTATTTAGATTTCGAAGATAGTATATTTATTTGAAGTAAAATGCTCAATAGTAATTAATAATAACCAAGTCCATTCAGGTAATAACATAACATTATGTTGTATTAGTCACGATGAAGGTAACAACGCTATCTATACATACAAAATGCTTTGTCCTAAACGACTGACTGACTGACGGATCAACGCACAGCCTAAACCGCTGATCTTAGAGACCTGAAATAAGAATGGATTTTTAGATATTTTAAGGGGGTGAATAGAAATCACGTTGTCCCATACAAACGTTGCCCCCCCCCCTCCCAAAGTTTGTATGGGACAACGTGATTTCAGGGTCCAATCTATTTCAAATTTTGCATAAACATTTCGAAACAGAATTAAAGAAAGACGTATTTCGTATTTTATGAAAAACATCCCCTAACGGGGTTAAATAGGGGTAGAAATTTGTTTTGGGGTTAATTTGCTTCGAAGTTGATATCAATACTGCTTCCTTAGTGCTTTAATTGTCATTAAAAATGGTTATTTTAGTTACAGTTTTCATGTCGTACATATTGTTATGTCATATTGTCAAACATATTTTGATGTGAGAAAAATTGTGTTCGTAACTCATTATGAAAGTAAGTAAGTAAAAGAACTGACTGAACTGAAGACGGGAACAACAAGATTCTATACTACTATAGAAGGTACTGACTGGGAGGTTGTAAAAAGCAGTGACGAGACCAGTACTTGAAGCAAGAGCAGGTGACGCAATCGATGCTGCTGTAATTTGGAGCAAGGCAAGTAAAAGAAAGCGGACTGAAGAGCTCTCTTAATTCTGGCCATAAACATGATTGAAGAACGTTACTAAAACCAAAGACTTAGAATTAGCTCTAAAGCGGATGAGATTTAAGACAGCATACGCAAACCATCTTGGTTGGTATCTACCTACCTACAGACAATGATGGTGTGATAATGATGTGATGACGTCAGTCTAATGCTGGACATAGGCCTCTCTCAGTGTACGACAGTGATTCCAATTCTCGGCCAATGTTTTCCATTTATTTCAATGAGAATAAAGATACCTATTTTACAAAATAAAACACCACCCTACTTATTTGATAAACTATTGTTTTCTCACCGAAGTGTAAGGTCTACAGTGCGCCTTGGATGTCCGAGTCACAATACTGCATTTCGTGGTAGTTTTCGCTATTCTATTCTATCTATTCTACACGAAATGCTGGAATAACATACCTCCACCTATAAAAAGGTCTAACAATAAATTAATTTAGGCACAACTACAATAAGTATCTTTTACATTTGCAAAAAATATCTTGATTATAATAATCTAGCCAGCCAATATTATAATCTTACACGAATATTTCTTCAGAAAAAATGTTATATTAAGTTTTTCATAATTTAATGGCTTTTCCTAAAATACTGTAACTCCGGTTTTAATTTAATAATTTTATTGTTGTGTCATTTGTTTGTGTATACTGTTTGTATAAATTCAAGTATGTACATCTTGGTGGCAGCGCCCTCATCTCATCTCAGCTGGCATCCGCAGAATACCAGTGGTCGCGACGTGCTCTCTGCTGTTACGACCTTATACTGAGCGGATACCATTTTGGTACTTGACTCTACACACAGTTACGCAACTTATTTTATAAGTTTTATGATAAGATTTTTATATATGTGTATGTCTTGTACCAAATAAATGATTTTCTATTTCTATACAAATTATAATTTTAAGTAGGTATAATGTTTTATGTTTTAACATGTATTTATGTAAGTTATGCGTTAAAATAAATAAATATATTAATATCAAAAATAAAGTTCCTTTTAGAGCTCCGTAGTCTTGACAGGGAACCTTATAGTTATAGTTCCGTTATGTCCGTCTGTCTGTGATGATTATTTTTTTCATCGTCTACCCCATCGTGTGGGATATTGTTAAATAGGTCCTTTAAATTGACTTGGGGTTACTACGACTATTCTTCGATTAGGGGATCCGTTTGCGAAATATTAAACTTTAAAGTGTTAATTTTTGTTCCAGTATCTCGAAACGGCTCAACACTTTTTGGATAATATTTTGCACCCATTTAGAATTTTTTTTGGATTGACATAAAGGATCCTTTTTTATCCCGGTTAAATGTTCCTACGGGATATTTTATATAAACTAAAGATTACGTGAGCGAAGCCGCGGGCAACAGCTAGTTTGTTATAGAAACTTGAACGAATTTTGATTTAACATAATAAGTAACGCCTTACTTTAACAATCTTGGCATGTCTTTTTATAAAATCATCAGTGTATAAAATCAACGAAAAAACACAAAAATATTTATGTATTAAAGGATATATTAAGATAAGTAGGTAGTCGATTATTATTTTATTTTTTATTCAAGAGTGTGAATATTAACAAAATTAGACGAACAAAAAAACGGACCCTAAGTTTCATTTGTCTAACTTTTGATTGACATATTATTTTGTTTTAAGTGCATTTATTTTGGTCAGGATTCGAAAAACTAGAATTAAATTTGTAAATGTTGTAATTATGGAACATCGCTCATGAACGATAAATATCAATAGGATTTATGTTATAATTCTAGTGTATTTGTTTAAATATCACAATTGGCTTTAAGATAAAACTATGCAATAGAAAAAGATTAGATAATTATATTTTTCACCTATTGATAGCAGAAATATTTTATCTGCATTGATCTTTCATGACATTTTTTAGTTCTGATAAGTTGACTGTCTAAGGCTGGGTCTATACGCTGCCGGAAACCGTACGCATCCGCAAGAATCCGTTCAAAAAACGACCTTATTGCTTAAGCGAATGGATTGAATCCGCGTTAACCCGGTCCGGTTTCCGGCTGGGTGGGTATAGACCGAGCCTTACTGCCGCACTCAACCACGTCCATCCATCCATCCATCAGCCGAAAGATGTCCACTGCTGGACATAGGCCTCCTCCAAGGATTTCCACGAAGATCGCTCCTGTGCCACCCGCATCAAGCGGCTTCCCGCGACCTTCACCAGACCACGTCAATTAACAATAAAGTGGGGATTTAAATTTTTGTTCATTCAATAATAGTCTTTATTTGTGTGGCTTTAGTATTACTGGTTTTTTTCCTAAGTGACCATTATAAAGTTAAGTTATTTTTAAAGTTAAGTGACGTCAATGTGTGCGGCAATTAATCAAATTGGACAACATTCTTAAATAAATATAGATTTAGCAGAAACGCGATGTCACGATTAGGTCCACTTGTGCATTTGACTTGACTGATCATCATCATCATTAATTTCAGCCAAAGGAAGTCCACTGGCTGAACATAGACCTGGGTGCCTAGTACGAGTTGCACAAAACAACAAAGTCACTTTAATCGATCGAAAAGTAATACAAGTTAACATTGACGTTTCGAAAAAAGTAAGCGACGCGACCATTTTGTTGAACTCGCACTAGGCCCTCGGAAGTTTTGTTTGACAAAACTATACAGGTGTTAGGTTTCTAGGTTCGAAATCGATGTTTACGAAAATTGTACAAAGATGTAAAGTTGTTGAGTTGAGTTGTATGTTTGCAGAAGGTACACTCGATCTATGTATCTCATATGTCATACCTATTGATCGGACTTAAAATCTATCCATACTTCCTATTTCGAAGAAGATTAAGCTTATATCTGGATCATTATTGTTGATGATGGCTCCTACATTGATAAGTAGGTGACGTAATTTATGTTTTATGTTAAACCTGTTTGTTAAACTAAACTTTAAAATATTAATAAATAAATGATACGCATATCCGAGCGCGAACACGCGGTTCGCGAATACTGCTTAATAAGCAATTTTGCCTCCGAGTAGATGCGCCGCCCGCGCTCCCCACGTGGGGCCTCATCGCGGCACGCGCACGGCCGCGGGCCAGTCGTCCGAGCAACGCCTAAAGGGTAACCTGCGCCGCTCGCTCCCGGATTTGCGCTTTCGTGATCGTTAAATCGTGGTTTTACTTAATGTATTTAAGTTTCCTTCTCACCATCGACCGCCATCAGCTACAAAGTGGTCCTTACGAGCCTGATCTGCGACCTAGAAGGAATAAAACCTGCATGGAAGCAGGATGTCACTGGTTCAGCACACTCCCCACGGCGTTCAGACTCGCCAGCAGATGAAGAGGGGAGAAATTGAGCAGATGACTAGCAAAACAGAATACCTTGAAGTAAAATCCGACCCAATCAAGTCCAAAAAGATGATTGCAAGTGAGGGCAGCCGATCTACACGTACCTCATCCGTTGCACGGCGGCTCGAAATGGAAGCCGCACGTAAAAAAGCCGAAATAGAAATCGAAGCTATAAACGCCGCAGCGGAAGCGGCGGCAAAGAAAGCTAAAATACAAAAGTCTCTTGTAAATATGGAACTCAGCGCCGAATTAGCTGAACTCGACCTTGAAGATCGATCCATTGTGTCCTCAAGAAAAAAGGTCCAAGATTGGCTTAACACGTCTACTTCTTGCAATGACAAACCGACAAACGAAGAGATTGCAGTTTCCACCGCTCCCCAGCAGCGTACTGACATACAACAGCTGGCGGTAGCACTAACAGAAGCAATCTCGGCCGCCGCCACGAAACGACAAAATGGCGACCTACTCACAAGATTGGCCACATCCAAGGACCTACCTATGTATCGCGGGGACCCATTAGACTGGCTACAGTTCCGTAAAGCATATTTCGAATCGACTACACTATGTAATTACAGTGATACAGAAAATATGTGGCGCCTTCGTAAATGTCTACACGGCGAAGCAAAGGACGCAGTCTCGTCGTTACTCATCGACTGTGCCTCGCCTCTTGACATAATCCAGACGTTAGAACTCCGGTTTGGTAGACCGGAAATAGTAATGAACAAAATAGTATCACAGTTAAAGAAGATTCCTGCGTTACCACAGGCTTATCACACCGAACTGGTTCAGTTCTCAATAAAAATTAAGAACTACATAGCAGCTGCCAGTGCCATCAAGCAATGCGAGTATCTACATAGTCCCGAGCTTGTGTCGATCATAGTCTCCAAGTTACCTACACTACTAGTTACAAAGTGGGCGGACTACGCCTATACCGTTGACTTGACTGAAAAACCTAAATTAGAATGTCTGTCGGACTTTCTATACTTAGAAGCACAGAAGGTAGCTACTGCAGGTGTTAGTTTCATAAATAATCAGCCGGAGTACAGAAGAAAGCCTGAATACCATAGAAGTTCTAATAATAATAACGTGCTATTGTTTACCGATGATGAGCAGCAAGCTGAAAAATGTAAATTCTGTAAAACAACAACTACACACATACTAGAAAAATGTTTTAAATTCAAAAGAGCTTTACGCAAAGACCGCTGGCGATTCGCACGAATACAGAAATTGTGTTTCAAATGTCTTCAGTCACGACATGCCAACCTATCTACGTGTACAGCGCCCGTATGTGACGTCGAGGAATGTGGACTGCCACATCATCGCCTTCTACACTGGACGAAACCTAACTCTCCACCGGAACCCGCAGCAGACGTCGAAGATCAACGTGACAGTGAAACAGTGAACACTACCGCGCTACAGTGTAAAATCGTACCTAAAGTGTTGCTCAAAATAGTGCCCGTTACAGTGTGCGGCCCTAAAGGTAGTGTACACACGCACGCATTGTTGGACGACGGTTCTACGGTCACCCTAATCGCGTCTAAGATCGCTGATGAGGTAGGTCTACACGGCCAGCCTGTCACAATGCGCGCCCAAAGCGCTTGGGCCTCCGGAGAACTGGTATGTCAAACAGAAGTAGTTAGCCTTAATATCACAAACAGCGAAAATAAGAATTTTAATTTGTGCGCTAGAAAGGTTGACGAACTTAATTTACCGACACAGTGTCTACCAAATGTAGATATAAGTAAATATAAGACCATAAATTGTCATAATATTAATTTGTGCAACTGTGACGCCCAGCCTATGTTGTTAATCGGGCAAGATAACTATGATTTATTAGCTCCTCTTGTATGTGTTAAAGGGAAAACAGGTGAGCCATACATCACAAAAACTCTGTTAGGATGGTGTGTGCATGGGGTTACGGATAAGATTAATAAAAAATCATCTGGTCACTTTAACACTCTTTTATGCAACGTATCGTGTGCACCGACCCTAACCAACCTAACCGCGCCTTCCCGTGACTGTACGGCCGACGTATGGGCCGTTAGCGCAGAGCCGCGTTCTTTCGGTTCCGTTCCCGGTGCATCAACTTGTTTACTTACTCAGAGCGCGAATGCGACGCCGCCGTCGCACACGCAGCAGCCTGTCGATTATGAAAATATTATTACATGTGAAAATACGAATTCGAATCCTTGCTTTGTAAAACATGATAGTTACGAACGTGAGTTATTGAACTTGCACGAGTTAGTACGAAGTTTTTTCTCTTTAGAAGCTGTAGGTATAATGAATAAACCGCGACAAAATAAAGACGATTTACGCGCGATTGAGATATTGGATAAATCATGCAAACTCAATAACGGTTATTGGACTGTAGGTTTGCCTTGGAAACATGACGTCACAACTATGCCTGACTCTTATGATAATGCTTTTAATCGTTTAAAATCGGTGTTTAGGAAAATGACAGCAAGCGATGTGTATGCGTCCCGGTATGAAGACCGTATTAAGCATTTATTCATAAATAATTACGCTAGGGCTGTCAAGGACGGAGAGACTGGCGACCGCGTCTGGTACCTACCGCACTTCGGGGTAGACAACCCTAATAAAGGGAAGCTGAGGTTAGTTTTTGATGCTGCAGCAAAGACACAAGGTCGTGCACTAAATGATTTTTTACTACAAGGTCCGGACTTGTTAAACTCTTTGTACGGAATAATGTACCGATTTCGTGAATACCCTATCGCAGTTGTAGGCGATATTAAAGACATGTTTTTATGTGTAAAAATTAAAGATGATGACCAACATGCTTTAAGATTTTTATGGAAAAGCAGTGATAGTCAACCTGTGCGAGAATATGCTATGACGTCACTTATTTTTGGTGCTAATTGTTCCCCGTTTGTAGCTCAATACGTTAACCAATCCAAGAACCCAACGAGATTTCAGGATGAAATGCCTACTGCCGTGCACGCCATACAAACTAGTCAATATATGGACGATTATATAGATAGTTTACAAGATCTAGATAGTGCTAAAAAGATGGTAAAAGAAGTGTCGTATATTCACCAATCAGGCGGTTTTCATATGCGTAACTGGATGAGTAACATTCCAGAAATTCTCGAAGATGTGCCAAAGGAAGATCTAAGCGAAAACATAGGAAAGAATATGATAAGTAATTCCCCAGAACGCACACTTGGTTTATTATGGTTCCCTATCTCCGATGAGTTAGCATTTGATATTTCTTTGAAACGCATACCTAATGATATTCTAAATTTCACTAGAATACCCACTAAACGGGAACTACTACGCATAGTCATGTCTATTTTCGACATTCATGGCTTTTTAGGTCCGCTTACTATAAAAGGAAAAATATTAACCCAACAAACGTGGAAATTAAACATAAAGTGGGACCACCAAATAGATACAACATTATTTAATTCCTTTCGTGATTGGATAGTCCAAATGCAGAAGGTTGTCAAGCTGCGCATACCCCGCTGGTATTTCTCTGCTACCAGCAACCGACTCGAGCAAACAGATGCTACGACTGCTACGGCGAGGTGTCCGAGCGACTACGAAACCGTAGCTGCACCTACGATCGCTCCGACCTCGCAAGACGCAAGCCCCTCCGAACACATGAGTCAGAGTGAGACGGGGCTAGAGCTACACATTTTTTGTGACGCGTCTCCGCAAGCCTACGCCGCCGTGGCGTACTGGCGTAAGAAATACGACAACGGTAAAGTAACAGTTTCATTTATCGGCAGCAAGAGTAGAGTAACGCCGCCATCAAAGTCTACCACAATTCCCAGACTCGAATTGCAGGGCGCGTTACTTGGATGTCGTCTAGCAGATGGAATTAAAAGAGAACATAGATTGAAACCCGAATCTATTTTTTATTGGACTGACTCTACTACTGTATTACACTGGATTAGAAACGAGAGCAGGAACTATAAAACATTTATTGCAAACAGATTAGGAGAAATAGATGAGTTAAGTAAAATAGCAGAATGGCATTATGTTTCTTCAGAACTAAATGTGGCTGATTTGGCAACGAAAAGCACAGACTACGAGTTGAACAGTGACAGCGTGTGGTTCACCGGCCCTGAATTTCTTCATGAAGATCGTGCATTGTGGCCCGAAGATCCTGTAACGAAAACAAAAATTAGTGATGAAATATTAGAAAAAGTTAACGTAGTGCATGAGCAAAATGATATTAAAAAACGGTTACCTGTACCAGATCCGAGTAGATTTTCCAGCTGGTTGCGCTTACTGCGTGCAACTGCAAATGTATTGCTATTTATTGAAAGATGCAAGAAAAATAAACTTACCCAAATAAGTGATGAGTTGATGCATAGGGGGGAAAAGTTCTTGCTGCGCCATGCGCAAGCGCAAAGCTTTCAAGAGGAAATCAAGTTGATTAAGCAAGGAAAACAATTGAGACCTGATAGCCGACTGCGAACACTTACCCCGTACTTAGATACCGATGGACTGTTGAGAGTTAGTGGGCGCATAGACGCTGCGAAAGATGTGAGCGTTGAGGTGAAGTCTCCCATTATACTGGACGGACGTAATGAGACTGCGAGACTCATAGTGCAAGATTACCACATACGCGCGGGACACTCATGTAATGAGCTGGTGGTCAACGAGCTGCGCCAAAAGTATTGGTTGATCCGATTACGCCCTACTGTCCGCACTGTTGCCGCCCAATGCTACATTTGTCGCATACGAAAAGCAACTCCAAAACCACACAGGCTAGGTGATCTGCCCGAAGCGAGATTGACCCATCATCAGAGACCATTTACGGTTTGTGGAGTGGACCTTTTTGGTCCCATAGAGATCACAGTTGGACGACAAAGACCATTACGCTACGGTGTACTGTTTACATGCCTGACTGTTCGAGCGGTTCATATTGAGATCGTATCGTCCTTGACAGCCGACGCACTGATAATGGCGTTACGCAGGATGGCCTCACGCAGAGGCTGGCCAAAGTACGTATATTCCGACAACGGCACGAACATGAGAGGCGCAGATAAAGAGCTACGAAGAGCTTTTAATGAGCTAGATAAAGATGAAGTTACCTTGCAGGCCGTCAACAAGGGAGTTGACTGGCACTTCATACCTCCAGCCAGCCCACATATGGGTGGGGCGTGGGAAAGGCTCATTCGCAGCGTGAAAAGTTCCCTCAAGGTCGTGCTAAAGCAAAGATACCCAAAAGAAGAAGTGCTGGCCACACTTTTTACTGAAATCGAGAACATGATTAATAGTCGCCCCCTGACTCATGTATCCGTTGACCCACAGAGCCAAGAAAGTTTAACACCCAATCACCTTTTAATTGGATCATCATCGAATCTACCCCAACCAGGCGTCTTTGACGATCGAGACCTACTTTTACGAAAACAGTGGAGAACTGCACAACGTCTTGCTGATATCTTTTGGAACCGATGGATGAAAGAAGTCTTACCTGCTCTTGTCCCACGACAAAGATGGCAACGCGAAGGTGTCCAGTTTAAAGTAGGTGACCTCGTAGTAGTAGTTGACCCGGCGTCTCCCCGAAACCATTGGCCCAAAGGTGTAGTCGAAGTAGTGTATCCCGGTAAGGATGGACGAGTTAGGGTCGTGGATGTTAGAACCAACACCAGGGTGATAAAGCGACCAGTGACGCGAGTAGCTTTATTATTTAGTGATGAGTGTCGCCAAGTCGACACTAGGGGGGAAGATGTTGATGATGGCTCCTACATTGATAAGTAGGTGACGTAATTTATGTTTTATGTTAAACCTGTTTGTTAAACTAAACTTTAAAATATTAATAAATAAATGATACGCATATCCGAGCGCGAACACGCGGTTCGCGAATACTGCTTAATAAGCAATTTTGCCTCCGAGTAGATGCGCCGCCCGCGCTCCCCACGTGGGGCCTCATCGCGGCACGCGCACGGCCGCGGGCCAGTCGTCCGAGCAACGCCTAAAGGGTAACCTGCGCCGCTCGCTCCCGGATTTGCGCTTTCGTGATCGTTAAATCGTGGTTTTACTTAATGTATTTAAGTTTCCTTCTCACCATCGACCGCCATCAGCTACAATTATCTAGATTCAGACTTATCATAATCTAAGACTTGTACCAGTCAGTTTGATGTTGAAGAGCAGGGGTATTATTCCGACCGCGCGAACAAAAAACGATAAATATATAGACTAACTAAGCGCCGATTCTGTTGTTTAATAAAAACCACTTTCCTTAAATATGTAATTATTGAAAAATTT
The DNA here is from genome assembly GCA_950371115.1 of Anania fuscalis. Lineage (NCBI taxonomy): Eukaryota > Metazoa > Arthropoda > Insecta > Lepidoptera > Crambidae > Anania > Anania fuscalis. The sequence continues at coordinate 10,255,753 of OX493348.1, read as the reverse complement.
AAGTCTCAACAAAATAAAAACGATTATTTACAAAGGATAAGTAGTTTTATTTGAACATAAGAATCAGCCCATTAGTTTTTTAGCTTATATCTTTACATGGATTTGCTATTATTTTAATAAAATCGCATCTTTATTAGAACAAGGGCACAATAAAGTTTCGGAATTATAAAGAGCCATTTTAAGTTATCTTTTTTTTTTTGCATTTAATATGCTCTTGCTTTGGTATTATTAGCATATTGCTCAAAAGTAGACGTCCTTTACTTACAATTATAGATGACTTATTTTCTTCTTCTTCTTCTCGAGTCAATGGCAGTTAAATTCCCTGCGCCCAAAAAGTGGCAACATCAATGTAAAAAAAAAAACTAAAGTTAGTTATAAGTTAGTTGTTTTTTTTGTAATGACTTATTTTAGGAATGTTGTTAACAAGTACTACAGAAGTTTTTTTTTTAATTTTAATTGTGCCCTTATTCTGACGAAGGTGGGAATGTCAGTTTTAAATAGGTAAGTACTGATAACAATAGAAGCACTTTAATCAAAAAGGACAGGGGTGACAATTAAACATGTTTTAAATAAAATGATTTTAATCAAAAAGGACAGGGGTGTCAATTAAACATGTTTTAAATAAATAAATAATTTATTAAGCAGAATGTTTAAGCTTATTTTCTACACAATTCTTGGTGGCCTGAAGTACGAGTATATTTGGAATTATTGCATTGTACAGTCAGCCAATTTAAAATTTAATGACGCTCACTTCACTATAACAGCAACATCATAAGTGTCGCAGTCTTACAGATTAACGGTTGTAAAGTTGGCCGGTCATCTTATTGTGGTCATACAAGCGTGTTTTAACATACAGGTTGTACAAAAGCCGTAATCAGCGGGTCAAATACATCTTTATTCGACTTTAAAAACAAGAAAGGCAATTGTCTAGTTTTATTTCACGTTCCTAAAATGGTAATGTGTACAAGTTGATTTTTCGAGTATTATTAAAACTCTTATGCCCATCCTTGCATATTTTCGATGGACTCACACCAAAGTCGTTACTTAACTGTAAGATTTTAAAATTAAGCTGTAATATTGCTGACATTTAGGCCTCTGTAAAAACAGCTTCACGATAGATAATCTATTTTTTATATGAATTTACTTCATTGTCACAAATCCGATAACTTTTTAATGTGGGCGGCTATACATTTTTTCACAATAACAGCAACATATCAGTAAAATTGCTGAAACTGTGACATTAATATTAAAAATTCGTTGACTGTACTTAAATATAATTATGTATTAGATCATAAAGGCCGGATACTGAAACAAAATCAAAGTAAAGGCTCTGTTTTTTATTTTCATTGTGAATACGATAAAAGTGGCCGTAGAAGATTGTCACTTTTGCCCCTATCTTTGAGTGCAGCTTCAGTATCAAAAAAAAATTAAAACAATGTAAAATAAGATTAACTTTTGCTTCAATTACATTTAACATCTTACTGGGAGTAATGACTTGAAGCAATTAATTGTCTGACTCGTTTTCTAAAAGCAATAATTGATTTAATTATAATTGTTTTCATCGACCATAGTTTAAATTACGTAATTAAATTACAAAAGAATATAAACAACCCTAAGTTAGGAACATAATTTTTGTTGGAAATTGAGGTAAAACTAAATCTAAACCAGATCCTTAAACTAAAATAAGTACATATTTAATATGTATAATTAAAATATTTATAATATACATAGCACTTCGATTCTCTCGCTCCTACGCGACCGACGTAAAGCGACAAGTTGTGCGATGCGATTTATTACGACGAAAATATTTTATAATATAAACATATTCGGCCTTACTACAAAAAGATAGACACGTGTTGAACACCTGTTTACAGATAAGTCACCTAATTTGAAATGTTTGTTAGTAATATGTCTCCAATGTCAGATGTGTCAACATTTCAAATTGGTTGATTAATTTTAGACAAGTGTTTAACGCTAGTCTATCTTTTTTGTAGTAAGGCCAATTATGTCAGTTCATGTCTCGATCTAAGTGACACTGACAACGTAGGCTTAGTAAGCGTTTAGTTCGTTCAGACATTAAATTAAAATTACCATCTACTTGTATCAAACGTACTCTTTAATATTTTCGCATCGTGTCGTATTGCCGCCTTTGCCGTTCACATAGGACGCCTTAATTTTGCAACAGCACAGAATATACATAACAAAAACTGTGCTACGATGATGAGATCCGCTGGGATTTTAAAATGACTATATCTATTTTCATCTACAAGATTGTTTGGAATTCTACATGAAGGTTGTCAATTAAGTAGATCGAATTATACAGGATGGCCTAAGAAGTGAAGTCCAAGGCTGGGAAGAGTTGTGACCTTGTGACGAAGTTTGAAAGAGTCATAAGTACTTATGTTCCTAGGTGAACTTAGTGGCCGATTAGAGGTCAACTTGTTAAGAACATGGAGTTATTACTTAGTTTAATCGATTCTACTTAATCGACAGAAATATTAAATCTAAATGCAAGCTATCACAAGTTACTTTGTTCACACAATTGGATTGGATTCATGCTTAATCATGCTAACACCAATAAGCTGTAAAGTCGAGTATTTAAAATATCATCACCAGCCTATATCAGTCCACTGCTGGACACAGGCCTCTCCACTCCAAAAGGAGGATTTTGCCATAATCGCCACGCTTGGCAGGCGGGTTGGCGATCGCAGTTTGGCCAATGGTGGAGAGGAGACGCTGCTGACCGTCTTCTTGTGGCGGTTCTCCTTTTAAAATATGACTGCTGTGAAAACATACCCCTTTACTCGCAATCATACATGGTAATATACTTTTACTGGTGGGGGGTCCTTAAAGTTAGCTTTGCGTCTTATAAACGCTAGTGTATAGTCTTTTAAGACCAAAAAAAAAGATGTTATGATAAGGATATTAATTATAATAAGATAATAATCAGTCCTTGATATTATGCGCAAAAGCATTGCTACGATAAAAACAGATTAATATACTTTAGGTATTACTTGAAGAACTCGGAAAATAAAATTTTGTAATAATGTATGCAAATTACAATCGACATTTCTTATTTTGATAAAGTGATAAATAATTTAGTATTAACACAAATAAATTTATAGAACCCAACGTTTTTGCATTAAGGTTTCAAAAAAATAATAACAAAAATATGAAATATATACTTTGAGCCATAACTATACTTAGTGAAATTAAAAAATGAACACCTATTTTTGTTAGTACACAATTTTATAACGCAAATAATATTAATTTACAATTTCATAACACAGCTTTGTAATTTTATAACAAATCAAAGCTAAAAAACAAACTTTAAATGTATTCCACTGCAACTCTACTATAAATTCGATTTATAGTTATTATTGTAGTTTGCAAGCATTCTATATAGGGTGGTCCAGGCCAGATGGATATAAATTTTTTTTTAGGTAGTCTGCTTAGGGACCTATTTGTACCCGTCAGGAAAAAATCCGCTTACAAGATATATTTTTTTAATTTTAGAAATATCACCACTTTTTCTGAGAGAGCGCATTGTCTATTTTTTTTCTGAGAGAGTGCAATGTCTAACTAAGCACCTTAAATAAAAAAAATAGATTTTTTCATTTTAAAAGTAAATAAAACATTAAAAATTGTAATATTTCTAAAATAAAAAAATCATATCTTGTGAGCTGCTGACAAGCGTTTTTTTTTCCTGACGGGTAAAAACAGGTCCCTAAGCCGACTACCTAAAAAAAATTGTATATCCATCGGGCCTGGACCACCTTGTATATTAATTTTTTAATTAAAGTAAGTCAAATATTAAAAACTTTCATTTTTGAAGTGGAACGTAAGTCGTATGCCCACTATTTATGATATTGAGCGTCATACCAGTACAAAATACTAAGCTGAAGCCAGAAGGTCAAAAACGACCCATACATACGCTCTAAAAGCACTTCCAAAAATATACTTCCTCGCATCGTTTCGACCGTAACTCTTTGGCATTACCTCCTAAGAAGCATTTGGCATAAAAATGTCCAATTAAGCATGGCTCTACAGATATCAATTTCATCAAATTCAGAATCTAGAAGTACAAAGCCACTTCAGTGGGCACACGGCTTGCTTGCATGCATGCATAAACTATTAAAAGAAATTTTAACTACATTTCATGCATTCCTTTTGTTTTTGTTTTTTAATAATATGTACATTTTTTTAATTATCTTATTTCGTGCATTCATTTTTTTTTTTAATATTATGTATTTGTTTTTTTTTTATCTGTTATTTTGTGAAAATATTAATGCGTTTCTAATACACTTTCCACAACCATATTGGCTAGTATACTACCAGCTTACTTACAAATTCCGCCTGGTATAACCAACAAACTTTCGTTTTTTCGTCGTTTTAAAATCTTTAAGATTTACGTTAAGATTCAGCGCATGATGTACAAATCAAAACGAATGTCGTTCCAATCCATTTTGAAAAAAAAAACAATAAAAAAAATATGGGTGAATTCTCTATGATCTTAATTCAAGAAGTTAATAGTCAAAATCATCGTTTTTCATAAAATAAGATTGTAGCTACAGCTTTAATTTTAAACTGACAGAGGAAATGTAAACAAAATAGGACAATGCAAGGATAAAAGAGTAAAATAGCTTAAAAACCATAATGTCGCACGTAACTTACGCAAGCTTTGAAAGTCTTGCAGTTTTAGCACTTTTTATTAGCGGCCAGAGATTGTTTCGAAATTAATGACATTTTTGAGCCGTGTCTAAGTGGCCAAAAATATAACTTTGCTTTTCAAGAGGGCCTTTATAGTCAATTAATTACTAAAGGGAGTAGCTATCGTCCAGCGGGGGACAGTCGTGAACTGATTTAATCCTATATTATTATGTCAATTTGAATTTAGTTTAATCTTTACTCAAATGGCTACTTTTTATATGGGCTAACAAAGATAGAGAAAAAGAAAATAGAAGGAAAGCCTGGAATAGAAAACGAAAGCGACAATATCATCATGCGATTCAGACAATGACCAGTTTCTTTACATATCCCCAAAGTATTATTAAAACAGTTACAGGTGCAGTTATTACTAGAAATATATGGATTTTAAGTATCGATGCCTTGGTGGGTAAAAATAGGAATATATTGGTGTACATTTTAAAAAGCCAAAAATATGTCGTTACCCGTTTTCCGTCCCACTTTAACCTGTATGCTCGGAAAAAAATGATAATTGAATAACAATGGACCCGCGCAAACATTTGTGCGCGATCCGAGCTTAGTGCTTTAAACATTATTATTTAAAATGATAGATTAAGAATACTATTTATACCTGAATTTCTATACTACACCTATAACCGTAAAATTAACAAAAACTAATAGATAAGGAACACTTACACAAAGCCAAATATTGAAACAATCCATTCAGCTTTATTTTTGGATACATGAGTATGAATTATATGCTAGATAGAAGAGGCCGATGCTTTTAAACAGATTTTTGCCTGAGAATAATGCTATTGCTACCTTGACTGGATTGCTTCAGCGGTTTGTCTCATTGGCTTAATTTAACACGCTCATTGACAATACGACAATAGCCAGGGTACTGCAGTAAAAGTAAGCACTAAAACGTACTGCAGTAAAAGTAAGCACAAAAATGCAAGAGGCATGCAAATAGTTTTTCTTTCTTAGCTAAGTATTTGCTATTTTCTATTTTGGAATCCAGCATAAATCGCATTGCGAGTGAAATCTGTAGGTGTCAAAGATGCCCTTCGCATAATCATCGAACGTGTTAAATTCTATAAAAGAAAGGATACGTTAAAAATGTCCTAACGCAGGCATCGAAGGGCGCGCCGACCGCGAGTTAGTCCCCGCGCGCGCAACAACTCAGCTACAGCGGGCAGCCGCCTCCCTACGCACATACAGGCTCCACGTTAGCGGGACGGGGCACAGTACACATATACGCAGTAACATTTGACTATTCCGTCTGATTTTCAATTTAAACAGACGCGCCACAAACTTTAGACTATAGGTTGCCAGAACATAGCTAGAGTTATATAAATATATACAGGTTGACTTTTTATTACCATCCAAACCTTCTGAGAAGACTTCCGTGATACAAACGAACAACCTTTTCTATTGGACCAACTCTCTAACTGCAAAAAAAACAGCTGTTCCATACAAAATATCAATATTTATTCGACCAAAATGTATGGACTAGTTGAATTTTATTTTTGAATTAGGGAGTCGGTACAATAGAAAGAGTTGTTCGTTTGTATCACGGGAGTCTTCTCAGAAGGTTTGGACGGTGATAAAATAGTCAACCTGTATATATAGAAATATAATTTTATACGCCAGACAACACACAGATTTTCATGGTCTCTAATTAAGGAATAAACATCCTTTTGTTACTAGATATTCTTTTCACATGCGTCTGCTAGAACAACTCAGGTCCGAGATTTTTTTTCGAATTGACATGAACCGTTAATTAAAACTATCTTCAAATAGTCGGCGCATGTGTCTAGTGGGTCAATTTAGACGTTTGTTTCAATATGAGATACTGCTGCACATATGTTTACTGTGACCAAATCTATGTGATAGCTTATCGTAGCATACCTACTATAGCTATATTAATAACAAACTATTGTATACACCTGAAATTTATTTACGTAATATTAAAGTTACCAAAAGGCTAGCCAATTAATTTCTACAATATAAGCAATCTATACGAATAATATAAAGAGGCGAAATTTGTTTTAATAAAGCAGACAGGTAATCTATGGAATTGGTCAGATATTATTTTATCAAACTTTCTAAAAACTGAGTTGACTTTTTTATCTCCATCCAAACCTTTTGAGAAGACTCCCGTGATACAAACGAACAACTCTTGCTATTGGACCAACTCGCTAACTGCAAAAAATAATCAGCTGTTCTATACAAAATATCAATATTCATTGGACCAAAATGTATGGAACAGCTGATTTTTTTGCAGTTAAGAGACTTGGTCCAAGAGAAATATAGTTGTTCGTTTGTATCACGGGTGTCTTCTCAGAAGGTTTGGATGGTGATAAAGAAGTCAACCTGTATATAAAAATTAAATACGGCTTTGGCTGATACTAACACTAAATATATATTTATCCTAACTATATGATGGTATATTTACCATAAGCTACCACGTAGTTATTTACTAGGGAATGAATCATAAACATTCATGAACAAAGGGAAAGAAAGGCACATTACAAAACAAATTCCTGTAAGGTATAAAAAGAATAATTAAAACAACAAAACTTAATTATAATAAATGTAGACAATATATTATTATATTAACTTCTTTTGGTAATTCTAATTCTCTAATAAGTATGGGAACTTATACTTTTTCGAGGCTATGTTGATCCCATAGCAAAAGGTCGTTGTATTAGAAATGTAGAATCCCCTTTAAAAGAAGTTAACTAATAAAATAGAACTGTAAAGGTATGATCACATACATAAAATGTAAGAAAGTAGTTTACTACAACGAACAAAACTACAAATTGAGCAACACCAAACATTGACAATAAGAAAGGCGTCTATGATAGTAATAGCAAAAGTTATTAATACCTACAATAAACTAAATAAATATATTAAAATTTAAATATATAATTATAATTATTATGAAGCTTCTAATTATATAAATAAACTGCGTAAATATATTAAAAGATTATATTATACATTTTAATTACTAAATTATATTTGTACTCATAACAAGCTAAGATTATATAATTTCATTAATAGAAAAAGTCAGGTCACGTAATATAGCAAAGTTTATTTTAAAGCAATTTAGCATTCATTGTTTTAACAATAATTACGAAACATTTATAAAAGGTTCGAAAACACTATCACAGAGGGTGTATGTATAAATGTTGGGATAAATATATAAGATATAACTATTTAGTATATACATCTAAAACATCTCTCTTCGCCGAATTTACTAATACCTATTTTATTAATTATATAAACTCTAAAGGAAGTATACTTTGAGCTTTGGTTTAAAATTACGTACAGTTGGCCATAATAAAAATAAATATATGTTGGAAGCGAATGATTATTAAACGATTATGTATAATTAATTTTACATCGAAACATATCTAAATATTGCTGTGTTGCTATTTTATAGACCAACCGTACATAATATACAAATACTGATTAAATATTTGTGTGGAATAATCTGATATTTTTACAATTAATTCTAATACACTAATTACTTGGCTGTAAGAATTTTAACTTTGATTATTCAATTTTATATTAAATTTATTTTTATATACTTTTTTATTTTTTTTACAAATACTATGGATATAAAGATTATATATTGCTGAAAGATTCATAGTTTAATTATTACATTTAATTCATTATTTATTTATTTATTTATACATATTAATAATCACTATAATTTATAACTTTTTAGCAAAACAATGTAAATACCATCAATGTATAATAAATTCCACTACTGAGGATATTATATAATTGACAAATACTGATACCAATACCTTTTGAAAGGCTAAATAATAAATATACAGACGCTAAACAAAATGTATGGTGCAAATGCAATATTATATACTGCAGAGTTCAAATTATACCACTATAATAGTTTAAACATTTTTATGTTATTAATAATTATAAAGTAAATAACTTAGCATCATTGGGGTAGGGTGGGTGCAGAGGCCATATTTCTTCATGCAAAATACCGACCTTTTTAGCTTTTCTCCCCCCCTCCCCTAGTCACGCTTTTTTCCATCTCTTTAACACACACAGTCACAGTGACGTAATATGTAAACGACCCCGATCAATTCAAATATTATATACGCTAATTTTACGATTATACAAATAATAATACATAAGACGTCTGTATAAATACCGATAAATTCTATAGGTTCTGCAAGTCTTGTATATAATATTATGTATTTATTTTTTTGTAAAGTAATTAACAACAGTGTAAATTCTTTAGTATCGATCCGCTAATCGTTTGCGTCGTTATGTCGCGATATAGACAGGGGGCCTAGCGCGAAAGTGTATCTTTCGGTCGGTCGTATTAACCGATCAAATTAAAACATCCATTCCCCCGTATCAAAGGTTTGACAATTTATGAACAATTGAAAACAGTCGGGTTGTTTACACGGCTAGATTGAGTTGGTCATATTTTATCAAAGGATTGAAACATGAGACTGGCCATTTTAATTTATTAGGTTTATACGACCGAACGAAAGATACACTTTCACGCTAGGCCCCCAGGGTTTTTTGAAAAAAAAACAACAACTTCGCACGACTAGATAGCTAACATCATAAACAACATTTGTTCTACGAGTTTTATCATAACTCAATACATCAATTTAAAATGATTATCCTAGCTTTTATTGTACTGTCTTGACATTTGTAAGTCTATGTGCGTGCGACGCTCGCGCCCCGCCCTCCCCCGCCCCGACCGATGTGATGCGCACAGAGATAAGAACATTTATATGCAAAATTAAATTAATAATTATTTTTATATGAAAGTAAAATGTGTCTAATTATCTAAAGTGGTAGAACAAATGTTGTTGTATATAATTTTAGGTATCTAGTCGTGCGATGTTTTTGTTTATTTCATATACCCCTGTATAATTCATTTTTGCCTTTATTCTCAAACTTTGATAAAAAATATTCAGACTGTTATGTGTCGCTCTCAACTATTAATTTATCGTAAATTAATAGGGATGTTGACACCTTTTAGAATCAATTTATTTTTATTTGTATTATTTGATTTTTAATTTCTTTGAAATTAATAAATTGTTGGCAATCAGTGACGTCATGGGTTATTTTTTCCATGCAAAATCTATGAGATTGATTTCAGACGATCAGTATTTCATCAGTTCAGTCCATCGGTATTAAGTGACGAAAGGAGGTTGACATGTTTAGGTTATCCGGTCGGAATCCTTTAGATTAGACCAATCATTTTATCGATTGTAGATTCTACTTTTACAGACATAGGGTGCAATTTTGCACGCAACTCTTAAGTCTCTGGATTTTCTGGGTAATATTAACCCACGTCAGTATTCCGTCAGTGAATGAGTGGCTACAATGACCGATTGGCCGACTGATGGAATACTGATCATGTAACCTCCGTAATAAAAAAAACTCTAGTAATTCGTTTTGACATCTCATAAAAATATGTAAATTGAACGGCTCATGATTTGGCTGTATGGCTCTGTACCATCGCCTTTCGTGGATAAAATAAATCCTACTACTACTACTGTCAATTGAACGAACGGTGTCAACTACCCTATTGCAGAAGTTTGATATTAACATTAAATGTTAGCTGAGTATATTTCTAAGTACATCTAAATGTAAATTCGTGGCAGTATATTTTCGAGACCATGAACAATTTAATATCACCAAGATTTTACGAAGGAGAATCATACCTTATCCCAAAAAATATGACTAGGTTCAAATCAGGACTAAGAAAAACCTAACAATTTAAAAAGTATGACATATTAGTCATGAATGACATAAAGGTGGCATGCATTTTAGATTGGTTAGTTATGAGGAAGCACAGACAACGCTAATGATAGATGGCGCCAGAGTGTTTGGTCTTAAAAATTATTGTCAACACACATTGACAACCAATATCCACGCTAATGACCATTGAGGTAGAATGTACTAGCGTACTAGAGAACACATCTCGAACTAAATGTTACAGCCAAGCATTGTAGTCGAGTAGACTACAAAGCTTCAGTCAGTGTCAATAATTAGAGTTGTCCAAACTGCTTCTTTATTGTTCACCGTTCAAACTTTGTAGTCCACCGGGCTACAGCCTACAATGCTTGGCTGAAACATTTAGTTCCGAGATGTGTTCTCTAGTACGCTAGTACATTATACCTCAATGCTAATGACATGAATAAACACAAAAGACAATAATTGCTAATGAGTATCACTTGCAGACAGAAGCATCGTTTAAAATAGAGATCTATACTATTCTGTTGTATTAATATTAACTTTTCTGAACCTCATAGTGATTATTTTATCAGATATCATTTTATTTTTGGCAAAAACACTGAATTCGGGGTCAAATTATCACTACGGGCAATGCCAAACACAATGCGACACCTAGTGGGATAAATGCGCTGAGTGATTCCCCATTATTTAGTCAAGATTTAAGCCTAGAATATCATATATTTCGGAATCAGGTGACTAAAGTCTGTCAATTGTATTTTTGCTAATAGATACTTGACTAACAACGCTAATGAACTAAACTGTCCAAACGGCTTTGGCACTAGGAACTAATAAGAAATCTACTGAAGTCTAAACTATAGCTTCAGTATCGCTTATAACATGAATACCATGTTTAGTCAGAATCAACCTGACGATGTCATTACAACTCCTAGTTTTATAATTCCTACCGGAATCTCTATCTTTCAACTTAATACTCTTTACTTTATCGCAAAGCTTACTCATTTCGGACTTACTTTTCTTCATGTCTTCGGGATTCAACTTTCTTATAGTGGAAGAACACCGTTTTTTGATCACATTGTCCACGCTGAGATTTTTCTCCACGTTACTTTCGCTGACCCGGCGTTTATACAAATCGAAATCGCCATCTTCTTTAGACAGATAGCTATCGAGAGACCTGTATGTAGATTCGGCTAGACTTACCTTCTCGTCTTCAATGACGTGTTGAGTCGCATTGCTGACGATTTTAACGGCTTTACCGGGGACGTAGCTCGCGGGTACTTTGTCTATGTACGCCATCTTTGGTTTGATGGAATCCATGACGGGGCTGACAGAGTCTGTATGTGTATTGGGCATTAGGAAGTTGGTTTTCCTAGCCCTTTTGACTGTGATCGTTTCGTCTATGATAGACGGTTTGTCGCGGATAGAGATGAGAATGTTTTTGAAGCTGGCTTCTTCGGGCGAGGCCATGAGAACGTCTTGGGGTGATCGTTTGTCGTAGTTTGCGATTAGATCGTTAATTAGATTGTACTCACTGTGTCCGGGTAGGCGTGTGGGAGAGAATCTTGGTTAGTCTTTTTCACTGTATAATTTATATTTGTTGTTAGTAAAATAGTATACTTATAAAAAAAGATATAGGTACTTAAATAAAAACAAATATAAAAGGAATGCACATTTAAAATATAATATTTAATAAATAAATATATAATATACTTAATATAAATAGAATTTCCTAATGTATTTTCCGATATTATTTTGATAAAGGTTTTTCTTATTAATTATGCTTTTATATATTAAAAAGGCAAAAAATATGTACAGGGTCCATATTTGTGGACATTTCAATGATTAAAGATGTATATTTTCAGTATATTCAGTATATTAAGTTTATAAAACGAAAAAATCGCAGTTGATATTGATTTCTATGTGCTGAACTTAAGGTTATAAATCAATTTAATGATCTTAAAATTTTCTGGCAAATGAACTTGTTTATTGTTGACACCGCCTGGAGTGTCGTGATTATAATTCGCACGATTTCACACATTGTTCACCCCCTCCCTCCCCATTAATGACATAATTTATAAATCGCCCCTAAGCACACAAAATTTGCTGTCATTTGTACGGAACAGCGAGTCCGTCCAGGGAACTTTAAACTATATATTTTAACTATGCATAGTAAGAATCTGAGCGATTCAGTTGCTGCACAGACACTAAACTGCCTGGAATTTGAGTAGATAGTTTAAAGCTAATGGTAACCCCCCCAGGACTTCTGGTATCCTGTGTGGTATATACTCACGTGTCTCTCGGCTGTGCTCCATACAGACTGTGTCTCCTCACATACGCTAGAACTCCGTCGTCTGTTAAGTACTTGGCGCTCTCGCCGCGCCTCACCAGGCGTCTGATGACGGTGGAACTGACTTCGTTGGCTACGTAGTTCGTTACTAGGGTCACGTTGTTCTGGAATATAAAATAGATTATATACAGGGTTATTTGAAAAAAATCAACGACCTCGCAAGACTAGATAGCTAACATCATAAACAACAACATTTGTTCTACGACTTTTGATAATTTAATACATTTTAGTTTCATACAAAAATAAATATCAATTTAATTTTACGTCTGAATTTTCTTATCTCTATGCGCATCGCATCGCGCGCGCCGCTCCGTCTTTTCGTAGTGAATGGAACAAAGACTTACAAATGTCACGACAGCAAAAAAAAAGCTTGGAAAATCATTTGAAATTAATGTTATGAGTTATGATAAAACTCGTAGAACAAATGTGTTTGTTTATGATGTTAGCTATTTAATCGTGCGAGGTTGTTGATTTTTTTGTAAATAACCCTGTATATATTCAATGTTTGATGACAGTTCACAATTAGTATGCGAGAAGGAAACACAGTTCGTGGAGTTTATGAACTGGGTCCGAAACGGTATCATTGTAGTGCGTGAAGTTTACGACTACAAACATTTTTTCTATGGGACCAGCATCATTTATGTTTATGCATCTAGCGATAAGACCGCCTAATTTGTACTAGCCTTAGTAATTTCTTCTGCTTCCCCATAGTGAAAAAAGGTAAATGTGAAAGCAAAACATTAATTATTTTAAACGTATACAAGGTGTTACAAGAATAGAATGGTACATGAACTTTATCACAATTACAGCAAAATACAATTTTACTTTCTGAAATTGTGAAAATTTTCTTAGTCAATCAATTTAAGCAATTATTTTAAAATGGGTAACATTTTAACTAACATGACTTACACATGCTTATCATAATAAGGTAAAAAAAATAGTCAGTCAAAGGATTTTAAAATTTAAGTCCAAAAATTAGGGATTAATTTCAATTGAGTATGTTTTTTGTGGTAGATAAGTTCTGATAAGGTAATGTGACTGTAAATATTAGTTAAGTAAGAAAAAACTTACCCTATGTTTGTAAAGCATATCCGACTCGTATATGAACCGGCCGGGGTCGCTGCCGGCGCGGGAGACCACCACCAATCCATGGCGACCCACTATCGTGTCCAGCTAGGGACATAACCGAACGACTAGTTGAACAGATAATTTTGATACTCAAAGAAACTCACTGGCTTTGCTTATTTCAAATTAAAATCGTGTCGCAAAGATATATATATAAAAGAAATGCATACAATACTAGCATTGTCATGTGTAACATGCTACTGGAAGAACTAAAAACACCTAATGGACTGATTTTTGAAAATAGATTGACTAGCTAACTTTTGGACAAATGTTTTTATAGAATTATAATTGGCGACATTAATTTAATTTAATTTGATCTTATATTGTTATTTATATAAATAAAATGAAATCTAATGTCATTGGATAAATTTTTGTACGTTGCGAGCAGACTGAACACATGTACCTATATAAATTTTGTTACCTTTACAACTGTATTTTTGGCAAATAAATTGAACTTTGAACTATTATTAGATTATCGCCGTTTTGGCGCTGTAGGTCACTGTATAGGCAGATGTGGGGGTACAGGGTACCTTATTAATAATGGCTACAAAGATAGGCCATTAAAAAAGATCAATATCAATAACAATTTTAAAATGTAGTTTCTTGAGTTGTCGTCCTTCTCACACACAGCACTTTGACTATCATCATCATTATTCAGTCATAGGACGTCCACTGCTGAACTGAGATTGGCTGAAAACAGCCTGCATCCAGCGGCTTCCTGCAACCAGGCGCCTACCTGATAAATGAAATGAGGTAGGCAGTAGGTACTTACAAATGTGTGTTATTGATAAAAACCACAGATTTTCATCAATAAAACACATTAGTAAGTACCTACTCCCTTCCTCGAAATAAAATCAATGTCTGCATCTGCCTGCAACTTTTACCGTTTCGTTTGTCCACCTTATAGGTGGATGTCCTACTCTGCGCTTGTAGAAGTTGCAGGTATGTGGCCTCCATTTTAGAACCATTCTGCCCCATAGGCCGTCAGTTCTACGTTGTCCAGCAACAACACCTTGAATCTTACTTTAATTACTTCACTTACATCATCATCAGACCACAGGCCAGGAGTAGCAAAAGACTCCAACAGATCAGCCCCACACAGCAGCTTGACTGTCACCCGGCGGACTGGACCGCTATGCAACTTGTCTGGCAACAATACCTTGAAGCTTACTTTTCTTACTGCACTTACGTCATCATCAGAACACAGCACAGGAGTAGCGAAGTACTCCAACAGATCAGCGCTATGTATAGTCGACCAATTAATCTAGCAATAACACCTTTTCTTACTACAGTTACGTCATCATCAGACCACAGGCCAGGAGTAGCAAAGGATTTCATCAGATCCGCAACACGTTTAGTCGACACGTTGTACAACTAGTCTAGCAATAACATCTGCAATGAAACTTTTATAAATCACACTTACATCATCATCTGACCACAGCCCAGGAGTAGCGAACGACTCCAACAGATCCGCCCCACACAGCAGCTTAACAGTCACCCGGCCACCGGCCCCGTTGCGCAACTGGTCGAGCAAGTTGTCGGGCTCGTCGATGCTGTTGACGTTGAGCACGTCGTCCGGCAGCCACGAGGGCGGGTCCGGGTCGAGGGAGGAGAGGGAGGATATGTAGCTGTTTATTGTGTCCTAGATTTGGGGGAAAAAATAGGTTCATAAATCGAAAACACGAAAAAAAAGCGACATTAAATGGTAGAAATGAGATGTGAATATAGTTGGAAATTGTTTGCAGTCACAGGGTTGCTAAACAGTAAAGAAATGCCTACTGTATTCACATTTGCCTGATTATATTATTAGTTTTGGGTAACCATAGTACAATGTCCCAAGCCCAACTATATTTTATATACAATTATCATTAGACTAATGACTGATTAATCATTTTTATAAGAGCCTATAACAACTTTTTTGTAGGACCAAAAAAGAACCTTCTCATAACTGATGTGAGCTGGTCGGCGGTTTAGAATAGAAAGAAGCATTTTATATTTTTGCAATTTCAATGTTGGTCATAGTAAAAATTTATGTATTTTTATGCACTAGATTTACCCCTATAGGTTTAAGTTTTTGTTGCACCTTGTAGAAATCATAAAAAACAATGAAATACAAAAGTCTAGGACATAGGAACACCATCGCACATGCTGAGTGGACATACCAGTGGATTGAATATATCATATTTTGGTTCTATTATAACACAATTTTCCTCCAACGAACAAGAAAAACGACATGACAAAAAGTATTTGTCATGTCGTTTTTCTTCTATGTTTTCTTTAGTAAAGTAATTAAAGTTTCCATGTTACAATGATCATATATGTGTTTATGTGGAACAATAAAAACATTTCTATTCTATTTCTATTCTAAAGTAGCAGCGTGCAGCGTTACGAACGCGCCACTCCCGTGTCACGCCCGCGCTGCGTCGGACGGCTTTAGGTAATGAAATCCTTACCTGGTGGTACTGCATGGACACCCTGGTCCGGGTCCAGCCAGACTGCTGCGTCTCCCACTCCGACACCTTGATCCAGGATGACGAGCGCAGCGACAGCTTCAGCATTGCTATCCTGGAATTAGCAAAATAGTGGTTATAATAGTCATTTATTCAGTACTAGCTGTGCAAGTTCGTTTGCGTGAACTACAGCAAATTTGGTATATCACATATATCCCACGGGAACTAAAAAGTATCCTATATGTGTGCAAAATTTCATCCAAATCCGTTCAGCTGTTTACGCGTCCTCACAAACTTTCGCATTTATAATATTATTTCGTACCAACTCTTCATACGGGTTTTAGAGTACACTATTACATATCGCTTTGACATACCAAACATAATTATGTTCAGTAAAATTCAATCATTGTTAACGATTTTTTTTATGTAAGAGATAATAATATCTTCTTTGACCGATATTTAGATTGACCCCTAAACATACATAGTAATTAGTATACATTTATTGTGTTTGAATTCTTAATGCTGCTCCCTCAAGCCAGGATGACTATGAGTATGAAGGTGGACTCCCTTTTCCAGACTTAGACTCAAATTCGGTCTTTGTATGTGAGCCAGGATGACTCACCACAAATCTTAATAAATAAGACAAAGTCAGTTTTGTTACAACAGTTTTAGCTCAAGAACAGCTGGACCGATTTTCATGGCTTATAATTTGTTGAATTCGTCTCTGCCCCAAATAGCAGAATAAATAATAAAAACATTGAAAGAGCTGACAAAAAAAAAATACTGTTAGGCGGAACGTAGTTCGGCGTATCAGTTATACATAACTATGTAATAATACTAGTGTAGTGAATTACAAGACATTACATTTGTATAAGTTCATTGTCATATTTAACTGTTTGTACAGTAATATAAACTTGATAATTTAATCAAACAAAACTATTTTACTATAGAATCACTCAAATTGTTTATATTAGAATGGGAGTATTTTATAACAACCCTTCGTTCTGTAAAAGAGTAGTACATAAACTTTCCTTAGATATGGGCTTCCTCGAACACTGTCCATTGTTGTGTCCTTTGAAAATGCCAACAATTTCTCTTTTGAATCTTTTTATTCAATTCTCAGTTTGTATCACTTTTTTTTTTAATAGGTACATTGTTTAGAATTTCTTTTATCTGTTAACAGTATTGGTTTATTCCATGGTACATTTTGATATCATCTTTTCCTGAAGTACTATAACGTTCTGTAACGTACTGTAACGGGCCAATGGCCGAAGCTGGGATAGACTATTGGGAATTGATCGAGAACAAATTATTTCACTTAATGAATTACATTTATTAAAAGGTTCTTTACACGAGGAATGCAGAAAATACTTAACTTTTGAATCGTTTTGCTCAATTGTAAATATCAAGGTTTACTTTTATATATATTTTAATTATTTTTCTTCGACTCCAGATTTTCTAATGAATCCCGAAAACAAAAGTTCTTTCTACGTCAAAGAAAAATATTCAAAAGCAAGTTTCATATTTCGAACATACCTTGGTAGACGTAGAGGTTTTATTCGCTCGGCTATAAACCTCTACATCCCCCCCGGTAACTACAGTCACTTGCTGATAGATAACTTACTTTAGGACAAAATCAAAAAACCAAATTTAGAAGATCCATACATACACTGCTGAGGTTGATGATTAATATGCATGGATCAACTAATACTTGTTCTCATTGTTCGCATTTTAAGCATAATAGTTTAATTAAATACAGAAGCTAAAATCCCTTAATTTTAAAGTAGTGACAATACATTTTTGAACTAGTCCTAAGACCAAAAACTGGTGTTCTCATCTGCTTAAAAAAATTGTAGTAAAAATAGATCATGATGAAATTGAAATGAAACCAAAATTAAATTTTAGGTTCCATTTTCAATCTCTTGAAAAGTTTTAGTAATTTTCGATAGGAATGGTACCGGATAAAATCTGCATTAAGCTTCAAATAAGTTATCGGAAATTAGGACTCAGATTTATACAGTTCAAGGACTTTATCCCACTCCTATAAAATTATATGGAAGTGTTATTATTTTATTATGCCTACATCCTACTTATTATTTACCTGTGTTGTGCTGCAACTAGGTCCTTTTTTCCATAAGCATCGTGCACTGGAGACACTATACCCCCGACCACAGTCGCCAAACCCGAAGAATGCAAGTAATCGCGTGCAATTTCTATAAAAATCAATTTTTATATTCAACTTGCGCAATTGAAGATTGATCGCAAAAAAATTAAGATAACCTATGGAAAATTACACAATATAGTGCTATATTTATTTGGTTTTATTATAACATGCCAAATATATAAATAAATATTAAAATCACGAATTTTTATGATGATTCAAAAACTTACCAAACATTCGTAAATGCATGTAGGTCGGAGGGCTAAAACTACCGCAAGCCATCAAAATAACTTTTCCTTGAGACATTTTTTACTAAAATGCATTCACGCACTTTAGATTTATAAAATACTTCTGAATTAATTTATGACACACGAAACCACAACAGAAACACGACGTTCATTGATTAAAACTAATACTCGACAATGTTAAAATGAATGAGTTTACACAGGAATCAAATGCTAAAACCTGTCGTTTTTAATTTGGTAGGTTTATAAATCGCAACTGATTCTTGTATTTCACGCAAAGACATAAATAGTTGTCTGTCTTATTCACTTGACAATATGTTTCACCTTTACCAATACTTTAGAATAGCGTGTCTTTTCTGTATTAGAACCAGATTATTTTTGCTTGTTTTTCTCCAACGATAAAAGCTACATTACGATGTTGATTACACAATACACAACAAAGGGACAAGGGAGTACAGGGAAAGTCAGCAGTAGAGGAGCAGCAGACAGCCGAACGGAACGCAAAAGTCTACAAACAGATGTTTTGTCGTCTGTCAAGTCAGCAGCGTAGAAATTTCAAAAAAAAGTTTCGCGGATAATTACGGACGTGTGGAGTAATTTTTCTATAATCAAATTTAAAATACGTAGGTATTTTATGTACATTTTAATATTTGAATAAATTGCTGTTTTTTTATACTGAATTACTCAGAAAAAATTACATTTTATTGACATAACCTCAAAGAACTGGTAGTAAATACCGACAAAAATGCGTCTCAATATACGGTTGCTATCGTCTGCTGTACAAAAAAGACCCTTTTACGTGACGACCCCTATATTCTACGTAAATGCTGGTAAGTTCCTAGACGTAATATTGTTTCTTAGAGAATAACTTTGTTTACATTACATCTTATCTGCTTTCCGCTTTCACATACCTCTTTATAGGGTAATAAACCGGTCTTCTATTTACCTATTGTTATTAACAATGTTCCAAGGTGAAATTACTATTTATAGATACATACATATATAAATATATATACCAAGCAAGTATTATTTAGAACAAACAAGTATTCTGAAGACTGTATTCTGCTATTACCTTGTCATTCCTGCTCTGCAGAGACTTAAAAACACCTACTATTTGTAAGGTCACTTTAATGTCATAATTTAATGATACCTAAAAAAAACTTCACAAACATCTAATGATCTGCAAGAGGTAAAACTAGTAATAACCAGCAACATACAAGCAACAAACAGTATATAAACTGCCTGCTTCATAATAAATAATATTTTTCCCGCTATTACTAGTACATAGTAGCACTCTAAGGAGTCAGTTTATATGCTAAATTACTGTATTAGGTGCCCTCAGCGAAATCAGAGTGGCTGATATGATGATAATACTTGATTTTTAGTGCTGAAAGTAAAAAAAAAATACACTTTTGTATGACTAAAATACTTTATATTATACAAAGTATTCTGTGTTTTTCGGAAGGGCCTGTTAACAAGTTAAAATATTTATTTGGGTCTAATTCATTTTCAGCACCGCATCTAGGTCACCTCTATTCAGCTGTAGTAGCAGACGCCATTCAGCGATTTGAGAAGCTCATAAATCCAGACTGCAATGTTATATTTAGTACAGGTAAGTGACAATAAGTTTAGATAATATTTTTCCTTAATTCCTAGTCCGTCATGCTCACTACATAAATGTTTATGATACAAAAGAATATCTGCCAATACAGTGATCATTGGCAATTATTTATGTAATGCGATTAAAAATATATACATATATTGGACAACATCAGTACTATACTTAGAGACAATATAGAAAAGTTTGTTTTCTACATTGACCGGGAATTGAACCCTCAGAGATGGCGACGTCATATAGTCCGGCGTGCTCGCACTGCTCGCCTCTCGGCTACGGAGGTCGTCAAAAAAAATATATTAAGGAAGTGGTGCGTTTTGACAGCTCGTAAAAAGTATGTCCATTGATTAGTGGTGTCAACTAGCCTATTCATCATACCAGTTATTCTCCAGGCACAGACGAGCACGGCACGAAGATTCAGCAAGCGGCTGCCAAAGCGAACCTCCCCCTGCCGGAGTACTGCAGCAAGATGTCGGAGCAGTACCGGAGCTTGTTCAGAGAGTTCAATGTGGACTTTACTGACTATGTGCGAACTACAGAGAAGCGGCATAAGGTTGCCGTGAACCACTTTTGGGTAAGTTAAAGATACTTCCGTCACATGAATAGGAATTAAAGAAAAGCTTATAAAAATAATTCACCTGAGGTCGGTGATTTTTTTCAAGTGTTATTTATCTTCAATTAAACCTTGCATGGAATTGCTAAAAACAAAAAATTTACAATAATTCACTATTTGGGTATGGCTGTCATGAGAAGGTAGATTGAACTCAATATTTTTATAGGTATTTTGTTAAAGTCATTGGACAGTTTATGTAGAACTATAAAGCCGATACAAAGCATCTAATATACTTCTTACATCCTTCTACAAATATTCGGTTTTGCCGCCTGGCTGTGCCGATTAATGCCGGCACGAATATGTGTACGTAGCAACCCTTACCGGAGGACTATAGATGATAAATAAATTAATAACCTCTCGCTCAGCTTGCGCACACATGTGACGGGGCTATTGTTATCTTTTTTTTTAAACATAAGGGACTGCGCCCACTATCGACCAAGCACGGCAAGGCGTTTTTTGGTGACAAATAGTAATGTACCTTAATATTATAGCAATTGGGTTAAAATTGCAATGATAGTGATCTCAACAAGCTGCATTATGCTTAGGAATACCGAATTATTAATTTCAACCTTAGTTTCATAATATAAAGGTACATTACTATTTGTCATCTTAAATCCCCTAAAAGTCCCTTACGCATTTTCCTTAATATTGCTATAGAACAAGTTACTGAAGAAGGACTACATATACAAGGCGAAGTACTCCGGCTGGTACTCCGTCAACGACGAGTCCTTCGTGCCTGAAGCTCACACCAGGGAGGAACTTGTGGATGGGGAGAAAGTAAGTCATAAATCTATATCTATATACAGGGTGTAAAAAAAGGCTTAACGAAGCCTTAAACCACGAATTCTATACATAAAACCAAGTAGAATGCAAAAAAATAATTGCTGGGAAATGACTTTAATTTTTGGGTATCAAAAAACATAACTTATTTCTAACCCGCAATGTATAGCGCGCACGCCACAGACTATGCCTGTGTGTGTAAGCGGTCGGCGCGAGCGGGTGGCGCGAGTGCATTGACAGTCAAAGTTACAATTTTTTTTCAAAGATTTTTACAAAATTGACTTCTGTTCTCTTGTTCTGTTTGATAATACTAAACTTTTTCACAAAGACACATGATAAAAATTTTCAGTGCTTTTTTCATAAAAGGATTTTAAAGGGCACAGCCGGCAATGAATCGTGTGCATATTTATATAAATGCATTTCTGTTCGTTAATCTCGCTAAAACTCGAGAGCGGCTGGACCGATTTGGCTAATTTTAGTCTTGGAATGTTCGTGGAAGTCCAGGGAAGGTTTAAACAATGAGAAATAATGCAAACATTATGACACAAATAGGTACTACTAAAAACGTCAATTTTATTTTATCATACAAACTGTTCGTACAGGGTGAGCGGTACAAAGTTCGCCGGGTCAGCTAGTAAAAAATATAAATAATAAATTGTCTAGCCCCGAACTAAGCAAGCAAATGCAGTCCTATAGCGACTAGATAGATATTATAGATAAAACATACTTAAATACTTTTGTAAGCATACTGGGGTTACACAAACATTTGCCCCTTGCGGGATCCGAACCTGGGCTTTTTCGTACAGAGCGCGCGAACCACTACACCAGACGGTCGTCAAAATTAACCACATACGTACAATGTTCAAAATCGCAACAAATTTCTAAATATATTGTTCTAAATTTTGAACTCTCCCTCTTACTAAACAAGGTCCATTTTCGCCCAGGTGAAAGTGTCAGTGGAGTCGGGCCACCGCGTCGAGTGGACGGAGGAGACCAACTACATGTTCCGTCTAAGCGCGTTCAAAACGCATTTACAGGATTGGCTCAGTAACGGTAAGTATTGTCTAATTAGCTTCTGCGATCATCTACATAGACTTCAAAATTGAGCTAAATAGGAATGAGTATCAATCAAAACGAAAATGGAATTTAAACACATTGAGAGCCATGGTGGTCACCGGTGACCCCCAAATAATTGATTTTCTATTGTGTCTTGTTTCGTGGCGGTCAAAGGCTTAACTATCTTAATATCTACAGCGCCTCATCCCTTTCTTCTTCATCCCTTGATTGGAAACCATATACAATTGGTGTGCCGTCTCGTATGATTATATTAGTATGATTTTTAGTTTGCTGTTATTTTTATTAAGAACACGTTCTTAGTTTCCAAGGGTGTTTTATATGTATTATACACTTAAATCGGAATCGTTACTATATTCCAATATCATACCATCTCAGTCTGCCCCACGGTTGACGAGTAGGGAACGCTTTTGGCATTAAATCCGCCATTTGGAGCAGTTATTTTTTGACTGTGCATAAAGTATGTATTATAATTAAATCATTGTAAATTTTTGTTTTTAGCAATTCCATGCAAGGTTAATTGATGATAAATAACACTTGGAAAAAAATCATCGTCCCACCTGAGGTCGATGATTTTTTTGAAGTGTAATTTATCATCAATTATACTTGAATCATTTTTTTTTATCATTTTCAATCAGAGTTAGCGCTCCTGCACACGATGCCGCCACCGGCGCCGTCCCCGCGCCGTCCCCGCGCCGCCGCCGCACGTTACACGGTAGATACGCACCGCGTACAGCACGTCACCGCGCCGTCAAACCATAATTTAATCAATTAAAGTTTTAATTTAAGTTATTATGGATTGTGCTGCATATAAATTTGGTGCCAAACAAATATTTTTACTTTCTTTCTTTCAATTATAAACATATAAACTTGGTGAGATTCTCAATTAAAGAAACAAACGAAGCATTTAATTTCCAAATTCGCGTTTCATTTATCGTAATGCCTGCAGACATCAACATTCGATTTGAGAAAGTTTATTTGGCACCAAATTTACATGCAGCATAATCCATAATAACTTAAATTAAAACTTTAATTGATTATATTCTGGTTTGACGGCGCGGTGGCGTGCTGTACGCGGTGCGTATCTACCGTGTAACGTGCGGCGGCGGCGCGGGGACGGCGCGGGGACGGCGCGGGGACGGCGCGGTGGCGGCATCCTGTGCAGGAGCGCTTAGAGATACAAGACTGAACAACACGTTACAGACGGCGTGATAACTCCCAGCAAGTACCAGAAACAACTGCAAGACCTCTTAGAGAACGAGGTTTACTTCCCCGACATATCCGTCAGCAGGCCGGCGTCGAGGGTGCACTGGGCGATAAGGGTGCGTTTATTTAGTATTTATTATGGACCACAGACCCGGTATAGTAGCTTTTATTTTAAGTGGGTCGGTGAATCTATTTCTCAATGGTTTCCATAGAAAACCAGCGTCATGACAGTCTGTGCCATGGCAAAAAGAATGAGTGGCAACCATTTTGTTACGATAATCGTAGTATTTTTTTGTTGTAGCTATTCAGTTATTATTGTTTAGGATATAAACCGAGTATTTTATTTTTCTTTCTTCCAAATAAAATGTTTTCTGTTTCACCAAAGTTCCGCCATTTTTTATTGCCAGTGTATCTGTACTGTTTTAGAATGGGCGAGATTTGTTATTTCATACTCAATGTTAGTAAAAATCTGTTAATTTTACTTTACACTTCAGCCCTTAAAAAAAATACATTTAGTTTTTACGAGGAAATTTTTCTTTTTTTTTCTTTTCACACATACCTATCTACCTTGTCCTGACAATTTATTTATTTATTATATTGCCCTCTCATATTAAACATTTCAAATTGCTCGGTCATTATGTATAATGTCCATTTAATCACTTGATCAAAACAACACATCCAATCCACCACAATACTATGTATTATACATGTATAACTATAACACTCAATGAAACGGGAATTAACGCGATCATAATTTAGGTACAAAAAGTTACCTCTTTTGCCTGACGTTTCGATCGGGTTACACTGACCGTGATCACAGGCTGACTGGAACAGCGATGTCTTCACTCCGCATGAGAGGCAGATTCTTCCTCTACCTAAATCTAAATTATGATCGCGTTAATTCCCGTTTCATTGAGTGTTAAATTATGCAACGCAACGCGAAAGTTTAAAAGTAATTATGTATATGTGTATATGTATATGTAGACTATACATTTTAGGTGCCCAACGACTCAGAGCAAAGCATCTACGTGTGGTTGGACGCGTTAATTAACTATTTGACCGTCATCGGCTACCCCGACGAAGGCGCCATGGTCGCGAGGGGCAGGCCCTGGCCGGCGGATGTGCATGTGGTGGGGAAGGATATACTCAAGTTAGTAGTAATACTCAAGTTGGGAATAATACTTAAGTGAGGAACAATACTCAAGTTAGGAATCAAATCAAATCATTTATTTGTGATACACAAGTTAGGAATAATACTCAAGTTAGGATTAATACTCTAGTAAGTAATAATACTCAAGATACGATTAATACTCTAGTGTAAGTAAAAATACTCAAGATAGGATTAATACTCTAGTAAGTAATTATACTCAAGATACGATTAATACTCTAGTGTAAGTAAAAATACTCAAGATAGGATTAATACTCTAGTAAGTAATTATACTCAAGATACGATTAATACTCTAGTGTAAGTAAAAATACTCAAGATAGGATTAATACTCTAGTAAGTAATTATACTCAAATTAGGAATTATACTCGAGAAAGGAATTAATACTCAAGTTAGTAATAATACTCACGCAAGGTCGTCGATCGATTCGAAGTCAAAATTAATTAAATAATTTTTAGTTATTTATTTTTAAAAATGTGCATAGTTTGGATGATGGACGGTGCTCGTAGCTCAGTGGCGGCAGCGCTTTGGTATCGATTACTAAAGTTAAGCAACCAACGCCGCGGTCGTGAGTGGATGGGTGACCATTCCGACCATATTTAGTGGCATTTATCACGAGCATCTCCGTGCTTCGGAAGGCACGTTAAAAGTTGGTCCCGGCCAATATCGCTTGATATTGGTCGTGAAGCCTAGTCAGAGGCCTTAAGGCGGCTTGATAACATCTGACAGTAAGGTTTGGTCACTGGTCTTACAACACCCCTCCACCGCACCGCACCGGGCCCGCGTGGTGGAGTATGGCCCAAACCACCTCATAGTTGAGGTGAGGCCTGTGCCCTGCAGTGGGACGTATATAGGCATACTTTACTTTTATAGTTTGGATGTTACCAGACTAATAGATCGATCGTTGATCGACAACATCGGTCAACGGCGATCGAAGTTAATCGACTGATAATCTTATGAACACGACTGACGTTGACTAATCCATTCTACCATAGATAAGGCCGTCGATCGACGATCGATCAATTGGTCTTGTAACAACCTTAGTACCCGAAAAATCGATTTCGTTAGGGCCCAATGCGCATCACTATAATTGTCACAGAACTCACGCTAATTTGAAAACACTATAATATGGAATCCTCTCTAGATTCCACGGCATATACTGGCCGGCCTTCCTCATGGCCATCAACTGGCATCCGCCGCGACGGCTGGTCTGCCACGCGCACTGGACCGTGGGCGGCGCCAAGATGTCCAAGTCTCTGGGAAATGTACTGGATCCGAGGACTACTCCCGTGGGGCATTCTGCGCTGAGGTACCTTCTGCTGAGGGAGGCTACTATGGCTACGGATGCTAGTGAGTTAACTTGCTATATAATATAAATATATAAATATTGGACAACATCACATACATTGCTCTGATCCTAAGGTAAGTAGCTAAAGCACTTGTGTTATAGAAATCGGAAACAACGACGGTACCACAACACCCAGACTCGAGACAATATAGAAAAGTTCGTTTTTTACATTGACCCGACCGGGGATCAAACCCGGAACCTGATGATGGCGGCGCCATATACAGTCCGGCGTGCTAGCCTCTCGGCTACGGAGGTCGTCAATATTCTCAACCTAACTTAGAAAAAAACGTATAACTTAAATTCTAGTTGTGTCTTTACAAGAATTAGGAATATATAAATGAATATGGACAATATTTGATATTGATGTTTTTAAAATAACAACCAATTGCCCGGAAGAGGGCCTATATACAGAATGAAGAATTTCATTTCATTATTTTTTTCATAATTTATGGCAACGATCGATTTTAACCGCTTTGAAGTAATACATCAGGGTTAACCCTAATAAAACGCAGGTGATAGTTGTGGGAGGTTCTAGGCAAATTGCTAGGATTAACTGGCCGGCCTTGCAACCTATCACATTTGACGGTGTCCAAATTCCGTTCAGCAAAATTGTAAAAGACTTAGGCGTCCATATTGATAGCACCCTCAGTTGGACAACTCAAACTGCGGAAGTCAGCAGAAAAATGTTCGCAGTGGCAGCGTCACTAAATAGGCTTCGTAATTTCTTACCCATACCCACTAAAATTGCTCTTGTTCAGGCTCTTTTGTTTCCCATTTTAGATTACGCAGATTGTTGCTATTTGGATTTGGACGAGAATCAGCTTAACAAGCTTGAGCGCCTACAAAACTTCTGTATCCGGATAGTTTTTGGTCTACGGAAGTATGACCATGTCAGCGAATACCGGTCCAAGCTTAAATGGCTCCCAATTTGACTCAGGCGGGATATGCATATTCTCTCTTTACTTTTTACAATATTGTTTAGTCCGAAATCACCTCCGTATCTGAAAGAGCGCTTTCAATTTCTGCAATCATCACGGGGTCATGACATGCGGTCATCCAAAAGCCTGCTTCTTAAATTTCCTCTCCATACTACAAACTATTATACGCGGTCGTTTACTGTTCAGTCAACCCGTCTATGGAACTCCTTACCCTTAGTAATTCGGCAATCTGAATCAATTTCTGTTTTTAAAAGTCGGCTTAAAGCACATTTTCTTGCACTGTGAGAACAAATCGTCTCTGGTTTGAGAATTGCTGTTTCTGAAATATCACTGGTTGTTAGTCATGCTATTTCCTGGCATATAGGTATATGTATATATATATGTATTATATTTAAGTATGTATGTATGTTTATTTTTATCTTAGCATTTGTATTTTTTAGGTATTTTTTGTACGTGTATGTAGTTTATACTTATTGATATTAACATTGTAGGTATATAAATAAAATTACACAATAAGCACTCTGCAGCACTTTCCCCTTTCTTTGTAGTTGTCCTCTGCCTAAAGGTTGTCTGGAAGAGATCGCTTTTTAGCGATAAGACCGCCTAAATTGTACATCTTTCTGTAAATATCAACTGTAACTTCTTTGTTTGGTGTGCAATAAAGAGTATCTATCTATCTATCTATCTACATATTTTGTCATTTGATTTCGTTTTAAGCTACATACATATATGCCATTATAACTATGTATTTCCATGCAAAATATATTAAGTTGTACTTAATCTCTATACTTACCTCAATTTTAGGGACACTGTAAATTAAACTCATCTCAAATTGTAACTAACGTACCTTTTCCAGACTACAGCGAAACAAAACTTATAAACGTATCGAACTCGGAACTAGCAGACACTCTCGGGAACTTAGCCTCGCGCTGTTGTGGGGTAGCACTGAACCCCAGACAAGAGTTCCCTCCGTTACACGTGCAGGAGTTAGCCGCCTGCAAGCAATCTGACGTCACTGTTAAACTGTTGGACTGTGTGGAGAGACTGCCTGGTAAGTCTTCACTATAAGGCTCGGTCTATACCCAGCCGGAAACCGGACCTGGTTAACGCAGATTCAATCCACCGCTTAAGCAATAAGGTCGTTTTTTGAACGGTTTCTTGCGGATCCTAACAAATTCCAGCAGCGTAAAGCCCGAGAGACTGCTGGTAAGTAATGTAATTATATAAAAAATATCAGACTTCAGCATAGGTAGGTTAATATTGTGCGTCATGTTGATGTGGGGTAGCGCTGAACCCCAGAGGCATGGTTGCCTGGTAAGTGTTATAATTATAAATACTTTCCGACTGGTATATAGGTAGATTTATCATTTTTGTGCATGTAACGTTGCTCGTGGGGTAGCTCTTAACCCCAGACATAAGTTCCCTTAATAACATGTGAAGGAGCTAGCCGCCGACCGGACCCCAGTAGGAATGGTATTAAAGATAGGTAGTTTTAGTACCTCGCGCTGCTGTGGGGTAGCTCTGAACCCCAGACACGAGTTCTCTCCATTACACGTGCAGCTAGTGGGGCACATAGCACGTAGAATTGCGCAGCTTGGGACGTCCCCCACAAGGTGGGCAGACGACCTGGTAAAGGTTGCAGGACGCCGCTGGATGCAGGTCGCGCGCAATCTGACAATCTGGAAGTCACTGGGGGAGGCCTATGATCAGTAGTGGACGTTCTTTAGCTGAAGTGATGATAATGAAGCATTTGCAGACTGGTATAATGTTTATCATTATTTTTCCTCACTTTGCTGCGGAGTAGTGTAGAACTCCAGCAGAAGTTTCATTCGATACATCTACCACTAGCAAGCATTATAAAAGTAAGACCGTATAAATTCCCATAGTCACGAAATAAGAAATCGGACAATATTTGTTTGTTAGGGGCATCTTCCAACTCACCCAAACCTAAGCCATTTTACAGACTATGACAATTTATTGGAGTCGGCCAAATAAAAAAATAAATCCTCTCGCTTAGTCAATTATGTTTATACAATTGTTATGTTTTTTTTCCGAGCATACGGGTTAATAAAACTCTCGTTCCCTCCCCCAGCGACCTGCCACGAGCACTACACCAACTACCATTTCTACAAAGCGGTAGACGCGGTCATACACGCCCTTCATCTCGCCAACCTGTTCTTCGAGACCCACAAACCTTGGGAACTTAGAAAGAAGGTAGAACACCAAAAACACCTCGACATAATCCTTCACATCACCATGGAAACGCTAAGGATATGCGGAATCATACTCCAGCCGATCATCCCAGATATGTCAGAGAAATTATTAGACAAATTGCAAATACGAAAAGATTGTAGATACTGGCAACACTGCGAGCGGCCATCTTGGAGTATACCAGACGCGATATACGAAACGAAGTACATACAGAATGGCAAATTCGTGCTGTTCCAACGAGTGTATGTGGACAAAAAGAACGTGCAAAAGAAGAAAGCTAACGCGTAGTGCGGGACGAATTGTGATAAGCTAAATAAACTGTTTTTTGTACTGAATTTTCATAGGTTTTGAAGCCGAAAAAATCATATTCTGCTCAAATAAGTACTTTATTGTATGGGAATAATCTTCAAAAAATTGCACTTCGTGATTAGAATGAGACTAATAGATCTGCTGTTACGGATTAGGAGGAGTGTTTTTAGTGATTTACTTGTTGGCATAGTCCCATTTAAAAAGATGTATGAATTGATTTTTTTGTGGCTACAAAACCAATGAAAACACCGTGTACTCGGGGATGTGCTCTATTATTTTAGTCTTAACTGACCCGACAAAGTCCTTAAATTGGCTTCCATCACAATTTTAAAATAAGGTCATACGATATTAAAATGTTTGGCACCATTAAGGCAAAAGAAAACGATTACGTCTCTTTGGCTTTTGAAATAAATAAACAAATGATATGGAAGAGGATTTTTTCAAAGCCTTTATGGTAAATTATAAAATTGGTGCAAATAATAATAAATTCTGTGTAAATGTGTAAATATGTAGAATAAACTAAATCATAGTTGTTTTCATATTCATTTATTTATTGCCAATTAAAAAAAAAAAAAAATTTGCTTAAAAAACATAATGAATAAAAAAAACGCTATCACACTAGGCAATTTAGCCGCTAAATTGCATTACAATACACATTAAAACCAGACGCAATAAAGGCCTGTTTTACAATGTACAGAAAGTGCCAAATAGATATATTACAGATAAATTATGTGGAGGATAAAAGTTCTTGAACTTGATGTGTCATTTAACGCTATTTGACGGATGTGCAGAGGCGTGCGGTGCATATACGACCTCCGTAGCCGAGAGGCGAGCACGCCGGACTGTAAATGGCGCCGCTATCTCTGAGGTTCCGGGTTCGATCCCCGGTCGGGTCAACGTAGAAAACAAACTTTTCTATATTGTCTCGGATCTGGGTGTTGTGGTACCGTCGTTGTTTCTGATTTCTATAACACAAGTGCTTTAGCTACTTACCTTAGGATCAGAGCAATGTATGTGATGTTGTCCAATATTTATTTATTTATTTATATAGGCAATTAGACGGTGCCTACCTGATATGTGAAATGAGGTAGGCAGTATAGAGGAAAACCACAGATTTTTATCAATGAGACACCTAAGTATTTACTGCCTACCTTCAGGTAAAAACACCAATGCCCGCCACTGGTCGTGAAATGCTAAAATAGTGTTTATCCTTCAGATAAGCAATAAATTGCTTTTTCATAACTTATGCAGAACTTAACCGTACATTGTGAAACATGCTCTAGGTTATTTAGTTTTCACGGCTATAGCCGTTCATCGTCTGATAAAGATTGAAGCCGCGCAACTGTTGTTTTTATATGGACTACAGTCGCGCGGCCTTTCCGCGTAGAATGCGACCTACGCTCTTAGGCTCGGTCTATACCCGGCCGGAAACCGGACCGGGTTAACGCGGATTCAATCCATCGCTTATGCAATAAGGTCGTTTTTTGAACGGATTCTTGCGGATGCTTACGGATTCCGGCAGCGTATAGACCGAGCCTTACTGCCGCACTCGAGAGACAATTTACATTTTTTTTCTTTCAAAAAAGTGTACTTCCGGCCGTCTGAGCCAGAGTCCTAGAGAGATCTCGCATATCTAGGCTGATAACGAATCGTAGGTGACGGCGATATACCTAGGTTTCATCGTTTGTGACGCAATAGATTTTTTGAAAAATGAAAAAAACCTGGCTCAGACAGCTAGAATTTCACTTTTTCCGACACTCTGGATCTCAAATTCTAGAGGGTTTCAGGGCCCCGTTTCTTATTAAATGTTTAGTGACGCGATATGTGACGGCATCTAAAGTAGTTTCATCCATTTTGATGGAACGGTTTTCGCAGAATCATGAAAAACGTGTGGTCAGACAGCCTGATATCCGGCCGTCTGAGCCATTTTGTTTTTGCAGATATATAACGAAATATCACATTTCAGACTCATCTTTTTGGATTTTACTTTAGTGACGCGATATGTGACAGCTCTCGACCAGATTTGAACCTTCGTTACCCACGCATTTAGGAGCCATTCTAAAAAAACTGTTGGCACAGACAGCCGGAATCCGGCTGTCTGTGCCAGCCAGTTCTACCACTTCCAGGTGTTCTACGTAGCTGGAAACTGATCTAATCGTTAGTGACGGCGAGTGTTAATACGAATTGTCGTTTGTGACGGCTCTATGTGCCGGCAAACAAAAGATATAAGCAAATCAATTGTTTTCCATACATTGATGCATTGGGGTGACCACACTTCACACGTATTAGGTATGCAAGGACTAATAAAGAAGAAAATCCTGGCCAAATTCCCCCGTTTCACGACAGCTGCTTGCCGTGTTCTTTTAATACGTATTTACACAGACCTATGAAGGACCAATCAACACATGATTATTACTTTTTGGGTTTAGAGTGACTTGTTTAGGGTACCTAAGTAATTCAAGAGAAAATATTGTATAAACACGCTTACGAGTAATTTGTTTTACTGGAAATAAGGCTATTTTTTATTTGTCAACTTGTCCCACATGCCTACGGACCATTTGGGACAAGATATTTTGCAAGTCATCTGATGACTTGCGGAATAGAATAAGAGATTCTCCCATTACTTTAAGTAATTCACCAACTCGTCCCACATGCCTACGGTCCATTTCAGCAGGTAGGGCGCGGCCGGGATCTGTTCCCCGGCAGCCACGTTGTATATAAGTATAGTAGTGTGACACCTGCAGGATGGCCTCTACGATGGTGACGGTCTTGCTGGTGCCGGGCGGCCCGTGCAGTATGGACTTGCGGAATAGAATAAGAGATTCTCCCATTAAGTAATTCACCAACTCGTCCCACATGCCTACGGTCCATTTCAGCAGGTAGGGCGCGGCCGGGATCTGTTCCCCGGCAGCCACGTTGTATATAAGTATAGTAGTGTGACACCTGCAGGATGGCCTCTACGATGGTGACGGTCTTGCTGGTGCCGGGTGGCCCTTGCAGCATGGACTTGCGGAATAGAATAAGAGATTCTCCCATTACTTTAAGTAATTCACCAACTCGTCCCACATGCCTACGGCCCATTTCAGCAGGTAGGGCGCGGCTGGGTTCTGTTTCCCGGCCAGCCACGTTGTATATAAGTATAGTAGTGTGAGACCTGCAGGATGGCCTCGAACAATAATTAGTATACCTATCTAAAGTATTATTTCTAATTCAATAATCAGTCTTTTCTCGATTCTAATACAATCACAATAACAAATTACCCATAGCTGCCTAATAATGTTCAATTACTTAAATGCAATCATCAGTCATTCTTTACCGATTCTGGCACCGGCAAGACCGTCGCCATCGTCGAGGCCATCCTGCAGGTGTCACACTACTATACTTATATACAACGTGGCTGCCGGGGAACAGATCCCGGCCGCGCCCTACCTGCTGAAATGGACCGTAGGCATGTGGGACGAGTCGGTGAATTACTTAATGGGAGAATCTCTTATTCTATTCCGCAAGTCCATGCTGCACGGGCCGCCCGGCACCAGCAAGACCGTCACCATCGTAGAGGCCATCCTGCAGGTGTCACACTACTATACTTATATACAACGTGGCTGCCGGGTAACAGATCCCGGCCACGCCCTACCTGCTGAAATGGACCGTAGGCATGTGGGACGAGTTGGTGAATTACTGAAAGTAATGGGAGAATCTCTTATTCTATTCCGCAAGTCATCAGATGACTTGCAAAATACTTTGTCCCAAATGGTCCGTAGGCATGTGGGACATGTTGACAAATAAAAAAATAGCTTTATTTCCAGTAAAACAAATTACTCGTAAGCGTGTTTATACAATATTTCCTCTTGAATTACTTAGGTACCCTAAACAAGTCACTCTAAACCCAAAAAGTAATAATCATGTGTTGATTGGTCCTTCATAGGTCTGCGTAAATACGTATTAAAAGAACACGGCAAGCAGCTGTCGTGAAACGGGGGAATTTGGCCAGGATTTTCTTCTTTATTAGTCCTTGCATACCTAATACGTGTGAAGTGTGGTCACCCCAATGCATCAATGTATGGAAAACAATTGATTTGCTTATATCTTTTGTTTGCCGGCACATAGAGCCGTCACAAACGACAATTCGTATTAACACTCGCCGTCACTAACGATTAGATCAGTTTCCAGCTACGTAGAACACCTGGAAGTGGTAGAACTGGCTGGCACAGACAGCCGGATTCCGGCTGTCTATGCCAACAGTTTTTTTAGAATAGCTCCTAAATGCGTGGGTAACGAAGGTTCAAATCTGGTCGAGAGCTGTCACATATCGCGTCACTAAAGTAAAATCCAAAAAGATGAGTCTGAAATGTGATATTTCGTTATATATCTGCAAAAACAAAATGGCTCAGACGGCCGGATATCAGGCTGTCTGACCACACGTTTTTCATGATTCTGCGAAAACCGTTGCATCAAAATGGATGAAACTACTTTAGATGCCGTCACATATCGCGTCACTAAACATTTAATAAGAAACGGGGCCCTGAAACCCTCTAGAATTTGAGATCCAGAGTGTCGGAAAAAGTGAAATTCTGGCAGTCTGAGCCAGGTTTTTTTCATTTTTCAAAAAATCTATTGCGTCACAAACGATGAAACCTAGGTATATCGCCGTCACCTACGATTCGTTATCAGCCTAGATATGCGAGATCTCTCTAGGACTCTGGCTCAGACGGCCGGAAGTACATTCAAAAAAGGACTTTATTCGATTCAAATTTAGTGTTACACGTTTTTCTCAACCATTAAAGTTAAGTGACGTCTTAAGTGCGGCAGTTAGACACAATCTCACCATTCTCCGTTATTCAATAACAGATAGGTAATCAATTGATTAACAAAGGTATAGGTATTAGGTAACCTAAGACAGTACCGAGGATCATCTGTAATTGATTAACCAAGCTTGGCGACGTTGGACTTGTCTTTTATTTATTTTAATTAAAAATGTTAATCTTTTTATATTGGCCACCATAATGGCACCAACTTCTCTCGACGTTGCGTATGAATAATAATAGGCATGTTATTGATCTAATTGTTTACCAATAGGGGAATCGTCCTTGCACGAAAAAATACTTAGAACTCTTATACAGGCTGTCCCAAAATTAAACGATAAATGGTAGATGGTGGGTTTGCTAATGACTACTCAAGGAAAAATATAAAAAATATACCTTTTTTAAAAATATACAATCAAAAATGATAATCCTGGAAATTTGACACCCCTTATGACCATTTATAACTACCATGACCACAATTTCTCAAATATTCCTATTTTTTTTTTTGTATCAGCAACCTAAATAGTACTGCTGCTATCCACCACAATTCCTAAATATCCGAATTTAAAAATTATTTACTAAGTACTGTTAAGTTTGCTGATACGAAAAAAGTGATATAAATATTTGAGAAATTGTAGTCTTGGTAGTTATGTCATAAGGGGCGTCAAATTTCAAGGATTATCATTTTTTGTTTGTAAATTAGAAAATAAATGAGGCTTTTTTTCTCTTTTTCCTCGAGTAGTCATAAGCAGGCCCATCAGCTGCTTCTATTTTATCGTTGAGTTTTGAGACATCCTGTTTATCAGCATTTATGTTTTTTTGTCTAAGTAAAACAATGTTTTTTTTTAAGTTATTTGTATAGTACGATTTGACATCAAGTAGAAAGGACTGCGCTCTTAAAGTTATAAATTTGATAATATGTCAAGATTCTTTTCTTCTCCTCCTATTACTTTATAAGGATTTTTTATTGTTTTAATGTCAATTTCTTCTAATGTACTGTTATATTGTTATTTCTTAATCACTTCGTATCCGCAATAAATCGTACAGACAACAGCTAACCGATAGGAAGAAAACTTGTATTTTCATATATTGAAATTGAGAACTCTCATCTGATGATGATTGATTTTAAAATCCATAACTTAATTAACTCACATGCATATTGTTAAAATCCAATTTAATACTAGTGCGGCTTGTCAAAACATAACTAGTACGGACAACAGCACGTCGACCTACCACAAAATGTCAAATTTTCTCATTTGAAAATGAACTCTATATGTCAGGCTTAAAGTTGAAAATCTATTGGAGAATTTTTGACTTTTGGGGTAGGTCGACGTGCTGTTGACTGTACATGTGTTGTCAGCGCGTCAAAAAAAAGTCAAATACATTTTCTACAGTCGATTTTAGGTTTAAAGTCTCTGGAACAGATATAATGTGCGGCGTAGGTAGAAGAACACTACACAAAGTTCAATCTCAATTGAGGAAAAAACCGGCCAAGTGCGAATCGGACTTGCGCACGAAGGGTTCCGTACCATTATCTATAAAAACGGCAATGAATCACGTTTGTTGTATGGGAGCCCCCTTAAACATTTATTGTATTCTGTATTTTAGCTTGTTGTTATAGCGGCAACAGAAGTACACCATCTGTGAAAATTTCAACTCTCCGACTATCACGGTTCATGAGATACAGCCTGGTGACAGACAGACAGACGGACAGCGGAGCCTTAGTAATAGGGTCCCGTTTTACCCTTTGGATACGGACAGTGGCGGGCAATGGTTTTATTTCGAGGTAGGCAGTAGATAGTTACTAATGTGTTTTATTGATGAAAATCACTGTTTTTCATCAATATTACATATTTGTAAGTGCCTACTGCCTACCTCATTTCATTTATCAGGTAGGCACTGCCTAATTGCCTATATGCACTGCACGCCCCTGGATACGGAACCCTAAAATACGTTTTCTCTTCTAGTTTGTTAACCCGTTGTCTGTAAATATTTCGGATACTGACCAAGTGACCTATTTTATTGTTGTAAGACTTCCTGTGGTGCATTTTTGTGTAGTTCTAGTCTAGCTCGTAGGTTAGTTTGTGTTCGACTGATGTTATTTATATTTTGAGATTAAATATTGTTGAATTATGATCAAGTGTTTTCATTTACTATCTTAGGATTTGCCTTTGATTTTGCATAATAATATGCACAAGAAGACACTCTGCTAGTGACCTATTTAATTAACTCTCCGAGAAACTGAAAATTCAACCACCGATTTTATAATAAATAAACAAATATTGGACAACATCACATACTACATTGTTCTGATCCTAAGGTAAGTAGCTAAAGCACTTGTGTTATAGGAATTAGAAACGGTACCACAACACCCAGACCCGAGACAATATAGAAAAGTTCCTTTCCACATTGACCCGACCAGGGATCAAACCCGGAACCTCAGAGATGGCGACGCCATATAAAGAACGGCATGCTTGCCTCTCGGCTACGGAGTTCGTCCTTATAATATTAACAAAGAAGACGCTCAAAAGCCGTATTAGAATCTTATTTTTACAGAAACTAAAGTAAAAGATTTGAAATAAAACAAACACGTCTATATCGGAGTCAATTTATTTATGAATACGCTTATTAAATAATAATATTTGCACCAAAATACTGCAATAACGACTAACAGTACAAGAAAGCTAAGTTACAATTTACTATCAAGCTAGAGTACGCCGTACCCCACAATATCGACGCCTCAACATTAGTCGAAATGCATCAATGAGTATGATACAGGTATGATCCTCTATAATATATATAAATTCTTACAAAAATTCGGTGACAAGTATATCCTTAAATGCTTAATGTATTTCAGCGAGCCCGTTGCAGGAGTGTAGCCATGTCATTATTGCTAGTGAAATCAAGTTTCCGATGTATGAAGTTTGTTTTTTAAATTATCCGAGTCAATAATCGAAGTTAGATTCACTCTTACCAGGAGGCCTAATACGAAAGTGCATCGTTCGGTCGGTCGTATTATCCGATCAAATTAAAACATCCATTCCCCGTATCAAAGGTTTGACAATTTATGAACAATTGAAAACGGTCGGTTTTTCTACACGGCCAGACTGGCCATTTTAATTTCTTAGTCTTATACGACCGAACGAAAGATACACTTTCAAGCTAGGCCCCAGAATGTATATTAAATATTTCTCTAGGTCGAACAAGGTGACCTGGTTCAGTCACTTATACACTTTCACATCCCACTACTAGCTACGCTCAATGCAACGGATTGGTGTGAAAGTAAGACTCCACCGAAATCATGAGTAGAACTGAGCGCAACTTTTATATCTATTTTTGTAATTTGTTCCGAACTGTGCGGCATTGTTGCGCACACCGGTGGAGTCTTACCTTGTGTAGCGAGACAACTGCCAAACTTTTGTACTGCTTGCTATTCAAAATACAAAGCGTCACAAAAAGATTTAGCACTACGTCCAGCCAGCGAGTTGCATTTCATTTGAATCTCCACACTTAATGAAGCCAGACATTTGCTGAAATTTCGGCTAAATACGCTTGTTTTTAAAGTAAGACGAAATTTTGTGACGTTCTTTGTATTGCTAATACTTTTGTCTAGCGACGCAAACGTTTGTGCGAGAACGCATGTTAACTGAATTACGCGACCAAAAGTTCGGTAATTAGTTGTCGCCACACTTAACACTTTAGTAAGGAGACTTATGTATGTACACGAGCTCCCTGGGCATTTGAGCATTATGATGTGATGTCGCTGGGCTGAATGTTGCCAGATAGAAGTAGAAT
The DNA here is from genome assembly GCA_950371115.1 of Anania fuscalis. Lineage (NCBI taxonomy): Eukaryota > Metazoa > Arthropoda > Insecta > Lepidoptera > Crambidae > Anania > Anania fuscalis. The sequence continues at coordinate 10,217,129 of OX493348.1, read as the reverse complement.
AGTTCTACTAGGACATTGAAAAAAATCGATTTTCCAAAGATTTTTTGATTATTGATAAGATTTTAGTGTTGACCAATTCAGAATACCCTAAAATGTTATATATTTTAGTCTTTTTCGGGACTATTCACGCCAAAAAGACAATTCTTTTGCATGATTCGCCCTTCAAGTTTAAATTTTGAACTTGAATGGCAATATTGTTTGTTTCTTTTATCTGGCAACATTCGCGCAAACGACGCATGATTTTCCGAGCGTCGCGTTTGGACATTCACAGCCGATTTTGCAAGTTTGCTTCGAGTATCCAAATGCTACAACGGTAGGAGAGGAGACAGCACAATGAGGATGACGATCAGACACGGCGAGACGACAAAGAACAGTTTCATTACTAACTTACCGATACGAAGTCGATTGTGCAGTTCAAGTCTAAACGTCAAAATGTTTCTATCTCTCTTATACCACATAGATTAGACAAGGACAGTGCGACTTTCAACTTTCAAGTTTGATAATTGTCACGGAATCGACAACGATAAGTATAAAATTGTCATTTAAACACTGGTAACAATAAATTGTACAAAAATACTTCTGAAAAGATTTCTTGAACAGTTTTTTTCAAAATACCCAAATAAAACAAGTTGATTGGCCCTATACTGTCTCGCCGGTCGTTACTTTTTAATATTAGGTTATTCTAAAGCGCTGATGAATACCGTACGCTCGCTCATAATAAGCCTATTTTCATTTATTTTGTTCTTTTATTGTTCTTATTAAAATAGTATAATCAGTTGAATTTAATAGACATGTAATTTTTAGTGGAATGGACGAGAAGCGAGCGAGCGACCGGTTCCGATATCAGACTAAGTTTTGTGCCAGTTACAAAAATAATGGAGTTGATTCTGAACAATTAACACATAAATATTCCATACAATATGAATAGGACAAGACCTTTGAGCTTTATGATCAAAATTCAGAATCAACAACATTCAGTAGCAAAGACATATCTTACAAGATGACTCAATACACCGCTAAAAACATTATTTTTAGGCTTTTTTCCAAGTTTTAAAATACAATATAAAGGTACACATCAAAATGCATTAATTCTTACACTCTAATACAATATGGAAGTATGTTTTTTATACTGGCAATGTACAAAATATGGCTTCGAAATGTTATAGGACAATTTGTGCGATCTTTTATGTTACAAGTACACAAAATACCATCTGCATTCGAGGACATCGATCGACAGTAACCATAGACACGTCAATGCCATAGACAAACAGTTCACAGACAATTCGTTTCCGTATTATTGCTCGGTTGTTTTTTTATTCTCCGTTTCACAACTTTTTTTTACACCTCTCGAAATTAAAACCTACTTTCTAGAGTAACGATAATCTGACAAGAACTAAAGCAAAGCTTTTTTTAAAAGTAAAAGTAACATACAAAAAATAAATTCGAAACGTAACGGCGACTCTACGAACTGCCTAAACGTTAGAGAAGCCATTAATGTCCTAACAAGACATACATTTACAACCACAAAAACAATAATCCCATAATTTTTTTTACAAACCTTACAAAGTCATTTTAACTTCAACAATAGTGCTAAATCTGAGACGTATTTCATAGAACATTCATCCTTTTCGCACTCACACGATTCGAAAAAGACAGAATATCTGTTAAAAATGGTTTAAAACACGTCACAAAATCATTTGGCAATGACGCTGATTTTATCTACGCTTAAAAATGACTAAAATAAAAAGTTCGTAAAATACCTATCTCATGTATTAAAATTGCCCCCTATCTACATACATACACCAATATCGTATTCTATATATAGAAACATTAAACAATATCAAAAAGTTTCGAAATACACATAGATGAGTAATAAATAAATAACGTACAATTAATTACAATGTTTTGTTCGCGTTATTACGAAGTTAAATGCCATAAGACGCAGATAACACCTGGCTATAAATTATGTAGGAAGTATATCGCTGACGGTTGGTTTCAATACTAACAATACTTAGGGTGCCACTACACTAGCGGTCGATAAGACAATAAAATTAGATGAATCGATATTATAACCTCACCAGTCGTTCCTCTAAATACATTTAAAAATATACTGTTAGGTATAGCTATGTGGTCGATCGACGTTCGCAGTTTGTCGACCGGTATCCCTCAATCAGGAAAAGCTACGGTACCAATCTATCGACTAGTGTGGTGGCCCCCTTACGGTAAACTCATACATTTCTGTGGCTCGCTTATTTGACCTGTTAGTGAACGCTATAAATGAGTCAAGGGGGGTAAAATACAAGCGCTTAAACAATCTCGAATTTCTGTGACACACTTATTTCAGTGATATTCCATTATAGTGGAATATTACTGATATGAGTGCGTCACAGAAATCAATGAGATCGATATTAAGAGCAATCATGCAATCAGTCAAAATGTATTTTGTATTATTACCGAAGCACAGCGCAGTGCAGTTTAATTCTAACTGAGGCCTAACTCCCGTAATTTTAAAGTAATCAAAATCCAGTTACGATCCAGTTTCAATATCTCAATATAAATCTCAGTTTCGTTCCATTTTCAGTCTTTAAACTTTTAAGAACTATAGTTCCTTGCGTTTTTGACTTTGACGAGAAAACAGTTTTTGATTTCAATGTTGCCAGATCCTCGAAACTGAATATTGAGTGAAATTACGGGAATACGGCATATGATTGAGCTGACATTTTATTCATTCGATACAATCATTGCAATACAAACGCACGCACACACAAACAACCGAAGTAAATGTTTGACGCTGCAAACCCTGTTAAATTCAATTTTAACTTAAACCAGTTAGTATTTATATTAAAGTTAATGTTAATTTTTAATTAAACGCTCCAATTGCATTGTACGAGGTAGCTGAAATGTCTTTCAAATTATTTACAAATATTGCATTGCTTTCTTGCTGACAATAACATAAATTCCTTTAGCGCAATAGAAAAACTATTTAAAGAAAACAACAGGAGAATATACACACATACATCCTATATTCCATTGTTTTATATACAGTACATATTTTAATATAAATCGAAAGAATCGTTTCGTTTCGAAATCAATCCACAACATTAATAACGTTATCAACCACAAATGCAACAAGTTTAGAAACGTGTTGAAAATAGATAATTGTTTTATTTCATTTGTAAACTTTCTTTTAAGAGGTTATTCTACTGCTTATACCAAATTTTACTATGGCATCAACGTCGGAAAGTGGAGACCACGCAGGGGCGTGCAGTGCATATAGGTAATTAGGCAGTGCCTCCCTGGTAAATGAAATAAGGTAGGCAGTAGGTACTTACAAACGTGTGTCATTGGTGAAAACAACTGATTTACATCAATAAAACACCTAAGTATGTATCTAACGGCTACCTCGAAATAAAACTAATGCCCGCCACTGAGACCACGCCTTGGTGAACGTAGTGTAGGACGCCCCCCGATGGACCGAAACCTTAGGAAATTGGCCGGAAGTGGCTGGATGAAAAAAGCGGGATATCGTGCTCTTTAGCACTCTTTGGGAGGCTTACGTCCAGCAGTGGACTGCAATAGGCTGAATAGATAGATCAAAATTAAAACTCTAAAACAAGTTTCCATACAACCTACAACAAGAAGTGTTTTCTTTCAACGATTGCAATGTTGGTCCTATAGCAATTGTTGTTATTGAGAAGTAGAACCACCCCTTACAAGGAAGTTTATTAATAAAATAGTACTTTATAGATAAATATATTCACGTTATTCGATAGATACATTCACTGCAGGAGTATTATACATATTTGGAATAAGACCTTTATGTACTGTAATAAATAAATATGCAAAAGACAAAACTGAAAACACCAACTGTCATGGTCTCGAATCGAATTAAGGAATTATCATCATTGTGTTACAAGATTTTTAGCTCATTTGATAAAAAAAAAAAAAAATTGGACAACATCACATACATTGCCCTGATCATAAGATAAGTAGCCAAAGCACTTGTGTTATAGAAACGACGGTACCACAACACCCAGAACCAACCCGACCGGGAATCGAACCCGGCAACTCATCGATGGCGACGCTAAGTCCAGCGTGCGAGCCTGTCAGCTACGGAAGATTAATTATTTTTGTCGAGTCCCATATAAAAACGTTTTAACCAATATACTAGCTTTACTTGTAACTAAACTATGCAATAAAAACGTTGCAATTTCAACCAACGGAAATAGAAAATGTAATCTATTAATAATTTTCATTGTTATTACAGAAATCAATCGTATCACCTTTATAACACTTTATTCTGTTATATAGTAATAACTCATGCAGCGAATGTACTTCTATATTTCCCTATCCTACGAAATTTCCTTTAATTTTCACATTAATTAGTGGCGAGAAACATTAACGACGCGGCGCCACGATTAAAAAGATACCTTACCACTAAATTGTTCATGTTCCAACTTCCAATACCGCTAAGTCGCAACGATTAAAACCAAAGCGACAAAAACACCGACAGGTACAAAGAGAAATGCATCGTATTGCTAAAGATACAAGGTCCGTTTTTGTAGCGCTACCCGTAACCGTTTATTTAAAATTGATACTCAAATGTAGATTTTCGAGACTGATTTCATTTGTCAAGTTCACACCCATTTCATACATTCTATGCCAATTTGCCATATAATCAAAGATACAAGGTCCGTTTTTGTAGCGCTACCCGTAACCGTTTATTTAAAATTGATACTCAAATGTAGATTTTCGAGACTGATTTCATTTGTCAAGTTCACACCCATTTCATACATTCTATGCCAATTTCCCATATGATCAGTAGACATAATTATGGCTAAGCGATATTGTTTCAAATTATTGTAGTAAGCTTATGAGTTCCCCTATAATGGACAGGCATCATTTCAACTATAAGATGGTCATGAAAATGCTTTTTTATATATAAAAAAATATTCAAATTGTTTGCCGGATATCTTAAATCCACTGTTTTACTCTTCTTTATCACATTTTTATAAGGAATTCTAAAAACATCAAAAATAAACCTCATTAGCAAAAATACCTACGAAATTTTTATCGGTATTATAGTTTGCTCATTTATGAAGCTATTGGGTTCTGCTACACGTCGTAACCTACATGTTTTTTATATTTATTTCTGTTAAGTTGAATTGTGTAATTTCTCTTTTTTCTATGGACATTTGGTCTGAAATAAACGATTAAAATTATTTACAGGGTTGTATTTATTTAAATTAATGAATTGCTAATCAGATAGGTATTTAAATAATCCGATACGTACGGCAGACATTGACATCGTTCAACACGTCACGAACCGGATTTCATTACTTTGTAACGTCCATTTCTTTGTATGAAATGAATGTCGTTTCCCGGTGGCCCGTATCGGAATCACACATTTATCAGTGTTCACAATAAACAAGTTCATTTTATCAGCTGATAAACCCAGAGCCGCGTGAACAATACACTAATTTCGCCAACAACACCGGAGGCGCCGTGGCTTAGTTGGTTAAAGCGCCTGTCTAGTAAACAGGAGATCACGAGTTCGAATCTCGTCGGGGCCTGGGTGGTTAAAAACCGTTTTTTTTTTCTTTTTTTGTCAGCTATTTTTTTTTTTTAATTTACATCATAATGTAAACTTGATTTTTTAATTTCATAGAAATTCTAGATTTGTTTAAGTTTTTATTTTAATGCAATTAAACATCAAAATTTCATTAAAAAAACGTAAATAATTTGTATAGCAGTAAATAAATGTTTAGTTTTACGCATCATATTGAGTTTATATCAAAAGTAGATTGTGAAAACAGTTATTAAAATAAAGTTTTATATTATTCTGCTTTTTAGAGTATTTGAGTTACTGTACGACATTAGAATGCATATTTAAACTAATAATAGAACGCATCATCACGCTTTCTGCGTTCAGTTTGCTTTCTACAAGACTTAATGGACAAAAGGTGATTTATGCTGAGTGAGTCAAGCAATGATTTGATATACTCGCTTTGACTTCAATGCAGTTTTTGATTCAAAAAGTTTTCGAGTTAATAAAATAATGTTAAGAATTACCAAGAAATATATTTTTCATATACTTGCTTTTAGTATAATTGATTTTAATGCTTTACGGTTACCAACTCGGCCCATCGATCTTTATTTACATTTAGATCTCGAAGAAAAATACTTCAGAATGTAGTTCTATTGACAAAACTATGTAACATTTGATTTGTAAGCAAATAAAGGAATTTTGAATTTTTAAATTGAAAAATTAAGTAGCAAGTTACTGTTTAATTAAAATCAAGCAATGGCATTCTTTGTGTTATGTGTATCATTCCATTATCATCATTTGTAGTATATGTTTGTTTGACATTTGTTTGGGCCCTACTCAGAGTATACTGTTCAACAAAATTGGGTTGCCTGATAAAGTCTACTGGCCTGATTTTCTGCCACCACAAACTTTAGGTTCAAATAATCTCGACAGACAATACATTTTACGACTGTAAACTAAGTAATAATTAAAAGTTCTAATAAAAGCTATTTGTTGAAATAAATCATTTTTATTGATTTTTATGAGAGTTTGTCATATTATGTTTCCGTCTTATTTCAATAGTGAAAGTTTTATATGCTGTCTTAAAACTGCCTACAGATGCTTTGACAGATTTTTTTTAGTCTGTCAAACTCAGTTATTATGAGAAGGTAAAAATCATATCTCTTTTCTTTCTTTCAGAAACGAAAGCTAAATTTAAAAGTTCCGGGAGTGGGTGTAGACAATCTCACTGTTATATATCTTTTTATCTTTCCATTCAAGTGTCATTCGTGTTTTATTAGCGATCACAGATGCGGGCGATGTAGATGCAGGCGTGGTCGCGGTTGCAGATGCAGGCGCTATAGGTGTAGACGATGTCATTGTCCGAATATTTATATCTATTCAATTGTGTCATTCGTGTGTCATGTATGGTGGATCACTCATTCACTCACTCTCACACACACACTCACTGCGGGTGAGGGCGCGTTTGAAGGTGCAGGTGCGATCGCTGTCACAGATGCGGGCGACGCAGACGCGGATGCGGGTGTAGATGCGGGTGTAGACGCAGACGCGGGCCGGCGCGGTCAGCTGGCGGCGCGCGCGGGCGGCAGCAGGTGCTCGGGGACGGGCACGGGCCGGAGCCGCGCCGGGATCTTCTTTTGTGGGCAGAGCATCTGCGGAATTCATTTATTAATTAACTATGGGGTGGTTTAGAGCCATACTGCACCACGCGAACCCAGTGCGGTGTGGTGGAGACAGCCAGTGAATGAATTAATTTATCAACTATGGGGTGGTATAAACCCAGTGGCGTGCGGCGCATATAGGCAATAAAGCAGTGCCTACCTGATAAATGAAATGTGGTAGACAGGAGGTACATACAAATGTGTTTTATTGATGAAAACCACTACATTTCAGCAATGAAACACGTGTAAATAATACTGCCTCTCTCAAAATAAAACCAATGCCCGCCACTGTTTGGACCATACTCCATCACGCGGGCTCAGTGCACCGCGGTGGAGGGGTGTTGTAAAGCCAGTGACTAAACCTTACTATCAAATGTTATCGAGCCAAAATAAGACCACTGACTAAATAAATACATATCGGACAACATCACATACATTGCTCTGATCCTATGATAAGTAACTAAAGCACGCGTGTTATAGAAATAACAACGACGATACCACAACACTCAGACCCAAGACAATATAGAAAAGTTCGTTTTCTACATTGACCCGCCCGGGAATCGAACCTGAAACCTTAGAGATGGCGACGTCATATAGTCCGGCGTGCTCGCCTCTCGGCTACGGTGGTCATCAGTCATTTTGTGTCAAACAGGGTTATTTCTATTAAATCTGCGTGTACGTCAGGTGTCGTAAGAGGCGACTACAGGAGAACCGCCACAAGAAGACGGGCAGCAGCGTCTCCTCTCCACCATTGGTCAAACTGCGATCGCCAACCCGCCTGCCAAGCGTGGCGATTATGGGAAAATCTTCCTTTTGAAGAGGCCTGTGTCCAGCAGTGGACTGATATAGGTTGGTGATGATGATGAGGGTGGTACGAACCATACTACACCGCGCCCATTCTTCTCTTCCACTTCTCCACCTCACCGCAGTGGATCCCCATTGCGGTGAGGTGGAGAAGTGTTGTAAGGCCAGTGACTAAACCTTACTGCCAGATGTTATCAAGCCAACCTAATGCCTCTGAATAAATAAATACATACACTAATACATATTTCATTCATTTTCATTCATTCTTTCATTTTTATTCATTCATTTATTTTCATTCATTCATTCATTTTCATTCATTCATTCATTTTCATTCATTCATTTTCATTAATTCATTCAGTGTGCACGTACCCGGCGCGCGAAGAGGAAGCAGCCCTGCTCGTCGTCCGGCGGCGCGGCGGCCGGCGACAGTTGTAGATCCGCCGTCGTCAGCTCCGTGCCGTCCTCGCCTGTTGATATAAAATTACATTACACAACGTTATACGAGCTTCAGCTGATAAACAATGTTTCAGTTTACGTATACAGGGTTACATTGCGAGGTAGTGTGCCAATGGAGAATGTTAATAGGTATGCCAAATCGATTGAAAGTTTGTTACAGTAAAGCTTGTATGTATACAAATACACTAGTTTTTGTTGTAGTCGAAAATACCTATTTTGATTTTACAGACATTTAAACTTACGAATATCGAGTCTCGCAAACAGTCACGTAATGTGACGTCAATTTACAACGCTCCGCTTAGTAACAAGTCGCCAGACACCGTGCTAATGAGAGCGCGAACGGACTGAGCGAGTGTTGTGAGATGACGTCACACCGTTACACGTTTACTTCTATACATCGGAAAGTAATTGATGTATAGAAGTAATTCTTTCACTTTTATTTTTTATTTTTTACAAAGAATATGGAGAGCTAATATTTAAAATTAGTTAATATTATTCATTTAAAAAAATAAGACCTAGAGAATAATATGAAAGTACGTCTTCATCGTTTTTATTTTTTATTTTTTTTATTTATTTAATAAATTCACTTTAAATTATCCGACAACGTAAATTCATAATAATGACAAGCGTACGCCGCGGCACCAACGCCGATTCAACAACGACCCTATGCAGCGCACATACCGATAGATGGCGCTGTACCTTTCTGAATCGCGGTGACACGTGATCTCAGATATATTATCAAATCATCGTACAAAATAAAGTGACTTGCTCATGTAACTTTAGTTTTTATTTAATCTATCTACTATTGTTAGTTTGGTCTTTAGAACAGATCTATCGCAAATCTATCTATCTTAAAGAGAAATTAAACCCTCTTCAAGTTTTTTTGGGAGCCGTTTTTATCAGATGAACTGTTTGCAAGTTATAGAGCAATGTATGACTTACCTCTAGTGGGTGAGGATTTTATAGTATGTTTGTCGGCTCGACTAATTTTAAAACCGTGACATCACATTTACGTATTTTTTTAACTTTTTTCCCTATTCTCATCGCTTGGCCATAAATAATAAATTTTTTTTTTCCTTACAAATAGCAAACATTTTTTTCCTCACCTCTAGCAAAGACGTTAAGCTCCGCGAAGCATCCCGTCTCGATCATTTCCGTCTGCCACGGTATGCTAACCGAACCAGTGTTGAACTTGCCGTAGAACGTATCGTCTGCCGCGTCTAGGTTCACGCCTTTCACTGTTGAGAATTGTTCGATGTCGAGAACGTCTTTCGCGTATACTGCGTGCGGCTGGAATAGAGAAATAGAACATATTTATTAATTTAGTGGCAGTGGGCGGGGCACAAAATTGGGACATGTAAAAGTGCCATCGATGGCCAATTTGCAAAAATAAATGACTTTGACTTTGACATTGCTCGCAGGACTGATGGCCGTTGGGGCAGGAAGGTCCTTGAATGGCGGCCGCGGGCCGAAAGGCGTAGTGTTGGTAGGCCCCCCACAAGGTGGACCGACGATCTGGTGAAGGTCGCGCGAAGCCGCTGGATGCGGGTGGCACAGGACCGATCTTCGTAAAAATCTTTGGGGGAAATCCTATGTCCAGCATTGGACGTCTTTCAGCTGATGGATGGATGGAATTAATTTTATTTATAATTGATGAATGCCGCCACACACGAAAAAGTGTCACGTTCAATGCAAGCGACATCGCGGAACAAGCGATAGAGAGGCACGATCGGCCTAAGCGTTCGGTTTTTGACGCATCTATCTCTCTTCCACGCCATCGGCCGATGCGTCCGAGTAGCTTCAACGTTTTCTTACGACGTTATCACGTAAAATTATTGTCCGTAAATCAACTTCTCTAAAGCTTTTTTTAGAAACACGTATAATGCTGTCTATACAGCGTATGGTCGCTGTCTATGGAAGAACATTATGTACATTTTAAAACTCAATTAAACGGGAATTAACGCGACCATAATTTAGACGCGATCATAATGTAACGTGAAAGTTTAAAAATAATTATTTATGTAGATTTTACGAGGAAATTGTATGACAAAATTTATATGGTTGGCAAGACCAAACTCCACCTGAAATGAGTTTTTGTGCTTATTTATAATATTCAGACTCCCATATGATCCACTTTGATTCTGCATGAACGCTTTCATATATGATTATACGTTTGAATCGATCGATCAATTTTAACGATACGTTAGACGGAGTCACCTGGCTATAAGTGACTCACGTCGGGAACGAAGGACGCCTCCACCATGCCGGCTTCAGGGTGCGAGGAGAAGCGGCGCACTTCAACCTTCCTATAAGTGACTCACATCAGGAACAAAGGGCGCGTCCACCATGCCGGCCTCCAGGCGCGCGAAGTTGAGCTGCGAGAAGAAGCGGTGCGCCTTCACTTGTCCGGCGCCGCGCCTGCCGAGCCCGCAGCCGAGCCGCGCGCCCGCGCACTTGGCGAGCAGGCCGCCGCACAGCGCGCGCGCGCACTCGCTGAACTTGCTCGAGTACTTCTCTTGCTCGTGCTGTGGGTATATGTGATATACGATCAGTGATCACAGTACTGGAACACTATTTAGAACTGTTCCGTAAGAAATTGTCGGCCAGAAAACCATGTGACGTTATACATATTAGATAAACAAAAATGAATTCATTTATTTGGCACCGCCATCTCTGAGGTTCCGGGTTCGATTCCCGGTCGGGTCAATGTAGAAAACGATCTTTTCTATATTGTCTCGGGTCTGGGTGTTGTGGCACCGTCGTTGTTTCTGATTTCTATAACACAAGTGCTTTAGCTACTTACCATAGAATGATAGGATCTTAAAAAAAGTCTCCAACCAAACGTTCGTCAGAGGCGCGCGGGCTAGTCTAATGAGCTATTATTGTTAGTCACGCTTTCGAACTGGTGTTTTTTTTATTATTCTCGACCCTTTAGGCGCTTCGCCCTAACCACAGAGGTGACTGACCTTGACTCTCCTGTCAACCTCTTCTTTCTTCACCTTTTACTTGCGCGCGCGGAGATTTTCACATAATACACTTTAAATCAGCGGACTAATCCGACGATCAATCGACCCCTTAGTCCCTTCACCCTAGCCACACAGGTCACTGACCTTGACTCTCCTGTCAACATCTTCTCTCGTCACCTTTTACTTGCACGCGCGAATATATTTACATATTACACCTTAAATCGGCGGACTAATCCTACGATCAATCGATTTCGTCCCTTCACCCTAGCCACAGAGGTGACTGACCTTGACTCTCCTGTCAACCTCTTCTCTCTTCACCTTTTCCTTGCGCGCGCGGAACGGCGCCCGGCCCTCGATCATCTCGTACACGAGGCAGCCGAACGAGAACCAGTCCGGGCTGAATGTGTAGCGTTCGTTGTCTATTACCTGGAGATAGACAATATCAAATACTTTAGATATGACTTTTTTATGCACCATTAATCACAGAATAGCTATGAATACAAATGGCCCAGACCATAATTAGTGTAATTTTTGGATGCATTTATCTATCACAAACCACAGTTACACATTAAAATTTACTATAAAAATGCTCGGAATTAAATACTGCATAAATGAATATATTTGCATAAATGAATTGGTTTTATTGTCCCGACACATTGTTTACATCTGCTTCGGGATTGCTGCCATTTTTAAAAGGGCGTTAACTACCCTTATCACAAAAATAAATACATTTTAACAGCTTCAAACTCACTTCAGGTGCCATATACCCCACAGATGAGAGTAGCCGTGGATCGTGCAGAGTGGCGTGCAATTGGAGAGGCCTATGTCCAGCAGTGGACTAGTGTGTGTGTGATGATACCCCACAGGCCACCTCTACTAGGCCACCGCTAGCCCCAGGTCAATACGTTTAAAGACGTTAATTAAACCTTATTCACAAAGCCAAATACATTTTTGATGCTTGGGATTTTGTTAGGGGTTAGGACCGACAACCTTGGGAAGATGGCTGGTAATGGCTCGATGGAAAGAGCCCCGTTCTTTTCATCGTGCTCTTTGGCGCTTTTTGGGGGAGGCTGGACGTACTCCAGCAGTGGACTGCAATGGGCTGACATGATGATGAGATACAATTTTATTAGTTTCCAACTCACTTCAGGCGCCATATACCCCACAGTCCCCACCCGGCCGCGCACACTGCCCCCTTCAGGCACATCTACCGCTAGCCCCAGGTCAGATATCCGGACGTGGCCCGCGTCGTCTAGTAATATGTTCTCGGGCTTGCAATCTCTGTAATGTTGAAAAAAAGTTTTAGAAACATGAATTGCACCTACAAAATATCATATTGAACAAAGCTTTATTCCACCTGCTGCCCCGAACTGCGCAGCTTTTGGTCTCTTTTAGAAATATGATTTGGACCTAATGATATTACAAGATATGATATCGTGTAGGTAGATGCTAAGCTAAGCACGGCTTTGTGGCCTTTAAATTTTGTTTTTAGCTATTACATGCTTGCATGTAACCTTGGATTATATTATTTTGTGGCTTTCAGTTACTTTTTAGAGACACACTTATTTAGAATTATTATTACTAATAACACGATGGTCCTTGCTGCCTCGCTACTGCGCGGCTTTTGGTCTGTTTTAGAAAAAAAACAATTTCTCTACTTTTATGTCACCTCCTGCCGCACTATTGCGCGGCTTGTGGTCAGTTTAAAAAAAAATAATGTATCTACATTATTGTTATACTTTCTGCCCCGCTACCGCGCAGCTTATCTACATACTTTTACACCACCTACCGCCCCAGTACTGCGCGGCTTTTGGTCAGTTTTTGGAACCATAATTTTAGTATTTTTACCTATACACGATGCCCATCTTGTGCAGATGCTCGAGCCCGCAGGCCACCTGCGCCGCGTAGAACCGCGAGCGTTCCAGCCCGAGCCCCGTGTCCGCGCCGCACATGTTGTAGATGTGGAACTTCAGGTCGCCACCTGGCGGAACAAAACAATAATTATTTAAAGCGAGTACTGTTAAATTTGCGACTAGTTTGGTACAAATTTGCACGAAACGCTGTGACTCATTAAAACGATATGACAAACTCATAAACACACAAACAGTGAGTGTTACGACAACCGCTGTTAAAAAGAAGAAAGAGAACGAGCATCTTTTTTGTTCGTTTTGACTATACTTCCATTAGAATAATTTTACACATGTGCTGACCTATGGAAGCGAGACGTGGGTCTTTACAAAAAAAAGCATTCACTTTCTTCGAATCATTCCAAAAAAATTATTACCAGAAGAAGAATACTATACTATACGTAAAAAAATAACTGCTGCCTTAGGTGGACATCGAACCCACGTCTCTTTGCTATTCGGGCGACTCTATCTGAACAGAATAAGTCATACTGTCATAGCTGCCTAAGATTTCGTTCTTCGCATCAAAAATAATGTGCCTATCAAATACCAATCGAAATCTTTATTAGGGAGAATGAGTATACTATAAAATTTGCTTATGAGCTATTTGCGACGTTATAACGTATATATTATTCAATAAAACGGTTCACAGTAAAATGGTAATATTGTATTAATGTCTGTATATTAATGTGTAATAACCTAGCGGCCTACTACGAAAGTGTTTCGTTCGGCCATATTATAACATCAAATTAAAATATCCATTCACTTGTATCAAACTTTAGTCAATTTATGAACAATTGAAAACGGTCGTGTTTTTATTAGAATAGTTTGTTACGGGATTGCTACCATGTACCTTATTTTTGAGTTCCCGATATTTCGGCACTTTAAATGGTATCCATCCAAAAATAAATTTTACCTGCGAGATAGAAGAAAACAGAAGCCTAGCATTTTTGGATGTGAAGATTGAAGTGCGGAGTGACGGTTCACTGAGTCACTCTGTCTATAGAAAATCCACTCACACTGACCGCTATCTCAACGCAACCTCGCATCACCACCCTCGACATCTTAATTCTGTAGTAACTGCACTGACAAACCGAGCCTATGACTTGTGTGACTTTGAACACCTAAACCAAGAGTTGGAACATGTTTAGAAAGTCTTACAGAATAATGGATATAGAGGGCAGCTACCATCTAGACACAAATCAAGACACTTTAAAGACACAGTAGACAGGCAACCTGTGTTCTTGCCATACATAAGAGGAGTGACAGACAAGATCTCAAACGTACTTCATAAATACTCACTTAATACTGTCTTCACTCCATTAAGAAAAGTAACACAATGTCTACGATCTCCAAAAGACAGCTTCCCAATGGAGAAACCGGGTGTCTATAAGATTGACTGCAGCTGTGGCAGTTCATATATCGGCCAAACAAAACGTACCATAGCGTGCCGAATGAAGGAACACATAAAAGCGGTCAAAAACAACGACAAACAGAAATCGGCAATCGCGGAACATTTGTTGGAATCAGGTCTAAATCACTGGATTGAGTTTCACAACCCTCAGATCATTGCGACAGAACGCCACTACATACCAAGAATGGTCAGGGAAGCGATTGAAATTACAAAGTACAAAAATTTCAATCGCGAGGATGGGTTTAAATTGTCAAGTGTCTGGAATCCAGTGATTCGTATGTGCAAAAACCGGAAAAAACAACAAACTGCTGTTTCGCGGTCAGATACTGTTAGTGTTGTGTGTCGAGAACAGGTGCGAGAAAATAGTGAGTTTGTAGACAATGGTACCGACGCGTGCAATAAAAGACAGCGAAAGAGGGTAGACCGATATGTTTGCCCTTAACAACTTACCCGCAAGATCTTCAGTTACTCCGTGATCATGGCGCTTGCAACAGTGCCGAAATATCGGGAACTCAAAAATAAGGTACATGGTAGCAATCCCGTAACAAACTATTCTAATGTTAGTGACCATGAAAGTTTAAAACAATATATTGTTAACCGGTACGGGCCGGAAACAGCAAATACAATAAAACACCTAGAACGCGCGCGGAAAAAGTGTGAATGTTTGAAGGAGTCCCCTGTCATTCTTAGTGAAGTGTCGGGATACGGACATTATCCCAGTGTGTGTTCGGATAAAACCTCGACCTGACATTCACGGCTCCGCAAGTATTCTGCGATATGCGAGTGTAAAATTATTGCGAAAATTAATACGCAATTGTAGGTACCAACTTGACCAGTTTCAGTGTGAGTTATTCGAAATACACCAAAAGTGCAGTGAGTTGCTTTCTAAAAGTGATTTTGATACTTGTGATCGTGTTACCTACCTACAAGCTCAGCGCTCAAGAGAACTTAGTGCTATGAAACAGGATCGTAAGTTCGAATCATTACTACGAAAACAAAAGCCAGCGGCCTACCACGAGAACTCGATCGCAACTCGAACGGTAGTCAACATGTCGAGTGTCGAGTTGTCTGCTGCTGCACAATCAGTTCTTGAAAAAGGGATGAATTTTGCCATTACACCTAAACGTATTCCCTATGAGGAGGTGATTGGGTCGGTTGAAGAATGTATCGTGCGTAATAAAATACCATCTGTAGACGCGGATACATTAAGACAGGATATTGCCGTGATATTACGCCACGTAGCACCACCAAAACCGAATATCACTTCTTCCGAATCAACTGCGCTGAATGAACTCCGAAAGGATGAAACTATACTGGTTCTGAAAGCTGATAAAGGGAACGCGACTGTTATAATGGATGTCGTTGAGTACGATAGAAAGATCCAAAATCTACTCAGTGATGTCAATACATACAAAAAGGTAAATTACAACCCGACGGCGAGAACGGATCGAAGCACTCGCTCACTCATTAGACAGTGCGAGGACGTTTTCGACGACGAGACTTTTAAATACTTACTGCGGCCTAGAAATGTCCAGCCCCCGAAACTATATGGCTTGCCTAAAGTACACAAGCAGAACGTGCCACTACGACCGATTGTGAGTCAGATAGACTCACCTACGTATGACCTGGCCAAGCACGTAGCTAAAGTCTTGCAACCATTAGTAGGCCGTACGTCATCGTTTGTCAAAGATTCTCGTCACTTCATTGAAATCCTGCACCAAAACAAGGTTGATATGGATGAGTTGATGGTCAGTTTTGACGTAGAATCACTCTTCACAAATGTCCCAGTAGCAGATTGTCTTGAAGTGGTTAAGGTGAAGTTGGAAGATAATGACATCCCGATGGAATATGGCACACTTCTACATCATTGTTTGTCGAAGAATTTCTTTGTATACCAGGGTCAATACTATCTCCAAATAGACGGAGTTGCGATGGGCAGCCCCGTAGCTCCAGTTATAGCTAATATTTGGATGGAGTTTTTCGAAGAAAAATCCCTGGCCACCGCCCGCACCGAAATCAAACTATGGAAGAGGTATGTAGACGACGTATTCTGTGTATTGAGAGGAAACAACCAAGATGTAGAAACTCACCTGTCATATTTAAATGGTATCCATCCAAAAATAAATTTTACCTGCGAGATAGAAGAAAACAGAAGCCTAGCATTTTTGGATGTGAAGATTGAAGTGCGGAGTGACGGTTCACTGAGTCACTCTGTCTATAGAAAATCCACTCACACTGACCGCTATCTCAACGCAACCTCGCATCACCACCCTCGACATCTTAATTCTGTAGTAACTGCACTGACAAACCGAGCCTATGACTTGTGTGACTTTGAACACCTAAACCAAGAGTTGGAACATGTTCAGAAAGTCTTACAGAATAATGGATATAGAGGGCAGCTACCATCTAGACACAAATCAAGACACTTTAAAGACACAGTAGACAGGCAACCTGTGTTCTTGCCATACATAAGAGGAGTGACAGACAAGATCTCAAACGTACTTCATAAATACTCACTTAATACTGTCTTCACTCCATTAAGAAAAGTAACACAATGTCTACGATCTCCAAAAGACAGCTTCCCAATGGAGAAACCGGGTGTCTATAAGATTGACTGCAACTGTGGCAGTTCATATATCGGCCAAACAAAACGTACCATAGCGTGCCGAATGAAGGAACACATAAAAGCGGTCAAAAACAACGACAAACAGAAATCGGCAATCGCGGAACATTTGTTGGAATCAGGTCTAAATCACTGGATTGAGTTTCACAACCCTCAGATCATTGCGACAGAACGCCACTACATACCAAGAATGGTCAGGGAAGCGATTGAAATTACAAAGTACAAAAATTTCAATCGCGAGGATGGGTTTAAATTGTCAAGTGTCTGGAATCCAGTGATTCGTATGTGCAAAAACCGGAAAAAACAACAAACTGCTGTTTCGCGGTCAGATACTGTTAGTGTTGTGTGTCGAGAACAGGTGCGAGAAAATAGTGAGTTTGTAGACAATGGTACCGACGCGTGCAATAAAAGACAGCGAAAGAGGGTAGACCGATATGTTTGCCCTTAACAACTTACCCGCAAGATCTTCAGTTACTCCGTGATCATGGCGCTTGCAACAGTGCCGAAATATCGGGAACTCAAAAATAAGGTACATGGTAGCAATCCCGTAACAAACTATTCTAATGTTAGTGACCATGAAAGTTTAAAACAATAGGTCGTGTTTTTATATGACTAGTTTGAGTTGGTCATATTTTGTCAAAGGATTGACACAAGTGGCTAACTATTTTAATTTTTTAGGTTTATACGTCCGAACGAACGATACATTTACGTATAAGGCCTTCTGTATTAGAAGTTTTGCGACTGAACTTGAAGATTTGATGACCCTTTTTAATAAGGCGTAGTGGTATGGTGTTTCGCTTTGAGCGCGATATTTAGTAATTTAAATTGTCTTGGATCTAGGAATCACGAGAGGCACTTATGAAAAAAAGTCTGTCGTAAGTCAATAATGTTTAACTCTTACTTTAGGAGCATGACCATTTGGTGCCTTGCCTGGCCTATATTGGTATTTAATATGAACTTATTTTCCGAGCGACAAATAACTCGACTCGTCAAACGCCAAGTGAACCTATAAAAATTGACATAGTATCTCATTTGGCTGTTGACTGTACATAGTTGTAAATCATTTTTTTTCTAGCAGTATTAGTATCTGAGTATAAATAGGTATACATATAGATGCGTATTTCACTTAGAGATACTTAAATTGAGATACCGTCTTAAGTAAATCCTAATTTGTCCAAATATTGGTGCATGTTACGGTAACAGGATTGTGTTGTTGTAATATTGTTTTCCTCTTCTTTCGATTTTTTTTGGCCGAGTGAGATAAGTTTAATTATTATTGTGGTCATAAAAACTAGAATACCTATTTACTGGATAGTATGTCCATTCTTTTACCTCGCGCTATAATACTTTTGTAAATTAAGGAAGACCTTTAATTAGCCTTACTAATATTATAAATAGTTCTTGTATAATCATTATTTGTAACGCCGTTGGTTTTCTTAAATAAATAAAATAAAAAAATAAAATTTCCCTGAACTAAGGGGTCATAGGGCGACTTGTCTGAAGATCTCAATAAATCTTAATCAAGTTGTAATTTGAGAAATAATTATTGACAGTTCAATCGACACAACCTTGCCATATTTTACACCGAACTGTAGAAACATAACTACTCGTATAGTTCATAGGAACTTTCTTACAATGTCTAACGGATGTTACGCAGACGAAATCAAAAAGAAATCAAAGATCACAAACTGCTGAATGTTGCTATGAGAGTTTCGCTGGCTCTGACAGATGATATCTCGACGGACCGCCCGGTGCGATGCTATCGTCTTTCGCTTTAATAGCAGAATCGATTAGTGGGCGTCATGCATATTCGATATTTTATTTTAGTTTGTAGGCATGTAAGACAGTTGACAATCGTTGGTTAGTAGTCCAAATGTATGATCAGTAATTTTGAACTGTATTAAGAACCAAATTATATTCTAAGATATCTGCCACGGCTGCAATGGGTGAAAGTATTATACGCTAAATAAATACGTTACACGTTATACGTTACGTGGGTTCGAGTCCCACCTGAGGTCGATGACTTTTTTCAAGTGTTATTTATCTTCAATTAAACCTTGCATGGAATTGCTAAAAACAAAAATTTACAAATACGTTAAAGTTGATGTTTACAGAAAGATTACAATTTAGGAGATCTTATCGCTAAGATTACGATAGTTCTAAAATTATTAACCGAGGAAAAAACAGAGGAGGTCAAGATTAGAGTCGGCGCGAATGAACACATTTTAACTCTCAATGGCTGGCACCGACTCTAAATAAGGCTGATTAGGTATACTTACATTGGTTAAAGAACTTTATTAAGGTTAAATGAAAAAGAGTTTATTATTTTTTGCTTTTCAGTTTTTCGGCGGTTTAATTTTTTGTTAAAAAGATTTTTAACTATAGTTCTAATTAGGAATTAATTATTTGTTTATTGTTTTATTAACTTTCTTTTTCAAATAACATTGTTTCGTCAATTGTAGTATGTTGTTAAACATTTCAAATTATCCATATTTGTATAAATTTAACCCTATATGTCCTGCACCATAGAAAGACGTTCCAATTATCTTACTCTGTGTTAAGGAGCTAACAGACTTCGATTAAATTAGGTAGGTAGAAACGTCACAGATCTACTCACGTCATACAAAAATCATGATCATGATCCACTAATGAAATGCACTGATAAATTAACAGTTTGTATACACTAGCTAGTTCATATCAGTCAGGGAAAATGCATCAAAATATAATTAGAAGAGCAATTATATTCGTGCATAAATTCGATTGACGTCACACAAAATATTCAAGGTAAATTAGTTAACTTTTTCCTGTGTTTCTCACTCAGATATGGCTATTTATAGAACAGAAGGTAAAACAATCCTAGTATAGTTATTGAAATGCAATGAACTACATGCTCGCATATACTGTAGGTAGACACATCATCATCATCATCACCAGCCTATGCGGCAGCGGTAGGATGCGGCGGCGGACAGGCCTCTCTAATGCTGGGGCTTCACCTGCGTCTAATGTCGTTAATTAGTGCTCTATTTGACGTAATACGCAGGTGTGGCCGGTCTTTGTGCGCTAATTTGCTTCAATAACATTAGACGTTAGGCGATAGCTCGGACGGCGGTAACTTTAGACACATATCAAAGGGATTAAGCGGGCGGCGTTTAGTGCGTTGTTGTGGCTACACCTACTACACTAAACATGTTAAAACACGGTCACATTCAAAAACTCTTTGTGAATTAAATGTTAAAGTGCATAGTTATAAAGTGAGGATGGAGTAGACAAAATAAGAAAAGTATTGAGTTCTTGGAAGCGTTTTATTTTATTTTAAAGACACACTCACAGATCACACGCTAACTAAGTCGCTAGACGCTAGAATCAAACGTCAAATAAGTGTGGCCACGCACTTAGCGCGTAGCTTAATGCTTTAAATTAGTTAACGCTAATCATGCCTTTATTTGAACGTTAGGCGTCACGCAGGTGAAGCCCCAGCATAAAAGGAGGATTTTGCCATAATCGCCACGCTTGGCAGGCGGGTTGGCGATCACAGTTTGGCCAATGGTGGAGAGGAGACGCTGCTGCCCGTCTTCTTGTGGCTGTTCTCCTGTAGTCGCCTCTTACGACACCCATAGGAAGAGAAGGGGTGGTGCAATTCTTTTACGTGCCGGCACCACACGGCAATGGTAGACACAGACATACATTATTATTTCTCCAATTTTTTCTCGTTTCTGGGGTCGTTTGACCCTGAGCCTAGCCAGTTTATACATTTGGAATGATTGCTACGAGACCTTCAAACCCCACGGTTCCTAATGCTGGGGCTCAAATAACGGCATGAAATGTGTGGCCACACTTATTTGGCGTCTGATTCTAGCGTCTATCGGCTTAGTTCACGTTTGATCTGTGGATTATATATGTCTTTAAAATAAAAATAAAAACGCTTCCAAGAACTTAAGACACCCCAAACAAGATCACGGAATACATAAAAATCACTTGCCAGTTTGTTGTGAGAGTCCGTGGAAGTCGATGCAACCTTCAATTGAGCCTCAAAATCTGACATTCTCTTCGACAGTTGGGCTTCCATTTCATCCTGAGATGACTTTAAGTCAGCTAAAAGTGCCATTGCAGTGAAGTAATAAAAATACGGTCGTTCTTGTTGAAAGTTTGTGTGTATGTAGTGCTGGTAGGTGAATTAATTAATAATGTTGTTTAATATTTTTAAATATTAAAAATTCAAGAGATATTCTTTTGCGATGTTACTTTTTCGACGCCTACGGCCCAAAGAAAAGCATTATATCATTTATAATCATTTATTTTACAAAGAGTTTTTAAATGTGGCCGTGTTTTAACAATATCGAATGACTCTTACGAATCGTACGAGTATGCATTGGTAACAAGAGCTCGACGGGGGTGGAATTAGTTTTCAAACCATTGAGGTGTCAAGATCGAGGATGTTAGGAACCACTAACTCTTAGACAGGAGAACCATTCCGTTGAGGGACCATGTTTGACCAAATTTGGCAAACGCCGTAATTAGAAACGTTGATGAACTGTGTGTGTTGATGAAAAATGAATTGCATGCTATTATATAAGCGAAACATGAGCACTTTTATTGTACAGTCAACAGCACGTCGACCTACCCAAAAAGTCAAAAATTCTCTAATAGATTTTCAACTTTAAGCCTGACACATAGAGATCATTTTCAAATGAGAAAATTTGTCATTTTGTGGTAGGTCGACGAGCTGTTGTCCGTACATTGTCGTCATTTTATACCGCGTTTGTGCAAATATATATATATTTTTTTATTTACGATTAATTAAATTCGTTAGAAGATATCTTAGTGACCTATTTTGTCTTGACATAATCCAGAAAATGTTGATTCAAACAGCTATTACTTAAATTGGCACCCAGCGTGGAGGCAATTGTAAAAATTGGCACCATGATGCGAGTGTATCCTTGTGTAAAAACCTTAATCTTCTATTTCTATTAAAGCTTTTACGAGCTTTTTCTTGCTTCAACTCTCGTGTAGGTACCTACGTATTTATCCAACTAATATTATAAATGCGAAAGTTTGTGAGGATGTTTGAATGTTTGTAACTCAATTAAGCGTAAACGGCTGAACGGATTTGGATGAAAATTTGCACACATATAGAATAATATCTGGGTTAACATATAGCATAACA
Source organism: Anania fuscalis (assembly GCA_950371115.1). NCBI lineage: Eukaryota > Metazoa > Arthropoda > Insecta > Lepidoptera > Crambidae > Anania > Anania fuscalis. Next base: position 10,194,589 of record OX493348.1, on the reverse strand, counting down.
TATAGAATAATTTATATCCAGTTTAAAAGTTCCACTGGTATATATTGAACAAACTTAAGACCACGCAAGCGAAGTCGCAGGCAACAGCTTCATTGCCAAGAGCATTTTTTTTACATAACTCCATAGACAACTCCAGTAAGCCAAGTTATATAAATATTGAAGTCTAAATATCGAAGAATAAATTTCGTATGAGAATAAAGATCTTTAAACCTAGAATATCATCAATTATACGAACATATTAAATGCGAAGTTTATAAAAAGTACGCATCCTATCTACTCAAGACACTATGGTCGTAAAACCACGGGACTAGGATTTGTCGGGGTAATATCATTAGGTAGAGAGGTACAGAATTACTTACTCTTTTTACAACAGGGTATTATCGTAAACGTTAGTAGCTTCCGCCAAGATGAAATCATCTGAATTCTGAGTGTCTGGTCAAACTATCGCGTTGTTTCAGATTTTCGATTTGATTTATTTCCCTGCCGGGCTAGCATGCGCGCATCGGTAATTTTATCGATAGACAAGACAAATTGCCTTCGACGATAATTTTGCCGTTTTCCCTAGCCTAACGGATCACAGACATCTCGCATTCTTTTTCTTAACATTTTCAGGGTCTCCTGTTATTCGTAGCCACTTATTTTTACGTTGTAACGAGGCATTGCCATGATACTTTGGTTTTTTCTTTGTTATCGTCGAAGACAAAACGACATATTTACGTCAAAAGTCGATAAAATGCCACGACAAAATGTTAGTGTGTTGCGCATGCTAGCCCTGCTGGAGACCCATCTCATTATCGCATCAGAGGGCCTAGTGCGAGTTCCACAAAATAATCGCGTCACTTACTTTGATCGAAAATGCAATGTTAATTTGTATTACTTTTCGATCGATTTAAGTGACTTGGTTGTTTTGTGCAACTCGCACTAAGGCACCCAGATGTGTATGGATGCGTCCTCTAAGGAGAGAAGCTGTATTTTCATACAAATAACAACCTGAGAGGACTCGAGCGGTCTTTGCTCTGGTTGACATTTGTGTGAAAAATTCAAGACACATCTTCTCCTTTTTACGCTTTGGCAAACACCCGCCGTTATCGAGCCTTCAGGGCGAACTGGATGGAATAATGAAACACTTGGACCAATCCCATAATTCGAGGTCAGAACTTCGGTTAGAAAGAAACAGTACTGTTACCTCAAAGGGTTGAGAAAGTAACTATCGGTGATCATGAATGCTCGAAAAAAAAAATAACAATGGCCCCGGCACACATTTTGTGCGCGAACAGAAGCGCGCACGAATGTGTATCGTTCGATCGGTCGTATAAACCCAACAAATTAAAATAACGAGGCTCTTGTCTTACACCCTTGACGAATTATGACCAACTCAAATTAGCCGTGTAAGAACCGACCGTTTTCAATTTTTAAGAAATTGTAATTTAATACAAGTGAATGGATATTTTAATTTGATCGGATAATACGACCGAACAAACGATACGCTTTCGTGCTAGGCCTCTAGAGCTAAAGGGTTTAAGGCTAGAGACACCTACCGTTCATAATAGTGAGCACGAGACATAACGCGTCCTTCGTCTCGTAGGCGTACGCGAGGTTCACCACGAACCGCGAGTTGATCCGCTGCAGAATCTGCTTCTCCGTCAGCACCATGTGGTCGCCTTTGCGCTTCTTTATGCGTTTCTTTTCTAGCTTCTTGCATGCGTACATTTTACCCGTCGCTCGGACCTGGAAAGGCGGTTTGATGATTAGTTGATCGCTTAAATACTTGCACAAGTTTGGTAGACCAACTAACACAGCCATTCTCATAGTGTGCTCCAAAGAATCCTAGGGCTCCGCAAAGCTTCCGTAGGGGCTCTTTTTGGGGGCTCTGTCAAATATTACGCTTTCTTAAACGGTTCCTTCAGCAATAAAGTTTGAGAGCCGCTGAACTAGCAGATTCAAGAAACTTTGTCAAATATTACGCTTTCTTAAACGGTTCCTTCAGCAATAAAGTTTGAGAGCCGCTGAACTAGCAGATTCAAGAAACTTTTTACGTATTCTATGTTAATATAGATCAATCGGTGCAACGTTTTGTTGATCTGCAAGTTTTGGTAACACATATCGGAAATTAAGAGATCAGTAAAAGAACGGCGGTCACAACGACAGAGTCCAGCGAAATAGCAAGCAACCAATGGATATTCTACGAGAGGAACTACTTGCTCAATGACCTGAAGACCGGATGCAAGACGCTAGAATCGCTCTTGCAAGAGTTTATTAAGAAAGGCCTGTGTTAAGTAATGAATTGGAGGCTTATATTAGCTGAGGTTCTAGCCATTTCCACTACCGGTGTACCGCTAGAAGGACAAGGATGATAAGGAGTTGGCCTGAATTGCCAAGCGCACTTCTCCCCAAAAACCGCCTTTTACCAGCATCCTGTACAAGCGGAACTTGTGCTGGGTGAACGGTTGCGCTTCCAGCCACTTCCACTGCAGGTACCTCTGGAAGCACACGCTTTAACTTCGCCAGCAGTCAACTACAAACTGACAAGAAGATAGACTGACCTGGCAAGCGCACACCTCCCCAAAACCGCCTTTCCCCAGCACCCTGTACATGCGGAACGTGTGCTGGGTGATGGGCTGGGCCTCTAGCCACTTCCACTGCAGGTACCGGTGGAAGTACATCGACCGCTCGAACTCCGCGAACGGCAGCCCCGCGAGGAAGTTCTTCACGCATCTGATGCATTCCGAGAATATGTCTTTGGCGCCGCCTGGGAACAAATAAAAATAATTTAAATATTGTAGATTCAGGGCAGCTTATTCTTTAAAAGCGCCAGCCGCCATATACAGGCTGGTCCAGGCCAGATGGATATAAATTTTTTTTTTGGTACCTAGTCGGCTTAGGGACCTATTTGTTGTACCAGACAGGAAAAAATTCCGCTTACAAGACATATTTTTTTTAATTTTAGAAATATCACCACCTTTTCTGAGAGAGTGCAATGTCATTTTTTTTTTCTGAGAGAGTGCAATGTCTATCTAAGAACCTAAAATTAAAAAATAATAAAATTTTTCATTTTAAAAGTAAATAAAACATTAAAAGTGGTGATATTTCTAAAATAAAAAAAAAACATATCTTGTAAACGGCTGACAAGCGTTTTTTTTTCCTGGCGGGTAAAATAGGTCCTTATGCGGACTACCTAAAAAAAATTATATCGATCTGGCCTGGACCACCCTGTATACATTGATACTCTTTATTGCACACCAGATGACCAGACAAAGAAGTTACAGTTGATATTTACAGATGTACAATTAAGGCGGTCTTATCGCGAAAACTGATATCCTCCAGACAACCATAAGCCAGACGACAGCTAGGTATAAAGAAGAGGAAAAGTGTTGCAGAGTGCCCGGCTACTGGTGGCATCTTCGCGTTTTAAAGGTATTTTGATAAGGAATAAAGACAATAGTGCTATGTCAGAAACATTATAATGTAGAATTTTACAGTACTTCTTTATTTAGGTAGGCTAACAAAACTTATTAGCACGGCACATGTCTTTCTCAGTGTCCTAAGCCTTTACCAGGCAATAGTTTACACATACTTTAAACTTCATTCACATTCAACAATTGACCGAAATTACCAGAAAATTTATTGACGTAGGCGGCTTTTTCCTGCAAAACTATATTTTTTATCTGGTAACCCCTTGTGCGTAAAGCGGCCAGCTACGAGACTTGTTTTGTATATGCCGTCAAGCCGGAGACCATTATGCAAAATTCAATAACATTCTATCGAAAAATGCGTAACCTTTTCATAAAAGTTAGTTGACAAGCAACCTACGCGTAAAAGGAAAAAGGATGGTAATCCGTTTTACCTTCATACTCTGACATAGAGAATGTTAGGATTAGGAGTACGGATATTTTTATAAATATCGGACAACATCACATATATTGCTCTGATGGCGAACCTAAGGTAAGTAACCAAAGCACTTTTGTTATAGAAATTAGAAACAACGATGAATATTGGTATTGATAAATTGGTCAAACTACTTATGATATTTAACAACAAACTCGCGTATTATCACTCCGCTTTTCTTCGATAAGTCACAGAATACTAAAGACTGCTAAGTATCCCATTGACGACCTCCGGGGCCAAGAGGCGAGCACGCCGGACTATATATGGCGCTGTCATCTCTGAGGTTCCGGGTTCAATCCACGGTCGGGTCAATGAAGAAAACGAACTTTTCTACATTGTCTCAGGTCTGGGTGTTGTTGTACCGTCGTTGCTTCTGATTTCTAAAACAAGTGCTTTAGCTACTTACCAAAAGATCAGAGCAAAGTATGTGATGTTTTAAATATTATTTAAAGCTTTTAAACGAAATTATTCATTTAAAAATAAGATGGACACAAAAATAATATCAAACTATTTTAAAATATTTTTCTTCTTACAGTTCATTGATTGTATGTAAATTGATATTTTTGTAAAAATACATGCCGAGATAGTTTGCAATATTGGACAAGGAAAGAAAATCGGACTTTACAACTAACTATAACATTGTTTCCTTAACGTTTATAGGAACTCTTCGTTACACGTTTGTTTATACTGCAAATATCTCTAGTTACCTACATAAATAGGGCCAATTCAGCAGCATATTCTTTTAAGTAAAAAATAAAATATGTATAAAGGGTTCACGCAGGGAATTTATCGGCATTGTGTAAAATCAATCCTAATAAAAAGGTCGGACCGGCGTTCAAAGCGTACATAATTCACGGCAACATCTCGTAGAACTTGCGGATATTTACAATATTCCAGCTTTATGGGCTTGAAAGAAACTTGCACCGTTTCGCAATTTTATTTAATGCCATTTTTATTTGGATGAATACGATGTCTACGTCTGTTCAGCCAATTGAGTTCGTGCGCTATACTTGACAGACGCCGGCTAGGACGATATACTCCACGCATTATTAAGGTATTAGTAAGCTGGTTAACCTCCTCCTTCCTTAAAGTCTGTCAAAACCTTGTCAAGGTCGACTGACCGGCGTTAAGGGGCCTAATACCATGTTACAGTAGAATGTTTGATGTTAATAATCTTGTCAACCCTATCCCCAATCCCTTGAGGTCGACCAAAGAATGGACAGCCGTCTGTCCACATTACCTTCTAGCACCGCGCTCGTGTCCTCTATCACGCGCGCGGTCACGACGTCGGTGACCGCCTGCTCGTCGTCCGTCTTCAGGTACTGCCCGAACACTTTGCTCGCTAGCGCCGCCCGCGTCTCGTCCCCCTCCACCTCCACATTACCTTCTAGCACCGCGCTCGTGTCCTCTATCACGCGCGCGGTCACGACGTCGGTGACCGCCTGCTCGTCGTCCGTCTTCAGGTACTGCCCGAACACTTTGCTCGCTAGCGCCGCCCGCGTCTCGTCCACCTCCACCTCGTACCTGTCTGCCTGTTGGGTAGAAAACTTAATTATAATAATACGTTCTTCGACTATCGACAGACAGAGGCGTAGCTTCATAAAGATGCGTGATTGTCAACTAAGCTAATTCTTAAGATAAAAATTGCTCCAGGAAACTTGACATTTACGATAGGTTATTAGGCTATTGACTGTACTATGACGCGACTAGATAAAGGAAATATAATATTCAAAAAAATTACTAACATGCATGCTGTGATCGGCCTTGTAGACATACAAATGTCATAAACATACCTTTGAAATAAATAAACGTAATGACAAACACTTGTGCTCATCATACAAAAATTAAAATTTGTGTGATTCTAACACACATAGCACCGACTTCTTTTCGTAGTCCGGTTACGCACCAATATACGGACTCAAGAGTTTGACAAAAACAACAGCTACTCTTACCTATTTATACATACAAGGTGTAACATAATAAACGCACTTCCTCATAAGGGCTGATTCTGGTGCTCAAATACAATATTATGAGGTAGTGTGTTTATTATGTTACACCTTGTATAATTCAAAAACTTATCTTACGATTTCCATAAAAAGTTTAAATAAGTTTGCCTAGGAACTACACACGCGGTACACAGGATGATTTACACACAACACGAGTATAACTCTATTTAGCTTCACTATCTAATAATAAACCACGAACCCTAATCACTGCTCGATCCTAATCTACTTACAGATAATAAGCTGTCTACAATATCACTAATAGTTACTTTATATTTACGGCCAAAACACCAGGTAAAGAATAACGAACGATAATAGGAGAAAATGAGGTTATTTACCGGTAACTTCCTAATGAATTCGCATTAGGGCGACCCGTACAAGTAAAACATAGTAGGGACCGAGGACATAGAAGTAGGGTGACCAGATCGCGGAAATTCCTTGGAAATTAAGCACTGCTGGTCAAAAGCCTTATTGATCAAATCTAGATTATTTGATTTTTTGCGTATAACGTATCATGGACGACAGGCATGCCGGACTTTGCGTCGCCATCTCTGAGGTTCCGGGTTCAATTGCAGATTGGGTTAATGTAGAAAACGATCATTTCTATATTGTCTCGGGTCTAGGTGTTGTGGTAACGTTATTGCTTCAGATTTCTGCAACACAAGTGCCTTGGTTATTTACCATAATATCAGAGCAATGTAGGTATGTGATGTTCAATATAAATAATTATATGAAAGAAAAAAGCCTAAGATATTATTACTTCTTTTCAGGTGTAAGTATTGTAAGGTTAATTACAAGATGAGTTCCGTATTAATATCCGATAGTACAGAAAATACTCATTGTAGGTATAACATAGAATTCGTATTTACTGTTTTATTTAAAAGGTCAGCCAAGTTGGTGACTCGTTAAAAGATGTATGCCAGTTTTTTTTTTATATTTCAACAATAGGAGAATTACTTTTAAACTTTCGCGCTGGATAATTTAAAACACAAAGAAAATAATATTATGAGGGTAGATGAAGAATCTGCCTCTCATACGGAGTGAAGACAGGCTGACGCCTGTGACCCCGGTCGGTGTAACCCGATCGAAACGTCAGGCAAAAGAGGTAACATTTTGTACCTAAATTATGAATGCGTTAATTCCCATTTCATTGAGTTTTAAATAGGACAATTATACTGAAAGTGTTTCAACAATTGTCCACCCTACAAGGAATCATGGTATACATCAATATAAATGAAAAGCTGCACTAATGGACCCTACCATTATCCTATTCCTTCCTACTCTTGTGTTAATGTAGGTAAGGGAATGTAAACAGATTTATCGATCATTGATGTGAAATAGTGGAGGTTCTATCTTTTGTATCCTGGGAGACCTTAGTGGCCTTACTACAAAAAAATTTATATACTATACCGGCGAAATCGATTAAAATAATTACTGTATTTATGGATTGATGAGTTTCTTTCGAAGATTTTTATTTATATTAAAAGTAGGTAAGTATCTAAATTTTGCACAATAAGTTTCCTTTTCTTTGACAAGAGACAGTTGATTTTTAATGACTTGCCTAAGCAATTCTACGCCTATGACAGTGACTTATGTTTTGTTCTTTGAATGTACTGTAAATAAGGAAGTACCGAGCGAGCTTGGAGAAATTCTGCAACGCAAGGAGGAAACAACAATGATTCACATATTTCTAAAATATCCTGAATTCCTTATAAACACAGTCAGGAGTAAAATGTTTATACGAAAATGGCCCATATTGCAAAGAAATAAAAGTAAATGTCTATTAAATATGCCACCCGTATGTACCTACGGACGTAGCATAGGTAGATACAGTATACTCACTCCATTCTTAGCTGCTTCGCGTGGACGCATGGCATCGTGCATCGAGATAAAGGCTATTCTAGTAATCGGATATTCAGTCATATTGGGCGAGTATTTACCTAAAATTTCAATATTTCGCTGTCCTATAAAAAAATAATAACTCAATAAATCTGTAATTTGTAAGATTTTTTTGACAAAACCACTATAACTCAATCCCAAAAACATGGGTTCCGATTGACTAAATAAGTCAAAATTTTCAGAAAGACTCATCCTCTCATATTTTGGTTTTGGCTGATTATCCGATTACTATATCCCAATAAGAAAAAAAAAACTATCAATCAATTTTTAGATTTTATATGCTCATATAGATTCTTTAGTTAGGTATGTCTGTTAATTATTGCTACATAATATAACCTTTCCATGTAAAAATATCCATTACCAGATCCGCACTACGTACCCGTCAGGCCACGGCAAAGAGACACAATGAAAATTTTTTTGTCACGCGGCCACTGGTTGGTAATTGAAGCTTGATAGAAGCAAGAACTAGGCCCACTGTATGACACTTACGCTGTGGTATAACAATGTAAAATTTCTATGCACCATATTCATTGTGGCGGAGGAAAACATCAAAGGGAAATCTACATACTGAATAATCATTGACCAGTATAAAAACCTTGTTGGAGAATGTTTCTACGCGATTCATTTCACATACTCATTGTTGATCTATATTTTATGAAGAATATTGGATACGGCGTTATTTACTTACTTACTTTACTAGTTCAAGAAAGAATACAAATACATAGTTTTATTGACATAAAAATTGAGGAACAACTTGTATTCCTACTACATAAAGAAAAACTTTAACTCAAAAGAAGAAACAACTTTATTTTGTGTGCTTCCGTCGATACCGATAATTCAATAAATCAAATAATGGACAAAATGAGTAAACATATTTTAATAACTTTAACAGAAAATGTATTGATTTGTAAAAAAAAATATGAAGTTATTCGTTAAAAATAAACCATGAATAACCTTACAAAACTAGAATACATTTTAGGCAGCTAAATTGAGTGTGAAAACATAATCTATCTTTTTTGTACTTTATGATTTGGTTTTTTGATTAAGTCGCGTCAGAGAATAGTAAAAAATTTGGTCAAAGTCAAAGTCAAAGTCATTTATTTTTGCAAATTGGCCATCAATGGCACTTTTACATGTCCCAATTTTTTTTTTCCTACCACCGCTTCGGGACTACATATCGGCTGGTGATGAGAAGAAGCGGCGCAACAAACTCAGTCACCTTTGTCAGCCTGATTTTATGACAGGAAATACAATTACAAGATAGTGTAAGTGCGAGCTAGGCAGGTTATTAAGTCCATGCACTCTTGTCGTTCAAGTAATCTTCAACTTTGTAATATCCTTTTTCCATAAGGATTTTCTTAATGTGGTTTTTGAACTTATAAACAGGCAAGTCAACAAGAGTTTGTGGTACTTTATTAAATATTTTTATACATTTCCCCAAAAAAGAATTACCTACTTTCTTCAATCTGAAGCTCGGAACGGCAAGTTTATTTTTATTTCTAGTATTATAATGATGTGAATCACATTTAAGGCTAAACGAACTAATGTTTTTTTCTAACATACATAATATTATCAAAAATGTATTGTGACGCTACTGTTAATATTTTAATATCTTTAAAGACCTCCCTCAGAGAGTCGCGAGGCCCAAGACAATATATTGCACGTACAGCTCTTTTCTGCAACACGAAGATTGATTCGATGTCAGCAGCTGAGCCCCATAGCAATAGACCATACGACAATAAACTATGAAAATAACTAAAATATACTAGTCTTGCCGTTTCGACATCAGTTAAAAGCCTTATTTTCCTCACAGCATAAGCCGCTGAACTGAGCCTTCCTGACAAGGCAATTATATGGGGACCCCATTGCAGTCGGGAGTCTATAGTAATTCCCAAAAAGGTTGTTGAATCGACTGCGTCTATGTGATCGCAAAAAACCCCTAAAGCATCCTGCTTACTTTCAAATGCATCAAAGATATGCTTAATGAGTGCAACTCTCGCATCAGTTGCGTTTCTCCCCTTTGTGAAACCAAACTGATTCTCATGCAATAGTTTGTTTATTCTGAAGTGTGATAAGAGTTGATTGAAGATTAACTTTTCAAATATTTTACTAAGAGCTGGTAAAATTGATATCGGTCAGACTAAATCTGCACCTTTAAATCTCTTTTATGACATAAACAGTGAAACAAAATTTTAAAAAAACTTCATTTATCGCATTAAATGGTAACTAAACACACATCAATACCTACACTGGTAAGTGGCAATAATTTTATTCATTTTGTTAAAGAATAAATATAGAACTAGGATTTGGTTATTTAAGCAGCTCTAGAAATATGTGTTTTATGTTTTTAAAATGGCCCCGTCAACAATTAAGTTTGAGAACCGCTGGATTAAAGTCAAAAATTTATCATAAACGAATGATTAGTTGAACTAAAAACTACTTTCTATTAGTAAACACCAATTAAACTACCATGCAACAGTAGAATAAAGTGCTGTCTATTTACCAAATGCATACTGACCGCATCTAGGAAGTTGTTGTATTTGTGGTACTCGGGCCGGTTCCTCTCACAGAACTGCCTGAACAGAAGCTTGCCTATCGGCTGCTGGTCTACCACATAGTCGTAGCCTACATCTGGAACAAGAGAAAAATTATATTAATCAACAGTATGCGAGAGGGCCATGGCTACATCGGCATAACCGATGAAAGATGGAGTAAAAGGATTCTCGATTGGTGACCACGCCACGCACGACTAAGGGCTCTCCCACACATAAACACGATACGACGTCGCATCGTGCATCGTGACACTTGCGACGACGTTTTGTGGTTTTTTACTATGTAGATTTCCACGACGCGACGTCGTATCGTGTTTATGTGTGGGAGTAACGTACACCGATGTTGAGCGCTCGGGCAAAGTGTATCGCTTTGCGTATTAAGATCTCGTAAGCGAGACGGGTATCGTATCGTATCAGAGACGCGTGGGCGTGGAGCTAGCAACCAATCTAGGGCGGCAAGGGCGCGTCGCACGACTAGCCAATCACGTAATCGTAATGATCTTCTACGCATCTTTCGCCCAGCGCTCAACATCGGTGCCGCTAGTTGTAGTGTAGGACGCCCCCTAGCTCGATGGAACGACAGTTGCTGGATGAAAAAAGCGGGAGATCGCACTTGCAGCAGTAACATGAGAGCGTAATCTTTTATGCGCACCCTACTTATATTTTCGAGGTTTTTCCGTATCGATATACCCGAATTCGATAATAAGCAAGCCGTTTAATTTAGAAATCCTTTTTACACTACTGACAGACTCACACTAATCACATCACATCAATAGGAGTTTAAGAGTTGAAAGCAATGCCGCAAATATAAATAGTGTGCGATCTATCTGTCTGCGGAGATGTACCACAATAAGTTTTATTTGCGAGGCATAAAGGTACGAACTACGAACCTGTAAACGTATGTCGCTCTATTCCATCCACTCTGTATTCATATCTGAGCCATCCCGCTGAACTATACAACACTACATAATAAGATCAACCCGTGAAGTGTGTGCGAAGGTAATGTAAGTGGGACGAGGGGATCAGGGGAGCGGCAGTGTTTTCCTTACTGATCAGTCAGTGTTGGCATTTGTTTACGGGAGTTCGCAAATATGGACCGCGTAGTTTTCAATTGTTTTTATTACAGTATTATAAAACTAAGCATCTCCCAATTCCTAGGCATTAATCTGTTGTTTTTTTAAAGTAATTGAACTAAGCTTATAATGCCTTTCACTGGCATCAGCTTAACTATGGTTGTTTGGGCTATACTCTACTACACAAAACTAATAATGATGTGGTGAATGAAGGGGAGGTACGTGTAAGTAACTGATTTTACTGTCAGATGTAATAAAGCTATGGACGTCTGACATAACGACTAATAACTAAGCGATATTCGGGGCCATCTCTCAACGTTCGAAAGGCGAGATTTTGATAGATGAGGTGACCATTTCGATCGGATTTAGTGACTAAATCCGATCGAAATGGTCACCCCATCTACTTATAATATAATAATAAAACGTTTATTTCAGATCCACTATCAAGATCCATACAGTGGTGTGTAAGTACAGTAACAACATACTTAAGAACTAAGTTAGTATATATTATAACTGTGGCGTGAGTTTTATAATTATAGAATCGCACTTTTTATCGTACACAGGGAGGTCTTTTGTTTGTTACGCGACTTTTGAATAGTCTAAAATTAAAAAATCTATTCTATTCTTTTTAGAGAGAGTTCATATTAGCCTATAACGAAAATGTGTCGGTAACAGTGATGCCGATTATACAATACAAACATATTTGATGCCAGAAATATGAAAGAAGCATAGAATTCTTTAAGAGGTTTCTAAAATTCCCAAGGAAGCCGGAGTAAAAATGTCCTTCGCCCTTGAGTTAAATATTTCAAAGCAATTTAGACGCCTCGGGCCCGATATCGATTTTCAATTGTTCTCAGGTATTACTATTTAACTTTAAAATATTTAAGGATTCATGACGACTGGTGTATAAATAGAGAAACCTATATACTCGTTCGAGCTTTTTATTGAGACTATGCGATTTAACAATCAGTTGTTATATTGTTAATTTAATGATTGCGTTTATAATCATCATCATTATTTCAGCCACAGGTCGTTCACTGCAGAACATAGGCCTCCCCCAGTAACTAACAGTAACCCAGTAAGATGGGCCGGTTAGAAGCGGCCTGCATCCAGCGGCTTCCTGCAACCTTGCACAAGGTGGACAGACGTCCTGGTAAAGGTAAAGGTTGCAGGTTCCTTGTCTGTTCATAATAGGGGTGAATATCTTGATCGATATTTAAGGCCTTAACACGCTTGAATGACCTTGACGCGTCCCGCCCATACAATTTCGCGCGTGCGGAAGACCTTTAAAAATCGGAAAAACATGTTTTTTATGAAATTAATGCCTTTAACGAGAATTTTCAAATAAAACTCACAATTTAAAACATGTATATTTCCAAAATCTTGTTTTATGTGAAAACAGTAATGAAATAGCTTGTGTCGTTTAAGAGAACATTTGCAATTTATGAAAAAATAGACACTTTTTTGTGCATGTTTTAATCCAAGGGACTTAACGGAAAATCAAAATTATTCAATTCAAAATGTTTATTAAATCCTCTTCTAGCATGTCGTATTTAATTTTTTTAGATTCAAGTAACAGGTATTCTGACAATTTGATTTTCATATTCGAGATTTTAGGCACTTGGGTGGTGTTAAGGCCTTAAGTTAGATAATAGCAACTTTGTTGCTATGAAAGGAAAACCTCTAACATAGCTCACTCTACACCAAAATTTCTACAAGACCCAATTATAATTTTGATAAATCAAATTTAATTAAAGTTCCAGGTGCGGAACCTTTGAAGCTTGCGCCCAATTGGGGCTTGTCCTTTCAAACTTAATAAGCTATTTTATCCTGCAATATATTATATCTTTTGTTCGCGTTAATGAAGAGAGAATATAATTAATTACCTGCGATTAATTAATTGCAAAACGTTGTGTTCTGTCGAAGCAAGATTAACAGAACATTAGTTTGGCACTCGTCATTTCAATGATAACGTTTACATTTTTCTTTAAGGCGACTAGCGTTGGCTAGAAAGGCAATGTAACATCACTTCCAAGCGATTCGTTTTAGACAATCGATAACTTACAGGCAGAGGAGCGTTATCAAGTTTTTACGGAACTCTGGAGGAGTAAGTACCACTGCTCTTACTCCTTCGTTGGTTGGGAAAATACTGCTGCATCAAGTCTCTTAACAGACATTTCGTTTCGAAACCCGAGCCGTGACTTGCAAACCGAGGAAACAGCCGATCACGTGTTACATACATATTGATGTAGGACCACCCTTTTGATGTATTGATGTTCTTACGCAACTCCGCGTGGGGCTCGCGATAAATCTGTCGGTGTCTAATCTATATGTCTAACTTTGCCATTTAAAAAAGTTGCTTTTACTCGCAGCTTCTCTCGCGTCGTATTTAGTTTAGCAAAGGCATTTGAAAGTCAATCTTACTAAATCCAATATTGATTCTAGTAAATATTTATAAGATTTTTGTGTTTTTTTTTTTTTTGACTAATAAATAGCGACATTTTGCGCTATCATCATGGATTTACGGAATCACGGAGCGTCACAAATGTAGATATACCATACCTACCTACCTTAATGTGAAGAAGAGGTATTCAGTTTGCGCAATTTGTTCTAACCAAGAAATTAAAAGTAAACTTAATAATGCAAATATATTATTATGTCATTAAGTAAAAGTTATTGGGCTACCGCCGTGAACAAGCAGCGCAAGAAACTTGGGAGTAAAAGTTGACTTATAGATTAAAATAAATAAATAATAATAAATATTGGACAACATCACATACATTGCTCTGATCGTAAAGTAAGTAGCGAAAGCACTTGTGTTATAGAAATCAGAAACAACGACGGTACCACAACACCCAGACCCTAACCAATATAGAAGTTCGTTTTCTACATTGACCCGACCGGGGATCGAACCCGGAACCTCAGAGATGGCGACGCCATTTAAAGTCTGGCGTGCTCGCCTCTCGGCTATGGAGGCGTCTCTCGTCTAGCTAAAACAAAGCAAAAGCATCGCTAATCAGTGATTAAATTCCAAGATAGATATCTGATAGCATACGGCTGACATAAGTATAAATAATGATATAAAAATCACGCATTGTGGCCTGCAGGCGTTTGCTCGTAATATGTATCGACCCTTGACACACTTATTGAGTGCCGATTGATCTACACACTGTATATCTAAATGGGAGCCCATTCTAGCGATTGATATTATCGATTTATATATATAGAGTTTTTAGGGTTCCGTATCCAAAGGGTAAAACGGGACCCTATTACTAAGACTCCGCTGTCCCATGTATCTGTCTGTCCGTCTGTCACCAGACTGTATCTCATGAACCGTGAAAGAAAGACAGTTGAAATTTTCACAGATGATGTACCTATTTCTGTTGCCGCTATAACAACAAATACTAAAAAACAGAATTACAAGAAACGTGATTTTTTTGCCGTTTTATCAATAATGGTACGGAGCCCTTCGTGCACGAGTCCGAATCTCACACTTGACCGGTTTTTATTGTTATGGCTCGGAGAGACGCGAGCCTAGTCAAACATACATAAATCAACAGACGTTACAATAGCAGAGAAAACTTGTTAGCATTCTTTTGACACACTTTTATTAGCTGCGTTAACTATGTAATCAAATATTAGAAGTAGTTTTTAATTTACTTGTAACTGACGTATCGATTTGAAACTATTGGTCAGTTCCTATCTAGAATACAATAATTTGACAATCGTGCTGATCCGATCTATCATCAGCCAGGGGGCGGATGGTGGAACTCTTCAATGACACTAGTAATACCTTAGTGTTTGGAATCCTTTGTTTTGACTACATACATTGATTGACGACCTCCGTGGCCAAGAGGCGAGCATGCCGGACTTTAAATGGCGCCGCCATCTCTGAGGTTCCGGGTTCGATCCCCGGTCGGGTCAATGTAGAAAACGAACTTTTCTATATTGGCTCGGGTCTGGGTGTTGTGGTACCGTCGTTGTTTCTGATTTCTTTAACACAAGTGCTACTTACCTTAGGATCAGAGCAATGTATGTGATGTTGTCCAACATTTATTTATTTATTATTATTATTATTTATATACAGGCTGTCCCAAAATGTGTACGTCACACTGACACCGGAGGTAAATGGGTCTAAATTTGTTCATTATGTTTGATGTATTTTTTTATTCACGGTTGCTGCTTAAAGTCGAAGCCATTGTATTTGTGTGAGAATAAAATTGTGATTGACTAACAATTGTTATTTCACATTGTATCGACTAGATAATTGTTTCCTCCACATAAGAAACTATTGTCAAAGGCGAAGACGTAAAAGAAGTAAAATAAGAGTTCTCTAAAAAAAACTCTTATAAAAACATTATGAAAATGGGTGATTTTGAAAAATAACTAAAATTGGTCATACCTCAAAACTCATGAAACTTTTCTATGGACATGTTAGGTTCGTACCATAGATCCCTGATCTGAGGTTCGTAAGATGGGTCTTAGGCACGGTGTCAGTGTGATGTGCTAATTTTGGGACATGATTTTGTTTTTTAAACTATGATATTATTATATTCTATCGTAGTTGATTAGCCAAAGGGTGTAAGAGGCCGTGCATACAAACTATTGATCAGCCGATAGTTGGACCAATATTTGAATTACTACAAATGTGGACCGAATTTAAATCGTTTCCGATTGCACGTTCACTAGTATTCATAGTAATTGCAAGACCGATCAAACTATGCCCCGTCTTTAGTATACAGGTGTTCTTAATCTTATCTACGGGTTGTACGGTACAAAGAATGTGACACTTGTCAAACAATATCACGTTATCAGCTGCCATTCAACAACTTTTACCATGGGGGCAATTATAAAGCAGCTGCGATTTAAAACGCCTTATTGCAATATCCTATGTTATTATAAATGCAAAAGTTTGCGAGTATGGGTGTTTGTTACTCTTTTACGCAAAAACTACGGAACGGATTTGGATGAAATTTTGCACACATATAGAATACGACTATGACCAGATCATAGTCGTATTCTATATGTGTGCAAACAACATACATGATACTTTTTATCCCAGTTAAATGTTCTTGTGGGATATATTGAATAAACTAAAGACCAGAGCGAAGTCGCGGGCAACAGCTAGTTTATAGAAAATAGCAGCCCGTCCCGGCTTCGCACGGGGTAGACAATTATCGCTAATAGTTTCGGCAGCGCATTCGACGAAAGACATTTTAAGACTCATTTTTCTACACCTTCGGTTACATTGTTCAAATTTTACCAAGGATCCCTAATTTTTTTCAAAATGAAATGTAGCCTATGTCAAATTGGAAAAATGTAGCATTCTATTGGTGAAAGAATTTTTTAAATCGGCCCAGTACTTTTTGAGCCTATTCATTACAAACATACAAAAATAGGTACAAATCATTCCTCTTTATAATATTAGCATAGATATAGATAACAGTCTATTACACTAGTATGGGAGAAAATAGGTGTAACATATAAATCTAAGAGAAACTTTATAAAGCAAGAATCGGTCCATGATCGATAGTCTAGCCCGAGGCCAGAGGCAAAGATTGTACGGCCCTTTGAGAGTGCTCAAACGTATTGCCAAATGTTATTGTTGGTATGTCGGCGTGTAAGCGGAATTGGACCTCAAAAAACATTTCTAGACCGTACGTTGGGAAATGAATTGTGTAAAGAAAAATCCTATTACGTTTTCTTAGTTGAAGTTCGAAGACTTACTGTAATTGACAAAAGGTTTAATTAAACATAGCTATAGTTAGATCATATTTTAAACAAGTCTTTTCACTGCAGTGGACGGCGCGGCGTTCTAAAGGTAGACTGCTGTGTACGGGAGTCTCTCTACCTTTAAATAATTAAAGCATTTGATGTCTAGACCAGGGCTTCCCAAACAGTGCGTTTTGACCCCTGGGGGCGTAATCCCAAAGTCATCGTGACGTGATCCACATCTCTTTTTATTTTCATTCATATGATTTGATTTTGTTCTTATTTTCTGATAAAAAAAGAAAAGTTATTTGGAGTCGGTATTGGACTTGTTACAAGGCTAGAATTACAACTAGTATGGAGGTTTTGATCAAAGAAAGTAGAGCAATGGCAAATTCCTAAACGGCGTCACCGTTAAAAAAGTTTGGGAAGCCCTGGTCTAGACGATTGCGAATCTCCATTGTGCTCGTAATCATTTAATCGAAAGATCCTATCTAAGGTAAATTGTTGACAATATCAAGTTATCGAATTGATCTCAGCAACTCAGCAGGATAGAAATATAAAGATATACCTTAAGGTGCATTCTTAACCTTAACCTTAAGGTGTATTTCCGAGTGCATATAACCTGACTCTCTTTAAGTCCAGAGTGAATAGGCATCTTCTGGGCAAGCTCGCTCTATCGTAGATCCCATCTATGCTCTAGAGCAAGATTGGGGTCAAGAGTAAGCCCATCTCAAATAAAAAAAAAATATATATATATACAGTAGTTAGACCATTAAATTGTCAAAATCTAAATCAATATCGAGCTGTTCGTGTCACGAACCGAACAATCAGCATCACGATCAAGTTTTTTTAAATTTGATTTTAATGATCAAGCAAAGACACAAAGAGCTTGGGCTTAAACGGTGTTTTAACTATTCACCATCTGCTTACTTATCTTCTTTATTTTAAATACTTATAACATCAAGTTAAACACAAAACACGCGAGCCAAAAATGTGCTTATGCGAACCAACCAGTAAAACGATCTTAAACTAAATAACGTATAAAACGAAATAATAGAAAATCAGAGAATTTAAATGCCAACGAGCGAATATCAACTATTTAAACACGTCACAATTGACGCAAATCGCATTTATTAGAGAAGTTCGCAAGAGGTCAAAGTTCAGATTCCTCTAAAGGTCACCCGTGTACCTCGATACCTCTGAGTTGCAACACCTATGCATATCAGAGGTGTGTGAAGTCTGATAAACATACGACCTCGACCTTTCTTAGAGACTGATTTAATTCAAATTCGATACGATGGATTATTTCAACAACGCAGAAACACAATTTCTGTTAAAGAAATTTGTTGGAATTGAAATTTCTTTAGGACGACAACGTATTGAAGACTTGGTCCATTTAGCATTTTCAATTATTTGTATTTTATTTGCATTATAATCGCTAAAGCCGGTCAACTATGGTAAGGCGTAACGTCGTAGAAAGCCGTTAGAAATTCATGGATAAATATCTATAACATCATTTAGACATATTATCATACCAAATAAGCCTTGCTCATGTCGTTTCAGACAAATAGCTTTATTAGCACACTGACGATTTGCGAAAATTGCGAATAGCACCGTGAATCCTTTTAAATCCTTGCGCGCACTCGCGGCGTGTTCGAGCTCTTGCTCGGTTTTAAATTCGCTCGCAAATCGCTAGTATTTTTATACTACTAATGTATGCACCAAAGTCAAGACTATCGTGTACGTATACTAGGTACCTAATACAAGATGAGAGGAAAGTGATGTGATATTACACATACCGTCGTCCCGGCCTTCCTCTATTACAGCATTTACAGAGGACGTGGAATTCCCACGCACGTGCTCGGATCATGGAATTTGACATTACAATATTTCAGCCCTTATCCAGCGAACGAAAAGCATAGAAGAATAACCTACGCTAATGTTTCCGTAATTCCTATAACACGTGTGTGTAGGGACAACAAAGCATTGCGAATTGCGATTTTGTCGATGTTCTGTGATGTCCCGACAAAGATAATATAATAGAAAAGTATTGATATGATTATCAGATATTAGCTCATTGGTAATTGAAGGATTAACATCGACGTGCCTGTTATTGGTATCTTCGTCATTGATACTCCGATTCGCTCAAAGCATTTCGTTGTTGAGAAATGCCAAAATACAAAGTAAAATGTCGAACTATTCGCATTTTATGAAAGCAAATATCGACGCTAAGAGATTAAGAAAAACTTAAATAATATAAAACATTTTATTTGCCATTTATTTTTTTGTTTGCTATTGCTATGAACAAACAGTCGAATTGCATTGTTTCTATGTTTGTCCGTTCACTATCTTTACCTACATTGACAGAGAAGAATTTCGCCAAATATCTCTTAGGTTGAAAATGGCTCCTGTAATTCGAGTGAAGGAGCCAACAATATTATTATAACCAAATTGAGCAAGAGGAAAAGCATATTTTTAAAGTTTTACGCCAGAAAATTTCATTACGGAAATTTCATAACATTTTGGTTTCTAAAAAAGCGATGAGCCGCCGAGAAGCAAAGATACGATGAGCCGCCTATAATTTGACCTGTGTTTCGAGAAACCTAAAAAAGTTGAAATCACTTACATTAAATTGATTGTGTAGAATGGAATTGAGAATATCAGTCACTTCCAAAACATTTCAAAGCTGAATTGCTCAGGAATAATTTCCGGCAGCTCTTGAGCATATTAGGCACATCGCCGTCCAATCAATAGTCGGAGGAAGCTTAATGTCAAATGTCATATTAATCCGTTCCACAACTACATGATTGACTAATCGCTGTCCATCAACTGAGACGAGCTGCAGTGTGATTCTCCAATAACATGGTATTACATATCACGTCATTATATGTAACTTCTTTGTTTAATATTTAATGAAAATTATCAATTTTAAAGCTTTACGCTGTCGCTGAATATCAAATACAAGCAAAAACTTCGTTCTTTTCGACCAACATCGTTAGACGTTAGATATTTGAGAGCGTTTGCTCTCTGTCTTAACATTTTAGTGTGCTTAAGTGTTAAACTTAGAAAATTGCAAAGCATTTGACATAATTATAATTAGACAACAAATGTGATTTATGATACACGAGAAACTGTGAATATCTTTACTACGATCACAAAATACTGAAGCAGAGAGATTCATTCAAGATAACATAAATACCGCAATAAATAAATGGTTGTCTCTTGACGCAAGGGTTGATCTATAAAAAGCGTTGACTCAACGGAATGTCACGAATGCCAAAGCTTCATACGTCAAACTAAACACAACTATTCCAAAGGGAACGTAACTCATACTAGTTACGTTCGTGGATCTAATTAATAAAAGGTAAGAGGTCCTTATCTGAGGTATCATTGCTCAGTTAAGGCAAGGATATAAAACAAAACACTCGAGTTTGTAATCCTTAGATCTACTTACTGGATGCCGAGACCAAAATTTTTACTTATTGTGTTTTGTTTTGGCTAAAGGATAAAACATCCCGCAGAAATTTAAAAATATCATGAATTATTAATCAAGAAGAAAGATTGGTTGATTAATTTGTTCTACACCTATTTTGTATGTTTTATTAAATATCTCAACATTTATTCAACTAATAAGATGCAGGAATTAAAAACTACACTATTTAAAAATTACATATCCAAGATGATCTTAAGACAGCAGTTATTTAATACTACCTAATTTAGAACCGATTGTAACGATCTCTGATAAACTCGTATACTAACGGAGTATTGAAGATATGAATTCCAGTCCCACAGAAAGTTCGTCAATAGAACTAATCGTGGTGAAATTGAGTTTCACTCTTTATCAAAATTAAAACTTATCAATACATCATATCATCATCATCATATCAGCCTGTTGCAGTCCACTGCTGGACATAGGCCTCCCCCAAGGAGCGCCACAGCGCACGGTCTCCCGCCCTTTGCATCCAGTCGCTGCCAGCTGCCTTCTTCAGGTCATCGGTCCATCTAGCCGGGGGGCGTCCTACACTACGTTTGCCTAAGCGTGGTCGCCATTCGAGAACTTTCCTGCTCCACCTCTCGTCGGTTCTGCGACAGACATGGCCAGCCCACTGCCACTTCAGCTTAATACATTTTTTTATCAATACAATACTGATTTTTGATGATAAGATAGATTGACGTAGATAATAATAATTATAAACTTTATTTTCTAAAACACATGTAAGGTCTTACAGTACACAGTGACTTCTGCACTAAGCAAGCTGCTTGTTTTGCGGGAGTCGGGTAAAAATTAACAAGTTATGCATGCACATTGGAGACCGGGGTCAAGCTATCAATCAACATTGAAACATAAATGAATTATAATAAAATATCACTTAACTGTAAAGTAATCTTTGCCGATTAATTATCACAAGATATATCATGACTACTACTATCCAATGACGGACACAAGTGATATTGTGTTATTTGGGGAAAATTGTAAAAACAACGACTACGTCAAACATGTCCGTGATAACGAGGCTGATATACCGGTTTTACCAATTATTTGTAACCCGACTGATATAGCTTGATAATAATTCATTATTAATACATGTGAGTATATTTAGTAGAGCCAGGAGATTGATGATGAATAAAATATATATAAGGAGCTAATTTAAGGTAGGTAATTTCATTCCTAATTCTACTGCTTAAATGCAGCAAAAATCACAAAAGAAAATTCACTTGCTCATACTAAACTGTAGACCAGCTGACATAAGTTAGTTGATATAAGGTCGTCCAGTTACTAAAGCTTGAATATTATCATCCGTTGCTTTCATTATTAAAGGCACGAGATTTAAAAATAAAACTAGTCATATAATCTATGTATAAGTAAGGGAGCAAAATATCGGATTCAAAGATAAATCTTTCCGATTCCGTGAAACTACGGCACGTCTGCTGACCCAAAAATTCCTTAATAAAAGATACGTGAATATATCGTTGATGAAACACTAACTTGGTAGGCTTGGTTAATTTACCGACTGTATCGATAATAATGCTTTGCTCAGCGTCCCATTACAAAGGGAAGTGGGAGGTATTAAACGATCGACTCGATTTACAAAAGATCCTTTGCAATCGAAACTCCTTGTCCGAACACTATGGTAAGTAATTAGAAGAACCTCACGCCTAAAATATTATTATATCGTATTATGGGTTCAGAATAACAAATGTTAACAATCGTTTACACACTATGAATAAATACAGAGCGATTAGATACTGAATGTCGTATCACTGACGTACATTAGTTTTTGTGTGCAGTCCGTGAATCGGTTTTGAATTGAATATTAATCGAATGATCAAAATAGCTTTGGAATATTTAAACAAAGTTGTTTCTCAGCTACCAGAGTACTATTACAAAAAGTAGAAAATCCGTTTAAAGAGAGATTCGAGAGTATTCGATTGTCAAGAGCAGGCACATCACTGGATTATAGGTCCCCATCTAAATAATGATTCATTGACCCGACCGCTGTTTGCTTACTCTACTTATTGACAAAATAAACAACAGATATTAATTGGGAGAAACGAAGAAAACATATTTCCGACATTGTATGTTTAGGCAGAGTGTTCGTGATTCGGGTGCGTTGGATTTAATCTTGATTGAGATCGGCGATAGAACTGACGAAACAAACACGCATATCGGAATTATATTCGGCTTCATTTTGTATTCTATTGCTAAATAATAATAGAAGAGATTGATATACTTCATATAATACACAGTTATATACTCGTGTATTATAAGCATAAAGGATGGAGAAGGTAATTAATGTTGAAGTAAGATAACTACATAACCTTTTCTTCATATTTGAATGAATTCATTTTTACTTTAAGTAACGTATAAAACTACAGCTATTAATCCTTATATACCAAAAAAAGCAAAAGTACTAATCTTCATCTAATCAAAGTATTCTGTGCATATTGTATTTCGAGTATAATATAATATACCACACCAAAGCAACCTAACGAGACTAGCTAGACCCGAGACGCTATCAGAGAAATTGATCCTCATTTCGGCGTTTCCTCATATAAAAATAATCAATTACATTAGATTGATGGCGTTCTATTTTAACAAATAGACACGAATTTCCCTAATACACCATGGAACTAAATTGATACTTTTATACAGTGCCCTATGAATATTTCACCCAAACCATCAATCACATCATTGGAAAATAAGCCTTAAATTTAGGAAATAAAGTCGCTTTTAAGAACTAAATCATTGGCCTGGTTTTTGCTGACTATTTATCATGAGCCTTTCCTTCGGGAATAAATTTTTCGTCGTCAATTTGAGCTGCCCTAGTAAATCAAACCTGGTTCAGTAGCGGTTGTCGTGAAATATTTCAGTCGGACATTTTCTAAGCATTGATTTAAAAGTTTTTAATGAGTGAATGTTTGGGAACATAAATCTAGTTGTGTAAAATAAAAGTAAAACGGATTTAGATCGCACATATCACATTCAGATCGTCATCATTATCTAGCTCTACAGTTTTTGTTACTTTTTATAGGTGCTGAATGAGGGGGTTGCAATTAAAAAATTAACAACCTATAAAACCAGCATACCAAAAACATAGTAGATATATAGTTTATTTCAAGCAAAGGCGATTAAGCTCGTCCCATGAGCCCATGTCCCAGGGAAGTACTATCTGACGAATATTATTTGTCATTTAAAATGTATAAGCATATACACTGGAACGAAATTGAATAAAAACTAGTAGCCACTGAAACGCATAAACTAGCCGCTAATAGCCACCATAAGTGGTGGTCGTGAGTCTCCACATTTAATGACCCAATTATGGTTTAATATTTATTGCTGTATTCGTATATTGGCATCTAAAATTAGTGTTTTTTTACGGTGATATATGAATGAAGCAATAATGAAAGTTGTGCAATGTTGGCTGAAGAAACTTGATTCTTTGTAAATAACAATTTAGTACAATTGGATAGTAAACGAACGGTTATATCATCTGATATCATAGATATCTTCATTGTCACCAGATTGTTATCAGATGCCAAATAATCATTTACTTTTTCTTGATGTTTAAGGTTGTGATTCAAAAGCATCTCGTATTTTACAATGTTTGACCTAAGTTTGACACTTGACTGTACTAATGAATCAAACCACCATAGATCTGCTGAACTGTTTTAATCAAGTGCAATTTTTGACCTTAATGTCTAGACTATATACAATCGGAAAAATACTTACACTGCGCGAGGCAAACTAAATACAACGCCATCTGTTGGCTGAACTTAAAACTATTTGACATGACCAACATTCAACTTAAACATACCGCCCCCTTAGGCCATTATATTGAAGTAATGGCCTAGAAAAATTGATGCCAATGTAAATGAAACATGAGGTAACAGAACTTATACTACAGTAACAGTTTAGTATGAATAACGAACTTAAATGAACTTAATACAATAAACTTTCATCATAATAAAATAACATAAAATGTTTTATTTAACTTAGTTTGCTATAGGCAAAATACATAATTTTGAAGTAGGTCTCTTAATAATGGATGACTTAGTACGCAAGGTGACCACACGCGATATGTTATCACTGCCTGGATGTTTCTCTATAATGCGTCCTAAAAGCCACCTACTTGGAGGTAAGCCATCCTCCTTTATTTAAACGATTTGACCTATCTCTGACTCTGTTATATGTGATCTCCATTTATACCTATTTACTATTGATGCTAAGTATTCTTGTGACCAACGTCTCAAAAAAGTTTGAATCGATCTCTGAATTAACTAACCCAGGGTCAGTGGAAGTGGTGCACTACTATCGTCACTATGGATTATCTTGTTTCTATCTAGATATGGTTAGAGTGATCTTAATGAACTGGATTTTAGTAGGTCTATGTTCTCAAATAATAATTTAGAATGATCAGATGGAAATGATTTCACTCGATCTACACAAAGCTCAAGTCTCGCAATGCTTACTTGCTTGATAGACGCTACTCTGGTTTTCGCGTTTAGCAGAGAAACTTGTATTTCACCGTTGACCTTTTTTTTATGCGTATATTAACAACTGCAGAGTAAGCAAACTTCGACGCGTCGCAAAACCCGTGAAGTTCTGTGTTAAGATCCTCTGTAGCTGTACCTAGCCACCGAGGAATTCGGATTTCGGTAAGTTCCATCAATGTCTTACGGTAAGTACTCCATTCCTGAATTAACTGCTCATCCCATTCTACACCAGTTAACTTGCTGAATAAATATTTTTGCTATTATATTTGTAGGAGGACTCTATCCCAATGGATCGAATAATCCACCTATGTCCGAAATAATTGTTCTTTTGTTACAGGTGTAGCTGCTGCGGGAAGAATCACCGAGAATTGAAAGAAGTCGTCGTCGTTATTCCAGGTAAGCCCTAGTATTTTGGTCTGATTACCTAATTTAATTTCTATTTTAGTTTCATTCTTATTCTGAGTACTATTACCCTTTTCCTTATCTGTGTCCTTTTCTTTAGTTGTGTCCTTTTTCCTAGTTGTGTCCTTTTTCTTAGTTGTGTCCTTTTCCTTAGTTGTGTCCTTTTCTTTAGTTGTGCCCTTTTTCTTTTTTGCTCTATCGCTCTTTTTCTTTAGTTCTTCTTTTTCCTTAATTAAATTTATGTTGTTACTATTCCATTTTTGTAATTTGAATCCTCCTTTCTCTAATATGTTGCTTATTTGCTTGCTCAGTTCTATTCCTGATTCTACATTTGAACTTCCTGTCATTAAATCATCCATGTAGAAACTGTTCAAGATCTTTTCAGCCGCATGAGGATACTCTTGACCTTCATCTATGGCAACTTGATGCAACGCTCTGACCGCAAGGTACGGTCCAGATGCTGTATCAAATGTAACTGTCCTTAATTCGTACTCTTTTATTTCTTTTTCAGGTTCGTCGCGCCACAGGATTCGCTGATACTTCACATCGTCTTCGGCAACTAAAATTTGCCGATACATTTTGACAATGTCCGCTACTATTGCAACCTGATGTACTCTCCATCTCAACACTGTATGACGCAAATCAGCTTGTATTGTGGGCCCAATCATAAGTGAATCATTTAACGATATACCCTTCTTGTTCTTTTCAAATGCATTAAATACCACTCGTACCTTTGTGGTTGTTCTGTCATTTCGTACGATAGCGTGATGTGGTTGGTAAGTAAGTAGCTTCATTTTCATGTGTGTTTGTATTTGCTGCTTTCATATGATCTAAAGCTAGGTATTCATTTATGACTTCAGAGTATCTTCCTTTTAGATTGCTGTCCTTTATAAACCTTTTTTCCAGGGATTTAAATCTAGCTACTGCGATATCTTTTGAACCGTGATTCGTACACTGTGGTTGATCTTCCCGAAAAGGCAACTTCACAATGTAACGATCATCGGGTGTTCTCGTTGTGGTGTTTTTAAATAATTCTTCACAGCGTTGTTCTTCCTCTGTGAGGATAGTCTTTACATCCGGTAACTGTTCTTCGATTTCCCAAAACTTCCTTAAAATATCGTCCTCATTTACTTGAACGTGCATGACAGTAATGTTATCTTTGACAGGCTTACACTTCGGTTTTTCTTCTTTTACATTCTTAGAGTCAACTGCACCGGAGATGATCCATCCTAGAATTGTGTTCTGCGCGATCAATGATCCCGCTGGACTCCTCTTGACGCCTTCTCTTAGAATGTAGCCATAAACTTCTGCGCCAATCAGCAAATCAATTTTATTGGTAGCAGTGAACTTGGGATCTGCCAAAGTTAAATATTTCAAATCTACCCAGTTGATGGACTCAACGTGTTTTTCAGGTAAATATGAAGTGATGTTTTTTAACACAAACGCTTTGATAGGAATTCCAAATAAAGGATCTAATCTCGATTTTATTGTAAAGTTAACTTCATATTTTGTCGTTACAGATTTGTTATCGCCCAACCCTGAGATGATGCCATTTATTGATTTCTTTTTCAATCTTAAAAGCTGCACTGTTGATTCTGTGACAAAGCACGCCTGTGAACCCTGATCAAGCAATGCCCGTATCACTTGAGATTCACCTGTTATTGACTCTGCTTTTACTAGCGCGGTTGCTAGCAAAACCTGCTTAGGTTTCTCCGATGTTGACAGACAAGTCACCACTGGAGATACCCCTGACGGTGATGCATTTTCGATAGATTTTTCCGACATTATGTGAAGAAGAGAATGGTGCCGCTTCTTACATACCTTACAAGTATTAGGATTTAGACATTCATATGCGCTGTGATTGCCACCTAAACAATTGAAACAAATGCGGTTTTTGAGTACAAAATCACGTCTCTTTGCACATTCTTGTTTAGCAAATTCCTTACAGAAACATAATTTGTGTACTTCTGAACAGAATTCACATTTTATACCTGAACTATTAGTCGAAAGTAACACCTTGTGTTTAGGTTGTGGACTAGTGGAACTTGGTTGGAAAAATCTCTTTGGAACTACAAACTCTAAAGCCCGAAAACGATTCTCCAAGAACTCCTTAAGTTGATGCCAGCTTGGTAAAGCATTAGCATCAATATTAGAAATGTGTAACTCCCACTGTTTACGCGTTTCTGCATCCAATTTAAATGTAACCATGTGAATGATAATGATATCCCATGTGGACACCTGTATGCCTATATTCTGCAGCGCACTTAAGCAGTCACATGTGGTATCCAACAATTCCTTTAATCCAGATGAAGATTCACTGTTTAAATGTTTTTGATTAAAAAGCCTTTTTAATATGCAATTTGATAGATATCTTTTGTTATTGTATCTTTTTTCTAGTAAGTCCCAACACTGGACATAATTATCGCTAGTAATGGGAGTGTGCCTTATTAACTGCTCGGCTTCTCCTGATAATTGACCTTTCAAGTAGTGCAATTTCTGGACATTGTCCAGTGACTTATTATTATGCACAAGTGATGTAAACAAGTCCCTAAATGTTGGCCACTCTGAATAAGTACCAGAAAATTTCGGGATTGATATTTTAGGTAAATTGACAAACGAATTGTTGGACTCCCCTTCATTGACACTTTTAAAACTAGGTGACCTTTCTCTTTGTACATCAGCTAATAGTTTACTTAAACTTGTTTTCAAACAGGATTTGTACATTAAATAAGATTCCTCAGTGTTATCATAAACTTCATCTTTATAATAAAGTGTGTTTTCTAATTGTTCAGGATCTGATACTTCATACAATGTTCTATTATTTGACCTAAACGATGTCCAATCGTGCTCTAAATTTTCAAGTCTTGCCTCAACATATTCTTTAGTAATTCGGTCTTTAGGACTTTTCTTAAAATTTGTGAATCCTTTTGCAATGGAATTACACAAATCTTTTTGTACATTTAACAAACTGTCCATTTGACTTGTTCCTTTAACATTAATTGAGTGACCTTCCATTTTGCTGCTATAGTACTAACTAAATAGTAAATAAATTTAATTTAAAAAGTGTAACTGAAATTGAAAAGAAACATGCAAAATGCAATATCATGCAAAGCAAAATTTTACAAGTGTTTAAACTTAGAAAATTTAAGGAAAATCGGGCATAGATTCCTCGTTCCCCCGTTTTTCTTAAAACTATTCTAAGTCCTGACCTATTTACACGTAAATTATTCTAAGTTAATGAAAAGTTTTTTAAAATTTTACAAGTCCCAAATAATTTAATTTAAGTTAAAGTTTTTGAATTAGTTGAAATAAAGTTCAAAGTTGCTCAGCAAAGTTATTAAAATATTTACTCACGCTTGACACTTCACTTCACGATAAAATTGTCGAATGTCACCTGGTTCCTCAACTCCTCGATGTGAACTTCCACCTCGTTATGAATCCTGGCTCCAAGGGGCTGAACTGCTAAATTCCTTCCTTCTTCGATAGCAGAAGCTGAACTCCTTCCTCCTTCGATAGCAGAGGCTGAACTGCTGAACACCTTCCTTCTTCGATAGCTCCACCAGGCAGCCCTGGCTGATGACCAGCAGACTCCTTGCTGCAGAACCTCACACCTTATCCGCAGCAAGCCACTGCGAGTGCAAGGGTGTGGTCTGATGGACCACTAGTTGAACTCAAAAATGTCCTCAGTCATCCGGCTCGAAGGACCTATGTTTGACCTAAGTTTGACACTTGACTGTACTAATGAATCAAACCACCATAGATCTGCTGAACTGTTTTAATCAAGTGCAATTTTTGACCTTAATGTCTAGACTATATACAATCGGAAAAATACTTACACTGCGCGAGGCAAACTAAATACAACGCCATCTGTTGGCTGAAC
Source organism: Anania fuscalis (assembly GCA_950371115.1). Classification (NCBI taxonomy): domain Eukaryota; kingdom Metazoa; phylum Arthropoda; class Insecta; order Lepidoptera; family Crambidae; genus Anania; species Anania fuscalis. Next base: position 10,165,188 of record OX493348.1, on the reverse strand, counting down.
TTAAAACTATTTGACATGACCAACATTCAACTTAAACAACAATATGTTAATTTTATTCTTTTCGCATCCAATGTAAACCAAGATCTTCTTCCGTCCAAACAACCGAATTAACTTTCTACATTCCATGCATTTCTTGCGAAATTCAGAAAGCAAAATTCCTTGCTATCTTAATCCACAATATTCTCATCTATCTAAGTGGCCAGCATTTACATACAGCACGTCCGTAAATCTGATCCGGGAACTAGTATAGTGGTGGTTAAGAGGACGCTGACCGAAAAACGGCTATATGCTGTAGAATACTTATACTATAATGGCCTTCAGAAGTAATGGTAAGCAAAGCTATAGTACTGCTGGCACTGCTGCGAGGATATAAAAGAAAAAATGCAAAACAGCCTTTAGTGTTAAGTAAAGAGGATTGAACTGAAAAGTAGAATTTGTGCAAACGTAATTCGTTTTAGATTTTAGTTAGTAATCCTTTAATAACATAAAAGGTAGCGTAATAGACTTCATACATTGTTGCATCGAATTATCTGCCAAAATCGAAACGAAATATGCACCAAAACCGAACTTTCGGTCAGACAAAAAAGGCATTGGAAGGATTGGACTGACACTAACACACTAACCAACACAATTTGGATTGTAGCTTTTTGCTGTTGCTAATTTTTAACTAACGGAGAAGTATTAAATTGTCATTTCAAGTTACATCTCTGTGAGACACAAAAAGTATTCACATTTTCCTTTCCCATCTCAAGATTTTTACAATCTTCATTGGAGCGAGAGAGACAGGCAGAAAAAATCTTGGCCAAATATATCAAATTGTATTGCAGAGAAGACCCCTGGCTTTTCATATCCACAAAATCTCCACTCAACTTTCGGCGATACAAAGCAATATTGCGTTACTAGCTTATTTCCCACACATCCATCACTTGTCGATGTGCTCGAATATTACATGAAACCGCCGAATTGCCTCTTGACACTCCAATGCCTAAAATCTATTGCTTTTTATGGATCGAGTAAGAGGAAGCCGGCGCCTAAATGACATGACTTACTTATATTAGGTTCGGAAAATATGCTAGTGTGGCCTTGAACTGACGGTGAATAAGTAATAAGTATTCTCTCTGATTTTATTTTTCTTCTTATATAGGTAATATTTGTCTTAATAATTATCCCTCTGACTGTGTTGTTTTTTAATAAATATAGAATCCATTATTGGCTGTAGGTTAGGTATATATGTGAATTGTAACTTTTTTAAGAGCTGTGGATTTTGAATAAAGAAAAAATAAAAAAATAAAATAAATAAATAAATATAAACGAAATTTCCATAAATTGGATTTAAGACCATCTAAATTTAACTGTACGCGATACATTAGACAAATTGACATCTCGGTTTAAGCAGCTAACATTCTTGCTTATGTTGCGAATACTAAGGTACAGACAATGAACTTTTTAGAGGCACACCACACCTTGACCAGTAACATATTCCTTTTTTTTAATTGTTTCCACTATCACACCAATTCCAATGGTACTCCTTGTGCCTCTAAGTCTAGACCCTTTGTTCTAGACAGATATCAGAGAAGGGTTTAGCGCGTCAGCAGTGCTTACTGTAGGAGAGTTAGAGAGAATGTCATACAAATTAAATGTGGAGTGGAATTTGCTCTCGAGTTTATAATGCAAGCATCGTATCTATCATAATGATGTCCTAGAGATGCGGTAATACCAAGCTAAAACTATTGAATAAACGTTTAATAAATCTTATTTTACGTTCTCTGTGTTGAATTTGCGTTGATAGGGCATTAATTCAATAAGCCCACCGTTAATCCCTCAAAAACCGGCTGTCAGTGTCAGTAGTTGTATGTTACAAGTATATCATGTGTTGCCACATTACATTCATATTAATTTGAACTACAAAGCGAAACCGCAGACAGAGCTTACCTCGAATTAATTAGAACTGATCTAAAAACGTATTACAGATAACGGACATGGGAAGTAATCGTTATTAGTTAAATTTGAATCATTCATGAGATACCGATAATGACAAGTTTGATAGTGTAATTACGATTATTGCGAAATTGAATGCCCCGATAATAGTGATATAATAGAGCAGCAACATGACAGGTAATGATCGCTGAATCATAGTAATATTAATAAGATACCCATAGACATACCTCATAGTTTTGTGGGCAGTCAAATGCCTTTTTTGCCAATGCGAGGTGTGGTTCAGTTACAATAATAATAATTCTACATATAAATAACAGCATTAATTATAAGTTAAAAAACGTTAGATAGCTGAACCAACTATATATAAATACATAATTTATACACGTTTTACAAGTCTAGAATTTAAGCTCTAAGGCTAAGCTTAATCGAAAACATGTTAATTTTTGTCTCAAAATGAAGTGTGAGTGTATTTGTTATTATACTATGCAGTTCGTTCATGCATTCTCAAAGAAATGAATTAGCCCATTAAACTCCGAAGGGTAAAACTAAAAGCCATCTAACATCACACCTACTCGACGCAACCAACCATGAATAATACGTAAGCCATCCGCATACAGCATTCATATTGTTATTAAGAGGCCTTTCTCTCTCGTCTTTCAGGTGTGGAAATTTGCAGTTAACCCTTAAAATTGTAAAATAACTGCATAAGTGTAATTTGAAAATAGTTGAAGACTCATTGTGGACCTCACCACCCCACAGGTGGACTGACGACCAAGATAAGTTTTCGAAAAGACGCAGGACCCAGAACCGCTCGTTTGTGGCGTTCTATGAGGGAGGCCTTCGTCTAGCAGAAAACTTTGAAAGGCCGATGATGACGATGAATAACAGCCGCTGGATGCTAACGACCCAGAACCGCTCGTTTGTGGCGTTCTATGAAGGAGGCCTACGTCTAGCAGAAGACTTTGAAAGGTCGATAATGGTGATAATGATGATGACGAAAACCCTACAGCAAATTAAAAAAATTGAACTGCCAGAACCGGGATTCAAGCTGACAAAATACATCTAGTACCAAAAGGAGTGCAAAGTCGAGAAGCCGTATTTACGAAGCATTAGAATACCAATACGCATACTTTATCGCAAGAATCATCATCAATCAAACGATTCCATGGAATACTGAATGCAGTCCTTGGGATTCATAGGCGAATTGGATTATTGTAGTTTAAGATATAACTCCAATTCTTCTTCTTCTCTGTATTAGAAAAACGTCTCATCGTTAGTTTTGAATTTTAGATGTTCAAAGCAGCCTACATTGTGAATTTTTTAAACCCACATCTCATAAACAAGGGGAAAGTAATGCATTTTATATCTGTCTCAAGGAAATAGTGTGCAATGTATCTAATAGTTGCAAATACTTGCAAGGTCTCATGCAAATTTAATTAACTAATTCGTAATTTGTGCCAATTGTCTCGGGAATACACGGTCCCAGCTGAATTATGAATATACCGACTGCAAGGACTCGCTTCAAATGTTTAATAACTTAAAATTAAAACCTACATCAAAGGAGGACGATATAAACTTACAAATCCTGCGCAAAGTATGTTCAGAGAATTCAAATTTACGTGAGGTTTCTTGGGAACTTTTAAGACAAATAAGGACGGTCAACAAAGAAGACGAGAAAATATAACTAAAATAATAGCAAAAGAAAACTATATACATTAATATGGCCATAACACTAAAGACGCAAATACAAAAAAACGATTGATCTTTAAAAATATTTATACTCAACAGGCGCTAACAATACAGAACTAAAAGTGATTGAATAAAAATGAATTTTTATTAATCAGCCGATTCAATTAGTCTATACTATTCCTGAAAAGGCTGAGATTAAAATTGATGTAACATACAGATGAAATCTTAGATTCATGGATACGTTAAAACAAAAAAGAACAGTTTTGTTTGTTGTTTTCAAGTATTTTTTTAAGTATTTTTTGTTTATCAGATGATAAAAAAATGACATGCTAAATTGTATAGTATCAGGTGGTTTGATAGTCAACAATTTGCTATCAAACGGTTCTGAAGCGGGGGCCAGGAATGCCTTAGGATATTTGTACCTAAAAATTATAAAAACAAATTATATACGAAATAAGTAAATACAAATTATAGACCAAGAAAAAACTACACGAAAAATATACGGACTAAATGCACTAAAAAAGCAATCATCAAAATTGTTTGAACTGGTAACTTGTTGGACGTGATCAATGGTCATTCATTACATTACTTGTAAAATTAATAAACCCTATTTTTGCTCAGATATATCCCAACCAAAATTCCTGATAAAAGTTTCGCAGAAAGTAATACTTTCTTGTTGTGTACAGTTAACAACAATATCAATTACCACGTTCCCCATAGACAAGGAAAGAACAATAATCAAAGCCTACTCCTATTTCCGACGGTACTGTTGTCGGGTATTATAATTGGACCGCAAACTTTTATCTTATTGAGTAAACGGCGTCAGCCTTCAAACATTTTAGAATCCATCTTCAATTTAATCTCAGAAATTTTGCTACAGATTAATTTAAAAGTCATTACGATTTCAACTGAATACTGAATCCCTAGTTCCCAATTAAATATCTCCAATATTTTTGGGTTTAAATCTCTGTAACTAACTAACTAACTGCGAACGTATCTTGGATCAATCAGTTCGCAGCTAGTAAGAGATATCGACATGGTCCTCACCAGTTAGTTGGCAGCGGCAAGCACTGGTAGCTCAGTGGTCGAAAAGGTCTGAAGGTATCACCTCTCTTCCGTGAGGGTAGTACACACATATCGGGCCGGCAGTATTTGTCGAACAACAAAGATGCTTCGGCATCTACTAGGTACATTACATCAATTTACACATATTCGGTTGTGCCCGTCTGGCTTTGCCGATTAATGCCGGCCCAAATATGTTTAGCACTGAGTCGTGAGTTCGCATTTCACTAGCCTATGTATGAATCTAAGTATTCCAAGGGCGTGCGGGGTGCATATAGGCAATTAGGCAGTGCTTGATAAATGAGATAAGGTAGGCAGTAGGTACTTACAAATGTGTGATTTTGATGAAAACCACTGATTTTCATCAATAAAACACATTAGTCATTATCTACCGCCTACCTCGAAATAATACCAATGCACGCCACTGATGTATTCACACTACTTGCTTGGCGGTGAGCAAAATCATCCTGACGATATCCATAACAAAGGATATGTACTGATCAGGTCAAAAAATGGTCTGATTTCCCTGACTAAGGGTTAGGGCCGGTTTCCACCAAAGCGGAGGCGGCGCTGACTTTTAATGTTTTCTTTTCAGGAATTATTATTAGGTAATTTTTTTTCTAATATATTAATCGAAAGACTAACTATTACTCGTAAAATAACTGATCTATGTTACTGTTATATTTTTTATATCCTATTATCATGAATTTTCCAGATTTCCCAAGCAAATAGTTTAGCTATTAGATGGGTACACCCTACTCGAACAAAAATTAGCACTTTAAAGTTTAATATTTCGCAAACATACCTAAATCGAAAAATAGTCTTAGCAACCCCTAAGTCATTTTAAAAGACCTATTCAACGATACCCCACAAGATGGTGTAGACGATGAAATAAATCATCCCCACGTTATACATGCAGGTGGAGCTAAATTTTTTCAAATTTATTCTACCACTTTGTCGGCGTGATTGATATACATACCTAAACAAAATAACAGCTCTCTATGTCAACAGTCTCCAAGAAAAACCTCGGACGGTCAGACGGACATGACGAAACTATAACGGTTCCTTGTGAGGACTACGGAAGTACGGAACCCTAAACATGAGACATCTCTCCACTCCGCTTTGGTGGAAACCGGTCCTTTCGGAGGTCCGATTTACAAGGTCACGCCTGTTAGCTTGTTGTCTTGCTCATATTTTATTACTTTAATTAATCTTGGTATTGCCAGCCAATTTGCAAAGCAGATAAATTAATAAGTGTTTGATTTTGTACATAAGCATAAAACGGTAATATTAAATGCTAAAAGTCAATAGAAACGTTAACGGTATAACATAAATCAAGTTTAAAGCAAAACAAACCGAACGAGATTACAGTAAGCCGTGATGATTTATACATCGTTATGATAATTTTACTTATTATTACTGAACGGTTACAAATTTATAAAGATCAACATTTACTTATTGCTGTGATTGTTTGAACAATTAATTTTATGTGGGATGTGTAGAATGAAAATTGGGATAATTGTCTCGGAAGAAAAAATATTAGAATTGAATAACAATGAACCCACACATGTGTGCGCGAACTGAGGGAGAGGATTAACGGCTCAAACACAAAACTGCGCATCGCAAAAATCTACGCACGAATGCATTTGAAATCTATGCAGTTTTCTGCGTTGCGAATTCGTATCGCACCGATACGCAGTTTTGTGTTTGGGCCCTTAGATAGAAAAAAGAGAACGAAGAAGGAGCAAGCAACGAATGCGGATTTTGAATCTAGGTATATTGTGACTGTGACGGGCGATATTATTTTTTTTTTCGTAAGAAAGATGGGGTTGGTTCGTGCTGAAAACAAAACACTAAAAGGAATCAAGTATTTCCTCCATCTCTACATGATTTATTTATTAAAAAGTCGCCGGCTGCACGCACGAAAGAGCGTCACGTTCCGCCTTAGCGGCAAGCGGGAGTACAAGCGAGAGCGTTTCATCAATGTTTTCTTATGAGGTTATCACGTAAAATTATTGTCCGTAAACCGACTTCAAGAACAAACATTTTGTTTTCTGTTTGCGTGGGTCCCACCAATACATGGGGACTAACTTATTTCGGGATAATAGGATCTAATACGCTCTCAGCTCGTCAGATTTGCTACAAATTCCGTAACTCATTCCTTGGAATGCCGAAACAAGGCTAGTGTCTTTTAGTCATCACTATCCTATAGATAAATTATGTAATCGAAAAGTTCTGGCCTCAATTAAGGTGTCAACTAACCTCGAACAAGCCGTAACCCTAAGTCTCCTCGTCAAAACTTCGCCAACACGGAGCCAAGGACAGTAATTTGACATACTCTTATACAGTGGCGGCTTTAGGGGGTTGCGAGCGAGGCCATCGCCCGAGGCCTCGCTCTTGTAGTGCCCATGCCCCCAGAAGCCGTTTCCAAAGTAAGAATTTGAAAACAATCGAGCGGGGCCACCGACCTATGCCCCCAGAAGCCGCCAAAGTAACAATTTGAAAACGATAACACAGATATAATAAAAATGATAATAATAAAATGTATGAGATTAACAAATGTCATCGTAAATCGTTATCGTTTTAATACATCTGACAGGTGATGACGATATCTTTTCGCCACGGAACGATTGCTACTTGAAGCCCCCAGCACAACCCACGTAAAAGACATTACGTTCTTGAAGTTCGTAAAGCGCGAAAACTGCTTAATTATTAAAAGCTATTTAAGCTGCATTGTAGGAAATCTATGAAGATTGCTCTTGTAATAAAAATTGATTTTGGAAAACGACCCATGAAAAACGCCAAAGGCAAAGGGCCTCGCAAATTACATCTACGCCCTGGGGGCCTAGCTAGGCACTGGCTAAAGCCGCCCCTGACCTTAAGGCACGAGTCCTGTTCGCATCGCATTGGATCTGTTGTCCTTATCTATTCATTCATTGGTTACTTTGAGTTTGGGTGACATACTTTTTTTAAGCTTTACTTGTAAGGCAGTAACTAAAATCAACTATGTTATCAAACCTAGTACATATTTCTTGTGTATGTAATAGATAGCTGATCTGATGATAGAGACAGGATGAAGTGGAACATCGTGATTGGGCTCGTTTGGTTCGTTTTGACGAGTCCAATACAAATTAATGTGTATATTTGAAACTTTGAAAGTTATAATATTAATAAATAAAATTACATTAAGTCATGCTGCCCTCTAGCGTAACATAAAATTTGCATCCTTGAAATAAATACTCGTATACCGCGCTTTGTTCTGTTAAACATCAAATAACTTACAACAAAAAGAGAATATGCATATCGTATCTATTCCTCCGCTACACAACGTTTATTCACTCCTTCAGTAATTTCTCTCGAGAATAAATCACACTCAGGATTTGTTTAAAATTCTCGGCAAGTTTCAAGCTGAATACTGAGCAAAGGCTTTATTCAAAGGAATTCGTTTAGATCCTAGACGGTCGTGTTGAAATTAGTTTTCCTAACCTTTTACTTGTAAATATTTTCGTTATTACCATTTTTAATGATCCTACATAACGTTAGGATGGTTTGTTGGTTCACGCTTCGGATAACACAGTCAAGCTGTTGTGGGTTCGAACCCGGCAAGTAGCAAATGCTTGGGTGATGAGCATTTGTACCTCAGTCAAGTTTGTTTATGAATGTATTTCAGTATGTCCGTTCCGATGCAGATGTCTAGTCGTCATAGTACAAGCTTTGCCTGGTTTTGTGGTTTGGGGCTAGTAAAAGAGTGTAATTGTTTAATTTATCTATTTACAAAACTACAATCACTACTGAGATAATTACTATAAATGTAATTAATTTGTCTTCAGTGAACTGATTAAAACGTGCGAGATTTTGTCTGTTTTTAATCAGAAAATAACTCAAAGTGTATCAATATAAAAATAATTGGAATTTCTGATGATGTAGAGAGTGAAACCTGTTTTAAATATTTTAATCTGTTTACTAAACCAACATATTTCCAAGACAAAGATTTGCTTTCTAAAAATATAAATAGCAATATCACAAGGACATATTTATAGTGTTCCTAACACAAACAAAATTATTCTACCGACGCGATCCCTACCCCTCTCTACAATATGGGCTTTCATAATTTCATATAGGGAGCGCGACCTTTCTTGTATTTACATAATATATTATTTTGTTATTTAGGTTGCCTATTGTAGTCAAGTAAACATGTTTTATTAGAGTATGTAAATATGCGATCGGTTGAACGTGACCTTTTATAATTTGTTACGTTTAATTAGGGGCCAATAAAATATAGCTGCCATAGTTTAAGCTCTCATTAGTTCGGGGTTAAATAATTGGTACCTTCTTTAAATTTTTTTATTTATCAATTCAAGTAAGTGAAACCATTATGGAAGTCACTGCGGGAGGCCTATGTTCAGCAGTTGACGTCCTGTGGCTGAAATGATAATGATGATTCAAATAAGTACACCAACAGCACAATGTACACATCAAATTCTAGAACTAGTTAGTAAAGGTTGTGCTCTTATACATTTGCTAATTACAGTATTTTTTATTTTGTTAAATGATTTATTTATATAATTTTCGCCAAAATGTATTCTTCCTAGCGCTTTTAATTGTTATTTTAAAACATTTGGAGCGACTTGCCACCAGACCTTGGTAGCATGAAAAAGGGGACTATTGGGGATCATACTACACAATTACACATTCAGTATTATCCGAATATGCATGTTTTCTTCTATGATTAGGTCCAATGCTTGCTTCCAATATTTTTAGTGGAGGTAACCACCGAGCAAGATGAAAACAAACATAGATTATGAAAAATACGGAGGTATGTGCAAACTTAGTAAATTACAGATATATGAGGCTATTCTCCACCCACCATCTTTCTTCTACAACGGTTGTAAAACTCTGGGAGCGATGTGGCATGCCCGTTAACACTTTAGCTTTGCAATTCAAATAATATTTGAATATATTATATAGTATATAGACGACCTCCGTGGCCGAGAGGCGAGCATGCCGGACTTTAAATGGCGCCGCCATCTCTGAGGTTCCGGGTTCGATCCCCGTTCGGGTCAATGTAGAAAACGAACTTTTCTATATTGGCTCGGGTCTAGGTGTTGTGGTACCGTCGTTGTTTCTGATTTCTATAACACGAGTGCTTTAGCTACTTACCTTAGGATAATTAGCAATGTATGTGATGTTGTCCAATATTTATTTATTTATATTATTTATTTATATTTTAAGGTTAGATAAGATGCTTTGTCTACCCCTATTTCACAACTTTGTGAAATCTATCGAGGCCGACTGAAGTCGAAAGTTCTTAGATCTAAGCGATCTTACACAAAATTTCGTTCTGAGCCAATTTAGTAAGTTTAGGAGTGTTACTGAAGTCTGCCGACTTTAATCCTTTTTAGGCTTTTCTATACAAGGCGGGTTTAGAAATATTGGAGAAGTTTAAGCCACACCAATTTATTCAAATAATTTAGAGAAATCGATATGATTATAAATGTTTATTTATACAAGTTACACAAACCACTTTTAAAGTTAAACAAATGAAAACAAACCGGCACAGCTGGTTAAATTAGTTTCTTGAATCGATTTTCACGAACGTCAACTCGGTAGGGGCTCTCAATCCTATACACATAATGCCAAGCAAGCTCAGCTGTTTATACAGGAATAGAGTGAATGTCTCAAAAGTAATCCTTAATTTACGATGCAGAGGATAATCAGACCACGGTAGGACAGTGGACATGTCTCTCCCAATGCACGCCACTGATCCCAATTCTTTTCTATTCTTCTCCATCCGCTGCCAGACTCTTTGCTTTCTATTGCACCACCTCCTTTAAGGCTACACAGCATTAGCTAAACCTCAATTTTCATTATAATAAGTTTTTAGGGTTCCGTACTCAAAAGGTAAAACGGGACCCTATTACTAAGACTCCGCTGTCCGTCAGACAGTGACAGACGTCACCAGGCAGTATCTCATCAATCGTGTTAATTAGAAAGTTGAAATTCACAGATGATGTTTAATATTTCTGTTGCCGCTATAACAACAAATACTAAAAACCAATAAAATAAATATATGAGGGGGCTCCCATACAACAAACGCGATTTTTTGCTCGTTTCTATAGATAATGGTGCGGAGCCCTTCGTGCGTGAGTCCGACTCGCACTTGGCCGGTTTTTAATTGCTAATATGACTGCTAGAACTGGCACTGTCAAAATGAGGAATAACAAGTTCAACGTACCAGTTAATTCGCATTTCAAAACCAGATAAACAGTTAAACGTACAGTAATTAAAACCACTTCAGTATCTTCCAGGACGACAGCACCTTACCTAAAACAGGTCTACGTCATAAACCAACCGTTAACCCTTAACTGCCGCACCGGACGTAAAGTAGATAGGCAAAATGGAACTGGCAATTTACTTGGCGCACATCGAATTGAGAGATTTAATGAGCAAAAACGGGTTAGTACGATCGGCACGGTTCGGATATGGTTCAGTAGATAGTGTCCTTGAGTGGAGATCGCAACTTGGCAAACGCAGCGTAGGGCGTTCTTCAATAAGATGGAAAATTGATATGTTCTAGGCTGCTGACAAGAAAAGAAAGCCGAGTCCCATAGGCTTAATTGAGAGAACTACAAGATATTCAGCAGTGGTAACGCTGGCTGATTATAATGATGATGAGGAAGTAAGAGTATGGTGGTGAAGCCAGCATGTTGTAATAGATGTCTGCCGCTGAAGATTTATGAAGGAGTCAGTAGAATACGTTTTAACCATTAAAGATGATATTGAAAGTTCAGATTTGTAACTTAACTTTTTATGTATTTCTTTTAAGCAAATTACTTTGCCAATATGTGGAATACATATTTTTAAATTGAAAAAAGACAACTCGTCCATGTCGAGACTTGAACCCTAATCTCCTGCTTAGCGCGCAGGCGCTTTACCAATTAAGCTACAGGGACATATCTCGACCGGTTGAAATTTGCCTTCTCAATTTATTTGTGACATCAACGCCATCTAGGAAATGCTGCACGCATTATTCCTTCAGATTAATTCCTTAGTTCAGATTTGTGATTATCGTCGTCACCCTGTGTTCTTGAGAAGCATGGCTGTAGTAAAAGATTCATGTATCGCTTCTTTATTTTATTCGGGCTTCGGCTGTCAGTATCAATTTCATTCTTCAAAATAAATATAGTGATTATGACACCGTTTTATCTTTGGAAAAGGCAGTAAATTTTTTTCAAGCCAGTCTAAACAAGGTTCTATTTTGTTTTAAAAATTTTACATGCTCCGAAAATTAGACGAAGGTTTAAACTTCAAAGGATAAAAGGTTAGATGACGGTCGCGGCGAAATTATAAGCTTATTTAGCCCCGTGAACCCTAAAAACTCGTTTCTAAAGCTTTAATTGAACCACAGACCGTTGTCACAGTTGATATAGATACAGTGCTTCATATGCCGGAGGCGAAGCTTAAAGCTGGATATGCTTCTTTACGAATTATCAACGCTAGCATGTAGCAGTGGCAGTGGGCTGGCCACATCTGTCGCAGAACCGATGAAAGGTGGAGCAAATGCATTCTCGAGTGGAGACCACGCCTTGGCAAACATAGTTTACGACGCCCCCCAGCCCGATGGACCGACGACCTTAGGAAGATGGCAGACAGTGGCTAGAGAAAAAAGCGGGAGATCCTGCTCTTTAGGAGGAGCTTACATCCAGCAGTGGACTGCAATAAGCTGAATAGATAGATCTACAGAATGCTATCATGAACTATAAGGTCAAGGTCTAGTCATCGAAACTATTTACCGGACAACCTAATTCTTCTTAGAGTATCATACGATATAGCAATTATTAGAAAACCAACAGAACATTCCGCTTTCCCAGGGAACATATACGTTTATTATAGTATATATTATTGATAAAGTTATTGCTATTTGGATCCTCAGATTACGGCTTATCTTCTCTATTTATCATTCTGTGCAGGGTGTAAAATAGTACTGAAAAGAAGCGTAAGTACATTTTCCTCCCCCTATTCTCACTAATGCCACAGATGAGACAAAGCATATTGCGAAAGGGAGATGGGAGATTCTCTCAGGGAATCATAAAAAAATATTATAATACTTCATCTATACCTACTCCCCATATTAGGTAAGGCTATTGTACCTACCTACATTGTGTCCAAGCCCAGATGCAATTAAGTCGCAAATTCGTATTTGCTTCCAATGTTTTTAATAGAAATTTATGATTATTCTTAATTGGTTATAGCTGGTTCGAAAGCTGCCAGCATTGAAGCGTTTGGTTCGGATACCAATTACACATCGAAGAATTTATTATCTTTTTTCTATTTATTCATGAATTGTCTTTGGGGCTATCCAATTAGCAATTATTGATTAAATAAATTTATTCTTCAACTTCAAAAAAGAACCCTTGTTCTTTACATTAGGTATTATAGAATGATCCTCAACCTATTACAATGATTTGAACGCGACTATTTAGAAACTGTTTTAGAGGTAAAGTTACGTTTCTTCTTTTTTGACAGTTGTCTTTAAACTCAAGGTTGTTTAGATGATACCTGTTAATCTATCTGTAAATATCCACTGCAATCCCTTTCAATGGTGGACTTTAAGAGTGTCCGTTTCTGATTTCTATAAGTTCTTTAGCTACTTACCACAAAATCAGAGCAATGTATATGTCCAATATTTATTTATTTATTTATCCATCTATTAAACTACTTGACCGTCACTGGAAGCTTTATATTGAGATAGCATATCCGTTTCCGTCGTTTTTTACCAGTTTTCGTACTTTAATTCGTCTAGTTTCCGGCCCAGTGGCGACACCTGGCGGCCGCGCGCCTTTTTTAGTTTTCTTTAAAAAGTGCGACGCTATTTTTGTTCATTGGCGTTTCGTATTCCGTCGAAGCAACTTGTACGCAGCATGCTCTGTCTCTGCGTCAAGCCATAACCTTTTATTTTATAAGTTATTCAAAACTAGTGATAAAAGTGAGTGAATATAAAACCACGTAAGTAGAAAAATCAAGTACCGCAATTGCGATGTTTAAATAAGATGTAATTATAACGAGATCTTTACATTTAACGGTTTTACCGTTCGGATCTCAGTTACAGTTTTATGTGTTTGCCACTTTTTACATGATAATTTGTGTCTAGATATTTTTTTTTCTTAACTTCTATTTACTAAAGTGAGATTATTTTCAGAATTAATGATTATGATACTGTGTTGGCTACCGAGCAAGCGTACTCGAAGTAGCTCCAGTAGTAGCAGTTCATCATCGAGCTCGTCCTCACCGAACAAAAACTACTCCAGGAAATGGGTGAGCTCCGCAACATTGTTTCGAATCATATTGTTGCTACCGATAATTAAAATATTGTTGATGTAAGTTATCAAGACGGGGCCTCAATTTGTTCAGACGTTAGTAGGGACCTTTTTTAACAGAATTTCGTCACTGACAACAATCATGACAATGCACAGCCGGGTTCAATACTCAATCAATACCTTACATTTGATAATGAAACGAAATTCAAGGAACCAACTGTTCCAAAAACCCCCATAACTTTTAAAAAATGTTACTTGATGCCCAACGTTTAGATAGGCTCACTTGTTCAGATGTTAGATATGCTGAGACTCGCGGTTTCATAGAACTAGAAACAAACGAATAGGTAAAAATGTATGACACCTTCCGTCACCAGGCATATCCCGATAGGTCTTATACAGCCAAATCCTATTGCAAATTCAAACAAATGGAAGCATTACACATTCGTAATCTTCTCTCGTGGGCTAAAAATACCGACATTAATTTTGAAATTTAAAAAAGTTGACTAACTATTTCAAAAAGGTGATCTTCTCACCTCTTACAATTAGCTTGTGGCCACAGAGCAGAAGCTATAGAAATGCGACGATAGACTATTACAAGCCAAGATCGTGATCCTTTAATTAAAACTACACTGAACCGAATCCCCCGACTAGTCTGCTACAAATATATTTGAGTCTGAACCATTTACGGCTGTTTTGGAAAAGGCTGGGGGTGTAAATCGATTCTAATTAATAGCCGTCCCTCGTGGGAGCATAGCTTGTGAAAATCAGTAGCTTCATCGCGTGGAGCTCATACATAACATGGTTCATGAGCCAAACCTTCCTATGCACATGCAGTTTTACGCATAGAACAACCTACCCTCGCGGGGTGAATACAACCAAAGTAACTAGTGTTCGTAAAGCATTTTGGCCCTACAAAATTGATGGTTCACGATCTAAATCGATTCTAACTAATAGCCGCTCCTCGAAGGGGCATGGCTTTTGAAAATCAGTAGCTTCATCGCGTGGAGCTCATACATAACATGGTTCATGAGCCAAACCTTCCTATGCACATGCAGTTTTACGCATATAACAACCCACCCTCGCGGGGTGAATACAACCAAGGTAACTAGTGTTCGTAAAGCATTTTGGCCCTCCAAAATTGATGGTTCGCGATCTAAATCGATTCTTACTAATAGCCGCCCCTCGAAGGGGCATGGCTTGTGAAAATCAGTAACTTCATCGAGTGGAGCTCATTCATAACATGGTTCATGAGCCAAAACTTCCTATGCACATGCAGTTTTACGCATATAACAACCCACCCTCGCGGGGTGAATACAACCAAAGTAACTAGTGTTCGTAAAGCATTTTGGCCCTCCAAAATTGATGGTTCACGATCTAAATCGATTCTAACTAATAGCCGCCCCTCGAAGGGGCATGGCTTGTGAAAATCAGTAGCTTCATCGAGTGGAGCTCATACATAACATGGTTCATGAGCCAAACCTTCCTATCCACATGCAGTTTTACGCATATAACAACCCACCCTCGTGGGGTGAATACAACCAAGGTAACTAGTGTTCGTAAAGCATTTTGGCCCTCCAAAATTGATGGTTCGCGATCTAAATCGATTCTAACTAATAGCCGCCCCTCGAGGGGGCATGGCTTGTGAAAATCAGTAGCTTCAACGAGTGGAGCTCATACATAACATGGTTAATGAGCCAAACCTTCCTATGCACATGCAGTTTTACGCACATTACAACCCACCCTGGCGGGGTGAATACAACCAAAGTAACTATCCACACATGGTTCAACACATGAATCCTCAACCTCAATACGAGAGTCAGAACTTTAATGGAAGGAGTTTATTTCACAACCGAGGTTCACGGCCCGCCCGCTGTGGTACCAGAGGACGCTCAAATGCTCCGAGGGACTCTAGAGGAAACCAAGGGTCAGTCCGTCCTTTATTCAATCTTAAAGCGCTAAACGACTATGTAATAGCAGAACCGCTTCAATTTAATAAATATGTATCGCATCCCAGACTTAATCAGCCCCAAGACTGGCTCTGCAAGGTCGATCTTTTACAGGCCTACTTTCATTTAAAAATAGCAGATACACCAGCGCTTCTACGCCTGGTATACAAACAAGAGTTGTTAGAAATGATGTGCATTCCATTTGGTTAGTCCAAATGGCAATACACGGCTCCGAGAACCTTCTCGATTCTCACAAATTATTTTTAATTTTTATATTTTGAAAAGGTTCAGGTCCTTATTGAATAAATGTTTACAATTTACACAATCGACTTTCTTTAGGTTTACGAGGTCCGAAGACCTATTATAACAGTTAAAATGAAATCTCGGTATACCTTCATTGCAAAATAAATTAACTTCAAAGTAAATATTATTCAACAAGGACTTTGTAATAGTGCTGGTTTAGTATCACCTTAATATTTAAAACAATGTATACAACGAAATCAACTGGTGGACTCAGAACTGTCAACTGTCAACACCACTTCATTACCCTCCTCCGACAAATTAAACCTATCAAATCTTGAGAATACTAGATCAACATCAAATACACTTTAGCATACACCACATCTCGGGAAAGTACAACAACGATGCCGATCACTTGTCGCATCATCGCCAACCTCCAGAATGGCACCTACTACCAGCTTGTGTGGAAATAGTGTTTGCCAAGTTGGGAATCCCTACAATAGATTATTTTACCTCAGATACCGCGCATGTTGTTTACAATTATTTGAGTCGAGATCTGAAAGACCGTCAAGCTCTGTTTCACGACGCGTTCAGTGTCCCATTAAACATCCAGCTCGCATGGGTGTGTTTTCACCACCGTTTCTGATCCCCAAAGTTCTAAAACACCCAAATCAGTCAACGGGAATATTTCAACTAGTGGTACCTCGGTGGGAAAAAGTGTTTTGGCGCTCGGACCTTACACTGAAAAAACTACAAAAACACCTAATCAATACTTCGACCGGTCTTCCTCCGCCGATAGTCGAAGACATAACACTCGAAGTCTGGAAATGTGGGGATGGTCAGCAGCGATAGAAACATGGAACCCTGAGCAGGTGTCCTTACTGCAAAATTCCTGGCGAAAGTCTACTGTAAACCTACGACGTAGATTGGAATCGTTGGACGTCTTGGTAAAAAAAAAATCAATAAAAAAATAATAATAATAATAATAATTAAAAACATTTTAACATAAATACCGGTGAGTAACTAGCACAATATTTTTTGTTGTATTTTCATTTAGTTAATCACTTGTCATACAATACAATACTTTTGCACAAATCTGTCTTGTCTACACTCTGTAACACTGAAGCATCACCTACCTGGTAAAATATATTCTAAAGTCCATTGAACTAAAAATGCTGAGTCATCCAAAGCGCATATTTGGGACGTCGGTAAACTTACTGCGTTTCTTATTAATTACTCATTTGACGTCACAAATAATTTTCAAATATTACGTCATACTGCAAATTTCTTGCTTCTGTGCTTGGGTAGACGTATACATAACATGACTTGACGTTACTGACAATTAATAGATTTCAGTCACTGCGTTAGATCTGATAATCATGTAATATTTTGGCCTCCGTTTGGCTCGAAAACGGACAGCAGTACATACAGACAGTCCGGTTGGAAACTACTATCAAACTATAATGACTCTAACTTAAATTCTGTGTTTTGGGTTGACAAAACAATTGATTTGCTAAAAGAAAGATGTGAAGCCGCTAAATCATTTAATAAAAACCAATAAAACCAATTTATTACTGTAAATAGGCTTAAACTAAGCGCTTTTACACGTCCCAATATTTTTTTCCCTACCTAATTTGTTTGTTACGATAAGGGGCATAGCTAATCCCGCCTCACGTACTATTATAGCTGGTTGGATCTCCTGAAAACTTTTTTCAAGGAAGCTGGCATTACAGCAACACCTGGAAGTGTTAGATCAGCCGTGGCCTCTAAAAGTTGGCTTAAATATCATTCCCTGGACGAAATTCTAGCCCGCGGAAATTGGCTGTCAGCTAATACATTTCAAAACTACTACAAGTAGTAATTGAAAATAATAATTTAGAAACTGTCTTACAGTTGTTCGAACCATTAAATTGACTATTAGTTAATATTCTTATCATATAATAATTTTCTATAAAAAACACTGTATTTTACTTTATAAAGCTCTTTAATCACATTGGCGTAAATAAGGTTTCCTATTAGGTACTACTAAGTGGCGGCACCAGGCGATAACAAACAGGTCTCAATATAAAGCTTCCAGTGACGGTCAAGTAGTTTAATAGCAGCGTTTTACCTGAAATAAAACGCATATTAAAATACTTACCTCACTGGAAGCTTCTACTTAATTTCTGCCTGGTGTATGTGAGCCAATGAACAAAAATGGCGTCGCACTTTTTAAAGAAAACTAAAAAAGGCGCGCGGCCGCCAGGTGTCGCCACTGGGCCGGAAACTAGACGAATTAAAGTACGAAAACTGGTAAAAAACGACGGAAACGGATATGCTATCTCAATATAAAGCTTCCAGTGAGTAAGTATTTTAATATGCGTTTTATTTCAGGTAAAACGCTGCTATTAAATCAGCATAAGAAGTATTAGAAAAGAATTGAATTTCTCCCCAGTGAAAACAACAGTGATGCCTTTTATTAAATCAGGGAGGTCTTGTATCAGAAGACGTTTTCTCAAGTTTTTTTTTACAATTCACTTAGGAAGTCTCAAATACTATATTACATACAACTTCCAAGGAATTCATATACAGTTCCTTGATATTTCACATACGAATTAGAATTCCCGTGCTTCACAAACACGTCTTCAGGACGTGCGTCTACCGCGGAGGCAGTATTCTCACGCTTGATTGAATTTGCCAGTGCGTGATCACCATTAGACAACCCTTCTGCCTCACCCGCCTTTGGTTCGCCATGGCCCATCAAACCGTCCATTAATAAAAAGATCCCGAACAAAATGAATTGAGAGAGAACTATAATGTGTTAACTGATCGTAGAATATTAAACCAGAATAGATTAACCGCATAATTAAATCTTGGATCACTGTTGATTGTAAGGGAAGAGAAAACTAAGGGCTATTACAAATGGAAAAAGAGCTCAAAAGGGAATACAATTTTTATCCTGTTTTTGTGTTCCCGTGGTATGATTAATTCGCAAGTTTTTGGCTCAATTCATAATGGTGGAATATTAAACCAGAATAGATTAACGGCTAATTTAATCTTGAACCACTTGTAATTGTAGGGAAATAGAAAACTAAGGGTTATAAATTGGTATCAAAACTCAAAATTAAATACACGATTTTTTTATTTATTCTGTTTTGGGGTTTTTACTTTTTTCTACGCAGATGAAATCGCGGGCTGAAATGATTATAATATGTATATTACAAAGAATAAAAATATGTCAATCACAAAAACCTCTATCTAACTACTACGTACTATTACTACTTAATAGAATTTAAAATGGTGCATTACTGTACGTATAATCACGATACACGATTGTTCAAACAACTTAAGCTGTACAGACATGCGCACAAATTAGTTTAACGCAATTTAATAAGATTAGGCAATAAAAGCCCGCCGCGGCAAAGCCCAACCGGCATATTAAATAGCTCACGCCGTGATGGCGCTGCCGAACGGCCGACTGAGGATTCTATACAGGGCGAGATTGAAAAACAAATGGACCAAATAAAGGTTAAACGTTTATTTATTGTCATTTCGGATAGATAAAAATAGACTATATTTACAAAATTACGAAAATATGTTGTATTATGTAATTAATTATATAATTTAATATAACCAGTACATAGCACGAAAACTATCAAATTCAGAATGATATGGAATGCCAGAAGTTGTAAGAACTAATAATTGATTTATGTATAATACTCAATGAAGTAATTTAGTTATTTAAGTCAAGTAAAAGTACAACTTACAAGCCATTAATTTAATTTTAATCAAATTTATTATTATTGTGAAATGGCCCGAGTAGGTTTAGTATCGACAAATTACAATTTATGAACATACCTAAAAATTTAATTATGAAATGCAGGTTTTTTTTTCTTGTATTTATTAGAAAATCAGTTTTCAGTTACAAACTCGCTTCCGACCTATAACTAGAATAGATTTAGTTAGAAGAACGTTCATTAACAGAAAATACAGAGTCTACAGAAATTTGCCAATATTTACCAATCCAAGCGTTTTCATCTTATCTAATAAAAGTTTTATTATTAAGTTAAACTTGTACTGTTTTATTCAAAGTGCATTTACTAGTCCAGACTAAGGTTAACCCACTGATTTTTGTACGAGAGTACAGTGGTTTAACCTTAGTCCCGGGATTGCAAATGCACTCTGAATGAGACACGTATAGAAAATAAATAATACGGTGACAAATTGGCTCAATTACTTTATTCAATATTAGTACGAGTGCGGTCAAAGATCGTAATCTCTTCAATTAATCACCAAAATGGGCCATAAAAGTCTTCGTTTAATAAATTGAAAACTGTGTTACTCAACTATGGTTTATGGGAGACATTCCTAGTTGTGTCTGTGACATCTTCAATCAAAGCTACATTCTTGATAGTACATACAGATACAGTATATCAATACTCAACGTGTTTACCATATTAAATCGATTTATCTATATTCGTTTTAGCCGGTGGACTGACGAGCTAGTCAAGACAATTTTGGCAGTTCCATAATATGAACCCAGCAGGCCACAGCAACTTTGGTCGGATCTTAGCAAGTCAGTAATGTTGTAATTCAAACTGCAATATTTATTGCACGCACAAAAAAGTAGTACGAATGGAATTATCTAATAGTCACCTGGAGCCAAACAGAGGTGGTACAACGGAAGGCTGGTTAATAGTAGTCCCAATAGTCATTTATTTAGTTTATATGCCCTCTTTCCGACCAAAACTATAGCATTGAACTACCACCGCTTCGGGACTACATATCCAACGGTGATAAAAAGAAACGACGCAACAAAGTCACCTGCCTGCAAAAGTGCCCTAAACGGGCTTAATTGCAAGTTTTAATGGTGTCACAAACAATTTTGTTCACTAAAAATGCTCATTGTTAACGCTATCATTAAAACCTATCGCGAAAAGGTTCTTCGCAAATGGTGATAGGTATTGGGATCGGCTGAGTGTGAAAACCTTTGACTCGCAAAGTGGCGACGAGCAAAGGTCTGGAAGATCAATTGCAATAATCATGTAATGTGAAATCATAAAAAGTTAGGGTTGGCAAAAGTTAATTTGTTTTCTGTCATTAGATTGAAATGTAAACATTTTATAATGCACACTGGACAATAACTTGATTACACTCTTGGGTTCGATTTGATTGATGGTTCTAGATGGAATAACTGTTTAAAATAATCAACTAGCATTCTATAATATTGATGATTACTATTATAACTAAAAATATTTGATATTATTCAAGTTCTAATTCGATTTTTAACTGAGAAAATCCAATTATGTTTTAGTGTAATCTAAGAACCACAAGGTTAAATTAGTTATTACTATCAAAAACTAACTATAAAAATAAATATTTACTTCCAACAATCACACCACTGTCAAGTACCTACCTTATTAAGCAAAGCCTGAGCAGACTACATAACGGATTAACATACTTAAATACATATAAACATCCATGACTCAGTGCTCACACAAACGGGAATCAAAACAGAAACCATTGCCTTTGAGGTCCGGACTCCGGAGTGAGAACGACTTAGCTAGACTGTTGTCAAAATAACAAACCAGGGAATATGGAACGGACGGAAAGCCAGTTTGGCTTTCCATCCTTTCCATTTAGATGCTCCCAAATTCCCAATCTGATATTATACCCTGCCCATTTGCCAACCCTACGCATCTTTAGTCATGGACCGACCGATCTTGATACTCTAGCGGCACTCAAGTGGTCACGCTTTTTTGCCGTCCAATGATATGAGCGGGCTCATTGAGACAAATGACCCGGGAAGATCCGCTGTGTGAATTGAACCGGAAAATACATGTAAAAAGTTGAGGAAACAGCGCAAGTTTGGGATAAGCGAGACGACATGGTATGATTTTGCCTTTACAAACGACTGAAAAAAAGTTGCTCTATATTTTTTTGTATTAACTTTTTTTTAAACATTTTTCACGTATTAGTAGTAGTTAGCATTTAGCTTATTGGATGACGAGCGTTTGCAACATCGCATAAGACCGCGTAACTTTTTTACATTGTTTTGTTGGCTGAGGGTATAAATAAAACCCACATTACAAATGACAGTTTGTTGAGACTTCGCGTCATTACCGACTATAAAATTGTAATAGTTAGTGTCTGACTTCTACCCTAGTCATAAAACCAATGCATGTCAATTTCCCTAAGACCAAATGATTGTAGTTATAGACAATTAAAGTATAATTTTTATCTAATCCATAATTAGACACGTACGATGGAGAAGAACATACGTCAGAACATGAAAAAAAAAAAACCAGTCTATTCAAGGAACTTTTACTAAGCGAGTCAAAATAAAAAAAAACTGAACTGGTAAAAATGGTGTTCTTCTTTTTTGCTGCGTTTCTATCTTGTTCGATTTTATGTAATTTAAATAAATCTATTTATTATCTTAGTAAATATAAGTCAAACAAGATACAACTTATGACGTCAAACCAGGAATTTAATTTTATTGAGGGTAATTTTATGGAGAGTGTGGCGAAATTAATCAAAGTAGGTCACACTAATTTGATTAACTGTGATCTGAAGCGATGCCCGGCCTCCAATAAAGGCATCTAAAAAGGTATCTCTTATCTGATATACGAAAACGAGTAGGTGTATCTTTTTTGACAGCTTTAAGTGTTAACATTTTTCAAGGTAGTATGAACCCTATTTCAAGTACTACAAATGTTATAAATAGGTAGTTTGTTTGGATAGAGGAATGAATCTCTAGAACATCTCGTTTGATTTATACATAAAACTATTTGACCTTTATTTAATGTCTTTATGATAATCCTTCCAGATGGGCAAAGAATAGAATAGAATAGAATGTATTTATTTGTCTCAAGGCAGATTACAGATAAGTAAAAAATAATATGCAAACTTAATGCTATGAAATAAAATGGTCTATGGCTCAGTGGATGCAGGAAACCCGCAAACTCTGTTATTCTGCCATAGCCTACTAAAGGCTACTTTGTGTCACGAAGTAACGCACATTTCTCGAGTGACACGATATGTATGTATATGTCAATATAAATTAGATGGGACTAGTTGTAGAAGTTACTGCAACTTCTGCTTCTGTCGTCTAGCTGTCAAAAAAATGCATTTAGAAGATAAAAAGGAACAAAAAAGTTAGATAATAGGATAGGATAGAATTAGAACCCCAAAGAGATGCGCTACGGTTGGGCAGCACAAACAAGAGTGGCGAAAGCAGTAATAAATTATCTTCAACAAAACAGGATCAGTCCTAGTTTCCGAGATTTCACAAACAAACATCCTTTATTAGCTCAGAGGATGAAATAAAGGGGAAATGATGGAGAGCCCAATAAAACGTGGTCACAATGGCTATTCTGATTACAATAATGCTGTTACCGTTTGATATTTTATTTATTATTCTTCGTTTTACCAGCGTTTTCTGCGAAAACATCATTTATCGGTAATCATTTGTTACATGCGGCGCTTGTACAGTGAACCAACAAGCAAGAGTATTGAGAGGATAGGATTTTAGACCTTAACGCGTTTTGTTAAGGTAGAACTTGTACATTTTTGCTCGTTATTTCGTGACTGTACATTCCGAAGCTACGGAACCATCAAGCCAATAAACTTAAGGTGTCATGCAAGTCTTTCAGGAGTGGTGCAAAGTGTGAGATTTCGGTAATTTTTAGTTTTAGGCTGCAGCACTGCTGGATGCCGGGCTTAGCGCTTGTCGTCTACACAAGGCGAATAGGGATAAAGAAACATAAGAACAATATGGGAATGGCGATACACTTGCTTGGCGGCCTCGTACGTCGCCTGGTGCTATTTTATTGGTAAGATTTATAGCACGTTTAAGTTCTGTTTTTTAGGGTTCCGTAGTTCTCACAAGGAACCCTTATAGTTTGTCATGTCCGTCTGTCTGTCTGTCCGTCCGAGGTTTTTTTTGGAGACTGTTCATTAGAGAGTTGTAATTTTGTGGAGATATGTGTATCAATCACGCCGACAAAACGTTAGAACTTTTTTTTTTTTTAAATAATCCTTAGCGGAAACATTTAAAGTGATTTAAATAAAGTAATTGCCGAAATAAAAAGACGGGCAACTACGGAATCCTGTACTGCGCGTGGCACGACACGCACTTGGCCAGTTTTTTTTTTACTCAATATTTATATTTAGGCATTTCATATGCAGGCGCTAATTAAATACACATTTCATATTTATTTACAGATCAGCCAGGCAGTCAATTCTGCTCAAGCTGGAGTTACAGATCATAGTAAGTCCATTACTAACACTTTCGGTTTATAGTTCGATTAACTTCTTTTTTTAGCGAAAAATTTACCGAATAAATGTGTTCAACCCGCCAGTATCTCCTTACTTAAGATTCCCACCACCTTCGGTAGAATAATCGCGCGTTGAATAACTATGTGCCGTAGATAAATCGATTTGTCCCGTGTGCAGTAGAGGTAGACACGGCAGGCTCTCTCTTACATATTATTATAACATATCATCGTCATCAGGTCCACCATCCACTCACCCCCAAAAGACGCTTCGGCAAGCTGTTCTGGGCACTTTGCATACAGCGGCTTCCCAAGTGTGCCAATCATGACAAGCTCATCCCACATTGCATCTTTTAGTTCCTGGTCTATTTTGACTGTTTTTTATGAATCTGAATTTTATTATTAAAAAAAAAGATTCGTTTTTGAGGGTTCTGTACCCACCCAAAGGGTAAAACGAGGCCCTATTACTAAGTTCCGCTGTTCGTCGGTCCGTCTGTCACCAGGCTGTATCTTATGAACTGTGATAGTTAAGACAGTCGAAATTTTAACAGATGATTTATTTCTGTTGCCGCTATAACAACAAATACTAAAAACTAGAATAAAATAAATATTTAAAGGGGCTCCCATACAAGGCCTACTGAACCACCTTGAATTTTGTCTCGTGTGTTTGTTTTCCAACTTAGACCATGATTATGACAAGCAATTGACTAGAAATACTTCGAGCCGACATCGTGTCCGCCGCGTCCGTTAATTGTTCGAGTACTTAAAAGAGATTGCGATGACGTTCGAATACTAATGACGTCACGAGAAAGTCATGTTCTTGTTACTCGCATTCCGATTGTTTAAATATAAGCAGGGTAGGGTATAGAATAGATAATAAATACTAGTTATTATGTGACAAAGAAAATTATGCAAGCAAGAATAGCAAATATTTGTCAACATTATCATCATCATCGTCATTGCAGTCCACTGCTGAAAATAATCCTAAAGATAACCAAAACTAATAACATCCATCGGTCCTTCGATCTAACGCTGACATCGATGTTGAGCGCTGGGGCAAAGAGTGAGGATCGCTTTGCGCATCTTACGAGGCGATTATCGTATCAATGACGCGTGTGCGCGGAGCGGATTACGAACGAAACATTTTTATAGAAGGAATTTGTGCTTCTCGTAAAACGAAACATTCACGCGCAGTATGGGTATTGTCTCTTATTGTCTCACCTCTCGGGAAAATTCAGCTCATTAGGTCGTCTGCCGTGCCATTGTTCCTGCTCAAATAGAGCCGTTTAATTAACACCAGGAACTGAGAACGTGGATAATACACATCAGGGTGAAATCAGAAGCAAAAAAAAAAGAACCACGATTATTTTAAAATAAGTTCTTTAAGCAATCATAGCAATTATCTAGCCCCAGACTAAGCAAAACTTGTACTGAGACGCATGCCACAACAGATGGACACACAGTACCCTGCCGGCACCTAATATGAGCGCTAGGCTAGTGCAAAGAGTTGGAATCGCTTTGCGAATCTTACAAGACGATCATCGTATCAGAGACGCGTGTGCGCGGAGCTAAATATCAATCACAGCCGGCGGTGCAGGCTCGTCGCACTACTAGCCAATTACGTAATCGTAATGGTCTGTTGCGCATCTTTTGCCCATCGCTCAACATCAGTGCCGCTAGTTGTACTTAAACGCATTAATAAAAAATCATGGCTTAAGTATGTACAGAAGCTCGGGCTCATACCACAAGCATTTGACTATTGTGGAATGCGAACCCGAAACCGCCTGGCTTTGTAGTCCGGAGCGCGAAACATGAATCGTCATTTGTGTGAGTGATTTTTTAAATTTCTAGGCTTCAAGTTCAAAGCTTTAAGAGTATGAAATCTAAGCCAATTTGATTCGCTCGTCAGATAAATTTTAAATTAGATTATATTCTTAGAGCTTTGAAACTATTTTAATTTTTTCACCCTACAGGTTCTCTAAAATACTGTAAAAAATTAAAATGTATTATTTTACACATTTTCTTATTATTTTATTCGGAACACCAACAGCATTGATACAATCTATGAGTACAGAATTATCATATAAACGTAGACTTTTACAGGTATTCGCATATAGAAATGTAGAATATAAACAGACCATATTATTTACCAAAAAATATTACAGTCGACTGTAGTACTGTACACGACATGGCCTATCCTATACTAAATGCCCAAGTTCGCTAATGAGACTCTGCCTTCTTACGGAACTTTGAGAAAATTATTCCGTTTATGACATATTCTCTTTTACTGGGAGGTAAGGCACACGTCTGTAATGGTGAGACAGTACCGTGGCCTATAAAACCAGAGGATTATACAGGGCGAATATTACAAACTCATGTTCAAATTTTGTGGTAAC
The DNA here is from genome assembly GCA_950371115.1 of Anania fuscalis. Lineage (NCBI taxonomy): Eukaryota > Metazoa > Arthropoda > Insecta > Lepidoptera > Crambidae > Anania > Anania fuscalis. The sequence continues at coordinate 10,138,345 of OX493348.1, read as the reverse complement.
TTTAGGATATATTTTAGTCAAAAATAAAATGTGGTAAATGAGTAATCAGGCTGATATATATAGCACAACTTTTATCACATCAAAATGACACAAAACAATAAAATGTTAAAGATCAGATGCAATCGTGTCGTGGTAAATATTTTTTTTTATAGACACTCATTTTTTGAAAATGTTAATGTTAGCTCAACTTTTTTTTTCCAGATCAGATTATGCGCATTTTCAAGGAATTATGTACATGACAGAGATGAGAGAGAGATGGTCTCCTGACAGTCAGAGTTATCGTGAATTCGTGATACTTGAATTTGTCAGCAACCATACCCACCGATATATCATATAACCTTCTGTTTCTAATCGATAGAAGATGATAAAAATATCAGCTACCGTCCAGTCTTTCGAACCGTGACTGCGTCTAAACCTATTACGCTATTGCATTCACAGGCGCCCCCTATAAGACCGGCTATACCGAGGGCAGTGAAGCGGAAAGGCCCAATCGGGAATAAATCCTGGAACTTCTCTAAAAGGTCCGGCGGACAAACAAAACAGAATAATCAGATCGGCCGCTAAACAAAAGCTATCGATAGAGAAAACTGTTGATCGACTTGCTTTTATTGGCCTATTATTTAGGCCTCCAAGAGAATTCGCCAAACAACAACAAGTTTATTTATTTTATAACTGTCATTTTGTTTTCATGGCAAATTATTATTTTCTTAACTGATGATGAAATAATATTTGCAACAATATTTTTCTATCGAATTTTTACTTTAACCATAAAGTTACCTACTAATCTTTTTTTATTGGAATGGGACTCGACCAGGCGACCTAACCAAATATATTGGGCCCGTACTTGAAGGTTTTCACTAGTAGCTATTGAAATGTTAAATAAATGTATTTTAGTATGTTTACCCACTATCTAGTCGCCATAGTGTACTATGGCTTTGTTTAGTAAGCTTTTCTTCGGTTGGGTTGGGAGTTGGGACTAGATGATTGGTCATTGTAGGAAGAATGTATATTATTAAAGAAAATCAAGGATTATAAGTCTAAAGCGTGATTTATACAATTCATTGAAGAACTCTTCCCTAACTTATTTTGATTAAAACGGACAACTGTCATAAAAAATTCAAAACTTCTGTTGTTATTCAAGCTGTCCAAAAGAAAAACTGTCAAGTTCCAAATCCTCGGTTCTTAAATTACGTAAATCTTGTTTGTCAATTCTAACAAAAAGAGTCCAATTGTTTTATGTAAAACGCAAAACGGGTCTCAAGTTGAACCGTTTCGTTACAATTTGACTGTTTAGTTATTCATGGCGATTAAAATGTATAGCGAAAGCTGATAGCTGATTCCGCAGTAAAGGTTCAAGGATATAGCAGGAATAAAGCAGGGTTGTAGAGAAATAAAACAAAATAAGTAGGAAAATGAAAACATTAATTGGAAATTTTTGTTTTTAGCAATTCCATGCAAGGTTTAATTGAAGATAAATAACACTTGAAAATAATCATTGACTTGGGTTCGTGTCCCACCTGAGGTCGATGATTTTTTTCAAGTGTTATTTATCTTCAATTAAACATTAATTGGATTCAATTTAGAAAACGAATTTTCTAAATTATCTTTCGTTATGATGTTCTGGGAGACTCCCCGAAAAATGTCTTAGCCTAGGAGTAAAAAAAATGTATTCTGGCAATTAATCACACAACGATGTTATCTTTTTTCTTTGAGACTATGGCAGTTGGTATTTTGTCTGTGGATGCGAGTGTAAAAAAACCAACATTAACGAAGTACCTACCACGTATTGTCCTCATTTCTTTTATATTATTATTTTTTTCTTTTGTAAGTCTGCTGATTGTACTGCTACCCCTTACCTACTCAAAAATATCCTATATATTTGTCCTATCTCCAATATTTTTTTCGAAATATGACTTGTACTTTTAGAAAATGTAAGTGATTGCATTTGCGTAAATTCTAGACTTAGGTTAGATTGAAATTTTAGAGTGATAAATTTTAACCAATTTCATTCAGCCGTTATACCCGATTGAGTAACAATCTTCCAAACGTAAATCTTTTACACTTATACAAAATACATAAAATACATAAATGATGACATTTATATAAGGTCCGATTTTATTAGTGTTCATCCTGTTAACCTGTGACTATATAGGTGAAAAGCAATCGTAAAAACCAATTTTCAAATGTGTACCATAAAAACTAAAAAAGTTAAAAATCAACAACATTGACTTCATATTGCATAAACTCGTCCTATCTTTGCTACGTTTAACCATCTGATTATCCGTCTTATTCCTTCCCCTTGTACAGAGCAAGAAAGAGTTGAAGATAGGTAGTTTTATGCAATATGAAGTCGATGTTGTTATTTTGTAATTTATTTTTAACTATTTTAGCTTTTATGATAGACATTTGAAAGTTGGGTTTTACGATTGCTTTTCACCTATATAGTCACAGGTTAACAGGATGAACACTAATAAAATCGGACCTTATATACTAAATCGAATTTATAATTAACTGTTCTCACTCCAAAAACGGGTTCATTGACCCCGTCGTCTATCATCCTCTACGAATTCTGAGTACCTTCTTTAATGCGACTTTGATACGATGATGGATGCTCGACCCTGTTCTAGATTCCCCCTGTATAATCTCAATAGAATTCATTTGGTTTTGTAAGTGAGCGAAACATTTTTGCAGTGCAAATAAAAGTTAAAAGTCAACAAAATAAAGAAGTCAAATAGTCAAATTTTTAAAGGTAAGCTTGTCGCTAATTTTGTTCTTCAATAGTTTAAGAATTTGAGAAAATGCTCGTTCTGACTCTTTAATTGATTTCTAAATTAACCAAGAAAAAATGCTGGTAATTAATTTTATAAGAAAAATATAAATTAAACTAAAAATGAAACATCCAAGAATGTGAGAAATAAAAATAAATTACTAACACTGCATCTTTTGTCAGCCATCAGTAAAACCATCACCGTGAAAACGAAAGCAGAAGATGGAACCGCATAATTAAATAATTCCAATTCCAGCTGTCACGAAGGTTTTACTAAACCTAATAATATCTGATCCCGCGAGATGATATTCTCGTCTCGACACAGCATCAGATTTAATTTCACGTCAAAATTAATTTGAACGTGCCTTTTTGACTTCAAATGGTGAAATGAAAAACCAAATAAGCCGTGAATAGTTTCAGGAGATTTTAAATTTTGTTTCATAAAATAAAACGTTTGTTATTTAAATTCCAAATCGAGCTAAATTATTTATTACTGTTTTTTCTTTTCTTACCCTAAGGCCCTTTTATACGGAACGAATAAATTGTTTTAAACTTTCGAAGGACCTTAAAAAAATCGTAACAATCCGCCTCTACTACCGTAGAGTTCATACAAAACAACTGGATCTGGCGTTGTACATTATGTCTTTTTGGAATGTCCAAAATCGTCTTAGATTAAGTGAATCGTTACGTTTACATAATCGATGACACAAATAGTTTCAATCACCTTTTCCGCACAAATGCCTTCTGCTTTGTGTTGTACTATACTCTGTATTTCGTGCCAAATAAAACGATTCTTATTCTAAAACAATAGATGACTACAGATTGTTTGCTATACGAAGGGTTTCGTACCAACCAGCATCTGCCATAAAGAATCCAAGCAACGCTTTCGGGAGTAATAGATGAACATCTAAATCATGACCCTCTTTCCTTCGGCCGGGTGCCTAACAACCAAACATGGATTTCATCGCACGCACCGAAATTAGATGGGCTCGAAAAAAGGGTGTCCCCATTCGCCCCCTTTGGTCTATTTATAATACTAAGCAGTAAAACTGAATGTTTACAGTGAATGTTCCCAGTTGAGGGTATGCGTGATAAAAAACTTTTAGGGCTGTGGAATCGATAAAGCATTCGTCGTTCAAAAATCTTTTCGACGGACGGACGGACGAGTTACGTGATTTTTACGACAGAATTCTGAAATGAAGAGAGTATATATGCCATTTTTTAAGTTTTATAAGAATATATTTCGCAAACAAATGAAACAAGAAGTTAACAAAAAAAATTGTTTTAAACATACCGGTACATGGGCGTCTCCCTTCTAGGATACCAACCAAAATAAATTAGAAAAACACGTTTTTAAACTGACCCTGATCGGAAATGAAACTCTTAAAACGACTCTTACTCTTCAAGGCGAATCTCGGCGCCACTACCCCAATCAGTTTGTCAATAACTGAACCGTTTTAGTTATTCTAACTAAAAAAAATATAACATAAAGAAACGATCCATTAATTTTTATTATAATGAGACTATTTGTATCGATAAAATATTTAAAAACATCATTATTAGTTATTATTCAAAGGACACAAATTATTTTGTCAGTAAAAATAAATTATTATGTGACACAAAGTGTAGGCACAAATCAAAAGTATGAGAATTTATACCGATTTTTAACTTAGCACAACTTGGTAGGTATTAAATAAAACGTATAAATTGTTATTAACACTCATTTGAGTGTTATTATGACCACCGATAAACGATTAACGGGCTATTTCTCATGTAGGTACTTATTATTACCCTTTATAGGATTAGACAATAAAAGACAGTAAGACTTTTGAAGATGTGGAGAGATGCGATCTTACGGAAGAAAATGTACACGATAAAGCATTAGAGAAGAAAGAGCAGGAAAGCAAAGATAGCTAGTATATAATAGACCTAAAAGAAGGAAACAAAAAAACGGTTTTTGAATTCTTGACAATACTTCAGAAACAGTTTTTTGAAGTATGATTAAGCATTATCCTAGGACAAATACGCTTTAATAAACACAAAAGAAAAGTCTTATTTATTGCAGCACTAGAAGATATTGTGATCAGATAAAAATATGGTTAGAAAAACCTCATTAATAGAAGACAACTTTGTCGTCAGTAGTCACGTTCCCAAAGGAAAATTCGTTTGGCCTAATTCCAACGAGATATAGTATTAATAAGTTGTGTGCCACCATTAAAGAAGAAATCACGCGGATGTTTACTTAGATTCCATTAGGAAGGGCCTAATATACTCCCTTAAAGGACACCTACGCATTACTGGGCCCTTTCGAATAGAAAAATATGGTGAGGAAAATTTTAAAACCAGACAACAATTTAGTAACATTTTGCAATTTATTTGTTTTAGATGTTGCCTATCCGTTGCGCTATATGTACAAGTGACTGCCTTACCAATAAGGATCAGGATAAATAATAACAACAACAAAAACTTTTCTAAACTCTTAATAAAAAAGAAAATAACGAATAAGAAATACATAATTTAAGTTTGACGAAACTGGACGTCTACTACGAAAAACGATATACGATGTTTCGGACGAAACGAAACACGAACGATACGCAAACGATAAGCCTACTACGAAACACTATCGGATTTCAATGCTTCGATCGGATCCATAGACACATTTCGGAATGACTTCGTGAAACGAATGACTAAGATGCTATTTACCGAACTTATAGAAAAAAAACCGGAAATCATTAAAAAAAAGCAACAATATAAGTGCTTTTTTATTTTACTGCTTAAAACGATCAATACATCAAATTTTTAAGATTGTATGATATTTATTGTGATTATTTAATGTTAAAATAAAACAAATGTCTTCGTCAAACAACGAACGTCGTCGCCGATATCGGATCCGAAACGTTTCATAGTAAGCAATCCGCAAAACGATTATCGTATTGACGGATTTCGTTTTTCGTAGTAGACGTTCAGGTACTTAAACAAAGCGGAATCCTGTATCTCAGTAAATGGTTGGAAATATTATACCTACTCCCTAAGGTTGAATCTTCATGATACCTAATATAAGAAAAATCACCAAACCTCGGGAAAGGGCGAACATAGGTTGTGGGAAAATTCCACTTTAAATTGCGGCACCGGGGGCTTTCTAAACATCTATTTCACTTACAAAAACTTAATTTACATAAAGAGTGCGAGGTAATGAAATTGTGAGCCGCCGGCGATATCCCCATCTGTAATTCAGACGGGAACCTTGGAGCAAGCGTTAGTACTAAGAGTATGAAATTGAGAAGATAATGGCACATACATTTGCATATTACCTATATGACCTCGTTACCAACTACAGATTAAAGAGAGGAGGTATTATTTGAAGAATTTTAGGACACATTCATTTCTCCATTGTATCCCTAATCCCTATTGACACTATCGATAGAAGCTGAAGGGAAAGATGGTAATCTCAAATTCAATTCTTTATTTGCGTACTAAGTGATGTAATTACATTGGTGGTAGGTGCATATTCAACAGGACTTAAAAACTTAGTAACCTAAAAGGTATTATAGCTCATACCAACATAATTACTCTACGTCAGTCCAGCAGGACATAGGCAGCCCTATGCATGTCACTGAGCTGGTCCTTGATTCTTGAGACTGGTAATCGCAAAATAGGGCGCCCTCAGGCGATGTTGCTAACATTATTGAAGGAAAACTATTAATATTATTATGATCGATCCAGCATTGTGGTATTGAAAAATTGAAGATGGTATCGAAGAGTTGGAAACTAGATATCTGGGTACCTGTCTCCATCATGATAGAAGCTGTATTTCTATCGATCGACCTGCTTTTAGGTGAAGGCCAACTCACCCTAGCCGGTCACCTGTTTTGCGCTAAATTTATCTAGAGTAAAGATATCAACATAATCTTATCTGACTCTCAAAATAAATTGATTTAGTAACAGCCCTACGCGCTGTGTTAACATAAACAAGGTATGTAGTTCCTCTTGTATGAACGAGTACCTACGCACACTACGCAACGCACTCAATGGATGAGATAAGCGGAGATAATTCGCTAATGATACGACCTTTTGTGAGAGCTTGACGGCTAAGTCAATGATTGATCCAGTTTATTCTGAAGTAAAATGGAGTGGACAGCAGAAACCAAACACTTTCAAAACCAGAAGATAAGAGGACAGATACAAATGACGATGTTTAGATATCACGTGACACCAATGAATACTAGCTTTTTCCTGCAACTTCGTCTGTGTCTGTTAGTCTTCATAAATTCAGAATTAGTCAGAGAGGAATGAAAAATCATCAGGTCACATTTTAATTCCAATCAGCCATTAAAGCGTGATTAAGTAACAAACATACGTTTAAGCGTCGCGGTCATTATAAGTTAAAAATGCTGACTAGCAGACATCTTGCATAGATTCCATAAATATTATTGTCGATTATACCGAAAATTGAGGCAATGAATAATATTAAGAACAAGCGAGGACGATGTTTTGTTTCAGTGACAACTCTGGAACGCTGTGGTGATAATAGGCAGGGGGCATGTACTTCCTCCTAGAGACGACAACACTCAATAGACCTGCGTAGACGAGATTAGCTAATTCAACGTTTGACAAGTCCTTGACCTGAGAGCTCTGACCCTTGGGGAGGTAAGGATTAAGTTAATGGTGTTTCTAAGTGAAAACAAGAAACGGACTAATGGCCATTGCCACGCCTTTTCATTGTATGTTCCGTCAGATCAATATCAAAATGTCGTCAACAATCACTTTGATTATAAGCGAATATTTCTTATTATTGCTGATTTTGGTTGAAAGAACGTAGACGGTTATTTCTTTAGCGTTTGGGGATTTAATTCTGTCTTTAAAAATACCATAAACAACACAACATAAATTTTTCGAATTTATATCATTTGCCCAGCGGTTTAGATTAATACTGGATTTGTTTGTAGCCATAGTCTAAAAAAGTGATCTAGTATAGGGATACTATAGGGAGGGAAATAGACAGGGTTTAAGGGTAAGAACTTATGACAATCACTTCAGAATTCCATCTGGAACACCTATTCTAGCCGCATCTAGGATCATGGTTAAGCTTGTCACGACTAAGAATGGTAAAAATCGTTATAAATAGTAGCACAAGTTATCCTCGAATACAGTAATCAACTGGAAACAGAAGCTAAACAATAAGATAAAAATATCATCTCTAATTTATCTAAGTACCTAGAGTTTTGTTTGAATTGACTAGCTAAAAATACGACCGAGTACATCAACCTGTTAAGAAGTACCATCTCATAACTTTTGACAATGAGACAATGACCATTGTTATGCTAATCTGCAGTAAAGTAGTAAAGTAGCTCTAGAGTCAGGTAAAAAGGAACTGAACAGCATTAATAAAACCAGGTCAAACTGAGTGCATTGTAATAAATATGTGACGTTGTCTCCCGCACGCTTCTGTTTCAATACATTTTGCCTTTCATAGGCTTTGCAAGTGAATACTGAATAGGTGAACATACGCATTTCATAATGTTGTTTTTTCTAGCGTATAAATACACTCATGTGATCTTTTTCTTAGTCAACGAAGAAAACAGATATCAATCTTAGGAGCTTTAGAAGGCTTGAAAGGCAACCTGAAGAAATCTACACCTTTAAAGAATATTGGATTTAACGTATCACTGCTCCATCGCGGCTGTATCACAAGTCGCTAACTAGAAGTGCTGGAAAAATTCGCAGTGAAAGGCATTTTAGGGTGTGTTCCCACTCCTACACAAGCGGCATGACAACAAAAACAGGAAGAAAGTGTTTTGTTCGTTCAGACGTATTAGCCTATCAAATCAAAATGGCCATTCACTTGTATCAAACCTTTGACAATTTGTGTTGGTTTGTTGGCCCTATTCTGCCAAAGTATTGATAAAAGAAGATGGTATTTTTAATATGATTATACGTCCAAAAAAAACAAAACACTTTCGTAGTAGCCAATCTGTCACTTGTTGTCTCCTCTCCTCTCACGTTAGTAAAAACGCACCCTTAGTCTGACATAAGCTTTAACCTTTCCAGTTATCTTCATTGATCCCTAGATCGATATGATCCTATTTTAGTTTCACAATACCCCGACTTATTTGAACTACCTTCCAAACAAGCAGGTTCAAGTAGACAAGCGGGTAAAGGTCACCCCATTTTTTCCATCATAACATATTGTGTGAGGAAAATGAAAATATATTTTTAGAAAACAATTTCTTGAGTGGGAGAGTGAGATATTATTTTTTGGAAGTTTACGGCACTCTTCGCGATAAATATGTTTGATAACGTTGATATCGACTATGAATATATGAGACTTCCGTATTTTTATTGCTAATGGATACAGAAAAGCAGCGAGTCATTTGGAAAGTTTTTATATTTGAGTAATGCTCTTCAATCTTGTAACTATTGTAATAATTGGCTTTTCAAAGTAATTCGGTGATGTTTTAGGGTTATAGGTATTTGGATATTATGATGCCTGTAAATGGTGGTATCTGCCACTGCCAACTGTCACTTATATTTTTGGTTCAGTTTCTCTGGTTCAAGCAAACCGGTCATGTCTAGTCATGATGACTAGCAAGAACTGATACCCGCGGTATAATATACCCTCGCAACGAGGTCAAGAGGAAAACAACACAAAGGAAGGATATCGTGTTAGTCTAGGATTACCATTCAGTTTGGAAGACCAAGAGTACCTACGGTGAGTCTCAAAAAGATGTTTTCGAATTTCAACCGTATCCCTTTAACAACAAAGTTTTCAATTGACTTTGAATTGAATTTAATCGGGTGAAGTTTCTTTTATTTGGTTTTGATTGCAAACAAATCGTATTGTTTCGTTCAGAAAAAGAGTAAAAAAAATTTGAGAAGTAAACTTTGACCTACAGTTAGAGAATATACTATAATGATACATTATGTTACCTAAGAAAAAAACTGTCTTATACAAAATCTATTTTATAAAAAAAATATCTAGCAAAAGAGATAAATTTCATTTCATACTATGGTATCACGCAAGGTAAAGAGAAGTGTATATTAGGTTTATATATTTATAATAAATGAATAGAAGTAGGTATTACTGTAATGAAATTTCTATTAAACACAAAACTTATTGATACTCTTGTTGGAAATAGGCCGAACTAATAATTACACTCGGGAATGACAACTTCGGTATTAAGTCTTGAAACTTGGCAACTGGGGAGTTGATCTAACCGAAACTAATTTAATCGGAATGGTATTCAAACTCATCGAAATGAGTATTGGACATCAAAAATGTTTGAGAATCTATATTTGGAAACATTAATTAGCTGGGGCTCTCAATTTCTGAAATGTCACGGTAAAGTAAATGAAGTTTAAAATCAGTAACATAGATAATCCTCTTAATTCAATCTAAAATAGGTTTTGTTGATATGAAAATTTAATAGTATCAAAGTTAAATAAGATCATAAATATTATTAGTTTTTTAAGATTCCATAAGATAATATAAAGCCAGTATGAACTTGTTTATTTTATTTAAAAATATACAACTTGTAACTTAAAGGCTATGAAATTATATTTATGGAAGTGGTTGTGCTTTAAAAACTAAACAACGGCCGAAATATGAAAAATATTTCTGGATTTACCCTACCATTATAAATCTATCAGTTGACTGGTCAGTTTGGAAAACCAGAATATTACGTATCTTTCGAACCATGTCTCATTGACAAAGTTGTTTTAATTTCACAAGTCTAGCTTAGTTTTGAGCTATTTCGAATTCCACACGGATTGAAGCCGCGTGTCGCTTATAGCACAAATTACGCATAGCGGCGGGGTATTTTTTCTATTTTGTGGTTATAGGTAAAAAATGATAAAAAATAACACTTACCTATTTTTGTTTTTATATCTAAACATTGTGATATGTGTGGAAACTGGAGGATCTTTCGCCATTTTTTGCTCTTCCCCTTGTTGCTATCGGAGCCGCCTGTAAACAAAATATAATTAGTTAGAATTACCAAGAATTTCATATAAATCTGGTTTTATATATTAAAGGCAAAGGAAGTAACCTTATTTTATTTCTAATAATAATTTCTTGTTAACATGATATTGTTTTAGTTAAAATTAAAAGTTCATCATGATTTTCTTTCAAATTAAAAATTACAGAGGAATTTTATATTATGGTAAATTTTAAGAGCAAAAATATCGAATTAGTTTTTTTTGCTTCTGTGATGATAGATGCTAATTCGTGAGTAAGATGACATAGCATGTAATTTCAAAGAAATTGCCTCGAAAGTTAGAAAATGTCAATAAAATTCGGATCATCACTAATTCTATCGTCTTTAGAAGTCATCTCGAATTGACCTAAGCCATTTCGAAGTATATTCCTAACGTACATGTTAGAATATTCTAGTATAGTAGAATATAGTCTGACTTCATTAAAACTGAGCGAGGCATCGGTATTGGCTGCGACTCGAATCCTGGCTCTACGTAATCTCATCAGGGAATGGAGACGTGTTGTGAGGCTATAAAGCAAGTGGCTTTGCGATTCGATAGCGAGATTAAACGATCGAAATAGTGTTGGAATGTTATCGATAGTTTGTTTATCGACATCGGACGACTTCTCGTGCCGACAACAAGCTTTAAAACTGACACAATGTAATTAATGCATGAAATGACAAGTCTAATTATTTTTCCAAGTAAAAATATATAAAATTTTAAATAAAATATTTTTTTACATTAAATATATAAATTTTTTTGGGAATATAATTATCTTTAAAACAGTTGTCTCATGCGTATCTATTACATACCTATTTAAACCTTATATGAATCGAATTAGAATTCATGATTTTCAAAACTTATTCATAATAAATTTAAATAATTAAAAACTGTGCAAAATCGGCATCTTCTGTAACTGTTTAAAGCCGTTGGGTGCAGTATTTTATTTTTATGCTATAGTAGGTATATTCCCAATATTAACAGCACAAGTCATCGTTATCGACACTGACCTGACCAACGGAATATTGGTAATATCAAAATAATGTTTGCCCTTGCAACGTCATCAGCACTTCCTGGTGCTAAAAGGCTTACCTACAGATAAATAATGGGACAGCATAAATTTTTCTAAACAGTATTTAAAAAAAACAGCATTTCCTAGAACGTTAATTTTTTGTATGCCACCTCTCATTGAATTTGCCCTATTTCTAAAACAATTTTATCATAGTAAATTTTTGTGTTTAGCAATTCCATGCAAGGTTTTAATTAAAGATAAATAACACTTGAAAAAAAAGTAAAACACTCGCCCGGCATGCGATGGGGCGTGGGTTCGAGTCCCACCTGAGGTCGATGATTTTTTTTCAAGTGTTATTTATCTTTAATTTTATCATAATAGGTTAGGTGTACGAAACATTATTTTATTCTTATTATATCGATACTATTTAGTTCCTAGCAACACTATGCCATCGTCATTCCCACTGGCAATAACGACATAAGTGGGCCTGAAATTGATTCACAGGCTTCGCTAAAAATGCCCAATGGATTTTATGAGAACAATACAAAACTCGGAAAGTTCGCTATCACTTGTGCTATGAGGGAAGTCTTCTGGGCGTTTCTCAGATATAAATAATAGAAATGCGGAGAACTTAAGAAGATCAAAGAAATGTGATATAGCCTAAGGGGTCATCCACATAACACGAAAAATATCATCACTATGGACCCCCTTCGCCCCTATGTCACGCGTTTTTTGTGTGATGTGTCCGATATCTTTAATGCATACTGACAGTTTGGCATGACCGTGACGTAATATGTGGACGACACCTAATGGATTAGCAGGTAAATTCAGAAGATAAACATAGCAAAAGCAACAAAACAGTTTCGTGTTCAATTCCTATAAGTAGTTGTAAAATTGTAATTACAAGCATCGAGTTTGCTGAAGAAGACTTGTTCACCTTGATAGCGCGAATCAAGTAATAAGCTTGAGGGTAAGTTAGTACAATCGTTAGTATCGACCGTTCATGAACCAATCGCGTTACAAAACTTAGTACGAAGGTCGCCGGTTCTTAAACTTCGAGGTGGGGCAAATAGCAACGACTCAGAAGAGCCAAAATGGCCTAGAGCTTTTGATTTGTACTAAGTGCACTCATGTGCCCACAGATTTAATCTGATTGGTCTACCACATAGGTTATTTTTAGCTGAGTTTCCTTTACAAAACAAATGGTACTATATACTATACAGTGTTGTTTATTATGTTATTATAAAGCCGAAAAAAGTGTGTCTTAACAGATTCCTAAAAACTAGTTACGTCAGGAAATTTCACCATAAAATTGTTTAAAAAAGTATTTGCATACAATATAAATAGGTATCAAAGGTGTATTGAATTTCTGGCTTCACTAAGTATAATTGTTATAATTTTTTACCATGCAAGTGGATTGTGTATTGACAACTTGGTTATTTGTAAACGCTGTTGCTTTTCTCAATATATTAATATATTTTTGCACATAATTTTTTCGGCTTTCTAGGGTCATAGTAACCTAACACCTTGTATAAAAGAGGGGCTCCTGTTCTAGAAAGGAAAGTTTGGAAAGCGATGACGTACGTATTTTACAAAATGGGTATTGATGTCGCAATGCTAACTGTAATCGTAATGAATGCGATGATTTATCGCTAGAATAAATTTCAATCTAAACTGGATCTCGGTGAGCCAACCGGTCGGACGTTAATCTGCGAATAAGCCTTTATTCCTAAAGCAGTAAGAACCATGAGGTGTCAGTGGGAGAACAATTAAAGTCTATTGATGAATCAGAGGCTGAACTCGAAGGCATTGCAGACTAAGGGAGTGCGCTCACTATGAGAACGGGACAGCAAAATTTTTTGGTGACAAATAGTTGTACCGTAATATTTTAACACTTGGGTTAAAATTGCAATGATAGTAGTCTTAGCAAGCCACGGATGCTTAGGAATACCGAACTATTAATTTCAACCTAAGTTTCATAATTCGATCAGTGCGTCCTACCGGTGATGACCTACGGAGCCGAAACGTGGAATATGACAGTAAAGCTGGCCCACCGGCTACATGTCACTCAGCAAGCTATGGAAAGGTCGATGCTTGGAATTTCGTTAAAGGATAAAATCCGAAATGAGATCATCAGGCAGAGGACTAAAGTAACGGACATAGTCCGAAAATGTAGCAAGCTTAAGTGGCAGTGGGCTGGCCACATCTGTCGCAGAACCGATGAAAGGTGAAGTAAACGGGTTCTCGAGTGGAGACCACGCCTAGGCAAACGTAGTGTAGGACGACCCCCAGCTCGATGGACCGACGACCTTAGGAAGATGGCTGGCAGTGGATGGATGAAAAAAGCGGGAGATCGTGCTCTTTGGCGCTCTCTGGGGGAGGCCTACGTCCAGCAGTGGACTGCAATAGGCTGAGATGATGATGATGATGATGAAGTTTCATAATATTAAGGTACATTACTATTCGTCACCTATAAAACCCTTGCAGCGACGTCCCGCAGTGGACGCAATCCCTTAACAAGATCTCAAGCAAGACATTTTATAATCTGGCCTCAGATTTTAAGATTCAACATTTCAATTCATATACTAAGTACACATTTCAATTTTAATCGCAATAAAACATTTTATTTCTAACGAATAGCAAGAGCACAATTATTTTATTGTTCCGACTTTATTCTAGTCTCAGCAGATAGTTTGCGATTTTTTAGATAATAATTGAGGGAAGTAAATTAAATAGACTCTTACTGTAATACAAAATATTTTTCATTTTTATAGTTCAATAATTAATACAAGCTTTATGTAAAGTCTTTAAAATATTACTAAACATTAGCACGCACTCAAAGGTTTTAGTGGTCACTAATAAGTTCCACTATTAACCTTCTGACTGACAACATCAGATCTGCTGGTGTTGTAAATTATTTTATTGTCATCCCAATTACACACATACCTATTTATAAAGTTTCAAATCCATAATACATTACATGGGCTATGCCTGAAATAAATAAAATGAATTGAATTGAATAATATAATTGGGATGTTGAAACCATACATAAATAATTCTAAGGCATCATTTATTTAAACTAACTATTAATTTTAGGCCCTATTACGCGCTACATTATCATTTATTATAAAAACTATTTTTTTATTGGTTCAAAATCAATAAAAAATACGGCATATCGCCATACAAATTTTAAGGAAGAGGTGCGTTTTGACAGCTCATAAAAAGTATGTCGTATTGATTGGTGGTGTCAACTAGCCTATTAGAACTATGTACGTTAGAACCTCCTCCGTTTTTTTCGTCGGTTAAAAATAGAGTTGATTACCTACCTACATAGTTACTCAGATTCAACTAATAAGATAGCTCTTAAACTGGATATTGTGTTGAATAAAATAAAATAAAAGAGCCCTTGCCACATCTGCCGAGTGCATATAACCTGACACTCTTTAAGTCCAGAGTGAATAGGCATCTTCTGGGCAAGCTCGCTCCATCGTAGATCCCATCTATGCTCTAGAGCAAGATTGGGGTCAAGAGTAAGCCCATCTCAAATTAAAAAAAAAATCTTTATTATGAAAACATTATAAATATTGACGTAGTACATACCTAGTAGATAATAAGTAGGTTAACACTCAAACAATTTTAATTTTATATTTTTGTTGCCGAATGTACTAAAATAGCAGTATAACTAAACTTTTCTTAAAACCCATAAATCACGAATAGTTTTACCCATATTCAGAGCAATGAGTTACGCAAAAACAGACTCTAATGACGCCATTAAAAATTAATATAGGTAATTTGAAAAGTCATCAAGGTGTAATTTAAATTCTATTAGTGCATAAAACTCGACGCGTGAGTTTTTCTCGATCTAATTAATCTAGATCTCGAATGCTTCGAGTTCTAGCTGTCATGGTTAGCGACAATTTTGTATTTTATGCATCAAAACATCCATAAATGTATCTTTGTCAATGCTACAGATGAATAAGACCAATAGCATTGATCATTATAATTATAGAATTCAAATAGAGTAAATAGAAAAATATATGTTTATTTTTTAATTCCAGACATTCGTAGCCTGTACGTTAGTTGACTTCAATCACATTAATTTAAAAAGGTCACCTAAAAATGTAGCTTGACGTCTAACTTTATTCGAACTATAATTGAAACAATACTCATTATAGATAAACCCAAATCTAGCCTAAATAAAATAAAACTGTGAACCGGCCGGCCTTTCATTTAGATCTAGATAGATCATCATCATCATCATTTCAGCCACAGGACGTCCACTGCTGAACATAGGCCTCCCCCAGTGACTTCTGTCATCGGGGGGGTTTTGCCATACTCGACACGCTTGGCAGGCGGGTTGGCGAGCGCAGTTTTTATATTATTTCGCACGCAGACGCTGCTCCCCGTCTCGTGCTACAGGATTTAGTCGCCTCTTACGACACGCCTCCTGTTGGTGGTGGGAAAGTGTATTCTTTACGGCCGTGCCGTGTGGGGATTGATATCTATCTAGATAGATAGAAATCAACATCATCCTCATCTTATTTCCAGTATCCATCTGGACGTAAAAGCCCATAAACACTCACTTTTTTCATCCAGCCACTGTCAGCCATCTTCCTAAGATCGGTCCATCGAGTTGTAAATCTTGTACGTTTGCCGACTAGATTGAAATGTAGGAAGAAAATAAAATATCGTGCCAAGATTCCTTAAATAATAACCATTGGCATGAATAAATGTCGCGGTTTTGAATCGAACCTTACTTAATAATAAATCTCGTCCGACGTCATCTTGTTTCTACATACTTCGACCCTTACCGTGTCGAAACTGAAGGCTCTCAATTATAAACTTTCGCAACAAAGCAACTGAAAACTTCTAAACAAGCAAAGTTAACGATAATCTCATTATGAAAACAAGTCGCGGCACTCAAGTCAAACTGATTAATTAATGGAAAAAAAAACAATGTTTTCAAACTATGATCCTGGCTGGCTACAAAAAAGAAGAAATTACAAGGCCTAAAGACTTTTAACAAGCTTTAATTATCCTAAGTAAATCTTGGAAGTCGGTTATGGACAACTTCTAACTGACCTATCACTTTGAAACTTTGCAAGCATATGAATGACAACATTATAAATTAATAACATCAAATTTATAGAATGATGAGGCCAAGACGTAGACATTGAAACTTTTTAATGGCAACACCCTTGAGTTCGACTCGAGTCGAAGCATAAAAGCATGTTTTATAGTTATTTTTTAAATATAATGTTACAAATTAGTATAGTCTAGGTAACACGAAACTTGATATAAAAAAAAAATTAGATCTTCTATACTCGATATAGGTATCACTTAAAAAGTATTTTATAAAAATGTTTTTAAATTATCAAAATTAGATTAACAAAACGAAAAATGCGATAAAAAACTTAGAGCCTCGTTATTTTGTAAGTTCGGTTAAAAATAGAATAATGGGATAAAGATTTGATCACAAATTGCGATCGCTCACTCAATTTACTAACAAAATAGAGGAGATAAATTTTGGTACGAAAAAGTGATAAGAAGCGGCTCTTATATTAGCAGAAATAAATGAATTATGTCTATAGAAGATCTCATTGGAGCGACCGGTAGGGCTGGCCCAAAAGATGTCAGCCTGCGCCAATATTAAATTACCGACATATTAATAAGGATGCTTTTGATATGGCCGATATATTATATCATAGTAAATTAGGGCATACGCAACGCTGGCAGAGATTGGAAAAGAGTAGATAAGGTACAGGCTTATCATCATCATCTTAATGTTAGCCATAGGACGTCATCAATTTATTAAAAAAATACCTAAGCAACAAACATGCCTGGTATAATAAACGAAGCGACGCGCTTCATTCTCATCTTTTTCTTTTTGTTATCTACTATTCCACAGATACAACAGAAGATTTATCGTCGTACTTGTTATTCTGCGCACTGCGCGTCCAAATTAAGCGCATGACGGATTTTAAGTTTCACTGACTTGTAATAACTTATTTTCTAGTATTTTCACCCCACCCTTTGCAACTATTGTTCATGGTTGAATGACAGAGAATGCATCCACAATTTGTTTATTTTTAGAAGTTGCGATAAAGTTTCAAATTGGGAGTGCTGGGAAAAAACTTTCTTCTGGTACCTTATTAACACAATAGTTTAAATTCCTTCCATCAAAGATATTCTAAAGTTGAATAAAACGCTAAATATATGCGGTATTTTCTTAACGCTTTGCAATTTTACCCAGCCTGACCTTACTGTTTACACGCTTGTCCATTTCAACCTCAATTTCAACAGACGAGTATCCGTATTTAATCATGTTTTGAGCGAAGCTATCCACGCCGTCACAACTCGTTTAAACTTTACATTGGCTTACAGTGGGGATATTTTATCTAAACATTTGTTGCACTTTGATGCGGTGGACGGTGTAAACAGGCAGCTTTAATTACTGGACTGTGGGCTGAATCGTTCAACCGCACACATCTACATAGTATTGTTAGGGCTGGCAGCTATTCATTCGGATTGCAGGACGTGAGACTTTTAATAAAAATTTAAAAAAATATAACCCGACAACGTAAAAAGGTTAAAAAAGTACGACCGCATTTGAACGTGCTCGCCAAGACCTTTTGTTGATACCAAACACGTGATGGTTATCTCAGTTTATTTTTTTCGAGGTTAGAATCGGAGGTTTTAATTCCGTCACATACAATTTTGATAAAATGTATTAACCTACCGCACCTGGGCCATCATTACAGATTTATTAACCTAAGTCGTTAAAATCAGTTCAGTAGTTGAAGCGCTACGGTGGAACATACATACAAAGACTGCCAGATCATTACGCTTCGTTTTGGATTCGGCGTAGTCGGGTAAAAAAGTTCTCGATTCAGATACTTTTTATTGCACACCACACAGAGTACAGAAAAAAAACATCATCATCATATTCATTATCGTGAACGCAGCTGAGCCCGATCCTCGGCTAATAATAATGGGCTAATATTCATCAGATATACTTAAAATCAAATAAACTTATGGATACCAATCTTCGAGGTTATTCAATTTATCCATTAAAATAAATAAACACTGTTTACAATTTTAATTTGTTTGTGTTTTTTTTTAAAAATACTCGTATAACACCCGTACCCGTATACTAATGTCTAATTCTCACACAGAATCGTGTGAGAATTAGACATTAATCGGGTTTTCTGTCCTGTTACTCTTAAGAACGGTCGTCGAATTTGAGAAACTACCAAGTACCAACCCTATTGTTCGATTAAAATTAATGTTATGTCGGCTCAGAGCAAGGCGATGAAAAATGTTATTATTACTACACGAGATAACGTTTCATAAGTGAGGTCTGCATAACGCGTTAATGGCCTTCTAACATACACTTGAAATGGGATCTTGTAATTGAATTTGTTTTGATTCAGAGTTAAAATTAATTGATGGAATTTAGCTGTGGTATATTCGGACACCAGTACGAACGAACAGAAAGGGTTAATACCGATGCTATCTCGAATTATATACCCGTGGTCTAGAGCGCCATTTAGAGAGAATAGTGAATATTATATTCGAAAGTACAGAATTTTCGTAATAAACAAATCGATTTTACTAACAACAGCACCAATTTAGTCCTCAACTAATAAGAGCTTGTACTATGGTGAGTAGACCAATCAAAGACCATTAGATACATACCTACCATATACATGACATCCATGACTCAGATACAAATGCTCGTGCTCATCACAAAAAACTGTCACCACGCGGTATTCTAACCCGACTTCGCAACTTATTTTAAACACTGTTAAAACTGTGTCTAAAAGCCTTTCCTTGTTAGTTTGAACTTTAAGCTTAATACAAAGAGCCGACCTGTCAATATGTCGTCGACTTAATACTATTAATAACATCGATGGTTCCGATTATTTGGGAAATACCTTTTTTTTATATTTATACTGAGTATCGAGAAATTTATTTTTTTGTTTTTATTTTGAGATGATATAAAACAGGGGTGCTTGGAGATCAGTGGCAGCAACGCTTTAATCATTACCAAATTTACACCACGCCGCGGTTGTGAGTGGATGTGTGACCATTCTGACCAAATTTTATGACATGATCACAAGCTTCTCCGTGCTTCGGAAGGCACGTTAAAAGATTGACCCGGCTAATATCGCTTGATACTAACCCGGCTAATAGTTGTGAAGCCTAAAGCCGGCTTGATTACATCAGATCAGTTAGTTACCTTTTTTCTATACGAAACAAAAGCAGAAAGTTATAAATAAATAAGATTTAAAAAAAAATACACCACTCAAGTTCATTGCACTCGAATAAAAAGTTTGTATGGTATAATACCTATTTGTCACGCTTTGTTTTTGTCTGTTGCATCTTATCTGCATATACGGGGTGCCTCAAACTTGAGTACCTATTACCACTAATTTTCTTCTTCCTTGCTTGTCCCGTTTTTTATTAGTCAGGGAATGCTAGGTCTAGGTATAGTATGTCTGGTTTATTCTGGTTATTACATTTGAACCGATTGCCATCAGACTTCTTTAAGCCTAACAGGGTAGCCAGATCATTCTGGAGCATAGCTACACAACCAGCGTTATCTAAGTTTGCAGGTTTCCTTACGAAGTTTGTTCTCGCACAGCTGTGCAAGTTGTATAAAAATTTGTACACAATCCGAAAAATATTGTGGTACTTGCTTTGACCGGAATGCGAACTGACTGACATAATGTGAATATAGGAGAATATATGATCTAACTACCTGTTGCCAGCGACTTCGCTTGCGAGGTTTATAGTTTATTCAATATATTCCACAGGAACATTTAACCGGGATAAAAAGTATCCTATGTGTTAATCCAGATCATATTCTATATGTGCGCAAAATTTCATTCAAATCCGTTCAGTAGTTTTTGGCGAAAGAGTAGCATACATCCATATCCATACTTAAAACTTTCGCATTAATAATATTAGTAGGATGTTATGTGATTCACACTACTGAGCTTTCTGTGCTTCTTCAGTAACATCCAAAAATTACGGAAATCTTACAAGTAACTTATTTAAAAAATAATTGTAATGTCAAACACCCGTCTTTTAATAAAGAATAACCTTTTTTTATTTGTGAATATTTTACCCAGCGTGTTTTTTTTTGTAATTTACCTGAATTTCAACCTACTAAAGTATGCCTATATACGTCCCCTGCAGGGCACAGGCCTCACCTGAACTATGAAGTGGATTGGGCCATACTCCACCACGCGGGCCCAGTGCGGATTGGTGGGGAAAGGCTCAAAACCTACCTGGATTTCAACCTACGATTACTATACTACAGTAGATCTAGCTACGGTATTTAAGAGGACATTAAATAGTGTAATAATTACCTACTTACTTTATTTGGTTACAAAACATCTACAGAAGTAGCTGTCACGACAAATGCTGAACTTTTAGTCGACAACAAATGCTGACACATTGAAATAGAAACCAAAAATAAAATTGTTATTCGAAATTGTTCAATACTCGCATGCTAATTGTAGTTAAATAGGCTAATGCAATTTCATTGAATATTACATTATTTTACATATACATATAAATACGTACGCAATAGCCAATAAAATACAAATGAAATTGAATTTCATTTGTGTCAGTCAAATAAACGTATTCTACTTCCATCATACTTAGTACTTTTGCAACAGCCTGTACACATTTTACACCGGGCATCAGAGCCAGACTAGCCTTAAACTAGCCGTCTACATTCCGTTAGGTGACGTGTCGTCATCATAACAGTCTCTCCGCGGTCCGGGGACGCCACACGTTGCGTGCGCGGGCGCCGTTAAGAATCTCGCACTGTAAACGATAATTGACAAGGCAAGGGTTTTAATTGTGGGTGTAGTAAATTAGATACAGTTTAAGCGAAGTAAAGAGGATGGAAAATCAGACTTAATTAATACACCCCGAGGGATTATTAAAATTTCAAGGATTGGTTTTATATAAGTTGAGAGGCTAATACCAATACCAAAGGCCTGATTACCGTAATTAAATGAAGAAAATTTTATAAAAAAATATTGGACAACATCACATATGTTTCTCAAATCCTAAGGTGAGTATTGTGTTATATAAATCAGAAACAACGACGGTACTTGTTAATTGTAAATATTGAACCGAACGGGAATCGAATCCGGGGCCTTAAAGATGGTGAGTCAGTTAGGTCGTTAAAAGTAGTAATCTAGGTTTGATCCGGACCCAGTAACATTAAGATAGAATACACGTATTAATACACAAAGAGATACAAGATGACTGAAACGTAAACAATACATAAGGCTCCGTTAGCGATTGTCAATGTCAATAATTTGATGATAAGGATATTGAAACTGTGACGATGACGAATGACAATATTTAACATCGCTTTGATCGGATGACGGTTTACGAGATGACAGATGTCGTTGCAGTACATAAGTAGGTACTTACATTACATTGAACGATATCTAACAACTTCTTCTAAAACATCTTTAAAAATCACGTTTTTTTCTTGTGCACTGTACTTTTTTTTTTATTGCTATTTATATACTTTCAGGGTATCTTACCCACATGAGATAAAAAAAAAAGTATAAAAGGACACAGCGCTTCTCGTCGTACTATTACTATAGCTTGGTAACTTGCACTCGTTAGTACGGAACCTTTAAACAGCGAGCCTTTTTAGCCTAGTCTACATAAAAGAGATTGTTATTTATGACATCAATACGCGTGCTCTAGAAACGCCTGCAGTAGGAAAGGGGGAAACAGGGAAACTCAATCAGGGTAATCAGTTTGCTGCAGGGAAATATTCATAGTATGCTTAGGAGCGGTAGTAGTAGGGTTGCAAGTGGCAATAAGCTACTGGTTTTATTAGAATTGAAATTGGCTATACACTTGAATAAACCTGGTAAAGGTTGCAAGAAGCCACTGGATGCAGGTCGCTTCCAACCGGCCGATCTGGAAGTCACTGGGGGAGGCCTATGTTCAGCAGAGGACGTCCTGTGGCTGAAATGATGATGATGACACTTGGATAATATTTATGTGACATTTAAACGACGACCGATCCGACTGGTTGACTTCCGCTATGATCTCCTTGAGTTCGATTCCGGCCGGGTCCATTTAGAAATGAAATGAAATGAAATGAAATGAAATTCTTTATTCTGTATATAGGCCCTCTTCCGGGCACTTATACACGTCCCAACATATAACTTAGCCCTACCACCGCTTCGGGACAACATATCGGCTGGTGATGAGAAGAAACGGCGCAAGAAACTCAGTCACCTTTGTCAGCCTGATTTTATTACAGGAAATACAATTACAAGATAGTGTAAGTGCGAGCTAGGCAGGCTATTAAGTCCATGCACTCTTGTCGTTCAAGTAATCTTCAACTTTGTAGTATCCTTTTTCCATAAGAATTTTTTTAATGTGGTTTTTGAACTCATAAACAGTTAAGTCAACAAGAGTTTGTGGTACTTTATTGAAGATTTTTATACATTTCCCCAAAAATGAATTACCCACTTTCTTTAATCTGAAGCTCGGAACGGCAAGTTTATGTTTATTTCTAGTATTATAATGATGTGAATCACATTTAAGGCTAAACGAACTTAGGTTTTTTCTAACATACATAATATTGTCAAAAATGTATTGTGACGCTACTGTTAATATTTTAATATCTTTAAAGACCTCCCTTAGAGAGTCGCGAGGCCCAAGACAGTATATTGCACGTACAGCTCTTTTTTGCAACACAAAGATTGACTCAATATCAGTAGCTGAGCCCCATAGCAATAGACCATACGACAACAAGCTATGAAAATAACTAAAGTATACTAGTCTTGCCGTTTCGACATCAGTTATAAGCCTTATTTTCCTCACAGCATAAGCCGCCGAACTGAGCCTTCCTGACAAGGCAATTATATGGGGACCCCATTGCAGTCGGGAGTCTATTGTAATTCCCAAAAAGGTTGTTGCATCGACTGCATCTATATGATCGTCTGACATATTAATATGCGTACTGACCTGCCTCACATTGGGCATAGTAAATTTGATAAGCTTGGTTTTTTTTGCATTAAGTAACAGATTGTTAGCAGTAAACCATCGTACTACTTGAGAGAGAGCATCATTCACATCGTCAAAGGCAGCTTTACCTCTGTCAATTTTAAAAATCAATGATGTATCATCTGCAAACAATACTATCTCACAAAGGTCTTTAGTAAAGCTTTTCTGAATTAGCTCGGGAGTGGGAGTGTCGTGAGACGTTCCATTTTTATATTATTCTAGCCGACCTGTCAGACGTCCAATCCAAATTTGTTATTCAGCTGTCAAACGATATAATTTGCTTCCGTAGCAAAGCAAAACTGTCGTAGAAAAAAATACGTTCAGTTCTCTCGAGTTTGAAAACTTTCCGGGAAACTTTTTCAACTTTTTTTTTCCATAACACGCCTGACAATTAGAAACACAAAATAAATAAATGAGCTATTTCGGACGAGCCAGTTTGAAGTAGTATCTTAATCTCGAGCGGTTCTGGAAGTAATATCGTAAGTATCTTTCATATACGTGGCCATTTATTTTTTATTTAGATTTGGAACTATGTTTTTCTGTTGCAAGATAGAACTTCTACAAACATAGAATATATTGGGTGTATCGTAGGCGCAAGATTGATATTAAATGCGTAGGTTACCGACTAAACCCATTTGAATACTAGTACTACTGGTACGACAGGATATATCTTAGACATTTTAAGACTTCCTCGAACATTCCAAGATAACTAGGGAGTAAATGTATGCTATTTGTAGAGATATATAGCGGCTATAAAATTGCTCTAAAATATGCGACAGAAATTATGAAAATAAGATGATATTGGTATAGGACATTCTTGTTTTCCCAAAGCTCTCGCTCCGAAACTACTGTAAGGATTTAAGTTTGTTTTCGTTAGCGGATAGATTTGTTAGTATTAACCAAAGAGGACCATTTGGATCTCGGTATCGTTTGTTCGGACGTATAAACCTAACAATTACAATTACCATTTCCTTGTACAATCCTTTGACATAATATGACCAACTCAAACTAGCCGTGTTATCTGTACCCTGATTCCGTATCTTGCAAAAGCAATGCGATAATAAATATGTCCAATTCTGGCTTTAAAATCGCAATTGACTGCAAAAAACAAAAACAAAGCAATCTACTGACAGTGCTGTCCATAGATTTTAACACTATCAATCCTAAAACATGCTCGCTGTTTCGATAAAAGTTCAAGGTGGCGACTATTTAAAAAATATTTTGACAGTTGGGTGTTGATAAATCGCTATATCAAAGCATAATCATATAGTGTTTTGTTGGTCTAGCTAGGGGGGCTGGACAGCGACTGCTAAGATCAAAACGGTGTCTAAGAAGACGGAGCTGAGTTTCCAACCTAAATAAAAAAAAAGATAAACCCGGCTACGATAAACCGACCAGACACAAAAGCATGTGGGATGTCGAGATACGACCTTTGACAGGAAGCGTGATATTTCAGACGCATTAACATTAGTATCAATGTATTAAATGGATGTAGGACGAGTATTATCTAATCTGAAGGTCATAAATAACATGTTAAAATGAAACTTTTTTGAACCCCATATAGCTACTTCACACAATTTGGTATTACACCTGGTCTTATCTCTACGGAATCATGGACTTCCATAATCAGACAATATCCAACCACGTAAACAAAATCTTGGAATAAGTCTATGGTTATGCTTTTTGTGGTATTAGAGTTATTGGTTAGGCCGCGGCCGCACTGTTGAATCATTCGCTTTGCTCCTGGAAACTAAGTAAGAGAAACAAACGTACGACAAAGGTCTCAATTTTTTGGTTTTTTAGCGATTTTTAATTCGTTCGTTGCGTTCCCGTGATTCTGACAAAGGTTTGTTGCGCCGTTTCTTCTCATCACCATTGACGGCCGTCTGATGTAGTGGTTTGTGCTCCGGACTACAAAGCGTGGCGGTTGCGGGTTCGAATCCCGCCAGGGGCAAATGTAAGTGTGATGAGCACGAGCATTCGTACCTGAGTCATGGATGTTTATAAAGTATAGTTATAGTTGCCATAGTACAAGCTTTGCTTAGTTTAGGGCTATATAGTCCTGAAGAGGTGGTAGGGCTAAGGTATATTTTTGGGATGAGTATAAGTGCCCAGAAGATGGCCTATACACTGAATAAATGACTAAGACTTAAGGCAGAAAGAACCATGGGTTGGTTGGGCGGGGTTGACCATGACAATTTTAAAGGCCTTTTTCACGGAAAACTGGTTCTTGATAAATATAATTTCAAATGTACCTAATATTGCTTATTTAATTAACTCAAACTATGGAATTTCTGCAATAAATGCTGATGAATCATTGACTAAGAATGTCAATTGTCAATCATTTAATTATGTATACAAATTAGCAATCTTGTCATAAGATATTTTACACTTGTGCAAACTTCTTATTGAACCCGTGTATGCAAAAAAAATTGTTAATGGGCAAAAAATATATTGTACAATTACTGTTTTTGTACAGTTCATAGACCAATTTATTATGTTAAGTAGGTATTGAATCGTATTTAGTAACAAAATTATTTTGCTGTGGTGTTGTATGTTTTTTTTATTGATGATAACTTCATTACTGTGTTTTAAATAACAAAATAAAAAACAGATGACAGATGATAGGGTGGACAATGATATCATAAAAATAATGTTTATTTTTATTTTTCTAAAAAGCTTCAGGTTAGTTTATTTCTAAGTTTAAGAAACGAAATTTGATTTTCATATTCTGTAGTCAAAACGGATATTTTTGCTGATATCTCTCTGTCTGTCTACGACCGAGCTTAGAGACTGCTTATACTGGAAAGCCCTAATTTCACAAGGGTACATGTAGGAATCTAACATTAAGCTCTCCCTCTCACCCCTCTGAAAGTGAAGTGGTTGCTTTTAGAAATGTGAAAAAACTTCACCAGTTTAGTATAAAGTATGATAACTACCAGAAACCCTTAAGAGCCTGAAAAGACTGCTGACCTTCTGGGATGACCTGGGCTGGTTGGAGTAAGGAAAAAATTGCAGCATGCACAATGGCCCAATCAAGAGGCTAAGTGCGGGAACTGCGCAACTTAACTAAACTATGTATTATGATAACAAACTTAAAAAAAACTAACACAGCTATGTTGGCTTTACAAGTGACCAAGTTAACTTGTTAAATGTACTTATATGGTATTTGCTACATGTAAAACAGGTAGCAAATACCATAATATTGTGAGGAAAACTATGGCATGCCAGATATACAATTTGGCTGATTTTATTATGATGATCTTATTATGTTAGTTTATATTCATAGGATGTAAAATGTAAATATGGTAAGGAAAAAGCAGGTATTACAATCTACCCATATTAAATGCTCCTATAAACTACATACTTGAAATAGACTAGATACTGCATAATTTGCCCAATGCCCAGTTTATAATCAGAATTAAGAGAACCTTCAAATTGGTACAAGAATGTTAAATTTGTTTATGATCACACATTTCACTACGGTATGGCATGCAAAATATACAATTATTTTAAATTTATTTAGTCTTTTATTTAAAATGTAGTAGGTACAGAGTAAACATTAACATTTAGACTCTAAAATTAACTAAAAAAATAGGTAACAGAGTTTCAGCAAGTTTAGCTCTTTTTATTTATAATAATGAGACAGGCAAAATGAACAAACTGCTACATCAAGTCAATTCTGAAGGTTTCCTAGAAAATATTGATAATATTGTGGAATAAATTTAAAATTGGTAAGAACAGGATTTTTAGCATGCATCTCATTTTAAGTGTATAGGAATGTCAAATATGTCAATAGGTAATGCAATTTCATTCTAAAAACTTCAATCTGAGTTTGGTCTGCTCTGTTTACTACTAGTAGTGGTAAGACATTGAGATAGTGAAAGGATTTTTACAATAAATTGACCGGTTTGGGTTTGGTAAAGTTGAAGATTTAATGGCTAGAATCAGGGTGTATGGGCCAATCATGATAGCTTCACCAAAATAAATAAACTTTTAAGTTGGTAAATGTCCCTTCTAAATACCAAAATCATTTTTATTAATGTAAAGATAGTGTTAGTATTAGCTATTATTTTGTATTATGGACATTATTTCCAATTTTAAGTGAAATAACCTAGTTTTCGTGTCAATTTGTCTTTAATATGATAGTTGCTACTTCCCTATAACAATTACTTACAACTGATAAGATCCAATTAGAAACTTGTTGGCCCTATTTAAATAGAAAAAAAATGTGTACAGCGGCTTATTTACAAACAACTTGGTTGCACATTCAACTATGACGCTAGACCCAAAACACACTGGCCACTGATTTGAATTCAGATAATTGAGTAGCAGACGACAATCATGAATAATTCTAAGCTGTCTAACTTATTATAATTGTAAATTCGCGTACGTACCCTCTCTCGCTTTCAAATACACAGTGTTGGCGACGATGTTCTCTAATTCCATCAGTTCCAGTGTGGCGGATTTTACTGTCGACCCTCCAGGAAGCAAGAACCCGCCGGTGCGGCCCCTTCGCCGCTCCCTTCGCAGTCACACAGCCCATCAATAAACGTCCCTCAGGCCACGAATCAAGCACTGCACACCATAAACTACCGGTAACTCTTGCACATAACAACACAAACAACGCACAGAACGACCCGTCAATCCGATCCTCGAAACCGGACGGCCAGGAACACTGCCGGGCACAAACACGCAACTCACGGATCCCGAGGGTGTGGTAGAAAAAGCGCTATCATCATATGCACGCAAAATACAAACTCGCGAACGCTCGAGCACGTTGGCAGCTTCGATAAACAAATAGTTTATCTCAGTTCATTAGTAACGGAGTACACGCCCGAAAAATGCTAGAAATTGATGACGGACAACAGCGAACGCTACGAAATTACCAATTTACGAAACCGCTGTAGTAACTCCAGTTGCCATAGTCGGATTGTGTAATCTACCAATTACTACCCATCCGTCAAAAATTTCTAATTATTGTGACGACGCAACTGTCTGTCAGCCTACAGACATTGGGCGAAGCTTGTTATGTGATGTGTCTCTCACAGATATTTTAGTGGATTACGTATGCCACTAGTTTTTATCAAAAACAAAACCATACCCACGTTATGATATTTACTTATTGGTTTTAACTTTATTGTATTTAGATGGTAATGGTATATATGTTGCAGTCGGATTGCAGAATTCGCCGTATAACAAACCAACTAGCTGTTTTACGAAACGGAGGCGTTTTGCCATACGGCGGGTTGACGATACGGCGGAGTGCATAACGCCTGAATCAGAGTCCGACACTTTGAAATTTTGAATAAAAACCATTAAAACCATTAAAACCAATTTATTTCTGTAAATAGGCTTAAACTAAGCGCTTTTACACGTCCCAATATTTTTTTTCCCTACCACTACTTCAGGACAATTTTGGGCTAGCGCCGAGAAGAAGTAGCGCAAGAAACTCGGTCACTATTGTCAGCCTCTTTTTAAATAGTATATATTTTACATTACAAGATAAATGTACCTGTGCGAGCAGGGCAGTATTTACTTCCAAATATTTTTATCGTTTATATAATCATTAACAGTATAATATCCTTTTTTCATTAAAGTTGTTTTAATATGCGATTTAAATTTTAACAGGGGCAGTTCTACAATAGACGCTGGTAATTTATTAAAAAAGCGAATACATTTTCCCATAAACGAATTACCCACTTTATGCAGTCTGAAATTGGGAACGGCAAGCTTATTCTTATTCCGTGTGTTAAGATTATGAATGTCACTTTTCTTAAGGAATAAGGACAGGTTTTTGCGGATGTACATTATATTTTCATAAATAAATTGGGATGCTACTGTAAGTATATTAATTTCTTTAAACAGTTCTTTTAAGGAGTCTCGGGGTCCAAGGCCGTAAATTGCCCGTACAGCTCTCTTCTGCAGTACAAATATAGATTCAATATCTGCTGCTGAGCCCCATAACAATATTCCATATGACATTATACTATGAAAATAGGTAAAATACACCAATCTTGCCGTTTCAACATCAGTCAGTTGTCTTATCTTTCTCACGGCATAAGCAGCAGAGCTAAGTCTTCCCGACAGAGTCTCGATATGCGCACCCCATTGCAAACGGGAATCTAAAGTGATTCCTAAAAATGTAGTGGAACTAGATGTATTAAGTTGTTCATCTTTTACAGTAATATGTGTTGAGACAAGTTTTACGTTGGGCATTGTGAATTTGATGCACTTTGTTTTATTTGCATTGAGCATAAGATTATTGGTGGTGAACCAATGCAATACTTGCGAGAGTGCATTATTTACATCGTCAAATGAGTCTTTACCTCTCTTGATTTTAAAAATCAATGAAGTATCATCTGCAAATAACACTGTCTCACAGAGGTCTTTCGTAAAAGATGGAAGGTCATTTATGTAAATTAGAAAGAGCAGAGGCCCTAATATCGATCCCTGCGGCACGCCCATAGTAAGAGGCGACCCAGAAGACTCAGCTCCATTGATACAAACTTTTTGTGTTCTGCCTGTGAGATAAGAGTTTACTAAATCTGAGGCATCGCATGAAACACCATAGTGTCTAAGTTTTTTCAGTAAAGTTTGATGGTCCACACAATCAAAAGCCTTAGAAAGATCACAAAAAACTCCCAAAGCGTCCTGCCTACTTTCCCAAGCATCAAACACGTGTTTCAAGAGTGCAACTCCAGCATCTGTAGTGCTTCTACCTTTCGTGAAGCCATATTGTTTGCTATGTAACAATTTATTAAGGACAAAGTGTGATAAAAGTTGATTGAAAATTACTTTTTCAAAAACTTTACTAAGTACCGGTAAAATTGAAATTGGTCGAAAATTTGAAGGATCATTTTTCTCGCCTGATTTATATAAAGGAATTATCTTACTAAATTTCATCAAAGTAGGAAACTGTTTATCATCAATACATTTATTAAAAAGAATTGTAAGATAAGGGGCTATCGTATTTATAATTGTATTGATAATATTGACTGAGATCCCCCATAAGTCTTCAGTTTTTTTCATGTTCAATTCCTTGAAAGTTTTTATTAGTATATCAGGATTAATATGTCTAAAATTAAATGGAGTTTTGCACTCATCAACACCCGACTTGAGAAGGGATTCAGCTAGTTCAGCAGAAGAAGCCAGTTCTTTAGTTGTAGAGGGAGCTATATTTGAAAAGAATTCCTCGAAAGCATTTGCAACTTCTGCATTTGAGTTAATTAGTTTATCCCCAATTTTAAGAGAGTAAGAGTGATCATTCTGTTTACGCCTACATGTTTCTTTATTTATTATGTTCCATGTGGCCTTTGCTTTATTATCAGAACCCAAAATAATATTTCGAAGATGATTTGATTTTGCAGTGGCACATACTTTTTTAAATATTTTAGAGTAATTTCTAACATGATCTATGATCTGTGGGTTCTGAGTGTTTGCTTTTAGACTATACAAGTCATATAATGTTCTTCTACTTTTGTAAATACCAGGTGTAGCCCATTCATTAAACTTACACCTGACTTTATTTGCTTTTATTTTTTTTTGTGTAAAAATTTTATTAAATTCATTTTTAATCAAGCCAAAAAGATTCTCATATAACAGATCAACACTATGGCTACTGCTAGATTTTAATAAATCTATACGACCTTTCACTTTATTCAATACCTACGTCTAGGCGTTTTGTAATTCGACAGGTCACTAAGCCGCCGCTTTGGCAGTTTATAGTACCAATTTTTAATACTCACGGCGCTGCCAGTCATAACAACAAAAATGGCGTTAAACAGAAAAATTACGGTGTGTAAAAGTGAACTAAATAGTGGTTTATAGTACGAAACTATTCTAACTGAAAAAAATTCAGAGTGCATTTGCTATTTCGGGACTAAGGATCAACCACTGTTTTAACTTACAAAAATCAGTGGTTTAACTTTAGTCTGGACTAGGAAATGCCGTCAGCCGCTATGGGTGCCGGCGCCGGCACTCGACATGGATGCCGGCGCCGGCACATGTCAGCATTATCGGATGCTGACATTTAATGAGATATTTATTTTATGGTATGCTATTAAAATCTTTGTTATTACAGAGCCTATATAGCCTATACATTACAGAACGTATTATAGAGCCTAAATTAAACGCTTTATGAACATGTGACTTTTTCTTTCCGACACACGGTTTAGCGAGAAAATGCGATAAAATACTGCTAAGACATCTGTCGAAAAGAAAAAGTCACAAGTTATAAAAAGCGCTTAATTTGGGCTCCTTAATACGATGAAAAACAAAGATTTTAATTTTTTGTGGTTTCATAATTTCATCACAAAAAATTTTCAAGTGTCTAGACTCTGGAGGCTCCAATATTTCATTGCATTTTCTCGTTAAAACGTATGTCGGAAAGAATAAGTCACAAGTATAAAAAGGGTTTAATTTAGGCTCTTTAATACGATGAAAAACAAAGATTTTAATCTAGAGGCTCCACTAGTACATGAATTTTCTCGCTAAGCTAAGGCTGTGTCGGAAAGAAAAAGTCACAAGTATAAAAAGCATTTCATTTGGGCTCCTATAAGAGTTAAAAAACAAAGATTTGAGTTTTTATTAAGTTATATGTTTTTTATGAAAAAAAAATCTAAGTCCCATACGCCTTGCACACAAATCTTTGGCATCTCTTATCCAGAATTAATTGTTAATTCTTGCTTGTGCACTATTAATGATTTTTCAAATTCTTCGTATGATGACAATTGGCCTCCAAACTGCATCTTTTAATGCATTTAACGAAAACAAACAATAATTTCCCAACACCACAAACAGAAAACAACTCGGGCGAATCAGCAATCAGCTGTGCTGTCAAACTGACAATTGTTTTCTTTCTTGGTACCTACTGCCGGCTCCCATTGTCGTAATTTTTGGGTGCCGGTGCCGGCAGCGGAGGCACTTCCTAAAATTAATTGAAATAATGAAATGTAATTGTGTTTTAAAAGAACTGCGCTATAGACTCATTTATTCTATAAAATGCATACATTCAAGAGGAGTATGCCTCATAGCATAGTTCGTACAACAGCCGCTAAAGTAAATAAAGGCCTAATTTTATATATTTGTGAATTTCAATTATTTTAAAAGTTTCAGCTAAATAGTAGTAGTTTGTATTTTATGGCAACACAAAAAAACTACCTTCGGCACTGACCTATAAAAATTTGGACCTGTCACTGTCAAAATATATTCTTGCTTATCACAGATTAATATTGGCGTGATATGCTTAAGTGATTAGTTTAAATAATTATAATCGCAACAACTTGGAAAACTGCCATTGGCACGTTATTTTAAATATCCTGTGGTATTATGTACTACGTGCTACGGTCGAACTTTGGACCACTGATCAAATAAACTACGTCTTTGGACCTGGATTTAGTTATGGATATGGACTAAAGATTAGGCTCGGTCTATACCCAGCCGGAAACTGGACCGGGTTAACGTGGATTCAATCCATCGCTTAAGCAATAAGGTCGTTTTTTGAACGTATTCTTGCGGATGCTTACGGATTTCGGCAGCGTATAGACCGAGCCTTATGCAGAAACAATAGCTGAAACTTGCGTACTATCAGTGTGACCTCTTCTCTGGTATCAGTACTGCACTCTACGTAGTATATTTGATCAGTGCTAGATGTCTATCAATCAACTGTCACTGTCAGTATTCTCACAGATTAATATATGTGAGTATTCTCGGTCTTCACCAAGTGACCAGGCGCGCATTTTCCTTCCTAGTCGTGTAGATCTTCCTTGAATTAATTAAAAGATGTATATAAATCAGCCATAGAATGTCTAAAAACAACAAGTGTTAAGAATCATGAAGAATATTGAACCTTGCAAAGTGTGTGGGAGTACAGAAGCTAACCTCGTCGACGGGTATTATTACTGCGTGGAGTGCGGCACTCAGGATGTTAATGTTCGGGAGACGGTGGTGGAGGAGATGCAGCTTGCTGATGGCACGATCTCCCACAAGTACAAAAAGAAGATATACAGAGCTGCTGAAGAAGATGATAATTGTGAGTATTTTTGAGGTTATTACTATCTTAGGTGGTAGAGCCGGCTCCAAGTTCGATAATATTTTGTATATCTTTGAGGTTCCGGGTTTGATCCCTGGAAAACAAACTTTTCTATATTGTCTAGGTGTGGTGGCTGTCATTGGTTCTGATTTCTCTAACACAATAGCTTTAGGATCAGAGCAATGTATGTGATGTTGTTCAATAATTATTTTATGTAATATTTATTTATTTAATTCCATTGAGTCTCATTTTCCTGGGCTGATGGGTTCTTTAAAATGATGGTGTGAAATTGATTTTAAGTTTAATTTTGTGCATGTGTGCATGCGTGCACATCTTATGTTACAAAAGGCTAGTTGACACCACTAATCAATTAACATACTTATTATGTGCTGTCAAAACGCACCTTTGCCTTAATTTGTATGGCTATAGCAAGCTATGATGTCATTGTTTACAGGCCTCAACTGCATAACTTTTTATTGATTTTGAAGCAAACAAAAATCAGATTCTTTTAATAAATGAAAATGTACCGGGTTATCGGGCCTAAAATGAGGTGTCAAATTGAATAAATGATGTCATAGAAGTATTTATAATTGATGTCCACATCCCAATTGTTGATCTTCATGTAATCAATTTGCAATTTCAGTGAGTGGGGAATGGCACAAATGGCATGCATACAATTTCATCCTGGTCGGTCTCGCAGACGAAATCATAGCGATTGGAGCGAAGCCCTCTTTCAAGAAGAAACTTCTCTGGCTTTGGACGGAGTATATGAAGAAACATCAGAATAAAAGCGAGCTAGGGTAAGTTTTTATAACACATATTCTTAAATAATATCCAATTGACACCTAAGGATGATTATAATTTAAAAGATTTTATTAATATAGGGTTAGATTATCCATTCCATTCCATTTAAAACTTTTTGAATGGAACTCCATTCAAAAAGTTTTTTCATATATCTACTAAGGACTGAACATGACTGAACGCCTAAAATCTGTAAATAATAGGATAATATTATTATCAGGATATCTGTTACTTGTATCTAAAAACTAAAAATACATTTTAATGCTAGAAGAGGATTTTAATACACACCCTAAATTTAATAATTTTTTTTATTTATTTTATTTTAAACATTATTACACAAACTTATAAAAGTGTACAAAAGGTGGACTTCATGGTAAAAGCATTCTCTGCCAGTCAACTTAAAAGTCATGCAGAAAGCTTGCATAATGGTTAATATATTTTTTTTTGTTAAAGGCAGTTAACAAAAAAACAAAATAAACACAAACCTAAAAAAGCACCTTTTTAAAAAAAAAATCAAAAACTCTCAAACAGCACAATCTATTTCATAAATGTTTCTACACAAAACAAGGTTGTGGAAATGTACATGTTTTGGATTGAGAGATTATTTTATTATTCTTTTTATTAGCATTAATTTCATTTAAAAAAATCGATTTAAAGTCATCCGCACGCGCTCTTTTGTATGGCCGAGTTGCTCCTAATTATTCCTACCTTGCAACATAACCCTGTAAAGACCACAATATTGTCCCGAAACAAAAATGAGAGGGTCTTGTAGGCCCTAAAAGAGCAAAGCATTTTAGGGCCTCAAGCCTATTTTAAGAAATAATTGTTATGGTTTTCTAGATATTGATAATTAATAGTATAGGGCATCTTAAAATGTCACCTGATATCACTTGTTTTTTGTCCAGGTTAAGTACTGAAAATGATGAAAATCAACAAAACAGTGACCAAGACGACACTCACGATGAAGAAGAGGGCTGTTTCTATGACGAAGAGCTTTTCTTGAAGAATAAAAGGCGCCCCCGTCATAAAAAAGAATTAAAAATGAACAAAGACGTACAGCTTGGTCTCGTTAAGAGACAACTATTTGTTGGTTTGATTTATATTGCACTCAATCTTGATGGCTGTAACTTTCATTTAAGCGATCTCTTTAGATTTATAAGACAAGGTAAATTCGACATTCAAAACTGCGAAAAGTATGTCCCACAAGAAATAAAGAAAAAACTAATCCCACAATGGGAAAAGTTCACTCGGAGTAGAGCCTCTATCAGAGAAATGGAAGTTTACATAATGAGTTTGTATAAATTTTACAAAATAGTGCCATTGGTTCCTGACTTGAAGGAGTTAGTTCATAGATATGCTAAAGAACTATGTTTGCCTAACGATTTCAAAAATCTAGTCTTTTCCCTTATGCATGTTGTACCATGTGATTATCTCAAATTTGATTTAAAAGCCATGAACACCTTAGTTCGTATACCACTTTATGAATGCATTGTTATGTCTTACTTTCTTGTTGCATTCAAAATGTTGTTTGGATTAGATGACGATTACGATCTACGACTCTCCGATGCTGTAGATAAGATCAATGATGACAATTGTTTGTTGAAGTCTTACAATCTTGGCAGCGATTCGGAGCCAACTGACAGGCTGTTCTCATTCCGGGAATGGTGTAACTTCATACAGCTTAGGAAAATTATACTCTGCAAAAACTATTTGCATATGGCTGAACACTACCAGCTTCCGATTGACCATTATGTGTATATGGAACAAGATCACGAAAAGAAAGCTGTGAGGAAACCGACTTTAAGCGATGAAATCACTATGACTTTACTTGGCAGGATACCACAAGAAGCTGCAGTCGCGGTAATTCCAATTAGTGAGTTCAAAGCTACTGTGACACCTTTGACTAGTGCCAGTGAAGTCATACTGCAATATTTTAATGATCCTGATCTTAAGTTACTATTCAGTGAAGATTTCACCCAATATTCCCTTAAATATGCCACTGAAAAACTTTATCTTAACGAAGACGAAGACAATCCCAAAAATGTTGTAGTAGGAGTGAGTACAACAAACAAAATTATAAATAAAAAAATAATCGGCACTCTAGATTCACAAAAAATTAATTTGGAATTGGTGTATGTAAGGAATTGTGAAAACAAAAATTGGCTTAAAACTATTCAGCCTTCCAAAGATCACGTGACTAAAGTTGTAACTAATAGCGATAAAGAAAGTGACCATGGTTACGATTCTAATGCAGAGAACACGTCAACTGTAGAAATTAGTAGCACCGATGCTGCAAGTGCTATTACTGACAATACCGACACACCTAATCAAGAAGACAAAGTAACAACCACGTTTTTTTATTCTGATGCCGAAAATGTTTCAGCTGTAGTAGTGAGTAAAACAGAACCAGTCGAAGAAGAAGAGGCAAGAACAAATGAAAGTGATTCAAATTCAGGAAATTTTTCTACTGTTGAAATTGGCAGCAACGATGACACAATTAGTACTAAAACAGAAACACCTATTCCGGAAGAAATAAAAGAAGAGCTAGAAGCAATAGAAGAGGAGTCATTCGATCAAAACATTTTTGACGATGATTTTGCTGATCTAGATGATGTAAAATCTGAACCTGAGGCAGAACCAGAACAGTTTGATGATAATCATCAAAATGTTCAAGATGCTAGTGAACAAAACATTGATGATCATCCAGCTTTTCCATCTACTTCTGCCAATCATGATGACGACGAAAGTGACTTATCACTAGATAATTCCGAACATTTTTTTAATCCTTCCACTTTTGATAGAGAGAAAACAATAAGAGAATTAGTTCTCGCAAAATGCAAAAAGTACAAAATTAGAATTCCAGATGAGTACAGTACAAAGGAACCTAAAAAACGCAAGTCCAAATTTATCCAAGATGGGGCAGGAGAAAGCAGGGCTAAAAAGCAGAAGCTACAAGATGGTACAGCCAAAAAACGGGTGACTCAACGTGGTAAAGTAAAAGAAGAGATAAATAATTTACTCACCTCTTACTACGAAAATCTAAAGCATGATGTACTTTTACAAATATCAGAACATGTGAAATCGGTTATAAATAATGTTAGTAGGACCCATGAAGAAATGAATAATACAGTTAGAATCCAAGATCAAGCAACCCAATTAGAAAACAGAGCAGGAGAACCAAATGTAACAGATTCCATAAATGATAACTTTGATAACATAGGATTAAATATTGAAGACAATACCGACCATGTAAATGCAGAAAATGATATGAATAGTTCTAATTTAGAGCAAAGTAGTGTCCAAATTATAGATGGTGAACTAGATGATGGCCAGCCTAAAGATGATCCAAGATTTGATGAAAACGAGTACGACCCGAAACAGCTGTACGTGAGAGTTGAAGAGGAGACTGAAATAGAAGATGTTTTTAATGTAGCCGATGATCCTGATATTGCTGCGTTATTAGATAAAAAGATAGAGGAAATTGATAAAGGTGAAGTCCCGACTGTAGTGACGAGTCAACAGAAAAAGAAAGTGAACGACGATTCAGATGAAGATGATATTCCAATTAGCGTTTTAAAGGCAGACAAAGAGTCTATATTACTGAAAAATAAGCAGAATGTTAATTTACCTCCTCTGGTTAATCGTGAACAAGTAAATGAATTTAACTACTGGACAAGGCAGTACGAGTCAGTGAAAGTAAGGAAGGCACATGATTACTACGAAGAATTCTATGTGGAATTAGACAAAAACTTTCCGAAGAGTTTTATTTTCGTCATCAAAGAGTGCGCAGATATTATAGGCTACACGCCGTTTAGACTTTACAGAGTTTTGATGGGTTTAGAACGAAAACTACTATGTTACAACAATTTAAATGCGTGATTATGTTAGTTATTTTTTAAGTGTATGCTGTGATGATTATATTAAGGACTTAAGTGTGTATGCTGTGATTATTAGTTTTAAACTATATTCCGCCTTTGTTACTACTTTTGCGTGTAATTGAATTCTCATAGTTTTAGGGTGAAAAGTGGAATTGTCAGTCACGAAATATGTTTCGGTTGAATAATTTCATTTTTGAAACATTCCAATTATTTCAACATTGGGTTGTTTTATGTGAGTGAGAGAGACAGATATAAAGTGAAAGAGAGAGACGGCAGAGCGGAACATAGGACCTATTATTATTTTATATGTTCTCAAGAATATGTTTTTTTTATTGTTATTTTTAGTTCGAAGTGTTACAATTTACGTTACGGGTTTATAAAAAATCTTATAGTGCAATCGTTTCATTTTAGGGGAGCTGTAAAAGTTGAAATTTTATAGATTTTGAGGTTCAAACCTGCTACCTAATGTAAATTATGAAATGGAGGTAAAATTTTAGTTTAATTTTAGGTAGATCACAGTTGTTTTTGATTTGGTTTATTGTCCTATTTTTATATATGGCCAAAGATGTAAGTAGCAAAGCAACTTAAAGCATTCAAAAGTATAAAAATCGCATCTTTACAACATCCCTAAAACTTTTCAAGGTTTAAAGCACCAAATAACTGAACTGTTAGCTATAACAATAAAACATCTAGGGCAGAAAACTCTAGGCGCTAAGTTTTTTAATAATAAGTACTACTAAGTATTTGCGGTTTAAAATGTTATTTATTTTTTAATACTATAAATATGTTTCTTGAATGGATTCTGTAGTTTGATTTTTGGAAACTTGAGTATCAATCAAATCATCATCTTGAATATCGTTTTAATATCACAAATAACTTGCTTATTTTCATACAAATCAAACTTTTTCAAGCAAAAATAGCTCTTATACCGTCCGCTTAAGGTCCAACCTATACCTAGCTAAAAGAAAAGAAAAAATGCTCTTAATTCAAACACTTTTTTTTATCATACAATAATAGCTGTTATCCCGTCCCGTTAAGGTGTATTATCCCGCGCTGAACAGCCCCCACAGCTTGAGACTGCCAGCGTTGCAGTTTACGCAAAATAAAACAAAAACTTTTCCTTATTACAAACACTTTATAATACAATAATAGCTCTTATCCCGTCCCGTTAAGGTGTATTATTATCCCGCGCTGGGCAACCCTCACAGCTTGAGAATGCCAGAATCGCCGTTTAAGTAAAAAAAAATGCTCTTAAAACAAATTCTTTATTATCATCAATAATCACTCTTATCCCGTCCACGTTAGGTCGAGACTTAACTAATCGTGCCGGACAGCCAGTAACTATTACACAATAATCGCTTTTAACCCGTCCCTGTAAGGTGTATAAAAGTAAACAAAAAATGCTCTTAATTCAAACACTTTATTTTCTTATCATACAATAATAGCTCTTATTCCGTTCCGTTAAGGTGTATTATCCCGCGCTGGGCAACCCCCACAGCTTGAGACTGCCGGCGTCTCGCTTGCGCTCGGGCGGCTCCTTGTCTTCGCACGCGAAGGCGGCCAGGTAGCGCGACGGGTGCCACGCCACTGTGAATGTAGATGCCGATACTGGGATCTCCGCAACTTTTTCACCTTTAAACAATAGTTTTATTACTTGAGACAACAAAAAAAAATAGATCTCCACTTCTTTCTAACAGGGTTGAATGATTTAAATCACGATTTTTATAACATTATTTTTAAAATAAAAATCTCTGATTTGAAAATCAAGCATGCGATATTTCGTGGTAACTGTTCCAAATAGGATCTTTTTTCCTACCAACACCCGTCTTTTCTTCACGTTACAAAGAATTTTGAATTGAACTAACATAACCTCAAGTCGTTATTTTTCCGGTCGATGTGACATTTTCATATTTTAGGCGGTGTTGCCGGGACTATACATCAATTCTACCTAAACAAAAATGTTTCCCGCAAGAAAAACTAAGGCAATGATCGCAAAACTTAATAAAAATAAAAAAAAACAAATAAATCGTGATTTATTTTTAAAAATCATATTTTTTTTTAACACTGATTTCTAACCTATTTATTATAGTTTTACACTATAGGCAACAAATAAAACAGTACTCTGCTACTTTCTCATCATGATTTCAGCCATAGGATGTCCACTGCTGAACATAGGCCTCCCCAGTGACTTCCAGATTGCCCGGTTGGAAGCGACCTACCTACAACCACCGGCTTCCTGCAACCTTTACCAGGTCGTCTGTCCACTGTGTGGGCGGATGTCCTACGCTGCACTTGCCTTGCCTTGAATATTATCATTCTACCTTATCGGTCATCAGTTCTATGTGCCCACTGCCACTTTAAATTAGCTACTTTCTCACCTACAAAGAAGTAATTAAAAGGAAATACTACTATAATATCACTGTCGACGATTCTGCTACATTATGCATCGAAATATACAAAAAGAAAAGTCTAAGTAGCAAGATTTGGCATAAAGTAATATGATTATTATGTTCGTTTAGATGACCTCCGTAGCCGAGAGGCAAACACGCCGGACTTTAAATGGCGCCGCCATTTCTGAGGTTTCGGGTTCGATCCCCGGTCGGGTCAATGTAGAAAACGAACTTTTCTATCTCGGGTCTGGTTTTGTGGTGCCGTCGTTGTTTCTAATTTCTAAAACACAAGTGCCTAGCAACTTACCTTAGGACCAGAGCAATGTATGTGATGTTTTCCAATATTTATTATTATTATTTATTTATTAAGATGATGTTTGTCATACCTGTCTCAGTATCACCGATATCGATGATGTGGTCTTCGCTGGCCGACGCGAGCAGGCGTCCGTCGAAACTGAACGACAGCGTCCGGACCGGCCATTCTAACCTATAATAATAAGATAAGTTTAAATTCGAATGTGTTCATCGCGAATTAGGGGTATAGAAAGATCTTAAATTAGGTAATTAAGTTGAACAACAAATCAATATAGAATAGCAGAAATAAGCAATTTAGAAAATCGGAACGCCGAAAAGCTGTGATGACAGCGCCGAGCCTTTTTAACTTATTAAGCCAAGGTCCAGGGTCCACACGGGCGTGGTTTTACACAAAATTCGTGAGATGTGTTGAGCCGGACGTAACCTGTGCGCAGCACCGCACACTTAACTGTTGATATTAGTCATATATTTTACCAACGCGGTTGTCGTACGCCCGTTAGCAGTCCGTTTCAAAGCGTCTAAATAAAACGCAGCCTAAGGACTATTTTCTATTTTACAAAAAAATTAGAGGCTAATCCTGAAAAATATTGTATTGGAGCAGTATTTATCGTAACAAATATACCTAGTACTGCTCAAGCTTATTATACCCTGTTACCGGTCATTTGGCTATTTTAATATTGGTACCAATATTAGTAGTTATGGTAGTTACATTGAGAAAACTCTAAGGCAAGCCAGCTCATTAACATCCCAGAGCGAGACGAGTGCGTCCGCGGAGCTCGTGGCGAAGTGATGATAATGGTAATGGCGAAGTAATGGTATATTAAAAACGAATAGATGTCACTACAAGGCTCATTAGGATTGGGCTTGATATCAATGAACGATAACTCTTGATAAAAATGTTATCAATACACTTTTTTAACACTTTTGTTTTTTAAAAATGAAATGTTAATAGAATTTTCACATTTATTTCAAAACAAATCATTTTAACTAAAATTTAAAACAATTTTGGTATAATGCCATCTACCGGTTTTAACTTAAACTATCTTTTATGGTAACGCAACGTCAGCTATTGGATTGAAAAAAAAACTAAACACGGCATTTGTTGATTATAGAGGTAAAATGCATTTCGTATTATTTTATCAAATAATTTGAAAAAATAAATAAAGGAAAACCAAATTTTAAAATGTAAGTATTTTTTTAAAATGAGTGATTATATACTCTCTGGTAATTAACGGTCAAAAGCAAGAAGCTTCAAAATAATGTAGCTTTTCGACAACTGTCAAATATTTGTTTGTAGGGCTACCAGTGTAAAAATTGCAGTTTTATAATATGGGGATTTGTTTTAATATTTGGGAAGTGATTTTAAAAATCAATTTTTAGGAGAAAAATATGGATTACTAATGTTTAGCCAAAAACGTTTCCCAAAATATCACAACCCAACTATTTTACACAAATTTTCATTTGGCAAAAAAACATTTGTCAAAACAACTCATTGCAATTTTTTAGTTAGCAAATCTTTTTTTGGGATATTATTGTTTAACAAATAATTGTTTGTCATGTTTCATTTAATTAAATGTTTCATTTGGCACAACTTTCTCTTTGCAAAATATTGCATGGCATACGATTTACAAGCTTATTCTCTAATTTTGAAAATATGATGCTGCATCGACGTTTGTTTTACATAAGGTAAAAAATTGTTAAAATGGCTTTAAGTGATTTTTCTTTGATCCCAAAAGCAATAATTTTTGGAAAAAATTCTTAAGGTTAATCTAAAAAAAGACTATTTGGCAACCCTGTTCCAATTTTTTTATATCAATTTTAATAAACAATGAATTTTATTTAAAGGCATTTGTGTGTCAC
Organism: Anania fuscalis; assembly: GCA_950371115.1. NCBI lineage: Eukaryota > Metazoa > Arthropoda > Insecta > Lepidoptera > Crambidae > Anania > Anania fuscalis. Next base: position 10,095,252 of record OX493348.1, on the reverse strand, counting down.
GCACGTCCAAAGGTCACGTCTAAATGACGTTAATATGTCATAAACGGTCGTTTCAATAGTAATTTCGTTATGTATTGTCAAGTATCGATGCCCAAAGTGCTAAGAATTCGGGCTAATATTCCATGGGCGTGACTTCGAATCTTAGTCGGCGACAATATTTTTTCGAAATCCAGACTTGTATTAAAATAGTTTGATGAAAATTGTTTATTCACATTTAAACCCATTTTTAATAACTAAACTCAGTACTGAACTTTTGATTATTATTTTTTTTACATAATATTCACAAAATAAATAACAAATAGAAAATGGGTCCCAGCTCGCCGTAATCAGTTTTCATAAAAATTAGGATCATACTCTAGTAAAATGAGCAACCGACTAAAATGAAGATAAATATAGTACTTAAAAAAAAGTTATGGCTGCGCACAAAAAGTTATTCAAGATAATATAACAACTTAAAAAAAAGACCGCATCATGTGGGATCCGAACCCATACCTCATAGAAACTACGAGCGAGTGCCTTTTCAACTAAGCTACGAGGACGTTAGAACGACTTTCGAAATTTGTCAAGTGTTAGTTTATATTTTTTGACAGAGTGTGCAAACAATTGTAAACCTTATGGTGGTTTGGCATTCTCTGACGGACCGAAACAGAAATTAATGTAAATAAATGTTCTATTTTGACATAGTATAATTCTTTCTCTGTGGTTCTATGAAGTATGGGCAAGTTATCTATCAGTGCGCAGATAGTGCCATCTAGTCAGAGAGGGAAACAAACGATGGCGTAGTTATATTTTAGTTCCATTTACTCACCACCTTCGCTGTCTTTCGCGCGAGTTAAGGTGGAAATTTTCAAAGTACCGAGACTGTCCCTCTGTTTTACGTAGTATTATTCATTCTCTATGGTAATAGTGATGATAAGTGGCGAAACTGATGATAATCAAGCCATACACTAATTAGTTCTCGCACGGTTTATTAGATGGCGCTGCTTAATAGCAGTTGAAATGGAATGGTGGTTACCTAGAGAAGACCCGGAGGCAAGCCAGCTCGTTGACATCCCAGAGCGAGACGAGCGCGTCGGCGGAGCCCGTGGCGAAGTACCGGCCCGTGGGGTCGTGCTCCACGCAGATGCAGGTGCCCGGGTGCGCCTTCAGCACCGTCTGCAGCTCCAGCGACGGGTAGCTGGACGGATATAGATAAATAAATATGGGACAACATCACACACATTGCTATGATCCTAAGTAGCGAAAGCACTTGTGTTATAGAAACCAGAAACAACGACGGTACCACACTCAAGTCCCGTGACAATATAGAAAAGTTCGTTTTCTACATTGACCCGACCTGGGATTGAACCCGGAACCCCAGAGATGGCGACGCCATATAGTCTGGCTTGCTAGCCTCTCGGCTACGCAGGTCGTCGTAGATAGATAGATACTATAGAATATAGAAAATAAAATCAATAATGTGTGTGATGTTGTCCAATATACAGTATGTTAATTAACGAAAGGCGTTCCCGTTAACCTGTAACAGTATAACGTCAGTACATATGAGAAAAAATATTCCAAACATTAAAAAAAATATTTTAATTTAAAAGACCACAAAAAAAGTATATTATATGTAGATACGTAAAATTAAACACCCTATTTATGCCCACTTTCCCTCAATACCGCCAAACGGCAACGTCACGAGACTTATGAATGGGACAAATCCCATTCTGCTCAAAAGCAGCGCAAATACGCTAGGTACTATTCCGCGCTACTATTTTAGTTAACGGGAACGCCTTTCGTTAATAACAATCTGTACCGTAGGTATATACTTTATTGCACACCAGAAAAACAAGTGGAAGTTGTTATTACAGAAAGATGTACAATTTAGGCGGTTTTATCGCTAAAAGCGATCTCTTCCAGACAACCTTAAGGCAGATGACAACTATAAAGAAAAGCAAAGGTGGTGCAGAGTGCTTATTGATATATTAAGAGGGTAAGTAAAGCAGGGTTCGAAAGGATAAATATCATGATGATACAGCTGGTTAATTGAGCTGGATAGCTAAAAATTGCGCTCGTGAAAGTATTCGACTGTGGATTTCCGCATTTGCGTCTATCTGACCGCACGAAGTCTCAAATTCAGTTTGGATTATCCTCTCGTCTATGAAAGATTACCTGAAAGCGTAGCCCTTATCTGTGTGGCATAATTGGTGGTGATAATTATCAAAGAGAAGAAGCAAAGTAAGCCTATATTATACATCCCACTGCACTGCAGTACTGGGGGCCTAGCGCGAAAGTGTATCTTTCGTTCGGTCGTATAAACCTAACAAATTAAAATGGCCAGTCTCATGTGTCAATCTTAGGATAAAATATGACCAACTCAATCTAGCCGTGTAAAAAATACGACTGTTTTCAATTGTTCATAAATTGTCAAACCTTTAATACGGGAATGGATGTTTTAATTTGATCGGTTAATACGACCGACCGAACGATGCGCTTTCTCGCTAGGCCCCCTGCACCAATACTTCACCAAACGGACCCAGTATGGATTGATGAAGGGGTGTTGTAATTCCAGTGACTAAACCTTTCCGTCAGTTGATATCAAGCCTATAATTTAATAACGCGAAAAAATACATATTGCATACATTATTATTATTATTATTATTTATTTATCAGGCAGGCAGATGAGACAACTGGTGGTTGCCTGTATCGTGCTGGTCCCCACTGGTTAATCTTTTTTGCAGTTAGACAGATGTTTGTCGAGTCTATGTTTAAACTGATTTATACTTTTAGCTGAGACTACGTCTTCTGGTAGTTTATTCCACGCTCTGACTACTCGCTTGCTTAGGAAGTGCTTATGTGGATTACTTTTTGAGATGTCAGTATAGGAGAGCTTAAGGTGATGGCCTCTTAGATGGTCCCGTTTCCGTTGAAAAAAGTCGCAGAATTCTGGAAGGTCGTAGTGCTGATTTAAGATCTTATATGTCTCAATTAGGTCTCCACGTTCTCTTCGGTCTTTTAATGTTGTGAGTTTCAACATTTTAAGACGTTCTTCATATGGTCGCCGCTTAAGCAATACAATTTGCAATATTTAATTATTAAATTTATGAACTTACGTCATTATGTGGACACAGCCCAGCCCATTTGTGAGGTAGAACAGGTCTGAAGACAGGTTCCATGAGATCTCATTCACTTCGAAGTTAAATTGTTCTTCAACCACCTAAATAGACAAACTATATTATTTAACAGTTATTTACTTTAACTATTAACAAGTGGTTTGTGCAGTAACCTTAAAGTCATCTGTTATTGCTACCTCTTGCATCCGTTTACTAAAGTGTAATTTATTACTTAAAGTTGAGAAGCAATCTTTTATAATGCAAAACATACCACTTTATAAGTCCTTGTGTCTATAAAAGAGACTAAATCTTCTTTGTTGCCCACAGCGATGGTGCTCCCGTTGGGGGACCAAGCTATGTTTATATTTTCTCCTTTCGTTGCTATGATTGCTGCACATTTGTGTGTCCTAAAAATAGATAAATATTTTCAATAATAATATAGTGTTGAAAATATTTTGATCATACATTTTTGCAAATGTCCAGTTGCTTTGGGACAATTTGTGGGAATTTTACATAAAAGAACAAGGTTTTTACTGACATACTTTATTAAAGGGGCTGATTTCACTTCTAAAAATATTTACTACTCCATAAAACAGTCAAATGTTGTTTGTTTCAATTCCAGTTGATAGGGTTGTGTTTATTTACATTGTACAACTCAAAAATAACTTAAGAACTGTAGTGTAGTTTTACAAGTGCTTTTAAATAATTTAAATAATTCTAGCTATTTTCCCTTATTCATAATTTAACACTTATTCACAAGACACTCAATATTATTTTGAGATATGCAACCAACAAACCTTGTATCCCATATTCTAACTGACTTGTCGCCGCTGGCCGTACTCAACAGATCTGGATGTGATGCGTGCCAGCACAACTGGTCCACTGAGCCTGTATGTCCACGGAACAAGTAGTCTTGTGACTGAATAGGGAAACAAGAAAATAGTTGAATAGGAGTGGAAATTGATATCAACTAGAACAATTTGTGTCAAAATATTTAACAGTTTTCAAAATGTAGTGACGAATGTGTTATAAAGATATGAAGTTATATTGTTTTAAACTTTCATGGTCACTAACTTTCAGTTACTCCGTGATCATGGCGCTTGCAACAGTGCCGAAATATCGGGAACTCAAAAATAAGGTACATGGTAGCAATCCCGTAACAAACTATTCTAAAATTAAGATATGAAATTTTCTCTAAAACCTTACAAGAATTTTATAACAAAGGTAACACGTACTTGTTGTGTAGTCATAATCAACACACAACTCTTACTAGTCTAGTCTTAATAAACTACTCTTCTTCTTCTTTATTTTAATGGCCAAATTATCTTGGTGATCTTGGTTCCATTGGACCACTGAATTCCGCCAATGTCATGTAGATGAGTAAACACGGTTTTTTTTAATCACCTGAAAAGGCTTCCTAACCTAAAAGTAACTGTGTGTGAAAAAACTCTTCACTGTTAATAAAAATCAATAAGTCGTTTCCTCTATTAGACAGGCTTAATAATGTGTGCTAATCAGCACAGAAATCCGAAATCACCACGAAGCTTAGTTGTTTACTAAACATGTTTTTGTTTTGCTTGCGGCAACTCAATCCTACAACTCTAGTTATTATAGGCTCGTAATAATATGGATATTAAGTAAGATAACACTCACCAGTCTGTTTCTCTCTAGTGTAAATATAGCAACGTTTTTATCGTAAGATCCCGAGGCAAGGCGCCGGCCGTCGCAAGACCACCCGACAGAATGTACTTTAGAGCTGTGCGCAATGTATTCTCGGATGCTGTTATGAGATGCGAAGTAGCTTCGCAACTCCGCTAAGTCTTCAATCGGCGTTTGCTTCGGTTCTTTCATGATTTTAAAAGATTTTACATAAAATCAAACAATAAACAAACACGCTGCCCAGATTCCGCCGAATTGACTTTGACACTTGTTGACTGCACGCACAGATTAATAAATAATATATGTTGACCACAGAGTATATCTTGACTGACAGTCGACAGTACAGACCACAGATTAGTATGTCTAGCTTAAATCATTCAGTACTCAGAGTAGTATAGACTATACTTTGACTAATCTGTGGTAGCACAGACATAGTGACACATGAGTAAAGAAACGGAACAGAGACAAAGCTTCTAACTAAAGAGCTAGCAAAATTTATACCTATTTTGGTAGGGTTGGCACAATTGAATAAATTTAAAATATAAATGTTCTATTTTTTCACATTTTTTATTAAAATAGGTTATTTTTTTTACAAATTAAATACTCTAAATATTTTTTTTTATTACTTTTGGTTTTTAATAATTTGTTGTGTCTTTAATTGGATGACAAATTCTAAATCTAATATAAAGTTTTTTCAAATAATCCAATGGGAAATAATCACATGGCATATGAAATGTACAATATTGTACAATCTTGCAAACGTGCTAATATGTCATTACCAATATTAACTATTTGTACATGAAGATCAAAATATTCGCAAAATTTTTGCTCAAGCAATGGGGAGAAAAACTAACTTTTTATCACGCCAGGGGCGCTTATTGTCTTGTACCTAGATCTGACATAACATCTGTCAGATTGTATGGAAGTTTGCAATCATTTCATTTTTTAAACTGTAAAATTGAAGTAGTTCATTTATTCCCTAAGGACTATAAACGCAAAAATCAGTGGGAATCTGCTTTACGGATTAAAAATTGCACGATTACTCACAGCATATTTCATAGAAGAAGACTATTTTGGAAAAAAAATAATATACTAAACGGGTAACAGTTTAGTGAATTCACTGGCACTGAAACAAAAGTACAGAAACCTAAAAAGCCCAAATCATGACAAGCTTCATGGAGCAGTTTTAAACATACTAATACATTGAAGATATTAGTTAGTGCTTTACCCTGTCTTCTTCTTGAATTTATGAAGGACTCCACTACTTGCCTGTCTACTGTAGAGTGCTGTGAACTTTTAACTAAATGACAAAGCGGAGGCAATATACTTACAAAAGAGACAAAAAGAAATGTAATAGTTAGAACAGGTACCTCCTTTTCATAAAGGAAAATCTCAATTACTTACTAGGCCTCACTATTATGAAGAACTGAGAAACTCTCAAGCGCTGCAATTTTAGGGTATCTATTTATAAAAAAAATCAATAAAAGTCTAGGAAGGTATATCTGTTTTTTTATTATTATTTTCAAATAACCTTTAAACATGTTACTTACTTTAAATATACCATTACTTCATAATGATGCTTATAAAAAAAAGTAACATTCACAAATGTGAGTATCATACTTATTACTAAAGAAATAGTATCACAACTACATGCTATGCATCAATCAAATTGCAGAATTTCCTACCAGTACAAAATAAATATCTATATGTTTGTGTGTAGTAAGGAATTTTCTGTTTAAAGGACAACTCTCTAACACTAATACTTAACTAAGGCACAGTTATTTCATATATCAAGCTTTTTTTTAGCTTTATACGGGTGCTTAATTTAATTATTGTATCTTTGCTTAGAAGTTTATCAAGACTACTTAGAAATTCACAATCCAATCCACGCTTGTCCACCACATATCCTAAATACACTTCCCATAATCTGGAGAACTTTCATGACCTCTAGTATTGAATTAGAGTTACATGTTTACATCATGCATACATGCCACTATCCGCAGCGCTCACAATGGTATAAAATTAACTTTCTCCATCCTTGCTTTACATTATCCTTTCATGTATGTGATATCACCAGCAGAGTAGAGGTGGACAGTTAGGAGATGACATGCTTCATACAGAACTTTTTGTTCCTTGCTGTTGTATCTGTGAAACAAAAAGCATCAGATGATGAATACTTATTATTTAAAAAGTGTATTGAATAAATATCAGGAAATTATTTGAATATACTTCATACCTTTCTAAATAAAGATGTATTTCATGTTTCCTTAAGCTAGGAAGTGGAAAATCGGCATCAATGTCTCTGAATTTTTCTATTGCCAGAGAGGCATATGCAACATCATCTGTAATGTTATAGTCAGCGCCAAAGTTTCGGTTCCGCTCATAAGCCTCCAATCTAGAAGAAATAACAGATATAGTCCAAATTAACCAGAATTATGCACAGGAAATAGAATGTAACCTTCAATATTTTCAATGCTTACCTCTCTATCAAATCACAACGTTTCCGTTAATTGTTCTGGTCCTTTTACGAAATCCGCTTTGAAGCTCAGAAAAAGACATTAATGAATACATTTTAAACGCTTAAAAACTTTATATGCGAAAAAATCGCAAATACACACTTGACACTAGCAGTCAACAGGGTACAAGCGACGATCGCGCCATCTACAAAAAGCTTTGCGTGTTCCTCCCCATTCAACAAATGCAATAAAATTGTCAGGAGGTATTATTACACACAGTACAATGTACAACCATATTTACAACACTTTTTAAATACTAAAACAAAAATATTACTACGTATTATGTAAGAAACTCGATAACAAAACAAAACACGCACGACATTCGAGCGTCGTGTCACGCCTGCAAGCCCTGAGATTGACCACTGGCTGATCTAGTTTGAAGCGGTTTCGGCTCATACGTGACAAGGGGCCAGTGGTCACGCACACACACGCGTTGCACTTGTAGTAATGTACCTATCACAGCGCATTTGTATGTAGCTTTGTCTCTGTTCCGTTTCTTTACTCATGTGATAGTGATGCCGAACCTCTGAGTACTGAATATGTGCCAAACACAGACATTTCAGGTAAAATGTCTTTGCTACGTTTTAATTTAGCCGATTGATAGTGAATCGATTATTAATCGGTAGTGCTAATGGGGCCCGAAATAATCGATTTTGTAATTTTTAATCGATAATATCGATTAAAAATTTTTAACAATAAAATCGATAGCAAGGACGTTGAATGCTCTAACTAAGCCTTCCCTTTACAGTACTTACTCTGTGCCTATACCCACTGATCAAATAACCTATACCATCGATCTAGTCGATACAATCGATTCGGCGGCCTGTTTCACAATCGCTGAGTAAAGTTAAACATGGAGCGTGTAGTTAAAAAATGGTTGGGAATATGAAAAAAGAGAATAGAATAAATTATTAGCATTCATCCCCTTATTAGAACATTAATCGCTACAACGCTCCATTTTTGAGATGATAGTGAAAAACCTAAAATTGGGACCTTTGTCACCACAAACTCATTCTTTTTTATATTTAATTATTACTATCCGCTGTTAGAAGATGGTACGCTAGGATAATCTTGTCTCATTCATTAAAAAATAGACATGCACTAATACGTCCCTACTTCGATCAACTTCGACTGTCGTTATAAAATAAAAATCAATTTTTAGTTCACATATTTATTTTTATCCATTTAATTATTGAATATATTCACGTCGCCAAACCTTCAGTTGAGTGTTGAAGTATGCTATGGGTGTTAACCATACAAATAACATGAATGCAGCATGAAGAAGTTTTTCCTGAACAGAAAAAAAATCTTATGACGTAGTACTTGATTACTTCCTTAGAGACTTTCTTTATTTATGTAATACAAAGCTGGGCATCGACATTGAGAAGCCAGAGAGCCAGATTAAAGATGTTTGCAAGTTTGCCACACGACGAGTAAGAAAAGTAAAAAAATACCAGTCCAAACTCCCACCGGATAAAGATAATTTAAATAAAATAAATAACTATCACCGACGTTATATTTTATTATAGGCCGCTGCGGCTACTGGCTAGTTATAAAAAATTGCAACTGGCCGCGCCGCAGGCCACGTGAGCGCACACACCGAGCAGGGCGGGGGAGTGGGCGGAGCTTGCGGCCGCGCTCTGGCCGCGTGGGTTTGAATAGTACTAAGACTTTCATACTACACAACAGGCCGCGGCTGCCACCTCAGGCCGCGTCTGTCTGGGACAGGCTTTAAATCGGCTTAGGCCTCCCCCCACAATAGCTTTTTTCGAGCGTCGATGTCGTAGCAATGTCCAATCAGCGTTAAGTAAATTCCGCTGCGTAAGCGTTGCCTCAACACTGATTGGATGCTGCCACGACGTCAACGCTCGAAAGACGCTATTGTGGGGGTCCGTTAGTGTCGGAAATCAAATTTCAAAAGTATCGTCGTGCGTGCCCCAGAGCGCCCCGTTTCCTATAAACTCTGACCAATAGTGTTGCCGTTCGATAGTTGACTATTGATAGTTGGCCAAAAACGATAATATCGATAGGCCTATCGATCACTATCGATGGGGCAAAACAAACGATACTATATCCGATACTATCGATAGGCCTATCGATATTATACATGATTTCCGAGGTCAAATATCGATAGTTCGGCAACACTATGTACCAAGAGTTACCTAACCGCGACCCTCAAGGTCGATATCCAGCTTACTAAAACTACATACTTACCCCCGTTGAGCATTTAACCCTAGCCGGAGTTGAAACAACCAGTCCAACTTGAGCAAAATTTCTCTTCGGCAAAATGGCCGGCTTCAGTACATTTTGAAGTACATTAGCACATCTCTTCCCAAGCATGATTTATTTATTTCTTTTTCCAGATAAAATAATTAGTCAATTGTAATCAGTTTTTGACTTTGAGTTAGTTGCCAAATTGACACTTATTTAACTACGTGTCACCGGGTGGATTCCAAATTTTAAAACTGTTTTTTTTTCAACATTACAATCCAAAGACCATTGACTTATATATTACTTCGTAAGGACAGGGCGGACCACACGTCTGGGTGTTGGACCTAAAGAGACCCGAAAATGACCCGACCGAGGCCGATGTGACGTAGTCAGTGGTCGGCGGTCATCGGGATCTGACATTTGTATGAAAAAATAAAAATGCCTAGATGTTCACTGAAAGGTTGCTTAAATTACGACAGAAAGGTCATTAAAACAAATTCTAATATTATTCTCACCAATAAGCCGCATATTTGATAAACACTAAACTTATTTACATTACTTTAACAATTTTCTAACTTCTTTGTCAATTTTACGAAGCAACGCCATATTTACCGCGCAAAATCGATACAACTTTGTAGCGGCGTGCATTAGTTGTATGGTTATAGTATAGCCATAATAGTGCTCACAGTGCACTAAGTGCAGTCCAGTACATGCGATTTACTATAAATATTTTATTTTATGATAATTTATTGAATACTTATTTTAAGTTTACGTGATGCACTATGAGTTGAAAATTTAAAACATGCAAAAAAACAAAAGGCAAAAGTTTTAAAAAAAATGTTTTATTCGAAGGACAGTGAAATGTAATAAATAAAAATATAAATTATCTGATATAGTTTTTTTTTAAGTTTTAAGGTATGATTCCGTAAATAAAAATAAATTGTATCCACAAACACTCAATTATCTAGCCAAACTAAGCAAATCTTGTGCTATTGCGACTAGATACAGATAATAAACATATTTAAATACATTTATAAACATACTTAAATACATTTACAAACATACTTAAATACATTTATATTTATTGATATTCATTCTATAGACACGAAAATTAACGAAGTAAAACAAACGAAGTTCCTAGGTTTAACTATATAACAAGACGTGAATTGGAAAACGCATATAGATAATGTTTGTACAGCAGGCAAGAGCTTTGGCAAGAGCTGCGCGCGAGCCGCGCGAACGCGACCTTTAAACTGGCTTGAATGTGAACCAGAACCGCACGCGCGCAGCTCGCGCGCACTGTACAAGTCTTGCATGAGTTGCGCTAAAGAGACGCACTAATTGGTTGCAGTAACGGATCGCGTGCCACGCGAGTGCAGCTCGCGCGCGACCTGCGCATTCGTGGCGCGTTAGCCAGATCTGGACCTATCCTTACAGAGTCATCAAGTTTATTTATGCCTTAAAGCAGGTTAGATCTGTAACAAAAACTGTGATTGCTACCTATCATGCATTGTAGGTTCTAAATTACGCTACAGTTTACTGATGTGGGGCAATAGCACTAATATAAAAAGAGCCTTTATTGCCATAAAAAGATGCATAAGACCAATATGCGGTGTCCCTCCACGAACATCATGTCGTCCTCTATTTGCACAATTTTAATTACTAACATTGACGTCCCTGTATATATTTGAAACATGTGTATTTGAAATGCAAATTATGCATATTTTTAATAGGGCATTTGACATTTATCCACGGAACACAAGAAATCAAAATATCCTGGTACTACTAAAAACTTCAATAACAATGCAGTATAAAAAAAGCTGCATGACAATGAGTATAAAAAAATCTTTAATAATATACCTACTAATGAATTAAAAACATTGAATAATAATCAATTTAAAACAAAACTGAATAAGTGGCTAATCTCACATACCTACCATAAAGGAGTTTTTTTAAATAATAAATATTAATTTCAACATAATTATGATATGACTGACATCTATGTAATTTAATTTGATGCAATTTTAGACTCAATTTTATATTTAATTTTAGTTCAATTTTATATTTAATTTGCATGCCTTGTTTTGGCTAAACATGCTTGGCACGTTCATTTTAAAACACCTATGCATACCGTGGTTAAGCATATAAAGATTATTTTATTTTATTTCATTTATGTTGACGTATTTAATACGAAAAAGCAAAAAGTTATATTTACTCTGACACTACTTTAAATATAACATCTGTGCAATAAAAACTTTTTTCTTAGTTCCTCTTTCGTTTTAAGCCGCTCTTACAAGGTTGCTATTTGACAGTTGACATCAAAGTCTAACAGATGGGGTTAGTGTGTTATGTATGGAGGAAATGCAAGGCGATTTGTTCTGTCAGCCGTATCTTTACTTTTTACATCAATGCCAAAGACATTAAAGTTTAATCTCTTTGTTACAATCTTTTTCGGTTAAATGGTTTAAGTGACAGATTCAAGGCGCATTTTCTGTTGAATTTATTTACTGCGTTTTATTATTTTAATCAAAATTTAGTTCTTCTTATTTATGTAATCAAAGCAATTAATTTCATTTATTATTATTTTTAATACTTGAAAAAAATCGTCCGCCTCAGGTGGGATACGAACCGACGTCCATCGCATACCGGGCGAGTGCTTTGACCACTAAGCTACCGAGACGTTAGTCAACTCGACGAAATCTTTCAAGTGGTTCTCGCTGTCAAAGCCAGCGTATTTTCTAATCAATGTTGCGGTATATACTACTACCGTCAACACCCGATAGAAATATTTTTACAAATATTTAACTATTGGTAAAGATCAGAAAAGCTTAAACAATTTAAATTTTTGTTTTTAGCAATTACCATGCTATGTTTATCCAAGATTTTTAATACTTGAAAAAAATAATGGACGATGAACGTGGCGAATTGCGATGGACGTGGGTTCGGATCCCACCTGAGGAGGGCGTTTTTATCAAGTATTAAAAATCTTAGATAAACCTAGCATGGTAATTGCTAAAAACAAAAATTTAAATTATTTATTATTATCCAATAATGTTACAAATAACAATAAAGTCTGAGGTACCAATGTACAAAATACATAACAAAACATTAAAATACACCATTCAGTATTACTTTAATATCTATAAATACATTAAAAATATTGATCTACATCATTGTTTTTGGCAACCCAATCATTATGTTTAAATTAAAATTATATTTTTATTATCACGTTTACTTTTCAATCGATCTACAGGGTGTACAAAAGAATGGGACACTCCTTAAAACCTAGTGATCAGCAGGTCATATACAACAACTCTTCCTATGGGAGCAACATCGAAATCGTGATTTTATTTTCAGATGCTCCATACATTATCATCAAAGTATGCGACTAAGTTTGTATGGGGAAGCTGAAAAAAATTATTGATTTCAATGTTGCTCCCATAGAAAAAGTTGTTATATATGACCAGCTGATCACGTGGTTTTAAGGATTGTCCTATTCTCTTGTACACCCTGTATATGCGATTATTTATAAAAATGACATTTACTGCCGCACTCAGAGTCGTTAATTACAACAATGAAGTGTGAATCAACCTGTTTTTTTAGTTTAATAATGGTCTTGATTCCTATAGATAGACTTAAGTGTTACAGGTTTTGTCTTAAGTAACCATTGAAGTCAAGCGACGTCTCTGAGTGCGGCAGTTAGACCTTTAATACAATTACAAGACCAGAAAATATGAATAAGCTTTTATTTTTTGTCCTCTTTTTTTAGGGTTCCGTACCCAAAGGGTAAAACGGGACCCTATTACTAAGACTCCGCTGTCCGTCTATCACCAGGCTGTATCTCATGAACCGTAATAGTAAGACAGTTGAAATTTTCACAGATGATGTATTTCCTGTGCCGCTATAACAACAAATACTAAAAAACAGAATAAAATAAATATTAATAATAAGGGGGCTCCCATACAACAGACTTTTTTTTGCCGTTTTTATATGGAACCCTCGTGCGCGAGTCCGACTGGAACTAGGCCGGTTTTTCTTCACCAAGCCTCTACCTGCAACCTCCCCTTCTTCTCAATATCGTTTAGCAATTCTTTAGCGTCTTCCGTACTAATGTTGCCATTTTGTGCAAATACTTCTACAAACGAATCTCTCACGTTATCTGGCATATTCTTGGCGTTGCCAGAAATGTAGATGTGGGCGTTTTTGTCTTTGATTAGAGGCCAGAGAGTGTTGCTATGTTCGATTATTTTGTGTTGAACATATCTGTGAATAAAACGTTACATTAAGGGACTGTTCCACAATTTACGGAAAACGTGCCAAATAAATAATAATTAAATGTTTATACGGTTCAAAAATTTCTATCAATTAATTAAATTAAATTATTTCAAATAGCTCTATGTAACAGAGAATATTATTTGGAGGATAAAAGCAGGGGCGTGCGGTGCATATAGACAATTAGGCAGTGCCTACCTGATAGATGGAATAAAATAGGCAGTAGGTACTTATAAATGTGTGTAATTGGTAAAAAAACACAGATTTTCATTAATAAAACACATTTGTTAGTATCTACTGCCTACCTCGAAATGAAAACAATGCCCACCACTGGATAAACGTAGGTAATTGAACTTAATGTGTCATAAAGCGCTATTTGCCGCCTTTGACGGTCGTTAAACAAAAATAGTGTTTATCCTAAACATAAGTAACAAATAGCCCAGAAAGAACTTATCCGTACATTGGAAAACAGGCCCTTAAAAGTACATACCAAATAGCTCTATGTAAGGTAAGGCCTTACGCACCACCCAAGTGCCTAAAATCTCGAATATTAAAAACAAATTGTCAGAATACCTGTTACTTGAATCTAAAAATTTAAAATACGATATGCTAGAAGTGGATTTGATAAACATCTTGAATTGAATAATTTTGATTTTCCGTTAAGTCCTTTGGATTAAAACATGCACAAAAAAGTGTCTATTTTTTCATAAATTGCAAATGTTCTCTTAAACGGCACAAGCAATTTCATTACTGTTTGTTTATGGTTTTATCTATAGTCTTAGATAGCCCTAAGGGAAGTAGCGAGTCATACCCAATATAAGTGTCTTTGACAACTTACTGGGTAGTCTCGGTCACACTATGTAACACAGGTTATAGAAATAAATGAATTTTTATTTATTTATTTATTTACTGTTTTCAAACAAAATAAGATTTTGGAAATATACATGTTATGAATTGAGAGTTTTATTTAAAAATTCTCGTTAAAGGCATTAATTTCATAATAAACAGGTTTTTCCGATTTTTAGAGGCATGCGCGAAATTGTATGGGCGCGACGCGTCAAGCGTGTTAAGGCCTTAACAGAGAATATTATGTAAAGAGTAAAAGTAATTGAACTTAATGTGTCATATAGCGCTATTTGACTGTCGTTAAACAAAAATAGTGTTTAACCTAAAGATAACCGCCTTCCCCTCTCGACCTTTTAAACTGTCCTCTACCTGAAGGTTGTAAAGAGATCGCTTCTAGCGATAAGACCGCCTAAATTGTACCATTCTCAATGTATTTTCTTTTCTTTGTACTGTTTGTTTTTGTGTGGTGTGCAATAAAGAGTATCTATCTATCTATTAGCATAGAGAAAAAATAATAGTACGTAAAACTATAGTTTAGTACTTATAAGTAACAAATAGTCTAAGCATAACTTATCCTTACATTGTGAAACAGTTCCTTAAAGTTTGACGACCTTAGTAGCCAGATGCAAGCACGCCGGACTCGACGTTGCCGAATCCGGAGTCCCGGGTTCGATTCTCGGACGGGTCAGTGTACAAAACGAACTTTTCTATATTGTTCCGGGTCTGGGTATTGTGGTACGTCGTTGTTTCTGATTTCTATAACACAAGTGATTTAGCTACTTACCTTAGGATCAGAGCAATGTACCTCGACGACCTCCGTAGCCGAGAGGCGAGCATGCCGGACTGTAAATGGCGCCGCCATCTCTGAGGTTCCGGGTTCGATCCCCGGTCGGGTCAATGAAGAAAACGAACTTTCCTATATTGTCCCGGGTCAAGGTGTTGTGGGACCAACTTTTAACGTCCCTTCCGAATCACGGAGTGCACGTGATAAATGTCACTAGATATGGTCGGAATGGTCACCCATCCACTCACAACCGGGGCGTTGGTTGCTTAACTTTAGTAATCGATACCAAAGCGCTGCCGCCACTGAGCTATGAGCACCTCTTGATGTCTTTCATCATCGTTTCAGTCACAGGACGTCCACTGCTGAACATAGGCCTCCCCCAGTGACTTCAAAATTGTCCGGTTAGAAGCGGCCTGCATCCAGCGTCTTCCTGCAACCCTTACCAGGTCGTCTGCCCACCTTGTGGGTGGTTGATGTCTTTACTCACATTTTATTTTCCTGATCCCTCGAGAAGGCACAATACATTGATATCTTCCCTTCATCAACAAGCCTCTCCAACTCGTTTCTGCAGTGGAAATCCTTATCTTTATACCGACATCCCATGAAGAGGTGCATGGTGTGTTTGTCCAGGGTTCCGTTATATTCGTACTCTTGGAGTAGACTCCTGAACGGAGCTAGCCCTGTGCCTGGGCCTATTACGATATGTGGAGTGGTCTGAAAAAGAATATCAATATAAGCAATTGCTTCAACGAATTCGTTGTGATTAGGTAGACATTGATGGCCTTACTACAAAAAGATATACTAGTGTTGAACACTTGCCTAAAGATCAGTCAACCAATTTGAAATGTTGACACATCAGACATGCGAGACATATTATTAAGAAACATTTCAAATTGGTTGACTTATCTGTTCAACACTAGTCTATCTTTTTGTAGTAAGGCCATGAAAGTTTCCCGAAACTTTAAAAGGAAAAAAAAATTGAAAACTACTAAGTAATATAACGATAATATAACTGTAGTAAGTAGCGATAAGACCGCCTAAATTGTACCATTCTAAATGTATTTTTCTTTGTACTATTTGTTTTGTGTGGTGTGCAATAAAGAGTATCTGTCTATAAGCCAAAATAAGATGTATACCGTGTCATGAATGTCGTTATTTTGCAATTAAAACTACGTAATATAATATAGGTCTAAGTATACTACCCTGAGGAACAACTATATTAGAATATAAATATGAAGCTTTTTGATTGCCTTCGTCATTTAAGACTATGGCTACAAATCCATTGTTATCTAAATGTGCAGAGGGCCTAGCACGAAAGTGTTTCTTTCGTTCGGTCGTATAAATCTACTTACAAACAAATTAAAATGGCCAGTCTCATCAATCCTTTGATAAAAGTTGACCAACTCAATCTAGCCGTGTAAAACATCCAACCGTTTTCAATTGTTCATAAATTGTCAAACCTTTGGGACGGGGAAGGGATGTTTTAATTTGATCGGATAATACGACCGACCGAACGATGCGCTTTAGCATTAGGCCTCCTGGTTTCACCCGATAGAAGTCAAATCAAACAAACCAAAAAGGTTAATATCCGTAACCAACTTACCGGTCCAGGAAAAAACAAGCTCCCCTTTTTAATCCACCCGTACACTCTATCCCCAACTTCTAGACTAGCCAGCCAGTTAGAGCCTAAACCTAATCGTGGTTTCTTCAATTTGCTATAGTAATTCACTACAGCCATTAATATATCCAATTTCTGTCCATTGCTGGGCAGGCAGCTACTTGCTATTGAAAAAGACCGAGGTTTTATTGTGGAGAAGAGTTCGAACAGAAATTCAATGGTCAGTTTCGATGCTGATTTGTGGAAGTCGTGAAGAACCTGTAAGGATAAAGTTTTATCAATGTATACCCGTACATATACCGCTGGAAGGACGCCGTCATATCAGATCTGCAGGAGCTACAAGTTGCGGACTGGCAAGAGGCGGCGCAAGACCGGATCAGATGGCGTTCTCTTGTGTCGAAGGCCAAGACACACTTTGGGTCGCTGCGCCAAAGGAGTAAGTAAGTAAGTTTACCCGTATATAAAACCAATTTATTTTTGCAATCAGGCTTAAACTAAGCGCTTTTAAACGTCCCAATCTTTTTTTTCCTACCACTGCTTCGGGACAAAGGGCTAGCGCCGAGAAGCAGCAGCGCAAGAAACTCTGTCCCTATTGTCAGCCACTTTTAAAAAGACATACATTACAAATAGTGTATTACGAGATAAGTGTACTTGTGCGGGGAAAGCAGTATTTAATTCCAAACATTTTTGTCAATTAAATAAGCATTAACAGTATAATACCCTTTTTTCATAAGAATTATTTTAACATGAGCTTTTAATTTATACATGGGCAGTTTAGAAACAGATGCTGGTAATTTATTAAAAAAGATAATTCATTTTCCCATGACCGATTTACCTACAATACCCACCGAACATATACCGAATTGGTTGTTGTCTATTTATTAGGCTTACCTCAAGAATTGTCCGCCTCGGCCTTCTACAATAGTTCAACCAATCCTCCTGTCCCTCAGGGGAACTGAGCTCAATGCATTTGTCTCTTTCTAATTTATCTTCGGAGACTAGAGCGAGAAGAGAGAAGACGTATTGCGTGGGGTATGCTCTGAGGTCCCAATACTGTTCGGCTATTTCGTATATTGTTAGTGGAGTTTTTAGAAATTCTGGTACTGGCATGTCTATAAAATAAGAGAAGAGATGGTGAACTACTAATACGTGTCATGTTTGTTCAGACGCTTTAAGTTTTGGGAAATGAGGATACTCCAAAATGAGTTGTTTGTTGTTTTGGAGTATTCACTTTTTCCAAATTAGATGTGTCGCTACACATAGAAGTGAGCACACTTTGGTGACCTCTTAATTACAGATTCCTCTATACCTAAAATACAACGCAAAGTGAACGTTTTTTCGACAGCTCATTACATTATTGGTGACATATTTTAAAAATTGGAAATAAGAAAAATTGGACGTATGGACTGATGTTCAAAGCCATTTAACAAAGAACAAAAAAAAATATGTAAGCGCTGAAACAAATATAAAAAAACTGAAGAATTGGCCGTATGGACTGACGTCCGACACCAAAGCCACGTAACATAAAAAAAAAAATCGCGCCAAAATAAAACAACAAAATTTTCAAAATCATTTTTATTTTTTTTATAAATCGTTCTCCTCCTGCCAGCCATCTTCATCGCTTAGGAAACGTCGTTTGGCCGCCGTGTTCATGTAGGGGCGCAGCGCCCACTCCGTGTCGGCGGCCGGCAGCGCGTCCAGCGTGCCGAGCTTGATCTCGTACAGCTTCATTTGGAAGCGCGGACCTATTTCTGTGAGCTCGATCTCTTTGCCTGCCTATAAAAATAATTATATTTTTTTAATATTCCGTTTTACGGCTTTGGGTATTTGCCTATTTGAACCTGTCGTACCTGAGGCAAATTAATAAATCAACTTTATAAAAAAAGTTATTATAGACAACATGTATAGATAGGGCGTTGAGACTTGAGTTGTAAGGTTTATTCACAGTGCGTTTATTCTTTGGACTTAAAATAATTGTACAATATTATTTAAAGTATATACGAAAGCCGAAACACCAGTGGCGGATTTACAAACTTCCCGCCGAGTAGGCTATTAAATTTTTGCCGCCCCCCTACTGAGCGTTCTATGAAATTTGCCGCCTCTAGGCCGCGGCCTACACGGCCTATTTACAAATCCAGGACTGCGAAACACGGGTCACATATTTTCATTTTTATTGGCTCGCCTCGCCGGACGGACCAGTGCGACCTTGCGCTCTCGCAGTCGCATAATAATAATAATATGATTCACGTTAATTGAAGTTAATAATATTATTTAGTCAAAATATAACATGGTTAAAAAATATATTGCAATCGATTTTATTACTTATTCTGAACAAAAAGTTTTCAGGTTGTTTATACTTTTAATAATGTTGACAAAACATTTTTTTTTAAATATGTCGTTTAGGTATTGGTTTAGTAAGGTCAATGTTTATACCAAAATAAAAGGTAAATGTCAAACATGTCTTACTTTTCTGTAGGTGTGTTGCCTGAAACAGACGTAATCGTCGTGGTTTGCGAATGTTATCACTCTCTTCGAGTCTTCTTTAGGTACCGGGAAAAGGTATTTAAGTATACTCATTGTTCTTAGACCTGAAAATGAATAAAAAACAATTTTTTGATATTAATGAAAAAAAAATCTTCCATAGACAAAAAGATGTCCCGTCATTGGCCCACGCAGCATACACCATCTCAAAAAATAGAGAAATATCTACTGATTTTGAGAAAAATACAATCAACTTAATTAAATGAATAATTGAGTGGTTCAAACGTAAAAACAATTCAATAATTATTAAGTAGGCATACAAGATGGCGTCAACGTGGGCGTCACACGATAAAAAAGAACCATAAACTAGGTGCCTAGTACTAGTCGCACAAACCACCAAGTCACTTTATTCGATCAAAAAGTAATATAATTACGGTACGAAAAAAGTAATCGACGCGAAAATATTTTTTTTTTTATTGCACTCGCACTAGGCCCTCTGTCAATGTCAGTCGCTTTCAGATTTTACTTGTCAGTCTATACAACAAACGTCTTCAAAATGTCATCATCTTCCGCCATGATGGTTGAGTATTGCTATTCTATTCTATTATTTTTTAAATATTTTTTTCCATGAAACGAAGCAATTCTAGAAAAATTGGATAATAACAAAGTGTTAGAGATGTAATGACCTATCTTTTAGTAACCATACAGATACTGGGCCGGGGGTCCATATAATTTGGGACAACTCCTTTCTAGTATACCATATAGTATACCATAGTATACTCCAAAAGAGGTCAGCGAAAAAATAACTAGCTAAAATTGAATTTGGACAGGTTGCAAAAGCGCGGCGAATCATGATACGGCCCATGTGTAAGACGTCCACCCACAAGGAGGACAGAAGACCTGGTAAAGGTTGCAGGAAGCCGCTGGATGCAGGCCATTTTCAACCGGCCAATCTGGAAGTCACTGGGGGAGGTCTATGTTCAGCAGCATGCGTCCTATCCTATGGCTGAAATGATGATGAGGTTGATAAAATAAATCCTCACCAAGGTCAGATCTGAAGTTGTGGAATATGAGGTGAGGGTACTGCTCGCTCATGGGCCCGATGTCGGGGATGTCGTGCCGCATCACTACCCCCGAGAGGGTAAACGACGCTGTCGGTCCGTAAGGCAGGTGGCAGATCACCTGAAACAATTCAATTTCATAAAAACAACTTAAAACAGCACGCTAGTACATTATACCTCAATGTTGAAACATAGGTAACATTGCAAGTGTTGTTAGTATGTAGTTCGTTAATCAGTTTCTTTCAAAATGAAGCCGATAATTATAATAGCAAACCTATTTGTAGTATCCCATTAATTAATATTGATATGGATAAAAAAGAAAATTCATATAGAAACTACATGTGCTCTGTTTGATGTTCTGTCAAGTACCTAGTTCTTTTTTAAAAACAAACAGAGAATGCATTATTAGCATTAGGTCCACCTTTTGTACAGCTTTCAAATAAATAAAGTCTTAAGTTTCTACATAGTTTAAGGATTTATCAAAAACTATTCAGATACTTGTCAAGTGTGTAATACTTACCAAACTGTCAGGGACTCCTCGATGCTCATGCACCACAATAAAGTCTGTGACCTCATTGGCTCGGCACGCATGTATCAGCTGCGACATCTCATAGCCACCACGGTTCATGCGCTGGCTGTTTGGGAATATTAACCTGTAATAATAATACATAACAGTAAATAAAAATAGTAACCAAAGATACATCAATGACACAGGGCAATTTTTGGTACCAATTATGAAAAGGACAACTGTATTGCGATGATAGCTTGTGCAAAGATTGACTGGTTGGAAGCGCCCTGTATCCAGTGGCTTCCTGCAATCTTTACCATTTTGTTTTTCCAATAAAAAATAGTCTCAATATGCCCTTACTTTTCAGATCATATGATTCAAGATTTTTTTTAAATTTTACACTTGTTAGGTTAAAGTAAACCTTCAACATTACCATTTATTCTACCACATACCTTAACTCTTTGACAAACATCTTCAATCTAGCGCTAGGTTCTCTGGACGTGGTGATCATGATTTTGGGATCATCAACACCAGCAAACCGATACTCGTCATCTTGGGAGCTGAGTGTGTTGGCTCCACCGCTCAATCCACCAATTACTGCTGCTCTTTCAGGACCTAAAATTAAGTTATATTATAATGCTAATGTTGAAACACTTAAGTAAACACATACAGCGAAAAGCAGGTCATCTTAAGGCCTTAACACCACCCTAGTGCCTAAAATCTCGAATATTAAAACCAAATTGTCAGAATACCTGTTACTTGAATCTAAAAAATATTATATGCTAGAAGATGATTTAATCAACATCTTGAATTGAATAATTTAGATTTTTCGTTAAGTCCCTTGGATTAAAATATACACAAAAAAGTGTCTATTTTTTCATAAATTGCAAATCTTTGTTTTAACGGCACAAGCTATTTCGTTACTGATTTCACACAAAACAAGATTGTGGATATATACATGTTTAGAATTGAGTTTCATTTGAAATTTCTCTTTATTGGCATTAAATTCATAACAAACATGTTTTTCTGATATTTACAGTCTCGTCAAGGTCATTCAAGCCTGTTAAGGCCTTAACAACAAACTATTTACGTATTTTGTAGCCTTGCATTGCTCTTAAGCTTTTTATCAGGTTAATTACCTTAGAATCTAATACAATTTTCATGTAACCTATGTTGAGTAGTATGTTTGTTATGATAGGTTATACTTAATAGCAACTTTGCAAGCCACTTTGTGGTGATAATTGTTACAAATAAACACTCAAAAACTACTTACCTTTGTCTTCATACTCTATTCTCTTCTGTAGAGCAAGAGCTTCTTTCCTCAAATCACCATGAATGGGGATATTTTCTTCTAAACTCTTTTTTATTTGATCCTTTTTTGCTTGAATGCTCTTTTGTTTGTCTTCCGCTGATTTCCTATACAAATACTCTCGGCGCAAGCGCGCCTGACGTCGTAGCATTTTATATTGTTTTTATTTCGCTTTTAATTAAATAAATTGAAAATTCACATGCAAAACATGATAAACACGCCGCACGAGATCAACAAATTACGTCAATTTGACAGTGACAGCTGACAACTTAACACGTGTGATATGACGTTTGCGTTTCGTTTCATGCATGCGTACCAAGACTATTATTTCACAAAAAAAAAACCTAATTTACCTACCTTTTTTATATCATAACAAGAAAAAGTAGCATAATAACAATCCTTAATCACTAAACATTCAATTCAAAACTCAAGCCAAGTAAATTACGAAAGGCAATGACGTCGTTCATATATTTCTAGTTAAAATTTAGAATTATTTCTAAAACTTACCTTGATGATATTCTTCTACCAGTAGTCTATAGTTAGGTTTAATATCAATATTGTGAGTTTCAAATATACCAAAGAGATCATCAATGTCCTCTCTGCTATTTCTTGGTCTGATGTTGAATACATCTCCAGGTTTGTACTGCAATTTTTGGTCATCAGTGATTTTTAGGGTCATTAATCTGACATCCTGTAAACAATACAAAGAAGAAATAAAGTCTAGCCTATGAAAAAACAATGCTAATTACATTATTTCCAAGTTTTTACATACTTATTTATTAAACAAAAATGTGTTTGCTTAACTTAACTTCATAAGCTTAAAATAGATAGTGATATTTTTTGTACTTATGTAAAAAGTTCTATCAAATTTTACACAGCAATGAATTTTATAAGAAGTTAAAGAAAAAGTAGTGGCTAAAAAGAAACAGACTACTAAATACAGCAATAAGCACACCTGAAAATGAGATTCATGTGTAGTTCTGTTATTTTTTTCTATTTCTAGTAATCTGCCATCATGAAATTCATCTATACAGCCTTTGGAGAAGTACATATCTTCGTTTAAATTGTCTACTGAATGATGTCCATCCTCTTTTAACATTGCAACCTTCCACCGAGGAATAAAGTTTGCAGTTAAATTATTCGTTTTGATGTCCGGGAAGTATGTTTGTATAAGTGAGAAGTAGTTTTTAATCCATGGAATAATGACGCCATCATGGCCTAAGTCGTGTTGGTAATCACAAAGACCTGTAATTTTGAAAGTACTTTGTTTAAACATACAATAATACTGTTTAAACTGAAAAAAAACCACTTGACTGTTCACTGAAGTGACTCATCAAAAAAAAGATAGAAAGAATTGCAGAATCACGTTACAACACAGTCACAGATTAAGTTTAGTGTTGGAAAATGCAGGCTGATTAGAATGATGCTCGGATTCCATGACTGTTAATAGGTACCTGTAGATTAACATACCAATATCGAGTAGCGGTGTCGCTCCTAACTGCAAAAGACGCTTGTGTAACAGTTTACCGACGTAATTAAACTTCGCATAGGAGGAATCTCCTAACCCAAGAACCCCAAACTTCAACTTTACCAAGGAGTTTGAAGGCAAGTTTTTGCGGAGTAAAAACTTCCAAAATCTTTTCATATTGTCTGGGTGATCCCCTTGGCCAGTTGTCGCGCACACAAATATCACAAATTCCTCATGAATTAACTTAGAAATAGGATAATCATCCATAGCTTGCACTGGACCCCGAAAACCTAACACTTTCGTGTTCCGCCATATTCTTTCAGCTACTTCCTGTGCAGTAAAAGTCTGGCTTCCATACAGAACCAATATTCTTCCAGTATCACACATTTTTGCGACTAAACAATGTTAAATATTTTTAACAACAAACAGATAACCTACAAAAACTATCTTGACAGCTAGCCAGCTGATAACACTGATCAAATAAACTGCTGATAAGTCCAAATACTTTTAACGATTTTTAGGCACAGGAGTAAAGTGTTATACAGGCTATTTAATACCGATTGCAAACTACGACGAGCCCAGTCCAGTACCAATCAAAGGGGACTATAGAAGTTTTATTGGAAACTGACCCAACAAGAGGTTTTTATTTTGTGCAACTTTTTAGTTCGACTGCTGTTTCGTGTTATTATGACCATGCATGATCATAAAAAGAAAGCTTTGAGTACAATGATCAAAGCAAGCTAGTCTAAGATTGCAGGTATAGCCATCTTCTGACCTCATGAAACCAGACAGATTGCGTTTGAGGACTTATCATACAGGGTGGGCTACTAAAACTAAATTACAGAACGTTCTCAACGTAGCTCAACGACGTTTGTAATTAGCGCTTGTGTGTGTAATAGGACTTTATTTACCTACTTAAATTCAGGTTAGGGTACAAATGGCGGCATGGAAGTTGAGCGCAGGGTGAAAGATGCGCAGAAGACCATTACGATTACGTGATTGGCTAGTCGTGCGACGCGCCTGCACCGCCGGGATTGGTTTTTTAGCTCCTCGCACACTCTTTTCTGATACGATGATCGTCTCGTCAGATGCGCAAAGCGATCCCTCCCTACTCTTTGCCACAGCCCTCAACATCGATGCCGCGTGTATTTAAGTAACTGTAGTCCGAAAAGCTTGAGTGACGTATGATCATACCATAAAGTTAATATACCACCTACTACGTAAGGTATTTAACTTAATGGATCATATAGAGATAGAGAGCACCGGCCAGGGGACAGATGTTAGGCGAGAGTTCCACCTTATTTCAACTTTCTTTCTTCACCCAAGGACACAAATAAAAAGTTCCCAAATTCGATTTCAAATTATTATTTTCTATCCAATTCCACTGATTTTAAATTAGATGAAGACACTAAAATCAGATATAGCAAAAAATTATCTTTATGATTATTTACTGTTATTTAACAATGTACGTAAATAAGTAACTTCTTATGTTTAAGTAACATGTTTTTAAGGTGTCAATAAGTACGTGATTGAAACCTTTTTGATTTTATAAAAAAAAAAAAATGTTTTACTTAACATCGTTGTAAATTAGAACAAATAAAAAAAGTTGATCCTGTTTTGCGAAATGGGGATCACATTTTCCACCCCTATCCCATCTTGGCGCTCAATACCAAAATGCATCATCTCTGTTACACCTATGAGAGATCATCTGCCATCCTGCTCGGTATTGGCGCACGGCAGTCTCGCGGCCCCAGTTGGCGGGCTTAGTCGCTCCTCGAGAAAAACGCGGGAAAAATATCAGTGAAGTGTTTTTTTTAAATTTCAATTTGGTGAACTAGGAATCTTTATTAAAAATGTGAGTACATTGGATAACGATATATATTTTTAATTTAATTATTATCCTAGTATAGCGAGTAGGTATTTTTAACGGGGAGTATGACCTTTGACATTAGCAAGGCTTTTTACGGGAAGGGGAATGTAAATCGGATTTATTCACCGATTAAGAGTAATCTTGTCCGAATTTCAGGGAGTTACTACGCAAAAAAAAACTATTCTCTTATGTATGATGCCTATTTCATTTTTTATTTGATAGATAATATAAATAAAACTATGTACAGTCAACAGCACGTCGACCTACCCAAAAAGTCAAGAATTCTCCAATGGATTTTCAAGCCTGACGTATAGAGATAATTTTCAAATGAGAAAATTTGACATTTTGTGGTAGGTCGACGAGCTGTTGTCCGTACTTAAAAATTAAATTGTGCTACTTTTTAAGTCTCAATGAGGAGACTAAAGTACGCACCACGTGTCCTTAAGGCCTTAATCGACCCCATTTAATGATTATTAATAGAAAAAGTTATGTGTAACATATAACGTACCCTTTTAATGACAGTTGGATTCTAAAAAAAATACCAAAATCAGTGCATTTTTTTTTAAATGAATGACGACCTTCGTATCCGACGGCCGGGCGGGCACGCCGGACTATATGGCGTCGTCATCTCCGAGATTCCTGGTTCGATCCCCGGTCGGGTCAATGTAGAAAAACTTTTCTATATTTTCTCGGGTCTGGTTGTTGTGGTGCCGTCGTTGTTTCTTTCTGTAACACAAGTGCTTTAGCTACTTACCTTAGGATCATAGAATGTATGTGATATGTGATGTTGTCCAATTTATTTATTTATTTATAATTATTAGTCAAGTAACGTGTCAGTCCTACCCACTGACTCCTAATTAACTGGTACTGTTCTTCTCTAGTGTGTGCACCGAGTGATCTTTGACATTCTTTCCCGACTGAATGGTTGAAAGTGCAGCATTTTCAGCTAATAGTTTGTCTCTTAGTCTTAAAAATAAGGGGCTAGTTGGCAGGTAGCGAATTATATTAAACGCTAGTACCTAATATTAATATTGGACAACATCACATACATTGCTCTGATCCTAAGGTAAGTAGCTAAAGCACTTGTGTTATAGAAATCAGAAACAATGACGGTACCACAACACCCAGACCCGAGTCAATACAGAAAAGTTTGTTTTCTACATTGACCTGACCGGGAATCGAACCCAGAACCTCAGAGATGGCGACGCCATACATCAGTCCGGCGTGCTTGCCTCTCGGCTACGGAGGTCGTGAAAAAAGGCATATAACTTACGAATAATGTAATTAATACCAGAACAATTCTAACTAGCCACCTACTAAGTAAAACTGTATTTGAATGTTTGAATGGAATTGAAACGAAAAAAAAACATGTTCTCCTACAGAACAGGAGGCGTATTTTTGAAGCGTTCGAATTCCAATTCGCATATTAAAATCCTATGAATTGTAAGCAATTTCCTAGGAGTTCGTATGCTATCGTTGTGAATTCGTATGCGAATTGGAATTCGAATGCTTCAAAAATACGCCTGCTGGAGCTATTTACAATTCATTGCAGTTTGAAGAGAAGAGCAGACACCGAAAAGAGGGTGGGTTCTATTCCTGGGGAAAATATTGTTCTTGAACTTAGCTTCATTGTAATTATGTATTTTAAAATACAGGGTTACAGCAAGAAGTTCTAAAACACGTTATTTTCATCTGTTTCTCGTCTCAAAGGAGCGCCGCAGTAATACACAAATCGTGCTGTCAACGCGGATGCTTTATTATTACTGTAGGCGGAATTTGTTATGAACAGCTTCCTAAAAATCGGATAAAATTCGTTAAGACTTAGTAAATTATAAGGGTTAAAGCTTATCATTGGCGAGTCGACAACCTTACTAACCCATTACGCTATATTTCCTGCTTAAAATAGTGACCTCGCGCTTTAGACGTTTGATACAAAAATTAAGTTGGTGGTGATTACTAAAGTTAAGCAACCAATGCTGCGGTTGTGAATGGATGGATTCTGCTTGCACCGGCCGATTTAGGTCTGAAGTAGAGTAGATAATAGTACGAAACCAGTGCTGGATTTGTCAATAGGCCGTGTAGGCCGCGGCCTATGGGCGGCAGCGTCCTAGGGGCAGCAGATTTCAGCGGGTCTAAAACGGCCGCATTGGATGTTTCATTTTTAATCTGATTCATTTAGTAAAATGTAGCGGAAATGATTTGCAAACCCTAAAACGGCCACATTAATAAATGAATCATATGCAATTCTTTTCATCAAATGGATCATATTTGATGACGTTAAAAAAATATAGTGACGCGTCCAATCTTACTTTACGGTTTTTGTGAAAATGAATGTTTTAAACAACACAAAGGAACAAAATGTTTCAAAATACTCATGTTTTGTGTGTTCTACAAATATCAATACAAAATAATAATAAAAATACCATGAAAATGGTGGTTCATCAATTTGACATTAAATATGAATTAATCTTTTCATAATAAGTGGACCATATTACGAATTTCCATACAAAACTGTCAAATTAGATGAACTGCAAATATGAAATGTTCGAGGCTCATTTTATGATTCATCAAATAACATTTCATTTTAAGATTTGCTAAATAAAACATATTATGAACGGAATATGAAACATCCAATGCGGCCGTTTTAGACCCGCAGAACGCTCAGTAAAAATTTAATAGCCTGACGGCAAATTTGTAAATCCGTCACTGTTCGGAAACCTTCGTGCGCAGGTCCTACTCGCACTTGGCCGGTTTTTTACTTGTTGCGACGTTAGCGTAGACAGACGTTTGTGATTTAACATAGTCTCTTTAAGGCAACTTTAAGGGCAGAACATTTTGTCTTTAAATAATTACATCGTTCGACCAGTCACCATCTTTTTACCCTGTATAAAAAACAATATAATTATTTCAAATGACTGTTCTTTCTTATAATAATTTATTTCATGTGTACACAATCAATATTTACATTTTAGATCATGTCCGCTCGCTCGATAACTTGCTTGAACCTTGATATCAAAGTATTCAGCTATTTACATAACTAGGTATCGACCACTATCATATCATATGAATATTAGAAATGTGTTACATAATAAAAGCAACGTGAGATTGTTGCTTTTATTGTATGGGAATATAATGGGAAAACCTCAAATTAACAAAAAAAACTTGGCCGGGGGCCAAGTGCAAATCGGACTCGCGCACGAAGGGTTCTGTACCCATTATCTATAAAAACGGCAAAAAATCGTCTGTTGTATGGGAGCCTCCCTTAAATATTTGTTTTTATTTATTTTTAAAATGAATAAGTAAGTCTGTGAATATTTCAAGCCTCTACCTGTTGCCGTATATCGAGCACATCGAGCTCCCATACAACAAAATCACGTTTGTTGTATGGGAGCCACCTTAAATATGTATTTTATTGTTTTTTTGTTTTTTTTATAGCGGCAACAGAAATCATCGTTTTGTTACACCTTGTACTAGATTAAAAATGCAGTTAATTAAAGAACTGCTTTAGGTTTTGTGACGCGGAAAGAGAAGGCTATAGTCTGCTATCTTCGGTTATGTAAAGCGTCGTCTTTTGGAAGGAAACTAGTGTTATTCTTAATCTGTTTTTTTTTCTGCAAATTTACTTTTCTGAAATAGTATAGCCCCCCTAGGTAGAAAAACTACGCAAGCCCTCACAAAGCTCAGCTTTTTGCTAGTTAGTATAGTAACCATACGTAAAAGAAAGAAAGATAAAAGCTTGTAAGGAAGGCGAAATACTCGCAAAATCCTCGAATTTCCTAATGTTGTGCAATAAACTTACCTATTGCGAAACATCTATAAAGCTATGTTCATATTAAAAAAAACGTAAATTTAAACTTAATCATGTATTCAAAGTCAGTTCGTTAGAAAAGTTTAATCTAAGAATGTAGGTACCTACATACCTACCTAGTAAGATTTAGGGGTGATTCTGAGTATTTCTGAGGCACAAATAGAACTTTCTCGATAAGGCGAGCATTGCGATCCTAAAAGAAACATCATCATACTATTTGAAAGCTTTACTCTTGTCGGTGGAGTCTTTTTATCTGTCTCTGCGTTCCGCCTCTCTCTTCATTTTCTGATATGACATGACGTCCAGCTTCTCCTTAATCTGCTGCAGTAGCTGATTCTCGGTCTTCTTCCTTTTCCCCGTTTATTCTTCCTTTACAATAGTTTTTATAAAATTATCGGATCGAATCAGGTGTCCAAAGTCTAAACCAATTGCATTTGCAATTGTCTTAAACAAAGTCCCCTGTTCGACCATTTTTAAAACTTTATTGTAGGTACTTGTAATTATCATAATCTCGAAGTATGGAAACATCTTTGTACTTACGAGGTGTAACAGACAAAGAATTTCACCAGCTGTCTTCCAGACCAGGCCAGCACTCTGAGGCCCGTGTAACGAAATTTTAAAAAGTTCATTTTCTACTACTTACTTATTATTTACTACGTAAATTATCGCTCGTTCGGAAGTGTAAACCTAACAAATTCAAATTACCATCTCAATCCTTTGATATATTTTATCAAACTGACCAACTCAAACTAGCCATGTAAAAAACCCGACTGTTTTCAATTGTTCCTAAATTCTTAAAGGTTTAATACAAGTGGATGGCTATTTTAATTTGATAGGTTATACGTCCGAACGAACGAAACACTTACGTAGAGTCCTCCTGAATCGAACCAGGAAACCCAAGCCGGGAATAGAACCCTCTTAAGTTCAAGGCGAATCACCACGCTACTTCACCAATAGTGCGTACGAATCACTAGTTTTATCAGTGATATAACTTATAAACATTTTATTGAGATGACCTCGTGTTAGTGACCTGCAAAATGATTGGCGATAAAATAAATCAATGCGAGAATAAATCAGCTTGTTGCGAGATTTGCAAATTAGGTGATTAAATTGTAACTATTGTATCACAAGCGATCTGGTACATTCGAGGTCAAGACCACGGTTGCGACTTATAACGAGACATTCGATCGACTTGAAAGAGATGAATTAAATTTATTTAAACAATCACACTAAAAAGTCTTAGATCAAGCTTTGAAAAGGGCACTCTTGTAATTTGTTCATTGTTTAGGGATAAAATCCGTAACGAGGTCATTTTGACGACCATCTGGTGTAGTGGTTCGCGCTCCGGACTACAATGCATGGCGGTTGCGGGTTCGAATCCCGCAAAGGGCAAATGTTAGTGTGGTAAACACGAGCATTTGTACTTAAGGTATGGATGTTTAATTATCCGTTATCCTAGTCGCCATAATACAAGCTTTGCTTAGTATAAGCTAGATAATTTAGGTTTGATTGTGGAAACAATTTAATTATTTTATCTGGCAGAAGACCAAAAAAGGTTGCAAGATAAGTGGCAGTATGCTGGCCACGGAAGACATCTATCGCAGAACCCATGAATAGTGGAGTAAACGGGTTCTCGACTGCCCTGGAGACAATCGTATTGGACCAATGACCTTAGGAAGATGGCTGGCAGTAGCTGGATAAAAAAGCGAAAGAGTGCTCTTTGGCACTCTTTGGGTTAAGAACTTCCAGCGATGGGCTAAGTACGTACTTCCAGCGTACTAGAATAGGCTGAGATGATGATGATTTTGATCAGACCCAAACTTAGAAGAGCTTGTTAGTAGGTACTATATTATGTACCTAACTGGGTAACGAATAAACATTAGTAGTACCATAGAGATAAGAAAGAATAGACATTCTTTCTGCTTTGAGTATGAGTAATTTGCGATTACACGTCAAATTAGCTTCGAGCTAATAGGTAACAGCTAGATTAGGTACTACTAGTAACGTTTATTCAGTTTCCCGTTAATCGTCCGTTGTGCCCTGAGATCAGAGAAAGGACTAATATTTCTATGGTTGTGCCGCATTAAAAATACCAGCGTTATTGTAACATGTACGTTTGTTTTTTAATAGGAATTAAGTGGTAGGTACATAATTTTATACGAAAATACACCTAGTATTATAATACGTACAACAAGTAGTACATAATTTATTCAACGCGTAACTCCATTAATATGCTAAGATCATAAGGCATCCAGTTGCCAAGAATACAACGACGTTTTCCATATTTTTATTTGAATCGTCTCTTAGTCGCGTGGTAGGTAGGTATAATTGTAAGTATTTTTTTTGTAAATATTTTTATGTCATGTTTGATTCCGAAAGTATATTTGGTCAGTAGAGATTTGCATATTTGGTTCTTTATCGAATATCTTAAACTGCGTATAACAATTTTGAATTACTAAACTTAAAACTAAACCTTAAATATAAGTATATTTACAAAATAAATTACAAATAAAAAATGGGTCCCAGATCGCCTTCCAAAGACAGCGACAAAGTGCCCAGAAGGCTAGCCCCATTTCCACGCTGAATAGCTGCATTTACCTCTTTTAATTAATTGGAAAATATTTTAGTATTGTTTAAAGTTAAATAAGTTCCTCTTTATAAAACATAATGGATTTAAGAAGTTAAACCTTCTTCAACAAGCTGCGGATGTTGCGTCAGTCGGAGAGGCATAGATTACAGCCACGTGGCTGAATCGATACAACCCCCATGCCACCTCGGATGCCGGCGCGGCGTCCCGACCTCAGAGGTTAGAACTTGGAATTCAACGTCTGACCTTTTACGAGCATTTTTTTCGAAATTGCTACGCGAAAATTGCAAAAATTTTGGCTATTTACGGCGTGTTTTTTATTTAAAGGTTTTGAATGGAGGAAGCATGTTAGAAAGTTAAGATGAAGTTTTACTTATGTGTAAAAAAACATCGGAGAGATAACGATCTCAAAGTGGTATGGAATGATTTTAGCAGAGTCAGAACATGTCACAACTCACAACAGTGAATTTTAATTTCTAATTCACACCGTTGTTCTGGTTTTCCCGCTCAAATGTTTCGACCAATTTCAACATAAAGAAAGTTTATTTCTACCATATTGTTTTATTCCTACAAGAAGCATATAAAATTTATATTTTCCAAGTGTCCAAGCTTATAATATAAGATAAGCGTAAACTTATCATGTAAGTAACAAAAATTACGATACTTTCACCATTATGTCCACGTGGTAGACGGATCGATCTCTCGCCTCGGCGTCCTTCCAATGTTAGCCCCGTTAAATTATAGGAGGGCTAAAATTGCACTTAGATTTGTGTTCCGTAGTCAAAGAGTGCCAAATGAAACAGGTTTTTTTTATCATACCTTTATTAAAGGAGAATTTCTAAATTCATCATTAACTGCTAACAGTTAGCATTCATTAGCAGTATGGCGGCGTCAGCTGGCCGAGCGTTTGGCCCACGTGGGCGGATCGATCAGACTCCCGCCCAAATGTCGGCGCTGAGCAGTCTTTGACCCCGACTCATTTTCGTTTTCGGGTTGATGCGCTGTTAAAAACCTACAGCTCATAAATAAAAATAAATAAGTTAAAAAACTAGCCAAGTCCACTCGAAGTTCGAGTCGGACTCGCGCACGAAGGGTTCCATACCATTATCTATAAAAACGGCAAAAAAATCATGTTTGTTGTAAGGGAGCGCCCTTAAATATTTATTGTATTCTGTTTTTTAGTATTTTTTGTTATAGCAGCAACTGAAATACATCATTTGTGAAAACTCTTACTATCACGGTTCATGAGATACAGCCTGGTGACTGACGGACAGACAGACAGACAGACAGAGTTTAATAACATGTATTTATTATATGCTTTCTGCCTCATAATATTTCGTCCGACGTCATGAATCGTAAAGAAAATACGTAAAAATATCATTGCGTTTACATCTTTTATTGTATAAATCTGTGTCTATTTTATTTTATCTGAAAACTATAACCACTTATAACGTCCTTATTACACAAAATACCTAAACCATGCTATAGAATAGCCACCCTACTTTAATGTTGCCACATCAGTACAATATTTTAAATCTCGATAACACAATATTTTAAATTGTTTGGGTATAAGACAAAGAATGGGTGTCGTGTGGTGCCGGCACGTTTAAAGAATTGCACCACCCCTCCTATGGGTGTCGTAAGAGGCGACTACAGGAGAACCGCCACAAGAAGACGGGCAGCAGCGTCTCCTCTCCATCATTGGCCAAACTGCGATCGCCAACCCGCCTGTCAAGCGTGGCGATTATGGCAAAATCCTCCTCTTGGAGAGGCTAGTGTCCAGCAGTGGACTGATATAGGCTGATAATGATGGCTATAAGACAGTGTTCAACTTTACTTTAATCTTTTCATAAAGTGCCTCGCACAGTGAGTGTAGTTTGCGACGATACTGGGCGTGAAAATAACATGATGATGGGTGAAAAATCCGCCTCTCATACGGAGTAAAGACATCGCTGTTCTATTCAGCCTGTGACCACGGTGTCGGTGTAAGTGTAACCCGGTCAAAACGTCAGGCAAAAAGGTAACATTTTGTAACTAAATTATGATCGCATTAATTCCCGTTTCATTGAGTTTAGTCTATCTTTCCTTATAATAAGGCCGAAACGCAGTGTGTGGGAAAAATTCCCATTTTTTTTCTGCGTAATATTTCTCCGAATGTTACGTACATTACTCGCTACAAATTTAAGTGCTCGAGGGTTGTGCAAACAAAGCCGTCCAACCCCATGTATCGTCTCTACAATCGTCTCAGGGGTGCCACGACAAGCGAGTTTATATTTTTATTTATTTAAGAAATAATGATAGTGAAATAAAACAATCATTCTACAGGGTGTTAGGTAGATGGTATATTAAGCCGACACCAGCATATGTTAACATATGCATAATAAATATAATGGTGAAGTCTACAGAATTCCAGACTAAGCTTGTATTACAGCAGATAAAAACTACACTGTAGACCCTACTTAGTTGTGGCAATTTGCCTGTACTTTCCATAAAGTAAACTTTAGTAAGCATTCACAATGTCAATATAAAACCGGCCAAGTTCGAGTCTGACTCGCGCACGAAGGGTTCCGTACCATTATCTAAAAAAACGGCAAAAAATCACGTTTGTTGTATGGGAGCCCCCTTAAATATTTATTGTATTCTGTTTTAGTATTTGTTGTTATAGCGGCAACAGAAATACATCATCTGTGAAAATTTTAATTCTCTAACTATCACGGTTCATGAGATACAGCCTGGTGACAGACGGACAGACCGACAGAAGGACAGCGGAGCTTTAGTAATAGGGTCCCTTTTTACCCTTTGGGTACGGAACCCTAAAAACGGCAAAAATTCACGTTTGTTGTATGGGAGCCCCCTTAAATATTTATTGTATTGTGTTTTAGTATTTGTTGTTATAGCGTCAACAGAAATACGTCATGTGAAAATTACAACTCTCTAACTATTACGGTTCATGAGATACAGCCTAGTGACAGACGGACAGACAGACAGACAGACGGACAGCGGAGCCTTAGTAATAGGGTCCCGTTTTACCCTTTGGGTACGGAACCCTAAAAACAACACTCATAACTCTTCATACTTGTGGCGATCTGCCTGTACTTTCCATAAAGTAAACTAAAAGTAAGCATTCACAATGTCAATAAAAAATCTGTTTGGTTTAGTTTAGTATGGATATTTGGTCAGTCAAGTCTCATTACAGTGTAATTAAAAAGGCATGCATAAACACACTTCGATTATAATTTAGTTGGAAGTAATTCAATGTATGATTAGTAAGTACTGTTACTAACTATACATACAGGGTTACATTGCAAAGGGGTGCCAAATTTGAAGTATAAGATCTAGTTCTAGGTTGCACAGAGATAGCGTGTGCGTATTTTTTATGAATGAGACAAGATTATCCACGCGTACCATCTTTGAACAGCGGATAGTAATAAAAAAATAAGTTTGTTTATTAGATTGTTTATATCGTAGATCGATTAAGTTACTGATTCTGAGCGGTCCATGAAAATTTGGCACCCCTTTGAAATTTAACCCTGTATATTGTATTACGTACGAACCATTGATTCTCTATGGTTCAATGTCAAATAAATAAAATAATTTGATATGTAATTTAAATTTAAATGCTGCATCTTAGCTTTTATCGTAAATTTGGTGATTAAATTGCCACGATAGGGCCTGACCCATCTACCAAAGGTTTTTATAATAGTATTTACTTTGACGACAACCCTAACTTTTGCTATGAGGGTTCGCAACCCACACTTTTGTAGTCCAAGGTCGACCACTATAAATGGGAAATTGATTTCATATTTTTCTACCATTATTGTAGGCTTAAAGCTTATTTCAATGTGTTTTCTTTAACTGGGGAGTGTTGATAATATTTGTATGTTTCATGTTTTGCTTGTTTTAAAAAGTAAAAGATTTAATAGATAAATAAAGTTTTGAATAGTGTCTACTCTTATACTTTGTCGTTGGACTATTATATCTAAAAATGATTTTTTAAATTAATCCGAACATGCACTCTTATTTTATTTGTATTTATTTTATTTGTTTTTTTTTTTTATTAAATAGATCGAAAGAAACACTTAGTACCATTTTTACTCTATTTGTGTATCCTTGGATAAATAATTAATTTATCTTTCGTTAATCTCGGATTTTCACTTATAGCTGTAAAGTTACTGTTTTTTGAAACGAAACAACCGGTTTTTATTGAGGAATAGGATATTATCGACGCGGAAATAGGTCAACATCGCCTTTGAATTAATTCATGAAGGTCAAGTTGATTGTGGTTAGTAAATTAGGTAACTTCGAAATCCGTTACTTTTTGTTTAGTTAAAATGACACTTTGTGTACTTAAAGTAGTGCTCTAGTATTAAATAAACGAATTTCACGTACATATATGTTTTAAATGCCGAGCAGCAGTAACTTAAGACCGCGTAAGGCTCGGTCTACCTATACCCAGCCGGAAGCCGGACCGTTTTAACGCGGATTCAATCCATCGCTTAAGCAATAAGGTCGTTTTTTAAACGGATTCTTGCGGATACTTACGGATTCCGGCAGCGTATAGACGGAGCCTAACAATACAGGATGCTAAAAAAGTCCCAAACGAATGTTAGGGTAGAGTCTAGAGTACAGTAAAAGGATATAAAAAACGGGCAAATGCGAGTCGGGCCGTACCATTATCGATACAAAATTAGACACTATAATAAAACCTTTTTAATATCTAGTAAAAAACATGAAAAAATCACGTTTGTTGTATGGTAGCATTGGTAGCCCCACTCAAATAAGTATTTATTTTATTCTGTTTTATGTATTTGTGGTTATAGCGGCAACAGAATTAAATTATCTGTGAAAATTTCAATTCGGGTTAATTAAGAAAACGAACTTTTCTATATTATTTCGGCTCTGGGTGTTGATGTACCGTCCTCGTTTCTGGTTCCTATAACACAAGTGTACGAGCTACGTTCGTACATTTGTCTGCTGCGTCGTCATCGACCTAGAAACCAGCGCGACCCGTGGACCCTGCACATGCACCGTCGGCACTCTACACCGACGGCACACGACGGTAAACCTATACATGTTAATACGCTGTAACTTTAATATATAAACTAAGCATTTCCAATAATAAACCAGATATCAACCGTCCGTGTTGGTTCTCATTTTCCTCCGCTGCGGCCAAGACTCCCTTAGCCGTCACTATGATCAGTCTGGTGAGTCTGCCAGACTGGCAGCGGGTCCACACCACCTACCTACCCTCCTAACGCTGCTACCCTGGGCGACCTGGGAGCAGCTATCACTTCCCTCTTATCATCCTTATTATATCTACGTATTTATTGTTAGGTGGGGCTAGGGCTCTAGGGACTTAGTGTCTTGGGGTAAAGGGACTCTACGCTCACTAGGGAGTTAGGTTCCCGTCTGACCTTATATTCTTGACGACGGGAGCTGTGCCTTACAAGCACTTGCTTCCCGCCCGTACAACAAGTGCTTTAGCTACACACCTTAGAATTAGAGCAATGTAGGTATATGATGTTGTCTAACATTAAAAAAAAATACTGAAAACATGGCACATACAGAAAAAAAAAGACAATATTAATATTAAAATTGTTTACAAGTGCCAAATAAATAATTCGCTTTATTAATAGCTTTTATTTACTTGCCCCGATTCCGTCGGAACTATCTCTGTAGCATTATCGAAGTGAAATGTGGGTCACCGGCACATATCAATCAATATCTTTACTTAATTGTAAAACTGGACTAGAAATGTGAGACATGTATAAATTAAATATATTAACAACATAAAAATATACAGAAATGCTAATTTGGTCACCTGTTTTCTGGTAAATTCAAAGGTAAAGAACGGTTCTGCAAACTCTAGATATACTATAATGTATTGCATCAAGACCGCTATTTGTACCGTTAATAAATTCGAAAATTTGTAAGTATATAGGTAGGTTAGGTGTACAGGGTTATTTGAAAAAAATCAACAACCTCGCACGACTAGATAGCTAACATCATAAACAACAACATTTGTTCTACGAGTTTTATCATAACTCAATAAACTAATTAAAAATGATTTTACAAGCTTTTATTGAACTGTCATGACATTTGTAAGTCTATGTTTCATTTACAACGAAAAGAAGGCACGCGCGATGCGATGCGCATAGAGATAAGAACATTCAAATCTAAAATAAAATTGATATTTATTTTTGTATGAAAGTAAAATGCGTTCAATTCAATTCAATTCAATTCTTTATTTGCATACTAAGTGATGTACATTGGTGGTAGATAGTTACACATGCAACAGGACTTAAAACTTAGTTACCTAATAGGTATTGCAAATTTAGAGAGCAGCTTAATAATATAAGGTCTTACTAGTAAGTAGGTACAATGAGTGACAATTAGGTATTAAGAATCATTATAATAATTTTAACAGGTCCCTAAAATGTTTAAAGTCTTATGTTATAACTATTAGAGTTATTATGGTCATATGGTGTGTTAGATAAACACCAAAGTCTTCGGGTATAATTGAATCATTTATTGAGTAATATATTCATTTACTGAATAGTAACATTTTGATATTAGGTAAGATCTGAGAGATTTTGAAAAAGTTTTAATTTTTGCTTCGTTTTTTATATGAATTGGTAATTTCTTAAATATTTTTACCGCCATGTAGTATGGACTAGTATTTAGCATTTTGATTCTAGAGGGGGGTAAGTAGAGTCTTTGTTTGTGTCTGGTGTTAATGTTATGAGTTTCTTTGACTTTAGTAAATTTTGTAATGTTTTTATATTTAAATATGCATAGATCGTAAATGTATATTGATGGTAAAGTAAGTAAATTGAATTTTGTGAAGTAGGGTTTGCACGATTGGGTACTGTCTATTTGAGCTATTATTCTAACACATTTTTTTTGCATTATAAAAAATTATCAAAACAAATATTGTTGTTTATGATGTTAGCTATCAGGTCTTGCGAGGTTGTTGATTTTTTTCAAATAACCCTGTAGAATATGATCTGGATTAGCAATAGGTTACTTTTATGCCGGTTAAATGTTCCTGTGGGATTTATTAAATAAACTAAAGACAACGCGAGCAAAGTCTCGGGATACAGCTATCTAAAGTAACTAAATAAAAATAAACCACTGCAATGATTTAATTAGACTTAATCAGAGACGTCAATTAATCGTAAAGTTTTTTTTTCGTAAATATTTAGGGTTCCGTACCCATTGGGTAAAATGGGACCCTATATTACTAAGACTCCGCTGTCCGTCTGTCTGACTGTCTGACTTTAGTGTTCCAGGTTTTTCTTAAGTTGGTACTATTAAAGTTAAGCGCCGGCAATGAGTGCGGCAGTTAAACTAGAATTAAAACGAATAAAGTGTCCGCAAAATATTGAATATATGACTTTGATTTTGACTATAAATATTTTAATTGTATCATTAGTTATTTACTTTAAAGGACTTTACCTAACTAATTTTGTCCCATGTCCCACCCACGTGTCCCAACCGACATAAAATCATTTCCAAGAAAAGCCGGTAAAAGTTCTAAAGTTTTTAGTGAACATTTTGAAAATGAAAGAGCAATGACATTAGATTAGATACATCCACACATGGCCACACTGACCCTCGACTCGCGATAGTCAACTGCCAGCGAGATATCTCGCAGTTGTTTATCAGGCGGCGGTATCAAAACAATTCACAAAATAATTCTAATACGGCATTTTCTTTGACATTTTGCATTTTGGCATTTTGATTATGTCGAATGCCCATGTTGCGCCCTACCCAGTACCAGTTGGGAGCTCTATCCTCAAAATTGTTGACAAATATGTTTACCTGGGATAAGTGATCCAGTTGGGTAGGTCCAATTTTGAGAAGGAGGTCAATCGATGAATCTAACTCGGATGGGCAGCGTTCGGGAAACTACGCACATCTTCTCGTCCAAAATACCTCAGTGCTTAAAGACGAAAGTCTACAACCAGTGTGTGTTACGTACGACGCTGGATGCAGGCCGCTTCCAACCGGCCAATCTTGGAAGTCACTGGGGGAGGCCTATGTTCAGCAGTTAACGTCCTGAGGCTGAGATTATGATGATGATGATTCTCTTTGACTAATAGGGTTAAACTTAGACTGTTAGGTGATTAAACTAATGGGGTAAAGTTTTTTTTTGGAAACTATAAAACGGCGTAAACTTTAACTGTCTTATTCAGAGTGCATTTGCTATTCCGGGACTAAGGTTAAACCACTGTTTTAATGTACTAAAATCAGTGGTTTGAGCCGAGTCTGGACTAGTAAAGGCACTCTGAATAAGACAGATGCATTTCGGAAAAATACGTACTCATCATCGTTGTTAGTCTTTGAAAGTCCACTGTTGGACACGACATAGGTATCTCCCCCATAGAACGCCACAGAAATCGGTTTTGAAGGCCTAATACGAAAATGTATCGTTCGTTCGGATCGGACGTAGGTATAAACCTAACAAATTAAAATAGCCGGTCAATTGTATCAATCCTTCGACAAAATATGACCCACTGAAACTAGAGTAGGTATGAGTAAGTGTGACCTTTTTTACTGAGATTATGCGACAGATAAACAAAAAATCTAAGTTAGATGTTTTGAATTACAAGTTTTATATATTCAGCAAAAGTTGTCACTAACTGTATTAATTTACATAACACGTGTGGATAATTATTTCATCATAATGATAACAGAACTATGAACCAGTAATAAAACTAAAAAATGATTAAACATGAGTTCGTAAACAAAAACTTCGCAGCATTTTTATCTTAGAATATTTTTTTGTTTTGGAGATGAAAATACTTCCTAGTTTATTATTCTAGTTTTTTTAAAATATAATATTTTAGTTACGAATACAAATATGACATTTAAATGACCTTGAAGTACAAATACAACAGCGGGCCGAGCAGACGTCCTTGAGCAACCCCATTTGCGCGCTTTGACCCCTTCAAAGCGTTCGTACAATTGCTCGCTTTCTCGACAAAGACGCTGGGACTGCGCTCCCTGTTGTTTTTCTCATGACTAGCTCTTTTATTTGTGGCTAAGTAAGACTAGACTGGTTCTTTTACAATTTTGATAAGGTAATTGAATGCAGTGTTCGGTCCAGTAAAGTAAAATGAGTACGAATAACAGAGATTAGGAACTAGAGAATTATAATAAGGTAACATTTTATTAGTGTGTAATACTTAAGGGGTTTGTATTCATGAAAATAAATGGCTTCGCAAAAGAAACTAGGTAACTATCAATCTCAAATTAATTTTGCTAGAGTACAATAGCTTTCCTGACATGAACGCGCACGGCAAACGTACACTTACAAAATTAAACAAAGTTGTTATTTATCATGAGTTTATACAAACCTATCAGTAATTTTACGAAAAATTCATTCTGCATTTCTGATTTGATCTCGCTAAGAAACACCGAGCATAGCCAGCACAGCGCGCTATGGAAAGCCATAGCGCGCTGTGCAACTTTGAGCTTTCTTATAAGGCCCATAGTAAGAGGCCACGTTTCTGTTCCGTATGTCATCACTGGTAACACACACTGGTTGTAGACTTTCGTCTTTTGGCACTGAGGTATTTTGGACAAGAAGATGTTGCGTAGTTTTCCGAACGCTGCCCGTCCGAGTTGAAATCAGAAATGAGGAGATCCGTGAACGAACAAAAGTCGCTGACATAGCCCGACGGATTAGCCAGCTAAAGTGGCAATGGGCGGGGCACATAGCACGTAGAACTGACGGCCGATGGGGCAAAAAGGTTCTGGAATGGAGGCCACGTACCGGCAAGCGCAGCGTGGGACGTCCACCCACAAGGTGGGCAGACGACCTGGTAAAGGTTGCAGGACAACGCTGGATGTAGGCCGCTTCCCACCGGCCGATGTGGAAGTCACTGGGGTTGGCCTATGTTCAGCAGTGGACGTCCTGTGGTTGAAATGATGATGATGATGATGATGATTCTGCATACCGGACGGTTTATTTTAAAATTGGTTAAACCTCTTTCTAATGTTTGTTTCTCAATCACGTTTTAACGGTTAAACGGAAATTATCTGAAAGATAAAACATACGTCGGTATTAGTCTAGTAACACATAGTTTTTGTATTCCCGTAGTATGATTATTAATCACTCTTTGGATTAATTCTGAAGCCTACACAGACGGTGTCGCAGGCAGGAGCAAGTATTACTTAGTAAAGTTAGTAAAAATCGCCCCCATTGGACACAAATCTGTTTACCGTGTTAAATCTGTTTACCAGTTAAAGTAATTTGACATTGTATGTCAAATTACTTTAACTGGTTACCAGTTAAAGTAACTTGACGCTGTGTCAAACTAATTCAACCTGGGTACCATGAGCTTTAAACTATCCCCTCACTAACTGAATCAAATCAAATCAAATCAAATATTTATTTGTATTGCTCAGATTCTTACTATGCATACTACGAATCTCAGCTATTCAGTTAGCTGCACAGACACTGAACTGCCTAGAATTTGAGTGGATAGTTTAAAGCTGATGGTAACCCCATAGTTAGGAATAGTATGTCTGCGTGTCTGCGTGTGAATCTCACCTATTTAAATAAATTATTATTAACTATAGAAAAACAATACGCGTTACAACATTTTAATTAAACAATGTCTTTTTCTCTCTAATTTGGATAAAAGAAAAACGTTAAATACAGCGTTGACCGGTGTAACCCGATCGAAACGTCAGGCAAAAGAGGTAACATTTTGTACCTAAATTATGATCGCGTTAATTCCCGTTTCATTGAGTTTTAAATTATGCAACGCGAAAGTTTAAAAGTAATTATCATTTAACACAACTTCAAATAACATACTAGACGTTTAGAGTGACATTATTTACTGCTAAACAAACTCTCATTGCACTGGATGGGACGATATCAATGGTAGATTGTACAACAAGTGCATAGGTACTTTATTTGATTCAAATTCAAATTCAGTTAATTATTTGCAAGAATACATCATACATGTAATTTTATAATGCAGAACTTAAAAGCATAATTTGTCCATGTATTCAGCCTGCATACAGGCGTGCAAATAATAATAATTAAATTACAATAAACAAAATACAATATAAAATGTCATACTACTTAAATTAAAGATGTCATATTATTGATACAATTATTCATTAAAATTAAAACATTCATTCAGACTATAAAAACAATTACTCAATAACCAATTATTTATCATTTTTTTAAATACATCTCCTAGAAGCACTTTCAGTCTTTCGGGTAATTTATTATATATTGCTATCGACATATTATAAATATTTCTCTTATATATATCCTTATGGCAACGAGGTTTTATCATTCATCCTCTATTAAACCCCTTCAAGCCTTTTTTCCCAATAAATGTATGTCTATTTCTGGGAGATCATCGGCGTTGTGGCGTGTAAGCGTAGCTCTAGGGTCATATCGTCAGGTGGAGGTTTCAGGGCATGCGAGGCATATACGCGGCCACTGAAGTTCTGGATATAGTT
This sequence comes from Anania fuscalis, assembly GCA_950371115.1. Classification (NCBI taxonomy): domain Eukaryota; kingdom Metazoa; phylum Arthropoda; class Insecta; order Lepidoptera; family Crambidae; genus Anania; species Anania fuscalis. Next base: position 10,051,669 of record OX493348.1, on the reverse strand, counting down.
AAATCAAATACAGCATTTTTTAGGGTTCCGTACCCAAAAGGGTAAAACGGGACCCTATTACTAAGGGTCCACTGTTTGTCTGTCTGTCTGTCAGTCCATCTGTCACCAGGCTGTATCTCATGAACCGTGATAGTTAGAAACTCGAAATTTTCACAGATGATGTATTTCTGTTGCCGCTATAACAATAAATACTGAAAAATCGAATACAATATATATTTAAGGGGACTCCGATACAACAATCGTGGTTTTTTTGCCGTTTTTATAGATAATGGTACGGAACCCTTCGTGCGCGAGTTTGACTCGCACTTGGCCGGTTTTTTTCTAAGGAGCAGCATCGAAATAAAGTAAACATCCATTCGAACTGATTTCAGCTGGGCCTAGCAGGCAGTTTAGTATGGGCAGACGATTTTTTTTTAAATTTTGATGTTTGTCCGGAAGTATAGTTGTTAAATGCGATTTGAACACCAGAATTACCCCCGTATTGTATTAAAAAGGGTTTTTGTTACACCTTGTACATCACTGCTATAGCAATACTTTTAATAGGCTGGTTAACAATACTTTAAATAGGTTAGATGACACTACCAATCAAAAAATTGCCATACTTTTTATGAGCTGTTAAAAAAACGCACCTTTTTCTTATAACTAATTTGTAATCTATAGCGAACTATGACGTCACTGTTTACAACTGCCAATCTTATTGCTTTCATAGCAATAGTTACAGGTCTGAAATAGGGTTTTAGTTTTAATAAACAATATCTTAGAATTGTATGAATGGTGTCACCATTCTTATATAATTATGAATGTCGTGACCGTTCTTAAATAATTCTAAGACATTCCAAATTCGAAAGATGACAAATTGAAAGAAAGCAAGTTATCTCGTAGCTATCCGTAGCACCATTTCCGTAGCGTGAAGCTACGGAAGTGCTACGGTTGCTACGTAGCACCCAGTTTTACTCTGAAACACCTGTAAATAGCTAATTTCACCCTTCAGATTACCTTTAAGAGGACTAGTAGACCTACGAGTAAGTGGCCTTGAGAATCGTGAGCACACATTCAAACAAACATCGTCAACGCTGCCTACGGCAATATTCTTTATTACTATAATAATAAGTTTAATAAAAAACTAAAAAACGACTTCAAAATGAAATTAAAAAGCGAAAAATAATATTGACTAAAACATACCTAATCAGTTCTTTTTGGAGTCGGTGCCAGCCATCGAGAGTTAAGATGTGTTCATTCGCACCGACTCCAAAAAGAACTGATTAGGTATGTTTTAGTCAATATTATTTTTCGCTTTTTAGTTTCATTTTGAAGTCGGTTTTTAGTTTTTTATTAAACTTTTTTTATTTTACAATTTTTAGTGTTAAGTCCTCTATTTTTTCCCTCCTTACTTCGCCAAAAATGACTTTACAGCAAAGTAACCTTAACTAATATTGGTCCTCTATGGACCCCCCATCCAATGGTATGATAAAAATAAGGTGTTATATAGGGTCAATTTTTCGACGAAAACTTTTAAGTTAAGAAAAGGGTTTACCTACACTCCAACCAGAACGGCGGCTATTTTGGTGTCGAAACCATAGGATAAGGTCTTGCGTTAATAACAAGTCAAATTAAGAAAGGAACTTTCAATTTTTTTTTCGTTACTGGGTGTGCAAGTACGCCTCCAGTAAATAAAAATTGGCGGTCTGGTACCTCATAAGCTCCACGTCTGCTCAGCACACTGCGAAATACGTTCTGTCGACAAATTGCAGTATTATCTTCTAACTCCTATCCGTTAAGGAGTTCTGTGGCTTCCATCATCAGGACAACAACATGACATGATGATTACCTGACGCAAAAATTAGCATTGAGTAGAAATATATGCAAAACATTATGGGTGCCTATAAAAATTAAGGGGTTGCCCGCGATTTCTCAGGGATCCCATCATCAGAATCTGACTTGGTGTAAATGGGACCACCTCGGGAGTATGCCCTTTCAAACTAAGAAATAAATTTTGAAATCGGTCCATAATTGACGGCATAATCGCGTAACAAACATACAAAAAAACAACATTCAGACGAATCGAGAACCTCTTCCTTTTTATTTGAAGTCGGTTAAAAAGAAATTAACGATGATTACATAATGATTACATGTATTTTACTAGGACTTTTGATTGTTATAAGATTTTTTTAAAGGTATGTTCGTGTTTTTTTTCTATCGAGTCAAATTAGATAAACTAAATCTCATTCTTTTCTTAAAGTAAATCCTGGTAACAACAACTTGTATCTCCTTACTAAGTATATAAGAATAATCGCCGTCATGTGTGGCGGAAAGGCCACTTAGAGTCCATTCAGTGGTTATTCTCGGGTCCAGTCGCCTGAGCGCGGGTGTGAGTCGCACGACTCAGGATTATTCCTTTCATTCAATACAAGTCACATCCTCATTTTTGTGACAGTGTTGTCAAGTGACGGAATAGTGCAACAAAGTTGGAATGATAAGAATAGACGCGCACAGGAGGACATAGAAAACAGTCGATTTTTTAAAACTCAGAACCTAGATTTTGCCTATTTTTTTGCTGTTTGACGAATAACAATCAGGATTACTTTCATTCAATACAGACTCATCCTCATTTTTGTGACAGTGTTGCCAAGTGACGAAATAGTGCAACAAAGCTAGGATGTTAAGAATGGACGCACACAAGAGTTCATAGAAAACAGTCGATTTTTTAAAACTCAGAATCTAGATTTTGTCTAATGTGTTAGCTGTTTTACAAATTACAATAAGGATTACTTTTAATTAATACAGTCACATACTTATTTTTGTGGCAGTGTTGTCAAGTGGCGAAATAGTGCAACAAAGTTAGGATGATAAGCATAGACGCGCACAGGAGGTTAAAGAAAATAGTCGACATTTAAAAAAAAACTCAGTTTTTTCAACAAACTCAGAACCAAGATTGTGTCTTGTCTATTCTTGAATTTTTTAAGTTTGACTACGGCCTTTAAATAGATGTAGATACAGAATCACATAACGGTCGACTTTTTATTACAGAACAAACAGAACATATATTATGTTCTTTGCTCAGAATCAGAATTCTGCCTAATCTGTCAGCCGTTTTGTACCGCGCAAAAATTTTAAAAATTTGCTCCTAATAATTTATAAACGATAAAAGAAAGCATTGTTTCAGTTATTTTATTCCTGATTAAAGATTTTAGAGCAAACTAGAAATTTATCAAACTGACTCTTTCAGAAAGTTTCGTACAAATCTTCTCGTACTAACTAATACAATATGACTTTAAACAGGGTGTACAAACGAATGAGACACTTCTAGAACCACGTCATCAGCTCTCTCATTTTACTCTGGAAGCAACATAATCTCAGCTCATTTTACTCTAATACTTTCTGATGCTCTACAAATTAGCGATGCGCAATATATATCACTGAAAAGAAAAGAGAGATGTATATCATTGTGATCTACTGATATATATCACTCTTTTATATCTTCAGCTCTTTTAACTCAATGATCCATACGTCAATTCATGAGTGATTTAATCGCTGAGCTAGGTGTGTGTATGTAGTCCGTGGAGACTAGAGAGAGAATAGGTGGGTGCTTCTCAGAGCTAAAGATGTGACCGATTTACTTTAGGTTAAAAATAATAATTTATAAATTATTATTTCATGTTTACTAGTAAAAACTAGCAGCACCCGAAGCCAATGATAGTTTAGTCGCTAGTCGTAGGAAAGGAGTCTTATCTCAAAAGATATAAAGATACATTTGAGATGCAAGTGAGCCAGTGAGTGATTCACTCTTTCGGAAAGATATATATCATTTTTGTCTTTCACTCACGAGTTACACAACTCTACTACAAATTATCATCGGGGTAACGCGTAGTTTTGTATGGAGTATCTTGATTTATTTTTTAATTTTTATATTACTTATTTGCTAAAACCTATTGCGATTACGTGGTTCTAAGGAGTGTTATTGTGTATCTTCGTATAATATTATCAGTAGACAAGTAACAAGCCCACTTAGTTTTATTGCCACGGTATGGTAGGGAAGATTGCATCGGCCTCTCCCGCTGTGCGTCGACACAGAAGGTTGTATTTGTTTAATGTTATTTACAAGCACTTTTCTTTATTAGCTGGTATCTAGAAGACGCTTCATTACGTCGAGCATGACCAACAAAACATGATAAGATAGGATATGTTATAGCAATTTATCGACACACAACTGTCAAAATATTATGAACTTTTATCGAAACTGCGAGCATGACTGTGAAGTCAACGGCACGGACGTGCTCGCTGTTTCGATAAAAGTTCAAGAGCGGCTATGTATGTCATATTTTGGCTGGGTATCGATAAATCGCTATATCATATCGTGTTGTGTTGGTCATGCTAGGGGGGCTAATGGATTATTATTATCCTAGTACATACACTTACATACTTTTAAAGTTCATATTGTTATTATGAGATGACGGATGTTACAAGATTAAGCAGTGATAATTTTAACTTCCCTTTAGGGAAGGAATATTAGGAGTGTTTGATTGCTAAAATGTAACTAAGACCGAATCTCAATTTTCCTAAATACTGATTTTTATAGGACTATTGCTTTTTTGTGATTTCGATTTGGTTCGTTAAAAAAACTAAGTTGTTGTATTTTCATCGTCAGCTTTTAAATGGAAACTAACTAATAGAATAAGACTTTAAATATTGCCTGATTTAATTACTTTTTACTTTAAAGTCTAACGAATAATGACATGATTCTAATTCAAATTCTCATTTTGTCCGCAGGACCCCAAAACGTAAAAGCACCGGTGATGACTGCGAAAGCGAGGCCCTCAAATCCGACCCAGATGGGGAGGAGGGCAAAGACGGGGGCGCCCTTGAAGCCAAGATGTCTCTTCTCAACGGCATCACAGTCATCGTGGGGTCCATCATTGGCAGTGGTATCTTCGTGTCTCCAACTGGTGTGCTCAAGTACACTGGCTCTGTCAATGCTAGTCTGGTCGTGTGGATAGCTTCTGGAGTATTTAGTATGGTAAGTATTTTTCTAGTTACATTTTTTTTGGGCAACCACATAATTTTGGACAACCTGATTGGAGATATAATGGCGTTGCTTTTAATGCAAAGGGAAAGCAGGTAATTCGATACCCAATTTGGGTCACTTGTATGCTGGGAAAAAGTGGTGGCGTGGCCTTAAGTGTACCGGGTTCGATTCTTAGTCAAAACTAGTGCAAAATTCACGTTATATCGTTGTTTAGCATAGCTCGAGCTATACTGAAAAGATTTTCTTTGCAACCATCAAGTATACCACCATACACATGATGACCGTCTGGTGTAATGGTTCTCGCTATGAGCCTGGCGGTTGCGGGTTCAAATCCCGCAAGGCAAATGTTAGTGTGATGAGCACGAGCATTTGTACCTAAGTCATGGATGTTTATAAACGTATATAAGTATGTTTATCCGTTATATAGTCGCCATAGTACAAGCCTTGCTTAGTTTGTGGCTAGCTAATTGGTGTGATTGTGGAAACAGTTTATTTATTTATATAAACATTACCATTAAGAAGCAGTACATCAGTAGCTACGTAAGCAGTTAGTGTTTTAACAGTGCTACAGTATTTAAACAGACATTTAGGGATCTAACACAAAATTACACTTTCGGCGGCAGATGTTTGTTAAATGTCCATTTAAATAATAGAAATAGAAAAACAATACTATTGTATTTTCAAACCTGTTACATCGTTTTCTTGACTGGTCTCGACATTGACATGACAAAACCAGGGCGGTAACCACGAACTGTTAAAACAATCTCAAATCTGTCAAACATTATCATTTCTGTCAAATTTTGTATAAAATGACGTACCAAAATTAACAGATTTTACAACTTTGAGATTGTTTTAAGAGTTCATAGTTACCCCGCAGAGCTCTCTCGCACACTAACTATATTAAAATGCTGGCAGTTAATTAAGTTAATAATATAGAATAAAAAAATATTATTTTTTATCATCGAAAACGTCCGCGATTCATCTTCAAGATAAATCTTTAGTCCTTTGAGAAATCTGTCTCATTTTCTGAACGAATTTAAAAATAAACTGCTTCTCTTGAATGAAGTCTCCGCAAGCCTATTATCGAGCAAAGCTTCCCCTTGTCTTATTAAATGGAGCTATCTTGGAGACATCTTTATTTCTGCTACTTGTCTGCGATTAATTGAGACTGGAGAATTTTAAGTATTTCTTTAGAAAGACAAGTAATTAATTGGCAAACGTTTTTAATTTTAATCACAAGAGGTTTTAACAATGCCTGTTATACCTGAAGAGCAAGGAATTCGATCAGTGCGTCCTACCGGTGATGACCTACGGAGCCGAAACGTGAAACATGCCAGTAATATAAATAAATAAATATTGGCCAACATCACATACATTGCTCTGATCCTATGGTAAGTAGCTAAAGCACTTGTGTTATAGAAACCAGAAACAACGACGGTACCACAACACCCAGACCCGAGACAATATAGAAAAGTTCGTTTCCTACATTGACTCGACCGGGGATCGAACCCGGAACCTCAGAGATGGCGATACCATATTAGTCTGGCGTGCTCGCCTCTCGGCTACGGAGGTCGTCTAGTAAAGCAGACCCACCGACTACATGTTACTCAGCGAGCTACGGAAAAGTCGAAGCTTGGGATTTCGTTAAGGGATAAAATCGGGAACGATATCATCAGGCAGAGGACTAAAGTAATGGACATAGTCCAAAAATGGCACGCTTATGTGGCAGTAGGCTGATCACATTTGTCACAGAACTAATGAAAGGTGGAGTAAACGGGTTCTTGATTGGAGACCACGCCTTGGCAAACGTAGTGTAGGACGACCCTCAACTCGATGGACCAACGACCTTAGGAATATGGTTGGCAGTGGTTGGATAAAAACAGCGGGACATCGTCGTGCTCTTCGCCACTCTTTGGGGGAGGCTTACTTCCATTATCTTAATTATTCATTCATTTATTAAGATAATCTTTTTCTACTCTGTGCCTAAAAAATAACCTGCATTCATCATAGTTATCACCAAAGATATAAGAGCGTAGCGAATGCTAAGTCTATGGTTATCACCGATAAAATTGATCACTAAAGAAATTGGCCTTGGAGTTATAGACCGAGTCCAACGCCATTAAAACCCAATTAAAAATAAATCTAATCACGAGTCACCGTCAAGTGCGAGTCGATCTCGCACTGAGGGTTACCAGTTTACCATCGTATCTCAAACTTTGATTCGGACCGTGACCCCGGAATAGGTATATACTTTTTAGGGTTCCGTACCCGAAGGGTAAAACGGGACCCTATTACTAAGACTCCGCTGTCCGTCTGTCTGTGCGTCTGTCACCTCACCAGGCTGTATCTCATGAACCGTGATAGTAAGACAGTTGAAGTTTTCACAGATGATGTATTTCTGTTGCCGCTATAACAACAAATACTAAAAAACAGAATAAAATATTTATTTAATGGGGCTCTCATAAAACAGACATGTTTTTTGCCGTTTTTTGGGATCCGTGCCCAAAGGGTAAAACGGGACCCTATTACTAGGGCTCCGCTGTCCGTCCGTCTGTCTGTCTGTCTGTCCGTCTGTCACCATTCTGTATCTCAGGAACCGTGATAAGTAGAGAGTTGAAATTTTCACAGATGATGTATTTCTGTTGCCGCTATAACAATAATACTAATAAACAGAATACAATAAATATTTAAGGGGGCTCCCATACAACGAACGTGATTTTTTTGCAACCCTTCGTGCGCGAGTCCTACTCGCACTTGACCGGTTTTTTATCATCATTATGTTGTATACTGGAGGCGACTGTGTCGTTATCGCTGGACATATGTTATTGACAGCTCGTTTATGACCTCGTAATCGATTTTCAATGAATTAGGAAGTTTCTTTTTATTACATTGTCATATTTGTTTGCAGTGAAAATAAAACGGAACCCCGGACTAACCTTTAGCTTGAAAACAGTATTAATTAAATATTGTTTTGTTTTCTAATCAGAGATTGACGTCAAAACACGACACAACTGCTTAATAGGTAGCTGATATGATAAATTGTAAAAGTAAAATGATTAGTTATTAACATTCTCCTAGGGGGTGGTTTACTGCTCAAACACAGGACCCTTTTTTTATAAGAACAACATCGAAAAAACAATTGTAATTGTTTTTTAGCAATTCCATGCAAGGTTTAATTGAAGATTAATAACACTTGAAAAAAATCATCGACCTCAGGTGGGACTCGAGAAAAAACATTTGAGGAATTTCATCGTGTCACGTGACGTCCTCGGTAGCTTAGTTGGTAAAGCACTCGCCCGGCATGCGATGGGACGTGGGTTCGAGTCCCACCTGAGGTCGATGATTTTTTTCAAGTGTTATTAATCTTCAATCGAAAAAACAAATAAAAATATTTCGCTCTCCCTTACTAAACCAAACCACCGACTACGGACTAGCTAAGCTAGCTAGCTATAATAAATAAATAAATATTGGACAACATTACATACATTGCTCTGATCCTAAGGTAAGTAGCAAAGCACTTGTGTTATAGAAATTAGAAACAACGACGGTACCACAACACCCAGACCCGAGGACAATATAGAAAAGTTCGTTTTCTACATTGGCCCGACCGGGAATCGAACCCGGAACCTCAGAGATGGCGGGCGCCATATTATAATCTTAAAATTGATGAAGGGGTGTTGTAGAGTCAGTGACTAAACCTAACTTTAAGGCTTACTTAATTTTAGCATTTAGCACTGGGTCCGGTTGATAGATTACGGCCTAAACCGTTTCATAGTTGAGGTGAGGCCTGTCTGTGCCCTGCAGTAGAATAAATAAATAATAAAATAAAAAAATGATTATTTTCCAACAGAATGTAACATGTTTCGCTATTCCAAACTTAAATTTAAGTAAAAATGAGCCTAACATATAATATAAAAATAGAAATCATATAACAACACACCTGGGAGGACTGGAGCCTAAACTAGGATATTCCTGTGTTTCAGGACTCCAGGAGGGCCCCCTCCCGGACCATGTAGGTTTAGACAGAGCTTCAAAAAATTACTTAAGAACTAGAATTGTGTGTGCGTATGTGTATATTTATACACATACGCACGTCTTTGTGTTTGTGTGCGTGCGCGTGTATGTGTATGTGTGTGTGTATAAGAGCGTGTGGTGAGAATGTATTGCGGTTACGCTTACTTAAAATTATATTTGTCAACAGATAGGCGCATACTGCTACGCCGAGCTGGGCTGTATGATCCGCCGCAGTGGCGCTGACTACGCGTACATCATGGAGACCTTCGGGCCCTTCGCAGCCTTCATCCGGCTCTGGATCGAGTGCCTCATCGTCAGGCCGTGCTCGCAGGTACCTTTCGACTTCAAACAGAGGCTGTGGATCGATTGTTATTTCGTCAGGAACTGGCAGGTATATTCCGACTTCAACAGGCGTGTGCTATGCTGAGTTCAACATGATCCGTCGCAGCAGTGCCAACTATGGGTACATCATGGAGACCTTCAAACCTTTGGCTTTAACCGTATGTGGATGGCCCTGCTCTGCTCGCAGGTTATCTAGACTTATTACTTATTCAGAGTATACAATAAAATAATATTTGGTGCTGCACTCGCGACGATCGACTTCATGAAGCGCCATATATTTTTGCCACATAGCCCCACACATTGGCCGCTGCTATATCAACTCCTTAGAAGTGATAACTAACTTGTCACCCTAATTTCTCCGATGCTATATTATTCAATCAAAACCTCAGCAAATTGAGATCTTTAGTATTTTCGTTTTCGTCAGAGTTGATCCTGGTTTCTTGAATCAAAATATTTAGACAATTTTATTACCCTACCTTATAAGATGTCTCAATAGGAATGTACCATTCACACTTTTTTTTTCGTGCAAGTGGCAACTCTGAAATTTGAAACACGTATTTTTATTTTATTTAGTGCACTTTTCACTTAGAGCATGCTCTAAGACTTTTAACTACATCTTTATAATGTAAGGAGGTCTCATCTATTTACATGAAATTTATACAAAACAAAAGATTTGCTAATTCCATGTGGCATTCTCTACCAGACGACTTTTAAGCTAAATAGGTAAATGATTTGTAGTAGAATAGCTGTTCTAAATACTTATCCTCGAACACAAAAAAGTCACCCAACTTTGTACAGGCAACAGCAGGTCTTGGTATCCAAAACTGTCAAACTACAATAGATTTTCAACTTAATTTTCAAGCAATAAAGTTTATTATTTCATGGGGGAAATTTAACAGTTTCTGGTAATGATGTGCTGTTGACTGTACAGTGTAATGGTGTCACACGTTTCGTAAATCGTGTACGTAAGCCGTATTGATTTAGTTTCGTCATTATATAAGCTAAGCCGTTACCTATAGGTACAATAGCCACAGTACCGATAGAGTAAAGAAAGGCTTTTTATTGCTTTGGACATGTCGAAGGTCGATGCCGACTTTCTTTTAACTGGTTTTCCTTTCCTAGAAACTTGTATTCCTTGATCGACGATATTTTAAAATATTTTACGTTAGTAATAGAGTCCCGGGTTCGATTCCCGGTCGGGTAAATATAGAAAATGATGTTTCTATTTTGGATCGGGTCTGGGTGTTGTGGTTTCGTCGTTGTTTCTGATTTCTATAACACAAGTGCTTTAGCTAACTTACCTTAGGATCAGAGCAATTTATTTGATGTTGTCCAATATTTATTTATTTAAATAGTATCTAAAAAGAACACTGTATAATCTGTGCATTATAATATCCCATTCACATCCACAAGACCACAACACATTACTGAAACTTTACTTCTGAAAATATCGTATAATGGTAATGAAAATGGAAAAGTAAATAACCTTTTAGAAGGCTAATACACCGCTTTTAAAAGCTATATACAAGGTTCGCTAGTTGGATAATAGCTGCATATCAAATTCTAATTAAAGGCTGTATTAGCAGAACTCCGATATACCTAATAGATTTCTACGGTTAGTTTAGCCACATATCCGTAAATCAAGTTGCTATTCGTGGTACGAAGATGAGCTACTATTTAACAAAATGTGTAACATTAAGAATATTTTTATTAGGGACACAAAAATAGTCAAATGAAGACAAGAATAAAAGAAAAAGAGCACTTTAGGCTGCCACGACACTAATAATATATAAGGTCCGATGTTATTAGTGTTCATCCTGTTAACCTGTGACTATATAGGTGAAAAGCAATCGTAAAAACCAATTTTCAAATGTCTATCATAAAAACTAAAAAAGTTAAAAATAAATTACAAAATAAAAACATCGACTTCATATTGCATAAACTCGTCCTATCTTCAAATCTTTCTCGCTCTGTACAAGGGGAAGGAATAAGACGGATAATCAGATGGTTAAACGTAGCAAAGATAGGACGAGTTTATGCAATATGAAGTCATTGTTGTTGATTTTTAACTTTTTTAGTTTTTATGGTACACATTTGAAAATTGGTTTTTACGATTGCTTTTCACCTATAGAGTCACAGGTTAACAGGATGAACACTAATAAAATCGGACCTTATATAATAATATCAAATTTCGTACGTAATTGACAGATTTGAGATTGTTTTAAGAGTTCATGGTTACCCCGCAGATGTGTGTTGGTGAACGTGTGCCTACCCACTAGCTTGTGCCGAATTTTAAGGTACCAGTGTTAAAGTTACATGAAAACATAGCACACTTATAAGAAAATAATTGCAATTTTTTTAATGTTGTAAAAAAATTTGGCCGGTGGCACAAGTTAGCAGATTTACAAGTTGATGACTATTTTAGTTGATGCTAAGAAAAAAAGTAAGGTCTGACCCTATTTAAAAGATATCCCAAGACCGACTCAAAATAAAAGGTTAGGGCACAGACGAAGAAAACAATGTTATGGTCCATTTTTATTGGCGTATAAAGTCTGATTGCTTTATAGGTATAGGAGATTTCTGTATAGGGCTCGCATTCGGAGCCCTTTTCATTTGTATTTAGTTTCCACACGCGGAGTGCTGAGATTTCTGTAACGGATATGCCATAGGGCTATAGCATAAGCTATACCCACACAACTGCACCTTAAGTTCGAAGATGCGAGTGAATGATGGCCTCAAACGTACAATAAGTTCCCGAATGCGGTGTGACTTGTGTTGACGGCTTATGACTTTAATTATTCGATAAATCGCATGCGGAACTCCCCACATGCAATATCACGATCAAGTTATCGACCAATGAGAATGTGCCTTAGTAGTGTTCTTTGCATCTTTACTGTAGAGAATAAATTTGCGTCTAGTAAAAGGCTTTTCTTTTTATTGCGTTGGATTGTGATTTGACCCGGGGATATAAGACACGATCAAAATAGAACAAAGATTCAGTAGACTTATTATTCATGATAAATATGTATGCAAATATTTGACGACCTCCGTAGCCAAGAGGCAAGCACGCCGGACTATATGGCGTCGCCATCTCTGAGGTTCCGGGTTCGATCCCCGGTCGGGTCAATGTGGAAAACGATCTTTTCTATATTGTCTCGGGTCTCGGTGTTGTGGTACCGTCGTTGTTTTTGATTTCTATAACACAAGTGCTTTAGCTACTTACTCTAGGATCAGATGTAAGTGATGTTGTCGAATATTAATTTATTAACATATACAGAATGTACCTATGTATTTAAAATGAATTCTGTAAGTCTATATTTTATTATTACACTTTCGTTTAGATTGTGATTATACAGCTATAAGGAGCTTCTTAAGAAGTATACTCGTAATAAAATTCATTTTTAAGTATAGAGCGAACCTTCTGCATTTGGACTATTGTGACTTCATATTGGCGCCCAACGTGGTGTGGGATTTGTTTCCTTCGAATTGTATATCTTTGTTACCCTCTCATTTAGCTTTATTTACCCATTTGGCCTCGTACCGATAGAGTAAGACAAAGGAAGTTTTATAGTTACGTAGAATGTAGGTGGTTCAAATTCAATTCGTCATCAAAATATGTACAACTTGATGTGAATAGAAGTCCTATAAATAATAGAAGCGTTTGTTCAGACATTCACGCTACTGATCAAATAAACTATGTAGAATTCATTCAAGTTTCTTATAAATAATCCTTTGCCAAATGCGTGTCCACTGATCAAATAATAGTGTCAAACAGACACTGATCAAATAAACTATGTAATTGTTGACAATTAGGTTTCGTTAATTACGGATATAAACGTCAAAGCTTATTAAACACATTATACAGAGTGGGGCAGGCCAGATGGATACAAATTTTTTTAGGTAGTCGGCTTAGGGATCTATTTTTACCCGCCAGGAAAAAAAACGCTTGTCAGCCGCTTACAAGATATGTTTTTTTATTATTTTAGAAATATCACCACTTTTATTGTTTTATTTACTTTTAAACTGAAAAATTCTATTATTTTTTTATTTTAGGTGCTTAGATAGACATTGCACCCTCTCAGAAAAAAAAATAGACATTACGCTCTCTCCGAAAAAGTGGTGATATTTCTAAAATTAAAAAAATCTCTCGTTAGCGGATTTTTTCCTGGCGGGTAAAATAGGTCCATAAGCCGACTACCTAAAAAAAATTATATCCATCTGGCCTGGACCACCCTGTATATGATTATGCACAGACAGGTATCTTTAGAAGGATGGGGCATTTTATGGAAGGCCGTTAAGCTTTGACCGTTTAGGCGGTCCTTAAAAAAAGTTTTATTATGAAAATAACCTTGAACAGTGATGCTGACTTTAGAATAGTTTGTTACGGGATTGCTACCATGTACCTTATTTTTGAGTTCCCGATATTATCCGTGATCATGGCGCTTGCAACAGTGCCGAAATATCGGGAACTCAAAAATAAGGTACATGGTAGCAATCCCGTAACAAACTATTCTAATGTTAGTGACCATGAAAGTTTAAAACAATATAGTGATGCTGACTGCTCTCATTTTCGTTCCTCAGGCGATCGTGGCGCTGACGTTCAGCGTGTACGTGCTGAAGCCGATATTCCCGGAGTGCGATCCTCCCGAAGACGCGACCAGGCTGCTCGCCGCTTGCTGTATATGTAAGTGTTATTTCACAGCCGTGTGGTGCCGGCACGTTATAAAAGAATAGCACCACCCCTTCTCCTCCTATGGGAATCGTAAGGGGCGACTACAGAAGAACCGCCACAAGAAGACGGGCAGCAGCGTCTCCTTTCCACCATTGGCCAAACTGTGATCTCCAACCCGCCTGCGAAGCCTGGCGATTATAGCAAAATCCTCCTTTTGGAGAGGCCTGTGTCCAACAGTGGACTGATATAGGCTGATGATGATTTCACAGCCACAGCCGTTCCGGATCTATTTAGAACATGATCCGGGTTCAGATGTGTTATAAGAAATAAAAGCCTAGTTGACAACACCAATCAATTGACATACTTTTTATGTGCTGTCAAAATGCACCTCTGCCATATAATTTGTATGTGTGTATATGTCATTCTTTACCGGACTCAACTGCCTAACTTTTTATTGGTTTTGAAGCAAACAAAAATCTGATTCTTCGAATAAATGATAATTTACCGGGTTATCGTGCCTAAAATAAGATGTCAGATTTAAAAAATGATGTTTTAAAATTTATATATGATTAATGTCAACAACCCAATTAATTATGTTATCTATTCTTTGAGCGATCGAAGCAGCCTAAAGTGGTGCCCTTAAATCGATGAGATACTGGTGACAGCGTAGGCCAGTCGGTGGCCACAATGTGTTTTCCAAGACGTTGTCTTCACTTAACTCAAGAAGCGATGAAGTTAAAGTATAGAGAAAGCTACTGGCAGTAGACGAGAAAAAAATCCGATGATAAGGCTCACTCGCGTGTCTTGGGAGAGGCCTATGCGCAGCAGTAGACTGACTTAACCTGATTGTGATTAATTATACAAGATCCTTAAATTGTGCGTGTTATCTTGTGCATTATAGTCAACAAGGCCATCCAATTTTATTGTATGCCAAATAAAAGCCCGTCAACCTGTAGCCATCATACAATACTGTAAATGGTTACGTATATCCATATCGTTCATGGTAGTTTACTGCGAAAATTGGGTAGGTACGTAAGCCATCTTCGTGCACATCAGCGCAGATTCGACCAAGGGTCGAAGTGGCTGAAATCGGTAGAAAAGTTATTATTATTACAATTATAGATAAAAATAGTTGATTCAATTATTTATTATTTTGCAGTGTTGCTGACGTTTGTCAACTGTTGGTCAGTGCGAGCGGCAACCAGGGTACAAGACTGGTTCACCTACGCCAAGCTGCTAGCTCTCTTCGTCATCATCGCGACGGGGATCTACCAGCTAAGCAAAGGTCAGTGTTGTTATGGTTCTGATATTTTTCAACTGTATGCTCATAGCGACCAGCAAACCCCATATCGCTGGCTCTTTACGTCATCATTGTGACTAATCCAAACCGCGCTATTACCAGCTAAGGAGACATATATAGGATTATCAAGCTAAAGTGGCAGTGGACGGGACCCAGCACGTAGAACTGACGGCCGATGGGGCAGAAAGATTCTAAAATTGAGGCCACCCGACGTACAGCTACAAGGCAGAATAACGACCTGGTAAAGGTTGCAGGAAGCCGCTGGATGCAGGCCACTTCCAACCGGCCAATCTGGAAGTCACTGAGGAAGGCCTTTATGTTCAGCAGTAGACGACCCATTGCTGAAATTTGATGATAATGAGAAACGGACGCGTTTTCGCTGGCTCTCTACTTTATCATTGCAACGGTGATTCACCAGTCAGCCAATAAGAAAAGGTCAATATTGGTGTCAGCTACTGCTGATCAGAAGAAGTGCGTTACGGGTTGCAGTGCTATGCCTCAGTTCTTTTTAAAACAATTGCTACTATCCCACTATGAGTAGTTAATCATTCTGAATAATAAACTGCCATCAATGTTATTTGTTGTCAAACGTAATTTCTTTTTTCGTTCTAGCAAGGTAACCTGATTTTGTTAAAACTAGTTTAAACCGGTTTTATTACTAAAATTGTTAATTCTATTGTTCAACGACCCAGTTCGAGCGACCTTGGACGTGTCAAATATTATTTTAACAGGTGTTTCAACTTACGTCCACGAATCTGTAGTGACGAAAATGTAATTAAGTTAGTAAATATTGTGACGGATATTCAAGGCGTGTAATATACAGGGTGGCTACGAATCACGAGCAAACATTTTTATTGTGACGATAGGAGCGGGACGTACGTACGCAACGTATAAGTAGCGGTTAGTTTTTTAGGGTTCTGTACCCAAAGGGTAAAACGGGACCCTATTACTGAGGCTCCGCTGTCCGTCTGTCTGTCTGTCCGTCTGTCTGTTCGTCTGTCTGTCCGTCTGTCTGTCCGTCTGTCTGTCCGTCTGTCACCAGGCTGTATCTCATGAACCGTAATAGCTAGATAGTTGAAATTTCCACAGATGATGTATTTCTGTTGCCGCTTTAACAACAAATACTAATAACCACAATAAAATAAATATTTAAGGGGGCTCCCATACAACAAACGTGTTTTTTTTTTTAATTGTTTTTATAGAGAATGGTGCGAGTCAGACGCGCACGTAGGGTTCCCCTACGTGAGCGAGTCTGACTCGCACTTAGCCGGTTTTTTTTTCTATATTAATATCATAAAGAGGAAAGATTGTTTGTGTTGGCGACGGATACAAACCTTTTTTTAATATTGTCTATTTGATACTTTTTTTACTATTTTTGATACGTGTTTTTTTTTGTTTTTAGTTTTGATTCTGTCTAATGTGGGTTTTATATTGATTCACGAATAAATTCGTAATATTGTGATAAAAGTGTTTTATTTACGTGAATTCGATTGTATTTTAGTGAGTGTCATTCATATTTGTGAGTGTCGTCAATATTGTGGTGTCAGAAGTGGGATGTCCTTCAACAATCATCTCAGACAATGGAACAGCGTTTGTTGGGGCAAATAAGGAACTGTCCGCGCTCTACACTCAGCCGGTCCACGAATATGTTTTGAATCAACGAATTAACTGGAAATTCAACCCACCAGCCGCACCTTTCATGGGAGGATGCTGGGAGCGAATGGTTCGGTCAGTCAAAACTGCGCTTAAAGCCACGCTGAAGGAGCGCACCCCACGCGAAGAAATTTTTTATACACTTTTGCTGGAAGTAGAAGGCATTGTGAACTCGCGTCCCCTTACACATGTTCCAGTAGATCCAGGGGCTGAAGAAGCGATAAGGCCATTTCATTTTATTTTGGGCTCCTCTTCTCCTCACACCCCCCTGACCGAATGTACGGACGCAGACTTAGTTCGCCGATTGCACTGGAAAAAAGCTCAGCGACTTGCAGACCATTTTTGGGCGCGTTGGGTTCGTGAGTACCTTCCGAGTTTGGTGCCCCGCGCCGGAGTTCGTTCTACAAGAAACTTGCAGCCTGGAGATCTTGTGCTTATAGCAGACGGAAATCTCCCACGAGGTTCTTGGCCAAGGGGTCGTATTACAAAAACATTTCCGGGGCACGATGGGGTTGTACGGGTCGCGGAAGTCGCAGTAAGGGGAGGTGTACTGCGCCGACCAGCTCGAAAACTAGTGCCGTTGCCCAATTAGTCTAGTAGGATTGGATGTCAGTATTCGTCGCCACTTTTATTTTGGTGTTGCCACACGGGGGGGACGATGTTGGCGACGGATACAAACCTTTTTTTAATATTGTCTATTTGATACTTTTTTTACTATTTTTGATACGTGTTTTTTTTTGTTTTTAGTTTCGATTCTGTCTAATGTGGGTTTTATATTGATTCACGAATAAATTCGTAATATTGTGATAAAAGTGTTTTATTTACGTGAATTCGATTGTATTTTAGTGAGTGTCATTCATATTTGTGAGTGTCGTCAATAGTTTGTTAGCATTAAATACGCTCCGACAAAACTACTAGACTGATTTAAATATTCTTTAACCTACGGGAACCTACATTATAAGTAACTCGGGTGACATAGGCTATAATTTACGCGGGTGAAGTTGCGGAAAACAGCTAGTAATTAATAAAAACCGCCCAAATCAAAAGACATTAATCAATACAGTCTAAACCGAGAGACAAAATATATAATTTTTACATTTTTAAGATATGTAAAGACGTAGAAACGGACAATGATTAATCATGAGCACTTAGAATTGGTCGAACGAACCATTAAAATAATGACTAATGCTAAAATATAAATAAATAATAATGGAAGTGTTTCAAAGTAAAATAATTATGAGGCTTTTAAACCCTGTTAGACTTTTTAAATATCATATATTATGTTTTTTGGGAAAACTAGGTAGGTACCTATTTTTTTTAACTTGGTAATGTGCCTCTGCAGCCGCTCTAGCACGAGAACAAAACACGATATGAAAAGATATGATTTAGCGATTTATCGCCTCTTTACTTTCAAAATATGATAACATAGCCGCCATCTTGAACTTTTATTGAAACAGTGAGCATTTCCGTGCCGGCGACGTCACGGTTATGCTCGCTTTTTCGATAAATGTACATATTTTGACAAAAAATATGAGATAAATCGCTATATCATATCGTATCATATCGTGTTTTGTCGCTCATGCTAAAGGGGCTGGGTACTAAGTGTATCTGTGGACAGCAATCTGGGCTCTGACCCATTTTTTATTTACAATTTATTAAGTAAAAAAGGATTTTTAAATGATAGATCGTTCTGTTAGATCCAAGCAAGTGGTTGGTAATTAAAAGCAAAAAAAATATTACGATGGATAATGAATTCTGCGTGTTGATTTCTTTTTCTTAAATCTTTCGGTGAAGGAAAAACATTGTGTAGGTTGATATTTTAGTCAATTGAATACACTCGTCATCGCCGTCAGCCGCAGAGACGGCTATTTAAACGTCTGTTGAGAGGCGGATAACTCAATTTGCCGGCAAATTGCCTCCTATTCTGAGCGATGGGAAATTATTATACATATTTTGAAGACGTTTTGCGGAGATGAGAGATATTGATTATAATTGTTTTGGTTCGATTGGGAAATTTTGCTGTGTCCGCAGCTTCATTCGCGTTAAATATTAATCGCAAATAACTTAATGTTATAAATTATATTATAAATAAAAAAAAATGCAGTATACAGGGGCTCTAAAATAGAATAAAGTTAATCTATTAAAGAAACTGACTTTAAGAAAAAGTCAGTACCTTTATATTAAATATGTCAGTCGGAGCCAGCCATGTAGAGTTAAATGTTTTCATGTAGGTATGTACAAAATAACACAAGGAGTTTCTATTTTTTTTTATATAATATTTTAACGGCTTTGGACAAGGTCCATGCGGCCAATTTCTTCTTCGGATTGTAGTTATTTTTTATCGAAGGTTTGTTTTTAAATTACAAGCAAGGTTCGAATGTTTTTTTATGAGATGAGTGGCAGAGGGCCTTTTGCGTAGAATGACATATTTATTTGTTTTCTTTAATATGCCACCTCGAATAATACGTAGGTATACATATACCATTGAGGTTTAATGTACTAGCGTACTAGAGAACACATCTCGAACTAAATGTTTCAGCCAAGAATTGTAGTCCAGTGGATGGACTACAAAGCTTCAATCAGTGTCAATAATTGAAGTTGTCAAAACTGCTTCTTGATTGTTCAATACTACAATGCTTGGCTGAAACATTTAGTTCGAGATGTGTTCTCTAGTAGGTACGCTAGTACATTATACCTCAATGACATATACACACATAAAAAAAGTCTAAGCAACACATACAAATTTCAATTTTACAATGTGTTTTCGCATTAAATCTTAAGTATTTTCTATTTATATTATTTTTTAATGCTTTTTTGATATTAAACAACATTTTTTTTAAATTAATCTTTTGAAATAGATTGTAAGATCTTTTGCCGCATGTCCAAGGAAGGCGGACAGTCGTTATTAGATGATTGCCGCAATCCGCTCGCGAAAGGAGACACCGCTTAACTACGATGCCAATAGAAAAAGGGACAGTAGGCCTATAATGTGTATACTCGAATGTGTATGTGGAGTCGAAACAGATAGTCTCGGTCGCAACAATTCATAAATGTCAACGAGCGTCGTGCGTTTAAATAGAATTCTTATATTGAAATTAATTTCGAAAAACGAAACATTATTCTTATTTAGAAACTAGTTTTGGTTTTTGGTAACTTTGGTTTCGAATGTGGCCGAAGGGGTTTGGGGTCGCGGTGGTAACGTTACGGACGGATGCATATGGTGAGGCAGACGTCCTACTACTTTAATACTATATTTTTAGAAGTGTCTGATCGGAAACTTGAAAAAGTCGTGACTAATATGTTGTGTGACTGACCTTTAATTCTCACACAATAAAAACCCACTAACACCGGGTTCCTATATTATACTATGCGTAAGTGTACATCAGCAACTGATCGTATTGGTGTCAAAAGTAACGAGCCGTTATAGTCGTTCCTATAAATTTGACGAAGTGTCATTTATAGGAAGGCTTTTGAGTATGTCAAGTTGACAATTCCTACCATCCGTTAGCAAAACCAACCGTTTTTCGGATAAAGGAACCGGGCTTAAGTAAACAAAGGTTTAGCTTCTTACCTTTACCTTAAAAAAAGGAACATCGCTTCAAATATATTTGAATTTGTTTAATATTAACATTCGATAAGATTTCCACAAAGCGGGACTACTTACTTTACCTTTTTGCCTTGTGACTAAGTACATGATTCGTCGGTCACACAAGTACAAAATTAGGAAAGGCCTGATGACGTCCAAATTAAGTAATTGCTTTTGTTACCTAATAATAATGTTAGTTATCATAGATACATATGATATGTATGATGATGATGATGATGAGATGTTTTCTCTAGAACGCTAGTACCTACATTTTACCTCAATGTGTTTGTTACACATTTTTGTCCCGTTATTGTATTACTGTGGGATAATTACTTATTCCTCTTTGGCTTAATTCTTAAGTCAACGCAGTTATAGTCACTGGCAGAAGCTATTGTTTTAACATAGTTTTTTAATGTAATATAATCGTCAAAGTAATGTTTTCCGTTTCAGGTAAAGTGGAGCACTTCTCGTTCCAAGGCACGACCAGTGACGTCACATCTATCGCGCTCTCTTTCTACTCTGGACTCTTCGCTTACAACGGATGGTGAGTTTGTCATCTTTTGCGACTGCGATGATCTTGATATGGGACGCCCCCCACACTAGCGTCTTAAAAGCGTCGACGTCGACAATCACGGGGCTAGCACGAAAGTGTATCTTTCGTTCGGTCGTATAAACCTAACAAATTAAAATGGCCAGTGTCATGTGTCAATACTTTGAAAAAATATGACCTTATCAATCTAGTCGTGTAAAAAATCCGTCCGTTTCATAGCGAGTCTTACTTGTTCTGTGGTCCGTTTCAATCGTGCATAAATTGTCAAACCTTTGATACGGGGGAAATGGATGTTTTAATTAATCAGAAAATACGACCGACCGAACGATGCTTTTTCGGTTTAGGCCTCCCATAGTTGACGCAATACGCAAGTAATATACGCAATAAGCAGCAGCATTACTTAACGCTGATTGGTCACCGCCCCGACGTCGACGCTCGAAAGACCCTAGCACTATTTCAGCCATAGGACGTCCGCTGCTAAACATAGGCCTCTCCAAATGAGGTTTCAGGTTGGCCATGGCAGTCGGCGTGACACTTAGAACGTAGTTCAACTTACGGTTGATGGGGCAGAAAGGTTTTAGAATGGAGACCACGTACCGGCAAGCCGTAGGACGTCCACAAGGTGGACAACTTTCAGAACGCCGCTGGATGCAGCCCTTCCCTTCTCTTCCTATGGGTGTCGTAAGAGGCGACTACAGGAGAACCGCCACAAGAAGACAGGCAGCAGCGTCTCCTTTCCACCATTGGCCAAACTGCGATCGCCAACCCGCCTGCCAAGCGTGGCGATTATGGCAAAATCCTCCTTTTGGAGAGGCCTGTGCCCAGCAGTGGACTGATATAGGCTGGTGATGCTGGATGCAGCCGCCAAACGGACAATCTGTAAGTCACCTGGGGGAGGCCTATGTTCAGCAGTGGACGTGCTGTGGCTGAAATAATGATGATGATGATATAAGAGTGACGTACCGAAAAGGTACGATCCTGTTGATACCCTTTCCGACACGCTAGCTAGTGCCTACACTGTGTGTCCGTTTTTTCGGGCCTACCTATTAAAGGCTGTATTGTAATTTTTTAAAGGTTTGCTGTTTTAAAACTTCATGTTCAGCTAGAAACACTATTAAATCGGCAAGTGAGCTAACGCGTTCTAGCTCAATTTGACAGTCGCCCCAATAATAAAACGTGGTTTTCATTTCCATCAAAGCCGAAAAATATTTTCAAGTGTGATTAATAAAACTTTATCATCATCATCATCTTAGCCTCAGGACGTCCACTGCTGAACATAGGCCTCCCCCAGTGACTATTTACAGTGGTTATTTTTTAATAAAAATTATTTTAATATAAATGTTTTTTTTCTTTCAGGAACTACCTGAACTTCATAATCGAAGAGCTAAAAGACCCGGTGCGGAACCTGCCTCTGGCCATTGCTATATCTTGCACGCTGGTCACGGTCGTCTACACCTTCACGAACATCGCCTTCTATACCACACTGTCGCCCACTGAGGTGAGAAATATAATCTAGTTAATAGACATGACAACTGGGTAAAGAAAATGAAATTATTTAGTCCGTCAGTTAAATTATCAAATAAATAAATATTGGACAACACCACACTCATAATATCGTTTATTCGACTTTTTATGTTTCCTTTTGTCAATCAACCAAAAAATTACAAAGATACAGAACCTGAATTAGAAAGAAAGAGAACGCGTCAACTCGTCATCACTAGGCGTGACGTCATGTGACATTTCAGATCAATATCTAATCTAAATAATTCTTGTGTCACAGTGTTTGTCACAAAACTCCTCCGAAACGGCTTGCGCTTACTAAGGCTTCGCTGTCCGTCTGTCTGTCTGTAACCAGGCTGTATCTTATGAACCGTGTTAGTTAAACAACAAATACTAAAAAACAGAATACAATAAATATTTAAGGGGGCTCCCATACAACAAACGTGATTTTTATTTGCCGTCTTTATAGATAATGGTACGGAACACTTCGTGCGGGAATCTGATTTGCACTTGGCCAGTTATTTTTTTTGTATTTTCATTTTTTTTATGATTCGGCATCAACAAGTTCACCCTTCCACAACCAACCACAATTTTTAATAGCAATATTAGTACTTAAATAATTAATTTATACGACAAAACAATGTTTGCCGGATCAGCTAGTACCTATCTGTAATATTTTGATTATGTGAAAAGAGAAAAAAATACGGGAGTAGGAGAGAATTGAGGCTTCTGCGTCACTTGCTCTCGCTTCGCTCGAGCCCATAATGCTAAGTCTATGCTCGAGCTACGTACCTGATGAATGGGTACACTCGCAGATACCCGATAAAACTTGTTAGAATGAATCTTATGATGATCAAGTGCGCATTGCGTCCTTCAGAAGCCCCAATTCTCTCCTACTCACGTGTCTAATACTTTTTAATAATCTACCTTATAGACGGAGAAAAAAAAAATTGTCGTCGTCCCATTATAATTCAGATTTTTTTTTCAAGTAGGTATATATTATCTTAAAGTAAAGTACCTATGCCTTTATACGTCCCACTGCAGGGCACAGGCCTCACCTCAACTATGAGGTGGTTTGGGTCGTACTCCATCACGCGGGCCTAGTGCAGTGCGGTGGAGGGGTGTTGTAAGGCCAGTGACTAAACCTTACCTTAATTTTTTTTTTCTTTGCGCTGGCCACCCTGGCTGTCAGACGCAGCTTAAACAGCTGTTGTAAATTTAATTAAAATTTATCGTTATTTTGTGTAAGATAAACCTAATTTAGGCTTAAATAGATTTAAATGTACATGTTATGTGTTTAACAGAGCATTGGTTCAACCAATATGAGTTGATGATTAACATTGAAAATTATAAAATTGGTAGTTCGTTCACAAGGAAGTCTGCTACTAGAGGGGGGTCACTTATATTGTTAAATAGTCAGTTAAAATATAAGGAACGAAAAGATATAGTGTCACTTTCGATTGAACGAACTATCGAACTAGCATGTGCTGAGCTAGAGCAGTATATTATAATAAGCGTTTACAGCCCCCCATCTGCTAATTACCAGCTTTTTGAAACCGCTATGGAAGAGGTCTTAAAAAAAGTCTGTATTTCTAATAAGAAAGTAGTTGTATGTGGCGATTTTAACATTGATATATTAGCAAATTCACAGAATGCAAATCGTTATCGTTTCCTTAATCTTTTTAAATCATTTAATTTAATAAACTTATTCAATGAACCTACGAGAGTGACTCCCACAACAGCTACTTGTTTAGATAATATTTTTTGCAATAGCACTGTAATAGATAAATCAATTATAAATTATTTGAGATCTGACCACAGCGGACAAAAGGCGTCGTTTGCGCACCATTATGTCCGAGGAATTCTAGATGCTGTTTGTAGGCCAATAACGGTAAATAGAATAGACCGATTTAAGGAAAAAAATTGTGATGGCATAAATTCATTAAAATCAAGTGATAGCGATAGTGTCGATTTGTTATATGAGAATCTTTTTGGATTGATTAAAAACGAATTTGATCAAATCTTTACACAAAAAAATATAAAAGCAAATAATCTGAGATGTAAGTTTAACGAATGGGCAACACCCGGTATTTATAAAAGTAGAAAAACATTATATGATTTGTATAGTCTTAAAGCAAGCTCTCAGAACCCACAGATTATTGACCAAGTGAGACGTTACTCTAAAATATTTAAAAAAGTATGTGCCTCTGCAAAATCAAATCATTCGCGTAATATTATTCGGAGTTCTGATAATAAAGCAAAGGCTACATGGAACATTATAAATAAAGAAACCGGTAGGCATAAACCAAATGATCGCGCTTACTCTCTTAAAATTGGGGATAAACTAATTAATTCAAATGCAGAGGTTGCCAATGCTTTTGAGGGATTCTTTTCAAACATAGCTCCCTCTACAACTAGGGAACTGGCTTCCTCTGCCGAACTAGCTGAATCCCTTCTCAGGGCGGGTGTTGATGAGTGTACTACTCCATTTCATTTTAGATATATTAACCCCGATGTAGTAATAAAAACTTTTAGGGAATTAAACATGAAAAAAACTGAGGACTTATGGGGAATCTCAGTCAATATTATCAATACAATTCTATACACAATAGCCCCTTATCTTGCAATAATGTTTAACAAATGTATTGATGACAAACAGTTTCCTACATTGATGAAATTTAGTAAAATTATTCCTTTATTTAAGTCTGGCGAGAAAAATGACCCCTCCAATTTTCGACCGATTTCAATCTTACCAGTACTCAGTAAAGTATTTGAAAAAGTAATTTTTAATCAACTTTTATCTCACTTTGTCCTGAATAAACTTTTACATAACAAACAATATGGCTTTACAAAGGGTAGAAGCACTACTGATGCTGGAGTTGCACTTTTAAAACACGTGTTTGATGCGTGGGAGAGTAGGCGGGATGCTTTGGGAGTTTTTTGTGATCTTTCCAAGGCGTTTGACTGTGTGGACCATCAAACTTTGCTAAAAAAACTTAGACATTATGGTGTTTCAAATGACGCCCTAGATTTGGTAAACTCTTATCTCACAGTCAGAACACAAAAAGTTTGTATTAATGGTACTGAGTCTTCTGGCTTCCCTCTAACTATGGGCGTGCCGCAGGGATCGATATTAGGACCCCTGCTTTTTTAAATTTATATAAATGACCTTCCATATTTTACGAAAGTCCTCTGTGAGACAGTGTTGTTTGCAGATGATACTTCATTGATTTTTAAAATCAAAAGAGGTAAAGATTCGTTTGACGATGTAAATAATGCTCTCTCTCAAGTATTGCATTGGTTCACTACTAATAATCTTTTGCTCAATGCAAATAAAACAAAGTGTATTAAATTCACAATGCCAAACGTAAAACTGGTCCCAACACATTTAATTATAAAAGGTGAACGACTTGATACGTCTAGTTCCACTACCTTTTTGGGAATAACTTTGGATTCCCGTTTGCAATGGGGTGCTCATATTGAGACTCTATCAGGAAGACTTAGCTCTGCTGCTTACGCCGTGAGGAAAATAAGACAATTGACTGATGTTGGAACGGCAAGATTGGTATATTTTAGCTATTTTCACAGCATTATGTCATATGGAATTCTATTATGGGGCTCAGCAGCAGATATCGAATCTATATTTATATTACAAAAGAGAGCTATACGAGCAATTTATAACCTTGGACCTCGTGAC
The DNA here is from genome assembly GCA_950371115.1 of Anania fuscalis. Lineage (NCBI taxonomy): Eukaryota > Metazoa > Arthropoda > Insecta > Lepidoptera > Crambidae > Anania > Anania fuscalis. The sequence goes on along the minus strand of OX493348.1, from coordinate 10,025,332 downwards.
TCGTTAAAACAACTGTTTAAAGAAATTAATATACTGACAGTACCTTCGCAATTTATTTACGAAAATATCATTTACGTTCGCAAACATATGGATCAGTTCCCTAAGAAAAGTGACATTCATAATTTTAACACCCGGAATAAGGATAAGCTTGCCGTTCCAGATTTCAGACTGCATAAAGTGGGTAATTCGTTCATGGGGAAATGTATCCGCTTTTTTAATAAATTACCAGCATCTATTGCTGAACTGCCCATGTTTAAATTTAAAGCTCATGTAAAAAAGATTCTCATGAAAAACGGGTATTATACTGTTATAGATTATTTAAATGATAAAAATGTTTGGATATAAATACTGCCTTACTCGCACAGGTGCATTTATCTTGTAATTTAATATTTTGTTATGTATATTTAAAACTTTTTAAAAGAGGCTGACAATAGTGACCGAGTTTCTTGCGCTGCTTCTTCTCGGCCCTAGCCCAAACTTGTCCCGAAGCAGTGGTAGGGAAAAAAATAACAATGGGACGTGTAAAAGTGCTTAGTTTAAGCCTATTTGCAAAAATAAATTGGTTTTATTGGTTTTATTGGTTTTACTGTCAGATGTAATCAAGCCGCCTTGAGGCCTCTGACTAGGCTTTACGACTAATATCAGGTGATATCAGCCGGAACCAACTTTTAACGTGCCTTCCGAAGCACGGAGATGCTTGTGATACATGTCACTAAATATAGTCGGAATGGTTACCCATCCACTCACAACCGCGGCGTTGGTTGCTTTACTTTAGCAATCGATACCAAAGCGCTGCCGCCACTGAGCTACGAGCACCTCAAATTATATTATCTTGAATGTTGTTTAATTCCAGGTGTTAGGGTCGGCAGCGGTGGCGGTGACGTTCGCGGAGCGTCTGTTCGGCTGGTTCGCGCTCATCATCCCGCTGTTCGTGGCCGCCTCCACCTTCGGAGCCGTCAACGGGGTGCTCCTCACTTCATCCAGGTACACACATCATGTTTGTGCAGAATGCTGGTTGTTGCTGCACAAATATTTATTTTATAGATAGCTGGTTTCTAATTAAAAACAATTTTGATAAAGAGCACATATCTATAATTATGACATTTATAGCGAGAGAGACACAGGAGAGAGAAAACACAAAAAAGTTGCCGAGAGTAAAATTATTAATTTTGATGTTGCCAACAATGCTTATCTTTCCTCCATAGTCGACCCCTCCTCATAGGTTGAGGATCGTGACCAAATATCTTTTTTTGCCATTAAGTAGGGTTATAATAGTACATCAAAAATTGGTTTGAGGACAGTAAAATAACCTACGTAGCCATACAACACAACATGCAAATATTAATCGAATACAATCAACATTTTGAACTTGAAACATGGCCGTGCCGGTGACGTCGCGGCCATGCTCTCTGTTTCGATAAAAGTTCATATTTTACAGTTGGGTGTCGATAAATCGCTATATCATATCGTGTACAGTTGGTCATGCTAGGTGGCAGGTTAGTAGGTAGTTTCCGTGCAATGCTAATGCCTAATAAGCATGGTGAAATGGTACAAATTGAACTAGAGGGCCAACTGCCATAATATGAGCTTGATTTTTTTTTTCTTTTGCGACTGTTTGACAGATTCAAATTGACCAGCAGGGCTAGCATGCTCAACACGATAAAATTTTATCGTGGCATTTTTTCGACTTTTGACGTAAATATGTCGTTTTGCCTTCGACGATAACAAAGAAAAAAAACAAATATCACGGCAATGCCATGTTATAACGTAAAACTAAGTGGTTACGATTATCGGGAGACCCTGAAATTATTAAGAAAAAGGATTCGAGACGTCTGTGATCCGTTAGGTTAGGGAAAACGGCAAAATTATCGTCGAAGACAAAATTTGTCTTGTCTATCGATAAAGTAACCGATGCGCGCATGCTAGCCCTGCAGAATGACGTTTTCTTTTGATATAATTTTGACATCGAAGAGTTAAGACTAATAATAACCCTCAAGATTAATTTGGCTGTATGTCTCTGTACCATTGCCTTTCCCTCCGTGGGTATATACTACCACTAGCTATTTAAAGTAGGTACCCAAAAATTTCAATTTTTACGGCGAACAGGTTTTTTTTATAAAAGCTGTTTATGCTACATTGCAGATAATCCACGAAGATTGCTTTTAAAATAAATTTGTAAGTGACACTGGCGTACTAGATAAATACGTCTGAGCTAAGCAAAAAGATGAAAACACCGGTCAAAACCACTTTACAGATGCTGTAGTCCTTTGTTTACATGAGAAGTAAATAAATGTTTTAGAATGAAAAACTGATTCTTTTTTAAAGATAGATCTGAGGCTGAGGTAATCAGGTAAGTAAAGTAGAGGCACAGAACCCTCACCCCACCAGATAGTGATGTGAAAACTAATAGGTCAGTGAATCATTCCTGAATGATGATCACTGCTCAAAAATTCAGAGTAACAAACCTGGTATGTTTTAACTTTTCCTCAAATATTACAAAATATAATTAACTCTTATTGCTTCGGAAAAATCTAACCATACCGCGATCTAAATCAGCACAGCGCCATCTATTTACAAAAGCAACAACTAAAACCCGGCGATGTGATTATATTAAATTTGAATTTTATAAAAGAAAACCTTACGTATCTATGTAATATTTAAATAGAAATAATAATAATTATGTTCGCAATGTGCTCGTTTATCTTAAAATTCTAAATAGCAGAATAAGAAATAAGAATTCAAAAAGTAGGAGGTTCATGTTCGACTGATGTAAATGAGTATTTGTTGTATGTTAACCTATATTTTCGGACTGATTTGGAAATTATTTTTTTATTCGAAAGCCCATACTCCAGAGTTTATCACCAAGTTAGAATCTGATCATGAGATCCCTGGGAAATCGAGGGCAACCCTCCAACTTTATAGGCACACATATATATTTTCTAACGCAAAAACGCAATTCAGAATCGACATTGCCTGGAATGCCCGGTAATCATTATCTCGCAGATGAGCTGATGACGAAAGCCACAAAACTTCATAACTGTTTGTTATAGAAGACAATACTGCGGGTTGTCGACAGAACGTATTTTGTAAGTTTATTGGACATACGTGGCGCTTACGAGGTACCTACCATACCGCAATTTTATTACTGGGGGCGTAGACCAGCCCGCCAAGAAACGAGAAAAATTACAAAAGTACGCTTCTCAAATTGACTTAACGCAAGACGTTACGACACCAGATTAAAGTAGTTAAGTAGTAGTAGTCTTACTTAACTAGAACCGGCTTTTGTTAATCATTTATTTTTTACCATCATGACAACTGTAATGATGGATTCTCAATTTTACTGTAATGGTTATGTATTGTTAAGGACTTTTACACTACAAATCGTAAAATAAAATTGTTGCTTAGGAGCTGATGCTGAATAGTTAATGAAATAGCTTGTGCCGTTTAAGAGAACATTTGCAATTTATGAAAAAAATAGACACTTTTTGTGCATGTTTTAATCCAAGGGACTTAATGGAAAATCTAAATTATTAAATTTAAGATGTTTATTAAATCCTCTTCTAGCATATCGTATTTTAAATTTTTATATTCAAGTAACAGGTATTCTGACAATTAGATTTTCATATTCGAGATTTTAGGCACTCGGGTGGTGTTAAGGCCTTAAAATAAATTTGTAAGTGATACTGGCGTACCTACTAGATAAATACGTCTGAGCTGAGCAAAAACATGAAAACACCGGTCAAAACCACTTTACAGATGCTGTAGTCCTTTGTTTACATGACAAGTAAATAAAGTGGATCGTTTTAAAATGAAAAACTGATTCTTTTTTAAAGATGGATCTGAGGCTGAGGTAATCAGGTAAGTAAAGTAGAGGCACAGAACCCTCACCCCACCAGATAGTGATGTGAAAACTAATCGGTCAGTGAATCATTCTTAAATGATGATCACTGCTCAAAAATTCAGAGTAACGAACCTGGTATGTTTTAACTTTTCCATAAATATTACAAAATATAATTAACTCTTATTGCTTCGGAAAAATCAAACCATACCGCGATCTAAATCAACATAGCGCCATCTATTTACAAAAGCAACAACTAAAACCCGGCGATGTGATTATATTAAATTTGCATTTTATAAAAGAAAACCTTACGTATCTATGTAATATTTAAATAGAAATAATAATATTTATGTTCGCAATGTGCTCGTTTATCTTAAAATTCTAAATAGCAGAATAAGAAATAAGACTTTAAAAAGTAGGAGGTTCATGTTCGACTGATGTATATTATTAAATAAATATTTGTTGTATGTAAAAAATAATTTTCAAAATCAGTCCGAAAATATAGGTTAAGATATATTTTCGGACTGATTTTGAAAATTATTTTTTTATTCGAAAGCCCATACTCCAGAGGTAGGCCTTATATCACCAAGAACCTGATCATGAGATCCCTGGGAAATCGAGGGCAACCCTCCAACTTTATAGGAACACATATACCTATATTTTCTAACGCAATGCAGATTCGACATTGCCTGGAATGCCCGGTAATTATTATCTCGCAGCTGAGCTGATGACGAAAGCCACAAAACTCCATAACTGTTAGGAGTTATAAAAGACAATACTGCGGGTTGTCGACAGAACGTATTTCGTAAGTTTATTGGACATACGTGGCGCTTACGAGGTACCTACCATACCGCAATTTTATCACTGGGGGCGTAGACCAGCCCTCTAAGAAACGAGAAAAATTACAAAAGTACGCTTCTCAAATTGACTTACGTTACGACACGTACGCAAGACGTTACGACACCAGATTAAAATAGTCTTACTTTAAACTAGACCCGGCCTTTGTTAATCATTTATCTTTTACCATCATGAAAACTATAATGATGGATTCTCAATTTTACTAAAATGGTTATTTATTGTAAAGGACTTTTACACTACAAATCGTAAAATAAAATAGTTGCTTAGGAGCTGATGCTGAATAGTTTAAGATATTTTTTACTTCTAAACGCAAATATTTACGTCAACTAAAATCATGTATGGAGGTCTGCCATTGTCCTTTGAATTTGATAATGTATTTAATTAAAATTGTTTTCTGAATACGATTTTTTATTTTTTGGCCTCTATATTAATTATTTTAATAGTTATTAAGGTTTGATAACGCAAAATGCTCAATTATGTTTTTACCAATTAATAATAATAAAATGTATTGATTCGCTTCTTAATAATCAGGTGTTACAAACTGTGTAGTTACATGCAAGATGAGACTATCATTAAACTGCACTCCTCCATCGAACTACGAATAAACCTGACAGGGTAACTTTTTTAAAAATATATAAAAACAATACAAAATTGTTGCCACTGCCACTCATTTGTTCGTATGCGCTAGGTACGTTCTGTGACGACTGACGAGTAACGTGCCGCGCGTTGACACCGCGGCGTGTCAAGCGCTAGAGTGATAAAACGTGCCTAAGAATTTAGGATTTGAAAAGTAACTGTAAAAGTCCGGTTAAATAAAAGTCCGGCAAATTTATTTTATTTTTATTATAGTATTCCACGATTTGATAAAATAATTTATTTTTTAATAGTTGTTTATTTATATACTACCATATTTATTTCATTTCATAATTAATTGTTATAATAGTTAAGTAGCCAACTATCTAACTTCATTTAAAAAATTTACAACAGCACCACGTTGGGCGCCAATATGGTATTTGGCACCCAACGTGGTGTTTTTGCAATTTGTTAGACCTTTTGTCATATCTTCATGCTGCCTCAAGGCTTCAAACTGACCCACTTTTAACGTGCCATACAAATCACAAGTATCTGTAAAGTCCGGTTATAAAAAATTTTCACTATTTTTTTTTTTCTTGAAAAACTAGTAATCTATCTTATATTTATTAGATTAATTCACTACCTGAGAAATTACAATAAAAACAAAAAAAAACAAATATAATGAGCGTACAACCAGAATTAAAACTAAAGTATTATTGAGAACAAAAATAAAAATAAAGTCGGGTACACAACATAAACAAGCGAGCCAAAACATATATAAATATCGAATACTGGATTTTGGCAAATATGCTGATATTTGCCAAAATAGTTAACAGTTTCGCTTTATGTTTTTTTGGATGGTTTTTATTTATTTTAGTTATGGTTTACACGAGTATTTTATTTAATTTAAAAATGCATTTTTTTGTAATTTGTGTGATATTCGCATACATATGTTTATTATTTATATCTCGTTTTGCACGTTTATTTTTAGTAGTATCTTAAAGATAGACCATGATTCTGCGTCTTTTATTTTGTTAGGTAATTTTTTGTACATTCTACTTATTACTTCCGTTAAATTATATTTAATTTTGGCGAGGGGTCCAAAAATAATCCTGTATATTAAAAATCTGGGGCGATGACAATCTCGTCAGCTTCAATGCCTCTAAGACGCAGGCGTGTCTTTTTTCCACAAAAAGGAGTCCTTTCACCCTTTCTCCTACTTTCCGAGGTGCATCTGTTCCAGTGACCGACACTCTACAACTTCTTGGCATGGAGTTGTCCTCTGACCTCAACTTTGGCACCACCATCGAGTCTAAGGCTCAAATTGCAGCTAGAAAGTTGGGCGTCCTGAATAAAGTCAAGCGGTAATTCACGCCTGGACAGCTTTTAACTCTTTACAAAGCCCAAGTCCGATCTTGCATGGAGTACTGCTGCCACCTTTGGGACGGCTCGGCGAAATACCAACTTGCTGCACTTGACTCGGTGGAACGCAGAGCCAAGAGAATAATAGGCGATAAAAAACTGGTGGCGTCCAAGCTGCACAGCCTGGCTCACCGCCGCAAGGTTGCTTGCCTATCGGTCTTCTATAGATTGTACTTCGGAGAGTGTGCTCATGAGCTGCATGAGCTCATACCACCGGCACCTTTCTTCCATCGGACATCCAGGCGCACGGCCGGCTACCATCCGTTCTTAGTTGATATACCCATAATCCGCACTAAGCGCTTCTCATCATCTTTTATAATGCGCACAGCTAAGGATTGGAATTCCCTGCCTGCGTCTGTATTTCCGAGTGCATATAACCTGACTCTCTTTAAGTCCAGAGTGAATAGGCATCTTCTGGGCAAGCTCGCTCCATCGTAGATCCCATCTATGCTCTAGAGCAAGATTGGGGTCAAGAGTAAGCCCATCTCAAATTAAAAAAAAAAAAAACTGTGGTTATCAATGACACCATTGATGTTCTTATTTCATCACTTATGCCCTAACGGTCCACTTCCTTGTCATCAGGCTATTCTACGCGGGCGCGGCGCAAGGCCAGATGCCGGAGATGCTGACGATGGTGACGCCGCGCGCGACGCCCGCGCCCGCCGTGCTGGCGGTGGCGCTGCTCTCGCTGCTCTACCTCACCGTGTCTGATATATACGCGCTGATCAACTACGTCGGGTTCGCTACTTGGGTGAGTATGCGTGCGGCGGATACAGACTAGCAGCGTTTCACGTGTTGCTAGACGCACGCTTAATTTAATTTAATTATTTATAGTACTTGCTGTGCCCGCAACTTCGTTTGCGTCGACTACGGGTTGTTTGGTACCATAACGCAATACGTTCAATTAAAAAAAAAAACAGAAAATTATCACCCCGAACATTTATCTGGGATAAAAGTATTCTATATCTTAATCCAGATCATATTCTATATGAGTGCAAAATTTCACCCAAATCTGTTCAAACGTTTACGCGTGATTGAGTCACAAACATCCACACAAGCTTTCTCATTTATAATATTAGTAAGACGTAAAATAACAATAAAAAACATAAATATCGAAAATAGAATAAAATACTTACTTACTTACTCCTTTGGCGAAGCGACCCAAAGTGTGTCTTGGCCTCCGACACAAGAGAACGTCATCTGATCCGGTCTTGCGCCGCCTCTTGCCAGTCCGCAACTTGTAGCTCCTACAGATCTGTTATGACGGCGTCCTTTCAGCGGTATCTGGGCCGGCCGACGGGGCGGCGGCCACGAGGTATTCCAAGATACGCTGCTTTGGCGCTACGATCCTCCCCCATTCTTTCGAGATGGCCCATCCAATAGTCTCTGGGCTTTGGTTTCTCCCAAGATGTTGGGTTCGGCGACCAGCTCCTCGATCGCTTGGTTTTTCCGGACGCAGCTGCCATCTTCTCTCTGAGTTGGACCCAAAATCTTCCTCATGATCTTTCTCTCCGCCACTAAAAGCTTTTCTTCTTCCTTGAGGGTTAGCGTCCAAACCTCACTGCCATACATCAAGATCGGTCTTATGACAGTTTTGTATATCCGTATCTTGGTTCTCCTGCTAAGAAGCTTAGACACCAGCACCTTGTGAAGGGCAGCTGTACAACGCAAGGCATTCTGGATGCGGGTATCTATCTCCTCTTCCCTTGTGTTTGTGTCAGTAATGGTACACCCCAAGTACTTGAATTTAGTGACTCCTTTAAACATTATATTTCCACATCGCGGATGTTCGCGCTGTTGCCTTGTGTTTTATAACGCTTTATGTGGAGATATTCCGTCTTCTCCTGATTTATTCTGAGTCCAACCCTGGATGCCTTAGAAGCAAGGTTCTGCACCGCAATCTCTACCTCACCCTTGGTCTGGCCCAGGAGAGCCAAGTCATCCGCGTAACAAATGACCCTATGTTGTCCGTTCAGTCGTACACCTATGTCCAGAGACATAACTTTCCAGATGACATGTTCTAGAGCCAGGTTGAAGAGCATGGGAGACAAAGCATCTCCTTGTTTTAGTCCCGTTACCACATCGAACAGCTTTTTTTTTTGGTGCGCAGGAAAAATGCATTTCGCATACCTACCGCCGCGGGGACAGCGGTAGGTTATGTGGGACTCCCTCGTCATCTTACAACGGCTTTCGCCGCTGTGCCATGACGAAGTATCACCCACTAAAAAACCTGCGGTGTACCACGCAACGTATGCTAGTAACACATGGGGACCCGTGTTCTGGTGTCCGTCCATGCGTCACAAACGTACGGCATGCTATGCCGGGCCTCAGGCATAGGGAATAGGTGATCCTGTACACACGGGATCACCCCAGACTGGCAGACTGTGCAATGTTAGCTAAGGGCCCCCGCCCCGCACCCACTAGTCCGCTAGAAGGGGGAAGCTGAGCGCGGCACAACGCCGTCTCCTCCGCCCTCTTCTACGACTTCGGATCGGGTCAGCAAGGGTTTAAGCTTCCCAGCCCGATCCGTGGCCACCCTTTGCGACGACATAGTGTCGCAACAAAAGGCCGCCCACGTCTAACTCCCACTTGCTGAAGCGAGAGACACCACCAACCGCAGGGTCAGTACCCTGCGGCCAGGTCGCGGGTCATACCCGCGACCACCGTCTAGGCAGCACGAGTAGGAAGTCATCATCCCCCGCAAGTGCCGCCCGAGACGCATCCACAAGCGGGCTGCCAAAGCCCACCGGGAGCGTCTCCCGCAGAGTTTAGCCGTGAGCTAGCAATGACCCGAAGGAAATTACTAACCCCCGTTGCCCAGGGTGAACCAGGACAGGATGCTACTCCTTACACCCGATCGTAACCGAATGTAATTAGTAACACCCCGCCGCACGAGGAGGTTACTCTGACACCCCACCACATCGAACTCAACTCACCCCCAACCGTGTCGCGCATCTTGCTTATTCTAGTCGCAACCTTAATTAGCTTTTGTGGGATGCCAAAACTGTCAAGTAAGTAAAAGTAAGTTCTGTCTTGACTTGACACAATAGAATACAATGTAATATATTTATTAAAATTTACAAAAAAATTGGCAGTAGAGATGCGATGACTATGAGTTTGATCTACTAGACGACTAGTCAGTGCCGATAATTAATAAAAAAAAATGTCTAAAATTGGTTTGTACAATTTTGGGCGGATCCAAACTGCTATTTCGTTTATTTAACGCACTACCGTGAAATGTTCGTGTTGTTTACATTTTTTTCAGTTATGGGACCGATATAAAATGTATTATTTACAAAAAAAATCTTTATTACAGCTGAGTATCGGTGCATCTGTATTGTGTCTACCAGTGCTGAGGTACACACAGCCTAACTTAGAAAGGCCCATCAGAGTCAACTTAATCTTCCCTGGTAAGTTATTTACGACATACCTACTGATTCTTAATACTCTCAGATGTTAATTACTTAGCCAATTTTAAAGATAATATATATGGGAAACAAACTTCAATTTTTTTGTCCAAATGACATCTTTAAACGCATAAAGAGATGGTTCATTAACATAGCTAAACATGAATTACTTTAATATTGTAATTGGTGTCTGATTACCTTCATTTTAAAAATCTGCAACAGTACCACGTTGGGCGCCAATATGGTATTTGGCACCGAACGTGGTGTTATTGCAATATGTTAGTTTTGTCAGATCTTTATGCTACCTCAAGGCTTCTGACTGGCCCACTTATAAAGTGCTTAGAAATCACAGAGAAGCTTGTGCTAAATGTCACAAAATATGATTAGAGTATTTAGTCACCACAGTTGTCATTCAAAGACAACCGCGGCGTCAGCCTAGCGCATACGAACAAACAAATTGAAATAATTTGGTTTTTTGTGTGGGAAAATAGGAAAAAAAAGTTATAATACATTCTTTTTAATTGCATAAATTTGATGTGCTGCTTATACATGATAACGTGAAAAAATGTGGCGGGTGGTCCAAATGTAATCCTGTATATAAATAAATGAATTCTTCTAATTATTTTGTGTTACTTTCCCAGTGATCTACATAATCTGTACGATCCTGGTGGTGGCGGTGCCGGCGGTGGCGTCGCCGGCCGAGACCGGCATCGGCTGCCTCATGATCCTCACGGCCGTGCCCGTCTACCTGCTGCTGCTGCACCCGCGCACGAGGATAAGGGGACTGGCCACGCTTACTAGTAATACTGTTTTCTCCGTTTAAGAGGCGTACCACAAAATTATGACAGTTTTGCTGTTTTTTGGTGATTACTGATCATTTAAAAGCTTTAAGGCTTTACTTGATCATGCATGGATCCGGGAAATCTAGTAGTTCACATAGAACTAGGTACCTCCTTATTCGAAAATATACTAAGATCCTGATTGAGACGACCTCCGTGCATGCCGAAATATTATATGGCTATCTTTGAGGTCCCGGGTTCGATACTCGGTCGGGTCAATGTAGAAAACTAACTTTACTATATTGTCTCGGGTCTGGGTGTTGTGGTACCGTCGTTGTTTCTGATTTCTATAACACAAGTGCTTTAGCTAATTACCTTAGGATCAGAGCAATGTATGTAATGTTGTCCAATATTTATTATTTATTTAATTACACTACTCTTAAACGTTAATTCTATTGTTTCAGCTTGCGCCACTCATCTTATTCAAAAACTTACTTTAGCAATACGACCAAAAATGAAGGTAATATTTTATAATAACTTGTAATCTTAACCTATCATTGTTTATTGCTGGTCTCGTTTTATCCTTAGTCTGGTTTGGGCGTAAAGTGACAGAGTGACTTTTTAACGAATAAATCGATCGGTGGCGCTGCCTGATAGCACACATCTACGTGTACTTTTTGATCGATTTTTTACACTATGCCCACAGCCAGTGGCGTGCACTGGTTTCATTTCGAGGTAGGCAGTAGATACTTATAATGTGTTTTATTACTAAAAATCCGTGATTTTCATCAATAATCCACACTTACTAGTAGCTACTGCCTACCTCATTTCAATTATCAGGTAGGCACTGCGTAATTGCCTATATGTACCGCACGCCCCTGCCCACAGCGATGAGTGTTACAGCTCGAAAGTTAACTATCGATTACTATTGCAATCAATATTATAGTTATTTTCAATAATTTGGCAATACTAAACCACAACAAACACAGAACATAGGTACTTCCGTCAATTTAACTAGACAACCATGCGTAATTGAGAATTTGAGACACAATGGATATTCCATTGATTGCTACACAAACTAATGAGCCCACTTGGCTTTTGACGAGTTAGTTATTTTCAATAGTTTGGCAATACTAAACGACAAAAAACACAAACAAGAAACCTACTTCCTTAGGACAACCCATGCGTAATGGAGACACAATGGATAATACGGACAACAGCACGTCGACCTACTACAAAATGTCAAATTTTCTCATTTGAAAATGAACTCTATGTGTCAGGCTTAAAGTTGAAAATCTAATGGAGAATTTTTGACTTTTGGGGTAGGTCGACGTGCTCTTGACTGTACATTGATTGCTACGCAAACTCATGAGGCCAGTTGGATTTTAACGAGTTAAACTAGATACTGACATTTGAGTTAATTGCAATATAATTATTTAAATAATTTATTTATTAGTGTCGTGTGGTGCTGGCACGTTAAAAGACCACCACCACCACCACCCCTTCTCTTCCTATGGGTGTCGTAAGCGGCGACTACAGGAGAACCGCCACAAGAAGACGGGCAGCAGCGTCTCCTTTCCACCATTGGCCAAACTGCGATCGCCAACCCGCCTGCCAAGCGTGGCGATTATGGCAAAATCCTCCTTCTTAGATAGGCCTGTGTCCAGCAGTGGACTGAAATAGGCTGGTGATGTGATGTGAAATAATTTATTTAATTTTTTTCAGTGAACGCATTCTGATGAAACGGGATCGTCTGAACATATCCGACCACGAACACACGACTAGTGACATACATACATAGTACATAACAATGTAACCGAGATTACTGTTACCAATTTAGGCAGCATTAACTAGTAACTATTAAAAATATTTTGACTTGCGGTCACATCAATAATTTTAAATAATAATATAATATGTTTTGTAATATCCTATTTTCTGCAAAATGACATAAATTCAAACAAAACCTTTACCTTTGTGGGTTGCCAGTCATAAAAAACATCAGAAAATATACCTTTGAAAATATGGTTATAATTTATTTTTTTGTGTTTATTTAATGGCTTTCTGTAAAATATTTTCTTTTTCCAAACTGAATTCAGTCAATTGCTATTAAAATTGATGTGACCGCAGAATATTAGTAGGCTTACAATATTGGTGTGATTTTTGAGATGCATTCTTTGACCTACAAATCCTAGAATCTATCACAAGCAAGAATTATAACTTGAATCTCGTATTTACTTATATTTAATGATTTATAATGTGGTAATTCATAGCATAGGTTTAAGAAATTATCAATCGTATTTATTTTAAAACAAAATCTCAGGTAGGTATGCGTCTCAGAATAAGCGTTGGCGTATAACCCATATTTTAATATGGGTTTAAAATAAATGAAGCTGATTGTTGATATTTGTATAACCTCGGTGTTGTATGTAAAATTGTAAACCGTTGTTGACTGTTATTGTCTATGTATATTTGAATAGAATAGTCAGCATTTATTTTTTTTATTTGTGCTATTTTATATAATTATATCTAAGAAATTCTTATAGAAATTTATGCTCGAAAAATTAAACGCCAAATCCTTCGATAACTTTAACGAAGACAGTATCAAAGATTAAGCATGAAATCAAATGGTTATACACCCTGTATTATTATATTTATGAAGATGATTTTGTAAACGAATAAAGACATGACTGTGCTGGCTTATCATTCATGCCGATATATTTAGTTGAGCACCATTTACAGTGCTTTCGATTACAACTGGTATATTATTATGTATGACTTGGTTGATTTGACGTACTCGCACTAGTAGAGCAAGATCCCAGGGCCCTAAGACATAACCTATTTTCTCAGAAACCAAATGTATAGGATTAGGTAGTGTAAAGGTATATTTTTTGGGAGTTTTAAAGCGGTTGGTAAAAGTTACCACCGACGGAGAGTGACTGGCATTATTGATTATTTATTTTTCAATAATTTCTCTAAATCATACGTAAATTTCAACACTATAACTTTAAGAAATGTGAATTTTATTTTTACTTAAGTTTAGCACTGGGCTCTGGCCTATAGGCACCTGGTATCCCATACAACCAATGTCGTGACTAGGGCTGTGCCCGCGATATCCAGGCACCATCAAGCACAAACTCTGTAGCAGCAGCAATACCATCTACCTCCAAAAAATGTAACCAATTTTCGCTTACATTTAGTAAAATAACTAGTCATGACAACTATTGGGCATTCTAAAACAGAAAAGTTAAAAGTTTTTTTAGTGGAACAAAATTAACGACATTTCTACTCTATAGGGTATAAGCTACATGCCAAGCACCATCGATCATATTACCTCCAGAGGTTATGGTATTATATGGTCGGCGACCATCTATCTCTGAAACCTATTAACAATTTTTACTAACATAAGTATTAAATGACAAGTCCTGACAACTATTGGGCATTCTAAAACAAAAAAGCCATAGATCAAATAACGACTGTTTTTTGTGGGACAAAATAAATGATATTTCTACTCTATAGGGTATGTGCCGCTTTCCAGGCACACACATAGGGCAAACGCTGGAGGGACGCAAAAATAAATGCACTAGTTAGCTACACTTTGTAGACTTTGCTTTTCATGAGTCGGCGCAGATACAAAGGTGATAACTGCACTGCATGCAATTTCTTATAAATGAATGCAGTGGTGAGATATATTGCATATTATGTTGAGGCTTATAATGCAATATTAAAATTATAATTTAATTATCTAAGAGAAATGAGTTTAGAGTGATGCTAGCATGATGACGAAATATACCAAAGAATTTGTCGGTAAATCAAGTCAATATCGCCACTTTAGCAATATATGTAGCCCATAATATAATATCATTTTATACGAAAAATCAAATGTGTTCATCAATTTAAATCTTTTTGATGAATATTATAAAGCTAACACAATAAATTTAAATTAAGTAATAGCTCAAAGCGAAAAATAAAATTCAAGAGTATAAAGTCATGTAATTCCTAAAAAATATTTGGTATACTCAGATTTACTAAAACTTTTACTATGGGACATCGAGTCAAAAAACTAGTACCGCTACTATACGGATAATAAAACGTTATAAATCAAGGGCAACCTTGTAACCACATATTCTATACATCATGATGAACAAATTTTGTTTTATCACTTTTGCAAATTTGCATGAAAATTTATCGACTTCCCATACAAAATTAACAAATTAGTCAATTAGATTTGTAAAGACAGTAAAGAAAAACATATGCATAATTTAAAAAGTGATAGAACAGAAAGTCGTTCAATATGATGTATAGAATATGTGGTTACAAGGTTGACCTTGATTTACGGGATACCCTGTATATCAGTTTATGAAGTTGATTGCTTTCTTAAGTAGGTACGTACTCTTAATGAAATACGTGACTTTATAAGGGATATTATGATGTAGAATTTAGCACATGGTTTAAAGTATGTATAAAATAAACCAATTTTGTAGCATTAATGGGATTTCACCTGGTTTACCTGATTTTAGTTTTAAAATCAAAGAAAAATATCATCCTATTCAAAACTCATAAAGTACCTATACTATTTTATTTTTTGCATAATTTACATAAAATAATTTTAACAAACGATATGGACAATACATAGCTAGCCCTCACGTAAGTTAACTAGTATATTTATTGGATTTCTGGACTACTTCATTCATTGCATATTAATGCCTATTGTCATTAAGTTCATGTGTTTTTTTAAGTATTTTTTTTCATATTATTTATTCGCAAAAAAAGACATTGATATTGTCAAAATAATGTCATTTTAAAAAGTCCTTTGAATAAAGCCCGTTCATTTGGACAGGCTTCCTGGATTTTATATTTATTTTTGCCGTTTTCTTTACTTTTTTAAGAACAACTTTTATTTGTATTGAATGCTCTACGTTCTTATCATTATGGCTGTGTTTTACAAAATTGTGTTTTTTATAACTTTTGTGGTTTTAAGATGCAATTTTACATTCCAACGTTATTATGTATGATATTCATTCAGCTATGCAAAGTACAATTATTTTGTAATAAATAAGTTGTTTAATACATAAACGTCATAATAATATTTTATTAGTTGACTTCATTTTAGGGTATGATTCTACAGAGAAGGTCCGTTTTTTTAAAGATTCTAATTTAATTTAAGTACCTACCTACCCAAACCAAAATACAACTTCCTAGAACCGAAATTCTATAATATAGGATGTGTTGTCTGCGGTGTCCTATGATAGCTGATCGGACAATTTTATTTGTGTGAGGCATACCTATAGGTTTTTGAGTTTTCAGTGTTTATCCCATATTTGTCGCGTTTCACTAGTAGAGTCATCCCTAAAATGGTAGGTTATCTTATAGGCTAAGTTTTTATAACAATTTACGCTTTTGATATTACAATTTTCGTTTTGTATGTACAGTCAACAGCACGTCGACCTACCCCAAATGTCAAAAATTCTCCAATAGATTTTCAACTTTAAGCCTGACATATAGAGTTCATTTTCAAATGAGAAAATTTGACATTTTGTGGTAGGTCGACGTGCTGTTGTCCGTACATAAGTTCGGTAAAACGCGATCATACTCAAACATTCCATTTCGTAGTTTTTTATGTAACTAATCTAGTTAAATATATTTTTGTTTGAGTAGTTTTTATAATGGAAAAGCATAAATAAATATAACTCGTTTGCATTTAATTTGCTCATACTCAATTATTTTTATCAAAATATGTAAATAAAGAGTAATTTTAATGTTAGTATTAATAATGCACCTTCATACAAAAAAGATGGATTAAGTTTACAAATCATATTTATATATTAACCGACCAATTTAAAATGTTGACACATAAATCATGACTCAGTAGTGTTATCATACGGTTTAACCCTCCCGCTCAGATCGCACAATTGGTTGGTTAATATTTAGAAATGGCCAACTATCTTTTTTGTAATAAGGCCGTGAATATAAAGGTCCTCCACGTGGTAGACTTACTATTTATGTGTAACGGTGTTATATGTGTCGAAGGTTCTTTTGCGCGCTTCGCGATGTCTAATGGACACAGTATGACAATAATAAATTATTGAAGAAATTAAATTGTTTCATTGTTGGGTTCCCAACACTAAATAATAATATTCATTCATTCAATCAGTCTTACGGTCATTTTACTCATTTTGCATCCTCCTTCAATTAGCTACTTGACTCCAATCGGATCGTGTCATCAACGTGCTTCTGTTCTTACACTGGACATTTGCACTCATTTAAAGTGCTGTGCTGTGTACTAATGTCCAATATTAAAGAAAATCAAGTGAGGTGTTTGTGGAACCAGTCGTCAATCATACAGTCCGCTGCCTTACATTCATTGAAATGGAATGGTAAACTTGCCTGCATGCACAGTCAATCTAAGAGGATTTTAATACTTGCAACCAATGATAGTTAACAAACCTCGCGCAACAACGAAAGCGTCGTAACCTTTAAAAAAAGTTGAGTGTGGAACAAGAACTCAAATAGCAAACAAAACGTACCCTCCGTCGTCTTCATTTGAATCCCACAGCAGAAGGTATGGTATTTAAACTCTTTTTCTTGCTCTTCTTTCTGTAACACACCTCACAGATTGAAAATTAATATTAAGTAAGTATACATAATTAATCTTTTTTTTATATTAGCGTACTTATTTGCCGTTAAAATTGTAAGTCTATCATGCTGACTATGCCGACTATCATGATGTTCAATAAATAAATGTGATCAGAATCATTAACTTCGTACGCAATCTTTGGAGTGGTAATAAGTACCTATAGGTTTGGTGTTTGTTGTGTACTACTTTTAAAAATAATTCTTAGTAAAAAGCGATCTTTCTTTTTGTATGTCTGTCCCCTAACCTCACCCTCGCCTGCGGATCGGGTGGATATAGGTACGTCGTCTCGGGTAAAATGGAGCAATACAAAAGCCTTGAATAATGAAAGTTCTTGAGGTTAAACTTATGTCACGTTAAAAAGCTAAAGTGTTCATAAAAATCGGTGTTTGACGAATACCCGCGGAATATTGTGTGTAAATACAGGATGTAAAAAAAGGCTTGACGAAGACTTAAACCACGATTTCTATACATAAAACAAAGAAGAATGCAAAAAATTAATTGCTGGGAAATGACTTTTATTTTTGGTATCAAAAAATAACTTATTTCTAACCCGCAATGTATAGCGCCCACGCCACAGACTATGCCTGTGAGTGTAAGCGGTCGGCGGGCGAGCGGGTGACGCGAGAGCACTGCGCACGATTCATTTCCGGCTGTGCCTTTTAAAGGCCTTCTATAAAAGAAGCACTGAAAAATTTTATCATGTTTCTTTGTAAAAAAGATTAGTATTATCAAACAGAAGTCAATTTTGTAAAAATCTTTGAAAAATAATTGTAACTTTGACTGTCAATAACTCTGTAACCCGTCATTTCCCAGGTATAGTGTAAAAAAAAAATGATCGTAATAATACGTAGAATATGTGGTATTAGGCTTGGTTAAGCCTTTTTTACACCCGATATAGAGTTTTTACATTTATTACATTTTAATGTTTATCTTGTTACGAGTAGGTAGATTAATTGCTATTATATCCCAATGATTCATACTAATATGTCAATTTCAACTATCAAAACAAAAACTTTATAATAAAATAATATCGTAAAATTTTGTTAAATAACATACTTTTATAATAATTAGTAAGAACTTAAATAATTATTTAAGATCTTTATTTTTCATAAAAAAATGAGTCTGATTACTAAAAGTAAGCTTAATTCATCTATAATAAGGCTGCCTTGTAATTATGATATTATCAAGAAAGTTAATTTTTGTTAACAAATATAAATCAATGTCTGTTTAATTGCACGTACCTCATTATGTATGATAAATAAAGCTTTAGACATAAGCTGTCTTATTCAGAGTGCATTTGCTAATCCGGGACTAAGGTTAAACTACTGTTTTGACGTACAAAAATCAGTGGTTTAACCTTAATCTGGACTAGTAAATGCACTCTGAATAAGACAGAAGATGTATTTTATTTGTCCTTAAATCATGGTTACCCTAACACGAGAACCTTGACGAAACGTTTACAATTAGAAGCATCATCAATTTGCCGTGTAATGCCTAGGCATTTTAAAAAAAACAGCGAGCGTTTGCAAACGGACGACGACGCCGTTTGTTTATACAATTATATATTTTATTTCGTCATTAGTATATATACAATATGAATGCGACATATGCATTTCTTCAAATACCTGCACGATTAAAAAAAAAATATTAAGATATTTAAACACTGTTTAATATACAGGTGACAGGGACTTACAGTATGCTTTGCATAATTCTGAATAAATAAACTATCTTCTATTAAAGTCTTCAATTCTACTTTGCTACCGCCTTAAATGAAATAATTATGAGTACAGAATCTGAAAAACACTACTGATAACATCTCCAATAAAGAAATCTACAATTTAATATGGGCCCCAAGAAAGAAGATTATTTAAGAAATTGTCTGTATGGAATTAGCCCAAGGCCGTTAAAATACAATGGAAAATAAAAAACTGTCAGCTGTCAGTCAGTCATCTATCAGTGTGTGCGTGCGGGTGCATAGATAATAGATATAGAAGCGAATCCTAAGTCTATGTGCGGGTGTAATCGGGGTGTTTATTACTTCATGTCATGACACTGACAGACACATCACATTATCGTAATGTTCCTTGCACATTATTAATCTGTGGACAGACATGTCAATGTCTTGTTTTTTGTTCTCGCGATCGTGTTACAAACAAGAAATAAGAATTTGTTTTGATTAACTACCACAACTAAAGTAAGACAAAAATGGTCAAATTCGGCAAAAACAAGTTAAAAGCTCTAAACAAGATCACCAAGAAGCAGAAACAAGCCACTGGTCCAGTTTCGAACAAAATTCTGAAAAAGAAGATCAACGCCGAAAAAAAAGTCACATTTCAGAAGGAAGTGTTATCACAAATAGATGTAGCCAGCAGTCCACTTGTTAGAAACATTACTAAAAAAGAAATAAAATTGACTGCAACGCCAAAAATAAATAAAAAGGCTTCTGATTCTGTGCAAATTCCTAAACTGAAACCAGTTAAAAAGCAGAAACAAAGACAGAAAACTCAGATAAGTGACACAAAACTGTTATTAAATCTTATCAAAAAAAAGTAAATGTTATTTATAATAGGATGAATTAGTGATTTATTATGTTTAAAACTTTAAACGGTTACTACTATACTTGAAAAGGCCATGATGTAATTTTAAGAAAATAAATTAATGTTGTATGTTCCATTTGTGTTGTTATTCTCTTACTTTTGGTGACCCTACAAAATCAGTAACACTTGTATTTTAAAATTCTTTATTACATTTTGTTCCTAAAGGTTATGAATGTTCTCGTATTGTTCTGGTAAAGCCTGCTGTGTCCTTATCTATATCAAACGAATTATCAATTAATACCTTCAAAGCTATGGCTTAAAATCAACAATGATTGGGTTTGATATCTTCTATCTAATGAGAGAGATTGAGATCTATGCATTTTTGAACCGTAAGCATTTGTTATTTTTGAGCACTAGTAGTCCTCTATATTTGAAATACAATACCTCTTATATATTTATATCCATTTCTTGCGAACTAATGTCTGTTGTTTTCCAATAAATTTAAAAAAAAAACTATTCTAAGCAATCTAAAGTTCCTAAATACATCTTAGGCACAACTTTAAAATATGGCTGCTTTGATTGTCTAAACGACACCTATTTTCGTCATCCCAATTGGTTAAAAAATAAGACTTGTAAGTTCGTAAGTATCAGGTTAACCAATCCAAGGTTTCTTGAGGAGTACTATTAATTGATTATTAAAGGAATAAATGGGTACTTACTTTTTTTTATCTGATAATATTGATACTATACTATAATAGAAGAACTGACAACTTCCTACAACATTTGGTTATATTTTTTGGGATTGAGAACTGGACATTCTGGTCAAGCACCTCGATTCAGAACTGGATAACTGTCGACGGACGAATTCGGTTATCTCTAATATAATATAAAACAAAGTCGGGTTTGTTACAACAACTTTAGAACGGCTGGACCGATTTTCATGGTTTATAATTTGTTGGATTTGTCTCCGCCCCGAATTGCAAAATAAATAATAAAAAATTTAGAAAAGCCGACGAAAAAAAAATACTGTTAGGCGGTACGAAGTTCGCTGAGTCAGGTAGTTTTTAATGAATTCTATTTTCTTTCAATAAATTTACATTATTCGTATCGTCCGTCGATCAACTTAACATTTCTTCCCTCTCTCTCTCTCTCTACCATACCGAATCGAAATGACGTCACACGTACGATTAATTCTCGACTCGCAGTCGCAAAGAATAACAACGCTATTCACAACAACACAGTTATCGGACGGCTTCTATTCTAACGTTCGATTAGTGTTTGTCAGTAAATTGTCGAGTGGTATCAAGCATCTGAGTTAACAAAAGACAAGAGTTCGTGAAATAATTAAGTTTTAATTAGAATTTTATATAAAAAATAAACTAGGTAACCTAAAATATCAATGGATAATTCGGTGTAAAAGAGTTGTGTTGTACTTATTTTAAACAAACGATACTTTTCAGTAAGTTACATTGCGATATAAATTGATTATTTATTAAAATTATTATGGAAGTCATAGTCCTCAAAAGGCGACAAAACAGGCGGCAGGAATTAGCGCTGTCCCGTAGACGTATTCTTAGGTCTTTGCGAGATGCATCGAACCCATTTGTTATGCCTGCCAGTTTGTTTAGGAAGAAATACCGCCTCACGCAGGACATGGCGTTATCACTTATTGACGAATTAAAACGATTTTTAACCGGAGGAAACAAATGTTTTGCCATACCATCAGAACTAAAGGTATTTGCTTACTTACCTACATCCTACATGTTTGGAACTTGTTCTAGTTTTTAGATCCACAATAAAATGATTTACCTGGTAATGTAATGTATTTAAACAATTTTACTTTCAACAGATTTTAAGTGCTCTACATTTCTTCGCTCATGGAAGTGATCAAAAGTCGTTTGCTGGAGAGTATGATGCTCCAATGAGCCAAGCCAGCCTTAGTAGAGTCATCCAAGAGGTCACCGAAGCATTAAACCGCCCTGAGGTTTTATTTAAATATGTCAAGTTTCCTCATTTAGAAAGAAGGAGGCAGCTTATTGCCAAGTAAAGAAATCAACCGATTACACAATAAATTATAATATTTTTATTATAAACACATTATTCATAACAAACTTCTCTATATTTATAGGAATTATGAGAACTTTGGACTGCCCGGGGTGCTTGGGTATGTCGATGGTACCCATGTACTCATTCGAAGACCTTCGGTCCAAGAAGAAATCTACCTAAATAGAAAATTTGAACATTCTATTAATGTGCAAATAGTAAGCCTAAACTTAATTAGTAAGTATTTTTAGTTACTTTTAACTTTAAATACCTACTAAACTATTGTTATTTTACAGGCATGCGATTCCAATCTACGTATTTTGAATATTTTAGGCAGATATCCTGGGAGTGCGAATGATTCTTACGTCTGGTATAACTCAGCATTGCGAGCAAAAATGCAAGAATTATACAATAATGGTGAAGAGTGTTGGCTTTTAGGTACGAATTAATGCCTTTTAAACATGGTGTAATAAAACCCTGTTTGATCCAAAAGGTGCAATTCTGCTGCTCAACTACAACTTTTTGCATAGATAGTAATAGAAACAACATCGAAATTAAAAAAAATAAGTTGAAGTTCCGTAACAATATACAATCTGTTGTCAGCAATGGAAAGACTTTTTTCGCAGTTTCGATGTTGGTCGCATAGTAAAAAGTGTTGACTCGAACACCAGAATCACCCCCTTTTAGAATGAACAGGGTTTTTTACACCTTGTAGAAAACATAGCTTCTCATATTTATTGTTATGAATAAACGCGTATTTGTTACCTAAGATTAATAGCTTGTAATAAACTGTTTTAGGAGATTCCAGCTACCCAAGCGAGTGCTGGTTATTAACACCCATACTAAATGCAGCAGAAGGTAGCCTTGAAGCAGCCTACACAGCGAAACACGTAAAAGCTAGAAACAGCGTCGAAAGGTGCATCGGGGTGTTCAAAACGCGTTTCAGATGCGTCGCAAAAGAACGTATTCTAGAGTACAGCCCCGAAAAGGCGGGAAAAATAATTAATTCGTGCGCTGTGTTGCATAATATGTGCATTTTGGCGCGTCTCCCACTGCCGGCGGACGTCACAATCGAAAGTGATGGAGATGATGACCCAATATTTATTGATGATGATGAGGATTCTAGCTCCTTGCAACGAGCTTTGAAAGTGCGCCATAGTATTGTTCAACGTTGTGGTTAGGCTGCCCGTCCCACACTTTTTGTTGGGTCGAGATTTCTGACCTACCTTTCGAAGGACGTGTGCATAGTGCATTGCACTATTGTAATCAATACTGGGCGGGCAGCCTGATCTTACATTTTATGTACAAGATTTTTACTGCTTTTTGTCAACTCAAATAAACGATTATTCCCAGTTGCCCCCACTGAGGTCAACTGTCTCAAGTGGGGTAGACTGGTTCGTTTAAAATTTAAATTCCCAGTTGCCCCCTAGAAGGGAGGCAACGGTGGCAACTGGGACATATTTTTTTACAAATTACCTTTTTAATAATAACCTAAATAAAGGGTACATAAAAGAACTAGATTTGTATTTGCAAATATGTATTAAATAAGGAATTTCCATACAATTGCATAATATGAATCATGATAAGTGGAGTAGTATAAGTACCAAAAAAAAAATCTACTTTTTAATGTCGTAAAACCACTACTTTGTGCATTGACGAAAAACAGAAATAAGATTTCTTTTTCAAATTATTAGTCTCAAGTAACTACCCAATTTAAAGCCAAAAAACTACCGATTAATATAGGATATCTAGTTTATCGTGAATATATATTTTTCGAGAGTAGAACTATATTTATTTACGTAAAAAAGTGAATTTTGGTCGTGTCTTTCGATATAAAATATTAAAATAAAATGTAAGTGAATTCTAAACCCTATAAGCATAAACTAGTAGAATAACATTGATATAAAATAAAACAAAGTGTAGGATTTGAAAGTAAAGTTTATTTGATTTCAAGGGGGCAAAAGAAATTACATAAACATCTAATATTAGATAATAATATCAATTATTACAAACTTAGTGTATGCTACTTGAAAGTAGTGTAACCCAGGTCTCATAAACCTACTGCTATTTTTGCTACCTGTTATTAAGGCCTTAACACCACCCAAGTGCCTAAAATCTCGAATATGTAAATTAAATTGTCAGAATACCTGTTACTTGAATCTAAAAATTTAAAATACGATATGCTAGAAGAGGATTTAATAAACATCTTGAATTGAATAATTTTGATTTTCCGTTAAGTCCCTTGGATTTAAACATGTACAAAAAAGTGTTTATTTTTTCATAAATTGCAAATGTTCTCTTAAACGGCACAAGCTATTTCGTTACTGTTTTCACACAAAACAATATTTTGGAAATATACATGTTTTGTGTTGAGAGTATTATTTGAAAGTTCTCGTTAATGGCATTATTTTCATAAAAAACATGTTTTTCCGATTTTTAGAGGTCATCCGCATGCGCGAAATTGCATGGGCGCGACGCGTCAAGGTCATTCAAGCGTGTTAAGGCCTTAATGCAAGTGTTTTTATTTTATAAACGTTTTTTAATTAGTAAGATGTCAATTTGTAAATTAATTACGTTTGAATTATACTCATATAAAAACATTACTGTATAGGCAATATGGAGGCACACAATCTTTAATCAGAATATTTTCATAAGTTGTTTTATTTTTATACCACTAGTTTTTACCATTTAGTCAGATATACTTGAAAAGTATGCATTCGTCTTTCAGGTATTCTTAACTCATCCTACGAGTATTCAAGAGACATCAGAAAATCAATTTTCAGAAACTACATATGTCACTTAATTTACGACGAAAACTAGCAATATAGGCCCCTCTAGCACGATCAACAAAACACGATATGATATAGCGATTCATCGCCTATTTACTTTCAAAATATGATAACATAGCCGCCATCTTGAACTTTTATAAAACAGTAAGCATGTCCGTGCCGGCGACGTCGCAGTTATGCTCGCTTTTTTTAAGAAAAGTTCATATTTTGACAAAAAATATGCGACAAATCGCTATATCATATCGTATCATATCGTGTTTTGTTGCACATGCTAGAGGGGCTGTAGCACTAAACTTCTAAATAAGCGCTCCTGCACACGATGCCGCCACCGCGCCGTCACCGCGCCGTCAAACCATAATTTAATCAATTAAAGTTTTAATTTAAGTTATTATGGATTATGCTGCATGTAAATTCGGTGCCGAATAAATTTTCTCAAATCGAATGTCGATGACTGCGGGCATTACGATAAATGAAACGCGAATTTGGAAATTAAATGCTTCGTTTGTTTCTTTATTCGAGAATCTCACCAAGTTTATATGTTTATAATTGAAAGAAAGAAAGAAAAAATATTTATTTGGCACCAAATTTACATGCAGCATAATCCATAATAACTTAAATTAAAACTTTAATTGATTAAATTATTAGTATCTACAATGTAAACGTGCGGCGGCGGCACGGGGACGGCGCGGTGGCGGGATCGTGTGCAGGAGCGCTTACCGTTACTTAGAAATCCCCTCTAGCACTAATATTAAATTGAGATATTTATCAAACTTACATATAATATAAATTCAACTGCTTGATGCAGTAAACATATTGGATTACAAGTTATAATATTATCAGAACTTAAAATTAGAAACGAGATGAAAATTTACAAAAACAAATGAAGTTCGGAGTAATGATGCACTTTAAAATTAATTAAAAGAATATGGATGAAAGTACAGACAATGGTAGGTGAACCTACCCAAAAAAATTAAGGTCATCCAACTGATTTTCAACTTTAAATCTGACAAATATGGCCTTATTACAAAAAAGATGGACTTTAAACGATGTCCAAAAAATAATCAACCAATTTAAAATGTTGGCACATCAGACATGTCTCGGTAATAATGACTCACATTTAAAATTGGTTGGCTAATCTTTAGACAGTGTTTAAACCTAATCATTTTTGTAGTAAGGCCAATGAGTTTAGTATCGAGAGTTGAATGTTATCCTTACCGGCTCTACACCGGAGCCACGCTTAACGTTCCCTCCACGATTTCGAAGGCCTACGAAAGTGTTTTATTCGTTCGGACGAAACACTTTCGTAGTAGGTCATGTGTCACGTGTAAGGCTCGGTCTATACGCTGCCGGAATCCGTTAGCATCCGCAAGAATCCGTTCCAAAAATGACCTTATTGCTTAGGCTCGGTCTATACGCGGCCGGAATCCGTAAGCATCCATCAGCAAGAATCCGTTAAAAAACGACCTTATTGCTTAAGCGATGGATTGAATCCGCGTTAACCCGGTCCGGTTTCCGGCTGGGTATAGACCGAGCCTTACTGTTTACTACTACATACTGTTTTCGCTTCGCTTTCGTGTATACGCTTTAAGTGTTCAAAGAGAACGTCCGAACAAACGAAACACTCTTAGTAGATGTTGTGTAAAAAGAGTCTGATCTAGTGTGATAGAAGATAACGGATCGCGGAATTCGTGGCTTGTTGAGTAAAATCTGACACTGCGACTCGTTTATAGGTCAAAACACAAAACTGCACGACGTATCGTTGAAATTTACGCAATAATATAGCACGCGGCATCGATGTTGAGCGGTGGGGCAAACAGTAGGGATCGCTTTGCGCATCTTACGAGACGATCATCGTAATAGAGAAGCGTGTGCGCGGAGCTAACAACCAATCACGTAATCGCAATGGTCTTCTGTGCAACTTTCGCCCAGGGCTCAACTTCCGTGTCGCTAGTTGTACAGTCAACAGCACGTCGACCTACCCCAAAAGTCAAAAATTCTCCAATAGATTTTCAATTTTAAGCCTGACATATAGAGTTCATTTTCAAATGAGAAAATTTGACATTTTGTGGTAGGTCGACGTGCTGTTGACTGTACAGACGGCAGCAACTAGATAGCGACATCTAAGGCTGTCAAATAGTTAGAGATACAGCCAAAGTGGTCAAAAATATCGATACATTACGTACAACATTTCATTCGTCAAAAGTAACGCAACGCGCATGTCACCGATTACGTATTAATATTATGTATTTGACAACACGGGGTATCGATATATTTGGACAGGCTGGGTGCATTCAATAATTCGAACACTTTGGCCGTATCGATGTTATTGACCACTGGCTGTATCTATTTGACAGCCTTGGATGCCGCTATCTAATGGCTGCCGACTGTGCGTTGAAATCTCTGCAGTGTTCTGCGTTGCGAATCCGCATCGCACCGATTCGCAGTTTAGTGTTTTGTGCCTATAGAGCTGTTACAGGTGGTATGACGTACGTCTAGTAGCGTCCGCGTGCGCGGCCCCTACCCCTGGCGCGTCCGCGGGGCGAGCCGCGCGGCCGCGTAGTAGGGGCGGGGGCGGGGGCGGGCGCGGGGGCGGGGGCGGGGGCGGGGGAGGGCGCTTTGGGCGGCTCCACTTCCGGCTCCGGCTCAGGGTCGACGGCCTCTTCTGTGGGAGAACACTTATTTATTAGGGTTATTTGAAAAAAGGTCCCGTACCATTATCTATAAAAACGGCAGAAAAATCACGTTTGTTGTATAGGAGCCCCATTAAATATTTATTTTATTCTAATTTTTAGTATTTAGAAAATTTCGTCTCTAACTATCACGGTTCATGAGAAACAGCCTGGTGACAGACGGACAGCGCAGCCTTAATAATAGGGTCCCGTTTTACCCTTTGAGTACAGAACCCTAAAAAATCAACAAACTCGAACTAGTAGATAGCTAACATCATAAACAATAACATTTGTTCTACGACTTTTGATAATTTGACACATTTTACTTTCATACAGAAATAAATATATATTTAATTTTACGTCTGAATGTTCTTATCTCTCTGCGCATCGTATCGTGCGCGTCGCCTTTTCGTATGTAAATGGAACATAGACTTACACATGTCACGACAGTACAATAAAATCTTGGAAAATTATTTATAAATAATGTATTGAGTTATGATAAAACTCGTAGAACAAAAGTTGTTTTTAATAAACATTCCTGTTTCGATTGAAGTTAATAAAAAGGAGAGATTTCTAACATATAAACTGTAAACTGAAAAAAAATACTTAACGCCAGCATAAGTTTTTGCATTTTTGTCTAACTTTGCGTAATTTTATAGGCTAACATATAAATAATTTTGAGATTTTACCAAAGAGTTAGTGTTAAGACGATCTTTGTCATGGTAAAAGTATTTTTTTAATGTGTTTGACGAGTATTGTTGATTTTATCGACTCAACAAAGTGACTCCAGTTTGGCACATTTCCCTCGGCTTAACAGTATCTCACCTTCCTGCTTCTCGTCCTTCCAGGCATCCTGGTCGCCCTCGTCCTGTCCCCAGTCCTCGAGCTCGTCTGCGGGCGGCATATCCTCGTCAGGCTCCGCTGCCTCCTCTGCAGCCGCATCTGGAACAGAATAGAACAATATTATTTGGTACACAATTTTAATACAGGGTAGTGGACCCGGCACCAAACATTAGTAATTCTGACACATCATTTATTACACTGATAACCCGTTACATTATAATTTATAGAAGAATCTGATTTTTGTTTCGTTCAAAAACAATAAAAAAGGATGACAGTTGAGTCCGTTTCCGGCTCTTGCTATTGTTGCAGGGGGTTGAGGGATACAACACCACATCTGATACACAAACTACCACTATACCTTTCACATCCGCATTTCCATCCTGCAGCCCATTCTCCTGCGGCTCGTCATCTTCCTCCTGCGGCTCAGTCTTGCGGCGCTTCCAGTTGCCATCCTCGGAGGTGTTGTGGGCGCGCTTGTTGGACTCCTGGGCCTGCGATCCGTCCTGTTCCGGTTCCGCTTCCGCTTCCGGCTCTTGCTCTTGCGGCTGGGGGTGGAGGGGTTCGTTAGTGATGGTATAGGAAAAAGTTTTATAATTTATGTACTTTACAGGTGTGGTTTTGAATAGATGTAAAATTTAAGGAGCAAGACAATTCAACTTTTGAGCGCTGGGCAAAGGATGGGCAAAGACCATTACGATTACGTGATTAGCTAGTCGTGCGACACGGCTGCATCGCCGGCCGTGATTGGTTGAGATTAAATGAGGAGATCCGTGAACGAACAAAAGTCGCTAGCATAGCCAGGCGGATTAGCAAGCTGAAGTGGCAGTGGGCAGGGCACATAGCACGTAGAGCTGACGGCCCATGAGGCAGAACTGTTCTGGAATGGAGTCCACGTACCAGCAAGCGCAGCGTGGGACTCACACCCACAAGGTGGACAGAGGACCTGATAAGGGTTGCTGGACGCCGCTAGATGCAGGCCGCTTCCAACCGGCCGATCTAAAAGTCACTGGGGGAGGCCTATGTTCAGCAGTGGACATCCTGTGGCTGAAATGACGATGATGATGAACTAACCTTGTCCCCAATGCGCTTGTCCTGCAGCAGACGCAGGAATAGTTGGTGATGGCGCCAGGTACGCAGATGTACGGCGGCGGTCTCAGCAGTGTCGAGCAGCTTGCGGCAGAGCCGGCATTGCACGCAGCGGAATTCCGTCAGGAACGATGCGCCTACGCCGCGTTCGGTGCTACAAAAATATTTTCAATACTAGTGCGGTAATGTAAACTTTTTTTTTAATCCAGCAAAAGTTTATGTCTAAGAACATTGAATATTTTACCAATATTAAATTATTTTAGGGTTAAGATGACAAATAAATATTTTATTTTATCAAATTGTATATAAATAAACACAAATTAACTTAACTATCATTTTAAGAAACAATAATTTATAGTTTATTTTTTAAATTGCTGCTACTCCGGCTGAACAGCCAGTTTTTCCTGTGCTTTATGTATCGGTCAATAGACAGAAACCCTTAAGAGACTAGTCGCCATAGTAAAAGCTTTGTGTATTTTGGGGCTAGATAATTGGTGTGATTGTTCCTATTTCCTAGGTTTTTTTTTTGGTCTCATTTCACTGCAATCTGTCGCCACAGGGACATTAATCAGTGTGTCGGTTGGGTTTGAATTATGGCATGCTCGGTATGCGACCTGCTACGCATCCTACTCTACTTCAATTTTGTATGGTGTTTGGATGGTTTTTAAGTCGTTTCCCGTACTTGTTCGTATGGAAGAGTATTTCCTGTTTGATTGTGGCAACGTTGAGGTCGTGATGGAGTTGTTCATTTGTGACGTACCAGGGGGCACCAGTTGTCGTTCTCAAGACTTTGTTTTGGAATCTTTGCAAAATTTCAATATTGAAATGGGAAGCTGTTCCCCAAAGCTGTATTCCGTAAGTCCAAATTGGCTTGAGGATCGTTTTGTAGAGTAGAAGTTTGTTACTAAGTGACAGGTGTGACCGGCGACCCATAAGCCAATACAGTTTGCGCAGTTGCAATCCCAATTGCTTCCTTTTTGTAAAAAATATGTTTTGCCAGGTGAGCCGCTTATCAAGGTGCAATCCCAAATATTTGACATGGTCTTCTTGTGGGACGTCTAAGTTATTGAGTATAACGGGTGGGCAAACGCCTCGTTTCAGAGTAAAGGTTACGTTCACAGATTTGGTTTCGTTAGTCTTGATTCTAAATTTTTTTAACCAGCTGGATACATTATTAAGCCCACACTGTAAGAGGCCTGCTGCTTCCACTGGGTCTGGGTGGACTGCTAAGATCGCTGTATCGTCAGTAAAAGTCCGGTGGTGATATTTTTTGAAGTTGGTAGGTCAGATGTGTAGATAAGGTATAGCGTCTGGCCTAGGACGCTACCTTGCGGATCTCCCGCTTTAACAGGGCAGAGCTCTGAGAGATCCTAGCCGCACTGGACTAAGAAGTGTCTGTCTTCCAAAAAAGATTTTAGGATTCTGTACATGTAGGTAGGGAGTAGAGACTTTATTATGAACAACAGACCCTCGTGCCAAACCCTGTCAAAGGCCTGTGATATGTCACAGGCCTTTGACAGCTCTTGCACAGTACTTTTTAGTTTCAAAGACCCTGTCAATTTCGCTTATTAGCCTGTGTACCTGTTCGACTGTGGCGTGCCCACGACGAAAACCAAATTGGTGATCAGGAATCAATTTGCGCTGTTCTATTAGTGGTGTCAGTCGGCGCGATATTAGAGATTCGTATAAATTCGCGGGTATGGGTAACAAGCTAATTGGCCAGTATGATTTCGAGTCCTCCGGTTGTTTATTTGGTTTCAGCAGCATAATAATTTGTGCGACTTTCCATTGTGGTGGGATGAACCTTTGTTGGGCGATGGCATTATAGACTGCTGTGAGAAGTGTTATCCCATAGTCTGGTAGTTCCTGTAAGACTTTGTTCGTAATCAGGTCATACCCGGGCGCTTGCCTGGATTTTGCTTTTTTAATAATTTGCTCTACTTCAATTTTTAGTAGAGGAAATTATTTATTTAATTAATTCCTAGTTCCTAGGTAAACGCATTTTTGTAGCACAACTAGCGCCTCGCCACGCCGTGCCACGGCAAGTGACACGCCAGAGGTTAAATAAATAAATCGTTTCGACAATCACACCAATTATCTAGCCCCAAAATACGCAAGGCTTTTACTATGGCGACTAGATAACGGCTAAAAAATACGTTAATTAACATTGGGTACAAATGCTCATGCTCATCACACTAACATTTGCCCCTTGCGGGAGTCAAAATATGAACTTATATCGAATCTTATATGAACTTACAGCGAGTATGACCGTGACGCCGGGGACGTCACGGAAATGCTCGCTGTTTCGATAAAAGTTCAAGATATGTATGTATATTATATTTTAACAGTTGGGTGTCGTTACATCGCTATATCATATCGTCTTTTGCTGGTCATGCTAGGGCCTCTAGGGTCCTCGTTAGTAGAAAGGAAAAGACTGTACACGACAGGCCCTCTACTTTACCGGTTTTTCAACTTGGTTAAATCAAAGAAATATATACTTTATTGCTAAGACCAAAAGTGTAACAATTTAGAAGTACTTAATCCAGTTTGAAATTACTACATCCGTGCATATCATATTTTGACAGTTGGGTGTCGATAAATCAGTATATCATATCATATCGTGTATTTTTGATCATGCTTGAGGGTATGAAGATAAATTCCAACATATCACTTACCTATAAGCGGGGTACATGTCAGGAGTGACGTTGGACAAGTCATCGCCTTCAGTGTAGTCGAGCACAGTGTTCTCAGCGTCCAGAGAGTCATCTGGTTTCGCTTGTTCAGCGCCTTCTTTCACTTCTTCACCGTCTTGCACCTCTTGCTTGATCTCTATGTCCGTCTAGGAAAGAATATTGATATGATTGTCTTTGTCGGAAGAAACAGCGCTAGACGGGCTGAAGAAATAAGACTTAATACCAGGGTTGCATGATTTAAATCAAGATTTTAATTGCTGGATTTTTCAATAAAAATCATTGATTTAAATCAAGCATTCGATATTTCGTGGAAACTGTTCCAAATAGGATATTTTTTACTACCAACACTAATCTTTTCTTTACGTTACAAAGTTATTTATGTTACTCAAATACAAAAAAATCCGATACAGAAAATTTAGATAAACAAACACAAAATTTTGAACTGAACTGACATGACCTCAAATCGTTTTTTCCGTTCGAGATGACATTTTCTTTTTTTTTTGGAGTTCTTGCCTGGACTATACATCAATTCTGCCTAAACAAAAATATGAAAAACTAAACTAAGGCGATTGCCATCGCAAAACCTAATAAAAATTAAAAAAAACTGATTTTGATTGAAATAAAATCTTTTTTTTTCAACCCTGCTTAATACTAGTTCCTATTAAAGAAAGCGAAAAGTCGTTGGAAATCTATACAAATCGCGATGCTTTTTGCCATGTCATTTTTACTTTTTGAAAATTTGATCACTCTCTGTTAAGTAAGCAATGATTGTCACGCAAATGTTGAATTCAAAGGATTATGTTCTTTCCTGCATGTCCTGTTGGGTCTGTAGAATGCCATTAATT
The DNA here is from genome assembly GCA_950371115.1 of Anania fuscalis. Lineage (NCBI taxonomy): Eukaryota > Metazoa > Arthropoda > Insecta > Lepidoptera > Crambidae > Anania > Anania fuscalis. The sequence continues at coordinate 9,992,316 of OX493348.1, read as the reverse complement.
TTGTGTAGTAAAAATTAGACCAGTAAGATTGTATATGCTCGATGATGGAAAGTCTCCTCCCTTGCCCCCCTAGCACGACCAACAAAACACGATGTAATATGATATGATATAGCGATTTATCGACAGCACCCAACTGTCAAAATTTGAATTTTTATCAGCGAGCATGTTCGTGACGTCACCGGCGCCGACATGCTCGCTGTTTCGATACAAGTTCAAGATGGCGGCTATGTACGGACAACAGCTCGTCGACCTACCACATAATGTCAAATTTTCTCATTTGAAAATGATCTCTATATGTCAGGCTTGAAGTAGAAAATCTATTGGAGAATTTTTGACTTTTTTGGTGAGTCGACGTGCTGTTGACTGTACCTATATAATTTTTTGACAGTTAGGTGTCGATAAATCGCTATATCATATCATATCTTGTGTTGTTGCTCTCAGTCGTGCTAGGGGGGCTGGGTAAAGTTAGTTATATTACCTGGTTCTCCCCGTCCTTAGCGTCGTCCTGCTTCTTGTCCTTATCATCGTGATGCTGGTCGCCGCGGCGCCAGCGCTGCCGGTCGTCGCGCAGGTACGACTGCTCCATCGTCAGCGTGGAGATCACCATTACTGGAACAATTATATCTATTAATATATTGTGCTAGACAACGTACAATCTGACAGGGTCTCAAAGTGGATCAATGCAATCATAAAATTAAATTAATAATTAAATTACGAAATAATGAATGATATAACCGTAATGATATACCGTTCAAATGAAAAAATAATAATCATAATATAAGCCCTTATTCAGAAAAAAATGTTAACAAAGGAAACACTTAAATTATCGACTCTGCTGTTCCATCTTCGTCTGTTTGCCCAAGTTTGGCAAAGGCCTCCTCCATTTCTTTCCACTCTGTTCCGTTCAGCGCTTTTCTAGTCCATGTTTTCCCCGCTGTTGCCTTTATCTCGTCTTCCCACCTTTGAAACTGTCTACATCTCACTTTTTTTTTCTTTATGAAAAAAGAATTATATAAAAAAATCAAAAGGTTCTGCATTACATTACAGAAGTGATCTTTAAGTTTTGCTTTGACGACTCACCCGCCTGTCCTTATCCCAAAACCCTCCCCCTGGCTACGCCCCTGGACCAATGACCCAAGATGCCAACATTTAATAAAATAAGAACATATGTTTGAGGCATTAGTCAATGTATTTCCTTTGGGTTATTTCTTATTCGGCACAACTCTTTTCTTTATAATTTCGTGTGCCAAATAAAAGAATATCTATTCTTATTCTAGGGTCGTCTTCCAACACACTGAGACTTGAGCCAATTAAGAAAAGATTGTTTTCAGAATCGAACCATTATTCATAAAATATCTATGTTTGAATCTCAGCATAACACCAAACAGCTCAGCATGCTGGGCAATCATCCTTTCTGAACTCGTGAAATTTTGAGCGGTCACACAAGGCAGGGTAACATAACAATCACATTTATATTGAGTTTCGTTTCACGCCTATTGTAAGTCTTTATAAAAATCTCTACCTTCTATCAGCTGACATATTTTTTGTTGAATTCTACTAATCAAAACTTTTTAATCTAAATTTACACTTGTCAATCTACGTAAATGTCGACTTACCCTCTGGTTTAGGCTTGGAAATCGTCTCTTGCTTATCCTGCATATTCTTCAGATGTTCCGCAGTGAGCCTATGCTCGTCCAACTCGATTCTCGTTGGCATCTCCTTATGGCAGGACGTGCAAGTAGGATGCAGGTACTTCTTAAGCTTCCTATGCCCAACAGTGGTGCGGTGGATGGCGCCGTCGGCGGCATACATATCGCACATCGCGCAGTAGAAGTCGCGAGCTGGCTGCTGTCCGGTTTTGCGAGTGCGTTTCATTTCGCGGATCTGTTGAGAAAGATTAGGGTTGTTAGAATGCTGCGAATACAAAAACGAGGCCTGTCTTAATGCGGCTTCCTATAGATTGGTCTAGGCATAACGCGAATTAGTCAGACTAAGTTTTAGGCAGATCCTAACAAAAGAGCTTAAGCGTATTTACATAAATAAATTGGTTTTAATGGTTTTTCGGTTTGGTATGCTTGGGTTATGAACCGAGTCATAATATAAAACTTATACAACAATGCAAATAATATTGCTCAGTTGGAAGCTTACATATTTAACCTTTAAGATACTCCTTTATTATTTCCGCCATATAAAGTCCATAGCTTAAAGTAGGCCTTTCCCAATGACTTTCAGATTAGCCAATTAATAAATTTGCTATTGGTACTCCCAGGAATTTGTTTGTCAATTTGGGATGCATCATCATCTCAGCCTATTGCAGTCTACTGCTGGACGTAAGCCTCCCCCAAATTAATGAGTTAAAACATGTTTAATCAAATTAATTATACTTCTGATCCAATTAATGTTAATGTGACTGTAATAATATGCATATATTTTTAATCTTATTAATTTTTATATTTTCCTACACAATGTGTTTTGTTACCGGAATAAATGACTTATGACTTAAAAGCATGATCTCCTGCTTTATGCATTTATCCACTGCCAGCCATCTTCCTAAGGTCGTCGGTCTATCGAGCTGGGGGGCGTCCTACACCACGATTGCCAAGGCGTGGTCTCCACTCGATGACACGATTAGGAAAGCATTTCCTAAATTCAAGATATTTAAAATAGCTTGCTCTCACCTTGAACTCCTGGCGCATAGTGTCAGCTGTAAGCGCGTAGCTCTCAGCCGTCTTCTGCATCATAATGGCGTGAGCGCGCCCACTCAGATGGTTCTCGAACGAACGCCCGTCCCACATACTCTTGTTGCAAATGTGACACTTCAGCAGTTGCGGGCTGATGTCATCATAACGAGTCTTGGGCCCTTCCTTCTTCGTTTCCTTCTTTATTTCTTCCTCCTTTTCACCTTCGGTGGTAGCTTCGGTTTTTACCTCCGAATCACTGTGTTATAACTTAAGAGTTAGGGTTGTTTCGAATTGGTGATCGTGTATTTTGAAAGGTTGCTACTTATTTGAATACTGTGTGGTAGTATGTATATAATAACATAAAGAAATAAGTTAGAATTGACACAAATTTTGAAGTTGAAGGATAAAAGTGTAGTAACAATTAAAGTATTAATTTAATTGAGCCAATTTGAAGTGGTGGGTATATCAAACAAAGTTATATAGAATTGAGTAGGAAGTATTATACTATCGTACTAAAAGTAGTCCTGGCCAGCTCCATTTAACACATCTCTCACCAAAGTTGTCAAACATGATCAATTAATTATCTTTTGAACATGAAAGTTTGAAGTACATCTGTATATCATGTATTTTGGGAAGTAAATTAAAAATATTCTCCATGTTGAATCTTCAGATACCAGTCAATACAACACAGACTAAATGTCTATGGCGAAGAAGTTTTTTTTCAGAATCTTTTTGCACCTCTTCAGGTGAATGTTATGCCAATTTGGCTAAATTATGCAACAGGCCGGTGAACGTAAATGACTAAGTGTAAAACAGAAATAATGTACAGGGTGTGGCCACCAAAGTGACCGTTGAAACACGGTGTCATCACCGGAAGGAAACAATCAGCTCAGGGTTCCTTACCTCTCTTTGACAGGCTTAGCCTTAGAATCGGCCTCCTTTTTCGGGGAACTCTTGTTTTGTTGCCTTTGCCCATCATTGGGCCTGAATGGTTTACGATTGGTGTTGATACGCTCACCAGCGCGATTGTAATTGCCCGTACGCCGGAAATTACCCTGATTGCCCATCTAAAGGGAAGGTACCAGAATACAGTGTTAGTATGAAACGTTGGGCCGAAGCCAATTGAAGCACTGAAAACAATGGCTGAAGTTTATGTGGGGTTTGGAAACCTAAAGAGTTTGTCACACGTAAACAGTTACGCGTGCCAAATGAAAAGTCTCCATAGCTTGAAAGAAATCATGCACTGAAAACACAATGAAAAAATATTAAACCATTCTCAATTACATCTTTTTGAGACTCTTATAAAAAAGTTTACTTATAATTGAAATCTTATCCCAAGTGGGTTACTGTTTTAAAAAAATTGATATGTCAACAGCAATAAGCTCATTAGAACTTTTACGCTATAGTTTTAAGTATCAGTTTTTACAATTATTATGTAAAATGTACTACTTACCCTATTCGGAACATAACCACGATCATACCGACCCATATTGGGACCAAAGTCCCTTCTTATGGGCATATCGAGGAGAGACGGGACAGGGTTTTGGCGGGGTTGCAGCAAGTTGATGATGTTGCTGGCCAAAGCCAGGGTGGCTTCAGTGGAGCCCCCAGCAAGTGGGAGCAGGTTGGGTAAGCCTGCGCCGGGACCAGCTCCTTGCCAAGGGGAGACGCCGCTGCGGCCGAAGTTCTTGTTTCGATCGTTGCGACCGAAGTCCATGCGGCGACCGCTTTGCTGAGGTCTTCGGTTGGCCATTTTAGAGCTAACAATCAGAAATAAACGTTTAAATAAAATAGGTGTGTGTGTATCACGGACTGCAATAACACAATGCCGAATTAACTAAGTATGCACTAATAGAATTAAAAAACCACCATGACCGTGTGTCATGCTATTATTTCTATATGAACTTACGTTATAAGATGGTTCTTGTGAACAGGTTCTCAATAAATGACCTACGTGGTTTAGCTGACGTAAATAACAGTAAATTACGTGAGTAAGTAGGTACATGAGACTTTTGAGAAAATAATGGTATCGTGCGGACTCAAAATCGATACTACAAGATTTTTTTCTAGAAACTGTTAATGTTTACATTTGTTACATACCAGTGATTGGATAAGCAGAGTTAAACGTTGATTTCAACACTTTTTGCAGTTTTTTTACGTGAAAACAAGTAGTAAGAAGATCAGAAAAGAATTCGCGACAAAATGTCAGTCAATCAATGGGGGAAAGGAAAATGGCGACCGGCCGGCGTCCGTCCAAACTGGTCAAATAAACTATGTAAGACAGATCCGTCCTTAACGCTAGTTACACAGATAATAAAAAAGTCTTGTCGTCACTGACCTGACAAAAATATGGACAAGCAAGTTTTTTGTTATTACAACAAACAACCCCAAAGAATATTGTATAATCACAGAACAAGTACGGAGACTCGCTACTCTTTGAACACTTTTCTGTGTGTAAGTATAAATAATAATATAATACAATACAACCTTCAATGTTATAAATATGGTGTTATTTTATTTTATTTTATTTGCTAAACTTACAGTGATATTTTTTCAGATAATTATAAATATTTATCAACATCACATACACATTAGAATAGTTTGTTACGGGATTGCTACCATGTACCTTATTTTTGAGTTCCCGATAATCCCGTAACAAACTATTCTAATGTTAGTGACCATGAAAGTTTAAAACAATATATTATCACATACATTGCTCTGATCCTATGGTAAGTAGCTAAAGCACTTGTGTTATAGAAATCAGAAACAATGACCGTACCACAACACCCAGACCCGAGACCATATTATATAGAAAGGTTCGTTTTCTACATTGACCCGACCGGGGATCGAACCCGGAACCTCAGAGATGGCGACACCATATAGTCCGGCGTGTTCTCCTCTCTACTACGAAGGTCATTAATTACTACTTAAAAACTATACACCATTTTTCGCAAAGGTAAAATAAATACCTAATATGATGTTGGTGCTCAAAGTGTTGGTGAACCAAGGTATTTGTACATCATATAGCATAATTTGTATGCAGTTAGCTAGTGATTGTGTGTTCAGAAAGGTGACTGGCCTCTGGCTGGCCTCAGTCAGGGTAAGCCCGGCCGCGTATATGGCTTTCCGTTATCACCTCGCGGCCTCGTCCCCTCGATGTGAGACGACGTCGATACGCCTTTTCTGAGCGAAAACGTCTGGAAACCCGTATTCACCTGGACGTGCTAGATACGGCTTATCAGCTACTTCAAATACAAAATTCCCTAGAAACCTGTATTCACCACGTCAACTAAAGAGCGACGAGATAGATACGCGTTTTTGCGCGTGTTACCGTCCAATACTCGTAGTGAGCTCCTGGTGGTGACTGGTGACTGGTGAACACGGGTTTCTAGGAAATTTTGTATTTGAAGTAGCTGAAAAGCCGTATCAACCACGTCCCCGCGAGCGACCAGGTAAAAACGGGTTTCCAGACATTTTCGCTCAGAAAAGGCGTATCTATGTCGTCTTATATCTAGGAGACGAGGTGATAACGGAAAGCAATATACGCAGCTCGGCCCGGATTCATTCCGTGCGTGTCGCAGCGTCACTTAAGCAAAAAGGTCCTTTTTTGAACTGAATCTTGCGGATTCTAATGAATTCCGGACCTAGCTAGTTATAGTCCGCGAGAATAATAGTAGTAGTACGGCTCGATCTATACGCTGCCAGAATCCGTAAGCATCCGCAAGAATCCGTTCTAAAAACGAACTTATTGCTTAATTGATGGATTGAATCCGCGTTAACCCGGTCCGGTTTCCGGCTGGATATAGACCGAGCCTAATATATGCAGGGAAAGGTCCAATCTTGAGCTATATTTTGCATCCCTGGACTAGGTTATAGGGTTAATGGGAAAGTCTCAGGCAGGGCAAGTTTATAAATGGCACAACAGTAAACTTATTTTGTAATGTAAGTTTAAACTTGCCCTGCCTGAGACATCTACTGTGTAAATGGTCAGTGCCCAAACGTCATTTTGACAGATTCTATCACAGATTAGTCAGGTTTCTATTTCGAGATTTCGATTCGAGAATTTTCAGTGAATGTTTATGTTGTTCGGCGATTATAACTCTTAATACATAAACTTAAAGACTATTTTACAAAAAAAATCACAAAATTAACATGATGTCTGTCGCCTAACCCAACCGGTTGTTTGTCAAAAATTAATAATAATAACCTTGTGAGTGGAGAAAAATACCATTAATGCGAAGGACACAAATAAATCTTACGTTATTTTCAATCCAAGAAATCCCCGTTGCATAACGTTACGCTGCTAAAATAGGATTTACATAAAATGGAGGAGGTTGAAAAGGACAATGATAATGATTTTAAACGCTCCAAGGTAATTGTAAAAATTACTTGTATTTCATTATTTTTATTTCGTTTATCAACCTATTTTAAAAAGCATGTGTGGAACCCAATGCCCTTGAAGATCATGTTATATAAAAACATACAGGAATTTTGTGTTTATTTTCTGTAAATGTTATGGAATGCTTAGAATATTATTTTGAGATTGAATGCATGTTTCTGAATAAAGTCTTCCATTCTATTCTGTCATCTTTTGTGTTAAATATTCATATGCCAGCTGCGCTGGTGAGATAAGCTTGTACCACATCTAGCTGTAACATCAGTATTGTTTTAACCTTATCTCTATGAATAAATATTTTGAATCTTAACTTATTTCTCTTCTAGGATCGGAGTCCATCCCCTGGCGTCAAGTCGACAGCTGTAGTCAAGTACACAGCGTTTCAGAGCCCAGTGGGCTACGCTCGTTTGCAGTGTAACACCGACTTAAACCTGCCCCCTTCCAACTGGGGGGCCGCCATCGACTCCTATGGCTTGAAGCAAATTTTGACCGGCAGCACTGGGCTGTCTAGGTAAAGCTTCTACTTTTATTTAGAACATGGAAGTTTTGTTTGTGATTAAACCAGGTTTTAGCAAGAAAATAATATCAGTAGTTATAAAATCTGACTTGCAAAGAATTTATGGTTTGCTGCATAAATTTACTAACTCCGTAATTCTTGAATACGGACACATTAAAATTATGTATATACAAAAGGAAATCTGTTCTATGCACAGCCAAAAGCAATAGTAAGCATGTCAGCTATGCTTCAATGACACATAGTATTTAATTTACAAATACATGCCAGTTAGGAGGATAGAGAGAGAGTCACATTCTGTTGATTAATGTAATGATCCCTTGTTGATAATCTGTAAATCACTTATTGTTTTTGCACCTTTTGACTTTGAATGGACAACAGAGGGGCAAAACATTGGCAAAACATTCATAGTAAATGTTCTGTTAAGAAATACCTAAGGGATCGTCCAGAACTGGCGAATGCGCAGCTAACTCGCATGCAGTTACTACCCAAATATAGCCCACAAATTATCCCCAAGCAGTGGTAGGGAAAAAATATTATGACTTGTAAAAGTGCCTTTAATGGCCAATTTGCAGAAATAAATGATTTTGATTTTTGACTGCAATCGTTTGGTGCGCCTCTTTAGCGCAACGTATGCAAGGGTTGTAGTGCATTTCTAGGTGACTTTCCGGGTAGCTTACAGGTCGCACGCTCACGCGCATCTCACGAACAAAAAAACGCACGCGAGCTGCGCATACGCCAGATCTGGACGCTGCCTTATGACACCTAATGAAATTGTGTGCTTAAATGACCATTGTCCTTTAGAATGCTTTAAATAATAATAGATTAAGTTTTCACAATCAAACCAATTATCTAGCCCCAAACTAAACAAAGCTTGTACTATGGAGACTAGATAACGGATAAACATACTTAAAAAAGTTTATAAACATCCATGACTTAGGTACAAATGCTCATGCTCATCACACTTACATTTGCTCCTCGCGGGATTCGAACCCGCAACCGCCAGGCTTTGTAGTCCGGAGCGCGAATCACAACACCAGATGGTCGTTGGTTAAACCTGAAACCCTGGAAGGCGAATCAATGTGTAATGAATGTGGTATGCAGTTTCAGGATGGCGCATATGTTCCCGGACTGCGTGGGCGAGGTGGATGTCATATCCGGTGCGGAGTGCATCAAGAAGCTGCTGAAGCTGCCCTACCAGCCCAATGGCACGGTGAGGATGGCCTTCCATATTCATCATCATCATATCAGCCTATTGCAGTCCACTGCTTGACGTAAGCCTCCCCCAAAGAGCGCCAAAGAGCACGATTTCCCGCTTTTTCGTCCAGCCACTGCCAGCCATCTTCCTAAAGTCGTCGGTCCATCGGGCTAGCGGTCGTCCTACACTACGTTTGCCAAGGTGTGGTCTCCACTCGAAACCCCTTTACTCCACCTTTCATTGGTTCTGCGACTGATGTGGCCAGCCCACTGCCACTTAAGCTTGCTACATTTTTGGACTATGTCGGATTTTATCCCTTAACGAAATCCCAAGCATCGACCTTTCCATAGCTCGCTGAGTGACATGTAGTTCGTGGACCAGCTTTACTGTCATATTCCACGTTTCGGCTCTGTAGGTCATCAGCGGTAGGACGCACTGATCGAAAACCTTGCTCTTCAGGCACAATGCCTGAAGAGCAAGGTTTTGTGGCAGTGGCGACGATATTGTCATATTACAAATCTTTATTATCAGCCAACGGAAGTCAACTCTTGGATTACATCAATCGAAGATGACTTTCAAAGCCTAAAAGCGAGCACGCCGGACGTGTCGCCATCTCTGTGGTTCGATTCCTGGTCAGGTTAATGTAGGAAACGCAGTAATCTATATTGTCTCGGGTATGGGTGTTTTACCATTTCGTTATATGTTTGTTGTTTCTGATTTCTATAACACAAGTGCATTAGCTAGCAAAGTATGTAATATTTGTTTAGCACCATACATATACATTTTACCTTTTATTTTCTTATCACATTAGTCAGTTCCTAAATGGGCTCTTGCTTAGCATTACTCATGTAATATTGTTTTATATTTATTTTTATCACTGATCAAGTAATGGGATGTTAACACCATTCTTAGATAATTCTAAGACATCATTTATTAAAACTAACATTCTTGTAAATTTTTGTTTTTAGCAATTCCATGCAAGGTTTAATTGAAGACAAATAACACTTGAAAAAAAATCATCGACCTACCTGAGGTCGATGATTTTTTTCAAGTGTTATTTATCTTTAACTAACATCCTATTTTGTACCTAATTACCTAGTAGGACGATATCGTTTGTTAGGAAAATCAGATTTTTGATAGCTTCGAAATCAATAAAAAGTAAGGTAGTTGATTTAGGTAAACAGTGAAGTCATAGTTCGATATCGCCATACAAATTATATGGAAGAGGTGCGTTTTGACAGCTCATAAAATGTATGTCAATTGATTGGTTGTGTCAACTAACCTATTACTATAAATAATTATAAATATTGGACAACATCACATACATTGCTCTGATTATAACGTAAGTAGCTAAAGCACTTGTGTTTTACAAACCAGAAACAACGACGGTACCACAACACCCAGACCCGAAACAATATAGAAAAGATCGTTTTCTACATTGACCCCACCGGGTATCTCTGAGATGGCGACGCCATAGGCGGCGTACTTGCCTCTCGGCTACGGAGGTCGTCTATAAGCAAGAATAAACACAATGCGCCACATATCGAGATAAATGCGGAGTGTGCTTCCCTATTAGTGTATTGCTTGGACTCTGACTTCATCATCATCATCACCAGCCTATATCAGTCCACTGCTGGACACAGGCCTCTCCAAAAGGAGGATTTTGCCATAATCGCCACGCTTGGCAGGCGGGTTGGCGATCGCAGTTTGGCCAATGGTGGAGAGGAGACGCTGCTGCCCGTCTTCTTGTGGCGGTTCTCCTGTAGTCGCCTCTTACGACACCCATAGGAAGAGAAGGGGTGGTGCAATTTTTTTAACTTCACTGACTGGACTCTGACTTATGTTTATTTATTTAATATCACGCAGGTAAGCATGATCAGAGACACGAGAAAAGTTGACTAGAATAATTATACAGTGGTACCCCAGACATGGCAAAAAAAGCAAAGGTCGACAGAGCAAGCGTTGGGAGCACGCAATAAGGAAAGTGGCTGGGACAGCGTGAACCCGAATAGCGAAAAATAGAGTGGAATGGAAATCTTTAGAGGAGTTCTATGTCGGAAGACAAGCTGACGAAACAACATACAGTTAAAAATAATAGTGTAAAACATTTTAACAGCAATAAAGGCTATTTTATTTATTTCAGGTGAGCATGATAGTCCACCGCATCGAGAACACGCTACTGCTAGATGACTTCGACGTGTACAATTACCTCATGAAGTCGGAGTGGTCCTGGCTGAAGGACTTCTTCTACGAGAACGTTCTGAAGACCATGTCGGAACAGGTAAGAACAAGATGCATGTAGCATTAAGACCTTTGGGGTCGTTCATAAATCACGTGACGTTTGTAGCACCTTTTTCACGCCCCCTCCCCCATGGTAATCACCAGCCTATATCAGTCCACTGCTGGACACAGGCCTCTCCAAAAGGAGGATTTTGCCATAATCGCCACGCTTGGCAGGCGGGTTGGCGATCGCAGTTTGGCCAAAGGTGGGGAGGAGACGCTGCTGCCCGTCTTCTTGTGGCGGTTCTTCTGTAGTCGCCTCTTACGACACCCATAGGAAGAGTAGGGGTGGTGCAATTCTTTTATCGTGCCGGCACCACACGACACCCCCATGGTAATACGTGGTGAGATTTCTGATTTTAGACTACCCCTGTTCGTGTATAATTTTTGGTACAAGCAACCGCTTTTAGCTTTGGAAATCGCGCATTCAAAGACAAAATAAATAAACGTGATTATCTCTTTACAAAACCGACAATGCCCCCCCGAATATTGTGTAGCAACCCTTAAATACCGGGTTATTTTTGGACCACCGCCATATTTTTTCACGTCATCCTATTGAAGTAGCACATCAAATTTATGAAATCAAAAACATTTGTTTTACCCGACTGCTAAACGAGGGTTATGTTTTTATAACCTTTTGCTCCTATTTTTCCAATCACAAAATAAAATTATTGTCATTTTATTTTTTTCTTTTATTTTATTTGAAGAGTACACAGACAGATTACAGTCTTAACTTGCTTATAACTAAAAAGAGTTCTCAGATATAGACTAAACTGTAGTCCAAAAATAGTGTACCTAACATGATTTTAAATATCGAAGCGTAGTGTATATTATAAGTTAAAATAAGATTTTACAAAAATAAACTAGTAATCAGAATCAAAACAGCATGCTACACAAAGCATATTAGTCACAATTCAAGGGTGATTGAGAATACTTGTTCGTGTACCATTCGTTTGTTCGTACGTTCTGTGACAACTAACGTGTCGCACGCAGGCGCGGCGTGTCAAGCGCTAGGGTGATCAAACGCGCCTAGGAATTTAGGATTTAATAAAATGTCTCTGTAATTTCCGGTATAACTTACAGGGTGTACAAAAGAATAGGACACTCCTTAAAACCACGTGATCAGCTGGTCATATACAACAACTTTTCCTATGTGAGCAACATCGATATCGTGATTTCATTTTCAGATGCTCCATACATTATCATCGAGGTATGCGTGTAAGTTTGTATGGAGAAGCTGAATTTTTTTTATTGATTTCGATGTTGCTTCCATAGAAAGTTTTTTAACAAAAACAAATATTTTTTTTACCATTTTTGTTTTAATTACTTTCATCATCATTATCATCACCAGCCTATATCAGTCCACTGCTGGACACAGGCCTCTCCAAAAGGAGGATTTTGCCATAAACGCCCTGCTTGGCTTAATTACTTTTTGATTAAATTTCAATTTTGGTGGAATATCCACCAGTAATCCTGTACACCTTTCCCCCAGGAACGTATGTCGCTGACGCTGGCTCCCGTGGCGAGCTCGGCGCTGCTCACGCACAAGTTCCTGTCGCACAGCGTCGCCTCCGCGCCCGCCGCGCCGCGGCCGCCGCCTACCGCGCCCGTCGCCATCACCGGTAACTTACACTATAGGATTTTATAGTACTTAGTGGTACTTAATTGTACCTAATAGTACTTAAAGGTACTCAATTGTAACTAATTGTACTTAATAGTACTCAATGGTACTCAATATTACTTAAAGGAGGATTTTACAGTACTTAGTGGTACTTAATTGTACCTAATAGTACTTAAAGGTACTCAACTGTAACTAATTGTACTTAATTAGTCTTCAATGGTACTCAATATTACTTAAAGTATTTAAGTATGTACTTTATTTATGTACCTAATAGTACTCCAATAGTACTTCAAGGTACTCAAATGTAACTAATTGTACTTAATAGTACTTAATGGTACTCAATTTTACTTAAAGGTACTCAATTGTACTTATTTACTTAATAGTACTCAATTGTACCTAATTGTACTTTAATAGTACCCTTAGTACTCAAGTAGTACCCAATAGTACTGAATAGTACTCCTTAGTGCACAGCGTGGCCTCGGAACCCCGCCGCCGGCGCCCGTCGATATCACTGGTAACTGATACTTTATAGGATTTTTTAGTACTTATTTTTTAATCTATATCATTCCACTGCTGGGCAAAGGTCTCCCCCAAACTTTTAGTACTTAATAGTGTCTAATAGTACTCAAATAGTACCCAATACTACAAAGTACACAGCGTGGCCTGCCCCCCTGCCTCGCCGCGCCTTCGGTACGCGGTATATGTATAGCGTGGTAACTGATTAATACTTAGTACTCAATAGTACTGAATCTTCGGTTTTCGGTTTCGGTTTTAGAACTTTATTTGTCACTAAGAATAACAATAATTCACCTTCTGAGAAAACATTACACATTTCACATAAAAATAAACTAATATTAACACAGCGAGCGCACAGCTAATATTATTTAAATACATATTAAGTTCTAGTAGTTATTTTTATCTAAAACGTCCGTAGCTAAACGTATCTCCAGTGTCCAGCTCATGTAAAAAATATTCTCATGAAAAAAGGGTATTATACTGTTATAGATTATTTAAATGATAAAAATGTTTGGATATAAATACTGCCTTGCTCGCACAGGTGCATTTATCTTGTAATTTAATATTTTGTTATGTATATTTAAAACTTTTTAAAAGAGGCTGACAATAGTGACCGAGTTTCTTGCGCTGCTTCTTCTCGGCGCTAGCCCAAACTTGTCCCGAAGCAGTGGTAGGGAATAAAATAACAATGGGACGTGTAAAAGTGCTTAGTTTAAGCCTATTTGCAAAAATAAATTGGTTTTATTGGTTTTTATTTATTGTCTTTCCGACGTCCCGTTTACGAGACATCCTGTATAGGCCGTAATATTCGATCACTGAAGCTAGTTGTCCCACAGGCCCGTACCTACCGGAGCCGGAGCCCCGGGCCGACGAGCCGCCCACAGACCATCTCTACAACCGCAACGTGCACTGGACGTTCGAGGATATACACATGTTGATAGGTAAGTCATGGATATAGCTAAGGTTACCTACATGGTTACAAAACGTGTTTGCAAGCCAGCATGTAGTAGTCATCATCATCAGACTGAAATATTTAATAAAAACACATTTTATTTTTGTTCAGTCAAAAACGGTTCTGGTATAGAAAAATTTACTGTCCGTCCCCGTACATAGTAATTTCCTTGATACTGGTCAGGACCAATTCAGAAAACGAAGTTATAAAAAAATGCGTCTGGCAAAATTCATTGTCTGGTAAGTACCTTGTAACTCGTAACACGAGGATGTAATTTCTTACTTCGAGATTTTCTGTATGTAATTTCTTATTTCTTACTTCGTTGTATGGCGTATATTTACGTATAAAATTTATAACTTCAAATGCACAATATCTCTTAGGATATGACACAGCTGCCAAAATGCAGTATCTTTCCTTTTGGAATAAACATTGAAATCTCAAAAAATCTATTCCATTTTTTTTGTCTCAAAGTCGAGCCCTCATAAAAAGTTCTTTTAGAGTAGCTGCATCATCCTAAAAGATTTTCCGTATTTGTAGTCACACGTTGAATTTAAAATGTTATAAAATATTCACAGGAAGCGACCTCCCGATATTCGGTGACAAAGATCGCCCATGTGTGAGTCTTCGTCTAAGAGACGCGAGAGAACCTATTAACGTCTTAACCGGCATCGACTACTGGCTAGACAACTTAATGTGCAACGTCCCCGAAGTGTTAATGTGCTACCATCTCGACGGAATCGTCCAGAAATACGAACCGATGAAGACCGAAGAACTGCCTAATATGGAGAACTCAAAATTCTCACCGAAAGTGATAAGGAATGTGGCGCAGAATATCTTGTCGTTTCTGAAATCGAATGCGACGAAAGCGGGCCATACGTATTGGCTGTTCAAAGGGCCGCATGATGACGTCGTCAAACTATACGATCTGACGTCACTGTGTCCGGATACGGTGGACAGTCCGTTTACGAGTCCGGTTGGGATGTTGCTGTATAGAGTTGCAAGGTTAGTGGGTTTGTAAGTCATTATCATTTCAGCCATAGGACGTCCTCTGCTGAACATAGGCCTCCCCCAGTGTATAGTCCCCCTAGCCTCCATCCAGCGGCTTCCTGCAACCTTTACCAGGCCACAGCAACTACATGTGATCCACGGACGGCCTTTAAAGCAGAAGGGCAAAACTTACAATACCGTTAAATGACTTGTGTTTATAAACATGAACGCTAGGCCGTTTGGAAGGTGGATGAAACTGATTGCATGCAGTTGAAATGAGAATAGCAATAAGCATAAGAATATCAATAATATAATAAGAATAAGCTTGCCGTTCCCAATTTCAGACTGCATAAAGTGGATAATTCGTTTATGGGAAAATGTATTCGCTTTTTTAATAAATTACCAGCGTCTATAGTAGAACTGCCCCTGTTAAAATTTAAATTGCACATTAAAACAACTTTAATGAAAAAAGAATATTGTACTGTAAATGATTGTATAAATGATAAAAATATTTGGAAATAAATACTGCCCTGCTCGCACAGGTACATTTATCTTGTAATGTTTAATATAAACTATTTAAAAAGAGGCTGATAATAGTGACCGAGTTTCTTGCGCTACTTCTTCTCGGCGCTAGCCCAAAATTGTCCCGAATGATGGTAGGGAAAAAAATATTGGGACGTGTAAAAGCGCTTAGTTTAAGCCTATTTACAGAACTAAATTGGTTTTAATGGTTTTAATATTGAGATTAATGTGTGGATTGACTAGCATGGACAAGATAAGGAATTAATAAATTATAGGAAGTATGAAAGTAGCTCCTGTAATTGAAAAGATGAAAGGAAACTAATAGTCTTGGTACAGAACATGTGATGAAAAGGGAAGAAAGTTACGTATGAAGCAGAGCGTATTAATAGGTAGAGAAGTAGAAATCGACCTAAGAATAGATGGATGGATGGTATATGAGTGAATGATTCGATGACAAGTGACCGGATCGCATGGAGAAGAAAAACATACGGCGCTGACCCCTGATTACCTGGTAGCAAAGCAGGCAAATGATCATCATAATATTTTCACTTTGTAGGAACATGCGTCTAGCCAACCGGTCGGAACACGTCAAGCAGTTGCTCGAACATGCTATAGAGCTGTTAAAAGCAGAGCGCTACCCGCAGATAGTGGCGTCTTCTCATTACATGTTGGCCGACCTGTACGTGCCGGCCGCTACTAACCCTGCTAGTCCAGACTTTAAGGGTAAGTGAGGCATATTTACCTGGGTATTTACCCATATACGTAGAATACCCACGTTATTTGAGCGCTACCCGCAGGTAGTGGCGTCTACTCACTACACGCTGGCCGAATTGTATGTGCCGGCCGCTACTAACCCCGCTAGTCCTGACTTTAAGGGTAACTAAGCCATTTTAACCTTGGTATTTACCCGAGAATCGTTACCCACGCTATTTGAGCGCTGCTACCCGTTAATAGTGGCGTCTTCTCACTACATGTTGGCCGACTTGCACGTGCCGGCCGCTACTAACTCCGCTAGTCCTGACTTCAAGGGTGAGTGGAACATTTTTACCTGGGTATTTACCCGAAAATACACAGAATACCCACGCTATTTGAGCGCTATCCACAGATAGTGGCGTCTTCTCACTACATGCTGGCTGACTTGTACGTGCCGGCCGCTACTAACCCCGCTAGTCCAGACTTTAAGGGTAAGTAAGCCATATTAACCTTGGTATTTACCCAAGAAACGTTACCCACGCTATTTGAGTGCTGCTACCCGTTAATAGTGGCGTCTTCTCACTATATGTTGTCCGACTTGCACGTGCCGGCCGCTACTAACCCCGCTGGTCCAGACTTTAAGGGTAAGTGAGGCATATTTACCTGGGTATTTACCCAAGATACGTAGAATACCCAAGCTATTTGAGTGCTACCCGCATAGTAATGTCTTCTTACTACATGTTGGCCGAATTGTACGTGCCGGCCGCTACTAACCCCGCTAGTCCCGACTTTAAGGGTAAGTGAGCTATATTTACCTGGGTATTTACCCAAGATACGTAGTATACCCACGCTATTTGAGCGCTACCAGCAGATAGTGGCGTCTACTCACTAAATGCTGGCCGACTTGTACGTGCCGTCCGCTACCAATCCCGCTAGTCCAGACTTGAGCCATTCATACCTGGGTATTTACCCAAGGTATTTAGAATACCAACGCTATTTATTTATTTATACTTATTTATTCGAGCGTTAACCGCTTAGTGCCGTCTTCTCACTACATGCTGGCCGATTGGTACGTGCTGGCCTAATATCTTAATTTTATTTATCCGCAATATATTTCTCAAACATCAATTGTTACAAATCAAATCAAATCAAAAATATTTATTTGTAAAAAAAGATTGGTATATGGCTTATAAAATACATTGTTATTCTTATGAATGTAAGAAACAATAAAACCTACTGACTGCAAAGAACAGTTACCAAAATACATCGCCACACACTCCATCCAACCAAATGCTACGCAGTACAGTAGTTGAAACCAGTGAATTTGGTGCGTGTACCCTCCGTATAAGTAATTACTGTGCTACGGCAGAGTATCATTCCCGGCCTCAACAGCTAACAACCGGTTACAGGCTTATCTACTAATGACCCAGCGTGTGACACCTTTATTGTAAAAGTAATACTGATCATTTTGCTTAGAGCCGATGTAGCGAACAACTTTGTCAGCAAGTGTGCGCTTACTTCGTGCATAGTATAACCAGAGCAATGAGACAAATTGTTGTATAAAGTTTGACTATTTACCATACACAATTTGAACGCTAGAAGTAAAGTAAATTATTATTCTTTAAAATTAATTTAAAATTCAGTTACAGTATTTACATAAATACTTAAGTGCTCAAGGCAGCAGTGATATCTGTATCTTATTCGTCTTTAGCGAGAGCGTAGAGAGTCTTACTTGTGTCTGTGGTCTTTATTATTAAAAAACCAACCAACGTAAGAAGAAAATATCTGTAAAATAGAAAACACGATTTCATTACAAACCTGTAATTTGTTAACAGAAGAAACCCTAGATTCGGACAACGAAGATCCAGATTTCGCGAAGTACGCTCAAGAACAATGCGAAGAGGATGTGTTCGAGAGAGATGACAAATCGAAAGACAATGACGAGTCAAATGACAAACCTACGGGTGGGAGCGAAACAGAACATATGCCGGAGAAGGAGAGTGAGAGAGACGACACTAACTCGCTCGCGGTTCAGAGCAGAGGGCTGGCTTTGAGAGATATCGGTGATCGTGTTAGGGGCAGTACTGGGGTAAGTTTATATTAGCAAGAAGAGCTTATGAATTAAATATTATGGTCATATTAGGGCATTAGTTTTATTTCGAGGTAGGCAGCGATACTTGCTTAAAAGTTTTATCGATAAAAATCAGTGGTTTTCACAAATGACACACATTTATAAGTTATAATTACCTACCACCTACCTCATTTTATTAACCAGGTTGGCACTGCCTTTTTGCCTATATGCACCGCACACGCCTGATTAGGAGCGATTTATAATGAATGAGATACGTTTCATTCGCTTCGCTTGCGATGTTATATTTAAAAGTAAGTTTAGCCTGTTTAGTCACTTAAAAAAAAGATTATGATTATCAATTTTCTTATTACTTAACTGTGAACGCATTAAAGTGACAAATATAACTTATTTTGGCCCCCAAAAATAAGTAATACTGTTTTAAACGTTGTTGTCATCTTATGTTACATTCTATCGTCGTAAAACTAGCTGTCAAAATGGGCTTCCTTCAGTGACTTTATCGGTTATACTCATAGCATATCTTAACAGCTGACCTTATCCTTTTAGAAAAAATAAACTTTACTGCAATCAAAATCTTAATTTTTACTTTGAAAATGAATTTCCGTAATAGGCTAGTTGACACCACCAATCAATTGACATACTTTTTATGAGCTGTCAAAACCTAATAATTTGTATGGCGATATCGGATTATGACGTCACTATCCGATAAACTCAACTGCCTTACTTTTTTACGATTTTAAAGCAATCAAAAATCAGTTTGCCTCTTAAATGAAATTGTACTGAGTTATTAGCCCTAAAATAAAGTGTCTGTTTTAATAAATGATGCCTTAGAATTATTTATGAATGGGGTCAACATCCCTATTATCGACCACATACCCTATATAGCTGCATTTCGGACCATCTTTCTATGAAACTAGTTAGTTTTTGATTTACATATATTTCACGAGCTTATATTATATCCTCCAGTGAGTCTAATATAAGCTGTAATGTTGATGATCATGATGATGATTATCTATGTTATTTCTAGGAGAATAAACGGAAAACAAGTATGACTGGAAGATTGGGGACTGCGCCCCCCGACCGCTGTGGCGGAGCCCTGAAACACGCTCTGAAAGGGTTGTTGGCGTTGCACAACGTCACCATAGACAAATGCAAGGTACGTAATCTGTGGGTATAACCACAAAATACTACATTGTATTGTAGGCTATTCGATATTTATATCCTTATACTACGAATGCTGAAACAATGCTCGAAAGTTAAAACTCCATATTGGCATTATGTTAATATATTATTACGTCATGCTGCAAAACTTTGGTCCACTTCAATCAAGTTGGTTGATTCGGTGGAGGGTAGTCGAACGAAAAGCATGGTCGATCTGTTTTATTAATTGTTTTTATTTATCATTTTTATTTATCATTTAATTACCCCTCAATGTTCCACTGCACCTATCAGTAACTATGTCTATGTCTGTATATACAAGGTGTAACAGAATTATTGCACATCCTCTTAAGGGCTGATTCTGGTGCTCAAATGCAACAACTGTTACTACGGGACCAACATCGAAATCGCAAAAATAATTCACCTCCCCATACAAAATCGCCGATCGGCTGACTCAGTTTGTATGAAGAAGTCAATTTTTTTTTTTTGAGAATTCGATGTTGGTCTTATATTAAAAGTTGTTGTATTTGAGCACCAGAATCAGCCCTTAAGAGGATGTACATTAATTCTGTTACACCTTGTATATATTTATGTTTTTATTACCCTTAGGAAGTAGAACGCGAACGTCTAAAACAGCAAATCATAATCGAGGAACAGCATCCCAAAATGGCGAATCCATACGAACCGATATCGATGATATACGAACCTATATCAAAAAAGGGTGAATCAAAAGAACACTCGTCAAGGAGTCGACGAAGAAAACGGGAACGGAAATCATCGGACAAAACCGGCAATTGTTTAATCGAGACGAATTCAAACATCGATAAAAATGCGATACTCATTCGGAAAGAAAAGAAACTGTTTCCTACATGGCATGAGCCGGGGAGAGACGATAATTTCGCGTGGAAACTCCACTTGAAGACACTTTTGTATGAAAAGATATGTCTAGCGTACGCTACGTTAGCTGAGTATAGCTACTCAAACGAGCAATACGGATTCTCCTTGAAGTATATTGACATGGCTAGCAAATGCCAGAAGCTGTTGAGCAATATGATTATTAAGAGTCGGGTTGTGGATGCAAGCTGTCTTATAGGTAAGTGCATTAGTTGTAAGTCGTACGGCTGTTCGAGATTATTTTTAGGAAACTTAAACAGCAATATTATCAATTTTTTTCACAGTAGCAAACAATTAACCGCCTTACTTATAAACGTTGATTAAATTTAAGACACTGCTGAACAGCTTATTAAAAAATATCTTTACTCATAAACGCTAATTAAAGTTAATCATCTTCTAGTGACCTCGTAACTGGCTGTCAAAAAAAGCAGCATCGTACCCTTGTTTAAAATTTAATTACCGAAATGGCGTCGCAGCAACAGCTGTTTTCTGTCTAGCTAGCTGTCATCTAGGGGGGACCCCCGTACCGCCACAACCGCTATGTCCCTGTATTTTAAATATGTATTATCTTTGAAAATATTTATTTAAATTACATGCTGTAAAAGGCTATATTGATCTATACTAAATGCACAATGTATTGAAGGTACTTAATTGTATAAGGATTAATGCTGTATTGCTTAAAATCGCTTCGTAAATAATCTAATATTTCTCAAAAAAAGTAGAGCATATAAATGGTTATTGTGGGCTATCCCTAAAAGATAGACATATACCATCACGGACGTTTTTGTAGACCATTTTATGGTGTACAATACTGTAGTAGATTATTTTGATCTATCTCTTAGGGCTCAGCCAGCGTTTGCAATGTAAGCGCAAAAAATGAGTTTATTTACGATATCACATTAGAAACCCTAAAGTGATCAGTGTTTCTCTACTTTATTATGCATGTATTATACATATGAACCTTTCTCTTGAATCACTCTATATTTAAAAAAAAACGCTTTGAAATCCGTTGCGTAGTTTTAAAGATCTAAGCATACGTAGGAGGGACAGACAGACAGTGGAAAGCGAATTTGTTTTACACTAAGTAGTGATATCTATATAATAAATAAATAAATAAATAAATATCAGACAAAATCAAATACATTGTTCTGATCCTAAGGTAAGTAAGTAGTTAAAGCACTTGTGTTATAGAGATCAGAAACAACGACGGTACAACAACACCCAGACCGGAGAAAATAAAGAAAAGTTCGTTTTCTACATTGACCCGACCGGGAATCGAACCTGGAACCTCAGTGATGGCGTCGCCATATAGTCCGGCGTGCTCGCCTCTCGGCTACGGAGGTCGTCATTATATGTTTATTAATATCTTCCTACAGGTAGGCTAGGCGACAACTACTTCCAGCTTAGCAAGAACTGGCACCGCCTAGAGCAGTTCAAGAAGCAGTTCGAAACCGACCACGATATCGACGTCAAACTTCGTCTGGAGATCGAAAACGACATGGCAGAAGAAGTGGACGGCGACGTGGGGGATGAGTTCGATTTGGGTACGTATTTGTCATGTTTAATTCAATTCAATTCATTTAATAACCATGTCGATACATCACATTACATTTGTACGTCAAAGTTTACAATTTTATATCTTTTATTACATTGCCAGAGAATTTATTACGAAAACTTGAAAATTATATAAAAAAACCGGACAAGTGCGAGTCGGACTCGCGCACGAAGGGTTCCGTACCAATATCTATGAAAACAGCAAAAAAAAAATGTTGTTGTGTGGGAGCCCCCTTAAATATTTATTGTATTCTGCTTTTTAGTATTTGTTGTTATAGCGGCAACAGAAATACATCATCTGTGAAAATTTCAACTCTAACTATCACGGTTCATCAGATACAACCTGATGACAGACGGACAGACTGACAGACAGACAGACAGACGGACAGCAGAGCCTTAGTTATAGGGTTCCGTACCCAAAGGGTAACGGCAACATAAAATAATATGTCAATGGGAATTTAAATTATGTGTGCAAGTCAGAAAATGAACATTACATATACTCGTTACTATTATAGAAAGCATGATTAAGAAAAAAAGCCTTGATCACTTGTTCGAACGCATTAAGAGGAAGTCTTATAATTTCTACGGGGGGATTTGTTATTAATACTGTCGAACCGACAATGCCTTACCGGCAAGCGCAGCGTGGGACGTCCACCCACAAGGTGGGCAGACGACCTAATAAAGGTTGCAGGAAGCCGCTGGATGCAGGCCGCTTCCAACCGGCCGATCTGGAACTCACTGTTGGACCTATGTTCAGCAGTGGACGTCCTGTGGCTGAAATGGTGATGATGATGATGATGATGAAGCAGTTCAGGAAGGACCGCGACATCGAAGGCTCGAGTTTCAGAGCGAAATTTTCATTCCACTAAAACTTAACTCAGTCTGGACCGATTTGGATTATTATTCATTGTGTTCGTAATTGCAACGAAAAATGTTTTTAGATTCAAATATTTTGATTGTGCAAATGTCGTTTGTCAGCTAAATACGTATTTATATACTTGTTCCAGATCTGACCTGGCCAGCGAACGAGACAGAAGCTATGCTGTCGTCCTGCTCTTTCTACCGACGGGGTATCGACGCGGCCGGAGACAAGCGAAGCGAGTTGTTGCGACGACTGGCGTCCGTCAACAACGAGCTAGCCGTCAGATACATGAACACGGCGCAACGTGAGTATACAATATCGATTGAGTGTTTCTAACTAACGGTTTGTATGGATCAAAGTCATTTATTCAGTAGAACTAGCGGTACGGATGTTGAGCGCTTGGCGATAGATGCGCAAAAGACTGTTACGGTTACGTGATTGGCTAATAGCACAAAATATAAAAAATACAGAAGGTCCACTCCCGCCGTTCTCGAAAACAACTGCCTACATTGAGCTGACTACCTAGGGTTCCTATTCTGATATGTTAGGGAATTTTTTAAAGCCCATTTCTGCTGAATGTGTAATGAAATGAATGATTGATCGCTATCAGAACTTATCTTTACCTTTACTACTTACTTTACTAACAAGAGAAAACCTAGACCTAGTTTTATATACCTTTTAATATTATTTGGAAATTGAAGAACACGTAATCACAATTTTGTGTTGTATTCAAACATCCAAACACACTGCAGCAGTAATAAAAACGCTTATCCATTTTTTGCACGTAACAGGGATCAATGCGTAGTAAATTGTCGTGAGTGACAGCTCGCTGATGTTCTGGCCCAGATCGTCCGAGATGGCGTGTAAACGCAATTGTCAATGTGTGCGTAACGATATGACGCTTTGTTCCGAGTGGACTATCTGTCTAGCGCGCCGCCGCTTTACGTAATTTGTGCTAATAGTGCGACGCGCCTGCACCGCCAGCCGTGATTGGTTGATAGCTCCGCACACACGCGTCTCTGATATGATGCTCGTTTCCTAAGGTGCGCAAAGCGATCCTCATTCTTTGCCCCAGCGCTTCATATAGGTGGCGGAAACTGTACAACTGGAGCTACCAATGACATACAAATATCTTTATTAACAAACCATTTGCACAATTTACAAACACCAGGGACCCTGCTATAGGAAAACCTGTGGCAACATTTAGACAGCCATCAGTTATCATAGACAGTATGTGACAGTTCTTCCGTCAAAAACATCTCTTTTTTTTTTTTTTTTTTTTTTTTTTTATTTGAGATGGGCTTACTCTTGACCCCAATCTTGCTCTAGAGCATAGATGGGATCTACGATAGAGCGAGCTTGCCCAGAAGATGCCTATTCACTCTGGACTTAAAGAGAGTCAGGTTATATGCACTCGGAAATACAGACGCAGGCAGGGAATTCCAATCCTTAGCTGTGCGCATTATAAAAGATGATGAGAAGCGCTTAGTGCGGGTTATGGGTATATCAACTAAGAACGGATGGTAGCCGGCCGTGCGTCTGGATGTCCGATGGAAGAAAGGTGACGGTGGTATGAGTTCATGCAGCTCATGAGCACACTCTCCGAAGTACAATCTATCTCTAGCTTATCAAAGCTGTTTATTTTTCCAATCACAAAATTCATTTACTTATCCCCGAAGAAATCTACGCAAAATACGCCGAAGAGCCTGACCAGAAGGCGGACAAAGCTAAGGCACTCTTCAAACAATTCACATCGCTATCCCGCAAGTCGGCGGAGTGCCTCAGCGAAG
The DNA here is from genome assembly GCA_950371115.1 of Anania fuscalis. Lineage (NCBI taxonomy): Eukaryota > Metazoa > Arthropoda > Insecta > Lepidoptera > Crambidae > Anania > Anania fuscalis. The sequence goes on along the minus strand of OX493348.1, from coordinate 9,967,609 downwards.
CGACGGGCTTGTTCGAGCGCGTCAACGACGTGCCTAACTTGGCGCTACTGTACTGCAATAAGGCGAGATACCTGCGGTTCAGGGCGCATTGCAGCCAAGGGGAGTTTGGGTGAGTGTACTTATACTATTCACACAGGTCTGTTTTATCCAGAAGTCCCTCTAGAATCGCCATTGACGGAAGAAGAAAATGCGATGTGGTATGTGCCTAACTTGGCGTTACTATACTGCAATAAGGTAAAATATCTGCGGTTCAGGGCGCATTGCAGCCAAGTGGAGTTTGGGTGAGTCATTATCATCATCATTTTAGCCATAAAAATACTTCATCTTACAATTATTTGCCAAATCAGGCTCTGTTGTACTGGAATAAGATGAGGTATCTGCGGTTTAGGGGAACTTGGATGGAGTCGAGGCGAGTTTGGGTTAGTCATCATCATCATTTCAGCCATAGGACATCACACACACGCACACACACACACACACATACACTCATACGCGCGCGCTCACGCACACGCACACTTAAACAGTTCACATCCCTATCTCGCAAGTCGGCGGAGTGCCTCAGCGAAGCGACGGGCTTGTTCGAGCGCGTCAACGACGTGCCTAACCTGGCGCTACTGTACTGCAATAAGGCGAGATACCTGCGGTTCAGGGCGCATTGCAGCCAAGGGGAGTTTGGGTGAGTGTGCTTATACTATTTACACAGGTCTATCTTTTTCTAATAGCATCCAATAGCAACTTGGCGCTTCTATACTAAACGAACGAACGAAGAATGAACGAAGCGACGAGCTTGTTCGAGCGCGTAAACGACGTGTCTAACCTGGCGCTACTGTACTGCAATAAGGCGACATACCTGCGGTTCAAAGCGCATTGCAGCCAAAGGGGGGTTTGGGTGAGTCATCATCATTTCAGCCATAAACGTAACATAGGTTGATCGTAAATAGGCCTCCCCCAGTGACTTACAGATGGGCCGGTTAAAAGTGGCCAAAGGGCTCCCCCAGTGGCTACCAGATTATTCGGTTACGCGTGGTCTGCATCCAGCAACTTCCTGCAATTTCTACCAGGTTGTCTGTCCACCTTGTCGGTGGACGTCCTACCCTGCACTTGCCGGTAAGTACTTTTCATTCATTCTAGTACCATTCTGCCCCCATGGGTCCTCAGTTCTACGTGCTATGCTTGGGTAAGTGTGATCTAAATAGTCTGTAGAAAGTACATATGGTCACAGGATTAGTTTATTCTTTAATGAGATGCCTGATTTGGCATTGCTGTACTGCAACAAGGTGAGGTATTTGCTAATTCTCGTCTCTATCCTATATTGACTTTTTTATATTAACTCGGGTTTGGGTGTTGTGGTACCGTCGTTGTTTCTGATTCTCTATAACACTAGTGCTTTCGCTATTTACCATAGGATAAGAGCAATGTATGTGATGTTGTCCAATATTTATTTATTTATCATAACAATGTATTCATTTGTCAACAGTGTAGAGAAACGAAGCCTCTACAGCCAAGCTGAAGAGCTCTACATGGAAGCCCTGAAACTCCTTGGCCCTCGCGAGAGCTGTGGAGCTACTTCAATATGGGAGCTCGTGTCGTGGGAGCTGTCCTGCCATCTGTACACGAGAGCTGTGCTGATGCAGGACGAGCCTGGATCTTATGCGTTGGTAAGGATACATCTTGTGACTTCAGAAAATAAGGGGTCTTCCATTGCCTTAACTATAAAATGCTTTTGTTTCCAAAGATAGTTTCATGAAATTTTGGTTGCATAATATAGTAAGTCGATTCATATAGAAAACGAAAAAGAACGTAATATTTTTGTATGTTCAATTTATTTCTGTTTGTAATTGTGCTTATGTGTCAAATAAATGTTTTCTTTTCTATTCTAAATACCCTAATTTTTGTGTTCAATGGAGCTATGCCTTGTAACTTGTAAAAACTACTCAACGGATTCTGATAAAACTTGACAGTAATGTAGCTTACACACCAAAATAACAATTAGCAGAGATTTTGTGTTATATGTCCATTATATGAATGAAGACCATGCGAACGAAGCCGCGGGCAACAGGCCAGCTCGTAATAACATAAATAATTGGGATTTGGACACCAATCATGGCAATCATAAATAATTCTAAGATATCATTTATTAAATGGGACACCTTATTTTAGGCCCGATAACCTGGAACATTATCATTTATTGGAATAATTTTATTTTTGTTTGCTTCAAAATCAATAAAAAGTTAGGCAGTTGAAGCCGGTAAACAATGACGTCACAGCTTGCTATCGCCATACAAATTATAAAGCAGAGGCACATGAGTAAAGAAACGGAACAGAGACAAAGCTTCTAAAGAGCTAGCAAAATTTATACCTATTTTGGTAGGGTTGGCACAATTAAATAAATTTAAAATATAAATGTTCTTTTTTTCTCATTTTTTATTAAAATAGGTTATTTTTTTTACAAATTACATACTCTAAATATTTTCTTTTATTACTTTTGGTTTTTAATAATTTGTTGTGGCTTTTAATCGAATGATAAATTCTAAATCTAATACAAAGTTTTTTCAAATAATCTATGGGAAATAATCGCATGGCATATGAAATGTACAATCTTGCAAACGTGCTAATATGTCATTATCAATATTAACAATTTGTACATGAAGATCAAAATATTCGCAAAATTGTTGTACAAGCAATTCAACAAATGCAATAAAATTGTCAGGAGGTATTATCACACACAGTACAATGTACAACCATATTTACAACACTTTTTAAATACTAAAACAAAAATATTACTACGTATTATGTGAGAAACTCGATAACAAAAACAAAACACGCACGACATTCGAGCGTCGTGTCACGCCTGCAAGCCCTGAGATTGACCACTGGCTGATCTAGTTTGAAGCGGTTTCGGCTCATACGTGACAAGCGGCCAGTGGACACGCACACAAACGCGTTGCACTTGTAGTGATGTACCTATCACAGCGCATTCGTATGTAGCTTTGTCTCTGTTCCGTTTCTTTACTCATGTGGCAGAGGTGCGTTTTGACAGCACATTAAAAGTATGTCAATTGATTGGTGGTGTCAACTAGCCTATTCTTTGCAGGAAGTTACAGAAGTGGCAGAAGCGTTTAAACACGCGCTCAAGTACTGCCTACTCAGTCCCGGCCCGCGACAATACTTATACCAGTTCCGAGCTGCGATGATCTACCACCGCCTCGGATCGCTGTACCATTCGCAATACAGGTAATTTATACTTTATAACTAAAACTTATGATAACGGGTCTAAACGCGACGTATTATATTTTAAAAATATACTTTAGTATGCTAAAGTACTTAACTATGCACCACAGCATGTGCTTATGGAATGCGGCAACGTGGCAGAACAACGGGCACGAATTCTCCAATCGCCAGGATCACTCCCTGAAAAGGTTGCTGACCTTCTGGGATGATCTTGGCTGGTTGGAGTAAAGAAAAAGATGCAGCACACACAATGGCCCAATCAAGAGGCTAAGTGCGGGAACAGCCCAGCTAAAACAAACAAACAAAAAATGCACTATACCCCTTTTGGACATCAAAATAAGGATGCGCCTGTTATTTAAGGGAACTTTAAAACATAACTACGTGGTCTTTTTGAATGAACCAAAAACAGATTTTAAAATTGACCACTTCATGAAATGTTCTTCCATTTTAAATAATAGTATTTCATAAAATGGCCAAATAAAACTGGTTATGAAGTAAAACGTTCCTAATTAAGCTAATAAAATAAACTAAATAACCTGCAAAATTATGTTTCGACCTCTTCTTGAGGTTGAGCTCGTTTTTCGAGTGACTTTAACAAAAATCGCCTAGCTTGGTATCTTAACGTCAATTGACTTCACTTTTATTTTCAGTTTACGCATTAGTAGTTACTTTAGAATGGAATAATTGTTATTGTAATAAAGCATCACATAACTAAAGCAACATCAGCTGGTGGATAATGTAACGATTTTACGATATGATCACTAATGTTTGACCATATTGTGAAGTAGTCATGCGTTAAATTGTTAATGTCGTCCGCTAAATATTTATTAATCTGGCCAGACCACATCATGATGTCGCCATCAGGTACTGTTCTATATAATGAATTTCCACTATTTTTCTAACGTCGGGGTCGTTACTAAAAACCAACTTCGTTATGGCTTGGGATGTCACGAAAAATGCTGAACAATTCTGGTTTGTAATTATGCTTATGCGTGTCAAATAAAAGTTTAATATTTCATTTTATAAAATTGGATTGGTCACATCATGAAGTGATCAATTTTACGATCTGGCCATGATATATACATGCAAAGTCTATAGGGATGTTTATTCTTAATTTTTCCCTAATTCAAAGCGTTTTTGAATACTTAATAACAGTTTTCATTTCTTTGTTATTCGTCATAGAATAACGACCGAAGAGGGTCCAAAACGTCGCACGTTGCTGAGCGCGACGCGGCACAACTACGCGCAGGCGGCGCTCACGTTCGCGCGGCTCGAGGACGCCGCCATGTTCCTCACCGTGCAGATGGAGCACGTCGCCGTGCTGGAGGCCAGGGCGCAATGTGAGTATCCATTGTCATTACAGCTTTAGGAGGTTCATTCATCAGCGTTACGGCCATAGGGAGTGTCCTGCTGCTGAACAAAGCTCCCTCCCCTATGACTTCTCATCGCCATTTGAGATATGGGATATGCACTGCAGGAAATACCCCCCTACCCAATGACTTGCAATCATTATTATGCCCCCATTTTCAGCAAAAAGACGGCCAATGCTGAACGAATATAGCCCATCATCATCATCATTTTAGTCACAGGACGTCCACTGCTGAATATAGCCCTATTATCACTTTTTAGTCACAGGAGGTTCGTTGCCGAACAAGCCTTCCCAACCATTTTAGCCATAGGAGGTTCATCTTCCCACCATCATTACAGTTATAGGACGTTAAATGCTGCATCCCTCCCCCAATGACTTCCTATCATCAGCGTGACGAGCATTGCAGTTCATTGAACCCCCCCCATAACCTGCTATCATCATCATGTCGTCTACTACTGAACATAGGCGTCGTAAACGCCTAGGCGCGCTCACGTTCGCGCGGCTCGAGGACGCCGCCATGTTCCTCACCGTGCAGATGGAGCACGTCGCCGTGCTGGAGGCCAGGGCGCAATGTGAGTATCCATTGTCATTACAGCTTTAGGAGGTTCATTCATCAGCGTTACGGCCATAGGGAGTGTCCTGCTGCTGAACAAAGCTCCCTCCCCTATGACTTCTCATCGCCATTTGAGATATGGGATTGGCACTGCAGGAAATACCCCCCTACCCAATGAATTGCAATCATCATTATGACCCCCCCATTTTGAGCAAAAAGATGGCCAATGCTGAACGAATATAGCCCATCATAATAATTTTAGTCACATGAGGTTCATTACTGAACATGCCTTCCCAACCTTTTTGGCCATATAGGTGGTTTATTGCTGAAGATAGCTCCTCCCTGCCAATGACTTCCCATCCACTAGTGAACTCAGCCCAAATTCCTTCTCATTATCATTACTATTTCATCCATGGGAGGTTCATTGCTATAAACAGTCCGGCCCCAATGACGTCCCATCATCTAGTGAACAAAGCCCTACAATGACTTAACATAGCCCCCCTTCATTCCGCAAATGACCCGCTATCATCATCGTGACGTCTGCTACTGAACATAGGCGTCGCATTATTTGAGCAGTTCCTCACCGTGCAGATGGAGCACGTCGCTGTGCTAAAGGCCAGAGCGTAATGTGAGTACTACTTGTAATAACCTCATCATCATTGCAGGTATAGGGAGCTGAGTGCTGAACAAAGCCTCGTGCGCAGGACTTCCCACCATCATCATTTCAGCTATAGGACACATATTTCAGGCATAGGAGTTTTATTGCTAAACATTGGATGGTGGATTGCCATCATCATGATGTCTACTGCTGAAAACAAGTCCACATAACATGCATTGGTGAACTCAACCCCAATAGCTTCTCATTATCATCATTAATTCATCCATAGCAGGTTCATTGCTAAAAACAGCTACCTACCAATGACTACCCATTATCTAGTGAACACAGCCCCGCAATGGCTGAACATAGCGCCCCCCCATCCCTTCAATTACTTGCCATCATCATCATAACGACCGAAGAGGGTCCCACCAAGCGTCGCACATGGAGCACGTCGCTGTGCTGGAGGCTAGAGCGCAATGTAAGTACCGCTTATTATATCCTCATCATCATTATCAGACTTCCCACCATCATCATTTCAGCTATAGGACGTCCACTGTTGAACATAGCCCTATTGTCATCATTTCAGCCATAGGGGGTACAATGCTGAACATACTCCCCCCACGACTATCATCATTATGAGCCATAGGATGTCTACTGCTGAACGAACATAGTCCCATCGTCATTACTTTAGTCACAGGACGCCTACTGCGGAACAAAGCCCCATCATCATCATTTCAGCTATAGATATTTCATTGCTGAAGATAGCCCCTCCTCCCAATGACTTCCCACAATCATTAGGGCGTGCACTTCACATCATAACAAAGATATTACACTGAAAATAACCTCCCCCAAAAGCTTCCCATCATAATCGTGACGAGCATTGCTGTACATAGCCCCCACACCCCCCTTGATGATTTGCAACATCATCATGGCTTCAACCCACCTCAATGACTTGCTATCATCTCATCACGGCGTGAATATGCTCCCCAATGAATGCCCAGCATCACCTTATTATGACTACAAGTAGTAATCATTGTTTAAACTGCAATTTTTGTTCCAGTGACGCCGAATCTCAAGCTAAAGTCTCTTCAAACCGCGATCCAACTCCTCCGACAGTGCCACTCTATCATGCAGCTCATCAGGGATCGGGAACCTGACCAGAAGGAGCAACCGAAACCAGAAGACGGAGACGAGAAATCAATGAAAAACGAACACAGCCTTCTAGGCTTATACGAGAACAGACTACACTATATACTGAAGAGTATAATACAGTATTGCAGATCTAAAAGTAACAAGGATTACGAGAAAATGACAGATATGTACAAGAAATTGTATTGCGCTAGTTTGAGAATTAAAAAAGACAATGACATCAGACTGTATGCGGGTAGTGTGTGCGATGTGATGACTGCTATGGATCAAATAGAGAAGGAATTTGAGTAACACTGACTAATAAGTTTGACATTGTTAACCATTTAATGATAATTTTAAATAAGTAAGGTTTAGACACTGGCCTTACAACACTCCTCCACCAATCCGCACCGGGCCCGCGTGGTGGAGTATGGCCCAAACCACCTCATAGTTGAGGTGAGGCCTGTGCCCTGCAGTGGGACGTATATAGGCATACTTTACTTTTTTAGGGTGAATTTGGACCTGTAAAGTGCATCCGATTATCCGATGTCTACTGATGATAACACACTAATTGCCATCTTTAATGTAAGAAAAATAACATCTATGTGTGAGAAACTAAACAAAGAATATTGACATGGGCAACTTCCAGAACACCCAGATACGAACCAATTTAGAAAAAAAATGGTCTTCTGGATTGAAATGAAACGTGTATCTTAATACAATGCAACTAAAATTGTAAATTATTGCGTGTTTTTGACTGTGAATGAGAAATGTAATGTGTGATGTTACAATGAAGACTGATGTAAGTAATTAATTCCTAATAAATATAAGTTAGAAAATTTATTAAACAAATGTTTTAAATTATTTTGAAATTTTATTACAACAGCCAGAAATAAAGTAAGTAACCAGCGCGGCAGAGTTGTTTTCGCGAAAATTTCTGACTTAAGGCATTAACACCACCCAAGTGCCTAAAATCTCGAATATGAAAATCAAATTGTCAGAATACCTGTTACTTGAATCTAAAAATTTTAAATACGATATGCTAGAAGAGGAATTAATAAACATTTTGATATGAATAATTTTGATTTTCCGTTAAGTCCCTTGGATTAAAACATGCACAAAAAAGTGTCTATTTTTTCATAAATTGCAAATGTTCTCTTAAACGGCACAAGCTATTTCATTACTGTTTTCACACAAAACAAGATTTTGGAAATATACATCGTATGAATTGAGAGTTTTATTTGAAAATTCTCGTTAAAGGCAATAATTTAATAAAAAACATGTTTTTCCGATGTTTAGAGGTCATCCGCACGCGCGAAATTGTAAGGGCGCGACGCGTCAAGGTCATTCAAGCGTGTTAAGGCCATAACCTATCAAGCGGCAAAGACCGCCTGGCCGCTCAGTAACAATAAAATTTTCATTGTGTCTTTTGACCTTCGCCTGACAGGTTAGGAATGAATTCAAATAGGAATGAATTCTCAAAGGTGTGGTGGAGAAGTGTAAAGCAAAATTTTTATACAAAATTATTAAAAAAATCACCGCAACGATTTTTATATACAGGGTATCCCAAAATTAGCGCACTGAGACCGCCCGAGGTAGATAGGCCCAAAAAGAGTCAAACAATCCTATGTCAGTATATTTTTTTCTCTATGCCTATGTCCATAGAAGCTTCATGAGTATTGAGATGTTTTGGAATCTGCATAGTATATGAAAGTTTTTAAAGGTACCTATCTTACATAATGATTTATGTTTTTTTTTCACAGTTTTCGGTCCTAATTTTGGGATGACGTGTATATTAAGAAAACCTACTACTAAAAAACTACTATCTATTAAAAAAGAAAAACGTATCTGCACCTACATAAAGGAGTAGGTACTGAAATGAAAGCAAAATTGTCTCACATTGTAAAGGTTTAGGCGGGAAAGCGTTATCGCCCGAAACAATATTATTTAATTGTTACAATTATATTGTGACACTTTGTTAAATAAGTGTTAGCAATTTCCTCCAGGAGGTGCTGAAACCCTCATTCTGCTGTCACACGATTTATCGTCTTAGCCTATTGCAGTCCACTGCTAGACGTAGGTAAGTCAACCCCAAAGAGCGCCAAAGAGCACATCTCCGGCGTTTTTCATCCATCCACTGCCAGTCATCTTCCTAAGGTCGTCGGTCCATCGAGCTGGGGGGCGTCCTTTACTACGTTTGCCTAGGCCCCTTGTTGGTCGTGGTACAACTCGTCAGTTCACCTATGTGTACCACGAACAATTTTCTTTGTTGGTGGTCTACCTCTCCTTTCATTAAAAATTATCATAAAAACGTATGGTTCTTGGTTCACCTGTGAAAAATCTAAAAGTTAATAACAAAAAAAAAATACAAAAAAAATACACCGTCTTCATAAAACTAAAAAGGTTACGAAACTAAAATTTTATTTTTACTTTTTTAGTTTTATGAAGACGGTGTAATATTTTTGTAATTTTTTTTTGTTTAAACTATGATTTTTCCGAGTGTTATATTAGGTAGGGGAAAAAGTCTTTTCGCATTATAGTATGTATGAACATGTAATAAAATCTATTTGGCTGTACTATTTGTATCTGGCTGGTTTTGGTATCATTAAAAGTTTAAATTTTAAAGAAGATAATTCCAAATTCAAATTAGGAAAATGTGTGTTTTTCATTTATTTTTCGCACTGTCAAGATGAGTGAATCTAATGAAGAAATTCGATAAATTTTAAATTTTTACCACAAAAAGGAAAAATGCATCGTAAGCCGCGAAAAATATTTTCGATGTTTATGGACCTAGTGCAGTCTGTGAGAGTAGCACAAATTTGGTTTAAGCGTTTTCAATCCGGAAATTTTGATGTTAAAGATGTACGTCGCTCTGGTCGCCACCAACCACATGTCGCGGTATTTTGATCAGAAGCCCCAAAATTTCTATAGCAATGGGATCGTGTCCTTACCTACAAGATGGCAAAAAGTTATCGAAAAAAATGGTACTACATACTTAAGTTAAATGTAAATAAACGATATTAAAAATGTTTTGAATTTTCTTAAAAAACGCGAAGAAACTTTTTCCCCAATCTATAATAAAAAAAGTTTTTATTTTATTTTTAGTACGATTTTTATTGGTTTTTTGATGTTTTTTTTTTAAAGTGTTAAATCAATTTCGATAAAATTAATATGGGACCGTCTCGAAAGTGAATTCTTTCGAATTGAAAATCGGCCCACAATTAACGGAGAAATCGGTGTACATAAAATATATATATCGGGTGTAAAAAAAGGGCTTAACGAAGCCGAATACCACATATTCTACATATTATTACGATCATTTTTTTCCTTTACACTATACCTGGGAAATGACGGGTTACCGAGTTATTGACAGTCAAAGTTACAATTTTTTTTCAATTTTTTTTTACAAAATTGACTTCTGTTTGATAATACTAAACTTTTTCACAAAGAAACATGATCCGCTTAGACACACAGGCATAGTCTGTCGCCTGCGCGCTATACATTGCGGGTTAGAAATAAGTTATTATTTTTTATATCCAAAAATAAAAGTCATTTCCCAGCAATATTTTTTTTTGCATTCTACTTGGTGTTTTGTATAGAATTCGTTGTTTAAGGCTTCGTTAAGCCTTTTTTTACACCCTGTATACACAGTCGAACATAGAACGTCCTCCTTTTTTGAACGCAGTTAATTACACATCTCTTTTCTAGGAGATAGTGTCATAATGCCCATAAGTATAATGACATTTGAATTAAATTAAATTGTATGATATGGTAATTATATTAAATGAAAATGATGCAGTTTTTACATTAAATGGTATTACCCTAGGTCATGCAATTGAATATTTAAGATAAAAAATAAATAACAAAATTATATGTGGTACCTACATTTTATTGAGTACATAGTTGATCGGAGACATATTATAACATATTCTTAATAAAAAATTTTTTTTTGGAAAAAAAGGTAAACCGAGCAACTAGAAAGCCTAAAATAATATTTAAACATAACTGTATTGCAGGCCACAGGCAGTACTCGGTCTTCGCCACATTGAGTTTCAGACCGCCTTTCGTAAGCAATCACTAAAAAAAACATTCTCTATATTCTGGTCGTTAGAGAGTTTTACCTTCCATCATCACCTTACCTAAAAACCTGAATGAATACAACTATCGTTCTTTAAGTACCTATAATATTGAAAGAATTATCCTCAAACTCCTAACCGTTGCATTGAGGAGTTATATCTTTCATCACTAGCTCATCAAAATACACACCACCGGACGCAAATACTTAATGCATTTAGAAAATAAAATAAATGAAACACGTAATACGTGCATATAAAATTTAAAAGTTGCCCTCGATTTTCCTGGGATTCCATCATCAGATCCTGATTTGGTGCCAATGGAACCACAAGGGAAGCACCAGCTCTCGAATAAAAAAGAATCATCAAAATCGGTTCACCCAGTCGAAAGTTTGAGGTAACATATAAAAACAATTCAACATCACATTTCTTTTTTTATATTCGGAACACCTCCAAAATGTACAGCCATTCGTGAACTGCTTCACTTTATAGTACTGGCTAGTATTATTCATTCTCTATGGTACTGGTAACTATCGTGTAATAGGACTGTGCCTCCTTTTCTAGATATATAGCACAAGTCATTCATATTTAATTAATATTCCAACTGGCTTACAACATAAATTATTTTATTTTCGCGTCACGTATTAATATTCTTCTCGCAAATATTTAGGCATTGACAACATATGTATTTATTACAAGTCATTACCACTGATCAAATAATACCATAACTAGCATAAATTATAAATAAAAAGGTAACATTTGTGCAGTAATTAAAGAAAGAGGTCACACATAAACCAGTAAAGTGAACCACTTAGAGCATTCAATGGTTGAATGCTCTAAGGTAAACCACGAACAAAAAACAAAAAATTGTTCGTGGCCCACATTGGTGAACTGACAAAGTGTACCACGACCAACAAGGGGCCTAGGCGCGGTCTATAAAAACAATTTATTTTTGCAAAACGCTTTAACTAAGCGTTTTTACACGTCCCAATTATTTTTTTCTGCTGCTACTGCTTTGGGACAAATTTGGCCTATTTGGTCTGCACTCGAGAACCAGTTTACTCCACCTATCATCGGTTCTGTGAAAAAATGTGTCGCAAGAGGAGTCGTTTATAATACCTACTCGTATATACCACTATCAGCACTTCACTATCTTACTAAGTTAATAACATAATAGTGCTAATTCCGTTCAGCCATAACAAAAAATTATACACACACACTTGCAATATTTTTTTATGCATTTTTAACGTCATCGATACGGAACACTTATCTCTTAAAACAGTTTGTATACCTATTCAGTTTAAGGAAAGTCGCCGAAAGTCAAACTTGTCCCAAAACTCGCAGCAATGGAGGCATCTGTGGTGAAACCTGAGCAGCTTTGGCGGCAATATGTAATAGCTGGAATTGGTATGTACAGAGTTTTATCTAATAATGCTTACATAGAATAAACAAGGATTTAATTTGTCAATTTTAACTATATATTAGGGGGCGATTCTACCAACTTACGGTTTATGACCTTTATTTTTCTCAAAAGAATTACAAATAATTCACGTCTAAATTTATAACAAATAACAAACTGGATGCGGCATGTTGGTCGAAATAATTGTTGACTTAGCTTCCGTTTTTATATGTTAATCTTTGTATTTTATTTTTATATTCTTTTGTTATGTTTTACATTAGTATTTGATTTAATTTACAAGTACATATTTTTGTTATTGTGTTTGATATTAGCATACACAATTTATTATTTATATCTCGTTTTGCACGTAGATTTTGAGCAGGAAGACAAAAATGTTGCGTATTTTATTTATTATGTTAGGTACTTTACTTAATTTATTGAACATTCTCATACCTCTGGATTCTTAATCTGCAACTTCAAAAAAGCAAATGAAAAATTAACTTCCATCTGACGACCTCCGTAGCCGAGAGGCGAGCACGCCGTACTTTAAATGGCGCCGCCATCTCTGAGGTTCCGGGTTCGATCCCCGGTCGGGTCAATGTAGAAAACGAACTTTTCTATATTGGCTCGGGTCTTGTTGTTGTGGTACCGTCGTTGTTTCCGATTTCTATAACACAAGTGCTTTAGCTACTTACCTTAGGATCAGAGCAATTTATGTTATGTTGTCCAATATTATATTATATTATTATAACTATACTAAACCGCAGAACTGACATTTTGTATAAACAGAGGTATATTTCAAACAAATCAAATCAAAATCATTTATTTGCCAGAATATGGTTACAATGTGTTCTTAAAATAATATTAATATCCAACATATTCTATCGCCAGCGTCGTGCAAATTTTAACAATAATCCATCTACATAATTTTTAATAACTATGAATAATTTAATTTATTTTTGGAGGAAAAAGATAAAAGATGTTATCTTTTCCGGTCCAGAGTTCAAAATAAATAAAAGATAATAGCTTACATAAAAGGTTTACAATGTCAACCTAAATTATATTGCAAATGTCAAATCTTATCATTCAAAAATTCATTGATTGTTTAATACATCTTTTCCTTTAAAAAATGAAATAATTTATTCTTAAATTTAGTAAAAGGTAATTCTTTTAGGTCGTTCGAAAATTTATTTAATACATTTATGGTCATACAATAAGCATTTTTTGGGTAGAGTAATATATAAGTCAATGGGTAGAGCACTAATCTTTGTGGTGGAATAGACAGGTTATCTGGTTTTCTACCTCTGTATCCCAAAAAGTCTTTATTTTTTCCAAACAAGTAGTTGTGCTTTTTAGCAAAGATCATGACCTCAAAAATATACAGGCATGGTTGTGGCAAAATGCCTAGAGCTCTGAACAAAGGTTTACAGCTGTCTAGATAATGTGCTCCACATATCGATCTGATACACTTTTTTTGAACCCTAAAGCACAAATTACGTACATTGTCGTAATCGTTTGTACCTTTGGTCCACGAAACCTCAGGCATCCGCCAGCCTTTATTAGGGATGCGCATAAATAAAGTTTTTTAGGGTATGCGAATAATATGTAATGCATCTTTAAAAAGGTTAAAAAAAGGTTATATCAACCAGTGTCGGGCATTGGTTTAATTTCGAGATGGGCAGTAGATACTTACAGTCAGTGGTTTTCATCAATAACACACTTGTAAGTACAGGTACTGTCTACCTCATTTTATTTACCAGATAGGCACTGCCTAATTGCCTATATGCACCGCAGGCCCACAACCAATACTCTGATTATCCACAGCGAGTCTCGCAGTGTCCTCTGGAGGGTTCGCCATGGGCTGGACCTCCCCTGTGAACGTGATACTGGCCGACCCGGAGCTAACCCCGCTGCCTGAGCCCATGACAACAGATCAAGGTGCCTGGATCGGCTCCTTATTAACTATAGGAGGTGCAATAGGTAAGATCAGCATCATTTTCAGCAGACGGTTCTTTATTTTAAATACATATTGGACGACATCACTAAGGTAAGTAGCTAAAGCACTTGTGTCATAGAAATCAGAAACAACGACGACAACACCTAGACCCGGTGCAGTATAGAAAAGTTTGTTTTCTACATTGACCCGACCGGGAATCGAACCAGGGACTTCAGAGATGGCAACGTCAAGTCCGGCGTACTCGCCTGTCCGCTACGGAGGTCATGGTAGTAGTAGTCGTGCTTTCTGCTAGTAGTGGTTTGCACACAGAACTACAAAGCCAGAAGGTTCATCATTATCATCATTTCAACAACAGGACGTCCACTGATGAACATACATATATAGGCCTCTATATGACTTAAAGATTGGCCGGTTGGAAGCGGCCTGCATCCAGCGGCTTCTTGCAAGTTTGCAACCTTTACCAGGTCGTCTGTCCACCTTTTGCCGGTTTTTGGCCTCCATTTCAGAACCTTTCTGCCCCATCGGCCGTCAGTTCTACGTGTTATGTGCCCCACCTACTGCCACTAGCTTCCTAATCCGTCGGGCCATGTCAGCGACTTTTGTTCGTTCACTGTTCATTTCCGATTCGATCTCGCAAAGAAACACCGAGCATTCCTCTCCATTTTGAGCTTCCTTATAATCATAGTGAGAAGGTGGCGGGTCCAAATCCTGCAAAGTGTGTAGTGTCATTCATCATCATCAAAATTATCCCATGTCAATCGACTGCTAAGGTATGTTAAGATTGCATATTAAAAAAGGAATTGTATTACTATATTATAATTGCGAAAGTTTGTAAGAATGGATGTTTGTTCCTCTTTTACGCAAAAACTACTGAATGGACTTGGATAAAATTTTTCACACATATAGAATATGATCTGGATTAACATATAGGATACTTTTTATCCCGTTAAATGTTCCAGTGGCATATATTGAATAAACTAAAGACCACGCGAGCGAAGTCGCATTCTGAAGCAGTAGGGGATCAAAACGCAAAAAACACACCAAAAGTCATAGTCTCCAAAAAGCATTTAACATAACTCTGCTACGAAGCAGATAATGTTAGGGGGTCCACGCACGTTACAAACCTAAGTCAATTTACAAATATCGTATGACTAAAGCCGGGTATCAAACCCGGGATCCTTTGCATTTCACTTGAATCACAACGTTACTAAGTCATTCGGGTTATGTATTATTTTACTCTACACAAATAAAAAAAAATTGTAAAAAGTAAATTTTATTCTAAATCGTCGAATTACGTCAACAAACATATATGTTCTTTGTGTAACTTACAAATTTTGACATTGAAATAATCTAGGCCAGATTATCTAAATCCAGATGCAATCATCATTCGGAAGTGCACTCAGATATAATGAAATTTTCATCCAAGGAGACTTACTTATCGCAACTGTCTGATTATAAACGACTATCTAGCTAGATAATCGCATCCTCTGTTACGTACCTTACCCTTGAATAATGTCTAACACCGGGTTCCTAAAATTGTACTATTCGTAAGTGATCAGCAACTGATCGTATTGGCATAGAGAAAGATTAATACTAGGTATTGGTGTCAAAAGTAACGAGCCGGTATAGTCGTTCCCATAGACTTAGCATTCGGTACATTCTATATCTATGGTCGTTTCTATAAAATTTTACGAAGCGTTATTTATAGGAACGCTTTTGAGTATGTCAAGTTGACAATTCCTACCATCCGTTAGCAAAACCAATCGTTTCTCCGATATAGCGTAGTATTATTTGATCAGTGTACTAAAGTATGGTCAGAACTAAGAATCGATCGAAACGAATTTTGGCTTGTGAAATCGTTCAACATAAATTTTACAATACTACTTATTAGATGTAACTGTCGCTCCACCTAATCGGAAGGCGCGGTGATTTTCTTTTCTTATGTATTTGCGATAATTACATGTTGCAATAACCTGAAAGCCTACTAGGAAAATATTTCGTTCGTTCGTACGTAACAACCTATTAGGCCTCGTCCTGGCGCCAGCGGGGGGAGCGGGCGGCGCGGGCGTCGGCGCGCGCGTCTTGATCAAAATTCATAGATTTGTGTGAAGCTGTTCTCGACGGCAGCGGTGCGGGCGGTGCGGGCGGCGCCGGCGGCGCGGGCGTCGAGCGTCTAGCGAGCGGCGACCGCGAGTTATATTAATCGTAGTGACGTTCTGCTTTATGGGTTTACACATTCCTTCGCCCACAATATCTCGTATATTATAAAAGAACTGCTACAGAAAATATCACGTCGCAGTACCGACATCGCGTATACTTCTGACAC
Organism: Anania fuscalis; assembly: GCA_950371115.1. Lineage (NCBI taxonomy): Eukaryota > Metazoa > Arthropoda > Insecta > Lepidoptera > Crambidae > Anania > Anania fuscalis. The sequence continues at coordinate 9,950,975 of OX493348.1, read as the reverse complement.
GTCACTTCGCCGCAACATAAAGAGCGATCGCTGCCGCTGGCGTCGTGATCAACCACGTACACCGCCCCCACCGCCCGCACCGCCCGCTCCGCCCGCTGGCGTCCAGGACGAGGCCTTAAGGCCAGGTATTCCTGCCCGCGCAACTGATAGGGTCTGCCGAGCCGCCGCGCTCGCGAGTTTCGTAGGTATTTAAACATAGTAATTAAGAAAATCATTTTATCGAGTCAAACTCTGCGAATTTGTCTATAAATATTTAGTGGCTATATATAGTACTTTTGTGACTTATCTTTGTCGACGAATGGTTGGCTGAGATCGGTATTATTCCGTGGAGCTGTTTCTGAGTCTATAAGTCCAGATTTTCCTGCCTTTCAATAATATTGAGACTTTTATCAAATAAATTGAAGGGGTGAGCTTTTTGTCAATCATACTTGCCGTATGTCAATCATAATATTTTGTCGATCATAATAAATAAATAAATATTGGACAACATCACATACATTGCCACTTGTGTTATAGAAATCAGAAACAACGACGGTACCACAACACCCAGACCCGAGCCAATATAGAAAAGTTCGTTTTTTACATTGTCCCGACCGGGGATCGAACTCGGAACCTCAGAGATAGTCCGGCGTGCTCACTTCTCGGCTACGAAGGTCGTCCGTTACTACGGACATAGAGAAAGAATTATACTACGTAACTACGGAGATGAAGTTGTGATTCTTCGGATTTAGAGTAGAAATATTGTCTGAGTATGTTTTGTTATGTCAATAAGCCCTCGCCCTCCTTTAGACCTAGGCAAGGTAAGCCTTTGTATGCAAGACTTAGGATGACGTTTTCTGTATTTTGTCAGTGTTGTATTAATGGTTCGCTGTCTGTTTGTTTGATAGGATCCCAAAAGAGTAAGTTAGGATTGGGACAGTAAATATATTTATAGCCTTTACAATGTTTTTTTTTAAAGATAATTATTCCTTCCCTATCATGTTTTATCAGCCTTTGAATTTTTGTTGTAGATCCATTTTAAATTTGTTTCTGATTTTTTTTTAATTGGTGAAATCTTAAATATTTGTAAGTTGAGTTCTCATCCATCAATGTTTTTGGCTGTTTCAAGTGTGTTTGTGTTTTGTTCTAGTTTTCCACGATTAATAGAATGACGGCCGATAGGGCAGAAAGGTTCTGGAATGGAGGCCACGTACCGGCAAGTGCAAAATCAAAATCAAATCAAAATCATTTATTTCTGTAAATTGGCCATAAAAGGCACTTTTACATGTCCCATTTTTTTTTGTTGTGGGCTAGTGCACAGAAGAAGCAGCGCAAGAAACTCGGTCACTATTGTCAGCCTCTTTTCAAAATAAATAAATATTTTACAAGATTCGTTGTGAGTTAAGCAGTTTTAAATACACACATTTTTATAATTTATATAATCACTAACGGTGTAATAGCCCTTTTTCATTAGAGTCCTTTTAACATGCAATTTGAATTCATATACAAGCATTTCAACAATGGAATGTGGTAATTTATTAAAAAAACGAATACAATTGTCTATGAAAGAACTTCCTACCTTGTGCAATCTAAACATTGGAACGGCAAGTTTATCTTTATGCCTGGTAAAATATTCATATATGTCATTTTTCTTAGTAAACAAGTGCAGATTTTTGCGAACATATATATATTATATATGCAGGTCGTTTCCGACCGGCCGATCTGGAAGTCAATGGGGGAGGCCTATGTTCAGCAGTGGACGTCCTGTGGCTGAAATAATAATGATGATTATTTATCTCATTCCAGGACCTTTCATCGGGGGTTTCGCTGCGTCTACCATCGGACGCAAGTGGGCGCTCCTCAGCACCGCCATCCCATTCTTCACTGGTTGGTTCCTCGTAGCTTTAGCCACCAACGTCGGGTTCATATACGCTGCAAGACTTTTCTGGGGCGTTGGGGGAGGAATGATCTGTACCATCACACCGATGTACTGCGCTGAGGTGGCCACGGTGGGTACCAATCGATAGCATGCTAGTTTTATGATAAGTATTTTTTTTCACAGGGCTGAGGGTTTTTACACTCACTCGATAGGAAAATGCTGTGGGCCACAGCATTTTTATATTTAGTGTGAAGTGTGGACAATCATGATTTTGTCGTTTAGCATTCCTAGATAATACCTTTAATCAACTTAAATATACAGGGTGTACAAGAGAATAGGACACTCCTCAAAACCACGTACCTAATCAGCTGGTCATTTAAACAATTTTTTCTATGGGAGTAACATCAAAATCGAGAATTTTTTGATTCTTGATGATAATGTTCAAAGTGTCTGAAATAGTAAATTATGATACGAGTGTGCTAAGTTGGTCATTACACACGAGGCATTATTGTAAGAGCGAGCCGCAGGCGAGCGCGGTAAGGAAGCCGAGTGTGTAATGATCAATGCACACGGATTGCATACGTTTTTCAACATAAAAATACAAACTAAAAATACCTTCTCCGTATATGACTTAGCGTTTTTCCACTGATTGAATAATATCGTAAGCCGCCTGATATTTTTTTCTGGATTTTGGCGGCAACGGGCTATCACTCGCGTTTCGTGCCTCGATAAGTATTTCAGGCGGGGTTGAATTAATATTTTGCTCGTCGTTACTATTTGGAGTAGAAATGTTTTATAGTTATTAAACAGCAACAACTTTACCAAATATTTACAGAAAATGGCGCGTAAGTTTTGTTTTTTTCGCGCACCACACTTTCGATGAGCGCGCAGGTTTAATAAAAGAGTCACAGGAAAAACCAGCTGTTCAGCTGGAGCAGCAGCAATTTAAAAAATAAAATAAACTATAAATTATTGTTTCTATAAACGATAGTTAAGTTAATTTGTGTTTATAAATATACAATTTGATTAATGAAATGTTTATTAGTTACTTTACCCTAAAATAATTAAATATTCGTACAAATTTATAAATAAGAATATTATTAATATACTCCTTATTGCACATCAAACAAGAAAGTTACAGTTGATATTTACTTAAAGATGTACAATTTAGGCGGTCTTATAGCTAAGAAGCGATCTTTTCCAGACAACCTTCAACAAAAACAACTATAAAGAAAGGGTAAAGTGGTGCAGAGTGCTTGTTGTGTAATTTTAGATACATACCTACAATTACAATATAAAAAGTATACACTACATACAACATACAGTTAATACCTATAAAATATAAAAGGATTAGATAAAATAAACATACATACTTACTTAAATATGCTACATATAAAAAATCAAGCAAATAACATGACTAACAACCAGTTATATGCCAGAAACAACCAGCACCAGTTGGTAATATGCTGAATTATGAAACTATAAACGGTGTAGAGTTAATTTACCAGCAACTGTGTTGAAAAATTATAAACGATTTCGATTTTGCTCTCATAGCAAATTGTTGTATAATTATGATCAGCTGATCACGTGGTTTTAAAAAGTGCCCATTCTCTTGTACACCTTGTATTTGAATAACAGAAATGTAGGTTTTATATTCGTGATGTAAAACTAATAATAACAAAGTCGACATTTTTCAAAAATGGGACAAGAGCGTCTTAAGGCCTCGTCCTGGACGCCAGCGGGCGGAGCGGGCGGAGCGGGCGGTACGGGCGGTGGGGGCGGTGTACGTGGTTGATCACGACGCCAGCGGCAGCGATCGCTCTTTATGTTGCGGCGAAGTGACGTGTCAGAAGTATACGCAATGTCGGTACTGCGACGTGATATTTTCTGTAGCAGTTCTTTTATAAGATACGAGATATTGTGGGCGAAGGAATGTGTAAACCCATAAAGCAGAACGTCACTACGATTAATCTAACTCGCGGTCGCCGCTCGACTACAGCTTGACGCTCGACGCTCGACGCCCGCGACGCCCGCGACGCCCGCGCCGCCCGCACCGCCCGCACCGCTGTCGTCGAGAACAGCTTCACACAAATCTATGAACTTTGATCAAAACGCGCGCGCCGTTGACCGCGCCGCCCGCTCCGCCCGTCGGCGTCCAGGACGAGGCCTAAGAGGAATAAGACTTTTAAGTGAACTGTTAGGTGTAAAAGCAGCCAAACTACTTTTCATAAAGTACCTACGTACAAATTTAAGAAATAATTTACAAACAAGTTGGACAGACGACTAAAGGTTGCAGGAAGCCGCTGTATGCAGGTCGCTTCCATCCGGCCAATCTGGAATACTCTGAGGGAGGCCTATGTTTAGCAGTGGACGTCCTATGGCAAAAATTATGAGGGTGGTATACCTAAAATTTTTCATTAGTATTTGGGAATCCGCTTCCGCCTCAGTTTCTGATAAATTTTACGTTTAAAATCTGTTTCCGTTTCTGCTTTTATCATGTCACTTCCTTTGCATTGCATACGGACAATTATTATTATTTCCAACATCTTTAAACAGAATCAAACTTTACCTCAATATTTTTCTAATGGTTCTAGGTGGAGGCCCGTGGTGCCCTGGGCTCGTACCTCCAGACATTCACGACGTTTGGCACACTCCTCGTGTACAGCATTGGACCATTTACCACGTATTACGGGATCGCGTACGTGGGTATCGGCTATTTGGCCTTCTTCGTTGTTACGTTTTTCTTCATGCCCGAGTCGCCGACATACCATATGATTAAAAGTAAGTACCTACTATTACCATACAAAAGGTGACTGATATTGTCCAAAAATGTAGCAAGCTGAAGTGGCAGTGGGCTAGCCATGTCTGTCGCAGAACCGACGAGAGGTGGAGCAGGAAGGTTCTCGAATGGAGACCACGCTTAGGCAAACGTAGTGTAGGACGCCCCCCGGCTAGATGGACCAATGACCTGAAGAAGGCAGCTGGCAGCAACTGGATGCAAAGGGCGGGAGATCGTGCGCTGTGGCGCTCCTTGGGGGAGGCCTATGTCCAGCAGTGGACTGCAACAGGCTGATATGATGATGACCTACCATTTAATTTCATGTAAGTATTGGTCATTGGACATGTATTGCAGGTTGTTAGGTTAATGGTATATAAAACCGAAACTAGCCTATGTTAATATGCATATAAATAGTATTGTAAAGTCAGGAATTTAATATCTACACTTCATTTTTAAAATTTTCATATACATGGTTACATTGCAAAGGTGTGCCAAATTTTCAGGGACCACTCAGAATCAGTAACTAAATCGATCTACGATATAAACAATCTAAAAAACAAACTTATTTTTTTATATTTTTATTACTATTCGCTCTTCAAAGATGTTACGAGTAAATAATCTTGTCTTATTCATAAAAAAAGCACGCACTATCTCTGTGCAACCTAGAACTGCAAAGTTCAATGCAATAATAGTCACAAGTGCGCGCGAAAACAAACCTTAGCCTTTTCGATGTAAGGAACATTTCTAACAGCAGGAGCGTCCGCGCATGCCAGAGGTTCAAATTGACAACAAATAGTATAAGGAGTGTACCTCTAGACCTTATTTTAAAAATTTGGCACTCTTTGCAATGTAACCCTGTATAAATCAATTTTTTTAGAATTCAATTGTTGCATCTGTACGGTAAAATATACGGCTATTGCTGAACCGAAGATTTGCTTTGGTGGGATTGGTCCTTAAGGCCCCAGGATGGATTTAAGAAGTAGAGCCACCACGATTTTTATGTTAGTTTTTCGAGATTTTGGCAGCTTCTGCTCTGGAGAAAAATAGGGTCTAAATCTGTATAGAGGCATAAATAATGCTACCATTCCAATTTTGGTACCATATTCGTATGATTTAAGGATGCCGTATTCATTTCAGGACTCATAGTTGCACGATAAAGATGTTAAACTACATAAAATAAAATAAAGTAAATATTACAGTATTTATTTTTAAAAAATCAAACACAAAACATATATTATAAAGAATTGGCGTGATGATTCCTAGCCCTCTTCCTATAATACCTCTGGATCCAATTCTATATTATCTTCGATGAGTGCTTTGCGGTCCATTACACTGTAACAAACATCCTCATTTTACCAGCTCTTGCTCAGCACTGCGCACACTGGGCTGGATTGTCCATACTGGCTGCCATTGTCCTTACTTTTTTTCAGTCCATCCCCAGTTTGATGGGGAGGGAATGTCGGGTGAGGAGTCAAAAGCTTGTCCCCATATATAAATGTTTTGGAGCTACGTGGAGGATGACTGTGGACAAGGACAGCTCCATCAAAAATATGAAAATTACTTAAACGTCATCAGGGTAAACGTTGCCTTCGATTTCTCTCTTCAAAACCGTGACTATGTCAGACTTCTGGCACAATCGCAAATTTCTATCGACGATAAAGAAAGTACATTAATTTGATTCTCATGAGATGTCCAAGTCCAGACTCCTATTCTGATATGAATAGTTTTGAGAATAGATTCACGTCAGACTTTAAAGCTTTGACAGTTTCAATTTGTTTTGAGGATTTCGGCTTTTTAACATTAGCAAAAATTCTGGATTTCTGTTTTTTTATTGGTTCAATTAAAGAAGACGTATCGTAACAAGCCTTTCTTCAACAAATTCTCTATACACTTCATTTTAATTTTTCTCCAAATTGTATAATGTGCTTACAATATCAGTATCTGCTTTTGTCCTTGTATCTAGATTTAAAACTTTTGCTTGCTCTTGAAATGGGTTGCCAAACTCTTGTATACTTGCTTCTACGGCACGGACTTGTCGCAAAAAATTATTCTGGAAAGGAGGATACTGTTCGTGATGAAGCTCGTAAAAAGATTCAACGTCCTTAAACTCTTGAAGAAGACGGCATATTTCAGGTCCAGCAAGCATCAGCAAAAGAGGTTCGTTTTTTTTGTAGTGTACAGTCAACAGCACGTCGACCTACCCAAAAAGTCAAAAATTCTCCAATAGATTTTCAACTTTAAGCCAGACACATAGAGATCATTTTCAAATGAGAAAGTTCGACATTTTGTAGTAGGTCGACGAGCTGTTGTCCGTATAAATGCAACGTATTTATTTTTTGACGTCCTCCGTAGACGAGAGGCGAGCACGCCGGACTTTAAATGGCGCCGCCATCTCTGAGGTTCCGTGTTCGATCCCCGGTTGGGTCAAAGTAGAGAACTAACTTTTCTATATTGGCTCGGGTCTGGGTGTTGTGGTACCGTCGTTGTTTCTGATTTCTATAGCACAAGTGCTTTATATAGCTACTTACCTTAGGATCAGATCAATTTATGTGATGTTGTCCAATATTTATTTATTATTATTTATTTATATGCATATGATAACTAGTTTCTGCTTGATATAACAATTACGTAACACCCTGTTTAGTCTTTGGTTTTTTTTTTTTTTGTTTATACTTAAGATGGGCTTACTCTTGACCCCAATCTTGCTCTAGAGCATAGATGGGATCTACGATGGATATATATATTGGTATGTTTGATTAAAAGAAAGGTAGAAGATCAAGATTTTTGACGAAGAATTATTATGTGCTCTTACATTTGTATGAACGGCCCCTGGTATTTTTAAAGTCGTTGTGTGTCCTAGTATAAATAGCTCTTCCCCCGACTAACATTTAATAGTGGAGTTTAATAGTTTTATTATAAAAAAAGACAATAACCTGGTTCCTAAATACTTTACGTTTCAAGTGCTTTAAAAATAACTTAAGAACTCAAAATTGCTAAAATCTACTGGCGATTCAGCGGTAGTAAAAGTCGCAGGAAATGTGTTTAACGATACTGTTGTCTTTTATTTACGCGAACACGATACATTTAAATGAAACTACTTTTACGGATTATTTCGCGATTTATTAACATTTTATTTAACCTGACGTTTCAAACACTTTACACTACCTGTCTACCTGTGACCACGAACGCTGTAAAGTGTTCGAAACGTCAGGTTAAAGAAATTGTTAATAAATCGCGGAATAATCCGTAAAAGTAGTTTCATTTAAATGTGTTTAACAACTTTTAGGGCCTGTTTCACAACGTACGGATAACGTTATGTAAAATATAAAAATATGTAGAAAATAGTGGTGCTTAAAAATCATGTCAAAAATCGTGTCTAACCTTCAAAATATTTTTGATTTATGTGTTTTCACTAAGAAAAATATAGAACTTTTCAGTAGGAAAAGTAAACTCAGTAAGTTCCCGTCGGTATCCAAACCGTTTAGTGCTGCCGCGGTCATTTACGAAGAGTCGTCAGGGAAATTGCTGAATTATGTCTATTAAATTATTTAATAAACTTCCAGATGCAATTAAGGATCTACCTATTAAAGAATTTAAATATTATTTATATAATTTTTTGAGTGATAATTATTTCTACAGTGTAAATGAATTTATTGAATGTAAAATCAAATTTTAATTAATTAATGAATTTTTAATAATAATGCCTGTAATAGAAATTCAATGTTATGATGTTCTTTTTTTTAATTTAATTATTGTTTCTGTTAAAGCCTCTCTCAATATTGCATGCCAATTGTTTTAGGCTAGATGTGAGATGCTTACTGTTTGTTCTATCCTAATGTACCACATTTATTGCAATAAAGTTTAATTCTAATTCTAAAAAAAAAGTAAAATATAGCTTATTCGGCACTATTATCGGAACATTGTGAAACAGACCCTTACTTTCACAGTTTTATTTTTATTTTTATTTTATTTATTAAGGTTTACCAACGCTTGTGTATAATAATAATTATTCTAATTTAACATATCTAGGTAGTTTTCTGGCGTATTACCACAAATAATTATAAGACAACACAACTTGCACTTTAATATGCTCAAAACATAAAATTACGCTTCTATCAAACTGAATATGTCTCGAAACAATAAAAAGAAAATACTAAATAATTAAGAAAAAAACTAAAATGTAAAATATACTTATTTAACTAATAATAAATTTAAGATTATCTTACGGAGCTTGGCTAGGTCACGTGACATGTCAATCGACGACTATTTTCCATACAAATCTTTGAGCGTTTTCGCTAAACGATTGCCACTTGTCTAGAGGTGGCGAGTCGAGGTGAATATCAATAATATCACTGTATTCATTTACGAGCCTACAAAGTCTCGCAACTGGAGAATTGAAACTGAAAACTGTTTTACGCAACGGCGGCCGGAGCGGTGTGATCTTATTGCCGGGACACGGAGATTAAGTTACTTAACTATCCTGGGCAGTCTATTTCATGTTTGAAATTTTAGATATAAAACACAAGTCCATTAAAATTCGTCTATTTGATAAAGATTTGGAAAACGTCTATCATATGATAGTAATTTCCTCTTTGATATGTGTTAATTAATTACTTATCATAATATTAATAAATTCTTTCCACAATCACACTAATTGGCCCCAAACTAAGTAAAGCTTGCACTATGGCGACTAGATAACGGATAATATACTATAATAAATCTGTAAGGGGTCGATGTCTGTACATTGAAGATATTTTAAAAAATGTTTTTGGGGAGCGCTCTATAATCGATACTGAAGCCAAAAATGCAATTATTTTAATTCTAGTCTGTCTGTCTGTCTGTTGCGATGTATACGCCAATCTCCGAAGATACTGCACGGATTTCTTTGCGGTTTTTACAAATGGATTAAGGTCACCCGTGCGCTTATATTAGGCTTTGTTTCATTAAATTCTGATGCCGGTAAAAAAAAGATTTCAGAAGAAACATGTTCAATTCGCTGCGCCTGCTAAAAAAACTCATGGCAAAATGACACTGGAAGGATTGATTCCAATATATAATAACAAGGAACCAAAAATCTATTACTTTATTAAACCGTATTATAAGTACCTACATTAAATATTTTTAACCGACTTCAAAAAAGGAGGAGGTTCTGAATTCGTCTGAATGTTTTTTTGTATGTTTGTTACGCGATTACTCCGTCAATTATGAACAGATATCAAAATTCCTTATTTTGTTTGAAAGAGTATACTCCCGAGGTGGTTCTGTTTTCACCAAGTTAGGATCTGATGGAAGAATTATACGGAAATCAAAGATAATTCTCAAAAAATGTAGGCACATAGTGTGTTTTTCAACTTTAAATAACTTATTCAGATGTTTGCGTTTGTCAGTTATCATGATTATACTGCTGAGCTGAAGATGAAAGTCACAAAAATCCTTAACAGATGTCGACAGATAATATTTTGCAGTGTATTGGGCAGACGTGGCGCTTACGAAGTACTGACAAGATTTTTCAGCTCTTTTCTTAATAAATAGTGCTTCACGCAGTCCACAGCGTTGCTTGATATGGCAGTCATCCTGTAGTCCACGCAAACGAAGTTGCGGGCACAGCTAGTACTTAAATAAGTACGTTTTTAAACATCCATGACTTAGGTGAAAATGCTCGTGTTCATCGCATAAACATTTGCCCCTTGCGGGATTCAAACCCGCAACCGCTAGGCTTTGTAGTGCGAACCGCGAACCACTACACCAGATGGTCGTCCAACTTATCCCCGTAAACAGTTCTACTTGCACAAAAGTTTTAAATGTTTAATCATCATCATTTCAGCCACAGGACGTCTACTGCTGAACATAGGCCTCCCCCAGTACTTCCAGATTGGCCGGCTGGAAGCGACCTGCATCGAATAGGTTTTAAATGATGATTTTTTAATTTTTCAGATGATCGAAAATCAGCCGCTATATCTCTGGTCAGGCTTCGAGGCCGGACTATTGAAGGTGTACAAAATGAGCTGGACATAATCTGTGCCGATGTCCAAACCTCGAAGGATAATAAACCAGGAACGGTATGTTAAGTTATTGTCTTACGGGAGGTCGCATGAGGCAGCTTAACAAAAACAGTTATATTATGTCTCGATTTCGAGGGCCGAGGGGTTAAACTCTTACTAATGGTAAAAGTGTTTTATTAAAGCATTGATCCACATGTTTAAGTCAGCCTAATCCGTAACGGATTTACAAATTTGCCGTCAGTAGGCTCTCATTTTAGGCCCAATATTACTCAACCTATCTACATCATAATCATGTCTCGGCTGTCATCTGTCTGTTTGTCTTACGTATAAATAAATAGGTTATGATATTTAAAAATAAAAATAAGAAAGCGACAAAATGCCAACCACTTATTTTTGAGTCGGTTACCTATTTAGAGAGTCGGCAAAGTTTTTCATAAGATTTACATTGAGTAGGCATATAAATAAATAATTTTAAGGTGTTCCAAAAATATCATCCTCGGCTGCAATAGATGAAAGAATTACTTAAATATAAATTACGATAGTGAAGAAATTTTATGCCGGGTATCTATGTTTTATTAAAAATAAAAAAAAACTAAAGATTAAGCTCCATTTTGTTTAAAACCAATCACACTTGCCTGTCCACTAGCCCGCTCGTAAGTATTACCACATGAGTATTTCCCATTGGATTATTTGAAAAAACTTTATATTAGATTTAGAATTTATGATTCGATTAAAAGACACAACAAATTATTAAAAACCAAAAGTAATAAAAAAATATATTTAAAGTATGTAATTTGTAAAAAATAACCTATTTTAATAAAAAATGTGAAAAAAAGAACATTTATATTTTAAATTTATTCAATTGTGCCAACCCTACCAAAATAGGTATAAATTTTGCTAGCTCTTTAGAAGCTTTGTCTCTGTTTCTTTACTTATGTGGTATTACCACAGTACCTACATATATTTAATACTGTATGGAAACTAGGCCTGATTATTGAGATACGTCAAATACATCAATGGAGCGTTAGGGTTGTCTTATAAACTTGATTAAAAACCGCGCGAACTGAAAACAATAAATAAATAAATCGTTTTTTTGCATGAAACACGGTATAAAATGGTGACATTCAGCAATTAAAGTACTCATGTTTCGCTTTTAAATAGCATATTCAATAGAAATGAACACAAAGCGTTGACCAGGCCAGAGGATTTAAATTACTACGTTTTTAAGTTATATAGCGACAACAACACACCGTCAGCATCTCGTCTCGTATCGGCAGACGAGGCAGGCATCCACGACACTCAGTAAGTAGGTAGGTACCCCTTGTTTACAAGGAGTTCTTGTTGAGCCGTGCACATGTGTGAGTACGCCATTTCGACCGTCTATAGGTAGTTTTTTAGGGTTCCGTACCCAAAGGGTAAAACGGGACCCTATTACTAAGGCTCCGCTGTCCGTCTGTCTGTCTGTCCGTCTGTCAACAGGCTGTATCTCATGAACCGTGATAGTTAGAGAATTAAAATTTTCACAGATGATGTATTTCTGTTGCCGCTATAACAACAATAATATTTGTAAATCAACAGTAAACAACAAAAAACAGAATACAATAAATATTTAAGGGGGTTCCCATACAATAAACGTGTTTTTTTTTTGCCGTTTTTATAGAAAATGTTACGGAACCCTTCGTGCGCAAGTCCGACTCGCACTTGGCCGGTTTTTTACTGTATAGATATTATAGCGTACCAAATCCTTGTTAGAATTTAAGTACTAACATAATATAAGTTATTGTAACTAACAAATTGGGCCTTGTTGTAAATAAAAACTAGAATTATTATTATATGTATATGTACTGTGGTATTAAGTCCCGCGATAGTTGGTCAGATGTGGATGGTTACCTATCAAGTAATACTTTCATCCACTGCAGCTGCAATATTAATAAAACACCATTAAAACATTATATTTCTTTTTAGATAGCAGACGTCTTCAGTGGCAAGAACTTCAAGGCATTTTATATAGGATGCGCACTCCTATTATTCCAGCAATTCTCTGGTATAACTGCTGTACTGTTTTATATGACGAATATCTTCAGGGATGCAAAATCTAATCTGGAACCAGCTTATGCTACTATCATTGTTGGTGGTGTACAGGTAACGTAGAACAGGGTACTCACCTAGCCGTGTAGCATGTAACGTATCTGATACTGTATCTCGGCAGGTCACTGCGAGCTTAAAGTTAATGCGCTCCACGCGCGAGCGGCTCGCAGCAGGCCCGTGCCTACATACTCACTTGATACAGTATCAATTACGTTACATGTCACACGGCTAGGTGAGTAGGACCCTGTATATTCAGCTATCTAAGGCAGTTGTCCCACCGTCGAGGAAGAGACTAATCTATCGGCTATTTGCTCGCTCCAGGAACGTTCAATATACATTCCTTTTAAACAAAAGAGTTGCATATATTAATAGTTGATCGCTGACTGTTCACACTGCTGGCGAGGACTCGCTAGTTTGTCGATAAGCGACAGGGGTAGGGCTTGCTCCCGGGATTTCTCGGTTCCGAAATAACCGGTCAATCCCGTTAATGCCGAGTTGCGGCATGACCCGGTACCAGGATTCTTGGTCCCGGTACTCCTGATTCCAAGTCGATACTACTGATTGGCGAGTAATAAATCGGTCGTTAATAGAGCAGGCAAGCTGACAGCACCGTGAGTCTTATGGCCAAAAATATATTTTAAAAGGCAAAAAATTAAATTTTAAAAATATCAATTATGAAATTGTTACATATTTTAATTTTTTTCTTTACGAGACAATATGAACTGCAGCATAACAGGCCTTTGCGTACAACTGTCCATACTTACCTACTCGGGGAACATGCCAGAAGATCTTCCAACTGGCAATTCTGGACCTTCGATTGCGTTAGTCGAATTTGCAGCCATTAACTGTGTTCGACTTTAGTGCATTGACCCTTTGAGGATCATAAGACCGCCCGGTCGCGTAACAATGGAGATTTTATTGTGTCTGATGTATGTATGTAGGCGTGAGGGATTAAAGCATAGAATAAAATTTAATAGTGTAAATGCTTTTACAGAGTGGATTGTGCATATGTCTTGCTTCATTAAGATAGTATGCAAATATAAATTAATTAAATTAAACACTGAAATTAAGAAAATCATAATAAAAATTAATACTAATTAATTATTAATCATTGGAATTAAAGACACAGTAATATAAATAATACAAACAATAAAAACCATGAATTAATTTATTTCAATGTCAAAAAATCTCGAATGTCATAGAAGCTGTGTTTATTTAGCCATTAAATCTAGATTTAAACAAATTACCAGTGAGTCCCTTCATTTCATTGGGTATTTTATTGTATATGCGAACACACATGCAAATACAGCTTTTTCCGTATTTACATAATATGTTTTTGAAAAATTTATACCCGCGCCCCGTGTACAATATAGAACACAACAAAGTAAATGTGGTATACCATGTCTTCTTATAGTACACAAGATCTTAGTACCAAAGGAAAGTATAATTACACATTTTGCTGTGCTGCCTATTGGTAATTTATTTTAGGCTAGAATCTCGTAGGTAATATACAGGGTGTAAAAAAAGGCCTTAAACCACGAATTCTATACATAAAACCAAGTAGAATGCAAAAAAAATAATTGCTGGGAAATGACTTTTATTTTGGGGTATAAAAAAAATAACTTATTTCTAACCCGCAATGTATAGCGCGCACGCCACAGACTATGCCTGTGTGTGTAAGCGGATCATGTTTCTTTGTAAAAAAGTTTAGTATTATCAAACAGAAGTCAATATTGTAAAAATCTTTGAAAAAAAATTGAAACTGACTGCCAATAACTCGGTAACCCGTCATTTCCCAGGTATAGTGTAAAAGAAAAAAATGATCGTAATAATACGTAGAGTATGGAGTATTCGGCTTCGTTAAGCCCTTTTTTACACCCGATAGATAAGGTACAATGATATCAGATTCTATCACGCTAGAACATACCAGCTAGACCCTATGTATTTCATGGACTTCTATTTACATCAGAGGGCCTAGTACGAAAATGTATCTTTCGTTCGTTCGTATAAACCTAACAAATTAAAATGGCCAGTCTTATGTGTACATCCTTTGACCATAAAATATGACCATCTCAATCTAGCCGAGTAAAAAACCCGACCGTTTTCAATTGTTCATAAATAGTCAAACCTTTGATACGGGGGAATGAATGTTTTAATTTTATCGGATAATACGACCGACCAAACGATGCGCTTTCGAATTATGCTTCCTGATCCTTGCATATCAGCTATCGATAAACCATTAGTTACTGTTTCCAAGAAAATGTTAGATGAAGCGAAAATGCCTTAGATATTTCAATTGAAGTACTTACATCAATTTAACTATTTTCTATTTCATAAAGTGGATTAATAGAAGTTTGTCATTTATTTAAATGTTATTTTTTAAAGTAATATTAACATAAATATGAAATAATAGTCTTAAATCATAAAATTGTATACTTACATTATAATTTAATAAGTTTAGTAAAATGACACTTTCATACAAAAACATTACTACGTTGTTGCATGAAAAGGTGTAATTTTTTAAGTATGTTTTATATAAATTATTAATCTACAAAGACTCTACTACTTGATTGTATATAGATTATAGATACTACGTACCAAATTTCAGTTATTTACTTCAATCAACAATAAAGTTACACATTTTTAATTTTTTAATTAAACGTTACTTTAATTAAGGTTTCGGTCGACCTTCACTAACTTAACCACCTTATAATTAGTATGGGGATTTTGCCGCTATTAACAAAGTTTCGCTCATTTCATTTAAAGGTTTTGCTAATGAGCAGTTAACCTCCTATTACTGCCTTAAAACTTAGTTCATGAATCTATTTCCTACCTGTTTTTTTCTGTAGTTACACGTAAATAAAAAATCATTTTGCTAAAAAAAAAACGTTTTTATTACTTTGCGGCTTTGTAAAACTTTACAGACACACGTAATCTCTTTTTTGTTTACGATGACTTAAAAAAAGTATTACTAAGTCGCTAAAATCCTTACGCTATCTCTGATACTAATCGACGTAAAATTCCAAGATTGACCGATAGAGCATCGTCTGCTTTGTTTAAAGGTAATTAAATCAAATAAAGCCACAGAAGTCACTTTGCCGCCTTCTTTCGTATCAGGGCAGTCTGGGCAGTATTATTTTAACTCGGTTTCGTCTCTTTGACTTAAAAAATTAGGGCTTTTTACAGTTTTTTGGCGTTCTATCGGTTATAAAATAATACTTATAAAACCCTATAATAATTAAAGGTTAGTTAAATTATAGGTACAATAAAACCGTTTTTTTTACTTGGATTTATGCTTTTTGTTTTGACAAGAACCGGGAGTATAGGGAGTACCGGTACCGGGACTGAAAATTTTAAGAACCGGACCGATAGGTACGCCAAGCCCTAGACAAAAGCTATCAAAGATATTACTCGCTCAACGATGCACGCTTGCGCAAGCGCAAGCGAGCATATTCTAATTAATAATTAGTCATAATCTGTGGTCAGAACTCTCGCCGAGAGACGAACTATCAGTTTCTCTACAGTGCCGCTTTGAAAGGACACGTACTGCACAATCGCTTATTTAGCCCAGCGAAAAAAATATCGGAACTACACACTCGCTTCAAATTCAAATATTTATTTGCTATTAAGTAGGGTACAGTACATGTGATATTATTAGAGATGGTGCATTAGCCTACTTAACTATAGAATTTAGCATGCAAATAATATTATAGAAAACATAACTCGCTGTTCACCAACTCGTTTCTAATTCTACTCGCCTCTCGTTCATCGTCGGTGGGATAAGTGCTTTAAATTCATACCCGTATGATAATAAGGCTGCCTAGCCCACGTCCGACAGTCAGTGATCGATTTATTGTAGGAGAAAAATAAATGTACTGATTGCAATAGTGCAACCAACGCACACGTCCTACAAAGAGTAGGGAAAATCAGCCCAACTATCGGTCCTTCGAAAAATCTGACGTGGGCGGGCAGAGTAAAACTGTCTGTTCAAGGAAAAATAATACTTAAATCCTAATTAATTGTTTCTTTACCAGCATTAGCGTCAGCATTAGCGTTAGCGTTGAAAATGGCGTAAGAAACATTTTCTTTCTTTGGTAACTTTGTATGTTTCCTATAAAATACATGTATTTAAAAAAAAAAACAAGTTTCGTCTAAAAAATACAATCATCATACACGTGTAGGTATCATTATTTAATTAACGATCAAAGGACAATTATCAATATTAATCGAACACTATTATACTGATTGTAATATTTGCCATGTAATGGACTAATTATTAATCGAATCTGTATCTCGGTTGACACAAAATAATCTATTTTTTATCTTAATATCTGCGGTTTGTATGAGGAAGTGTAATTTTTTTTTACCAATTTCGAAGTTGGTCCCGTAGAAAAAGTTGTAGTATTTGAGCAGTAGAATAATACCCTAGAAAAAAGTAAATAATAAAACTACACCTTGTATTATTGATTAAAAAAAGATTCCTGAAAAACATCGCTTCTAGAAAAAAGACCGCCCAATTTTTACTATTCATAATGTATTTTATAATGATTGACACAAAAACAACGTGGAATGGTATCTATAATGCCCTAAATTGCTCTGTAATTGCTACTTAACCTAGCAAGCTAAAAATAACCTTTTTATAGTAAATATATTACTTAGATGACATGATCATCTTTGGTTATAGTTTACAGCTTCAATGACGGCACAATTCGTGGTAGACAGGCTGAAACGAAGAACTCTCTTGATGATTTCGACCTGTGGTACAGCCTTTGCACTAGTAAGTTTAGTTATATTTATTAAAAATGAGGTACTCGTAGCTCAGTCACGACAGCGGTCTGGTATCTATTGGATGGGTGAGCATTCCGACCATGTTTAGGGACATTTATCACGAGCATCCCCGTGCTTTGGAAGGCACGTTAATAGTTGGTCCCGGCTGATATCGTTTGACACTGGTCGTTAAGCCTAGTCAGAGGCCTTAAGGGGCTTGATTTCATCTTCTCAGCGAAGAATAGCTGAAGAACGGGCTCGGTGACGGGCTTTGGAACAGGCCTTTATCCAGTGGCTGATTATGGCCGCATTCCGAATTGCGCTAAAAGCACTGTCAGCCCGAATCCGACCTAATATTATAGTCACAAATATTACATAAAATAAGGTTGTTTTACCTACCTACTGCATCTTATACTCAGATTCGTGCTAATAGTGCTTTTAGCGCAATTCGGAACATAGGGTACCATTGGTCGGATTGGTTCCATAGTAGTTGTTTATATTTATGAGTAGAACACCATATTCTAATATCTTCCTGCATATGACGAACATTTTTGTCTTTTCTGCAGGGACTTTTAGGCACATACTTTTATATGGATGATAACGAGAGTCCTGTGATTGAAAGCATAAACTTTGTCCCACTCTTCTCGCTGGTGGTTTTCATGCTGACTTACTGCTGGGGTCTTGGTGCACTCCCATATGCCATAATAGGCGAGATAATGCCTATTGAAGTCAAGGCTTTTTTTACTGCGTTTGCTATTGCCCTCGGGTCGACGTGTTCTTTTCTGATTTCTAGGTGAGCTAATTACTTTTTAATTTCTAAGTTTCGTTGCGTAAAGAATCATCAAAATTTAAAATGCGTCATATCACTAATATTTTTCAAAAGATTAAATACAAAAAAGAGGAGGTTTTTCGATTTTAGCTAAAAGACTTTGTTTTTTTAGTTGCACAGAATTTGGAAACGTGTCTAAATTAAAAGTATCTGTGATGTGGATTTATCATATGTATACAACAATAAAAAAACTATATAAATATACTTGTGCTCGCTGGTTTTTTTCAGGCTTTTCTTTGTAATAATCTAGTTTTATTAATATCATTCTATGCGTAGATTTTTCAGTGTGCTCGCGGAGACAGCTGGCCACAACGTGGTGTTCTGGATCTTTGCTATGAGCTCTGTGGTGGGATTCTTCTTCACTGTCTTTGTTCTACCAGAGACTAAGGGCAAGAGCTTTAACGAGATCCAGAACTTGCTAGCTGGAGCTGAAAGGTAATTTATTTGAATACATGCGACAGTTTTTAAAATACATTTCTCCCCAAAAAGAGTTCCTTGTATAGACAACAGCATGTCATGGTATGTAAAACTGTCAAATTTCTTCAATCGATTTTTGACTTAATCTTCAAGCAAAACAGTTTATTATTCATTGGGGAAATTTGGCATTTTGCGGTAACTTGATGTTCTATTGACTGTAAAAAGCTAAATAATTTAAACATGGAGAATTCATGGAGATTTGTGGTCGTGGCAGAATCCCTGGAAGACTTCAGCACAATGCTCGATGACCTTAATAGAGTTTCCCAACAGATAGAGCTTTAGATGAACAAGGACAAAACAAAGGTAATGTCGAATGCCCATGTTGCGCTCTACCCAATACTAGTTCGGAGCTCGAGCTCGAGCGGAGGACGACCTTCTAAAAGGTTGTAGAAAGCCGCTGGACGCAGGCTGTTTCAGCCAACCAATCTGGAGGTCACTGGGGGACGCATAAGTTCAGCAGTGGACGTCCGCTGGCTGTAATGATGATGATAAATTTAACACTAAATTTAACACTCTGAACATCGGTAAGACATGTTGATACTAATGACACTAACACCAAATAAATATGTCGCCCAATGTATTTCACACACATGTTTACGTAAATAAAATTATCTTATCTTAAGTAAGTAACTATGGGGAGCAGCACAAAAATAAAATTCATAAAAAACAGCTTTATAGGCAAACGATTTTTTCAGATTTCAATGGTGGTCCCATTGAGGAAGCAACACTTTTTGAGAAACAAAATAACCGTATTGGAATACCAAAGATACCTATTATAGGATCTTATTTACTAAGCAAGTTAAGTAAAACTGTTTTTTTTTTTCAGAAAAAGAAAGCATGAAAATGTATGACGGTTCCGACAAGATTGTAGCGGTTGTAATGCGTCATTGTAATTATAATGAAGTCGGTTAAAAACTAAAAACCGACTTTAAAATAGCGAAAAATTATATTGACTAAAACATATGTGTACCTTAACCTAATCTTTTATTTTAAGTCTGTGCGAATGAACACATTTTAACTCTACATGGCCGCCACCGACTCCGAAAATAACTGTATAAATATGTTTTAGTCAATATTTTAAAAGGTTTTTAGTTTTTTTAATTACTATTTGTAAAGTTATTGTATTTTTTATGGAGTTAACTAAACCTTCTGCTTATTTAAGGAATTAATAAAACCAATAGGTATTTGAATATGTTTTAAGAAATTTATTTTTGCTATAATAACAGTACCAGGCTTGATTCGTCATGTGCATCTGTCTGTCTGTCCGAGGTTTTGCTTGGAGAATGTTGGCACTAAAGAGCTGTAATTATGTGGAAGTATGTATATAAATCACGCTGACAAAGTGGTAGAATAATATATTTTTTGGACATCTCTCCTCTCTCCTACTTTAACGTAGGGATGATTTTTTTTTCATCGTCTCCTTCTCGTCTCTCACCCTCTAGTGTGTGGTATCGTTGAATAGGCCTTTTAAAATGACTTAGGGGTTGCTAAGACTATTTTTCAATTTAAGGATTTGTCGCGAAATATTAAACTTTATAGTGCCAACTTATGTTCGATGAGGGCGTTCCCCCCCCCTCCCCTTTAAAAGATAAACTATAAAAATTCAGAATAATAGTGCATTTCATGAACTTTTAAGGAAAATTATGACGATTCCATTTATGTATTAGAAAATATCTTACCTTATAAAAAATTCTTAGAGAACAAAACATTAATAGTGACTTACATGAAAATAAATACAATAAAGACTCCTTCTGAAATATATAGTTGTAACGAGGGTCAACTACGGAACCCTAGTTTGTAAGACACGCACTTGACCGGTTTTTATTCAAACTCATAGGAGTAGCCAAAAATGGGAAAAATCTAGACTGTTAATTTTATATGTAAATACACTTTCAGTGGTACGAAGTTCTTTTAAATGTATGATTTTGTAAATAGTGTTACTTTGAATTATTTATATCTTTGGGGAGGTTTACGTCCAGCAACCTGGACTGCAATAGGCTGAATACTAGATAAGTAAGTAGGCATTATTTATAAGTAGAATTAGCTAAGAATTGCATGTATTTCTTGTTTATATATTATTGAAATATTTTTCTTTCATCGAGTTGGTAGTTTGAAAATTGTAGTTATCAATGTTTGTATAATATTCTCCGTTACTTTTAATTTGTATTAAACTTAACTTTAATATGACTTGTGTGGTTAAGTGACTATTTACTGACATTGAAACCGGTTGCGGAGGCAGAGTGCTTAGCAGTTCGCATGGAACTTAACTTGAGTTCTTTTGCTAATAAGCCAGCCCGCTCGCTTCGGTGTGCTGCTGAGCATTCTGGTGCCGCGGTTGTGCTGCAGAGTAGCACGTTATAAATTAAATTATAATGGTCTTACTACAAAAAAGATAGACAAGCGTTGAACACTTGTCTAAATTAATCAACCAATTTGAAATGTTGACACATCTGATATTCGAGACATGTTACTAGCAAACATTTCAAAATGGTTGACATATCTGTAAACAGGTGTTCAACACGTGTCTATCTTTTTGTAGTTAGGCCGTTATTGTTTAAACTTGTGCATATTGATGTCGGTTGTAGGTACAATTAAACAAACTATTCGATAAGAGCATTGTTTAGTCTAAGGATTGTACAATATTGTATTTTATGCGAAATCTAAAAAAATAAAAAAAATGTTTATAGATTATGAAAACAACAGAGTTGGATGCGAACTCAAGAACCACGTACGTGGGGATAGAATTCGTTATGTAAAGAAAAAAAATACATTCATTATTAAATACCTTTTTAAAAAACAGCTTTTATTGAAGTGACTTATAAAGGAAAATAAACTTTAAATTAAATCAAACCAATCAATTTAGTATATGTATTGTACAATTAATTATATGATATAAAATTATGTCTTGAGTTATACCTAACTACCTATGCTAAATAGAATAGAATTTATTTTCAGAAAGTTACTACATAATTTTGGGTAAAAGTATCTTAAAACCTATGTTGGGTTTGTCTAGACACTATATTTCTCTAAGCAAAATGAATATAAGCATCCAATTTTATGCATAAATCTTAAGCTATTTGGGAAATAAAGTTTAAAAACTGTATTTTGGTATTTACTTACATTACTTGAAATTACAAGATAACGTTTATTCTTATAATCTGCCATTCATCTAAACTCTCTAATCACGGAGAGGCTTACATCTGACGTCACAGAGTTTTCATGTGTCAATTTACATAGAATTCGATTTCGACCACTGATAAATCATAATATCATGCACGTGTTACGATGGTGTTACGACGAGACTGATTTTATAATCTTATCTGATTTATCTTATCCCTTTTTGGATTTCCCAAAGAGGTCCTCAATTAATCGCCTGATTGACTCCCCCCTCCCTCATGATGATACGTGGTAAGGTTTTAGACTGCCCGATCTAGATTAGACTTTCCGATCTAAAATCACTAATTTTTTTTTAAATTCAACTTCAAATTTTATTTGCTCATAAATAGGGTACATGACATAGACATGTGGTCATAAAAAACAAACAATGGCGAGTCAAGTTCAAGCAAAACGCGCGTTCATAGAAAAAAAAATACACGTAAAATCTCACTACAACCCCCTCCTTTTTCCTTACCCCCCTTCTTTGGTACCTCCTCAAATATTATATTGTAGACGACCTCCGTAGCCGAGAGGCGAGCATGCAGGACTTGGCGTCGCCATCTCTGAGGTTCCGCGTTCGATTCGTGGCCGGTAATGTGGAAAACGAACTTTTCTATAATTTCTCGGGTCTGAGTGTTGTGGTACCATCGTTGTTTCTGATTTCTATAACACAAATGCTTTAGCTACTTACTTTAAGATCAGAACAATGTATAATGTAATGTGACGTTGTTAATAAATCCGTTTTTGTGCGTATATACTTCTTCGTCAAGAAACTACCGGGAAAAGATTAATAATACCTACACATAATGTTAGTTATTCGTCCAAATTTATTTCATCACCTTCAAAGTATGCTCCTTCAGAAGCGATACACTTACGCTAACGAATTATCCAATTATCAAAACATATTTAACGCTTTTTCCGGAATCGAGTTCAGTTCTCGCCGCGAATTCTCCTTTATGTCTTCTACCGGGTCTTCTATAAAACCGGGTGCCACAAAGTGGTAATATGAGTTTAGGAAAAAGAAAGAAGTCAGCTGGAGTCATATCTGGTGAATAAGGTATGACGATGGTATTTGTTGAGTTTTTGGTCAAAAATTCGTTCACAATGATGGCCTTGTGGGAAGGCGCATTATCGTGGTGCAAAATCTAAGAATTTTCATTCAACAAATCTGGCCTTTTTCGTCTAATTTGCTCTATTAAACGCCGCATAACGCTTAAATAATACTCTCTTTTATCGTTTGACCTTCTGGCAAGAGTTCTGAGTGCACAACACCGCGACAGTCAAAGAAAACAGTCAACATGACTTTGACTTTCGATCGAGTTTGGCGCGGTTTCTTCGGTTTCGGTTCAGTTGGGGAAGGCGCCACTCCGAAGCTTGTTGACTAGTTTGCATGCCAAACAATGCGTTTCATGAATGTTGGGTCGGAATTGACTCGTTCTAGCGTGTCCTCAGCGACTCTTTTGCGACTGAGTTTTTGGAGAAAATTCAGGTCTTTTTGACTAGCCGAGCGGCAACATGTTTCATACCCAATTGATTATATAAAATGGTACGAAGCGACTCATGTGACACAAAAAGTTCGACGGCTAGCTCTCTCAAACTTGTATGAGGATTTTCAGTCACTATTTCTTTCCTTTTGTGATGTTATCTTCACTAGCAGACGTTGATGGCCTACTAGAGCGAGGCAAATCTTCCATCACATCTCGACCGCTTTTGAACGCTTTTTACCACTCATAAACACGTGTTTTTGATAAAGTCGATTCACCGTAAGCCTTCTGTAACATTTTCAGAGACTCCGAACACGAATTCCCATTGGCGATGCAAAATTTAAGTCAAACTCTTTGTTCGATGTTTTTGTCCATTATGAAATTCGCAATACACATTAGATATGGTATTACTGAAAACAATACTGTATTCTCTATTAATCTAATTATCAGGGCCATAACCATGAACTCTAAAAACAATCTCAAAGTTGTCAAATCTGGTACGTCATTTCATACAAAATTTGTCAGAAATGATAATGTTTGACAGATTTGAGATTGTTTTAAGAGTTCGTGGTTACCGCCCTGATGTAACTCAAACTCCGCGTCAAAATGAAAAACAGTTGTGCCAATCTAACAACAAAAAAAATATAATTCTGAAATTGAAACCATAAACAAATCATCGATTCCCTAAACTTTTTTGACAGAATGTATGTGTGATAAACTATCTAGCTAAGCTACTCAATTATCGCGATCAATCTAGGCTAATCTATTACGGATGGGTGGCCTATGTAAATAATATTAAATTGTTTTCGCAATTAAGCATTATTGCGCAATTGTTTGTTAATCCAAACAAAAATAAAATAAATCACACCAATTAGCTAGCCCAAAACAAAACTAAGCATAGCTTTTGGGTACTATGGCGACTAGATAACGGATAAACATACGTTTATAAACATCCATGACTTAGGTACAAATGCTCGTGCTCGTCACACAAACATTTGCCCCTCGCGGGATTCGAACCCACAACCGCCAGGCTTTGTAGTCCGGAGCGCGAACCACTACACCAGACGGTGGTAAACCGAAAATTCTGTGTTTTTTCCTATCTGTCTCTTCTTAAAGGACATTCGGCAATGTTTGTGACTGTTGCGTAGAATTAGTAATGAATAATAATACGCATTATGTATGTCTTGCAAGGCATGTGACCGGCGACATATTCAATTCAATTAATTTATTAACTATGTCGTTACATAACATTGGTAAAAGTGAAAGCGCTTAGTTTAAGCCTATTTACAGAAATAAATTGGTTTCATTGGTTTCATTGGTTTCATTGGTGGTACAAATCCTCCTACCTGTTCTTCTTATTAATAAATAAATGAAGATAAATAACACTTGAAAAAAATCATCTACCTAAGGTGGGACTCGAACCCACGTCCCATCGCATGCCGGGCGAGTGCATCGCATGCCCAAACCACTCGCACACAGGTCGATGATTTTTTTCAAGTGTTATTTATCTTCAATTAAACCTTGCATGGAATTGCTGAAAACAAAAATTTACAATAAATAAATGTTTTGAAGCTTTCTTCCTTGACTTTCTTTCCATCATAATGAGCCTTATGATACTTTCCGTTTATAAAAAATATACTTAATCAATCAATGCTAAGTATTATCATGAAATAAACGAAAGTTAGGACATACCCATATATCTATATTTTACAACTAACGGAATGTGCACAGGTAAAGCAAGTAAGCACCTTAAGCTATCTATAATATTTTACGGTTGCTTAAAATAATTTATATTAATCAAAATAATAATTACCTATCTAGCAAAACGCTGAGCTTTATAAGTTCTCGCGTAGTTTTATATCTTACAGTCACTTCTGTCACACAAGGTTTTACACGTATCAAAAAACTAACATCATACTAATAACAACTACCTTGATATGCACTTTCCGTGACACGCACCATTTCTTGTATCATCCACTTTGTAACATTTACTGTCTTATTCAGAGTGCATTTGCTATTCCGGGACTAAGGTTAAACCACAGTTTAAACGTACAAAAATCAGTGGTTTAATCTTAGTCTGGACTTGTGATTGCACCCTGAATAAGACAGTTTGCTTTTAAGGTGTGTGATTTTGTTTGTCTTTCAAATAAATAAAATAAAACCCTCCATATCATATATCCATCAAAGTCGTTTCTGCCACACAAGGTTTTACAAGTAGGTATGAAAAAAAAACTAACACGGGAATCTAGGCGGGAGCGAAGCTGCGCTCCGCTCCCGATCTGCTTCGAACCTATATCCAGCAAAGTAGTTTCTGCCACACAGTGTTTAGAAGCATGAAAAAAAAAATTACACTGAAAGCTAGGTAAACACAGCATAATGACCGACACCAATAGCGCTTTGTTATCAGCAACTATAAAAATATTGACGTGACAACATATTATAAATTGGTTTGCCGGGTGACACTTCAAGAAACTGCGTTACGCTCCGCTCACGTTATGCGCTCACAATGAGAGCGAGTGAGAGGCACGCGTCCCTTCCACTCGGGCATGGTTAGCCCGCCTAAGAGCGAGAGAGACAGACATAAAAAGTGAAAGGCACGAATGAATATTCACATTAAAATTATTTTACCACTCAAAGTCGTTGTCACGTAAAACTTTCGCCCGTATACCGACTTTACAGGCAACCAATTTTTTTTTAAAAAAATCGACTCAGTAGGTATAATGTATAATAATTAAACAAATGTTTGGAAAATACTGCCGACGTGGCACTGACGTAGTTTCTAGGTCTGACGCGGTCCTCTTGACAGACGTAGCCCCGGCCTGGTCCTCTTGACTAACTTAGCCCCGACGTGGACCTCTAGACGCAGGACTCAGCACTCTCACGGTCCTATTGACGGACGTGTACCGTACTATTAGTACTATTTATACCCTTATTAGTATTTGTACCATAGATGTAATAGTTGCGTTCCACAATCAATGCATTTGACATTGAGTGCGTTCCGAAAGCTGAACGCCACACTATACTGCACTGCACTGATCACTCTTCACTACTTGGCACTTCACTACTATTCACTTTTTCTTCCTTTTCCTTCTTCTTACTGTTTCCGCTTCATTAGACTTTACTAACGGCCCGTAACGCAGCTCCTTAAATACCCCTAATCGAACCTTCGAGACCTTAATTACGATAGTCATTTCTTTTGTCTTATTTTTAGTTCATGATCATATCAGAATATTCTAGAGTTTAATTTCGATAGTTATTTCGTTTGTTTTTTCTTGCTCTCTTGTATATTCCTGTATTTACTAGATTTTTCTGAATCTAAATCGAAATATTACAAAAAATCAGATGTGTATCTATGTGCAAAATTTCAAGTCTCTAAGTTCAGCGGTCTGGGCTGTGCGTTGATAGACCAACAACCAGTTTAGAATTTTATATAGTAGACAAGATAACACAATCATATTTTTAATAGGATTATATTAAATTAAATCAAAGTTTAATGATAGCAATATTAGATAATACCAAAACAACTTCTTATTATTAAATAACAATCAACATTGTGTAAGTCAGACATAGCGATAAATAACTGATAAGACAAACTTACTTTTTCTTATTTAAGCATTTAAAAACTGTAGGTAACAAGTTTTGCAGCTTTTTCCATACCTAGTTTATTTCGTACGTCGGAATGAATAAATCCAAATGTTGAAAACTGTCTTTCAAATTCAGCACTTAAAGCAACAGCAGTGTGGAGCTGGTCCACTGTTTGGTAAAAAGCCACAATTCGAGAGTTCCGACGTGATTTACTACTTGATCTTTAAAGAGAAAGTTATGAAAAGGATCTGTCATTGCCTTGTATTTTACAATATATGGCATTGCTTCTTTGTGATAAGCTTGCATTGCATGTTAAAGCTTTTGAAATATCTTTACTAGTAAGGTTTTCGCCTCTGTACTTAGGATGTAATATGCTGCAAAATGAGATGGAGACAGCCATTTTTCACAGGGCATTGAATCTACTTAAATTAGCGTGAGACTGAGTATTACGCGCCTAGGAATTGAGGTAAGTGACTGTAAAATCTGGTTATATAAATGCAAAAAAAATGTGTTTTCATCAAATATTTTTTTACTACTTCCCTTAAATTATATTTTGGCGGGGGTCCAAAAGTAACCCGTATATCAATAGACAAGAATCAAAATATGGGGTATAAAAGTAACTTTCTTATCAAAAATAACACCCAAATCCTTAACAGTTTCTACCTTTTCCACTAATTCGCTATCTATAAAAGTAATTTGTATTAAATTGATAAAGATTCCTTGAGAACTTGACATGATTACATTTTTTTGCATTTATATGAATATTGTTAAGGCTAGACCATTTAAGTAGTTCATCTAAATCAGCCTGGAGAAGCTCCTCATCCTTTCTACCCTTAATTGCACGTGCAAACTTTAAATCATCGGCATACATATACACCTTAGAGAACCGAAAATGGTGAGGAACATGTTTAATAAACAGTGTAAATAAGATAGGACCCAGATGTGAGCCTTGGAGGACACCTGACGTTATTGCAAGACTACTACATTGAGATCCGTTGACTACAACACAAAAAAAACGATCACTCAAATAAGAAGTGAACCAAGAAAGCAGGGGACCATGGATACTGTATGCTGATAGTTTTTGTATCAATATCTTATGAGAGACTTTATCAAAGATATTATTGACACGTGTCAAGTCATCCAGTACGGAGGTGGCATAGTGATCACTAGGAGCTTAGACAAAAGGATTGATACTGCAATAGTGTTACGGAAGTGGGTGCAGGATTGGAAGAAAAGGATACCGTGGAACAGTGCTTCCTGAACGACGCTTTATAACCTCTTGCCACAAGCCACACAGATGCAGTAACGACGAGTGACTAAGTCCCGACGTAGCACTCATGT
Source organism: Anania fuscalis (assembly GCA_950371115.1). NCBI lineage: Eukaryota > Metazoa > Arthropoda > Insecta > Lepidoptera > Crambidae > Anania > Anania fuscalis. The sequence continues at coordinate 9,922,609 of OX493348.1, read as the reverse complement.
AGTCCTGACGTTCGTCGAGGTCCTCTTGAGAGACGCTCCCACGTGGTCCTCTTAACTGACGTACTCCCGACGTGGACCTCTGGACACAACACTGTCACGATACGATATGTAATTTAATTTTTATTCTGTTTATTGTAATTTAAAAAAATGTGACATTACTGAATTACTTTAAATATTTGCATGTTTTTCTATATAGCAATACACGCGCACATTCTAACCTGTACATCTACATACCGTGTTTTAAACAAATAATTATATTTTATCTTTATCTAATTTCGATAGTCATTTCGTTTGTCATTTTGTTCCTTTTTTGTAGATTCCTTTATTTATTAGAATGTTTTCTTAAGGCGATTTACACACGGCACCGCTCACCGCTGCGGTAGGCGGTGAAGGCGGATCTCATCATCTCATGTCGCATTAGCCTCTAATAAATCCGTTGATGCCAAACACACGAACCGAATTGAGGACAACAATATTAAGAATTAAAATTTTTTTTTAGCAATTACCATGCTAGGTTTATCTAAGATTTTATAATACTTGAAAAAAAAAATCGTCCGCCTCAGGTGGGATCCGATCCACGTCCATCGCATCCGGGCGAGTGCTTTGAAAATCTTTTTTTAAAATCTTAGATAAACCTAGCATGGTAATTGCTAAAAACAAAAATTTAAATTGTTTAAGCTTCTCTGATCTTTACCAATAGTTAAATATTTGTAAAAATATTTCTATCGGGTGTTGACGGTAGTAGTATATACCGCAACATTGATTAGAAAATACGCTGGCTTTGACAGCGACAACCACTTAAAAGATTTCGTCGAGTTGACTAACGTCTCGGTAGCTTAGTGGTCAAAGCACTCGCCCGGTATGCGATGGACGTGGGTTCGGATCCCACCTGAGGCGGACGATTTTTTTCAAGTATTAAAAAAATATTAGGAATATTTTTAAGAAGAACGCTTGGCGAGTTAATCAGAAAATATTTTCTCTGTAGTAGAACCCTAAATCGCAATTCTTAGCAAAAATAATTAAGGTCAGAAGGCTGAAGATTTGTGTTTTCTCAAACTTTTATAGAAAAACATAAATGCCACATTTAGGGTGCATTCCGAATTGCCCTAAAAGCACTTTGAAAGCTCTTGTAGAAGCACGCTGAAACCGATCAAATATTACACAAAAAAGGGTTTCTTACCTACCTACTGCATACTGCATTTATGTGGATTCGTACAAATAGTGCTTTTAGCGCAATTCGGAACAAGAGGTTAGAGTTTTGCGTCGTAAAAATGGATGAACTCAATATCTGACATTTTTTTTATTTATACGTCATTAAAGCCAGATTATTTCAACGTCCATTCTTGCTTGAGCGGTACACCGCTACCGCCGTGTCAGTGCGCGGTGCTGTATGATAATCGACTTATATAGAAATATTTAAACATAAATTCCGATTTTTAGAAGAAACGGGAACAAAAATTCTCTAAAACAGCAAGGTTTGAACTCGCGGCCCGTGGAGCATAGACCGTTCAACCGTTGACGTAATTCTTAATGGTCTAAATGCTTGCAGTAGGTAACTATGGTAGACGGTTCGGACGTCACACTTAAATACTTAGTTAATCAATAAAATTAAAGGTCAATTCCCTGTGTTGCACAACTAAACTTAAAATTCACATAATGTAGATTAGTAGCAGTTATGTGATATTACCATACTTGATTCTATACATCAGGGGTCAACTTGATTAGACCCAAGATCTACTGTTTACTGACGAAACCCTGTGAGAGCTACTAATTACATACCTCTTAAAATTGTTAATGAAACAGTAAACAATTAATAGTATAGTTTAGTATACAATTAATAATATTTTGCCTTGCTACGATCGACTGGACTATAGCCGCGATGGACCGGTCGATCGCGATTGACCGGTTGGCCATACCTGCTTTACATAAATCTATTTATGTTTATAAAAAATAATCGTCTTGTGTTAGTCTTGCAAAATCTGCTCATGTTACTGGGTCGACGGCAAAGTGCCGTACGTGTACTAAATTGTATTCCTAAGACGAAGCAGTGTTGTGACAAAAGCAATGACAACAATGACGGCGCGGTCTCTAAACTTGTTTTAAATACCTACTTATTTTAGAAATAGCTGAATCAGTCCGTAAAAACCATTGTTTATCTATAGATAAGAGATCGATCGAGATCATATTTTAATTTTATCAGGTAGACCTTTAAATTGCTAGCTTAAATTGATTACCGCTGAAAACTAAATTAGTATACTAGCACTCGCGCACAATGGTGGTGCAAAGAGAGCAGTTATGGCGGCAATACATCATCGGAGGCATTGGTGAGTCAACAGATAAATACGTAAACTAACTAACTTAATTTAGGTAGTTTCTACGATCTAAACGACTTTTTTAGATTATGATGACTCATTTCTGGTTTTCGGGTACCGTACCCAAAGGGTAAAACGGGGGCCTATTACTAAGGCTCCGCTGTCCGTGTGTCTGTCTGGCTGTCCGTCTGTCCGTTCGTACGTCTGTCCGTCTGTCACCAGGCTGTGTCTCATGAACCGTGATAGTTAGATAGTTGAAATTTTCACAGATGATGTATTTCTGTTGCCGCAACTTTTACTACCATGTTTTAAGCGAATAAATGAGTAATTCTAATTCTAAATTCATGATATTGTTTTTACAGCTAGACTGAATTTGAAAATTATAACAAGTTTGTGTCGTGCCACGCGATGGGCAGGGTTCCGTATTTGCCCGTCGTTACCACAATATATTTCAGAAGGAGTATTTATGGTATTTATTTATTGTCAGCACCAAAGTAGTAAAAATCAAATTGTGCGTGATTTTCACCCACCTGTTTTGGTAGATTCAAGATTGGTGTATCAAGCTACCCCTTAAACGTCCATATATTGAAACATCATCTTCAGACGAAAACTGTAATATTCACCCTGTATCCTTTTGCCATTCCTAAAGAAAAACAATATTAAAAACAAAATTGACGAAAGTCTTAAAAATAGGGAGAAATAGGATCACAATATCTTTTTCGAAGTTTAAAGATGCTAACTCATTTCTGGAAAACAGTACATTAAAATCAAAAAATTATAAGGCATTCATTCCTGTGTTCAATCAATGTCACAGGCATGGGGGTTGTAAGGGGAGTGCCTGTTGACTAGTCTGATGATTAATATCAATATATTTTAGTCCCTATTGGAACTGAAATTAATGATTATGACAGTCGCTATTGCATGTGGAAATAATATCAAAATTCGCAGACAAATAAAAACAATATACTTAATTCGTCCAAAATACCTCAGTGCATAAGACGAAAGTCTACAACCAGTGTGTGTTACCAGTGATGACATACGGAACGTTGTGTAAACTGAAAAAGCTATGTAGGTATAATGCTCGGTGTTTCTTTGCGAGATCAGAATCAGAAGAGCCGAGAACGAACTAAAGTCGCTGACATAGCTAGACGGATTAGCAAAAGCCCACTGCCAACTGAGCGGGGCACATAACACTTGGAACTGACGGCCGATGGGGCAGAAAGGTACTGGAATGGAGGCTCAAGCGCAGCCTAGAATGTCCACGCACAAAGTGGACAGACGTAAAGGTTGAAGGAAGCCGCTGGATGCAGGCCGCTTCCAACCGGCTGATCTGGAAGTCACTGGGGGAGGCCTATGTTCAGCAGTGGACGTCCTGTGACTGATATGATGATGATAAAAAGAAAACAATCACAAATGGACAAACTCAATTTATTACTATAGAAACTGTGGTTTTGACATGTGATGGTTAGGTGCTGCCAAAGCGAGTACATTCATCTGTCATAATTTCCTGCCAGTAGATTCCTCTCTTCTAAAATAGGAGAATGATAAAACTAAAAAAAATATGATGTACATAACCATGCAAACTACTACAGAAAATTGGTAAATTTAAAAAAAAAATACACTATTAAAACATCGATCAAAGTTATAACGAACTACAAGAACTTTTATGATGTTACTTGCTGCTACGAAACCCTTCATGGGCGAGTCCAAATCGCACTTGGCCGCTTTTATCTAAATAAGATAAGAGATCGATCAAGATCATCTTTTAATTTTATCAGGTAGACCTTTAAATTGCTTGCTTAAATAGATTACCTCTGAAAAAAACTAAATTAGTATACTTACTAGCACTCGTGCGCAATGGTGGTACAGAAAGAGCAGTTATGGCGGCAATACATCATCGGAGGCATTGGTGAGTCAATACTTGATCGTGAAAAATGATTTATGTAGTAAATAAAGGTAAACATGATATAGGTTTGACAGCTAGACTGAATTTTAAATTATAAAAATATAATATTTTATTTTTTGCAAACCTTTAAATTATAAATATTAAATAAAATACTTGACGAAATTAATTCTCACAACTGCATACAGATAGAATACTTGTACATAGGTTATACTATAATAATTCAAACACCTTTGTAACTTGTGCAATGTGCTGGCAAATAAACTCATATATTTATATAGGTTACCCTTTTTTATTTAATTACAAATGAAGTTCCATAACTTATGTAAGTATACCTAAACTTAAAGCTCTTTTTGGAATAGGTGCCAGCCATTAATATTTAAAATGTATTCATTCGCAACGACTCCAAAACGAACTGATTAGGTATACAATAGTAAAGGAACATAGACATTAAGGTTAATTTAAAAAAATAAATAATTTTTGCTTTTCAGTTTTACGGTGGTAATTTTTATTTGTTAAAAAGTTTTTATTTAATATTTTCTGTGGATATAAGATCAGCATTAAAATCTGAGAGTAAACAATAAATCACCCCTGTTTACCCACCCTTAGGGTAAGTTTTTTTTTCAAATTTATATATGACCAGTTTTGTGGTACACCCTCCTATATAATAAAAAAAAATTTATCAAAATTGGACTTCTTTGTAAAAAGTTATGCGTGGTCAAACATAACAATCAGTGAGTGAACAATCAATTATCCCCTGTTTTCCTACCCTTAGGGTTTTTTTTTTTTAAATTTATATAGGACACTTTGGGCTATACCCTTTCTAATAAAAATAGAATTATCAAAATCGTACTACTCTGTAAAGTTATGCGTGATCATACATAAAAAAAAAACAAATATACGCGTCGACTTGAGATCCTCCTCTCCTCCGTTTTTTCGTCGGTTAAAAAGTGGCATAATTGAATATCAATTAGACTGTGCGCAATTCTCGCAAGACTTCATATTTTGAAACATCATCTTCAGGCAAAAAACTGAAATATTCATCCTGTATCCTTGGGCCATTCCTAAAGAATAAAGAATATCCAAAACAATTGACGGAAGTCTTAAAAATAAAGAGAAATAGGGTCACAATATCTTTTTCCAAGTTTTAAGATGCTAGCCTTTTTCTCGAAAACAGTACATTAAAATCTAAAATAGACGTCACTCATTCATGTGTTCAATGTCACTCTCAGTAAGGGGAGTTCCTGTTGATTGGACTGATGATGAAATATCATCACCAATATTTCAGTTTAGTAGCGTCTAAATTATCAAAATTAGCAGACTTAAAAGAAGAGCAATAACAAATAGACAACCTCAATTTAATTCTATAGAAATTGTGATTTTATTCCCCCCCCCCCCTCTAAAAGCTAAACTATTGGCTTGAAAAATCTGGAAAATTCATAAAAATAGTGTTTTTCATGAACTTCAAAGAAAAATCATAACGGTTAAGATAGACCAGTTAGTTTAAGAGTAATAGTCGTGCAACTTAATCGTTCAAAAATTCCTTAGATGAAAAAACATTAAAAGGGACTTAAATTAAATAATAATTGCTGAAATATATTGTGGTAACGATAGGCGACTACGGAACCCTATACTGCGAGTGGCACGACACGCACTTGGCCGGTTTTTCTGTTTTGTCTTATGATTGTTCTTTTATTTTTGTATGTGTGCCTATTAAAAACTTTCTCCCTCTCGATTTCGATGAGTTTTTTTATGATTACTCTTTACATTGGATATTTTGAGTATAGCTTCGAATAAACAAAAAATTTTTTTTTGTTTATTCGAAGAAATTCCTGTATTTTACCCTCGATTTTAAACCACACCTCAAAGGCTTGTATTTTTTAACACCATGTTGCCTAGCCTAGCTATGTACCTTTGATTAACAATAATTCAGAAAAAAAAACATTTATATTGTTGATTTTTCCCAGCGAGTCTTGCGGTAACGATCTGTGGGTTTACCTTGGGATGGACAGCCCCCGTGAATGTGATGCTAGATGACCCAGACCAGTCTCCTCTGCCTGATCCCGTGACCCTCGACCAGAGCGCCTGGATCGGCTCCTTGATGACCATTGGGTGTATGATAGGTGAGTTAGCCCCTAAGATGACTTCAGAAATGCCGTATACAGGGTGTTAGGCTAGTGTAGGCTTGATATATCATTTACCTATGTTAACATATGCATATAAATAGTATAGGGGTGTAAGGGGGCACACGCACATCTTCTGCCCCAAGTGCCAATTTCATCTGTCCGTGGTGCACCCTGCTGGACAACGGACGAGGCTCTGGCGACCGAACCGTTGGCGGTATAACCTACTAAACGCAGAGCCAAATATCTCTGGCCAGTGGCGGGCAAAAGCGTCACTGGTGCGAGGCTCTGTCCTGCGCTCACCAACTCGCTTGCCCAGCGTGGTGAGTATGGGCATATACCCCCCATGAGTAGTTCCCGGCCGCCCTACTATTCTGGGTCACGGCAGCGGCCTCGGTTACGGTAGGACAGGGGGTGCGAAGAATCCCCGGGCTACGGACGGCTGCCACAAACCACTGACCTTGGCAACGTATAACGGACGCAGTCTACGGCTGGATGAATACCTGGTCGAACTCGAAGAAGAGCTTAAAAACATCAGATGGCATATTCTAGGGTTGTCAGAAGTTCGAAGACAGGGGGAGGACACGATGACCCTTGAATTTTGCCACATTTTCTTCTTCCGAGAGGGAGACTAACTCTCCCAAGGTGGCGTAGGTTTCCTTGTCCACAAAGATCTCCGTGACAACGTGCTTGAGATATCCAACGTGTCGAGCCGGGTAGCGTACCTTGTACTAAAACTGACCGAGAGGTACTGCCTCAAAATCATACAGGTATATGCGCCGACGTCGACAGGGCATTCGGATGATGTGGTCGAGGCCGTGTATGAAGATATATCTAAGGCCATACATCATACAACCAAGACCCACTTCACCGTTGTCATGAGCGACTTTAACGCCAAAGTAGGAGTACAGGAACGTGACGAATCGTGTGTAGGAAAGCACGGCTATGGAACCAGGAACCACAGGGGGCGAATGCTGGTAAACTTTCTGAGTATGCAGGGGCTCTTCTGCATGAACAGCTTTTTCCAGAAGAAGCCCCAGAGAAAGTGGACCTGGCTAAGCCCCGATGGTAAGACGAAGAATGAGATAGACTTCATCATGACGGACAAGAAGCATATAATTTAGGGATGTCTCTGTGGTAAATAGGTTTAACACCGGTAGCGACCACCCTAGGTTAGAGGCACCCTAAATATCAACATTAAGCTGGAAACAAGCCACATGATGAGGTCGACTCTTCGTCCGACTCTGGTCCAGGCCGACCAAGACTCCAAAAAATTCCAGTTGGAGCTCCGAAACCGATTCGCTGCTTTGAAAACTACTGAGGACGTGGACCTTTAATGAGGTGATTGTAGTCATACGCGAAGTGGGAAACAGGCACTTTAAGGGAAAGCGAGCGTGCCGAGACGCCAAACTTTCGGACTGAACTTTGGAACAAACATCGACGAGAAATGCCAGAGGAAGCTTTGTCTGGCACCAATAAAAAGATTTTTATAGCGTGACTGAATTTATTAATTATAAGAATATGACATGTTGAAATAGAATTACTGAATTGTTAATACTTAGTACATTACTCTAAATTGAATCACATTTATTAATTGCATTGTTCACTTATTAATTATTAATTACGACTTGAATTTGCACACCTGCATGCAGGTTGAATACTTGTACCTTAATTACTGTTAACACGTTTAAAAACTTGTGTTCTGGCAAATAAACGCATTTATTATTTATTATTATCCAGAGATTGGTGAGACGCGACCTCCGCAGCTACAATACTCGCCTCATAGAGGAGGCGATTGAGAAGAATCGGGGGTCTAAGGTCTTCACTAAAAGACTTGGAAAAGTCACCTGACAAAGCTAAAAACCTCGGATGGCAGAATCGTCTCATCGGTTCCGGAGATTCTGGCCGAAATCGAAGGCTTTTACGGCCAATTGTACGCATTGCACTCCCTACAGCCGCAGCCCAACGCGACTGATCCAAGAGCCAAGCTTACCCGCCACTTCACTGAAGATCTCCCAGACGTGGAGAAGGATGAGATTGAGGCGGCCCTCGGCTTAGTAATGGGAAGGCTCCCGGCGAAGACGGAATCACATCTGAGCTCTTAAAAGCTGCAGGCCAACCTGCGCTTGGCGAACTTAAGAGGCTCTTCAACTCCGTCATAGCGAATGGGACAACTCCGGAAGGGTGGAGTGGGGGCGTGGTGCCATTGTTTTTCAAGAAAGGAGACAAAAGTCTCCTGAAAAACTACAGACCAATCACGTTCCTGAGTCACGTTTACAAGCTGTTCTCGAGGGTCATCACAAACCGTCTTTCCCCAAGATTTGACGCTTTCCAGCCACCGGAACAGGCTGGGTTTCGCAAAGGTTACAGTACCATAGACCACATTCACACGGTGCGGCAGGTTATACAGAAGTCCGAAGAGTGTAACCAGCCTCTGTGCCTGGCCTTTGTGGACTATGAGAAAGCCTTCGACTCAGTCGAAACCTGGGCTGTTATGGACTCCTTGCAGCGATGCCAAGTCGATTGGCGGTACGTGAAGGTGCTAAAAAGCCTGTACAGTATGGCATCAATGTCCGTCCAAGTACAAAACCACCGAACAAAACCCATCAAGCTGCTCCGGGGTGTTAGACAGGGAGATGTTATATCTCCGAAACTGTTCACCAACGCACTGGAGGATGTGTTCAAGACGCTGGATTGGAACGGACTGGGCATCAATGTAAATGGCGAATATCTTACGCATCTTCGCTTTGCCGATGACAGTTATTATGGCAGAATCGCTGCAGGATTTGCAAAAAATGCTGCACAGTCTTAATGCTGCCTCGAGACGTGTGGGGCTTGGGATGAATTTGGACTAGACTAAGGTAATGTTCAACGAACATGTCATCCCGGAACTAATTTCCGTCGAGGGCACTACGCTCGAAGTACTACAGCTCGGTAGAGACAACTTCGAGCGGGAAATCACCAGAAGAGTGCAGCTTGGCTGGGCAGCATTTGGGAAATTGCGTCATATCTTCACGTCGACACTGCCGCAGTGCCTGAAAAGCCGGGTGTTTAACCAATGCGTCCTACCAGTTTTAACCTACGGAGCCGAAACGTGGAACATGACAGTCAAGTTGGCCCACCGACTACACGTCAGTCAGCGTGCTATGAAAAGGTCTGTGTTGGGGATCTCATTAAGGGATAAGATCCGGAACCAGGTCATACGACATAATAATAAGACTAAAGTGACTGATATTGTCCAAAAATACAACGGGCACGGATTCTCTAATGACCAGGATCACTCCCGGAAGCCTTCAGGAGCCTGAAAGGTCTGCTGAACTTCTGGGATGATTTGGGCTGGTTGGAGTAGGGGAAGGACAAAACACGCACAATCAAGCCCAGGCCCAATCAAGAGGCTAAGTGCGGACACCTCCCAGCTAAACTAACTAACTAACTAATTATCCAAAAATGTAGCAAGCTGAAGTGGCAGTGGGCTGGTCATGTCTGTCGCAGAACCGACGAGAGGTGGAGCAGGAAGGTTCTCGAATGGAGACCACGCTTAGGCATACGTAGTGTCGGACGTCCCCCAGCTAGATGGACCGATGACCTGAAGAAGGCAGCTGGCAGCGACTGGATGCAAAGGGCGGGAGATCGTGTGCTGTGGCGCTCCTTGGAGGAGGCATATGTCCAGCAGTGGACTGCAACAGGCTGATATGATGATGATAAATAGTATGGCGAAGTAGCCAACCCGCCTGCCAAACGTGGCGAGTCTGGCTACTACTCCCCGATGACAAACACGAAAAAGACCAGGCCCCCAGTCTCCGGTGGTCCCGCTGTTCCTGGCTATGGTAGCGGTCAGGGTGAAGGCGGGGCAGGGGGTGCTAGGAATCCCCGGAGGAGGTACTCCGGCTACCATCCCCAAAGACGACTGGCCCTGGTAACACACAACGAACGTTCGTTAAGGACTGACGAGAAGATCGTTGAGCTGGAAGAGGAATTATTGAGTAGGATGCACTGGAGTATGGTGGGAATATCATAAGTCCGAAGAGAGGGCGAGGACACGATAACTCTGAAATCAGGCAACCTACTCTTTTATCGGGAAGGCGAAAAACTGTCCCAAGTTGGTGGCGAAATTCTTATCCACTAGTCCCTCATTAATAACATCGTCACCATCGGAAGTGTGTCGAAAACTGGGCATGAGAAGTGATAATAAGTTAAGAATGGGGCAATTTGGGTATGGGCAATGGAACCCCAGGGGACAATGGCTGGCTAAATTTCTGAGGACCTCATTGCGATGAATTCCTTTTTTAAGAAGCCGCCTCAGAGGTAGTGAACCTGGAGTCCTGATGGGTCCACGAAAAATGAGATTGACTTCATCATGACCACAAAGCGACGGGTGTTCAATGATGTCTCCGTGATCAACATGGTGAAAACCGGAAGTGATCACCGAATGGCTAGAGGCACATTGAACGAACTATCAAGGTCAAGCTAGAAAGGTCCCGTTTGATGAAGTCTACGCTCCGACGGTCCTGAAAGCATTCAGCCTAAGTTGTCAAATCGCTTTGAATGCCTAGAGAACTGCGAGTCAGTGGACGAGATTAACAACAGGTTTGTAGAAACTGTCCAGGCGGTCGGGCCGATTTTTTTTAAACTCCGTCGTCTAGACAGGCCGCAACAACTTACCGACCATTACCTCAAACTCATAGCAGAACGACGTTCAATGGCACTGCAGTTCTCAGTTGACGCTAAGGCATATTAACAGCTCAATAGACGGATATGGAAATACGAACAGTATAAACGAGGCGATAGAGCGGAACCAAGGCTCCAAACTGTTTGTAAGAGACATGTCTATAGGGCAAAGCCAGCTGACGAAGCTGAAGACGGAGGATTGTAGTATAACGTCGTCAAAAGCCGAAGTTTTAAGGGAGATCGATAAGTTCTATGGCCAGTTATACACCTCGGTCCCTAAACCTGTTAGAAGCTCAGCCGTAGATCCAAGCGCTAAGCTGACCCAACACTTTACTGAAGATATCCCGGATATAAAAACCTTATGAAATTAGGATGGCTCTTGGTAGGTCTTGCTTAAAGAAATAGGTGAGGTGTGGTGGTTTTCATTTTCAAGAAAAGAGATAACACCTTACTGAAAAATTAAAGACCCATCTCGCTTCTGAGCCATGTCTACAAGTTGTTTTCGAGAGTAATCACAGTACCATAGACCACATTCATACAAGTTCATACAATATTCAAGTGAGATAAAAGTGGATGTACTTATCAGGTTTATATGAACACCCACAGCTACACACACACACGCACACGCACACACGCACACACACACACACACACACACACACACACACACACACACACCTACATGTAACGGAGAAATACATCATTCACCTTCGGTTTGCCGACGATATTGTGGTCATGGCAGAATCGCTGAAAGACCTCGGCACAACGCTCGATAAAGCCTTGATAGAGTTTCCCAACAGGTAGGCCTTCAGATGAACATGGATAAAATAAAGATAATGTTACGCCCTACCAAGTACCAGTTGGGAGCTCTATCCTCGAAATTTTTGACAAATATGTTTACCTGGGAAGTTATCCAGTTGGGTAGGTTTACTTTTGAGAAAGAGGTCATTCGAAGAATCCAACTCGGCTGGGCAGCGTTCGAGAAACTACACAACATCTTCTTGTCCAAATTACCTCAGTGCCTAAAGACGAATGTCTACAACCAGTGTGTGTTACCAGTGATGACATACGGAACAGAAATGTGGCTTCCCACTATGGGCCTTAAAAGGAAGCTCAGGTCGCACAACGCGCTATGGAAAGGGCTATGCTAGGTATTACTTTACGAGATCGAATCAGAAATGAGGAGATCCGTAAACGAACAAATGTCGCTGACATAGCCCGACGGATTAGCAAGCTGTGGCAGTAGGCGGGGCACATAGCGCGTAGAACTGACGGCCGATGAGGCAAAAAGGTTCTGGAATAGAGGCCACGTACCGGCAAGCGCAGCGTGGGACGTCCACCTACAAGGTGGACGTGCGACCTGATAAAGTTTGCAGGAAGCTACTGGATGCAGGCCCTTTCCAACCGGCCGATCTGGCAGTCACTGGGGAGGCCTATGTTCAGGACAGACAACATATTTTTCTATGGGAGCAATATCGATTACGAGATGTTTTTTAGCTTCTCTATACAAACTTACTCGCATACCTCGTGGATAATGATTCTGAAAATAAAATCACGATTTCGAAGTTGCTCCCATAGGAAATGTTGTTGTTGTCGTATCCACGACATATCCACTATGTGGAGCAGTTGCAATAGCGCGGGGCGCAAGAGTTGCGAACATAGTGGATACATGGCTTTAGATCCCCACTCTTTGCCCCAGCGCTCAAGATCCATGTCGGGGATTGTAGCTATACCCAATAAATTTTCAGGTCCCTTCATGGGTGGTTATCTGTCATCACTCATCGGCCGCAAATGGGGTCTGCTCAGCACCTGCATCCCCTACCTTGTCGGCTGGATCCTCATCACTGTCGCCACCAACGTCGCCTTCATATACGCGGGGAGAATCTTCTGGGGGCTAGCATCGGGAATGGTCTTTACTCTCTCGCCGATATACTGCGCTGAAGTTTCTACGGTAATAAACATGATAATAATTCTATCAATTTATCATAATATCGATCGTTCCAATTACTGCTTTTATAGGCTGGACTAAAGGAGACATCCAATTACTTACTTACTCCGATTGTGGAGCCATACAAAATACTTTATTTGCCATTAAATAGATAAAAAATTAGAGCACATCGCCAACGATTGCCAGCTCCACTGTTCCTGGTAGCCTGCGGTAACTTAATCTTTCGTATCCCAGCTGCTGAGGACTGACTAATACTTGACATTTAAATAAGGATTCAGGCAGTAGAATCATATCACTACATAGTATAAAACAAAGTCGCTTCCCGCTGTCAGTCTGTCGTCCCTATGTATGCTTACATCTTTAAGACTACGCAATGATTTTGATGCGTTTCAATTAGATAAAGTGATTTAAGAGGATGGTTTATATTGTATAATACATGCATAATATAGTAGAGAAACACTGTAATTCTAGAGTTTTCTAAAGTGATGTCGTAAAAAACATTTTTTTTGTGCTTATGTTGCAAACGCTGGCTGAACCCTACGAGATATATCAAAACAATGTACTACAGTATTGTACACCTTAAAAAGTTATACAAAAAAGCTCGCGATGGTATATGTCTATCTCTTAGGGAAACCCACACTAACCATTTTTTAACCTTTTCTTTTTTACGAGAAATAAAAACATTCTGCAGTGTATTTAGTACTAGCTTTAGTATTTTATTAATTCTTATACATTCATTCACCGTTGAGCACAGATCTCGAAGAACCTATGGATGTAAAAAAACACTGATATCATTTTCTTTTTGTATTTTAATTTTTGTCGTAGCGTAGCTTTATTTTAATGTTTAAATCTCCAGATTGAGGCCCGTGGTGCCCTCGGATCAAATCTTCAGACCTTCATGGCGTCTGGTACTCTACTTGTCTATATTATTGGATCCCTTTCCACGTACTACGGTGTTGCGTATGTGGGTATCAGCTTTGTGGCCTTCTACGCTATTACGTTTATCTTCATGCCTGAAACACCGACCTATTACTTGATTAAAAGTAAGTATGAAAATGAGATGCTCATTTTTTCCAAATAGTAATTAATTCACGTACCTTTTCTTGAGTACCTATCGGACTATGTGTACGATTTATTTTTAGCCGCTTTTATCTAATACCTTAAACGAGTAATAGAATTTATTTGTATTTAAAAAAAATGACAACCTCGCACGACTAGATAGCTAACATCATGTAATATGCAGAGGATTTCGGGGGCGATAAATCGATATAGCTGGAATTTTTAGATTATTTTTTTTCTAAAAATGGAACCTACCAATATCGATTTATCGCCCCCGAAACCTACCGACCAAAGCTCGGACATCCAGGTACTATATTTAATAAGGTGATTGGGGATAACAATACACAAAAATCAAATTTCGATCCCTAAACCGTTTTTATATTATGTTTCAGATGACCGGGAATCAGCCGCTAAAGCCCTGGCCACGATTCGGGGCAGGTCTATTAAAGATGTGCAGAAGGAACTGGAAATTATCAGTGCCGATGTTCAAGATTCCAGGGATAATAAACCAGGGACGGTACGTTATATACTACTCTGTCAAGAAAGTACCGGAAAAAGATTAATAATACACAAAATGTTAGTTGTTCATCCAAATTTATTTTATCACCTTCAAAGTATGCTCCTTCAGAAGCGATACACTTACACCAACGAATAATCCAATCATCAAAACATTTTTTAAACGCTTTTTCCGGAATCGAGTTCAGTTCTCGCCGCGAATTCTCCTATATGTCTTCTACCGAATGAAACCGGGTGCCACGAAGTGGTAATTTAATTTGAGTTTAGGAAAAAGAAAGAAGTCGGCTGGAGCCATATCTGGTGAATAAGGTGGCTGCTCGATGGTATTTGTTGAGTTTTTGGTCAACAATTCGTTCACAATGATGGCCTTGTGGAAAGGCGCATTATCGTGGTGCAAAATCCAAGAATTTTCATTCCACAAATCTGGCCTTTTTCGTCTAAATTGCTTTATTAAACGCCGCATAACGCTTAAATGATACTCTTTTTTTATCGTTTGACCTTCTGGCAAGAATTCTGAGTGCACAACACCGCGACAGTCAAAGAAAACAGTCAACATGACTTTGACTTTCGATCGAGTTTGGCGCGGTTTCGGTTCAGTTGGAAGGCGCCACTCCGAAGCTTGTTGACTAGTTCGCATGTCAAACTCGTAAACCCACGTCTCGTCACCAGTAACAATGCGTTTCATGAATGTTGGGTCGGAATTGACTCGTTCTAGCATGTCCTCAGCGACTCTTTTGCGATTGAGTTTTTGGAGAAAATTCAGGTCTTTTGGGACTAGCCGAGCGGCAACATGTTTCATACCCAATTGATTTTTTAAAATGGTACGAATCGACTCGTGTGACACAGAAAGTTCGACGGCTAGCTCTCTTAAACTTGAATGAGGATATTCAGTCACTATTTCCTTCACTTTTGCGACGTTATCTTCAGTAGCAGACGTT
Organism: Anania fuscalis; assembly: GCA_950371115.1. Taxonomy (NCBI): domain Eukaryota; kingdom Metazoa; phylum Arthropoda; class Insecta; order Lepidoptera; family Crambidae; genus Anania; species Anania fuscalis. Next base: position 9,907,142 of record OX493348.1, on the reverse strand, counting down.
GATGGCCTACCAGAGGCAAATCTTCCTTCACATTTCGACCGCTTTTGAACGCACGAACGTACCACTCTTAAACCCGTGTTTATGATAAAGTTGATTGACCGTAAGCCTTCTGTAACATTTTCAGAGACTCCGAACACGAAATCCCATTGGTGATGCCAAATTTAGGACAAACTCTTTGTTCGATGTTTTTGTCCTTTATGAAATTCGCAATACACACTAGATAATATGGTATAACTACAAACAATACTGTATTTAATCTAGTTATCAGATGTATCTTAAACTCCGCGCCAAAATGGAAAACAGTTGTGTCAATCTAACAACAACAAAACAAATATAATTTTGAATTTGGAACAATAAATAAATCATCAATTCCCGAAACTTTTTTGACAGAATGTACATGATACAAGGCAAAATCTAGTTTGTTTGTCTTATAAATTTTGTTTTTTTCGCAGATTTCCGACGTCTTCCGAGGCAAGAACTTCAAGGCATTTTATATTGGATGCTCACTTGTGGTCTTCCTGCAGTTCTCTGGTATCCACGCCGTGCAATTTTATATGACAGAAATCTTCGTGGCTGCTGGAACTAGTATAGATCCGGGTTATGCTACTATTATTGTTGGTGGTGTACAGGTAATTACAGTTTTACAATCTATGAAAAATATAATAAATGTTATTATTATATTATTATTGTAATTAATAGTGTCTGCTAAGTAAGAATATAGACTTAGTTTTTTATTTTATTATTATTAAAGGACAGTTACAATATAAACACAATACAATTAAATCTATGGGTAAGATTAACCGGCATTATGGTCCCAATAATAGTAATTATTAAAAACTAGCTAACCCGGCGAACTTCGTACCACCTAACAATTTCCATTTCACCAGCCTTTTCAATGTTTTTATTATTTATTCCGCTATTCGGTGCGAAGACAAATCCAACAGATTATAAACGAGTTTCACGAGTTCTAAGTGTTGTAACAAACGCAACCTTGTTTTATATATTTAATGTCTATATGTCAAAAATGATACGTGACAGTTAGGTTCGTGCGCATGCGCCAGAGAGAGAACACGTTTTCCACCATGAGCGCTGCGTACAATTTGCGTTGAGCAGTGTTCCTATGCGCTCTCTCTTAAGGACCTAAAATTTTTAAAGATGAAAGGAAAACTTTTTGTCAGATACTCATTAATATCAAATGTTCGTGGTTTTCATAAGTATTTAATAAAAAAGATTACTTTTAATTTATAAAATATTATTAATGATTATTTATTTCAATTGTTTCCTAATTTTCATCTTTTAGTGATAAATAAAAAATAAAAATGTTTATGAGTGAGTATCTTACCTTGATGATTTTTTGTTTTTGTCGACAGTTTTTAGCTGCACTAACGGCACAATTTGTAGTGGATAGACTAAAACGAAGAACTCTCTTGATGATCTCGAGCTGTGGTACTGCTGTAGGACTTGTAAGTATTATTTATTTATTATTACATAGTAAAAACCCTGTTAAAACGTCGATGATCATCCGCAATGCGGCCAAACTAGAAAGACGTCGCTCGCCGAAGACAAACATCTAGTGCAGCTTCTTTTAAAAAATCCTCGTTAATTTTTGCGTTTCGGTCGAGAAAAAATAAAAAAGGGTTCTCAATAGATCATAAGATACTATAAGCAGACGAATGATGGAATCAGGTGGTAAATATAAAAGCGCTATCAAGAAACTAATTCTTACTAAGAGACACATTGAAAAAAGAATGAAGTGCCAAGGGAACGGGAAAACATCGATCGCGATTGGGACAACATTACCTTTTGGGACAAAGTGTCGATTTGGTTGGGCATCGAATATAAGTTATATAAAATATTATATCACATCTTGCACATTATCATTCTCTGATAAAAAAATGTTTATTTGGATTGTCTAATTACCCAGTAGAGGTCCATGTTTGGGTGTGTTTCTTTAAAAGAGGATTTGAAAATTTTATTTTATAAAGTTGGTTGTACACCAGGACACTCAACGCAGTGAGGATGATCAATAACTATAAAAAAGCATTGTTGCCTTCTGCTAAAAGGTTTTCCAAAGCAAAACGAAATTTTAATTTTGCAAGAGGAAAACGATCTGAACCATCGAAGTCGTGTGTGACCGCCTGTAAGGCTGAACAAAACATTCAGATGCTACACTGGACCTCACTTTCACCAAACACAAACCGCATTGAAAAGGTTTGGACTCTGATAAAGTTAAAAGATTGCGTAGAAAAAATATTCAAACCATTGGCGAACTTAGGCGCAATATAAAACAGATATAGATGGTCACTATCCCGTGACTATAAAAAACTCGAAGAAAGCTTTCCTCGAGATGCGAGGCAAATATTAGACGACAGACAAAATACATTATTAACTATCGTTGATGTTAGTTTAATTTTTCTTAACCTACTATTAGTGTTAATTTTGCCGGTTACGCTCTTGTCGTAGGTGTATATTAAATATAATGCCTACTTATGATCACTTAGCCTAGTCTAATCATATTTCTTTGCCAATGTTTAACACTGGTTAGTACATGAAAGCTTGTAACGTAAAAAATATTTTTTATTTATTTTTTTAACTGTGCTATGCACTAAATTTTGGGACGGGTAATCTTACTTATTTTTTCCTTTGCATTAAAAAGGGTCTCCTTGGGCTGTACTTCTTGCTGGCTGAGCTCGAGAGTCCCATAATTGAGAGTATCAGCTGGCTTCCTGTCTTCTCTCTGGTCGTCTTCATGCTGATGTTCTGCTGGGGTCTGGGCGGAATCCCATATGTAATAATAGGCGAGATAATGCCTATTGAAGTTAAGGGTTTTTTTACTGCGTTTGCATCTGCTCTCGGATCAACGTGTTCTTTCTTGATTACAAGGTAAGCTTAATAGTTTTTAACTGCTAATTGAGTTTTTTCTGACTAGTTGTGTTGTGGATGGAACTAATAAATTTTAGAGGGTTTGTGGGTACCGGCGATTATAGAACAAGCCAGTTAGAAATTAATATAATAACGTAAATAGTTACTAGGGCGGTTTGATTAGTCCGTGACTTTAAGGCTAAATAGAATGTTTTTTATAATTTATTTATTTTTCTTAAAAAGGAACTTCTTACGATGCTAGACCAATTTTTTTTAAATTTAGCGCGAAAACAGTATTTAAAAACAAAAGAGGTTTATAAAGCAGCGAAGGTGTTCTTCAAAATTGGAGAATTCCGAGTTTCGAGTATTGATTATGCACTAATTTTCTCGCCGTAAAACCATCAAGCAAACCGTAGACAAATAGAAAAATAATAATGGGGATTGATTGCAATCTAATGGAATGGTACATGATTGTGATTCAATGATTTTCGTTGTGGACGAACTAAAACCATTGATGCCGAGCGCCCAGGAAGGCCGATTGAGGTCACTACTGAGAACAAAATCCACGATATTGTTTTGGCTAATCGAGCGAAGATAAGCGAATTAGCTGACGCAGTGCACATCTCAACTGAACGTGTTTTTCATATTTTTCACGATATTTTGGGTATGAAAAAGCTTTCTGCAAGATGGGTGATGCGCTTACTGACAGTCTACCAAAAGCGAAAACGGATGACTATATCTGAGGCCTGTCAGGCTATGTGTGGGCAACACATTTATTACAACATTTATTTACATTCGTAATATTTATAACAACATATTTACAACATTAAACATATTTATTTACATAATATAACACTAAACCCTACACTAAAATATTTATTTATAATACAAAATACAGTTCATTTCAATATTACACATAATACATTCATTCATCACACTTGCATTATAATTATTAACATAAAAACACTAAAACATAAATAAAATTAATTGCACGAGCAAACCCGCGCGATACTCGTAGTATGCAGCGAGCGTTGTATATCGATGCACTATAGCTGCGCGCACCGGTTGGAGGTTCGTTCGACTCCCGCGCATCGCGAATGCTCGCCAGTCGAGAGAACATAGTCTGACGTATAACCCGTGCCCGTAGCCGCGCCGCCGATGCCTACGCGCTCGGTTACGTAATTAGAATTTCAACGTTTCCTTGTTCGCGTTCATCTTCTTGTGTTTTGTGCATTGTACTTTGACTGCTACTGTGTAAATTCGTCTCTTTTATGTACTCCTTCTTGTATGTTCTGTGTATTGTGAATAAACAATATTAAAAGTGCATTTGGACTTGCTCACTTTAATTCCACACATACACAATTAACCGGAAGTGGCCCAAGCACTTCCATATATGTATAATCGCAATCCTAGTGAATTTTTGCGTCGGTACATAACTGTGAATAAAACGTGGGTCCACCATAACACGCCAGAGACTAATAAACAACAGTCAAAACAGTAAATAAAAATGATAATATAATGATGATGACTGCATTACAATGCTACCACAAGTAACTTAGCAAAAACACAATTACCGTTCGTTTAATATTAACTTCGTGCGCAGGTTTTTCAGCGTGATCGCGGAGGCGGCCGGCCACTACGTGGTGTTTTGGGTGTTCGCGCTGAGCTGCTTGCTGTGCTGCCTCTTCACTTTCTTCGTTGTGCCGGAGTCCAAGGGGAAAAGCTTTAACGAGATTCAGGAGATGCTCGGTGGAAGGTATGATAGAAATATGATTTTAAAAGTTGTTAACTCAGCATTGTACAGAACGCTGGATGCAAAGGGCCCGGAGCTGGTAGATATAGCGTTCTTTTGAATTGGCCTATGTCCAGCATATCCAAATGCTGATTCATCAATAATGATGATTCTGATGTTGACGACGGCACACAATTATGTTTTGTGATCTTTTCAGCTATTTATTGGTTGGATGTTTTTAATAATTTGTTTATCATTCATTAATAACCCCTATTTTATTTTATTTTTTTAGCAAAAACAAGCAAGAAGTGAAAGCAGTAGCATGAACGCGATGCTTGATGGTTTAGATTAGACAAGCTACTCTAAGCCAGTGTTGGGATGCGATACAGTAAAGGATGTTACCATCAGATAGTAGCAGCACAAACCTCAAGCTCAAATCATCGTGTCATGTGGTGTGAAGTGTACAAAGAGGTTTACAAAACCTTGCCATGAGCCCTGGGAAGGGCATCGCAGCGCAATATAGTTACATTATTGAGAAACTGCTATTGACATCAGGTTAAGGAGATATGTAGTTGATAATTAATTAGTTTTCGTTAGAAAACAACTCCTGTTATATCATTTGTATGAGATGTACACTAATAATACTAAGTTTATTTACCTACCACGAGGACTATTTTATATTTTCATACATTTTCAATTTTAGCTTTGTAAATAGTATTATAAAGATGTTTTATAATATTTTATTTTAATGGTTTCAAAATATGTTCATAAATAAGTTTTAGTTTTGAATATCTTACTTATTTTTTTGAAATTCTGGGGAATGCCATAATATTACGTGATTATTACGATTACGCGATTGGCTAGTAGAGCAATGTACTGGAAATAACATTGTATTTACAAGACATGAATATACATGGCCTTTGTATAGGTAACTGAGCAATGGCTTGAGAAATGTGAAATGCTCATAGAAATTGAAAATTGGCAAATAAATGATCCCCCTCGTGTACGTCCTCGGAACAAAGTTGATTATTCCGAGGGGTATCATTTATTTTAATTACATACATAATCAATATGAGGCTTCCAGTTAAATATGTTTGTCAATTTTTATTTCTAAAAACATTATAAATTGATTGTGAAATTGTGTGTATATTTTCTATTTCAGAATTTATGTATTTTATATTCATATTTATTTATAGGTTCCATTTTATTATTTCCAATTTGTATTATTTTTGTTTTGTCAACATTAAGATTATTTGAATTAACCCATGTCACAATAGTATTAATAGAATTACATATTTCTGTTTCATATATGTCTTTTTGGTGCATTTAAATTTAAAGTAGTGTCATCTGCGAACATGATGCATTGTTGCTCACTTCAATAACTAAGTAGGCAAGTCAAGCAAGAAGAATAAAGGTCCTAAAATGCTTCCCTGAGGGATACCGTCGTTATTAGATCTATACCGTAAACGATATCGTTTTTTAGTGAGAATATTTGAACTATCCTGTCCTACCTGGGTTAGCGGAGTGATTTCTTAAAGTAAAGTAAAGTAAAAGATTTATTTCGTATTCAGCTTAATAATAGACAGTGGTTGTAATTGAGACTACCTAGTAAGTATTAGGAATAACACTTGTGGCAGGTAGCCCCGCTCTTTCATAACAATATTACATAAGAAGAATACATTTTAAAACGAAACAGTCTTATATTTAAATCTTATAAAAAAAAACAATAATATAGGTAATAATATGGCTGTGCCTTTGTGTCACTGTAGGTATGTACGGTTAGATGATAGTAAATTAGTGTGAGTGAGTGCGTATGTTTTGTATTGTGTATCTATGTTGTTTATACATACACACACACACATTTCTGTACACTGTTTTCGGCCTTGTAAATAACTGCTTAGCCATGTGTAAGCCACACCTCTTATCCCGTATATATTTTTTCTTTTAATAGGTTTTGCGGTCAACCACGTCAAATGCTTTAGTCATATCCAGCAGGATAGTAGTTACTGGAATTTTGCTATCGATACTCTCTGCTGTGTTTTTGAAAAAATTAAAGCATGCTAAAGTTGTAGATCTGATTTTGGAAAACCGATTTCATCTTCAGATAAAATACCAAATCTGTGTATAAATTTTACTTAGTCTATCGTACATAGTTCTCTCAAATATCTTCGATATTACTGGTATCTGGGATTTTTAATTCTTGTTTTTTTTTAATTTCTGCAGGATCCGTTGGTTGTAAGAAAATTGTATTTGGATTTGTACTTGAATCTATACTTGGCTGTGAAGCATTATTATCTCGCTTATTAGCATTACTAATGTTACTTAAGTCAGTTAAAAATAATAATATAATTCACATAAATATAATTATAAAATTGTACATCTTTTTGTATATATCAACTGTAACTTTTTAGTTTGGTGTGCAATAAAGAGTATCTATTTATCTATCTATAATGTCATTAAATTAAATTACGTCAATGTTTTATATTTGGGTAGTTTTTTTTTTTTTTTATATATTTACCACATCAAACAACATTACATAGATATTTATGAAAGTCGCATTCTAAAACCACTGAGGTTTGTATTGACGCGACCTGAGTCGACGTATAAATTAAATAATAATAGCAGTACCTAGGTATGTAATCAATAACATATCAATGAAAACATTTAATAACCAAAAAAGTAGAATCTAGAAAACGCACATCTGCCAACGGATTCAATTATAAGTTTTCTAGGAAGTGTAATTTTAACTTTCGTTTTATATTTTTCATATTTAAGCTATCGCGCAATTCGGTAGGTAAAGTGTTTATCAGTCTTGGAATAATAAAACTCGCCGTTCGCTCCCCGTACATGTTGTTTGCACGACTAGTCTGTAGCTTACGACTGCTTACCGCGCGCGTACACACGGGGTGATTTATTGCCTGTTTTAATGTCATCAAAAAAGTGTTTTTTTAGAAGTACATATTTTAATTGCGTATGGACTGGGAGAACATTGCAGTGCTTGAAGAGCAAACTGTCATCATCGTGAAGTTGACAACGGATTTTATCTGAAACAATGTTTTTTAGGATTCTTATCTGGAGTGTGTATATTTTATTCAAATAGGTGTTAAAAGTACGTCCATAGCTTCCTAAACCGTAAAGTATATATGATTCTGCAAGAGAGTGATACAGCATTATTCTTACATGGAATGGAAATCTCTTTTTTAAAATGGAAATATTGGCCAAGAATTGTCTCAATTTGTTGCAAACATGTTCAATATGTTTATGCCATGCAAACTTACTATCGATCTGTAGTCCAAGGTATGTTTGTGTTCTGACAATATCTATGGGTGGGCAAACACAAGAGTTACTGGTGGAGTGGAGGCAATGATGATCGTGAGCAATTATGCGCTTTGACAAGGCAGCCTTGATGTAGGGAGACTTAATGTGTAACAATTTGGTTTTAGCTGAGTTAAGAACCAATTTATTGTCATGACACCATTTTGCAAGCATATCAAAGTCTGCCTGTAGCAAATCACACGCCATATTTAGATCGTCATCAGCAATAAGTAAACATGTGTCATCAGCAAACTGGTAACACGAACAATGGCCTAAGTAGTAGCTCATGTCATTCACATATGACAGAAAAAAGAGGGGCCCAAGGACTGAGCCTTGTGCTGTGCCTTCTGTTACCGAAATTGAGTCACTATATTCGTCATTAATTCTCACACAAAAGCTCCTATTTTTTAAATAGTTCGCACACCACTCCAGAAGAGGTCCCCGTATCCCACAACTATCCAGCTTTGTGATGATTAGCTTATGGTCTAGAGTGTCAAATGCCCTTGAGAAGTCAATAAATAGGACTAGTACATGTTTTCTGCTGTTCAGATATCCATTAACTTCATCGGTTAATTTCATCAAGAGGTCATTTGTACCCTTCCCTGCTTGAAATCCGTATTGGTTATGAAATATGACATTGTGAGTATTATAGAATTCATGAATTTGTTGACACACATATTTTTCCACTATTTTGTCAATTGATGATAACAATGTAATTGGTCTATAGTTCATGTAATCATCTCGTCTTCCCTTTTTGTGAACTGGTCTAACGCATCCTATTTTCAATTCATTGGGATAAACACCTGATTTCACACTAGAATTTATTAGGAAAAGCTTGTATGAATGAATCAACATGCATAAGGTGGTTTGGTCAACAAACACGGTTTATTAACAAAGGCAAAGCAGTCAAACAAGGTTGCCGACTGTCACCCCGTCTCTTTACCATTCTTATTGACGACGTTTTAAAATCTTTAGAAGAAGAAGTACCATTCCTTCATCTCAATCACGACCTAATATTATCCCTACCGATATGCCTATCATTTGCTGACGATATAATTATTTTAGGAACAAACTTTAGACAACTACAAATAATTTTATTCTTGACTCAAAGAACTCCTCCTTACTGTTGGACTAAAAATCAATACCACAAAATCGAAAATCTTGATCTGTGACCCGACACATACCTGCAGGCGCACTCAAATACTCCAAATTAGAGATGGTACTAATATCCAACCAGTTGAGGAGATAAAATTGCTCAGCACTTACATATCATCAAGCAAGGAGCTAAAAACTCCAAAATTCTAATCCTTTTTATTAGAAAAACCAAGATGCAATGGCAGCTAGCAAAACTATTGTATAAAATGATCATAAAATGAGCCTACAATGACGTATGGACTAAAGGCCGCCGCGCTAACCAAAGCAAACCGATCCATGCTTAGACGGTACGAGCGGATCATTTTAAGAAACATACTTAGCCACAGCAAATCTCCACCGAAAAACCAAAAAGTACACCAACTTCTGATGAGCAAGAGAATAAAATTTCTCTGATTATGTTACTACGGTCATATATTACCGCGAACGAAGCTGCACGTACTCCACAGCGCTATAAAACTCAAAGCAAATAGGCTAAAGATTGTCAGACCCATATTTACGCGAAAGGACTCGCTCTCACATGATTTGAAATACTATAATAAAACCCTAATAGAATGTAAACACCTAGCCGTAAACAAAAAGGGGAGATGAGACAAGCAGCTCAAACAATATTCGAAACAGAAGAAACTAACAGTGAATCCAACGCCAGGAGCTCATACGAAACAACAACACTTATAAAATAATGACGCAGAACAACTAGCAAGCCAAACCACGTAACAAAATAACATAATAATCAGGAAAAAACCACAACACCCAAGGCCAGATTGCCCAACCCATCATCATCAACGCTCAATCCTAACAACAATAAACCCGTCTTTACCAATTTTCCTATACCAGGCTCAGGATGCATATCTACTTGGTTGTGGTCGACTGGTTTCAGCCGACTTGCGCGGTCGGTTGGCTGCTCGGCCGTCCTATCCCATCCCAGAGCGTGTCCCTCATTATAAAATGTGCTACCTGGTATGCCGGTTTGACCGGAGCAGGCTTTGATCCTGGCTGGGCTAGTACCTCGTATCGTATCGTATCGATTTCACACTAGAATTTATTAGGTTGGCAATGGCCGAAGCCCCTTCTGTATCCATACATTTTATGTCGAAAACCCAGATATTATCAGAACCTGGCGCTTTTTTAGAATTGAGGTTTTTTATTATTTTATTTACCTTTTCACGTGTTGCTTTTTGAAAGTATATACTAGAGTTGATCGGAGTGTAATTATTATGAATTAGCAACTTCTTATTACAGGCGGGAATTATGTCTTTTACTGCCTTATCAAATCCTAACGCAAAATTATTAACAATATTTTTTAAACCCTGTCCTTCAAAAGCTTTTAAAACCACTTCGTCCACAGATGATGTCAAACGCCCAAGCATTTTATTGATTATTTGATAAATTTTTCTCGTATTATTAAAATTTTCTTGAATATTTTTAGTATAATATCTATTTCTTTTATATTCCAATACTCTGTGTACTTTATTGCGTATTTTGTTATACTCTAATCTTAATTTTAGGTTAGATGGATTCCGTTTCCATAAACTAAACAATTTATCACGTTTCTCACATAGTCTATTAACGTTGTCATCGATCCACGGTAATTTATAATTATTTTTTGTACAATATTTGTTCGATTTATGTCTAATGATACTAGAGGCCGCATTTTTAGCATTTTGAAATGATCGTTTAATAAAGTTATATACATCAATAGGCGATTTATTGCAACTTGTTTGCAACCATTGTATGTCCTTTATTTCTTTGTAAAGAATATCATAATCAATTACTTGCCTTAAAACATCCCGTGTGTCAGCGCGCACAGAATCGCCTACGCAAGCGAGTATGATTACTCGGTGATCGGCCAGTGTAATGTCTAACGCCGCGGTATACGGATTAAAAGTGGGGAGACGTGCAAATATGTGGTCGATGCAAGACTTTGTGACAAGGTTTAGCTTTTTTTCGATCCTAGTGTAGGCAGATATTCCACACATTAATCCGTACTCGCTAAGCATTTCTTGGTATGAGTCTGTGGATGATGATATGTTTTTCAGGTCAATATTTGTATCGCCAGTCAAAATCAAATTACTTTTTCCGTTAAACGCAGATATATGTTTACTCAATTCCTTTACAAAAAATGACTTATTTGTTTTCGGTGGCCTATAAACTGCACACAGTACTACATCCTGATTAGAGTTTAGTTTAAGAATACCGGTTATGTTTTCAAATGTTCTGGATTGCTGTTGAATTAAGGTAATTTTAAGGTGTTTTTTTTATGTAAAGAATAATACCACCACCTTTTTTATAGGATCGTAGTTGTGGGTACATTTTGTAGCCTGCTAAATTAAATAAATTTACAATGCTATTTGAAATACCAGCTTCGGATATGACTATAACGTCTATAGGGAATGTACAGTTGTGAATGACTTGTTGTAATTTAGTAAAGTTTTTTATCATTGATCTTATATTAACGTGCAAGCAAGAGATATTTAAATAACAGTTATTGGGTAGTTGTTTATAAAAAGAATCTGTAGAAGAACAATTCGTTAATTGATTTATATGTTCTGTCATTCTTTAATAGCTATTTGTAGTTTGGAAAGTGTTTCGAAAAATTACAGCAATATCTAATTTGTAGAACTTTCAGCTTTTACAATCCGATTGACGTCTTGTATGGATCGGATATACAAAATTTTACTACTGCTAGTTTTACGAGCACACAATTTTCCATCTTTGAACCATATAAATTGGAAAGATTTACCTAGATTTGACTTTGCTGCATACAATAGTGTTTTATTAAATTTAGTAAGAGCTTCCCTGAAGTATACACGGCTGTCAACTGAATCCTGGGGGGTGTTGGGTAGAAGCGCTCCAGCTGTGAGTGTTCTACCTTTGCTGACTTCAATCCACTTGCTTCGGATAATTTGGCTCTTCATTTTGACCAAAATCGGCCCGGGTTTGGTTTTTGATCCGGGTAGGCGTGACGAAGATTGAATATCGTCGCTGTTCAGTTCATTTCATTGCTATCTGTTCAAGCACGTGTGGAATATCTTTTGGAGGTGTGTCAGGCAGACCAGCTATCTCCAAGGTAGATGCAAGGCCATTTTGTTCGTAAATATTCATCTCTTGTTCCATGGCAGATACCCTTAGTTCCAGATTTTTATTTTTGGTCTCGAGATCCTGGTTTTTATTCTCCAGGTCCTTAATGGCACTACCCTGTGTTTTTATGCACAGCTCCATTGAAGAGATTTGATCACCTAAAAACTCCAATGAGGTCTCCAGATTGCGTAACTCTTCTCTAATTGTTTTCTTCATCTCACGTCTTATATCCAGAATGAGCTTATTGGTGTCAAGCGATTGCAGGTTGGATCCTGATTCAGATTTATCATCATCACCTTCGTCGTCCTCAGGAATCATGAAGGAAGATCTTCTAGACATATTTTTCAAGCAGTCTTCGCAGCTCTATTCAATTCCCGGGGAATTACGTAGCGTATTAAGTTGCTTGTTAGATAGTTTTGAGCATGTAGCATCAGCGTGAACTATTTTATCACATCTACTACACTCTAGGGCAGGGGCTGTCTTTGTAATATTCTTCTTACACTTTACACATTTTTTAAACACCATTGTGGGTAGAGTTAATTACTTCCGTTAGCAAAAAGCGCGACCTATCGCTACGACGTCTCGAGATGACTCGATTTATATTTGAATTAACCGAATTCCATGTAGCCTTACAAATATTTTTACTATACAAAATGTATTTTAAATTGTTTCTTTGTTGAGATTTATAAATGCACTTTATCAGAAGATATGCTTGTATATTTTTCGTATTTCTTTTTATGTACAGTATATATATATATATTAGTTTTTAAAATTTAAAGGTTAAGTAAAGTTTTTTTTTTGTTATAATTGGCTTTTTTATACCTTATGTTTTCCACTTGCCTCTATTACAAATGTTATTTCTTATAAGTTTAATCATAGAAAAGCACAGTCCATGAAACAGAGTTACAAGTTATTAAATGATGTATATGCCTTATCAACACTTGTCTGTTCGTAAACTTCCAAAAAGGAAAGAAGCGTTAGACATTTAGAGATCCTTTGGATGTTTTTCTTACTGTAGTCTCTGTCGTAAGAGTAGGTTTTCTCTGAATTTGAAACGATATGATTTGGCCTGTTTCATAGTCTCATAGGTTTAAAACCTCGGCATCTTTCCTTCTTATATTGCTGGATCTTATATGGAAGCATTTTTCCTAGTATGGGTTTTATTACGGATAGAGATATTGTGATTTTCTAATATTTCAAATAGGTTGCATGTATTTTTTTTCTTGTTTGAGGATATCTATATTCCAATCGCCACATAAAATTTATTTTTGTATGTTTTTTGTTTGTGATATTATGTAAAAACTCATTTAAATTGTAAAAATATATATCTATATTGCTATCTGGTGTTCTATAAATGCATGTTTATGATGCGCTATTTCAATTCCACAACATTCAAAGTGGTAGGGACAAGTTAGTTGGTTAGCAATATCAATAGGCTTGCATTCCAGTCCTTTTTTACTGAGAACACAAACGCCACCCCGTCTTTGTTTCGGGACAGAACTAGCTAGCCAGACTATAGCCATCTAAATTAAAATTTGCCTCGCAACCTCGCTGTGCAAACGTTTCAGTTTCAAAAACAACATCAACATCAACGACATTCATCATCGATCTCTTGCCACCATCAATGTGCTGGCTATACTTGAGCCGAATGGTATCGCACGTGATGATGGCAAGAGACCCGACGGAATGTCACTGGTTCCCTGGCAGATGGGCCGGGCTCTAGTGTGGGACGCTACCTGCGTAGACACACTAGCCGCCTCCCATCTTTTCGGGACGACCAGAGCCCCAGGTGCGGCTGCAGCTATCGCGAAAGTTTTAGAAATAGATAAATATAAGCAAGTAGACGCCAATTACCTGTTCGTACCCTTTGGCGTTGAAACCTTAGGTCCGTGGGGTCCTAACGCAAAGAGATAGATAAATAGATAGATAGATACTCTTTATTGCACACCAAACAAAGAAGTTACAGTTGATATTTACAGAAAGATGTACAATTTAGGCGGTCTTATCGCTAAAAAGCGATCTCTTCCAGACAACCTTTAGGCAGAGGACAACTACAAAGAAAGTGGAAAGGGCTGCAGAGTGCTTATTGTGTAATTTTATTTATATACCTACAATGTTAATATCAATAAGTATAAACTACATACACGTTCAAAAAATACCTAAAAAATATAAATGCTAAGATAAAAATAAACATACATACATACTTAAATATAATACATATACATACATATACCTATATGCCAAGAAATAGCATGACTAACAACCAGTGATATTCCAGAAACAGCAATTGTCAAACCAGAGACGATTTGTTCTCACAATGCAAGAAAATGTGCTTTAAGCCGACTTTTAAAAACAGAAATTGATTCAGATTGCCGAATTACTAAGGGTAAGGAGTTCCATAGACGGGTTGACTGAACAGTAAACGACCGCGTATAATAGTTTGTAGTATGGAGAGGAAATTTAAGAAGCAGGCTTTTAGATGACCGCATGTCATGACCCCGTGATGACTGCAGAAATTGAAAGCGCTTTTTCTGATTTCGGACTAAACAATATTGTAAAAAGTAAAGAGAGAATATGCATATCCCGCCTGAGTCGGATTGGGAGCCATTTAAGCTTGGACCGGTATCGCTGACATGGTCATACTTCCGTAGACCAAAAACTATCCGGATACAGAAGTTTTGTAGGCGCTCAAGCTTGTTAAGCTGATTCTCGTCCAAATCCAAATAGCAACAATCTGCGTAATCTAAAATGGGAAACAAAAGAGCCTGAACAAGAGCAATTTTAGTGGGTATGGGTAAGAAATTACGAAGCCTATTTAGTGACGCTGCCGCTGCGAACATTTTTCTGCTGACTTCCGCAGTTTGAGTTGTCCAACTGAGGGTGCTATCAATATCGACGCCTAAGTCTTTTACAATTTTGCTTACGTATGCTAATTTTGAGATTACATATAGAGATTGCAAAAAGGTTGTCTGACACAGTGGTGACTCAAGAGCTGGCAGCTACCTCGCACAGCGACTGAGCAATCCAGCGAGGGAATGCTGCCAGCATCTTGGGTACCTTACCACGAGGACCTTTTTTATAACTTTTTAGTTTATTTTATTATTTTTTCATTTATATTTGTAAATAGTTTAGGTGTATATAATGTCATTTATATTAATGATTTTTAAGTTGTAAATATGTTATATAATATAGGTGTATATAATGTCATTTATATTAATGATTTTTAAGTTGTGAATATGTTAATAGTTCGTCTAATAAAGAGTATTTATATGTTAATAAAAATATTGTTTCAGAATAATATTGATTGTTGAATAAATGTATACTTGAAGATAAATATATACTTATTATCTATCCACCACTCAACAGTGATACTGAAGCGCGGTAAGGAAGCTGAGCTGTAAGATAAATGCACGAGAGTTGCATTCGTTTTTCAACACAATTGCGAGAAATTAAAACAAACTAAAAATACCTTCTCCGAGTATTATTGGGCGTTTTTGCTATTTTTCCACTGGCTAAATGTTTCATTTATAAGCCACCAAGTATTTTTTTCTGGATTTTGGCAGCAAAGGGCTATCATTCGCGTTTCGTGTCTCGATAAGTATTTTCGACGCGGTTGAATTAATATTTTGCTCGTCTTGACTAATTGAAGGTAACATTTTTTCTAGTAATTTCCCCACACAGCAACAACTTTACCAAATATTTACGGAAAATGGCGCGTTAGTTTTGTTTTTTCACGCGCCGCACTTTCGATGCCGAAAACCATCTGTTCAGCCGGAGCAGGAGCAATATAAAAAATAAAATATCCTATAAATTAATATTTCGTCGTCAGTTCGTCACTGCTAACCAATTAGATTTCGTCGTTCGTCGGGTCAGCTAGCGTCTCAGTAGTTTAGTTGGAAAAGCACTCGCCCGGTACGCGATGTTCGTGGGTTCGGATCCCACATGAGGCGACGATTTTTTTTCAAGTATTAAAATCATAATATTGTTTGTGGAATAAATGTATATAAAATTATTAGTTATTGGTAATTCGACGTATTCCCGTTAGGAGGTGATAGGGGTGACTAATTGCGGTAATTTAAACCCCTAAATGCATTATGAAAAAGTGAACCAGTTTTGAGTCATCATGTATTTTAGCTTTTTTCAAAATAACTTAAAACTCCAAAAATTCATTTAAAAAAAGGTATCAATTTAAATCTCATTTTTTCTTTTGTTTTTTAAAAACGATTAAACACTGGTTATTTATCGATATTAAAACATTAATTATCGGCCCAAATTTAAAAATTCGAGGCTATAAACGTTTTCTTTTTTGTGATTTCCCATATTTCCAGAGCCTATACCCAATAAAGATCAATTAAAGATAAAAAGCTAAGACCTGTAATTATCATTGTACCTACATAGTTAATCAATAAAATCAAAGGTCAATTTCCTATGTTGCACAACGTTACTTAATATTGTGAATTTTTGAGCAAAAGTAGATACGGACAACAGCTCGTCGACCTACCACAAAATGTCAAATTTTCTCATTTGAAAAAGATCTCTATATGTTAGGCTTAAAGTTGAAAATCTATTGGAGAATTTTTGACTTTTGAGGTAGGTCGACGTGCTGTTGACTGTACTTACTTACTTAAAGTATACATAATGTAGATTAGTAGCAGTCATGTGATATTACCAACCATTCTCGATACTATACATGAATCTATTTAGGTATATAAAAATAATCTTCTTGCATTAGTCTTGCAAAATCTACTCATGTTACTGGGTCGACGGCAAACTGCCGTTCATGTAATAAAGTCATAAAACGAAGCAGTGTTGGTTGTGACCATAGACTTAGAATTCGCTACGGTTGTGTCAAAAGCAATGACCATTACGGCGGTTCCTCTAACCTTGTTTTAAATACATAAATACTCATTTTATGAATAGCCGAATCAGTCCGTAAAAACCAGTGTTTATCTAAACATAACATATAGATAAGAGACCGATCGAGATCATATTTAAATTTAATCAGATAGACCTTCATATTGCTAGCTTTAAATAGATTACCACTGAAAACTAAATCAGTCTATTAGCACTCGCGCGCAATGGTGTTACAAAGAGAGCAGTTATGGCGGCAATACATCATCGCAGGCATTGGTGAGTCAATATTCGATCGTGTTAAATGATTGTGCGGTGTTAGATAAATAAAGGTAAACATGATATTGTTTTTACAGAAAGACTGAATTTGAAAATTATAACAAGTGCGTGTCGTGCCACGCGCAGTGTAGGGTTTCGTATTTGCCGTAGTTACCACAATATACAGGATGTACAAAGGAATGGGACACTCCTTAAAACCACGTGATCAGCGGGTCATATACAACAAATTTTCCTATGGGAGCAACATCGAAATCGTGATTTGCTCCATACATTATCATCAAGGTAAGCGAGTAAGTTTGTATGGGGAAGCTGAAAAAAAATTATCGATTTCGATGTTCCCATAGAAAAAGTAATTGTATATGACCAGCTGATCACGTGGTTTTAAGGAGTGTCCTATTCTCTTGTAAACCCGGTATTTCAGAAGGAGTCTTTATTGTAGGTATTTATTTATTTTCATAATAGTTACTTTTAATTGTTTTATTAGGAATTCAATATAAGACCTAAGAAATTTTCTAATACAGTTTAATCTAGCCGACTTTTACTCATAGGGTAATGGTATATCTTAACCGTTCATTTCAAAGGACCTAGGTATATATTCTGAGGCAATCATGCTTCACCTCCCTGTCTCTAGAACTTATGCTGATGAGCTTAATAAAAGTTTAATCAGAAACGACAACCGTGCAATTCGTAGTCCTTCTTCTTTAGGGTTCTTTTTAGGGTTCCGTACCCAAGGTGTAAAACGGGACCCTATTGTTAAGGCTCCGTTGTCCGTCTGTCTGTGCGTCTGTCACCCACCAGGCTGTATCTCATGAACCGTGATAGTTAGACAGTTGAAATTTTCTAAACTAAATAACAGAATAAAACAAATATTGAAGGGGGCTCTCGTACAACATACAAAAATCGTATTTATAGAAAATGGTACGGAACCCTTCGTGCACGATTCCGACTCGCACTTGGCCGGTTTTCTGTTTTGTCTTGTGATTGCCTTTTTATTTTTGTATTGTTGAGTGTGCTTATTTAAAACTCTCTCTCTTTCTTTCTCTTTTCAATGGATTGATTTTAAATGAGTTTTTTTTATTATTAATCAATATTACCCTGAATATTTTGAGCATTGTTTCGAATAAACAAACAATTTTTTTTTTCTTCTTTTTGTATTCTACTCTCAATTCTAAACCGCACACCTCAAAGCTATGGTTTTTTTAACACGCTAGCTTAGTAGCTACAATGTTTTGATTAAAATTATTATTATATTCAAATAAAATAAAATTTTTATTTTGATTTTTCCTAGCGAGTTTTGCGGTGACGATCGGTGGGTTTTCCTTGGGATGGACTGCCCCCGTGAATGTGATGCTAGATGACCCAGACCAGTCTCCTCTGCCTGATCCCGTGACCCTCGACCAGAGCGCCTGGATCGGCTCCTTGATGACCATTGGGTGTATGATAGGTGAGTTCAGCCCTCAGATCAGAGAAAGGACTAGATATGTAATGGAGGCGTGGCGCGTGACACCGCGACATGACCAGAAATGAACATCGCTTCCGAAACAAGCCATACCACTCTTTAATCACAGCTCAGACCTACAACAGTAATGTTCTCCGATATTTTTTCAAAATGCCGAATTATTGTGAAGTTACGTGCAGAAACAGAAGTGAAACGAAAAACTACAAGAATTATTGAGTCACTTACCTAAATTAAATATTAGGATTTCATTTTTATTTAGCTTAGAAGTAAAAAAAACGTAACAATATCACGAATAAACTCAGTGCCGAATGAGCTACCATAATGCCGAACTTGATTGTGATGTTTATTTAGACATGTTAGACATTGATGGCTTAGTACAGCAACCACATAATATTACATCTAATGATACCGCAATGTATTCTGATGCTACCGATATCCACTGCGTCGTGAAAATACAAAGGTGGTCCTAATTACAGCGGAAACGTTTAATTATGAAAAATGACGTTTTTCTGTATTATTGACAAGGTTCATAATCGATAAAATTTTGCGCTCGTTTCGCTCGCGCTAGTTTCAATACAAAGGTGGTCCTAATTACAGCGGGAACGTTTAATTATTAAAATTGAAACTTTTCTTTATTATTGATAAGGTTTATAATCGATAAAATTGTACGGCCGCATGCGCCGTTCGCGAAGTAGTGGTGGTAGTGCCGTGCTAGAGCGCGCCGCCGCTTTACGTAATTTGTGGTGCTAGCTAGTGTTTATTGCAGTTATTTTAAAGTGTGCGTGAAGTGCCTTTAGGCCAATCACAAGACCTGTTTCCGTGTTGTCGTGGATACTTAGGCTCCTCCTGTTGTTTTGTTTTTACACAGTTTAATGCGTGTGTGGGAGCTATGGTAGGATAAATCCGGCGACACCGGTGCTCTTCGAAATTACGTACGATGCGACTTCTCCTCCATTAATATTTCTATAGTTCAGCCCCTAAGATGACTCCAGAAATGCCAAAAACAGGGTGTTAGGTAAATGATATATCAAGCCAAAACTAGCCTATGTTAATATATGCATAAATACCTAGTATGGTGAAGTCGGGAATTTGATATCATATTTTTTTTTTTTAAATTTTCTTCACTTAGTTTCACTTAGCATCGTTGATGAATTAATTTAGTATTATTTGTAACATGGACTATGTATAAAAATAATGAAACAGAATAATTTTTTTAACGAAGTTTTATTGCGTGTTTTATGTGTGCTAAAAATTTTAGAAGGTCTATAAGAATCTATAAGTGGCGTCCTTCTAAAAAAAATGGGAGGGGGGGGGGTGGGGTGGTAAGCTCTATCAACAATTCTAAAATGAACCTTGTCAATAATACAGAAAAACGTCATTTTTCATAATTAAACGTTTCCGCTGTAATTAGGACCACCTTTGTATTGAAACTAGCGCGAGCGAAGCGAGCTCAAAATTTTATCGATTTATGAACGTTGTCAATAATAATGACGACCAATGACGATCTTCGTAGCCAATAGGCGAGCATGCCGGACTTTAAATGGCGCCGCTATCTATGAGGTTCCTGGTTACGGTCGGGTCAATGTAGAAAACGAACTTTTCCATATCAGAAAAACAACGATAGATAACGATCGTTGTTTTTCTGATTTTCATAACACAAGAGCTTTAAACCTTAGGATCAAAGCAATATTGTGAAGTTGTCCGATTGTTATTAATTTTTAAAGGCGCTGAGAATGGGATAATACTTAGGTCTCAAATATAATGATTGTTGATTATGTTATCGGTTATGTACCTGTTGAAATTACGTGATCCAGATTGGATACACGTGCCATGCAGCTCACGCACCTGTCACCAGGCGCGATTGGTTGTTTGTTCCGTGCACACGCGTCTCTGATACGATGACCGTCTTATACCGATTATTTGTCCGAATTTTATTTGATTGAAAACGTATTATCGAAGTCTTTTTTGTTGTTGTGGCAAATGTTTAAACCATCGAAATATCGTTCGACTTATGTATCAGTTTACCGAACTACGTTTTACCGAATAAAAAAAAACTTTTTAATATTGACCTAAGTCCATTTAAACTTTTTTAATTTGCCAGATTCATTCCGTGTGTAGTCCTCGTGACGAGCGCACGCTTGTTACGACGTAAACCCGCTACCTTACTCAGTGCTATAGTGATGAGACGTGTCAGGCCTGACACCTTATCGATACTTCATCCTTAGTTAAAATGGACAAGTACCTCATAAAGTCCTCCTCAGAGAGCAATTTAAGAAGCAAAAGAGAAGCTGAAGATCAACATGAGTGGCGAACTGCCAAGCGTGCAACTAAAGATTCGTCCCGATATGATAAACAGCGCAGCATTGATACCCACAATAGTTTTGAACAACTTCCAGTAGACAGCGAAGAAGCAAAAACCCATTTTCAGGTAGCATCTACTACAGTCAGAAAAACAGCTCACATCCCACCGATCATTCTCGAGCTAAAACCAGATTTTACTCATGGATTCCTCAAGGACCTTATCGGCAAATGTGAAAATCGCTACCATATGCAGTATCGTGGCCAGAATAAAGTTGCGATTATTTGCTATACCCCTGAAGCACACGAAGCAATAAAGGAACTATTTCGAAAGGAAGACATTGCTTTTATTACATATACGAGAAGAGATGAAAAGGCTCCCAAAGTTGTTATACAGGGTCTTCCATCATATGCCGAGGATCAACTTCCTGATGAACTCGACAGACTCGGTTTCGGCAATTCCCACGTTTCACGACTAAAATCGGCAAATCCAAACAATGTAAATCGTCCTCCGCTCTTTCTAGTACAACTTCCGATAGGCAGCGATGTTGCAATATTTCGCCAAATAAAATATCTGTTACAATGTGTTGTGACGATGAAAAAGTTTATGCCAAAACGACCTGCAGGTACTCAATGCTTCAGATGTCAACAGTTTGGCCACTCAGCAAGAAATTGCAACATGTCTGCACGCTGTGTTAAGTGCACAGAAAATCATGCTACATCCGAATGCCCCAAACAAGACCGAAAGGAGCCAGCACGCTGTTGTAATTGTAAAGAAGAGCACCCAGCTAACTACCGTCAGTGCAGTGCCCGCTTGGCATATCTACAGAAACTGCAGCAAAGAAAAGAATTACAACGTAGCCCACAGCCTTCAGTTCAATTGCTGAAAGCTATTCCTGCTCGTCCGGGTATGAAGTCATGGGCCGAAGTAACAGCTCAACAACCATCGCGACCATCCGTTTCTACAGAATCACCTGTCGTCTTACCCACAGTAATAAATGCCGCCCCGCTTGATACCTCAAATACTGATCAAACCACAAAAGAAATGCTAGAAATCCTACTTAATATTAAAAAACTAAAGGATCGCTTTAAGTCGTGTCAGTCGATGCTAGACAAAGTTATGCTAGTCTTGACTCATTGTGCCCAATACATATAAATTCAAAAGAAATGATGGCTTAAAAATCTTATCATGGAACGCAGACGGACTGCGTCATAAAATGGATGAGTTAATGGACCTGTCGGTAAGCGCCTTATTTATAGATATTATTGCCGTTTGTGAAACCCGACTAACACCGCAAACTAATTTACACACACGTGGTTTCATTTGTTACCGGAAAGACAAACATCACACTGGTAGAGGTCAAGGAGTGGCCATCCTTGTTCGGGAAAACATAGTACATTCCTTGATCTCTATTCCCAAAACCAAACACATGGAAGCTGTAGGAGTCAAATTATTTATTTCTGGCAACGAGCTTTTTATATTTTCCATATATCAATCACCCAATCTTCCGTTGCTACACTCTGACCTCAACTTATTATTAGGAGCAGGTAGAAATGTTCTCATTTTAGGAGATTTCAATGCCAATCACGAGTGCTGGAATAGTCCTTACAATAATACTCGTGGTAGAAGTCTATTCCAGCATATGCTTCAAAATGATTACACCATTTATGCCTCAGATACACCATCTCAATTAAATTATAGAGCTGACCTAAATCACACAAACCCTGACTTGGTCTTATGTCAAAATGTGTCTGATCTTAGTGCAGTCAGAACCATACCCGCTCTCTCTTCGAACCACCTGCCTTTACACTTCACCGTTGGAGGGGCACTGAAAATAAAACCCGATAAAGAATACTATAGGTTTCGTGACGCAAACTGGGCGGGTTATCGTTCACAAATCGATCAGCATATACATCTCTCATCTCAAACTCTCAAAACCAAAACTCAAATTGATAACGCCGTTAACCACCTAACTCAAGTAATTTCCGAAGCAAGAAACTGTCATGTTCCTACATCTACTGCAACAGTTAATATTTCTAAGTTGCCACGGCGTATCAAAAAACTTATAAAATTAAAGAACCGCCTTCGTCGCATCGACCAAACTCTGACTGATAGGGACGATAAAAGGTATATCCGCTCCCAAATAAATCTATTGCAAGGGAAAGTCAACTTAAAACTTCAAAAACATAACGACAGAAACTGGGATCATAAGTTGGCAAAAGTAGATAATCCTTCTAATGACATATGGAAAGTTGCTAATTCTATTAAGCCTAAATGTAGTGCGATACCACCCCTTAAGCTTCCTACTGGATCTGTCACTCAGTCATCATTAGAGCAATGTAATGCACTTGCTGAAAATTTTCACAAAAATATGTGCCTAACGATCGATTGGATCGATAGCGACTTGGAAGTTGTAGTTCGAGATTCTATTGAAAGGCTGAACAACTGCAAAAATGAAGGTGCTAACAACCAACCTACTTACCCCAAAGAAATTTGGAAGTACCTCTGTAGCTTAAAAGCGCGTAAATCACCTGGAGATGATGGATTACACAATTTACTCCTTAAAAATCTCTCCCAAAAAGCTGTAGTTTACCTAACCAAAATATTTAATGGTTGCTTAAGCTTATCTTATTTTCCTGAAGCATGGAAGCTTGCCAAAATAATTCCAATAAAGAAAATGGGTAAGGACGAAACACTACCTGGTAGCTATAGGCCGATTAGTTTACTCCCAGCTCTTGGCAAGTTATTCGAAAAAATTATATACAAAAGACTTATAAGCCATTCTGGCCATATTATCATTGATGAACAGTTTGGATTCCGTGAGGCACATTCCACTATGCACCAGCTGGCTAGAGTAGCTGAACACATCACACATAATTTAAACCTAAAATTATCGACCGGTATGTTTTTGCTAGATATTGAAAAAGCCTTCGACACCGTTTGGCATGATGGTCTTCTTCATAAGTTGCTAGGCCACATACCCTTGAACTTGGTTAAACTCGTGCAATCGTACCTCACAAACAGAGCATTTCGCGTCCAAATTAATGATAGTAAATCATTAGTATATGAAATGCCAGCTGGAGTCCCACAAGGTTCCACTCTGGGGCCTTACTTGTTTTTGATGTACATCAATGACATACCAATACAAACACGAACGCACCTGGCGTGCTTTGCTGATGATACTGCATCTTACACATCGGCAAATGACTATGATTTAATTATTAATCGCTTACAGTTGTCCCTTGACTTATTGCTTCAGTATTTCACTAAATGGAAACTCAAACTTAATGCATCGAAAACGGAATCAATTATGTTTACTCGACAAAGAAAACCACCATCTAGAACACTGAGGATTAACGGATACAACATACCATGGCGAGATAGTGTGCGTTACTTGGGCGTCACTATTGACAAGAAAGTCAACTGGTCGAAGCACGTCTCTAAAACACGTACTAGAGGAGCTCAAGTTATGGGTGCTTTGAGTCCCATTCTTAATCGCCGATCAAATCTGAGCCCTAAGACTAAGCTTAGGATCTACACCTCTCTAGTCAGACCTTGTATTACATACGCGTGCCCAGTATGGAGCAGTACATGCACTTCAAATTATAGCTTACTACAAGTCATTCAAAATAAGGCACTTAAAATCGCTTACAATACCCCATTTTACACAAATCTACTAAAACTACATATAAATATTAAATTACCTACACTTAAGAAGTTCATTATAAAACAGTCGCGTAAATTTTACAGTAAAAACAAATATCATGTTAATAAATTAGTTAACAACATTGGTCAGACAAGTAAGGAAGATTTATCGTATATCGACAAGTACGGCACATACAGGCTGCCACATCACTATTGCTTATTTGCAAGTGACGTCACATTGGGCGACTCGGCCGCTATTGCAACACCTACCACCTAAACGCGCGGTGGCGAATGCGCACGACCGGTTCCACTCGCAGAGTTTATTACTTGATTGACGGTAGTGGTGGATCTTACGCTCAGCATTGCCTACAAGTTTGTGAACTTGTATTTGAGTTATCAGGCGAGCGTGCAAGCTACTTAAATAGCAATACTTTATTTTAAAAAATGCACTTAAACAATAAGTACATACAAAATATAAGATCGTTCCCGTAGTATGTAATCAAATTATGTTTCGAATAGTCTTAAGCAATTATGTTTTGTTAATACTTTTAAAGGTGAGTTCAGCCTAAAGTAAGCAATATAAATATTTCACACGTATAACGATGCGGATTAACGTAAGTTATATTGTTATTTGTAAACTTTTTATTTTTTTTCAATAAAGAATTTTTGAAAAAAAAAAAAAAAAAAAAATTTGCCAGATGATTCATTTGCCATACTTTCACTTCACTAAAATGTTTTTTACCAAATATTATTTGACAATTTGAACTGCTGCTGCGGCTGCGTATGACGGGCGTCAGCAGTTTTTCTAAACACCATAGTAGAAACAAATTAATCATGATCAAAACCCGAGTCGGAGAACCCCGCTTTGCCGTGGTCCGACTTGGCTGGACTCTAGAGAGCAATTCAAAAGCGCGCAGCGAGAAGCTCGCGAAGGAAGTCCTGAGAGGAAAAAACACGCGAGGCCGACGCGTAGCGAGGAAGGGAACATCTCGTGCGTAGCGTTGGGCGAGTGTACGAGTGATATGAGGGGCTGACGAAGCGAGTCTTTTGGCGAAGCACACTCAGAAAAATTGCTTGCTTGGATGAATGCTTGAGTGTATGCAAGTTGCTTGCTTGCATGTTTTCATGCATGCTGCTTGCATGCATGCTTGCTTGCATTCTTGCATGCTTGTTTGCTTCCTAACAAACTTAGAAAAACTTGCTTGCTTGCATGCTTGCAAGCTTGCACGCATGCTTGCTTGCCAGCCTGCTAGCAAGCTTGTATACATGCTTGCTTTTACGCAAGTAAAATTACAGGAGTATTAAAAGTTTGTTAAAATTGTACTTGCTTCGGCAGTACATATACTTATACTAAATAGAAATATGGCAAATAAAATAGTGGTGTAATGAATGGTCGGAAATACTTCAAACTTCGAACAATTTTTTTTTCTGGCCGAACATAAAATCGGCAAAAGTTATCGACCAAATGAGACGTCGGAGTAATGAAAAAACCGAATTGATAATAGGTGAAATGATTCAGTGGTAAACGTGATTACGGTGAAGTATAAAAAACGGAACGATAATGGTCTAAAAGTTTACCGTCAAATGATATTCGGTCAAAACATTTTCGATCTTATGATAGGTAACCTTGCAAAACTTTTGCGCTCCGCGCTCTTGCAACTGCTCCACATAGTGGATACGTTCGCGGTCCTAGAGCTTGCAACGGTGCGCGCTTCGTGCTCGGCACTCCAATCGGTGGCGGTTTTTGGACGAATACAAAGGGTAGCGCGATCCGTATCCATTGAGGCAGTTGCAGGAGCGCGGAGCGCGGAGCGCAAGAGGTTGCGAACACAGTGAATACAAGGCTTTAGATGCGCAAAGCGATCCCCACTCTTTTCCTCAGCAGCCAGCGCTCAAGATTCATGATAGATAGATACTCTTTATTGCACACCAAACAAAACAGTTACAGTTGATATTTACAGAAAGATGTCTAATTTAGGCGGTCTTATAAAAATAAAAATGAAATGAATGGAAGAGATAGCGAAAAAAAGCGATCTCTTCCATTAATTTCATTTCATTCTTCCGTGTTGGGGATTGTAGCTATACCAATTTATTTTCAGGTCCCTTCATCGGTGGCTACGTGTCATCGCTCTTCGGCCGCAAAGGGGGTCTGCTCAGCACCTGCATCCCCTTCCTCGTCGGCTGGATCCTCATCATTGTCGCCACCAACGTCGGCTTCATATACGCGGGGAGAGTCCTTTGGGGAATTGGAATGGGAATGGTTTTTACACTCTCGCCGATATACTGCGCTGAAGTTTCTACGGTAATAAACATGATAATATTTCTATCCATTTATCGTTAAATCGATCGTTTCAATAATCGGCTTCATAATGTACTTATATCACACACATGTTTACATAAATAAAATTATCTTATCATACCTCATCGTATCTTATAAGCTAGACTATAGGAGACACCTTACTCCGATTGTAAAATGACAGATCAAAAATTAGAGCACGTCGCCAACGATTGCCAGCTCCTTTGTTTTACGGGTGGCCGCGGGAACTTAATCTATTTATCCCAGCTGCTGAGGAGTGGTTACGCCGACTAACACTTGACATTAAATTAGGATTCAAGCAGAAACATCATATTAATAAAAAAACCTATCCAGAACCTCTATCATTTTATCACCTGTTTGAGTCTGACTTATGAATATAGTTTCTCTAAAAGTTTACGTAAAGTAAAAGTGATGTATGCCTATATATACGTCCCACTGCAGGGCACAGGGCTCACCTCAACTATGAGGAGGTTTGGGTCATGCTCTACCACGCGGGCCGAGTGCGGATTGGTGGAGGGGTGTTGTAAGGCCAGTGACTAAACCTAACCATCAGACGTAATCAAGCCGCCTTAAGGCCTCTAACTAGGCTTCACGGCCAATATCAAGCGATATTAGCCGGGACCAACTTTTAACGTCATTCCGAAGCACGGAGATGCTCGTGATCAATGTCACTAAATATGGTCGAAATGGTCACCCATCAATTCTCGACTGCGGCGTTTGTTGCTGTAGTAACTGTAGTAACCGATACCAAAGCGCTGCCGCCACTGAGCTACGAGCAGAAAATTTTACATAGCGTAGCTTTATTTTAATGTTGAAATTTCAGATTGAGGCCCGTGGTGCCCTCGGATCAAATCTTCAGACCTTCATGGCATCTGGTACTCTACTCGTCTACATTATTGGATCCTTTGCCACGTACTACGGTATTGCGTATGTGGGTATCAGCTTTGTGGCCTTCTACGTTATTACGTTTATCTTCATGCCTGAAACACCGACCCATTACTTGATTAAAAGTAAGTATGAGAATGAGTTGCTCATTTTTTACAAACAGTAATTCTTTCACGTACGTACTCTTGCCTATAAGGGTCCGATTTATTATTTATTTTTAAAATTTTGTAGTATTTTTTTTATGCATAAAATCGTGTGTCTATTATCTACATAAATATACAAAAGTAAATTAAACCTAGAAAAAAAAAATATTTTCAAAAATGTACAATATATACAGGTTCACTTCTTTATCACCATACTAACTTTTTTTTTTAGTTTTAGAGTTGGTCCATTAAAAAGAGTTGTTTGTTTGTATCACGGGAGTTCTGTCAGAAGGTTTGGATTGTGATAAAAAAGTCAACCTGTATTTAAATGACCAATTCTTGTATGATACATATTTTGAATTTTGTTTTGAACCCAAATTATTATTTTTGTCGATAAAATTAGATATCGCATTAAGCAGTTGCGCCCATATCACATTGTATAAAGATAAGTAAGTATGTTATCTTATATCTTGGAAACGGCTTCAATGATTTTCAAGCACGCAGGGGGTTTCGGGGGCCCGGGCGATAAATCTAGGTTTCGTTTTTAGTAGAAAGCAAACCGAGAAAAGCTCGTTCGTCCAGCAGGGCTAGCATGCGCAACACGATAAAATTTTGTCGTGGCCTTTTATCGACTTTTGACGTAAATATGTCGTTTTGTCTTCCACAATAACAAAGAAAAAACCAAAATATTATGGCAATGCCGTGCTATAAAGTAAAAATAATTGGCTACGAAGAACGAGAGACCCTGAAAATATAAAAAAACGATTCGAGGTGTCTGTAATAGTTAAGTTAGGGAAAACGACAAAATTATCGTCAAAGACAAAATTTGTCTTGTCTATCGATAAAAAAACCGATGCGCGCATGCTAGCCCTGCTGGTATTTAATTAATAAGGTAATTATAACAATTCGATTCCTAAAAAACTTTTTTATATGTTTCAGATGACCGGGAATCAGCCGCTAAAGCCCTGGCCAGGATTCGAGGCCGGTCTGTTGAGGACGTGCAGAAGGAACTGGAAATAATCAGTGCTGATGTTCAGGATTCGAAGGATAATAAACCAGGGACAGTAAGTTACAACTAGCGGCATGGAAGTTGAGCGCTGGGCGAAAGTTGCGCAGAAGGCCATTAAGATTACGTGATTGGCTAGTTTCGCGCCGCGCCTGCACCGCCGGCCGTGATTAGTTGTTAGCTCCGCGCACGCGTCTTTTATACGATGAACGTGTCAAAAGATGCGCAAAGCGATCTCCACTTTTTGCCCCAGCGCTCATTATCAATGCCCATTTTTGACGGTTTTTAGTTTGTAAAAAAGGGGGCTTCACGAAACATATGACTGAATATCTAGCAAAATATTCGAATTAGGTTTAACATTTCTTTTTACAAAGTAAGTATTCAAAATCGTGAATTTCTGGACTTATTCCATTAACTTACAAGTAACTCCTGACGCACCAAAGTACAAATAGGGACACCATAAATATCCCTTGGGCTTGCTTGACCTGACATATAACTGGAATTTATAGCTTACCGTAACAATAGGCGGTCGTTATTTGCAAGTAAGGTTGACCCCAAAACTCAATTAGGTAAACATACAAGGAAAAATCTAGCTAGTTTGTCATATAAATTTTGTTTTCTTCGCAGATTGCTGACGTCTTCCGAGGCAAGAACTTCAAGGCATTTTATATCGGATGCACACTTGTGGTCTTCATGCAGTTCTCTGGTATCCATGCTGTACAATTTTATATGACAGAAATCTTCGTGGCTGCTGGAACTAGTATAGAACCAGGTTATGCAACGATTATTGTTGGTGGTGTACAGGTAATTACAGTTTCTCAATCTATGACAAAAAATAATATGTGTCCAAAGATAATAAAGAACGTAACCGGCATTATGGTCCCAATAATATAATAGTAATTATTAAAAATGTCTATCTGTCAAAATTGCTAGTGATGCCATGCACGCGCCAGAGAGCATTTTGCTCCATGTGTGCTGCGTACACATTGCGTTACGGAGCAGTGTTCCTTTGCACTCCCCCGAAAGGACCTAAAATTACACGGGACCAGGTTGTCAAGTATATGAGTAAAAAAGTCATTATTATAACAGCCGTCCCCACACGGTACACTCGTTAAGATCAACATTATAATACAATAGAACGAACAAAAGTCACTGACATAGCCCGACGGATTAGCAAGCTAAAGTGTCAGTAGGCGGGGCACGTTGTACCTACAACTGACGGCCGAAGAGGCAGGAAGGTTCTGGAATGGAGGCCACGTACCGGCAAGCGCATCGTTGGTCATCCACCCACAAGGTGGACAGACGGCCTGGTAAAGGTTGCAAGAAGCCGCTGGATACAGGCCGCTTCCATTCGGCCAATCTGAAAGTTACTCGGGGAGGCCTATGTTCAGCAGTGGACGTCCTGTGACTGAAATGATGATGATGTTAACAATGCAAATAATAGTAAAATGAAAAACTAATAACATCAGAATATTTTATTAAAGACACAAGGAAAACTTTTTGTCAGTTACTCATTATGACTTCAAATGTTCGTGGTTTACAAAAGTATTCAATATTGTGTAAATTATGGATACTGTTTTATCTGAGATAAATGAAATTTAATTTAATTTAATTTAATAACCAATACCACTTTTAATTTATGAAATATCATAAATGGTTTTTTATTTTAATTGATTCCTAGTATTCATCTTTTAATGTAAAAAAATAATTGTAAGAAGTATTTTACTTAGACGATTCGTTGTTTTTGTCGACAGTTTTTAGCTGCACTGACGACACAATTTATAGTGGACAGACTAAAACGAAGAACACTTTTGATGATCTCGAGCTGTGGTACTGCTGCAGGACTTGTAAGTAATATTTTTTTAAATTATTGCATAGGAACAACCCTGTTAAACATTTAGTAAGAATATCACTGAGGGTACTCTAGTACATTATACCTAAGACATGAAAATGCACAAAATATGAAAGACTAGCTGTGCCCGCAACTTCGCTTGCCTGGACCACCAACCCCTCTAGCACTATCAACAAAACACGATATGATACGATATGATATAGTGATTTATCGCCTATTTACTTTTAAAATATGATAACATAGCCGCCATCTTGAATTTTTATTGAAACAGTAAGCATGTCCGTGCCGGCGACGTCACAGTTATGCTCGCTTTTTTGATAAAAGTTCATATTTTGACAAAAAAATATGCGATAAATCGCTTTATCATATCGTATCATATCGTGTTTTGTTGCACATGCTAGAGGGGCAGGATGTAGAGTATAAGACATAACGCAAACTGTTCAAGTAAAGGACAATAATATAGAAAAATATCCCACAGGAACATATAACCGGGATGAAATCTTATATGGTAATCCAGACCATATTCTATGTGTGTACAAAATTTCATCCAAATCTGTTCAGCCGTTATCGCGTGATTGAGTCACAAATATCCAAACATGATCACAAACTTTCGCATTCATAATAACTGCTATCATCTGCTAATCATGTTCTCTACCGAATGGCAGAAACGGGGTCTGCCTCACATGCACATATTGTTGTGGATGGTTAACCGCCTTTCACCTGACATCCACCATGGATGAACTAATATGTGCTTATATACCATATTCATATAAAGATCCTATACAAAGTGAATAGCCCACCGACAAGAAAAAGAGAAAACCCGTAAATTGCTGGCCAGGAATAATGAAAGAACAAGCTCTAGGTAGAGTGTACACAATTCATCCAAATAACACCGAGTGTTACCATCCCAGTTCTGCACGAGGTTAGAGATCCATCATCCTTCGATGACTTGAAGTCTGTCAACGGTGTCCTTCTATTAAATTTACTGCTGGCCAAAGTGAGAAGCAATCGTGATATCGCCTTAGCGGTGGCATCGTCCGGAATTGCTGCCACGCTACTGGATGGAGGTAAAACTGCACACTCTGCGTTTAAACTTCCTCTAGATTTAATACACACCGGAACGCCACTGTGCAATATTCCCAAACAAAAGTAATATGGCAGAAGTACTCTGCAAAATGAAATTAGTTGAAGATAAATAACACTTGAAAAAAATCATTGACCTCAGGTGGGACTCGAACCCACGTCCCATCGCATACCGGGCGAGTGCTTTGACCACTAAGCTACCGAGGACGTCACGTGAAATAAGTTTTTTGGGATGAGAGTACTATGGTTCATAAAGGAGGTTTTGAAGCCCTTAATAGATCTTTACAAGATATTAGGAATAATCATTGTTAAATGGGAGGAGTTACTGTATTGCTAGCAGGCAATTTCAGGCAGACTTTACCAGTAGTGCCTACTAGAGGGACGCGAGCGGACGTAGATAAAGCATGCGACCTTCTGTGATAAAACTAAGCCTTACCAAAAATATGAGAGTCCATCTGAGGGGAAAGGTTAATGCCAGACAGTTCTCAGACATGTTGATTAAAATAGGAAATGGTGATTTTCCGGAACTGAATAATAATATAATTATTCCTACAGAGTTGGGTACAATCGTTTTCACTGTAGAAGAGCTTATAGCTAAAATTTGCCCAAATAATAATAGCATTCACGATAAACCTGCAGAATGGTTATGCGAGCGTGCCATTCTTTCTAGCACCCAAAAACGAACAAGCCTCAGTCATAAAGCAATACTTTTGAGATCATTTGACGGGGTTGAATGAATATCAATATAAATGAATACGTCGAAACAGTGATAAACACCGATAAAGCCATTCATTACTCGGTCGAGTTCCTAAATACACTGAAGCCCCGTCTCCCGACTCACATAGTTGGCGCGCCAACTATGTTGCTGCGCAATATCAATCCACCAAGAACATTGCATCGCAATGTAAACGAGGCAACTACACTGACCGGTTGTTCTCGAGGAGACTCTGTATTCATTCCTAGGATTCCCCTAACACCATAAACTTACCCCTTCGAATTAAAAAAAATGCAGGTTCCCGTCAAAGTCTGCTTTGCAATGACCATAAACAAAGCTCAAGGTCAAACCCTAAAGGAGTAGACTTGAGGGAAAACTGCTTCTCCCACGGCCAATTGTATGTGGCATGCTCAAAAGTAAGCGCACAGAGTATTCGAACCATTTTTGACTTCTACGCGGACGAAGTCGCGGGTAAAAGCTAGTTACTTATATGTATATTGCTTTTTTTAAACAGGGTCTCCTCGGAATTACTTCTTGCCGGTTGATCTGAGCTAGTTACTTATATAGTGCTTTTTTCAAACAGGGTCTTCTCGGCATGTACTTCTTGCTGGTTGATTTGGAGAGTCCCATAATTGAAACCATCAGCTGGCTTCCTATCTTCTCTCTGGTAGTCTTCATGCTGATGTTCAGTTGGGGTATGGGTGGCATCCCATATGTAATAATAGGAGAGATAATGCCCATTGAAGTAAAGGGTTTTTTTACTGCGTTTGCATCTGCTCTCGGATCAACGATTTCTTTCTTGATTACAAGGTAAGCTTAATAGTTTTTAACTGCTGATGGAGTTTTTTCTGACTAGTTTTGTGGTGGATGGAATTAATAAATTGCAGAGGGTTTGTGGGTACCAATCCAGTTCAAATAGATAGAAGTATATTTAAAGCTATTGAAAGTGAGCGTAGCTAAACTACTACAATCCAGTTAGAAATTAATATTTTCATAACGTAAATAGTTAAGATGATAATGGCTGGCAGTGTCTGGATGAAAAAGCGGGGTATCGTGTACTTTGGCGATCTTTGGGCTTACATCTAGGCAAGGGTTGTAATAGGTTGATATGATGATGGTGACTGCATACCAGTGCTGCATAACTTAGCAAAAACACAATTACCGTTTGCGTGCGCAGGTTTTTCGGCGTGATCGCGGAGGCGGCCGGCCACTACGTGGTGTTCTGGGTGTTCGCGCTGAGCTGCTTGCTGTGCTGCGTCTTCACTGTCTTCGTTGTGCCAGAGTCCAAGGGGAAGAGCTTCAACGAGATTCAGGAGATTCTCGGTGGAAGGTATGATAGAAATATGATTGTAAAAGTTGCTAACTCAGCATATACAGAACGCTGGATGTAAAGGGCCCGGAGCTGGTAGCTGTAGCGTTCTTTTAAATTGACCTATGTCCAGCATTTTCAAATGCTGATTCATCAATAATGATGATTCTGACGATGACGACGGCACAGAATGATGTGTTGTGATCTTTTCAGCTATTTAGTAGTTGGATGTTTGTAATAATTTGTTTATCATTCATAAATAAACCCCAATTTTATTTTATTTTTCTAGAAAAAACAAGCAAGAAGTGAAAGCAGTGGCATGAACGCGATGCTTGGTGGTTTAGATTAGACAAGCTACTCTAAGCCAGTGTCGGGATGCGATACAGTAAGGGATGTTATCATCAGATATACATGTATATAGTAGCGGCACAAACCTCAAACTCAAATCATCGTGTCATGTGGTGTGAAGTGTACAAAGAGGTTAACAAAGCCATGACCTGAGCACTGGAAAGGGCATCGCAGTTATTGAGAAACTGCTATTGACATCAGGTTTAGGAGATATGTAGTTGATAATTAATTAGTTTCTGTTAAAAAAACAACTCCTGTTATATCATTTATATGAGATGTGTACTAATAATACTAAGTTTAATTACCTACCACGAGGACTATTTTATATTTCTATACATTTTAGTGTTATTTTTAATTTTAGCTTTGTAAATAGTCTTTAGATGTATATATTTTTTATATAATTTATTTTAATAGTTTCAAATTGTGTTCATTAATAAGTTTTAGTTTTGAATATCTTAATTAACTTATTTATTTGAAATTCTGGGGAATACCATAAATGACGTGTCTATCACGATTACGTTATTGGCTAGTAGAGCAAAGTTACTGGAAATAATATTATATTTACAAGACATGAATTTACATGGCCTTTGTATAGGTAACTGAGTAATGGTTTAAGAAATGTGAAAAGCTCATAGGAATTGAAAATTAAGTCAGTCAATAAAAAGTCAGTCAGTCATTAGCTTTGTTCTGAGGACGTACACGAAGGGGATCATTTATTTTAATTATTTTGTTTAATTTTAATTAAATAAACGAACCCCCATCAGCCGATAACCTTCTTTTTGAGTCCAATATGGAAGAGGTATTAAAAAGGTATGTAAATCAAACAAAAATATAATTTTAATATATTAGTTAGTCGAAATATTAAGCTCTGTGAGTTTCCTAAATCTTTTTAAATCTTATAATTTGATTATTCTTTATATAAATCTACGAGAATTACTACAACAGTTGCCTAGATAGTATTTTCTGTAAATGTAAAGTAGTAAATAAATCAGTAACAAATTGATTTAGATCGGATCATAGTGAAAAATAGCCAAATTTTCCAATCATAATTCCATAGCCAGGTATTTTTCTCTGGATTTTGGTGGCAACAGGCCGCTTTCTCATATCATCTAGGAATGAAAGGTCGGCGGCTGATGATTTTTTCTGGTTCCGTTGTTGAAACAATTCTCATGCGTCATTTTCTTGAATCACGACGTACGGCTTCGACTTCAACAGCATGGGACACTGCCTCCTTGATGTTCTTGTGGTGTCCGAAAAGCACAGCAGTCCTTACTTCCAAGTCAAAGATGCCATCCACAAAAGCCTGAAGAAGCATGCTTTCAACGAGTGCTGGTGGTCCCGTTTGATACGCCTTTCTTACTAGAATAGAATAGAATAGAAGATCGTTTATTCAGAATCATGCATAGCATACAATATTGTTACAGGAAAAAAAAATGATAACAGTGTTATTTACTTATAAGTATATGTTACAGTCAAAACTCATAACTGGTCAAAACCACTTTTGACTGCAAAAATCAGTCAAAGTTAGTATTGACTAAGGACGTTGGTCAAAACCACTTTTAACTGATTCTTTCCGTCAAAAGTAGTTTCAACTAAGGACGTTGGTCAAAACCACTTTTGACTTCAAAAATAATAGGCAAAAGTTATTTTCACTACATTGTAACGGTCAAAAGTAGTTTTAAGCAAGAATGTAAGTCAAAACTATTTGTGACT
The DNA here is from genome assembly GCA_950371115.1 of Anania fuscalis. Lineage (NCBI taxonomy): Eukaryota > Metazoa > Arthropoda > Insecta > Lepidoptera > Crambidae > Anania > Anania fuscalis. Next base: position 9,871,096 of record OX493348.1, on the reverse strand, counting down.
GAGAATAATAAATTTAAAAAAATCATAGACAAATGTTTTGGAAATCGTTTAATTATAAAACTAATAAAAATTTTACATTATGTTTTCTTATTTTTATAATTAACCCTTTACAACCTACCGGGAGTCTCTCCGACTCCGGCGAATTTATTTCTCGTCGTAACTAGTCACATACACGTTTGTGGTCTTTAAGCGTCCATGTACCTTCTGCCCTCTACCCGCAGTATCACATCTGAGCTCGTCGACGTTACACGTGCAAGCCTTTGCTTTCTAGTGAGTATATAAAGTTTTTTGGAGTCTTAGAAACTCTCAGAGATAGAAAATCACGTAAGTACCTACACTTACGTGATTTTTTTCTAATCGTGTAATTTTTATTGTTTTAATGAAAAATGAAATCTAATGATATAATTATAAAGCGCTGGTTGGAGCAAAAACTTGCTATTGAAGACGACTTATACAATGCACAATGCAGTGTTGTGAATGTGAATATTGGCGACGATTTCGTGCTAGGCAAAATCAGTCAAAACTGTTTTTGACTAAAGACATCAGTCAAAACCATTAATGACTGATTTTTGCAGTCAAAAGTGGTTTTGACCGGCAATGAGTTTTGACTGTAACATATACAATACAACGGTACATGATACTGAAAAGGTATATTACTAATGCTACGACGCTGGTCTTCCGTAGATGCCCAGGATAAAAAAGAGCGCTCTGCCAAACCATTATATATAAATTATGTATAGAAGATAAATGTATTTTATGTGAACAATTATTAATTATATAATCTTATCTGTATTTTACTACTAGTTTCTCTACCTCCAACAACCACTGCTGTAAGATCTCATTGGCACGTTGACAGCGGTCATGTAGTTGAGCGCGGAACACAGGTGGGCGTCTTATCTCCATTCCATCGCTTCGATAAATTGTTCAAAGCAGACACTGTCGTCTATGGTCTGCAACACCGTCAGCGCTTCGTCACGCAGAGCCAATGTGAGAGCAGTCTTGGCCTCGTCCTTACTTCAACTACTGGGTTTAAATACGGCCTCAAATTGTTTTCTATAGGCCGTCCAGAATGAACTTCCGTCAAAATGCGGCAGTTTGAAACTTCCTCCTGCTGTTGCTGTGGTCGTGGTAGCTATTAAGATGGGTCTTACGTTAGTCTTTAGATTTCTGAAATCCTCCTCAATGGTGGTGATGCGTAGCTGCTGTTCCTTTACCGTGCTCTCGAATTCGCTTACGTTTTCTTCAACTACCGAAATTCGAAAATTAGGCTATCGCCACCGGACTTCTGCACTTTCACTATTTTCTTTGAGGTTTCTGTGATTGCGCGGTTGATGTCTTGCAAGCCCTCACGCAAGGGTTCGGAGTTGATCCACCAGGCTTTGTGTTTGTTCTTCACGCAGTGCTTCTTCACGCCGAACTCACTCCTTCTCATAACGAGCTTGGTCTTCGCGCAGAGTATGAAGCTGTTCTTCTTGACGGCGCGCTAATTAAATAATAGAACGAGAGTTTAACTAAAAAAATAATTTATTTTAAATTGGGCAGCCTTACTCTACTACAATGAATTCAACTAAACTAATCTTAAGCACTAGTATATATACTATAATTAATACATAGTAAGCAATATGTTATGTGGAACATTGCATATTGCTTCCAAAGCAGATTGGTTCGGAGCTGACGGCTCTAACACGCTCGCAGTTTGTTCTTCTCGGAGAGTACGAAGCTGGAAAAGAAACGCGAAGCGGAGTGCGCGCGGAAGCACGTATAATGCTTGGCTCCGTCGATTTATATTGTATAACGCGATTAAAAGTGAATATTTCAACCTAAAAATTATATACATCGTTTCCTTATAAAAACTGGTGAAAACTGTGCTATTTTTATCAAACAAACATTACAATTTTAGTGGTTTAAAACAGTGCAAAGATACTCGCTCGAACCAATACAAACAGTGTGTGACTCATCAGTGCTCGCGTTCGAAACGAATTACCTTATATGGTAATGAAAGTTCAGAGACAAACTATATCCGAGCAAACTGTACGAACTTTTCGTCATTATCGATACCGTCATCGTAGCTCCGTGACAACAGTATCGGAAACACAACGCGCTTCTGCCTTCCAAGTCAGGGTTCGAACCTCGCTGTGAAAACATTTTTTTTTCTTTTTCTCAAAAAATTTTTTTTTCCATATTTTATAATTTATTTTTATTTTTTGCGTTATTTATATGAATAAAATGACTGGGAAATGCGGCAAATGTTCAAAACAACTACCAAGGAAGCAATATCTGACATGTTCAATATGCAGTATCGGCTACGACATCGATTGCGCAGGCGCGGAAAAGCGTTTTTTTATAATGAATGATGAACATAAGAGGCGATGGAAATGTCTCCCTTGTACACAATCTACATGTATGTCAACGCCTATTAGAGAGAATGTTACTTTCAGAAGCAAATGCATTATCAATGTTTCAACATCAAACTCTTACGAATCACTCACTGAAACTCTATTGGATGATGATGATGACGACAATTCAAGATTAAACAGAAGCTGCCCAGAATTATCGACAGTCAGAACAGAAGATTTAGAGGAACTCAATCAAAAGATGTTAAGTTTGAAATCTAAATTAGACACTGCAGAAAAAGAAATAGAAAACCTTGTCTCGGAAAATGCATACTTAACAGGAAAATTGGCTGAGAACGAAATGAAAATAAATCGACTAAAGGTAGTTTGTACCTCTAGTGGAAAATCGTGTAAGAAGAAGCGGAAGAGAATATCTGATTCAATGTAATCATCAACTACAAATCGATGTTCTAGTGAGAAGTGGAAGGAATCCACTGATTTAAGACACTCACTGGCTATAAATCAAAGCTTTGAAGGTTTAAATATACCTAAAACAGACTCTAATAAATCTGAAAGCAATAAAAAATTATCTGGGGAAATCAAATCTAAAAACAACATATATATTCTGGGAGATCAACACGTACGTGGTCTGGCGCTGAATTTGTTGGAGTCACGCTCTGGGAAGTGGAACGACTCGTATAACGTTATTAGTCTAATCAAGCCTCAAGCCCAAAGCACCGATATTTTATCAAGTATTGATGTTTTGTCTGATAATATTAATAAGAATGATATAATAGTCCTGTCTGTAGGATCTAATGACATTGACCCTTATCTTTTATTCTATAATGTATGCAAAACATTACATAAATTTAATAATTGTAAAGTTTTTGTGACAAATGTAAAAACAAATCGATATCTCAATGTAAATAGATTAAATAATGAACTTTATATGTTAATAAGGAAATATGACAATTGTATATACATAGACATAAATAACAAGAATTACAAAAATTACAAATCATATTTGCAAAAACTGACATTTAAATTAAATATTGAAATAGACTATATAAAATATAAGGGTGACTTTATAGATGTTGGCAAGAGACCGCGAGCCGGTAATAACAAAACTCATATCAGTAGACGCTTATCCAATATATCTTGTAACGGTGGCTTAAATATGATTTCTATTTCTAATTCGCCTGATAAAACATTAAACAATCAAGAAACAGTTATTGATTCACAAAACTCACCTCAAAGAACACAATCTAATGAAAACTTTGATTTTTTTCGATCATAACTTTACAATCTTACATCAAAATATAGCTGGCCTTTTCAGTAAAATAGATATTTTTAAAGTTGCACTAGAGGAATTAAAAAAGAGAAAGCTAGAAATACAAGTGTTATGCCTATGTGAAACATTTATTCAAAGTGGTGATGAAGTACTTCTTAAATTACCGAATCATAAAGTAGCTGCATACTTCTCTCGGTGTAATAAAAAAAGGGGCGGCTCTATGATATTGGTAAATAAAGAACTTGATTTTAAAATTATAAATATATGTAAAGAACTATCGATATCTGAGAATTTTGAATGTTGTGGTGTAGAAATACCATTATATAAATTGGTCATTATTAATATTTACAGAACACCTGATTCCAATGTGAATTTGTTTTTGACGAAACTTCAAGAGCTGTTACATAAATTAATCAAAAACAAATATAAAAACAAAATCATTTTAACAGGTGACTGGAATATAGATTTACTAAGGACCAGTAATACAACAGAGTATTTGACTAGCATTCTTAGAAATTTTAACTTGAAATCTCACATAAATAATGCAACTCGTAAACGAGCATGCTTAGACTTAATTGCGAGCAATATTCGTAAGGTTAAGCCTGATGTTCATCTCCTTGGTCTGTCTGACCATGAAACAGCTCAGACGATAACATTTAAATTAAATTTGATTAAAAAAGAATACACTATACAGAAAACTGATTACAGCACAGAAAATATTCATAAATTTATTACGTGTATATCTGCTTTATCGTTTGACGAAGTCTATAATAAGGACAGTGCTAACGACGCTTTTAATGAATTGCATAGTTTATTTCAACTGTTTAATAAACTCTGCTTTCCAAAAAATCTAGTAAAAATACATAATAAATTCAAATACCAGAAATGGCTAAGTAAAGGAATCAAACTTGCGTGTAAAAGAAAAAGGCATTTATATATTCAGTATACTAGGAGCAATAATATTCAAAGGATTGACAGAAAGTATAAATATAAAAAATACAACAAAATTCTTAAAAAGTGCATTAATAAAGCTCAAAAGTTGGAAAATCAAAAATTTATAAATAAGGCTTCTAATAAGTGTAAGGCAACATGGAGTATTATAAATGATAATAATTTAAATAATGAATCGGGAAATAATTGCATTGACATAATACATGAAAATAATATAATATATAATGACTCTAATAAAATATGTGAAATGTTTAATAACTACTTTATAGATATGACGAACTTAAAGGATGATTATTTAAATTACAATTCAATTGAAATTCCATTTAATAATAAATCAATATTTTTAATTCCTACTAATGAAATCGAAATACAATCTATTATAACCTCCTTAAAAAACACTAACGCTGTGGGTTATGACGACATAAGCACTCGAGTTATAAAGCTTTGTGCTAGGTACCTATGCCGACCCCTTGCCTACGTAATTAACTTATCGATAGAACAAGGTTACTTTCCCGATATTCTAAAGTTTTCCATTGTTAAACCATTATTTAAGAAAGGTGATAGATATGAAATGAACAATTACAGACCAATAACGCTAATTCCAATTTTTTCAAAAATCTATGAAAAAGTAATCCACAAACGCATATATAACTTTATTTCCGCGAATAATATACTAAATGATAACCAGTACGGTTTTCGCAAGGGTAGCTCCACAACACTAGCTTGTTACAATTTAATACATTTAATAACAGAAAGTATTAACAATAGGATACCGACCGTTGCTTTATTTCTTGACATGAGTAAAGCGTTCGACTTTGTTCCACACAAGAGACTGCTAGAAAAACTAAATAGATACGGTATTAGAGGTAAGGCTTCCGATTGGTTGGGAAGTTATCTCTCGAATAGACAGCAATGCACGGAAACAGCAAAAGTACTAGAGTCCAGGCGAACTACTTTTAGGTCTAAATATCGAATAAACGCCTGTGGGGTACCACAAGGTAGTGTGCTGGGACCTCTACTGTTTTTGCTGTACATTAATGACCTGCCTAGTGTAACTAAACATAAATGCTTTATGTTTGCTGACGATACCACAGTGTTGATAAAATGTAATGACCTAAGTAAATTTAATGACGATATTAATGAAACACTGAAGAGTCTGATAGAGTGGCTTTATATAAACAATCTCAAAATAAACATTGAGAAGACAAATTGCATCCAATTTTCTACTTGCAAGGCGCAACCATTAGATTTATTAGTCCAATATGGCAGTAATACTATTGACTTTAAAAACGATGTAAATTTTCTCGGCTTTACCATAGACAAATATTGTGACTGGAAAGCACATATAGGAAAACTATGCATGAAAATGAATAAATTTATATACGCACTACGACGACTCAGTAATATTTCATCCATGGAAACTGCGCTAACTGCATATAATGGTTATGTGTCGTCACTACTTAACTACGGTACTTTGTTGTGGGGTAACTCGGTCGATATAAAAAAAGTTTTCATAGCACAAAAAAAGTGTATCAGGGCAATTTGCAGAGCACATTTTATGGATTCTTGTAAACCCCTATTCATACAACTTAAAATTTTGCCACTACCATGCTTATACGTAAAGCAAGTGTGTATATTTGTACGACAACACCCTCAATATTTTATAACAAGAGGTCAACATAAAAATAAGCCAACGAGACATCAAAATAAAATAATGTTTCCTAGCATAAGACTGCAATTATTTAAAAGAAGCCCCTATTGCATGGCTATTAAAATATATAATAAGTTACCTGATTTTTTCAAAAACTTGCCTATAGTTATGTTTAAAAAACAGGTGCATGCCTGGCTTCTGAATAAATGTTATTATTCAATGCAAGAATATTTTGATGACAAATAATAAATTATTGTATCAGCTAAGCTAGTTTTTGACATGATATTGATAAATTTAATTTAATAAACCTATTGACATTGTAATACTAACTTTAATATTGTTGTAATTTTCTTGAACGTACATTTGATATTAACTTTGTATATTTGCATGACTAATTAAGTCAAACATGTGGACATATTAATTTTAAAATATCTTGTATTTACCATGTTTAAAGCAAATAAATATTTCTGATTTCTGATTTCTGATTTCTGGTCTTTTTGAAAGCACGCGCACTAGCTCATCCTCACGAGGAGCTTGCTCTTCGCACTGTGGCTCCTCGCGACGGACTAGACAGAGCAACATGGTCTGCGTATAAAATGTTCCATTGTAGCCCTTTGTCACATGGTCCCTATGGTGTTGAACAGCAAAGGGTTAAGTGTAGAACCCCGCCCCCTAGCATTGCCTTCATTATTGTACTAACGAAGCCATCTGTTACAAAATCTGTGGTTACTAGCGCCATCATTTAAGTATTTAAGTTAAAATAATTATTAAGTAATTTCGCACTAATTTTAGTCACTTAATCAACATACAATTATGTTGTATCTAGTAGTGGAAACTATTTAGGCTAATGTTTTATTTAATGTTAAACTAGCTCAAATGTATTAGATCAAGCTGTTTGTTTCCCTTATAAAGAAAATAAATAAAATTATGAAATATATAATAATATGAGATAAATAAACAGTATTTTCAATTAATATAGATTATGGCCGATTTATTAAATAGATTTTTATAATTGCCGATAGCAAAACTCAATATTTGGCGTTAATAATTGGCGTCGGCCATTTTGCTTTGTTTGAAGTAAAACGGGACCCTCGTGCTAAAACTCCGCTGTCCGTCTGTCACCAGGCTGTATCTCATGAACCGTGATAGTTAGACATGTGAAATTTTTAAAGGTGATGTATTTCTGTTGCCGATATAAATATAACAACAAATACTAAAATCCAAAAAAAGAAATAAATAATTAAGGGGGCTTAGCATAACTAACGTGATTTTTTGCTTGTTCTTATAGATAATGGTGCGAAACCCTTCGTGCGCGAGTCCGACTCGCAATTGGCCGGTTTTTAGTATTTGTTGTTTTAGCAACAGAAATACATCATCTGTAAAAATTTCAACTGTCTAACTATCACGGTTTATGAGATACAGCCTAGTGACAGACGGACAGACAGACAGACAGACGGACAGCGGAGTCTTAGTATTAAGGTCCCATTTTACCCTTTGGGTACGGAACCCTAAAAAGGTATAAATTATTGTCTAAAACATACCTAATCAGTTGTTTTTGGACTCGGTGCCAGCCATTGACCGTTATGTGTTCATTCCCACGCATAAATCAAACGAATAAACGTTTCTTTAACATGCATTGAAATTTTTCATAATCGATTATTTTATCACATACCTAATTATTTTATCATATAATCCAATTATCTAGACATCTGTGTTTTACTCAAAGGAATTATACGTCAAATCACGGTGGCGTAGATAACCATTAAGGAAGATGTAAGATGTCGAATCTTCGTATAAATATATTATACTTTTTTACAAGAACCTTAGAATCTAATTAAAGAAAATAACAAAAAACCGGCCCCGTGCGAGTCGGATTCGCGCACGAAGGGTTCCGTACCTACCATTATTTATAAAAACTGGCCAAGTGAGAGTCAGACTCGCGCCCGAAGGGTTTCGTACTATTTAAAAACGGCAAAAAATCACGTTTGTTGTATGGGAGCCCCCTTAAATAATTATTGTATTCTGTATTTTAGTGTTTGTTGTTATAGCGGCAACAGAAATACATCATCTGTGAAAATTTCAACATTCATGAGATACAGCCTGGTGACAGACGGACATACACACGGACCGACAGACTTTTAGGGTTCCGTACCCAAAGGGAAACGGGACCCTATTACTAAGACTCCGCTGTCCGTCTGTCACCAGGCTGTATCTAATGAATCGTGATAGTTAGACAGTTGAAATTTTCACAGATGATGTATTTCTGTTGCTGCTATAACAACAAATACTAAAAAGTAGATTAAAATAAATGTTTTAGGGGGCTCCCATACAACAAACGTGATTTTTTTGCTGTTATTATAGATAATACGGAACCCTTCGTGCGCGAGTCCGACTCGCACTTGGGCGGTTTTTCACAACGAAAACAATAAAGTCTATTGTGCTTTTCTAAAATTTAGTCTATCTGTGGATAAAATTTCATCAAAATTGATTTAATATTTTAGGCATGAAACGTTACCGACAGACGGACACATTTGTAATAATAAAATATAGAGTTTTTGCCCTGGATATCGTCCGGAATAGTTGCTTTGGGCAGTATTATTTTATTATTATTCTTATTTTGATAATATTACAAGGACAAAATGTATAGTACAATATTACTTCATAATAACGCTAAAGTATTTTGAATTCAACAATTGACATTAATAATACAATTGACAAAATAGTAACATGACTTGATGATAATAATTTGACAGTAAATATAAACAAAACGAACTGTATGCAATTTGGTACAAATAGACAGACCAAACTAAAGCTTAATATTAATTATAATGGAATAAATATACTAGAAGTTGACAACACAAAATTTTTGGGAATTACAATGGATGATCATTGTGATTGGAAAATACAAATAGGAGCCTTAAGGGATAAAATAAACCGCTACGTGTTTGTTTTGAGAAGACTGCGTCACACGTCTACTTTGCAGACTTGTCTTGCAGCATATCATGGATATATTGGCTCAATTCTGAAGTATGGACTTTTGGTTTGGGGAAATTCCACTGACTTAAATTTTCTGTTTAAAGCGCAAAAAAGTGCATAAGGGCAATTTGTGGTATGTCCTCTCGTCAATCTTGTGAACCTGTATTTAGAAGTTTACAAATATTGCCATTACCTTGTATGTACATCCTTGAAGTAGCTGTATTTGTCAAAAATAATATAATGTTGTTTAAAAAGCGAAGTGACGATCATAGCTTAAGGCTCAGAGATCCAAATAAATTAGTGTATACCTAAACTACAACATTATCATAGACAATGTGATGCTATGTGTGTTAAGATTTACAATGCACTTCCAAATGACATTAAACAGTTACCAAAAGTATGTTTTAAAAGAAAACTTGTAAAATGGCTTAGTGATAAGAATTTTTATAAAGTCAGTGACATTTTTAAATAAATAAATTTGTATATATTTTTTGACATTTGGTACTATTCAATTTGATTTTTTTTCACAATAAGTTATAAAATTATTTGACATCCAATTAACTCGACATTTGATATTATTTAATTTGATTTGTTTAATTATTCGCAATTACTTATAAATATTTGCATGCCATGTAAAAAGGTAAAACGTGAGTACTGTTGTAAAAATGTTAACACCTGTGTCAGACCATGTTTTGCACAAATAAATTATTTCATTTCATTTCAATTCCTAAATAATTATTTAAATGATTAAACATTAACATTTTCCTTTTTATTAAGCTAAACTCAAAACTTAACGTTAAGAAAAAAAAAATAGTAATATAATAATAGGTATTTACAATAATAATATCTTACAAAGTTTCATGTTTTTATCTTCTATAATTTTAAGTTCACTTTTTACGCAGTCAGGTTTTTTTTTAAATTTATTAATTTTATTTTTGACTTTTTAATTTGTAGTGTTCTACTACTACTTTTCAATGAACTATAAAGCCTTATTTGTAACACTTAATTGAAAAAAAAAGTTTTAACTCGAGTAAGCAGTATCTGAAATACTTAGGTTTTTCACGTTTAATTCACGTACCAATAGGAATTCCGGGTAATAACATAGCCTTGTCACTCCCACAACTGAGACGAATCTAATGACATATCATATTATGTTGAAATCCATTAAACGGCTTTTCCTTCCTATTTTTTCAGTGTATTTTTTTCCTGTTTAAGTTTCAAAATCGGTTTATCAGTATTGCAGTTCCACTTTTCCCACGTAAATTCTGTTCCCGCGGGAATTTAGGGTAATAAAATACCTCTTGTTACTCCCACAATTGAGACGAATCTATTGATAAATTATACTTTAATATCCGTTAAACGGTTTAGGCTGTAGGGCGTGCCAAAGAAATAGACATACTTACATACATACGCTCGAAAAACATAACCCTCGTTTGGCAGTCGGGTAAAAAAAGAAACGACGCACGGTCACGTTCCAGGAAGTAGTGTAGCTCACAGCACAGGGGGCCTAGCACGAAAGTGTATCTTTCGTTCGATCGTATAAACCTAACAAATTAAAATGGCCAGTCTCATGTATCAATCCTTGAATAAACAACTAATCTAGCTGTGAAAAAACCCGACCGTTTTCAATTGTTCATAAATTGTTAAACCTTTGTGAACAATTGAATGTGGGGGAGTGGATATTTAAATTTGGTCGGATAATACGACCACTGAACGATGTGCTTTCGTATTAGGCCTCCTGGAAATATTGCAGTCAACGATAATGCTACTTTATTAAACTTTTGCAGTGGATTTTTTTTGTGTTTGCTATTGAAAACCTATAAATAATAAATCCACAACAATCTATACAAAGTAAAAAGTAACCTTATTCGTTACTTTTACTTTTGCGCCAGTCGCGTGCATCGCGTAGCGTGCGCGCGTACAACGCGGGCGGCGCACGAACATAAAATGCACGCGCGCAGCTCGCGCGTTTGCCAGGTCTGAAAAACTACTGATGGTAGTTCTGGTGTCCCTGGGGATATCTCTAATGCTAGGGCTTCACCTGCGTCTAATGTCATTAATTAGTGCGCTATTTAATATAGTATGCAGGTGTGGCCGGTCTTAGTGCGCTAATTTGCGTAATGACTCTAGACATTCTAGACTAGACGTTAACTTTCGACGCATCAAAGGCATTTAGCGGGCGTCTATTGCGTCTTTGTGGCTTCACTAAACATGTTAAATCACGGTCACAATGAAAAACTCTTTGTGAAATAAATGTTAAAGTGCATAATTATTAAGTTAGTTGGAGTAGACAAAATAAGAATAATATTGAGTTCTTGGAAGCGTTTTTTTTCACACAGATCACATGCTTACTAAGTCGCTAGACGCTAAAATCAAACGTCAAATAAGTGTGGCCACGCACTTGGCGCGTTTCTAGTGCTTTTATTTAGTGAACGTTGATCATACCGTTATTTGAACATTAGGCGTCACGCAGGTGAATCCCGAGCATCAATGACACCCTGTTGACACTAATTTTAGGACATTCTGTATTGCTACTATTTTGGGGTGGCAGAATTATAATTGTTTAATTACAAAGATACACGTAATAAGGTAACAGATCGTTTGATATCATTAATCAGTATGACCTAGGTATAGGTATAATGCCAGCTTAAATGCTAGGTCATTATCGGTAATTAGATTAGTCTACCAATATTCGCGTGCAATGGAGGTACAGACGGAACAGCTATGGCGGCAGTATGTCATCGCAGCCCTTGGTAAGTCAATTGTTTGGAAAACCGGCCAAGTGCGAGTCGTACTCTCGCACGAAGGGTTCCGTACCATTATCTATAAAACCGGCTAAGTGCATGTATTGCGTGCCACGCGCAGTATAGGGTTCCGTACTAGGGCATGCATACCGGAATTCCGGAATTTCATAACTCCGGAATTTCGGATAGTTTTTTCCAATATTTAAATTCCGGAACCGAACCGGAACCAATATCGTATTCCAAAAAGCATCAAAATAAGTTATCCGATTTCAAAATACGCGCCTCGAACGTACTATTCGCGCGGCTCAAGCACAAGGTCGAGCCCGCACCCCTCTCGCTAGCAATATCGTGAAGACATGTTATCATGGAACTGTCTGATCAGGTTTAAGAATTTTGTGGAACTACCGGCTTTTCAAAGATCAGCCAGAGGGCAGAGCGAGGAATGCTTTATCGAGATCGATAAAACACATGAAAAAAGGGTGCTTTTGATCGAGGCTCTTTTCCTATATCTGCCTGACTACGAATATCTTATAGGCGTGTTTCCATCCTTGTGGCACAATCTCTATTTCCCAGATCTTTAATATCAGGTCGAAAAGCATGCTGCGAATGTTTGGTCCACTATTCTTGTATAATTTCCGCTGGTAAGCCGTCAGCGCCTGGTGTTTTGGCATATTTAAGTTATTAAAATAACCTTGCATGGAATTGCTAAAAACAAAAATTTACAATGTTTAAGCATTTCTGATCTTAACCAATAGTCAAATATTTGTAAAAATATTTCTATAGGGTGTTGACGGTAGTATACTACTCAGCTATATATATAGCTACAACATTGATCAGAATACGCTGGCTTTGACAGCGAGAAAATAACACTTAAGGAATTTCATCTTGTCACGTGACTTCCTCGGTAGCTTAGTTGGTAAAGCACTCGCCCGGCATGCGATGGGACGTGGGTACGAGTCCCACCTGAGGTCGATGATTTTTTTCAAGTGTTATTTATCTTCAATTAAACCTTGCATGGAATTGCTAGAAACAAAAATTTACAATATGTAAGTTTTTTTAATGGCCTTTATGAACTCCTCATGGGTGGGCGGATCTGCTAGTTTCTCTTCCAAGGGCCGATCGTCGCGAGTATGGATGTAGGCTAGATCAGTTTGTGTGTTTGTGGTATTGAGAACTTCGCTAAAGTGTTCCGCCCAGGGAGCAAGAACTTTACTCTGTTCCGTGAGGCGATCATCTCGATTGCGCGAATAGACAGGAGCAATTTTACTTGTTCGTGGTCCAAATACAGCTTGAATCACTTCAGAGAATCTACCAGTTTGACTGCAGTCGGCAAGTTGCTGTAATTTCGCCGCTTCCTTTGACCACCAAAGGTCTTTTAGGTCACGCACTTTGTTTCAGAATTGTAGATGCAGTAATCTATGGTTAGCCTCGGGATTTCGCAAGGCGCGTCCTAAAAAATCTAAGTTGTAACTGATATTTCCCATTTTAACGTACTTGGCGTATTCATTTGGAAGACTAAAACATTAAAATTGCAATAAGTTGCATGGAGTGACATAAGAAATATATATTAAGTACCTATGAACGTTGATTGCCTATAAGTACTCATAATTTACTAAATAATCTCATTTATCGTTAGTAATAAACGAATGATGCAGAAAATAAGAAACAAAGTTGATAAATAAATATTTTTGTTGATAAAGAAGATAAGTAAATCATTAAACAATTGCGACTTTCTAAGCACGTCATTAAATTAAATTAAATAGTTTTTAAGGTTCCGTACCCAAGGGGTAACACGGGACCCTTATACCACTCAGACTTCGCTGCCCGCCTGTCACCAAGCTGTATCTCATAAACCGTGATAGTTGGACAGTTGAAATTTTCACAGATGATGTATTTTTGTTGCCAACAAAAACAACAAATAATACTAAAAACCAGAATATAAATTAATAACAGAAGATGGTCTAGTTTATTCTGGTGATGTCGTAAACATGTCATAATGTCTTGAGTTCAATACCTAAGTCAATTTGAGGAACGAACTTTTGTATTGTTTTCTTGTTTCTGGGAGTGCTGGTTTACGCCCCCAGTAATAAAATAAGCGCCACATCTGCCCAATACACTACGAAATACGTTATGTCGACAAACCGCAGTAAGCTAGAGTTTCTAACCCTTGAGGGGTTCTGTGGCTTTAATTTTCAGCTCAGCAACATAAAATGATGACAACAAGACTCAAATATTTGCATTGCGTTAGAAAATACAATATGAAAAACATTATGTGAACCTATAAAGTTTGGGGTTGCCATCGATTTCGCAGCGATCCCATCATCAAATCCTGATTTAGAATACCCAATAATTTTTAAATTCTGCCCAAAATAGATATCTGATAACATACAAAAAAAGTCGAACAACTTCTACCTTTTTGAAATCGGCTTAAAATAAGGTTTAATAACGGTGTACATTAACGTTATATGAATTTTAATGAATCTGAAACAACGCACCGCAAAAAGAAATCGTACATACCTACCTATCAGTTATTTAGTAGTCATTCGTGTGAGACTAGTGCCTGTGTAGAGTTTACGGTCCACGATTATTGTTTTTGAAATAAAATAATAATGATGAAATACGGAATAGAAACGTGGCCTCCTACTAATGGGCCTCATCAGGAAGCTCATAGTTGTACAGCGCGCTATGGAAAGGGCTATGCTCGGTGTTTCCTTGCGAGATCAAATAAAAATGAGAAGATCCGTGAACAAGCAAAAATAGCCCGACGGATTAGCAAGCTGGCGTGGCAGTATGCGGGGCACATAGCACGTAGAACTGACGGCCGATGGGGCAGAGAGGTTCTGGAATGGAGCCACGTACCGGTAATGGCAGCGTGGGACGTCCACCCACAAGGTGGACAGACGACCTTGTAAAGGTTTCAGAAAGCCGCTGGATGCAGGTCGCTTCCAACCAACCGACCGATCTGGAAGTCACTGGTGTTCCTATGTTCAGCAGTGGACGTCCTGACCTGATGATGAAAATTAATTAAGTATTATTTGATGTTTCCCAGCAAGTCTTGCGGTGGTCAACACTGGGATGCTCATGGCATGGACAGCGCCCGTGAACGTGATTCTGGACAACCCGGAGCTATCCCCGCTGCCTTACCCCGTGACCACGGACCAGGGCGCCTGGATCGGGTCTCTGCTGGCCGTCGGGGCTATGGCTGGTGAGTTTACCTACATAGTCCTCATGGCCTAACAGACTTGCGTGTCGCTTGAAGGGTACTTATTTTTATATAGTATAGAGTTTCATGGTTCTATCTTCGTTAATGACCAAATTTCAACCCCTTCGAGGCTTATTTTCCAATTTAATGTCACCTTAGTCCTTTTTATTAAAGCTCTAGTCTATCTCTATCAAAACTGGTTCAGTAGTTTAGGCGTAAAACCGTAATAGACAGACAGAGTTACTTACGCATTTATAATAATAGAGCTGACCGTATTTTGTCTATTGTGGTACAAATATCGCTGACTCTACGACAAACAACTGACAGTTATGTCTAACACCATAATAATGGTTAGATTAGAAAAAAATGTATTGTCAAATTATATACAAAAAAGTATAGTTAAATTTATTGGAAAAGTTAATCAGTTAAAAAGTATGGTTAAATTTATTGGAAAAGTTATCAGTCTTATTCAGAGTGCATTTGCTATTCCGGAACTAAGGTTAAACCACTGTTTTAACGTACAAAAATCATTGGTTTAATCTTAGTCTGGACTAGTAAATGCACTCTGAATAAGACAGTAAGTTTTCTATTTTTACTTATTTTATTCCTTCGAGCCAAGCCGTTCACGCATGATGTTGACAAAAGAAAAGAACTCTTCAAGGTATGATTCCGAACTCAGCAGCACGCAGCAGTGCTGCCGCAGCACTACTGGTCCCCATATATCCTTTATGAGTTTATATGAGATTACATTTCGAGCCACGCAGCAGCTGCATAAGGCGCTTTGCAGACGGCGGGGCGGGCCGGGCCGATCTGACCGCAAAGCAATAAAGACCGCGTTTTCCCGTCGATGTCCGCGGCTGCCCTCACCGCGAACACAAAGCGCCACCTGTGCCGGTCGGGCACATACGGGCAGATTCCCTTTGCGCTATCCTTCGCGGTGAAATTGACCGGCCCGGCCCGCCCCGTCGTTTGCAACGCCTTACTGGACAGTAAGGCGTTTCCTTTGAGTGACTTGCAGTTTGTTCTTTCCAAAAGATAATATTTTCGTGTAAGCCCGATGGTCGCGTGGTAAAGTATGATCGAACTTATTTCTTAGCTAATTGCAGAAGTCAATCCATAAAATTCCAGGTCCCTTTATCGGAGGGTATGTATCGAATCTCATCGGCCGCAAGTGGGGTCTTCTCAGCGCGGCCATCCCCATATTGACCGGCTGGATTCTCGTGGCCGTCGCCACCAATGTTGGTTTTCTTTACGCTGGGAGAATTTTCTGGGGTGTGGGAGGAGGAATGGTCTTTACCATCGTGCCGATGTACTACGCTGAGATTTCCACGGTAAGACATCATGCAGTCCGGGCTGAGTAAGCTCCTATACGAATCAGAACATTATTCGTACATATTTGCTTTAAATTCTATACGATCCCGTAACTTATACTTTTTCTTTGGACAAACAGAAAAAATAAAAAGATAGTAGAGCTTATAATTGCAACCGAGTGTTTTTAGATGGAAAAGATTAGTAAAGGCTGATTTATGTGAAATTGTATATGCTCACTGCAACTAATTTTATTTATAAAATTCCAGGTAGAGGCTCGTGGTGCCCTGGGCTCGTATCTCCAAACTTTCATGACAATCGGTTCACTACTTATGTATAGTTTTGGTCCATTTACATCGTTTCATGGCATAGCTTATGTGGGTATTGGCTTTCTGACCTTCTTCGTAATAACGTTTATATTTATGCCTGAAACACCAACTAGCTACTTGCTCAAAAGTAAGTAGGAGTGCAATTACTAATATTATGTCATTATAGCACACAATTATTCGGTTCTAGAAGTAGTTTTGACCTAATTAACTAACCTATTAAAATCCTGACCTGAAACAGAAATTGTTCGGGGTCTTGTATAAAGAGTTGCATGCACCTTTTTTTGTTTAACCGAACCTCGAATTTAATGACGACGGGCTTCTGTAACCAATTGAGTTGCTTAGCATTGGTAATGACTATCGCAATAAAATAAATTTATACCAAATAACATGCAAGCCGCTTCGAACCGGCCAATCTGGAAGTCACTGTGGGAGGCCTATGTTCAGCAGTGGACGTCATGTGGCTGAAATAAATTAAAAAACTTTAGTCTTATTTTTACTTTATCCTATACTAAAAAAAATTCCGTTTTCTAACAACTTTCATTATTCGTTTAATTATTGTAAATTGTGCCAATTAAACGATTTTCATTCATTCATTCATATTCAGATGACCGGGAATCAGCCGCTAAATCCCTAGCCAAAATTCGAGGTCGGTCTATTGAAGATGTGCAGAAGGAACTCGAAATTATAAGCGCTGATGTTCAAGATTCCAAGGATAACAAACCAGGCACGGTACGTATGTTATGGACCTTTAGACCAAAATTATGCGATTTGAATCGGGGTTGCATCTAACAGCCTAAATGTCATTTAGTAAAAATACTGCTCGTAAACATGCTAACTTTAATTTAACGTTCAGTTTTTGTTTTAAGAATAGTTATACTTTGGAGGCAAGTGTCGAAAGAAGTTCACTAGATTTTCTCTTTAAATAGGTACTTGATTTCGGGTTACGAAGCCCCTAACAAAACTGTCTTATCATCAGATAAGGTTACTCAAGCTATTAACAAATCTTTGAAAAACAGTAGGTCAGGCAAAACATACAGTTGAATGACAGTACTAGCCCATTGCTTTAAAAATATTATTTTGCTTAAAACCGGAGTGTAACGAACGACTAATTGTCTAGTTAGTTGGTGTTATATTTTTTTTTGTTTTTTCGTAGATTGCGGACGTTTTCCGTGGTAAAAACTTCAAGGCATTTTACATTGGATGCCTCCTCGTGGTCTTCCAGCAGATCTCTGGAATCCATGTTGTGATGTTTTATATGACTGAAATCTTCATAGCTGCTGGAACTAGTATAGAACCGGCTTATGCAACTATCATTGTTGGTGGTCTACAGGTATTATACAGCTTCACAATCAATGAAAAAAAAAAAAACCATATATTAGTATTGTAATAATATTGTACCAGTATAACCTATCTACGAATACGGCAAAAGCGATGTAGTGTTTGTGACAACAATTCCGTCATAAAGGCCGGGGGATTGCCAATACTCGCCACGCTTGGCAAGCAGGTTGGCGGGAACAGTTTTTTATAATATTGCGCACGCAGATGCTGCTGCTCATCTCGTGCTACATGAATTGGTTGCCACGTAAGACACGCCTCTCTGACATAAACCGACGGATTAGCAGCTAAAGTGGCAGTGGGCGGCGCACGTAACATAGAACTGACTGCCACTGGGTAGACAGGTTCTGGAGTGAAAGCCAGGTACTGGGCAGCGCAGCGTAGGACGTCCACCCATAAGGTGGACCGACGACCTGGTAAAGGTTGCAGGAAGCCACCTATGGCTGAAATAATGATGATGATGATGACAACAATAATATATTATTGTAAAATGAAAAACTGGAAACATTTTTTTTTTAAAGACGCAAGGAAAACTTTTAGTCAGATACGCATTGACACTACAAATCTTCGTGGTTTACATAAGTATTTAAGAAACAATATCACTTTTAATCTATAAAATATCATAAATGATCTTTTTATTTAAAGTGATTCCTAATTGTCATCTTTTGATGTAAAATAAATAAAAAAATATTTTTTTTTGTGAGTGATTATCTTACTTAGACGATTTAATGTTTTTGTCGACAGTTTTCAGCTTCAATCACGACACAATTCATAGTGAATAGACTAAAACGAAGAACTCTTTTGATGATCTCGTGCTGTGGTACTGCTGCAGGACTTGTAAGTTATATTTTTAGTGCATACTAACAGGGAGATTGAAGCATTTAGTAAGAAAATACACAATATATCTCTTTTATATAAAATTCTATATTGACTGTTGGTCTATCAACACACAGCCCAGAAACCTAGAGACTTGAAATTTTGCACAAGATACCTTAAACAAGGGAGGTATCCATTATAGATAAATAGCTGTTGCTTCCAACTTCGCTCGCGTGGTTTATATTATATTTATATTAAACATACACATAAAGTTATATTGATTATCAGAAGCTATTGAGTAAAAAGTCAGGCCAGCAGTCAGGAACTCAAGAGCTAATTTTTAACGTACATGATTTATTAACATATTAAATATGCTATTTGTTACGGGTAATGGTAATCATACATATTACTATTTTTCATTTTTTATCAAACAGGGTCTTCTTGGCCTGTACTTCTTGCTGGCTAAGCTCGAGAGTCCCATCATTGAGAATATCAGCTGGCTTCCTGTCTTCTCTCTGGTAGTCTTCATACTGATGTTCTGCTGGGGTCTGGGCGCACTCCCATATGTAATAGTAGGCGAGATAATGCCTATTGAACTGAAGGGTTTCTTTACTGCATCTGCATCTGCTCTCGGATCAACGTGTTCTTTCTTGATTACAAGGTAAGCTTCATCATCATCCACCACAGGACGCCCACTGCTGAACATAGGCCTCCCCCAGTGACTTTTAGATTGTCGGCCTGCATCCAGCGGCTTCCTGCAACCTTTGTCAGAGTGTCTGTCCACCTTGTGGGTGTGAGTCCCACACTACGCTTGCCGGTACGTCGCCTCCATCCAGAACAATTCTGCCGCATCGGCCGTCAGTTAATGTAAGCTTAGGAGTTTTTAACTGATAATTTGAGTTTTTTCTGACTAGTTTTGTGGTGGATGTAACTAATAAATTGCAGAGTGTTTGTGGGTGCCAGCAATTAAGGAACAATCCAATTAGAAATTAATATATTTATAACGTAAATAGTTATGATGATGGCTGGCGCTGGCAGTGTCTGGATAAAAAAAGTGGGAGATCGTATTCTTTAACGATCTTTGGGCTTACATCTAGCAAGGGCTGTTAAAGGCTGATATGGTGATAATAAGTGCATTACAGTGCTGCGACAAGTAACTTAGCACAAACACAATGACCGTTTGTTTGAAAATTTACTTTGTGCGCAGGTTTTTCAGTGTAATTGCGGAGGCAGTTGGCCACTACGTGGTGTTCTGGGTGTTCGCGCTGAGCTGCTTGCTGTGCTGCGTCTTTACTTTCTTCGTTGTGCCGGAGTCCAAGGGGAAGAGCTTCAACGAGATTCAGGAGATGCTCGGTGGAAGGTATGATAGAAATATGTTTTTAAAATTTGCTGATTCAGCATATATTCAGCTGCAGCGTTCTTTTGAATAGTAATATGTCAAGCATTTCCAAATTCTGAAGATGATTCTGATAATGACGAGGACACATGTTTTGTGTTCAGCAGGGCTAGCATGCGCAACACGATAAAATTTTGTCTTGGCAATTTATCGCCTTTTGACGTAAATATGGCGTTTTGTCTACGACGATAACAAAGAAAAGACCAAAATATCATGGAAATGCCGTGTTATAACGTAAAAATAGTGGCTACGAACAACGGGAGACCCTGAAAATATTAAGAAAAAGGATTCGAGACGTCTGTGATCCGTTAGGTTAGGGAAAACGACAAAATTATCGTCGAAGACAAAATTTGTCTCTATCGATAAAATAACCGATGCGTGCATGCTAGCCCTGCTGGATTTTTCAGTCTTAGTGTCATGTTTATAATAAGTTTAGGAAATAAACATTTTACCAATTCCTGGAATGATATACATCGTGAATATTTACTGATTCTCTTTCCGAATCGTAAAAATTTGGTCTCAATAATACAACTCATTCGTAAACACTTGTCCTGAAGTCAAATAATGGTTGATTTACAAATTATGAGACATGAGACTCGAAATCGACAAGAAGCATTGGTAACCCTGGGCGCGTCGCGAAGGGCGCGGGGTCAACGGCCGCGGCGCGCAGTCTGCGCGTCGTCTAATCTACGTTTTCACGCTTTTGATTTGTTGGTGATTTTTTATTATTATTCAAACAAAAAAATATGTTTTTTTCAAAATTTAAATTAGTGAATCACAAGTAGGTACTACTGCTACCTAATGGTTCTGCTCCGGAAAGACAACCGGTAAAAATTCATGGTGTATTTAAAAAAAAAAGGATTTAATTGTTAGTTCTTGTCACTACAAAATACGAGTATAACTGACTATTCATTAATTAATAACCCCTATTTTATTTTATTTTGTAGCAAAATCAAGCAAGAGGTGAAAGCAGTGGCATGAACACGATGCTTGATGGTTTAAACAAGCTACTCTAAACCGGTGTTCGGAGACGATACATTGACACTCGGTTAAGAATTAGATAAACATATTATTATAGTAGCGCAAACCTTATAAATTCAAGAATTATACCCATAAAGATTATTTTTTGCCGTGCCGTGTGGTGCCGGCACGTTAAAAGAATTGCACCACCCCTTACGCCATAAGAAGACGGGCAGCAGCGTCTCCTCTCCACCATTGGACAAACTGCGATCGCCAACCCGCCTGCCAGGCGTGGCGATTATGGCAAAATCCTCCTTTTGGAGAGGCCTGTGTCCAGCAGTGGACTGATATAGGCTGGTGATGATGATGATGATAAAATATTATTTTTTACATAGTTACATTAAAACAAAAAGTCAACAAAACGTTAATTTTACCAATATGGCCGATAAATAGTTTTACGAATACAGTAAAATGAATGTAGGTTAACAGTTTTACGCATTAAAATTACTTACGTGTATTTTATTAAAAACGGAATTCAGTTGTTATTTAAAAATGCAAGCATAACTAATGTAAAGCATTACTAAGTGCTGAACAGCATTAAAGTGACTTAATAGTCACGTTCAGCAGTACTAGGCTTATTACAACTTAAAAAGTGCTATTACACAACAAAAGGGCATTAGAAACAGCTAAAAGCTGTATAATAGTTCACGTGGCTATATTATGGTTCATTCATGTTTATGCTATTAAATAGCATTACGCATTAATTTATTGCTTAAATGCTATTGTAGAACCAAATGCACTTAAACAGCGGAAAGCTGTACAGCTGCGTTGTGGTTTGCTGCACTAAAACTAAAGGCTTTACAAAAGCATTCTGATATGCCATCATCCAACCATTGTAGAGTATAAAACATCATAATGGGTTTAAAATGCCAATATAAAGCGTAAAGAAGATGCTCGGTAAACTTATAAGTTCTACACAAGTTTACTATTCGAGATCAGGTTAAGAAGATAGTTAAAAAGTAATTGTGGTGATTGGTAGATGAGGTGCTCGTAGCTCAGTGGCGGCAGCGCTTTGGTATCGATTACTATAGTTAAGCAACTAACGCCGCGGTCGTGAGTGGATGGGTGACAATTTCGACCATATTTAGTGATATTTATATTGGCCGTGAAGCCTAGTCAGAGGCCTTAGGGTGGTTTGATAACATCTGACAGTAAGGTTTAGTCACTGGCCTTATTTCAATTTAATATTTTTGCTATGTAAATAGTATTTTATAGATTTATGTATTATAATTATTAGTATATACAAATTATTTTATTAGTTTAAAATTGTGTTTACATAAGTTTTAGTTTTGAAAATTTTTGAATATAAAACTTATTTATTTGAAATTGTGGGGAATAGCATAATATTTTTTACTGTCATACTATTTGACTCAGAGTTTACTATTGTATTTTTCACGCCGCAACCGCCGGCCGGGATTTTTTGTTAGCTCCGCGCACACGCGTCTCTGATACGATGATCGCCGCGTCTCGTAAGATGCGCAAAGCGATCCCCACTCTTCTCCCCAGGGCTCATCATCGGTGCCGGGGATTGTAGTCGTAAAATCACCGAGAGTGTTAGCATTCACGATCGGTGATTTTACGACAACGATTTTTGTATTAATGATCTTTACGAAACAAACGAATGTAACTCATTAAAGTTGGTTGAATCGGCTGTGATGCTATATTTTTATGATTAAGTGCCACTGATTTTGATAGAGTTATACTTACTATTTATATTAGTTAACAGTCAACCGCTTATTATTAGCCAATGGCCAAACTTGTCAATTATTTCTAGGGTAACAAAATTCTAGACGCGTTGAACTAATTAATGTTAAAAATTGCTTAGTTGGTCATTTGTGGTAGATTGAAATAAGCGATCGACTGTACATGAAAAGTGATATTTATTTTAACTAAGTATAATCTAGCTTAATATAATTTTGTAAATAAAATGTATTTATGTATTAGTGAAAATCATAAAATCATGAAAATGCAACAAAACCTAGAAGAAGAAATTGAAATATTTTTAATGTGTATTATATAAGTAATGTCTTACATTAGGTTACAAAGCAAGCAAAATAAAAGAGCTTACAATTAAAATGATATCAAATTATTGTTATAAAAAATTAACCCCTTGGCCCAAAAAACGAGACCTCCTTGAGCCTCAGCGTCCGTCTGGTTTAATTTTTAATAGAACACTAAGATAATTTTACGAAAACTCTTTTAGCAAATCCAAAGTTTGATTTAAAACTACACCAATTACTTAGCCCAAGCTAACCGGCGATGAAACGGAGCCCAAAAGTTTTGATTATAAACATGTCTAAATAGAGTGTGGTGCTGCAATTGTCACCAAAAGAACAGGCCAGATTTGAGTGAGTAACAACTATGGTTACTATGGTAACAATTATGGGTTACTATGGTAACAAGCGCGCCACTTAGCGGGCGAAACAAACTTTGACGCCAACAGTTGGCTTAAATATTTTTTGACGTTTATGACACTCGAACAGGGAATCTAGACATGTGTATAATCAAATCCCAAACGTGGAACATCATTTCATTTAACCTCTACCTCTCGCGACTCTAGCGTGGTTCTGGAGGGGTTGAACTGTTTTACTACTTAAAGCTGGACACTTATTAGGGTTCCGTACCCAAGAGTAAAACGGGACCCTATTACTAAGGCTCCGCTGTCCGTCAGTCTGTGTGTCTGTCTGTCTGTCCGTCTGTCACCAGGCCGAGGCCAAGCGTCATGAACCGTGATAGTTACAGAGTTGAAATTTTCACAGATGATGTATTTCTGTTGCCGCTATAACAACAAATACAAATATAACTAGAAAACAGAATACAACAAACGTGATTTTTTTGCCGTTTTTATAGACAACGGTACGGAACCCCTCGTGCGAGTCCGTCTTGCACTTGACCAGTTTTTTCAACTATTATCTCTCATGTATGGGGTTCTCCTTACCGCTACGCTCCGTTCCAATAGCTTTGGATATTCTTCAAATTCAAATTCATTGACAAGAAACACGGTACATGTTATGAGGTGTTACATTTAAAAATTATGTTCAAACATGTTTCGCTAACATAGTAGGTAGGTATTCTATGAGAACTGCACTCAGTAATTCAGTCTCTCTAGAGATGATCTACGATGTATCCTTAGATGTTACAGGTGTGTAAGTCATTGTAAGTATCTACCTAATACTGTTTATATGCACAGCTTCAGTTTTGAGATTATCAATCGGTTAAATATAAGGTGCGATTATATTAGTGTACATCCTCTTTACCTGTGACTATATCGGGTGTGAAAAAGGCTTAACGAAGCCGAACACTACATATTCCACATATTATTACGATCATTTTTTTTCTTTTACACTATACCTGGGAAATGAAGGGTTACCGAGTTATTGACAGTCAAAGTTAAAAAAAAATTTCACAGATTTTTACAAAAATGACTTCTGTTTGATGATACTAAACTTTTTTACAAAGAAACATGATCCGCTTACACACACAGGCATAGTCTGTGGCGTGCGCGCTATACATTGCGGGTTAGAAATAAGTTATTTTTTTTAATACCCAAAAATAAAAGTCATTTCCCAGCAATTATTTTTTTTGCATTCTACTTGGTTTTATGTATAGAATTCGTGGTTTAAGGCTCCGTTAAGCCTTTTTTTACACCCTGTATAGGTGAAAAGCAATCGTAAAAACCAATTTTCAAATGTGTACCATAAAAACTAATAAAGTTAAAAATCAAAATCAACAACATTGTCTTCATATTGCATAACCTCGTCCTATCTTGACGCTATTCTATCTTTTTTGTAGTAAGGCCATAACTATTGTCTGTTACAACTAGAAAGTATGCCTATATAAGTACGTCCCACTGCACTGCAGGGCACAGGCCTCACCTCAACTATGAGGTGGTTTGAGCCATACTCCACCATGCGGGCCCAGTGCGGTGCGGTGGAGGGGTGTTGTAATTCCAGTGACTAAACCTTACTGTCAGATGTTATCAAGCCGCCTTAAGGCCTCTGACTAGGCTTCACAACAACCAACAACAACCAATATCAAGCGATATTGACCGGGACCAACTTTTAACGTACCTTCCCAAGCACGGAGATGCTCGTGATAAATGTCACTAAATATGGTTGGAATGGTCACCCATCCACACACAACCGCGGCGTTGGTTGTTTAACTTTAGTAATCGATACCAAAGCGTTGTGGGCGTAGACCATTACAGTTACGTGATTGGCTAGTAGTGCGACGCGGCTGCAATGCCAGCCGTAATTGGTTGTTAGTTCCGCGCACACGAGCACGAGTATCTGATCACCTCGTAAGATGCGTGTTGAAGATCCGCTTCGGTGGACTGTAGAGGTGGTTGTGGATGAAAAGACTTATTTTTTCTTAGTCGTTTATTCTTGACCGTGAGAGCTGGGTACAATTTTGCCAGGCTCACGGCCCTACTCTTAAAGCCAACTTACATACACATTAGCGACTAAAGCACAGTAGTTTACATGGTTCACAAAACTAGAGACAAGATCAAATACATCGCTAATCCTTTTCCATACGTTATACAGTATTATTCTTTCTATAATGGTTAAACATTTTACGTCTACCCTCGTTTACATCGAGATTTAGAGGGAGACGTCCGATGCTATAGTCCTATCTCTGTCTAAGGGATTTTGTGACTACCTGCCTAGTGCGTTACATTTTCCATATGTTTGCCTACCTACATAAAGTTTAGCCATCATACCTTCCTAAACTCTGATATTCGGGACAGGGACTGCCTATAGGCTTCAACCTGTCTTGCTCTCGGTTTCATAACATTTCCCGCGTGAGCAAGACGGCCTACAGACAGGTGACTCTTCACACCGGTACTTTTACTATTAAACCTTTACCAAACCTAACTACCATGGCTTAAACTATAAGGTTTGATATAAAAAGGCAGGGTTTAAAAAAAGGCTTAACAAAGCCTTAAACCACGAATTCTATACATAAAACCAAGTAGAATGCAGAAAAAATAATTGCTGGGAAATGACTTTTATTCTTAGGTATAAAAAAATAGCTTATTTTTAACCCGCAATGTATAGCGCGCACGCCACAGACTATGCCTGTGTGAGTAAGCGGTCGGCGGGCGAGCGGGTGGCGCGAGTGACCTTTTATTTAAAAACATAAAAAATTAAACATAAATTTACATAACAAGATTGCGCCCGTCCGTAACAATGCGCAAAGCGATCCCCACTCTTTGCCCCAGCGCTAAACATCGCTGCCGCGTACAATATTTTCAGTCCATTATAATTATTAAAATCAGATAAAGTCCATCTATTTGTTCCTCAGCTACGAATGTTCGAAATGCGAAAGTTATTCTTTGTGTTCGTAAAAAATACATACAATTGAAAGTAGCTTAGCACATTAGCTAGCACTTCTTTAGTCTTTTCTAATTCGAAAACCGACCAAGTGCGTGTTGTGCCACGCGCAGTGTAGGGTACCGTAGTTATATAAAATGCAAATATTGTCGTGTGGTGCCGGCACGTTAAAAGAATAGCACCACCCCTTCTCTTCCTATGGGTGTCGTAAGAGGCGACTACAGTAGAACCGCCACACGAAGACGGGCAGCAGCGTCTCCTTTCCACCATTGGCCAAACTGCGATCGCCAACCCGTCTGCCAAGCGTGGCGATTATGGCAAAATCCTCCTTTTGGAGAGGCCTGTGTCCAGCAGTGGACTGATATAGGCTGGTGATAATGATGATGATAAAAGGCAAAGGTGATTGACTGATGTATCAACGCACAGGCCAAACCCTAAGGGCTAGAAACTCGACCAAGGAAGTGAAATGGGGGTCCAAAGTTTGTATAAAAGTCCGTCAGTTTTAAAGTTAAGATCTCCTAGTGTTTACGCTTATGTATGAAAAGTAACTCATGAGTCTCAGCGTTTTTGATAAAAACACCCCTATGAGGTGAAAAGGGGGATGAAGTTGTGTATGGAAAGGCCTTCGTTTTCAAGGTAAAAAAACACTAAAATTATTATTCGGGCTTACGGTTAGGAAGTCACTCAAAGTATATCGGTGTTGTTGGAATTACAACCGTGACTTTTTTTGTTCGTTTTTATAGATAATGATGCGGAACTCTTTGTGTGCGAGTCCGAATCGCGCTTGGCCGGTTTCATTACTAAAATTCCAGCAGCGTTCCCTGGGTTTGAGCCTAAATAACAGATATATATGTTGTAGCCCGATCTTAGCCTTAAACACTTCATGATTGGCCGGCCATTTCATAAAATGGTCGTATTTCATAAAACGGCCAAACAAAACTGGCAATATCGTTTAAACGTCAACGTTTGATGATATGTCAATCAACGTTTGGCCATATCATTAAAATAGGTAAAAATACGTTTGCAATTTACTGGAATTCGTTATATATTAATTTTGGGCAATAGATAAATAAAACATTATAAATATTTGTAATTTTGAAAGGAAACTAATAAATAAAAAGATTTAAATAACCTAACTAACCTCCGAATTACGTGTCGAACTCCAAAATAATTTACGTTATGCCTTTTTTTCGAGTGACTTTCATAAAAATCCCCTAGCTTGATGTCATAACGATAATAAACTGCAATTCAATCTTCTATTACACTTATTATTCACTTTCGCAATTTACAAGAACAGATCGAGTAATTAAATAACTGTTCGCCGCCATGTTGTACCACCCGCAATAACAAAGCGACATCAGCGCCTCTACCGGTGGTTAATATAACTGTTTTACGATATGACCACCAACGTTTGACCATTTCATGAATTAGTCGGTCATATTGTCAAACGCTAACTGATTTATTGATCTGGCCTATCAACATCATGATGTGGCCAGCGGGTACTGTGCCGCATCATGAAAAACGACCATTTAATGAAGTGGTTGGCCACATCATAAAGTGATTAATTCTAAGATCGGGCCACGACATATACAACTTTTACCATGAAGGTTATACTCGTAATGGTACTTAAACATCATAATGGTAAAAAAAGATATCTGCCTAGTTAGATATAATGCATACAGACGAATAAAATGACAGTAATAAACGTATCAATGATAACGTAAGTATAGAGGATTAGAGGATGTAATGAATAGTATAAAAAAAAAAAAAAATACTAACAACGTTTAATTTCAAGAGCATTTATCATCACTTTTGACTCAGCATCATCAGCAATAAATATTATTGCTGTTTCCATCTTTAATTTTATGGTATTTCAGATCTAATTTCATGTCATGCAAGTTCTTGTTTCTTCTTTCTGAAAATAAAGAAATAAAATAATTTGTTTTGAATTTGATTTCTTGCGCACCATATGTTCCTCCCGAAAGCGATTGCTCTGTTTTTATTGACAGGTAGGTAATTTGCCATTCCTCGCTGCTTTACATACAACAAAATCACCTCGTTAACGAATGTAATTGACAGAATTCAAATGACGGCCACTTTGTAAAGTTTCAAAAGTAAATTTTCGTTAAAGTAAAAAGTAAAAAAACTTTCAATATTTGATTACATTGTTAGTTAATTAGTTACAAGTAAATTAAGCTTATAAAAGTGTGTTCTTAATAACACCGAAATCAAAGTATATCTTTTTGATCACGTCATTTCATTTAATGTTTTTTTTTCAATAATATTTTTATTTTAATCCAAACTTACAGCTATCATTACAGGCTATAGTGCCTAATGCGATAGTAAAAATAAAAAATTTCTCATTAACCTAATCCTAAAATAACAAATAATATGATTATTTTTAAAATTTTATTTCCATTGTTTATCTCTTAGCAAAAGTTATTGTATTTATTTGAGCTGGTAAATCATCCCCTATACGTTTTGCTTATTTGGAGTAACACACTCTTTAACTTTTTAGTATATGAAAATGAAAATATTTATTCGAAGTAGGTACTATTAGGTTACATGCAGAGGCAGAACCACTCCTTTTAAGCGTAAACAACAGTTGTGCCAGGAGCGGTAAAAGAAATATGTGACCACAAACAGATCAAAAATTTGTGCCAGAAGCGTAAACTGTTTTGTTGTACGTTTGTGCATTTAGTTAAAGTTTTAAGATTCATTCAAATAATGTTAGTAATTTGATAAATAAATGTTTAACCGTACCTTCCAGCAAGCATGTCCTGTATCTCATGGTAGCTCTTGTCTTTTGTCTCTGGTAGGACGAACAGTGTGAAGAAGAAACACCCAACGCAGCACAAAGCAAAGATCCAGAACACGACATACATGCCTGCTGCTTCCGAGACTGCGCTAAAGTACCTGGAAACCAATTGATAATGGAAATAGAAGTCTCAATCATAAGTATTTGGAGTTGGACGTCCATAGGACTTAGCTTAAGAAACGACACTGCGAGCGGCTCTCGGTCGCTTGCATTCAGCATGTTCCGAAACCTTTTTTTCCAGTTCGTACGATGTTGAGCGCTGGGTCAGAGTGGGGATCGCTTTGCGCATCTTACGAGATGATCATCGTATCAGAGACGCGTGTGCGCGGAGCTAATAACCAATCACGGCCGGTGGTGCTGGCGCGGCTCACGACTAGCCAACCACGTAATCGTAATGGTCTCCTGCGCAACTTTCGCCCAGAGCTCAACTTCTGTGCTGCTAGTTGTAGTGAAAAGTATCTATTGTGCCACAAGCTCATTACATGTTTACATGCCTAAAGTAACAAAAGCTAGATCTTAAGTGTCAACTTGTTGTCAAACTGGGCATGTCTGTGGTTCATGGTTACATGGTTGACAGATTTGAGATTGTTTTAAGAGTCCATGGTTACCCTCCAATTAATGCACAGCAATGCACTTATTGCACGCAGTAAATTTCATGCGTCACTAAGTACGAAATTTGACAGATTTGAGATTGTTTTAAGAGTTCATGGTTACCCCACTGTACTCTCATTTAAAAACTTGTATTTATGAAGCTAATTTTGACCAAACTTCTAGTACAACGCATAGTACCCATACAAGTTTTGTTTTAATGGATGTGTTCGCGAGCACCAAAATATGTGATATATCATATACTTAGAAACTAAATTTATTTGCACTCTATGTGACCAATAGACTTAGTATTTTATACTTATTTCAACTTGATATCTCTACCGGTGGCTGAGAAAAAAGTATATTGGCGGACGGACCGACAACCAATAAATATTTGAAAATAGCTTACCTAGTGATCAGAAAGGAAAGCGACCAGAAGAAGGCCGTAGCAATCGGTGCAGCTACAGCTTTTATTTCAATGGGCAGGAGCTCTCCAATTATAGCCCATGGGATACCGCCTAAACCCCAGCAGAACGTCACTATGTAAAGGTTCAGAGACAAGAGAGGGAGGAAGTTTATGCTCTCGGCTATAGGACTCTCCACTTCAACCAGTAAGAAGAAAAGGCCAAGGAGACCCTGTTGAAAAAAAAACACAATGAGACTAATAAAGCTGAATTATTTCGAATTCTTAGTTTAAATATTATAAATAATTTACTCAAATAAAAAAGATATCCTCATCAATGGGAAAGCCTAGGAAAACTGACTTTAGAGATTATTGAATCAATGGCAGCAGTGACAGAACCATTTATCGAATAATCACTACAGGCAAGACCAAACACAATGCGACACCTATCAGGATAAATAGACAGTTAGAACGACATTCATTCAAGTCATGTATCTATTATACAAGCTTTTCATCATAATCATTTTTATGTGTCCACCAAATCCGCCCAAGGATGGGTCTTATCAAACTTGTGCCACTAATTCAGATAATGCTGTAGAGTTAGGGCACCGATAAAATGTTCTCTGTTATAGAGATACTCCTTGGGTTTTTTTAAATACTTACTTACTTCGTATTTTAAAAGAAGCCAAATAAAAACAAAGTTACGACGACCTCCGTAGCTGAGAGGCGAGCACGCCGGACTTTAAATGGCGCCACCATCTCCGAGGTTCCGGGTTCGATCTCCGGTCGGGTCAATGTAGAAAACGAACTTTTCTATATTGGCTCGGGTCTGGGTGTTATGGTACCGTCGTTGTTTCTGATTTCTATAACACAAGTACTTTAGCTACTTACCTTAGGATCAGAGCAATGTATGTGATGTTGTCCAATATTTATTTATAAAAAAAAAGTTGTTTCTGATTTTATAACACAAGTACTTTAGCTACTTACCTTAGAATCAGAGCAATGTTGTGGCTGTTCAATATTTATTTAAATCTAATAGAATATTTGAAACTTACAAGCCCAATGGCTGAACCACAGCTCGAGACCATCAAGAGAGTTCTTCTGCGTAACCTGTCTGCCACAAATTGTGTCGTTAGTGAAGCCAAAAACTGTTGACAATAAATATTACATCGTCTATGTAAGTAAGATTATCTCTACAAACATTGATTTTGTTTTAATTAGTCTAACACAGAAATGAAGTTAATTGGAAGATTAAATAAACCAATAGGCATTCAGTTTTAGTTTTTAGAAATGTATTAATTAACAGTATTAGAAAAATATCTAAGAAGATAAAAAATGAAAACAAACTCACAGGAGTGTTAATACGGTGTTTCAAATCATAGACGTTGAATAAATACATATGCATGTAGATATAGATACAGGGTAAACAGTAGTATATAATCGACAGTAGGTAATGTAAAACCGCTATGCAGCCTAATGATGGAACAAATAAATTTAATTTTTCTAACAAAACACTTTCGTTTTTGGTTTCTAATATGTAGTGTAAAAAGGTGTTGAAGTTATTACTTGGCATCATTCTGTATTTTGAGTTTTAAGTTTAGAAATAATTATAACCTGCACAGCACCAACAATGATTGACGCATAAGCCGGTTCTATGTTAGATTCGGCAGCAGTAAAGATTTCTGTTAGGTAGAAGAGCACAGGACTGATCCCAGCAAGCTGCTGAAAGAACATCAGCGCGCACACCATGTAAAACGCCTTGAAGTTCTTTCCATGGAAGATTTCTGCAATCTGCGTACGAAACGGAAATTATTGTTATGAGATACTATTTAACAATAGATATTTTATTGTTACGCGGTCTCATGCGCTCGCTCGGCATTCAATAATTTAAATAGGTCATATTGTGTAATCTCAGAATAATCTAACGTCTAAAAATATTATGGGATACCTTAAAACTCAAAAAAGTACACATTTATTTGAAATCTATATGTCAGATGCAGTGGTTTTCTCAAAATGTAATTACCGTGCCCGAATTATATTTAGAAGCATTGACATCATCAATTCTTTGATCCAATTCCTTTTGTACACGCTCAAGAGACTGTCCTCTGATCTTCGCTAGGGATTCAGCTGCTGAGTTGTGGTCATCTAAAACATAATATAAATTCCTTGAGTAAGGATATTTTGATTTCTGAAAATTTCTGGGGAAGCTTTTTTTTAAATGACATTTCCTATGGAACTGTAAAACGTACGATAGGAGTATTCACTTTTCACTAATAATAGTTACATTACCCGGCAATAAATATTGACCGTAGATATTGATGTGCAAACCGTACTGTAATTGAAGGGAAACCTATTATAAGCCTTATAAAATAAAACTTAAGCTCAATTGTAACGATGTTGCTTTTCTTCAAGCTTCAATACAAATAAAGAGTTATCTTCATTAACCAAATATAATTGGCCACCCCTGCGTTAAAGTTTATAAAGCCGCCTGAAGGACTCTGACTCAAATAACGGCTGCTATCAAATGATCAACAGCCAGGGCTGACGGTAGGACGGCAATGCTCAAGCAATGATCTGATTGGAGAAAATCAGCCGATCAAGCTCCGCCATGAGCGCTTCGATATCTTAGTTTCTTATAGGAACATATCCACTAATGCTTTAAGGACCCTATTTTTTTTCATTGCATTATTTTAATACTTAGTGATTGTTGTAGTGAAATCAAATATGATACTTCTAACCTACTAGCTTTACCCTATGTCACCCCATACATAAATTATTTTAACCGACTCAGGATTTTTGGCCCATATGTTTTATAGCATTGTCCTTTTACAGATTAGAACTTACAGACGCTTTAGTTACTTAAAAGACTCTCCATCTTTTGTAAGTTTTCATCTTTCTCACTAGATAGTGACGAAGCCTACGAAATACTGGAGACTCACAGAAATCCTGTGATGTTAACGGTTTATGAATGCTTACAACTTACTATGAGCAAGTCAATAAAAATTATAAGACTGCCTGTCAACTAGAGCGGAGCGGTGAGCGCGATAAAAATCCAACAATGGAATTGCATAAACGCTCCGTTCCTATTCAGTGGAACAACTAAGTATGTGAATGGACAATTATGAATGTGTGTTTAAACCATAAAGTTAATATACAGGAGTAGAGGAACAAACGGCTGAGCGAGCGAGATGCTACTAGCAGCAACACTGTATGATAAAAAGAGATGCGTGATGCGTCATAGCAGAACCGTTTTTTGGCAACTGTTTGACAGCTGGCGGCACTTAGCGGCACGCTGAGAATTCGGGCTCTGTAAATTTTCCTGTTTTTACTTCACATCGTGAATATTATTGAGAAATAGTGATTCATAAATATGGTGACTTGTTCAGTGATTGATTGTGGTACCACACAGCGACTTAACCCCGCAAAATATTCATTTCTCAGGTAAATTAATCCAAGTCGACACCTCAGAACATTGGATTTATTTTTGCTTAAGCGCATGAAATTTTAAGTGTTTAGTATGATAGTTCTCTTCTAAAACCATTTATTTATGTAAGAAGTAAAGATTGGATACTCTTAATGCAGAATTAACGAATATCTTGTGTAAAGAAATAATTTTCGTTTTACACTAGGGCTGCATCAAGTTATCGATGTTTCGTTTCCACTGTCTAGGTATCACGCGGTAGACGAAAATTAATTTTATGTTTTAAATTACTGTTGTTAAAAGTACCTTTATAAAGTTTAGTTATGAATTATCTGGAAATGTAATCCCACATAAGATACTTAGCCTATACACAGGTATAAGTTTTTGATTGCTGGAAAATTAGGCACTTTCTACTACACATACCTACTTAAGAATAGAATAGAATAATTTATTTTTTAATTACATGGCTATTAAGAGCTGTTATAATATTAAAAGTAGGTACTTTCATTGGTTATTCATGTATCTTTTAGATTTTCTACTTATTCACCAGGAATATATGACTTAAAATAATCGATCGTCCAAACTGGATTCCTAAAAAACATTCATGTATATGCAGCAAGCATTTTGAGGAAAAATTTTTCAAGACACAAAACGAGGAGCGAAACTATTTTGATGAAATCTGCAATTACAACTAAGTTTGTTACGGTAAGCTTAAATAAAATCAATACTATTCTTCTGCTCATAATTAGCACCATGTACCTACAGTTTTTCAAAAGCAATTAAGTAGGTATATTTATAAGTTGGGTGTGCCTTTTACTATCATAACTTTTTAATTTGTATTATTGGAAGTCCGAAAATAATTCTCATACCATTTTACATCGTGATGATCACTCTGGGTGAAAATACATAGTATAAATACATAAAATACTTATGATCGAAATTTAAAATTCATAATATTACTAATAATACACCTGGTTTATATTTATATTTGTTTTCATATATTTTAGAAATTTGAAAGAGAAATTTTCAACAAATATTTAATTTTAGCGCTCGCCTGCCGCTGTCGTGGCATGCTAGCTACGCTCGCCGCTAGCTTGCTAGCTTTGCTAGCTACTCATTTTTTTTCTTTTTCACAGGTCAACATAAAGCTTAGACGCATAGTATCGTCCTAAGTTTATAGAGATATTGTATCAAGTATTGTATAGAGGTTTTTAATCTATCATTCAGATGATGTAATAAATGTTTGCTTCATCATCATCATCATCATCATTTCAGCCACTGCTAAATGGGCCTCCCCCAGTGACTTCCAGATCGGCCGGTTGGATGCGGCCTGCATCCAGCGCATAAAGTGTGAAAAATAAAAACACATTTTGATTTTGATAAAAAGAAATTTGATAAGAACGTTCTAAATATTATTAGTCGTACTGATTTTGGAAATTATTTTGGTTCCTTGATTGCCCATTCTTTTGAGCAAGATCCAATGAGAATGTATAATCGAAACATATTTACCGTTAAGATTAAGGTACGAAACACAATTGAAAAATGTATCAAAGCGTACTTTAAGAAATTATTTACACAAAATTCTATTTTCCGAGGGCAGTGAGAAATGATATAAGTAGGTACCTTTAAAGCATTGATAAAAAAATGATTTAAATATCTTCTGTGTTTTCCTTAAATATTATTACTTCACTTGTTCACCCTGAGTCGTATTTTCAGCCATTCTAAATCCCTTCCCATCCTATTTTAGTTTTAATAATTCTATGACTGTAACTAATAAGTATGATCGATATCGATATTAATGTGTAATTTTATACATCACTGACACGCATACATAAACAATTTTACACACACAAATCTTTTCCAATTTCGGTTTCGTTTGACAGCTCGTGTTTGTGCCTCTATTCCGTAGGTATATTACCTTTATGGTTTAAACTTGTGTAATAATTTAGTTCATTGTCTGTGATCTGTGATACACAGAAGTTAAGTCTTTTTATGACAGCACTTGGTCATAATCTAAACTTAAACTCATACCACCAAGGCCGTATAAAAATAACCCTTTAGTTTTATGAAATAGCACTCACTTTTCAACAAGTAATAAGTCGGTGACTCAGGCATGAAGAAGAAGGTAATGGTAAAGATGGCCACGAACCCAATTCCCACGTACGCGATCCCGTAGTACGAGGCGAAGGGTCCAACGCTGTACATAATCAGCGTACCGAAGGTGAGAAAGGTCTGGAGATATGAGCCGAGGGCTCCACGGGCCTCTACCTGATGATATTGATTAAGAAATTAATATTGATTATTAATTTTCATTATCATTAATAATTGGACAATGGTGTCCAACAGTGGAAAAATCGTTGGGATATAGTAAGTTGGATTGCCTCCGTAAAACAAACATCATCCATTTACCAATGCTGGGCCAGACGACTACTGCCTACCGTTAGTTGAAAGCTGTTTTCATTTCTGCAGTGTTTTTGTCGTAGGCCTTATAAGATATCAGCTAACATTGGCCCAATGCAGTAAATTATTATCATTACCCCCAAGCAATTACCAATGTTGGGACAATGTTACTATTTAGATAGTTATCATTAATTAATTGTTAAGAAAACAGACAGATTTTCGATGAGCTGCAGCATCGCAGCATTATCAAGGCAAGCAGTGGAAGCTGCTTGAAGAATTATTGGAGTCTCGCCTTATGGGTCGTGAGTTTGCATCCCACAACATTTAGCCTTCTAGTTTTTCCCCACAACATGTAAAAACTTTTTCTGTAAGACAGAATTATAATTCAGCCAGTATAACAACAGACGATATTTTTCCAAAAATTACCTCGAAATGATAGCTAGAATACCTTAGCAATCTCAACGCAGTACATCGGAGAGATGGCGAAAATCATGCCCATTGCGATTCCCCAGAGGATTCTACCGGCGTAAATGAAAGCGACGTTGCCAGAAACAGCAATGAGGACCCAGCCGAAGAGGAAAGGAATTGAAGTACTGAGCAGACCCCATTTGCGGCCGATATTTGATGACGCCACACCTCCCAGGAAAGGGCCTGAAAGCAGAAATAAGTCATCTTAGGCCTGCCTTAAAAATGCTAAACATTCTATAAACCTTTAAATATAAAGGTTAGGATAGATGAAATGAACAGTTCTGGATGAAATTTTGAACAGAAATATAATAAAATAGCACAGATACTTTGCATCCCGAAAAATGTACGATTCAACAGTTGTAGAACCAAGGAACTGTAAGTAATTGTGTCCGTTATCTAGAAGCCATGGTACAAGGTTTTTTTTATTAAGGTCTAGATAATTGGTGTGATGGAAGAATTTACTATTTATTTCATCATAATGATAATTATTTTAGCCACATTAAGTCCACTACTGAACATAGCCTCCCCCAGTGACTTCCAGACTATCCGGTTGAAAGGAGCCCGCATCCAGCCGCTTCCTGTAACCGTTACTAGGTCGTGGGTACTAATTTATTAATAACCTACCAATTATAGCTCCAATGCTGAGTAAGGACCCGATCCAGGCTGCCTCGTCAGCGGTGACAGCGGCAGGCAGGGGAGACAGGGCCTCGTCATCCAAAATCAAGTTCACGGGGGACGTCCATCCCATTGAATACCCCGTGGTTGCAACCGCTATGTTTGCTGAAGACAATATAGAGAACTATGAAACATAATGTAGTCAAAGATCACAGGGGTATAGCCAAAGTGTAGAATGCACCCCCCACATTGATGGACCGACGACCTGAGGAAGATGGCTGGCAGTTGCTGGAAAAAAGGGGAGATCCAGCAGTGGACTGCAATAGGCTGACATGATGGTAGCCAAAGTAACGAATTGAAAACGATAACGAAGTTCGATACTACATAATGTTGTCAATATACAGAAGTCAAGAGAATAGGACACTCATTCAAACCACGTGATCAGCTGGTCATATGCAACAACTTTTTTTATGGGAGCAACATCGAAATCGTGTTTTTTTCAGATGTTTCATACATTATTATCATATGCGAATAAGTTTGTAGGAATGGCTAAAAAAAATCTTTATTTCGATGTAGCTCCCATAGAAAAAGATGTTTTAAAGGATTGCCCTATTCTCTTGTACACCCTGTACGCCTAAAAAATATGGGATTGACAAACTCCGCCGT
This sequence comes from Anania fuscalis, assembly GCA_950371115.1. Lineage (NCBI taxonomy): Eukaryota > Metazoa > Arthropoda > Insecta > Lepidoptera > Crambidae > Anania > Anania fuscalis. The sequence continues at coordinate 9,833,032 of OX493348.1, read as the reverse complement.
GAAATGAAGTGGTAAACTTTCATCATTAACATTGGCGTCGATGACGAACTTCGATATCGTTCCGCTACGGAGCAATTGCCACTTGTCTAAAGCCCAAGTGCCGTGTGTTAATTCAGAAAGAAATACGTGTAAACTTGATTCAAAACTCACCAAAGCGGTGCAAATGAACTTAGCATCTGTATCATTTCGAAGTGAGATTATATTACTTATCGTCGATAAGTGAATTCAGTATCGAAGTCAGCATTGTTTTGTTTACAGAATTATTATTTTTTACCTTTTTTAGCTGGGTAACAAGATTTATCGGATCGTGTAGTGTAAGAGCGGTTACGCACTGCATCCGATCCGTTACCAATCCGTATCCGAGAAATGTCGGTCCGAAGTAGAAGTAGTACTGTTTGTATGAACACTCTGAGATCATTTACGCACTAAATCCGATCCGAATACGAGAACACAAATAGCACTACGTCTACTTCGGAACGGTGATTCTCGGATTCGGATCGGATGAAGTGCGAAACCGCTCTAAGTACTATGTACTGTGAAGTGTGCATACTTGCTAGCTTGTGTCGACGCGACCTATTTAAAGTTACCAGTAAACATAAAACAATAATAAATAAATATTGGACAACATCACATACATTGCTTGTGTTATAAATAAGAAACAACGACGGTACCACAACATCCAGACCCGAGACAATACAGAAAAGTTTGTTTTCTACATTGACCCGACTGGGGATCAAACCCGGAACCTCAGAGATGGCGACGCCATATTAATATAATATATAGTCCGTGTGCTCGCCTCTTGGCTACGGAGGTCGTTAAATACTGGAAACGTGACGTTTGAGGAGATTTGGTCAAATAATATATCCGGTATTCGTAAACTTATTAATGTAAGCAATCGATTTTGTTAGTTTTATCCATACCCGCTATTTTGAAAACAAAAACAAAATGGCAGACAGAAAGTGTGCCAAAAGTTCCAAAACCCTTTCCGAAAGATGATATTTTTGGCGGTAAACCATCTATGTATTAAACCTTTTCACAAACAAAAAACTTCAACAAACACCTACGACATTGCAAGGTAGTGCATATTTTTCAGGGACCACTCAGAATCAGTACCTAAATCGATCTAGGGCGCGCGATAACAAACCTTAGCCTTATGATTTAAAGTACATTTCTAACAGCAGGAGCGCCCACGTCCAAACCGGAGCCGCGGAGGTTCAAAATGCCAACAAGGACTTTATGTAGTGCACCTCTAGATCTTATTTTTAAAATTTGGCACTACCTTGCAATGTTACCCTGTATAAGATGACACTTTATTTTTTAATTTTGCACAATGACGCACCAAAGCCAGCTATAATATACTGCCTCCATGGCTGCTCCTTATCCATTCTGATGACAGTTTACTGGTCCGTTCTTCACAAGGTGATCACATAAACTGTGAATATATAGGCTATTATCTACCTATGTTGGTAGCTCGTTGGTATCGTTAAGCGGCGACTTCCAAGTAATACACTCGAGAGCAATGATTTCAGGCAACTTCTTGTACCTCATTATATCGATTTACATGATGCATTAATTAATCCAGAGCCTAAACGATTCGGAAGACGCAGCGTCTACAGGTGTCCAACCGATAGGTGGATTGTAGTCAATGTTGCGGCGTTCTATAGGGAGAAGGGAGGCCTAATAAATGAAATGAAATGATATGAAATGAAATCTTTATTTGTCCAGAACATGGTTATAGTGGATGTATTATACATTAAGTTAAGAGTTCTCATGTTCTACCGAACTAACATGGTCGCATCTATTTTTATTACGTCCTGAATTTAAATGTCCCCAACAGTGCACATCCAAAGGCATTTTTAACAGTTTTTAAGTAAACGACTACCCAAAATGAATTAAATACTACTTATTGAAGAGTTTCACAATCCATCTCCTGGCATCATCACCAGTTAATCGAGCTGATTGAATGAACGAATTATGATAATGAAATCAAATATTTAGTATGCAAAAGATTGGTAATATGGCTTGTAAAATATGTTTAACCCTTAATTTAAACCTTCTGACAGCAAATAACGCTTCCCACTACTTATTTTAAATTCGTAATAATATGTTATTATATTTAATAATATGCATATCACCAATCGTCATTTTAGGCTAATTTATGGACAAGAGGACAAGTTTAGCAAGTGGGCCAGTTCATTGCACGTTAGTGTATTAGATATTTCCATTATCTGATTAGAAACGTTTGTTTCTTTATAATTAATAGATTTGGTACTTGACTTAATTAAAATTTATCTTTAATTTTTAGGTCACATAGTTTCAATTTGTAAGTTACGCAATGGAGAAAAAGTTCAAAATGATTTCCTTCTGACCATTCACTTCGCTTCGTTTTAGCATTATGTAGGTAGACTCAAAGTACGATTTGGATCTTTGTGGGGGGGCTGTGGTGATATATTATGATATCAATTTGACTTTAAACCTTTGCTAACTACTATATTTATCTAGTCATTATTATTTGTATGTGTTGGTCTGTCCCTACGGTACCACACGCACTCTTATGCATCCAACGTCCTAATAGTTAATGCTCCAGTCGATATTAAAACGTTTCCCTTGACACCTGGAAATGTATTTTTGAAGCATTGGAATTCCAATTCGCATACGAATTCACAAAAATCGTATATACAAACTCCTAAAAATTCCTAGGAAGTAAGAGATTTTTGGCATTACGTATCCGAATTGGAATTCGAACGCTTCAAAAATACGCCTCCTGTACAAGACTGGGCGAGCGCTTTCGACACGCGATTACTTTGGGAGCTCCCTACAGACTTTCGGAGTGTATTGTGCCGTGTAAAGTGTTCCTTGGACCGGATATTGTACCGGGAAGTACCTATCAGATCTATGCCTCAGGTCATTTTTGTTCCACGTTCCATGCACACGTGGCATCCACTGCTGATCTCTCAAACAACCTATTGCAACGGAATAAGTACCGAAGTGTTAACATATCATCGCTGACTTTACTATTTGGATCTTGGCAATTGCTGCCCAGCTATCGGATGACTGGTCAGATAATTATACTGTGACTAGAAACGGAACAAAGTGCTAGGAAGAAGGAGAGGGTATAATCATGTTCAGTAGCTGTCTTAGAGGCACCAAGCGGATCTTGGTAGTCGCTGCCCAACAGTCACAACTGGGCTGCGGATGCAGAGCAGGGTTGTCAAATCCGGCCAAATTAATACGATTTGGCTTGTCTGACTTTTGTTAGGCTTTTTCATTTCAGAAAAATGTCATTTTTTTTTCTGAAATGAAAAATCTGTGTAACCTGCTTTCAGAGGTAAATGTCCTGTTAGTTATGCATGCAAGTCTAAGTCACATATGCCTTCAAAGGCCGAATAATCTTCAAAGGCCTAATGCGACCTCAAGCCTGCATTTAATGACTCTCCGCCACCTTTATCAGATTATCTCGACTCGGATCGGTATCGGTATCAGACTCGGTTTGGTCCTTAGAACTTCAAAGGATTTTAAATGTGGATCCACGATGCTTCTTTTATACAACTCTATTGTACGTTTTATTTTAGAGTATCCACGATCTGGAACCCCATGTATGCAAAATACGTTGATGAAATTGAAAAAATTAAAAATAAATTTTTAAAGCATTTACACTATAAATTACGCATGGAGAATCCCAATGTGCCTTTGAATATTCTTTCGTTGTCTTTGCGCCAATGGAAAGAGACCAAATTTTCCTTTTTAAGATATTGAATAACCATGTGTATTCACCATATCTTCTCAGTAATATAATGCTCAGATGCACTCGTTTAAGTTCGCGTAACCGTCCATTGTTTCATTTGCCATTGGTTTTGACTAATTATGCTAATAATATATTTATTGGCCGCTCTTGCAGAGTTTACAATAAAAATTTCTTGAATTAGATTTGTTTAGCAGTTCTCTCAATAGCTCCAAAAAAAATATATCAGAAGTGTTGAACATAGCAGTCGCCCTTAAGGCACTATTGTTAAAATTGTTTTTAGCTTGTTTCTTTTATAAGTTTTCGCATTATTACGCTACTTTCTGATTTCTTGAATTTTGTGATTTTGTGTGTACCTTACAGGCTATGGCTTAGCTTAGGTGATAGTTGTTAACTGTAATCTCCAATAAGTCGCTATCATTTAAATGTATTTATCAATGATAAAATGTAACCTTTTTTCTGAATAAAGAAATTATTATTATTTATTATAAAATTTCATTGTTTATCACATTAATCTTAACATTGTAGCTGCTCGTACTGTATTTAATATGATATTGTCATCAGTGGAGACTTTATTGGTTTATGATCTTAATTTATATTCTTATTTATATGTTACTATATACTGTTTGTTTCCCTACAGTAAATTCAACAAAAAAAAAAAAAAAAAATATCCGTCTGTCTGAAAAAAACAAACGACAACAGATGTTTACAGTTAACAAACCTTACTTAATCAGGTCGGTCATCAGTTCGATTAGATTGTCGGTAGCTTATGGCCAAATTTCTTGCGAAAATATCAAGATAAAAATTTTTGTTGCACCCAAAGGGATTAATGTAAAAATCGGTTGCCAACCTAAACTTTCATTTTGTGGAAACTTCTTCTTACGAATGTTGGAATGGAATAAATAGTATTTTATAGATAGAAAGATAAAGCAAGGTTTTTGTACTTACCTACTTTATGCCGCCGAAAATACGTTTTTGGTGGCGGAAATCAGCAGCAATTCGTCAGAACTAGTACATCCGTTGCTAGTTTGGGCAATTTAAACCACCAATTCTAGCAACGGATATTGTTGCAGTTGCCGAAATTCGCAACTAGTACGGTTGTTTTTGCGGAATGCGCCCTTGCGCAACTCTCAACTAGCAATTTAGCCTCAACCCGAAACCCTAATTTAGCAAAATATGGGCGATAGATATTTGCCTGACTTATTACTTACAACGTTGCATTGTGTAAGTTAGTTTATTAATTGATCAATGGTGTTCATTGGGAGATATTTATGAGCAGCAGTGGACTGACGAGCGCTAGTGGAGTAGTAATGATGAATAAAGTCGACATCGGCTGGAGATGAGAGGAAACAAAGCAACAAACCCAGACACCTTTGTAAGCCTGATTTTATTACAGGAAATACTGTTACAAATGTAAGTGCGAGCTAGGCAGGTTCTAAGTCCATGCACTCTTGTCGTTCAAGTAATTTTCAAGTTTGTAATAACCTGTTTTCGGAGTTTTTGACGTTTTCTGAACTCATAACCAGATAGGTCAACAAGGGTTTGTATACACATAACTAGGTATAAACATAAATGCTAATTATACTTTTTATTTTATAACTTAGGGTTTATAGTTGCCACATGAAAATTACTTTACACAAGTTAAAGTAAAGTGTACATAATACAAATTCTTTGCCCTTGAATGTAAAATAACAATCGCTTTAAGTCATAGTTTAATTTCGCCTAAAAATCGTGTTGTCTGGAGTTTATATTTAACACTTGTAGAACCTCTTAGATTATTTTAACTAATAAATAATAATCCTCCTAGAGGTTCCATTAAAAATCATCATTTTATATTTAAAAAAAATATTATCTCATAAAAGTTAAAACCATGCCCAATATCGAAGATAATGAAATGGGTATTATAAAGTAAAAATCACGTAATAATAAATCATTTATTTATAACAAAATAGGGTAAGTGCACCAATCGACGTCACTCCACCAAGACTTAACACGTTTAGTACACAATTATTAGTTTACTAATACGAGTATAAACACTGGCTTACCTGTTCTTTAGTAACAGGTAAATATCACTGGCCTAAAAATTAAAATCATTTTAAAAATCCATGTAGATGGCGTCCAGCCGCCGAATGGTGCAATATTATATAAAATTCATTTATAATAAGTATTTACAAAAAATAACAGTTAAAATTCGTCTAAATTATCACAACTTACAGGTTTTCAGCTCCTAGCTTCGTCTTTAGCTACTTTTTGTACTTTGACCTTCAGTTTTTGTTATTTTTAACATCAAAAATTCACCTCTCGTTCGTCGTACAAGATAGATTTCTTCATTTCCAAATTTATCTTTTTTTAAGTTAATAAGGCACATTCAAAATGTTTAAAGCTGCACATTACAAGATGTTCAACCCAGTAACGTTGGTAACTTTTATTGCGACATTAATTCAGTGATGGATTCACGGTAGGCTTAATGTCATTTGTAAAATTAATATAAGAAGCTGAAAACAGGCAACTACCAATCCTATTAAAAAGCTCTGCAAGGCTAAAACATAACTATAAATTCGGTATGTATTATTATATTGTATTACACATAAATTACTAGTTAAGTTAACATTTTAATGTACAAACAAATCCTGATCAATAACATGACATTTGTTCACAGTAATGGCACATAATTGGCCCCGCCACAAGATATAGAACACGATAACAAATATTAAACTTTTTCTAAAAAAATAAATACTATCTATAAATTATCTAAGTAAAGAGTACTATTAGGGCACACTGGTTTCATCAAATTTTCTTATCATTGAATGGAATGATGGCTGATTTCATGATCACCTCAGCCAGTAACGTTCACTGCTAAACAACACGCCCCCAATCTACACTGGACCGCAAAGAAAAAGAGTCGTTTAGAAAATCTTTAATATCTTCAAAAGTTCCTAACCTAGCTTTATGCAATAAAGACTAAATTGAAGAATATTAATGCCACATAAAAAAATAATTTAATTTAGTCTTTATTTAATATTTTTTGTATGTCAGGTAATTTTGAAGATATTGAAGATTTTCTTACCGAAATTTACCCTAACTATTTAGCAGCTATTGCGTGTTTGATAGTGCTGATATTTATTGTTTAAAGCATAATTATTCCTAAAATAACTTTACCCTTGTCTCTTTGGATAGACATAAGCCACACATTTTTGGACGTAGCATACTATAATAAAAATTAATACGAAAAACTAGCGATATAAAATAATAGTAACATTCAAAATTCGCTGATTCTCTGCACTCGCCTAGGCCTTCTCAGACTTGCTTGTTCTGAAAAATAAAATAAGGAATAATAGTACAATGTTATTAATAAACTAGTTTTAGTTCCTGAAACATATAGTAATGAGCTAATTGATCATTTAGTTTGGGAAAATAAGGCTTTTTTTTGAATTTGTCAATTGTGGTTCCATAAAAAAAAATGCCCCTAAGAGTTTTTAAGAGAAGTTAGTTATTTGAGCATAAAAATCAGGTCCTAAAATAATTACATTATATAAATTACACGTCATTATACTTGCTCGTTTAGTTTGTCATAACCTAGCCTGATACAGTGCAGAAAGAAAGAAGTTCTCCTCCTCCTCCAACTTACGATCTAACTCAAAATTAAATCCACTATCATACATTAAATTTAATTGACAAAATCTCGAAGGTCCCGCGCGACCTTTGAGCTACACCTGGAACGTTAACTGGTGAACTGGAACTGCACGGGCGCAGATCTGTACTGTAGTGTACAAGCCTTGCATGAGTTGCGCTAAAAAGGCGCCAAACGATTGCAGTAACGGAGCCGAGCGCGCGAGTTGCGAATTCGCCAAATCTGGACGTAGCCTAAGATATGAAATTAAAAAGGTGGGTACCAGGAGTTTTTTTTTGTGAAGCAATAGACTTACCTTCCAGCTAGAATGTCTTGGATCTCGTTGAAGCTCTTGCCCTTGGTCTCGGGCACGACGAACAGCGTGAAGAAGAACGAGCACACGCAGCAGATGCCGAAGATCCAGAAGGCGGTGTACATGCCCACCGCCGCAGCGATAGCGTTAAAGTACCTGGGAAGATATTAAATTTCCCATCGAAAAACACAACAAATTGAGACAAGAATGCCGAATATGTCATTTATGGATTCACCTTATTTTAAGATAACGACATATTAAAAGCGATTGTTAAAACAAATGGCAAACCAAATATTTTGCTGAGTCTACCTTAGCTATTTGGTTATCTGGATTCCGTGGGACATCTATCCACAAAGTAGACAGATGACCTGGTAAAAATTGCAAGAAGCCGCTGGATACAGGCCGCTTTCAACCGGAAAATCTGGAAGTCATTGGGAGAGGCATATGTTCAGCACTGGACATAACATCAGACCACAAATGATGATGCCGTTATCAATAACTGCTCTAAATCTGGCTTAGGCTGTGGACTCGGGGCGGTCGATTTAAGGACACCTCAAGCTAAATCACTGACAATCTCAACCACAGTTGCGAGTGCGGAGTTTATCTCCAAACTGTGTTAAATTGTAACCTGCTCACGCACAGAAAGCACTTTGCGCCACCGAAAACGCTATCCACATGGCGAAGTATCAAAATCAGTTCACTGCTGGACATGTCGCTCCTAATGGACGACACTGAGGCCGATCTTTAGTTATCCTTTTCATCCACTACCATCCGCTTCACATATATCAGCGCTCCACTTTGTCAGAGGGTGCCTTACGCTGCGTTTCGGTTACACAGAAATATTTAATTACCTTCTTAACGAAAAGAACAAAACTACTGCTTACCTGGTAATCAAGAATGAAAGCACCCAGCAGAAAGCTGTAGCAATAGGGGCAGCAACAGATTTAACTTCAACGGCCATCAGCTCGCTCATGACGGCCCAAGGCAGGGGGCCCAGACCCCAGCAGTAGGTCAGGATGAAGAGGACCAGAGCCAAGATAGGCAGGAAGCTGAGAGTCTCAGCCACTGGACTTTTCTGGGCAGCCAGCAAGAAGTACATGCCGAGGAGACCCTATGGACAGAGAAGGAAATTAAGTTAAGCTAGTTATTGGGTACTAGCTGTGCCCCCCGTTTTTCGTGAAGAGTACAGGTGGTAAATAAATAATATTATTGTTTTTACATTTGAAATAAATAAAAAATAGATTGGCAATATCTACGTAAGAACGCGTCATCTGTTTTAATATGTATTTTACATACCATGGAAAATTTTATTTTTCAAAAGGTTTATTTTAAATCCTGGTCCCATAAATATTTGAATCGAATTTGTCCTAAATTCAAACAAACTTTACGTTCAGATTTTGATGGTTGCAGAATAGCTCTCTTTATTAAGAGAGCTATTCTGCTCGGTATAATATTTAATATATTTTTTTCTTTAGTTATTTCAAATTATAGTATGCAATTAAATGTTATTGGACTTTAAGAAAAGTGGTTTGATTTATATATAAAATAATATACAAGTCGTCAAAACTTACGAGTCCAATAGCAGTTCCACAGCTTGAGATCAGCAAGAGGATCCGCCTTCCCAGCCTGTCTACCACGAAGGGAGTGATGAAAGACGCAATGAGCTGTTAACAAAAGTATCATGTCGTCAATATATACTCTCAACTCAAAACGTCGTAAAGGTAGTATTGCACTATAGTTGTAGATGCAGATAACTACAGTGGAGAAAAACCAGTACGTTGTGTATTCATTTTATACAAATACATACATATAGTAAACCTGTAGCTGCAGATATTAATATAAAATATTTTGAATAACACTTTCATGATAGTGCATCAAGTAACTTTTACTTAATTTGACTTTAGCTAGTTTGATTATACCTGCATAGATATGGAAAAGAAAGTGGACCCTGCCTGTCACAAGATGGTAAATACACTAGTAAATAGTACCTGCACAGCACCGATGATGATGGTAGCAATAGCTGGTTCCAGGGTAGAGCCGGCTGCTGTGAAGATGTCAGTCATGTAGAACAGTACTGCGTTGATGCCGGAGAATTGTTGGAAGAACACCAACGCACACGAGATGTAGAACGCCTTGAAGTTGCTGCCGCGGAAGATGTCGCTAAACTGTTTAAGAATAAGAATGTTTATGAAGCAGATCACATACATGCAGATAATGTTAAAATAAGTGATCTTCCGTAAACATTTTAAAATATATATACTTTTATCTACTTCACTGAGTGACGGTGACGGTAAAATTTGTGTTTATGCTGTTTCTTTTCTCCTAGATACTAATAAAGGAATAAATAAAGCAGATATAACGAGATTATGCTTTAAAATGTAACATAACGTAATGTGTAGACGTTCTTAGAGATTGATCTCATTGCTCCTTTGTTAGTGCCAATTATTGTTAAAGATTCTTCTTAGTTGGGTCAATTATTGTTATTTTGGCATGTCTAGCCTTAACTTCGAAAAGGAAATTACAAAATTGGGCCTCGATCTCGACCTAGCATAATATGTAAGTTTTATTGTTCGGCGATGTTTAGTTTCAAGAAGCTTTTAGGGCTTCTCAGTCATGGCCGATGTGGATGCTGGTGCCTTTAGTGGAAAGAACTAAATACCGAGGCAGTCTTCTCCTGGCTGGCAGCGACGTCGGCGGCCGCCATGTCTAGTTCAGCTTGGACTCCGGCGCGCGATCGCCCACGGATGATAGCCAAGCATTCAGCTGCGGCCTCTTTGTTGTCTGAAAAAGGGTGACAATTGGCTTCAGATTTATTCAAGTGACAGCAGTATACTACTTGACGACCTCCGTAGCTGAGAGGCGAGCGCCTTGGTGCGGCCAAATCTGAGGTCCCAGGTTTGATTACCTGTCGGGTTGATGTAGAAAACGAACTTATGACCTCTCAGGACTGGGTGTTGTGGTACCATAGTTGATTCTGATTTCTATAACGCAAGTGCTTTAGCTACGTTCCTAGGCTTTTGCTTAGGCTTAGGCAAAATGTATTTGATGTTGTCTTATATCAATTTCAAGGACAAGAAAGAATAATATAAAATATTGTTTCTTGTTCACAATCTCAATGTTTCTTCCCTCGTAAAATATTGTTTTACCTAAATACCAGTAAGAACTGTGTTTCGGTTTATCTTACGATCGTCTCCATCCTGTATACATAGAAATACGACTTAAATATTAACCATATCACATCACCAGCCTTATTAGTCCACTGCTGGACACTGGCCTATCCAAAAGGAGGATTTTGCCATAATCGCCACGCTTGGCAGGCGAGTTGGCGATCGCAATTTGGCCAATGGTGGAGAGGAGACGCTGCTGCCCGTCTTCTTATGGCGGTTCTCCTGTAGTCGCCTCTTACGACACCCATAGGAAGAGAAGGAAGAGAATGTTAACCATATAACAAATAACAACTTTTGAAACTTACTGTTTATCAAATGGTAAGTAGGTGACTCTGGCATGAAGAAGAAACCAATGCAGAAGAGCGCGACGAAGGCAATACCGACGTACGCAATAGCAGAGTACGAGATGTACGGCCCAATGCCGTAGACCAGCAGGAAACCTACAGTAATGAAGGCTTGCAGAAACGACCCTAAGGCGCCACGAGACTCGTCCTGGAAAGTAAAAACATGCATTCTTTAAAGACTCAATACATTTAAAATGAGCACTAAACTACTCGCTAGGTGAGTTGAGCTTTTCCAGTATTATTTAGTTTAGGGCTTCCGAATGTCATTAATCCAACAAAACACTCATATCGTGACGGCCTTCCACCAATAGACAGAAAACTTCAAGTTGTGTGAAGCCGCTGGATGCCAACAGGTCAGGTCCACTCGCTGTGGCGACCTGGAGGTCATATGTTCTGTGGCTTCAAAGAGCTTGGTGATGATGAATCAAACGGTGAGCGTAGAAAAATATTGCTTTACCGTGGCAATCTCAGCGCAGTACATAGGTGAAATAGTGAAGATCATCCCCACAGCCAGACCCCAGAATATTCTTCCAGCGTAGATGAGGCCGACGTTGGTGGCAACAGAGATTAGGATCCAGCCGATGAACAGGGGGATGGCCGAGCTGAGGAGACCCCATTTGCGGCCGATCTTTGATGCTAAGAAGCCCCCGACGAAAGGACCTGGAAGAAGGTAAAAATGATATAATTAATATCAATACATTGCCTCGAGTTAGTGCTCTTTGGGTCGTTTAAGGACAGATTAAAAAAAAGAAAAACTCTTTAAAAACAGATTCTTATTAAAATTGACATTGCACCCTTTATTTTTTGCTATTAAAAACGGTTTAGCGAAATAGAAGTGCCATGATATGCGTTATACTTTTAAAGTTGGTGGAAACGGCGATGTCCAGCAGTAGACTGATGGTGATGATGATGTAAAGATCTGTTTCTTACCAAATATAGCCCCCACTGTGAGTAGAGACCCGATCCAGGCAACCTCGTCAGCGGTTACCGTTTCTGGCAACGGTGACTGGCTCAGGTCCGCAAGTATTGGGCTTACAGGGGATGTCCATCCCATGGCGTAACCAGTGGTGGCCACCACGATGTTTGCTGAAAGAGATGGCATTTGGTTAAAAAGATGCACTTATTTCCTATACTACAAGTACGTGCATACCACAGAATTTGTGATTGGTTTAATTTCTGTTAAAGGGGATCCGACGAGTACTTAAACATCTATTACTTATTTCCGTAAATCAAATTGATCAGAGAAACCCCTAAAAGATCACTTCGTTTTCTGTCTATCTGTCTGTCAAGACATATTTTACAGAAACGTGCAGAGGCATCAAGGTGGAATTAATCTAAGTCAACGCTAAAATATGTATTCTGAATTTTTGATACTTTAATAGGAATAAAATTCTGCATCAATGGCAAGACACCGAATAACACAGTCATGTTTTTAGAGGGTAAACGGACCTTGATCCGATTTCTAGAGACCGACATAACCCCCGTCTGCCCTCACAAATAGTTTGGTATGAGCAATCTATATGTCAGGCTTAAAGTTGAAAAACTATTGGAGAATTTTTGACTTTTGGGGTAGGTCGACGTGCTGTCGACTGTACTAAGTAGTTTTACGGTCGAGATTATTTTTACGAGTTATGTTTTAGTTGTAAACTGGTCATTTACTTACAATTGGTTTTAGTTATGATAAGATAAAAATGCTTGAACAATCATATTATAAGAATTTTTAAAAATTCCCGCAATTAAATTCTGTTTTTTTTTATTTTATTAAGAGCTTCAAGCTTCTCACCGGTTTTGCTAGAACTATACAGTTTTTAACCGGGCTTATTTGATCGACTCATTTGTAGGTAATTTCAAATTTGGTTCCAAATCCGGAACTTATCTGAAATTATTCTGTTGCCGACCGGATGGAAATTGTTTGGTTAACAAGCGGTAGTTCTGTCGTATAAACTGTTTTTTAACTATCATCAAAAACTGGAATTAACTATTACTTTTTCAAGGATCACGAAAGGTACAGGAAACCTGCCTCGATTCGCAAGTCCCACTTTGCCATTTTTAATGGTCACAACATCATAGTCCGAAACGAGATCATCAGGCAGAGGACTAAAGTAACGGACATAGTCCAAAAATGTAGCAAGCTTAAGTGACAGAGGGCTGGCCACATTTGTCGCAGAACCGATGAAAGGTTGGGTAAAAGGGTTCTCCGTGGATGGTTGAAAAAAGCGGAAGATCGTGCTCTTTGGCGCTCTTTGGGAGAGGCTGACGTCCAACAGCAATCATAATCAGATCACGTCTGTTATGGGCCTCTCCAAAACACGCAATTTATATATTTTTTTTATTATCAAGGACAATATTTTGACTTGAAAAACATACTGCTGTTTCTATAATTAAGTTGGTTGGTGTTCTATTTTTTCAGATATTCAAGACTAATTTCATAAAAAACATGTTTTTCCGATTTTTAGAGGTCATCCGCACGCGCGAAATTGTATGGGCGCGACGCGTCAAGGTCATTCAAGCATGTTAAGGCCTTAAGAAATTCTTCACTATTTTTAACAGTGTGTAAGTTTCTTTAACTACATAGTATCAGTTTATCAAAAATGTTCTTGTTTGTTAAGTTAAGCAAATAACTCTTAGACAGTTGCAGACACGACTGTTTGGACAACGATAGTAGGTTTCAGGTAATCTTAAATATTTAGATAGGCAGGTTATATTTGAAAACAGTAAAAATGGTACATATTTTAGGCCATGCCATAGGTTGGTGCAGTTAGCATCAAAAATATGTAAGTACACAATTCTGGTATTTTATTAACTTTTTAATGACAACGTTAATTTGTTAAAAGTGTAATTTAGTGCTATGTAATTAATTCAACTTTATTCAAATAAACTTGTTAAATAAATACTCTGTAAAACAGTAAAGCACCTTAAAATTTTTACGTGTTTAATCGACGTAAAAAATTGAGGTTTTTTCTCTTTTGTTATACGTATTCCTTCTTTTTACATCTTTAGCGATACTTCTTTACCGATTATTCTTTTTGAAATCTACTTCAAGAGAATGGTCACATAACAATTTGGGTAGGATCTGATAATGACCATCCACATGAAAAACATTAAGCACCAATTTTATACTTTTTAAACAGATTTTCTCTTTGGCTGACACCATAAGACTTCAGAAATTTATAATATATGTTTTAAATAAATATTTATTTAGGTGTTTTGTTTTCATTAAGAAAATAAGGAACACATTATTATACATTTATATTAGTACTATACTATGTTGGTAGGCCCCCCATAAGGTGGACCGACGATCTGGTGGTGAAGGTCGCGGGAAGCCGCTGGATGCGGGTGGCACAGGTCCGATCATTGTGGAAATCCTTGGGGGAGGCCTATGTCCAGCAGTGGACGTCTTTCGGCCGATGGATGGATGGATATACTATGTGTCATTAAATATCACTTCTGTCTTCTAATCTATTGTTCTCATTATGTTACTGTTAAAGATCATCGTAATGTTACATTGTTTATTACGTACAGTCAACAGCACGTCGACCTACGGCAAAAGTCAAAAATTCTCCAATAGATTTTCAACTTTAAGCCTGACATATAGAGTTCATTTTCAAATGAGAAAATTTGACATTTTGTGGTAGGTCGACGTGCTGTTGTCCGTACATCTCCAAACAACTAGGACTAGGAGGTAATAATAGTTAAGTATGTCTGCATGTTTGTTATCAGTCACGGCTGACGATATTGTCGGCAGATCATTAAATATTACAGGCGGTTTCTTACGGTTCCGTAGCAAGAAAGTGCGTAGTGACTAAGTACATAGCTACGGATCCAGTGATATCCGAGTGCGTAGGTTTTTAGGGTTCCGTACCCAAAGGGTAAAACGGGACCCTATTACTAAGGCTCCGCTGTCTGTCTGCCTGTCTTTTTGTCTGTCTGTCCGTCTGTCTGTCTGTCCGTCTGTCACCAGGCTGTACCTCATGCACCGTGATAACTAGAGAGTTGAAATTTTCACGGATTATGTATTTCTGTTGCCGCTATAACAACAAATACTGAAAAACAGAATACAATAAATATTTAAGGTGTTAAAAATACGTTGAATACGTTGAAAATACGTACGTGGTTTTTTTTTGCCGTTTTTATAGATAATGGTACGGAACCCTTCGTGCGCGAGTCCCACTCGCACTTGGCCGGTTTTTTATCATGTTTTCCGTCACCACCCAACCGGAACTAAGCAGTCTATCGAGAAATTTAAAGGTACAGTCACGTTCCGATAATCAGATAATTACAGATAAAAAATAAGTTACGAAGTGATCACATTTCATTTATCGTATCTGAATTTTTGGTACCTACTCCGAGCCACTAGCACTCCCTACCCAGGGCTAATGTAGATAGATAGATAGATAGATAGATACTCTTTATTGCACACCACATAAAACAAACAGTACACAGAGAAAAGTTACATTTTGAATGGTACAATTTAGGCGGCCTTATCGCTTGAAGCGATCTCATTCAGAACAACCTTCAGGTAGAGGACAGTGAGGTAAATGTAATATAGCTCTTTGGAGGGGGGGGGGGGGGGGGCATTTGATATTCTCGCAGAACAACTCAATGTTTCAGAAACATTTTTGTGAATGCTCCATGCCTAGTCGTAAATACAATTTTAAAGCTGCATATCTTTAGTTTAACATTGAAACAGCTAGTCAACAACGAAGCTACTAACGTTTATTTAACGTTTGTTAGTGTTTAGTGAAATTAGCATCCTTTGGTTTAAGTACAGACAAAATTATGACATCATCTACGTATATCTTGTTTAAATATTAAGGTCCGACTACGGAAAGGGGGCTTGTAAAATCTTAGTAACTTAGTTAACAAGATGCCAGTACTAGACTGGGTTTGGAACCGTCAAATTCAAATTCAAATATTTTTTTTGCGTTAAACTCGTACCTATAAATAGTTATTCAATAGGTAGGTACATTTCTGAGTTACATGTTAGGCTAGGCTACTTGAATTAGCATGCGAATGGCACATAGATAAGTGATACAAATATAAAACAAATTTAAAATGTTCCAAGTAAATTAATTATTTAAATATAGTTAGTTAGATTATAAATTTATAGTAAGAGGCCACGTTTTTGTTCCGTATGTCATCACTGGTAACACTGGTAGACTTTTGTCTTTAGGCACTGAGGTATTTTGGACGAGAAGATGTGGCGTAGTTTCCCGAACGCTGCCCAACCGAGTTGGATTCGTATATATAAATTTATATATATATGCAATAAATATGCACAGAATAGATACAGTAGAATCCGTTTATTATGACTCCGCCTATATTGACCAACCGGTTATTATGACGTAATTACACCACGAAGTTTGGTTTTCATATAAAATTCTTTATAAACAAGTCGGATATAATGACTTCCCTTACAGTGACATGTCGCTTATTATGACCCATTTTTAATAAATTATGTCCGGTTATAATGACCGACATGATTCTTTACACCTCCGGTAATGTTCGTTGATTCCCGACGACGTTCGGCACGTGGCTCGTTTTTATTTTGAATCTCAGTGATATATATATATATATATATATATATATATATATATTCTGTGCATATTTATTTACGTAAGCATATTAGTATGTAGTGTTACTTGAATGTAAGATATTTCAGTTACTATAAGCTTCGCCACAAACTACATTATCTGCATTACCTCAAGGTTGACTGGTAGAGAATGCTGTATAGCATTAAGTGCGCCAATTGTACTCACCTGTGCAATAAAGTTTAAATAAATAAACATTTGTAAATATTTTTTTAAATAAGCTAGGTATTCTTTTTGCAGTCTGTCCTTTAATTCCTAATACTATAAGAATTACAAGTAAAAAGGAAAACAGCGATTCCGTGGTGGATCAAAGCAAATCGCATGTCAAATTATAATTCTTATATTTAAACTAAGTTTTATTTAACTTATGATATATTACACTTTAAAAATGTCATAAGTGGTAATGGAACCCACGCCTATTTTGTCAAAATAACGTGCACCTACCGTCTGGGTCTGCGCTGAAAACCAGCGTCGTTAAGGCTTTGGATGTAATAACAAATGAAGAACCTTTTTGTTATTATTTTTTATGTTGTTTTTAATTCTGTTTTGTAATTTTGCTTATATGTGTCAAACAAATGTTTACTATTCTTAAATTAAATCTCATTTTCAATTGCAAAACCAAAATATCTGACTTACTTATCTCACAGAAAGGTATATTCGAATGTACGGACTATGTGGGTAAGTGACCTCAGCAATTCAGTGGGCACGGCAGCAAACAAGCCGTCTGTTAGTCCAAATGTACAAACAACTGCAGTTTATTTGTTTGTTTCTAGTAACAGCGGCGAAAGAGAGTGTTTTACAATAAGCAGTAAACGTTGTTCTTCTCCTTTTTTATAACTGGCAACGTTAACCAATGTTTTTTTCGCGTTAAACATTCTAATTATTTGAGTTTAGTACATTATATTCAGCCAGTTTCGTCTTCATGTATATATTAAAACGTTTTTTAAGGAAATATTAATGTAAACATATCAGTTTATCAAAAATATACGATTCATTAAGCAACCGAACCTTTGCATCTGGTTTTTTACCCTGGTTTTACCTTACGTACTTATGTTCGAATTTTCAAACTAATGTAGTCCCCATTTTGTACATTCCGACAATAGATTTCGACATTTGTTGCACATCATCAAAATTATTAAATTAATTACATAATTTTTCATCAATTTACTTCTATCAATTGTATAAACGTAACTATCAAGGGTATAAAGTAGGTAAGTAAGATTTAAGATAATGTCTAAAATGAAAGCGAAAACGTAATATGTTCCACATGTAATTAGGTACATAATTATACATATGTTTGTAACCTTTATATACCTATGATGTGTAGTTCTATTTCTCATCTGACACTGAACTACGGCTCACGTCACATCAAATACATTGCTCTGATCCTAAGGTAAGTAGCTAAAGCACTTGTATTATAGAAATCAGAAACAACGGCGGTACCACCCAGACCCGAGCTAATATAGCAAAGTTCGATTTCTACATTGACCCGACCGTGGATCGAACCCGGAACCTCAGAGATGGCGACGCCATATAATCCGGCGTACTCGCCTCTCGGCTACGGAGGTCTTCGTCGTCAATTTATTAATCTACTTTATGCTGGCTAACAAGTAGTGTTCTTCTAAATGCGGATTGTCTTCTAAACCACAGTACCTTAATTAACATATTACGAAAATGTTTAGTTCGTTCGGACGGTAAAACTTAATTGATTAAAATCACCATCAACTTGAGTCAACTCTTTGACAAACTATAAGAACCACTGAAATTAGCCAGAAACTTCGACTGGTTTTAGATTGCTCATAAATTGTATTAGACTTAGATAGATAGATAGATACTCTTTATTGCACACCAAACAAAGAACTTACAATCGATGCTTACAGAAAGATGTACAATTTAGGCGGTTACATCGCTATGAGCGATATCTTCCATATAACCTTCAGGCATAGGACAGCAACTTTAGAGAAAGGGAAAAGAAAGACTATAATAAACAAAACATTTTCATAATAAACCATCTAGTTTTCAGATTCAGTGATAATGAATAATTTCAATAAAAACCTTAATATAACCAACAGTAGGCAGTCGAATGAGTAAAAATAACATTTTACACTAGGAAGAGTTACCGACATCATTACAGATAAACGGCGTGGAAAAAATAGTCATCGTCATTTGCAATTACATAAATGACTCTCGCTACATATTTACCATACGAGTATTTCAGTGTAAAGTAGGTAAGTACTACCACTAGGAATCCTCTGAAAATATACGCAAAATTTATTTATACAAAACATATTTTTGGCAGGCTTGCCGTATCTAGGATAATGGTCGGAACGTACCCCGACTAGAAAACTTCCTGTGCTAAGAATAACACGTAGTTTTTACTTGATTCCAGTTTTCAATTTAAATTGATATTTCATTACGACGACCGTCTGGTGTAGTGGTTCGCGCTCTGGATTACAATGCGTGGCGGTTGCGGGTTCGAATTCCGCAAGGCGCAAATGTTTGTGTGATGAGCACGAGCATTTGTACCTAAGTGATGGATGTTTATAATAGTATTTAAGTATGTTTATCCGTTATCCTAGGCGCCATAATAAAAGTTTTGCTTAGTTGGGGCTAGATAATTGGTGTGATGGTAGATGACACTTTAAGTGCTTATATATTTATTATATACGACCCACTCCTTGTGTTAAATTTCGTGATTTTTTGAAGCCCTCCCCTCCTTTCGAGCTTCACGTGATCTATGCTCGATTACGAGCGATTACGACCAGTTGATTATGAGGTTTTAAGGAGTATCCTATTCTTTTGTACACCGTGTATTTTAATAGTTCTGAGTTGAGACTTTTAACAACACTTACTGTAGTTCATAGTACTCTTATACCGTTCTAAGTCTACTATCACATCGCAAGATATCTGCAGCATGTGATTGTCTCGTTACCTAACAATGACATAAAGCGTCACATCACATCGTATTATCTATAAATAAACAAAAAGAGCACTGTCTCTTATCCTACTCAGGATGTGCGCGTACGCATTCATTTAGCAAAGCATTGTTTACAAGTTTCGTCTTCTCGTTGATTAGAAATACTTTTAAAAAAATATTTCTCACATCTATTGTCTTGTCGAGAATCATTTTTTTTAATATTTTTTTATTTTTTTCAATTTTAATTTTGATTATAACCTGCATTTTAATTGTGTTCTATTTCAGTTCTTAATGGATTTTATTTATTATTTTTTATAAGCAGTAAAAGTTTTTGTAAATACTATCAGTAAGTTTAAATGTAACTAACACTTTTATTGGCATAGCCTGAAATAAAGATTATTAATATTATTATAAGGCTTATCAACTGAATACATAAGGAGAAATTCTGTTATCAACATCTTTTTTCATTTAAATTAAAGACGACGACCTCCGTAGCCGAGAGGCGAGCAAGCCGGACTGGGCGTTGCCACTATCTCTGAGGTTCTGGGTTCGATCCCCGATCGGGTAAATTTGGAAAACGAACTTTTCTATATTGTCTCCGGTCTGGGTGTTGTGGTACCGTCGTTGTTTCTGATTCCTATAACACAAGTGCTTTAGCTACTTACCATAGGATCAGAACAATGTATGTGTTGTCCTATATTTATTTATTTAAAAAAATTGTAGGATAATCATATAGGTAATATTATTGTTTTACTCCCGCGGATAAATATTTTATCTTCCTATTCTATCATACTATATTGAGTATATCTCTATGTATTATAATTATTATTTAGCTATCAGTTAATTCAGTAAAGCGAATCGTTTGATAAATATTGAAAAGTGGGTGCTGGCAACTTTGACTTTAAAAAAAATATATACATAATTATGTATGTTTTTATAGGTTTAGTTTTCACTATAATTAATTCAACTTCAAATGTGAATATAATAAATATATATAAGTTAAGCTGTATGAAAAATAACAAAACGATAACAACCGATAACAAATAGCATCGACCCTGACCCTAAACTGTTAGCCAAAAACAACAAATAATACTAAAAAAGCCGGCCAAGTGCGAGTCGGACTCGCGCACGAAGGGTTCTGTACAATTATTTATGAAAACGAGAAAAAAATCACGTTTGTTGTATAGGAGCCCCCTTAAATATTTATTGTATTCTGTTTTTTATTATTCGTTGTTATATCGGCAACAGGAATACATCATCTATGAAAATTTCAACTCTCTAACTATCACGGTTCATGAGATACAGCTTGGTGACAGATGGACAGACAAACGGACAGCGGAGCCTTAGTAATAGGGTCCCGTTTTACCCTTTGGGTACGGAACCCTAAAAATATAAGAAACTATCAGACGGGGAACTACAGTGACTACAGTGAGCTGACTTTATTGTGGTATCATTAAATAATGGACCCACAACGAGACAGATTTATCTTTCCTGCCTACAAGTGGCACATCTGTTCTATTTCAAGACACATTCTTTGATGGATCAGCAAAGTGTATAAGCCGCATTTCGAATTGCCCTAAAGCACTGTCTGCGCGAAACCGACCAAATGTAATAGTCACAAATATCACACAAAATAGGGTCTTTTACCTACCTACTTCATTAATATGGATTCGTGCTAATAGTTCTTTTAGCGGAATTCGGAACAAGGGGTGAGAACATAATATCTATAGTACATACACTATTAAAATAATTATAAAATATAAATAAATGATAATTATCTAAATAGAGTTTGATAACAGCGCTACACTACTTGCGTTTGCAAAAAATCATCCATCTTGGCCCTATTATATAATTAGTACGAACTTATGAGTGATTCTGCAAATCATTTTTTATGTCACTTTCATGGCAAAATGTACTTTCGAGTTTTTAGCAAGAAAATAATACAATAAACAAGAAAACATAAAAAAATAGTACATCATTTACTTCGATATTAAATTTTTAAATTTCGGTGCCCACGAAAGTTACGAAACTTATTTTGAATAGGTAACATGAAAAAGTATTTTGTGCTTTTTTGGTGTTTATTCTATGGGACCCTGCCTTATTCGAATTGTTGTAATAAAAAAATAGAATCACCCCAAAAAGGAAACTTCTAAGTTAGTACGTAATCTGCCTTAAAAGTAGCAAATTATTTCCTCGTTCTGTTGTTTAATCGTACGAATTCAAGCCAAATCGGTTCAATGCTATGAAAACATTTACATACACATCACAGATAACTAGTGAGCCATGTTATTGGAGCCAAATCGCTATCAAAACAAATAACGTTAATATCAAACCGACATGTTTAGAATTGCAATGCTTTACTGTTGTTTACCAGCTTATGGCCAAATACTGAAATTATACTCTAATTTGAGGGACCGTTATTTTGAAAAAGCAAGAAAACGAGACATGCAGTGATCCCACCAGTTGATACTCGGATGCACAGTTTCCTGCATTTAAGTTTTAAATGCTTATTAATAATGGTCATCATCCACAGGAAGTCAAGTGCTAAACATAGGCCTCCCCCAGTGACTTCTAGATCGGCTGGTCGGAAGCGACCTGCATCCAGCGGCTTTCTGCAACCTCTACCAGGTTGTCTGTCCACCTTGTGGGTGGACGTCCCACGCTGCGCTTGCCGGTACGAGATCTCCATTCTAGAACCTTTCTGCCCCATCGGCTGTACTGTTCAATTAACTTTTTAAAAAGCAGATGGTTTAAAACAGCGACAATAACTGGAAAAAGCATAGTTGACCAGGATCAGGACCTCCTCTATCATCCATAGTCGGTCCCTCAGAGGTTGAGGATCGGGACCCCGTCTACTTAGTTGCCTGGATGATGAGCTGTCTCCAGGAATTTAGATCCTGCGCTCGTCTAAATGCTTCGTAGAACGGCATTTCCAGGGTTTTCACAAGTAGCTCCGACCAAAGTGTTGGTTTTCTGCTACGTGGTCTTTTGCCCTATCTTTTCCCGATGAGGATAGCTCTCTTTAGGTTATCATGTGGTTTCCGGGTGGGATCAGGGCAACGAGAGAGAAATCGGCGGACAATGCGTGCAGTATCAAGCATCGCCTCCTTCTGCATCATTGCTTTTATTATTATAAAGCAACGCAATCGAACCAATATCATCTAACCTTGATTTCGGATAGATAGATAGGTACTTCAGTACTTTTAATGACTCAGGTGCTTACTACACAAAGTGTCGCAGGAATCAAACCTCTACCGCAACCTAAAGTACAAGTTTAATAGACAGTAGGTATTAGTTTTCATACATGAGGACAGAAAATATAGTAATTCTCACCGAGGATTACATTATCATCTGTAGTAGGTACTTGTAGCTAAGCTGGTAGTGTTTATCAATGCCAAGGAGCCCAGTCTATTTTCTGAGAGACCAACTCGACAATATTTCGAGATATAAATCACAAGTAGGTATATAGGGTCCACAAAATTGTAAAAGTTGGTCTTGGCTAATATCGCTAGATATCTGTTTTTTGGTCTACGAAGGGGTGGCTCTGCTTCATGTGAATTTTTTAATCACTGGCCCTTAACTCCCTCTATCGGATTTACTCAGCATTGGGCCTGGGTGGTGGAGTATGGCCCAAAGAAACCTTGCTGTTCAGACTTTTTACTAAATTAAGTCTTATCAAATTTACAAAATCATCTTTTGGTGAGTAAGATGTTGATGGGCGAATTAACTTTGACAGGCAAATGAAATGTAACATTTGTACCTGAATAATTATGGTCGCCTTTAATCCCCTTTTATTTTAAGGCTTGACTTTGATTCTTTGGGTTTTTTTCTCACCACCTCATAATTCACTTAATCATATTTCTCTCTGCAAAACCATAGATAAAATATAATAATTTGTCACCCAAGTTTATCGGCTAATAAAATTTATTGGAGGCCGCAAATTTTATTGCAACACGATAATTAGTGGAATCATCTATTACGCATTTAGTGATAACCTAAAGGTGAAATACAGTCAAAAATATTTATCATGCCTGTTATTATTTTATTATGTAATTATATTTATCATGCTGGGGCTTCATCTGCGTGACGCCTAACGTTCAAATAACGGCATAATTAGCGTTAACAAAATTAAAGCTTTAAGCTACGCGCTAAGTGCGTGGCCACACATATTAGACGTTTGATTCTAGCGTCTAGCGACTTAGTTAGCGTGTGATCTGTGAGTGTGTTTAAAATAAAAAAAACGTTTTCAAGAACTCAATACTTTTCTCATTTTGTCTACTCCATCTTAATAACTATGCACTTTAACATTTATTTCACAAAGAGTTTTTGAATGTGACCGTGTTTTACCATGTTTAGTGTAGTAGGTATAGCCACAACAACGCACTAGACGCCCGCTTAATCCCTTTGATGTGTCAAAAGTTACCGCCGTCCGAGCTATCGCCTAACGTCTAATGTTATTGAAGCAAATTACCGCACAAAGACCGGCCACACCTGCGTACTACGTCAAAAAGAGCACTAATTAACGACATTAGACGCAGGTGAAGCCCCAGCATTCTTATAACGTGTAGTACACGTACGTACAGTCAACAGCAGGTCGACCTACCCAAAAAGTTAAAAGTTCTCCAACAGATCTTCAACTTTAAGCCTGACATGTAGAGATCATTTTCAATTAAAATTTGACGATTTGTAGTAGGTCGACGAGCTGTTGTCTGTACATACACAATTAGAAATTATTGGCTGCCATGCGGTTGCATGAGACATAAGGCTAGTTTCACAATGTACAGATAAGTTCTACAAAAGTTCTGAATAAGCTATTTTTTACTTATCTGAAAGTTAACACTAGTTTTGCGTTCCACGACCGTCAAATAGCGCTACATTTTATCTTCCACATAATTTATCGGTTCATAGCTATTTGTCCGTACATTTTGAAACAGGCCCTTTATTCTGTTCCATGTTTTATTGCTGGACAGATAAAAAAATAAGTTATCAATTTTTAATTGATAAACTCGCGCCTGCAATCTCTTGGAGCCGTGAATGAAAAAATAAAACTTTTACGTCAACATAATCAAAAGATAAGGCCCACGTAAGCCACTCATTTTAATATTGGTATGGATGTCACTGGGGGAGGCCTATGTTCAGCAGTGGATGTCCAGTAGCTGAAACGATGATGATGATGGGAATCAAAACATTAGATCCCGTTGAACTAGAATAATGTAATTCAGCAAAAAGTAATTGTTAATTGGTTTCTCGCAAAGGAAAAGGTCTAAAAAAATGTACTCTTAGTAACATCACAAAAGTATTTGTTTTTTTACACAAATGTCGAAAATGTGTAAAACCTATAAGACTCAAATACGTATGAACCATTTTTATACTTAAAAGTTGGTGCGCGAGTCCAACTCCCCTTTATGGTATTGCAATTTAATAAGTAAAATACGTCCCACTGCAGGGCACAGGCCTCACCTCAACTATGAGGTGGTTTGGGCCATGCTCCACCACGCGGGCCTAGTGCGGATTGGTGGAGGGGTGTTGTAAGGCCAGTGACTAAACGTTACTGTCAGATGTAATCAAGCCGCCTTGAGGCTTCTGACTATGCTTCACGACCAAAATCAAGCGATATCAGCTGGGACCAACTTTTAACGTGCCTTCCGAAGCACGGAGATGCTCGTGATAAATATCACTAAATATGGTCGGAATGGTCACCCATCCATTCACAACCGCGGCGTTGGTTGCTTAACTTTAGTAATCGATACCAAAACGCTGCCGCCACTGATCTACGAGCACCGCTATTAAATAACAATTAATTAATTTCGCAATTTAATATCAATAATTTAATTTCACAATTAATTAAGTTAAACTTTTATTTTCAGAGCAATATGCGCGCACTTTAAATGACTTGCAAATGAAAAGATTCAGATCTCACAAAAGATTTGTTCTATGTGATTTTAATTTCCTTGCAATTATTTTACTTGTTATAAAAACAGGATTCTAATAGTGTGAATTGTTATTTTACATACGTTATGAACTGAAAAATGTATATTCATGTGTTTTATATCATTTTAAAGTGCAATGGATTTGAAATAAATATAAACAATAAAATACTTAGGCAAAGACTCTGATTAAATAATAAATATTTATATGCTCATAAACATGGTATACATTGATGTTCAGTGAGTTTAAGGTGCTAGACATGTCCAACCTGATTAGAGGTATGCAAATTTTATGTCAAAGTAATATTACATTATAGTTAAATCGAAGATAATTAAATATTAATGATACACAATTATTCATTTTATTCATATTAGTAAATAAGCATTAATTCCTTACTTTACTAAAAAATTCTTTCAAGTCATAAAATGTATGTGATAGTAGCCATATAAACAATTGCTTCCTAAATTCAATGAGACTTGTGACCTTAGTTCCCTGGGTAAATGATTAAAAATATTTACGCACATATAAAAGCAGCTTTTTTGTATTGTGTAGTTTTTAGGGTTTCTTTTAATACAAGTCTATTAGGATTTCTTGTATTGCGGGGATATGTCACATGCTTTTTTTAATAGATTTTTATTTTGTACTACAAATATACATATTTCAAAAATGTACAACGATGTCAATGTTAAAATTTGCATTTGGGGAAATATAGTACGGCAGGATGTGAGTGGAGGAATACCGCGAATTGCCCTTATACATTTCTTTTGTGCAATAAATGGTCTGTTTATATCTGTGCTATTTCCCCATAGTAGTAGCCCGTACCGTAATATCATATCATGGTATACCGTATGTACACCATGTTTATGAGCAAATAAATATTTATTATTTATTATTATCTGACAAAAGCTATTCGTAGTAGGAATGCTTACTATTCCTCAATCAAAAGCAAATAGTCATCTGTTTTGTTTTCAGAATTACCTAAAATCAAATACTAATGTTAATTAAACATGGCAACGATTGTTTCATTATGAATACGTAATATATGAATTAAATATGAATTGTTTGATGTACACGTTATTTACGCAGATAATATTATCTGTGTTCTGTAACATTGAAACAGGTCAAGTTACATAAACGAGTACTAGTTTGTTATCCGAGTTAAAATATCACCAGATATAACAATAACATGGTCAGGATTGATTTCATTAATATATTTAAAAACCGGCCAAGTGCGAGTCGGACTCGCGCACGAAGGGTTTCGCACAAGTATAAAACGAGCAAAAAAATCATGTTTGTTGTATAGGAGCCCCTTTAATATTATTTTATTCTGGTTTTTAGTATTTGTTGTTATAGCGGCAACAGAAAAGCTTACCTCTCCAATGTACCTTCGATGATGTAAGTCTGGATGTATTGATGTTATGGATGTTTATTACTCTCTCACGCAAAAACTACTAAACGGATTTGGATGAAATTTTGCAGACATATAGAATATGATCTGGATAACATATAGGATACTTCTTATCCCGGTTAAATGTTCCTGTGGGATACAGTGAATAAACTAAAGACCTCTCAAGAGAAGTGGCAGGCAACAGATATTATTTTTATTACGTACATATCTACATCGTTATATCGCGTTCCAAAATAGGTATAAAAATCTTCCAACAATTATAATAATTATCTCAACCCAAACAGCAAGGCCATACAACTTACAAGGCGATTAGATACTGAATAAATATATAAATTTATTACTTTACTTAAGTACAAAGTACTAATGCACGAAAGTACTCGTCATATACATTTGCCCCTTGCATATTATTATTGACTGTGATGGTTATGTGAAAATTTCCTTATTGTGCTCTAAATCCCAAGTTAATCCACTCAATCAACAATTAACTGTTCCTAAGCTCGAACTTAACGCCGCATTGTTGCTCGCCAAGCTTATTATTCGTGTGCACAACAAATTGTCATTAATAACCACAATAAATAATACAGTATTATATTCAGATTCTCAAATCGTGTTGGCATGGATAGGCACTAATACTGCAAAGCTTAATACGTATGTCGCGAACAGAGTGAAGGAAATATCACAACTTACTGATTGCTTCACTTGGGCATACGTCGGCACCACTGATAACCCAGCTGATTGCTTGAGCAGAGGTGTGCTGCCGCATGACCTAGAGCAGCAACGACTTTGGTGGCAGGCACCAGATTTTCTTCATGACAGGCATTACATGGTGCCAGATGACGAGGCGCCTGAGATCGACAATCTGCCCGAGGTAATAAAAAAGGGTTCCGACGCTTCTGTCTCGAACCTGAAGCCGCATGGCTTTGTAATAAGAAGCGCAAATCGCTAGAACGCTAATGGTCATCAATAAACTATTTTTTTATTTTATTTTATTGGAGCAACCAACAAATCTTACACCAATAATACAATAAACAAGAATAACTAAATCTAGATTCAGTTACAGGTGGCCACGATTTGCAAATGGGAAGAGATCGCTTCTAGCGATAAGACCGCCTAAATTGTACCATTCACAATTTCATTTTTTCCTGTGTACTTACTGTTTGTTTCGTGTGGTGTGCAATAAAGAGTATCTATTTATCTATGTAAGTGTTTATAAGTTAATAAATAGACGAAAAGCATTCCACTTTTAAAAGAAATGGGTTGGTGTCCATATACATACAATTGTCATTCAGTGACCCTTTCAATTTAAAAACAAATTAGATATACATCGAGTTTTAATCACTGTATGAAGTCAGTAGCTAAGTCGTACTTACGGCTATGGCACAAAGAAAAAAATACAGAGAAACTTCTGTTGCAGGTGCACATATGTCACGTTTCCTCTATTTTTAAATGCAAAAGCCGTGACCGTCGATTTTTTTAATCCAACTAAATGAAGATGTCACAAACATCACTCCATTTCATCTGCCGAAAGATCCATCACTATTCGATTGGATGAAAAATATTTCACGCTCGATTTGCAACTGAGTCGATGCACTTTTGATGCATGTTTTATTTTTAACATGTTTTTATAATGTTTTGTTTTAAAAGGTGTGTTTTGTTGTGTTGTTTGATGGAAAATTTAGTACTATTGAAGATTTTGGTGTTTGAGATATTAAAGTTATTTTTGTTATAAAAAACTCAATTTGTGCACAGTTTTAATGGAATTATTTGATAGAGTATGTATTCGATCGTTATGGATTGTAATTTTATAAGTATGTTAGAATTAATCGATTATATTTCAATTTCAATTTATTTAATTTTTATTACACTTGTACTTTTTTTATTTAAAAAACCCGCGTTCCATTTTTCATGAAAACACACTGGCCGATTAAAAACAAAAACTTTTTGCGCGCCATTCCTTTTTCGAAAATTTTCAACACCGCAAATTTGACACGTTTTTTAAAACTTAGCACTGGACAATCACATATCGAGACATACCAACAGCCGCGATGACATACTGCCGCCAGAGTTGACCCGCCTCCATCCTGTACGCTTGGTGGTTGACTGGTGTGCCGGTGTCTACCGGGTCGTATGAATACGGTCTGTCTGCCATACGTCACGCGACGTCACCTTAGTTCGTAAGTTGTGGGTGGCTGGCAAGATCCCACGAAGTCCAAATCTGTAACGATATCAATTGTAAGCCGGGTATTTGAGAGATATGTTGATTTATGTTTTGGGTAACGAGAAATCTTTGGGTTATAACATTAATCAATAAGGTTGTCCAAGATAACTCTGCGGTGTGAGATTTTCTCCCTTTAATTTCGGCAAAACATAGGCTAATTTATAATAAGTTACATAATAAAAATTGAGGGATATCTTTTTTTTAAATAAAATAAAACAAAAGGATACTCCTGTAACAATTAATTTTGCCGTCATTTGCTATCTTTTTTTTTTATTGTAATTGTTTTGCGATAAAATCTTTTCATTTTCTTTTTTAAATGTTGTAATGGATTCAGAAATTTTTTATAGAAGCTTTTCGTAAAACCTCTTGAAAAAGATGGTCCCTGAAAATTTGTTCTCTCTATTAAAATAGGGCGTATATACGATTAATATTATCTACATTATTTTAAAATATATCAAACTCGACAAAAAAACGGATGATTATTTTCCCCAAAATTTACTTAGTGGCGTTTTGTGAAAACAAAAGATAGAGAAAGAAAGATTGGTTAACAAAATCATTCGTAAAAATAAATAACTGTGGAATCACATAAAAATAAGTAGCATTTAAGCGTAATAATAATAACATGGTATTCATAAACACGTTTGTCACACACTTGTTCAAATAGTACTTATTTATGAATGTATGAATTGCTTACAATAAAATAATAGCATCATAGACTTATAGTTCACCTACGTTCAAAATCTAATCTTTGTCATTCTTTTGATATAAAAAGTTTAATAATATCATTTTCCTTCCTATGCCGAAAGGAAAATTGCAAGTTAATGGTTTCCTTATTTTTTACCTCAAAACTACCTAATAGGTAATTGTTTAGTAGTCAGGTTAGGTTAGGGTCAAGGAATTGCCAAAGACAATATTCTGGATAGTTTCCTAACACACTTTACTACATTATACCTATTATAGGACCCACTGTAACCACTTTTAAAGCAAAAAAAAAAAATTGGTTCTGATTCACTTTCCACTCTATTTATATGGATATATAATAAAAAACACAGAAAAGTTACGATAACTCAGAAATATAAAAAAGAAAAATGAAGAACTGACATAATGACGAACTCCGTAGCCGAGACTACGAGAGGCGAGCACGCCGGACTATATGGCGCCGCCATCTTTAAGGTTCCGGGTTCGATCCCAAGTCGGGTCAATATAGAAAACGAACTTTTCTATATTGTCTCGGGTCTGAATGCTGTGGTACCTTCGTTGTTTCTGATCTTTAAAACACAAGTATCAATCAATAGCAAAGTATGTGATGTTGTCGATTATTTATTTATTTATTTTAAAGCGCTGAAAACTCATTTAATCTCGTCTCTAAACTATTTCTATTCTTAAACTATTTGCTTATCACTTATATTTCGCTCTCCCACGAAGTTTTTTAATCGTTTGAGTTACATGTACCATAGATAAAAATGTTTTACTATTATTTCATTCTAAGACAGGATATCAATAATACCTACTTTGATAAGTCATGTTCAGTTATTAGAAAAGTTCTTACATAATACAAGATAAACATGTTTGAGTATAATATCTCGTTAAAACCTATATCAGTGATAAATGTAATTAATATCCTTTCTTTTATAATCTCAATGAAATTATTACATTCACGATAAGATTAATATTTACTTACCTTTACTTTATGTTTAAGTAACAAAATAGAACAGCTGCTTTGTAAATATTTGAGCATACCTACATTTATTTTACAAATAAGCAATAGTGAAATTTCGTATTTCATGTTAAATTTTCAATGATTTTAAAGCCGCAAATATCATTTTCCTACTCAAATTTGACAACTCTCCTTTATAAGTAATAAAACCAATCAATAAATAAACAAATAAGTACACTTCTCCATACAAACCGATGTCAGCTGATTGACAATTTCGTATGAGCTCAGTATAATAACGATGCTCATGGGGTGTGTGTTGGGTGTAATTTAAAAATTGAAATAACGCATAACAAAAACTTTGGTATGTACTACTATTTTTATTCCCACTTACGTATTGATGTCAGTTTGTCGGCGGCTTATGGGAAATTGAAACATTTTATGCGATTTCGATTTTTTCCCATAAATAAATTAATTATAATATAAAAACTAATAAAAATATTACGCGATGGGTCGACTATTAGTTGACCTTCTCTATTTCATCATTATCATCATAACATCAGCCAAAGGACGTCCACTGCTGAACAAAAGCCTGCCCCAGCTATTTATAGTATTTTATTTTTATATTTGGTCCCATTGTAAAATTTGTTATATTTGAGTAGGAATATGTTACTTTTGCAGCTTCAAAACTAACGGAAATACACAGTGCTTATCCTATTTACTTTCATTTAAACAATTTAATAAGGTAATAGTAATTCCACTCGCGATTTTCTCAAGGGCGAAACGTGCAGGAAGATGACAAACGGCACAGTTCTATGATGTATGGGACACATGTTCTTAAGTTCAAAAGTATACAAACGATTTTATATCTTAAAATAATGTCATCAAGGTCTTAAATCGTGTGTTCTGCACGTCTGTACCGGACTTCCTCCATCCGTGTCCAGTTAATTGATCGGTGGTTCACGTATTTAGTCAGTTTTCCTCTAATTTTGACGGATACTTAGTCTGATGAGTTTTCTTTGCGATTGAGTTATCTCAGAAGTGATAACAAAGGTTGAAATAGAGACCAGCGGGTCTAAAACGGCCGCATTGGATGTTTCATATTCCGTTCATAATATGTTTCATTTAGCATATCTTAAAATAAAATGTTTTTTGATGAATCATAAAATGAGCCTTGAACATTTTCATATTTGCAGTTCATCTAATTTGACAGTTTTGTATGGAAATTCGTAATATGGTCCACTTATTATGAAAAGAGTAATTCATATTAAATGCCAAATAGGTGAACTACCATTTTAATGTTATTTTTATTATTATTTTGTATTGAAATTTGTAGAACACACAAAACTTGAGTATTTTGAAACATTTTGTTCCTTTGTGTTGTTAAAAACATTCATTTTCACAAAAACCGTAAAGTAAGATTGGACGCGTCACTATATTTTTTTAACGTCATCCATTTGATGAAATGCATTGCATATGATTCATTTATTAATGTGGCCGTTTTAGGGTTTGCAAATCATTTCGACTACATTTCACTAAATGAATCAGATAAAAATGAAACATCCAATGCGGCCGTTTTAGACCCGCAGAGTGTACCTTGTACCTACTGAATGAATTAATATACGTTGTATACATTGCTTGAATAATATACAAAACACATCAAAGTTGCTTGGTGGTGAACGATACATACGGTTCGTGTAAAGCTCTACCCCTAACAATATTTAAAATCCCCACGAATAAATTATTATAAAACAGCGAATCGAATCCTAGAGGTGAATCAACGCATCACTACGCGGTCGAGCCTCAAATAATGATGGAATAACAAAATCTCTACTACCCCCTGAACTGCCATTGCAATTCCATTCCATTTAGTTGTCTATAGAAATGACATATGTGGGACATAGTAAGTAGGTATACACCGCAACAACTATCTCTAGTATTCAGTAACATTATTTTTACATCTGAGCCTTTGATAAGTTTAAGATAAATAAATACGCCTAGTCAAATAGCTGTAAGTGAAGTTAAATTAAATGTCAACACGCCACGTAGCAGTTTTGACGTGGCTCACATGATATTTTTAGTCATTTTTTGTATTTATTTATTATTTTAAAATCTGGGTGCGATGGTTATGCTAGAAAACGAGGTTATGTTTTTTCACACAATGAAAACCTCGCAGTAACCTCGTGTTTCTCTTAACTGAGATTTCTGGTGGAAGCTCAAGGCAAGGAGAAAAAAGGAATCAAACGGATTTGTCCATTCCTGTTTATATTCCTTCAACTTTTAATTTAATTCCGCTTACCCTTACTAAAATACTTAACTGACCAATGCTTGGCTGGCAGAGAACGCTTCTTGCATTAAGTACACCTTTTGTAAGTTTAAAATAAATAATAATATACAGGGTGCACAAGAGAATATGACACTCCTTAAAACCACGTGATCAGCTGGTCATATACAACAACTTTTCCTATGGGAGCAACATCGAAATCGATAGATATACTAACTCGCATACCTCGATGATAATGTATGGAGCATCTGAAAGTAAAATCACGATTTCGATGTTGCTCCCATAGGAAAAGTTGTTGTATATGACCGGCTGATCACGTGGTTTTAAGGAGTGTGCCATTCTTTTGTTCACCCTGTATACGTTTATAAACATCCATGGCTTAGATACAAATGCTCGAGTTCAACACAAACATTTGTACCTTGCGGGATCCAAATATAATAATAATATATAATAAATGCTTTATTTCAGACACAGTCTATATAAATGTGTACAGTCAAAAATCAGTACTTAAAAAAATAGATTTAGAAAAAAAACAAGTATTGTTTGTCCAGGTTATTGGTGGGAACACAGATTCCAGTTATGCTTATGCAAATCCACGCCGGGTTTTTCTTCTAGAGTGCAAACCTCTACAACAGAAGATTATCAAACTATTTATGTTTGATGTCTATTTTGTAGTTGTTGAGCTCGAATACATAGCTATGGGTGACTGTACAAGACTTCCTTTATCCGCGTTCAGTTAATTAATCAGTATGCCACGTATTTCGACGGTTTTCCTTTAATTTTGATAGACGATGGCGCTACCTGCCATAGAGTTGCAATTTTAAAAAAGTACACATGCAAAAAAGTGTTGGCATTGCAACATAGATTTTAGAATACATTTAAGAATCCGATTATTCGACCCTTCATGCTTATGCTGCGTGAGTATCATCATTATCAATTCAGCTATACGACCGTTCACTGCTGAACAAATGACTCCCAAATTGACCGTGAAGAAAAGCGGCCTGCAAGTCCTGCAACCAGCGGCTTCCTGTAACCTTTAACTGGTAGTCAGTCCACCTCAGCTCTAGTACGGGCTACTAGTTTTATTTATTTAAGTAATTATTTTTTTCGATAAAATTCTATATTGCAAAAAAGTTGTGAAGACGTTTGTCTATGGCAAATGCACAGATCTGAACAAAAGATATTATTATAGATACTCTTTATTGCGCACTACACAAAACAACACAGAATAAATATACATTTAGGTATAATGGTACATGATACAGTTGCGGACAAGAAATGATTGTGTATGTCGGATGAATCTCGAAGAAAATAGGTTTAGAAATGATCTGCTTTGCATAATTAATTTAGGGACAACAAGGCTAACTGTGTAGTTAGGCGTCTGCGAAATGTTATGACTGTACAATTTCATGTTTATGGTACTTCGTAAACTGTCTTTGATGAATACTGAACTAAAATGTATATAGGTTTTAACAAACTATGACCTTGTAGGGAACATAAATAGTTGAAATCCTTGTTTTAAAAAGGTAGAGCAAAGGGTAAAAAAACTCATTGTTGGTTGGTTGGAAATAATTTAATATGGACAATTGTCCCGATTTACAATGTACCTTATTTACAAGTTTTAGCACTGTTGCAAGCACCACGGATGAACTGTTAACATATTCATGGATCGCGGCTTAGTAATTTGAAATGCCAATGTTTAAAAAACAGAATAAAAAAATCGCATAACTTACAAAAGGAGTGTAAGGTAACTCTAGTGGTGCTCTATATCTGTACTTGCGATGGGCACTATATGGGACACCTTCTATAAAATGTTTGTATTTGCTAAAAGAACCAAAACGGAGAGTGATATTTTTTAATGTTACTCCTTGTCGTATTTTATTAGCAAAGCTACATGCATTGCAATTTTGCTAGTTTAAAAACTTTTTGAATGCGCCATTCTTTTCATATTATTGTTTAACTAACTTGAGAATATTATTTACTTATTAAAACATTCGAACAAAAATGGTTTAATAATTTATATTAAATTCATAATAATTTAATAAATTTAATAAATATGGTCCCATAGAAACCCGTCACGATGACAGATAAATTAACAGAGACTTTAAGAAGCAAGATAGGTACCAAACGTTTTCATAACCCCTGTAGCTAGCTCAGTTTTTGGTTCCGTTTGTTAACTACATAAAACGATAATTACTTATAAACTATCAATGACTTGATTGTTTATCACACACGTTTTAATTATGATAAAAGTAATTTATGATATCCTTACTTATTAGTCATACATTCTATGTAATCACGTTTAATCAGAAGTGGACATAATATCTCCGACAAGGACTCTCTTTTCACAAGTGTTTACTTAAATCGAAGAGTAAACTTGAACAAGTAGGTTAATCGAGTGTAGGAACCTATTGAGTAACATCCGAAGTGGAAAAATTGACAACTTCTGATGTTGAGTGAAAAATTTGTATGAGTAAAATAGCAATTTTGTAAGTTTAGGCACTCTTTTTCTATAAGCATAGCGAACATGATGTAACTATTTACATTATGTATGTGCCAAAATTAAATAAAATAAATTTAAAGAACAACAGTGAAATCGTTTTAATAAAATATTTAAGCATGATTTTAGTAGGTTAGGTAGTGATTCTTAGTAAAAATATATTTTAAGATTTTTCAGCACATTAATTTTTGTTTTAAAAGTATGTAAAAATACAAAATATTAAACAACTTAATTATTGACTTAAAAAGTAATGGTAAGCCCACAATCCCGATATCTTACGATATCTCACGATATCAGGAGGCTTAGCACGAAAATGTATCTTTCATTCGGACGTATAAACCTAACAAATTAAAATAACCAGTCTCATGTGCCATTCCTTTTAATAAATATGACCAACTGAATCTAGCCGTGTAAAAAACCTGACCGTTTTCAATTGTTCATAAATTGTCAAACCTTTGATACAAGTGAATGGATACTTTAATTTGATCGGATAATAGACCGAACGAACGATACGCTTTCATATTAGGCCTCCTGGATCTGTGGATGCAACTGTGTGGCTTAGAGGCTAAAAGTAGCAAAAATAGAGCAAGAAAAAAATGCAAAATATTGCTTAGTTAGAAAAGTTAGAAAAAGGTATTCAATTATCTTTTACTAGCAATATGATGAATGATTTTAATCGCTCCATAAGTCAATTATTTGGCTGTCTTGTACTCTTGGCTAAGTACCATTGCCTTTCCCTTGGTTAAAAAAAAACATCGTCCGTCTGTCACAGGTCACCAGGCTGTATCTCATGAACCGTGATAGTTGAAGAGTTGAAATTTTCACAGATGATGCATTTCTGTTGCCGCTACAACAACAAATACTAAGAAAATAGAATACAATAAATATCCCGTACAATAAACGTGATTTTTTGGCCGTTTTTATAGAAAATGGTACGGGAACCCTTCGTGGTCGAGTCCGACTCGCATTTGGCCGGTTTTTAACTTAACACGTGAGTTTAATAGCACTTCTTATTTCAAAATTAAATTAGAAACAATAAAAAAATATATATGTGCAACTGTTTCCATAAAAAGTTTAATTTTGTTCCTCTGAAATGAAAGAAGAAAGGCCTAGTACTAGGTAGCCTATGTGAATACCTTTTCCAAATTGGATTACACATCCAAAGTCCACCCAACGTCCAAATTTGCAATAAAATTAAAGAAAGAATTTAACAAATTCTTTAGAAACTGACTGCTATCTCACAAAAAAATGCCACCACAATATTTTACATTTTAAGGAAGTATAAGAAGTACCTAATATGGAATCGCGATCGCTAAAATCGCTTATTTTTTCAATTATCTATTGTCCGTATTTTGCCGGCAACGTTTAATGAATACCTAACCCATAAAACCATATTTATTGCAGTAATTATCAGCGCATCAGAATAAACAATGTCTACATATGAATGGTCCAATGAAGTTATTACGATCTCACACGTGAGTGGGTAATTTATGTCTCCTATTGAATTTAAATCAATTCGGTCGGAAAACGTGATAAAAATAAACAGGTACTAATAATAAATATTAAATAAATATTGGACAACATCACATACATTGCTCTGATCCTAAGGTAAGTAGCTAAAGCACTTGTATTATAGAAATCAGAAACAACGATGGTACCACAACACTCAGACCCGAGACAATATAGGAAAGTTCGTTTTCTACATTGATCCGACCGGGGATCGAGCCCGGAACCTCAGAGATGACGACGCCATATAGTCCGGCGTACTCGCCTCTCGGCTACGAAGGTCGTGAAAAAGAATGTGACATGATAATAACATTAACCTATTTAAGAACGCTGTTCTTGGCAGTTACATACGAATTTATTTATTTATTTAAACTAATGTGAGTATAATTGGACGACTTAATGCTATACAGCAATCTCTACCAGTCAACCTTGAGGTAATGCAGATAATGTACATAGTTTCGAATCAAACAAAATCGTAATCTACTTTCGAAAAAATATATCATACTAATAACATTTATTATAAACATGTCTAGATAGAGTGTGGTGCTGCGCTGCAATGACATACTCTGACTAATCTGTGGCTGCAATTGTCACCAAAATAACAGGCCAGATTTGAGTGAGTAACAACTATGGTTACTATGGTAACAATTATGGGTTGCTACGGTAACTGAGCGGGCGAAACAAATTTGGCGTCAACAGTTGGCGTATATATTTTTTGTCGTTTATGACACTCGAACAGAGAATCTAGACATGTATATAATCAAAGACTAATAACAGTGAAAGTTTGTGTTTGGATGTTTGTACTCTATTACCATTCACGCTTTAATTGATCATCTGTAATTTGGCACACAAATAGACACTTTTTTGTTTCAACCTGTTTTTGTGTTTTGCTTAATTCGAGGATTCGGATTTTAACGATGCGTAGCGGTTTAAAACCAGAAGGTATTTTCATTCAAAATAAGCGAGAGATGTGATCAGGGGGTGTTTGCGAGAGACTACCAGTTCATTAGCTTTATTTGTTACGGGTAAATTTGTAGTGTACGTGAAATAGACAAAAATCAGTAGGAAAATAAAATTAAAATTGTTGTAAATAAATGAAGTTTATGAGTATTAAATATTTTTTTATATTCAACAATGTGCGATTCAGAAATAGAACACCACTCGCTACGCGTCGAACGTATCACAGCTTTGCTCGTATCGCTTTCGTATCCTGCCCATCTCTGCTGTCCTAGCATGACCATATGATATGATATGATATGATATGATATAGCGATTTATCGACACCCAACTGTCAAAAATATCAACTTTTATCGAAACAGTGAGCATGACCGTGACGTCACTGGAACTGAAATGCTTAATTAGTGTGTCTCTTGACAGGTAAGATACAGGCAGTGGATGATCTCCTATACTACCGCTTCGCTGCACGCACTGCCACGCCAAATGTGAATTTGCAGGCTAAGAGTGTGCAGGTTCGATGCCTCTATATTATGGAATGCGCTTTATTTGTTAAAAAAAATAACAAAAAATTTATGTACAGAAGTCGAGATCGAAATAAAAACACGCTAATGTCAATCCGTTGCAAAACTAGTCTGCGCAGCAATAGCATATTCGGCAATAGTGCTCCTAGAATTTACAACAAAATCCCGATGAATATACGGGATATAACTGACATACAAAGTTTCAAAATTAAATTAAATGAATTTCTAATTGACAAATGTTATTACGCGTTGAATCATAGACTTAGCATTTGCTACTTCTATATCTATGCGTTAAATGAATTCCTGACAGATAATGTGTAAACTATTGGACTTATTATTTTATTGTTTAATGTTATTAGGTACCATAAGTGACTGTAATTGTACTTTTTTATTAATATTAAGATTGTTTTCATTTGTTTTTGTACGCCTATTAAGGTAGATCACAGCTGACCTAAAAAAAACCTGTAAGACCTCTTTGTACCTACCTGTGTTTCACAATAAAGAATTTATGAATGAATTAATGAATTATGTTTGCGTTAACAATTCCAAACAGTACATAAAGAACTATGAGTGTCCAAATCCGGCATATGTTTGGCAGGTTTCCAATATTCTTATTACCTTAAGAGGTCCAGTCGCAAATTGTCTAATTTCCGTATATTTTGTTCTCTGATTGTAAAGACATGAAATATAATTGGCATAAGATTGCACCTGAATTTAAAAGAACAGTTATTATTCTTGCATGTGGGTAGAAGGGGTTTTTCATTTTAATTCAATAATAAAGTTAAATCACCATATATTTTACTACCCTTATTTTAGAAAAAATACGTTCGAGTTACTTTTGACCATCGTTTGACAAGAAACAAGTTACCCTGAACATTCGATTTTACCATTTAATTGAAAATAATATAGTCTATTAGCAGCTAGCTATAGAAAATATAGCAGAAAAATAAGTTCAAAATAACGTAATCTCATAAAAAAAAATTCATTTAAAATTCAATGATTTTCTGTTATCACGAGAAACAATTGTAAATTTTAAAAACCACACAATTAGCTGCGGGGCGTAGACTCTTTAGTGGCGTTTGACTTTTTTATCAGTGCTAATTGCTTTTTGTGACAGCGCCACTTTGAATCTCTTCTCGTTCTGGAACTAATTTTGACATTTCACTTTTGTCAACTAGATAAATGGCCGCTTGAAATCTGTCATTAAACGTACTCTATCTAATCTG
The DNA here is from genome assembly GCA_950371115.1 of Anania fuscalis. Lineage (NCBI taxonomy): Eukaryota > Metazoa > Arthropoda > Insecta > Lepidoptera > Crambidae > Anania > Anania fuscalis. Next base: position 9,793,146 of record OX493348.1, on the reverse strand, counting down.
TGTCTAGGACGGCCTCTTAAAAATAGAAAGGAATAGGTATTGAATGTTCCAAGTGCCCAAAAATAGCAGCCGTGACAATGATGTCTAATATACTGATTGTGTCATGCAATCAGCGCTAATATGGCAAAACACTTTTACCTGCCTCAGATTGTCTAAATTATACACTTGTATTATCAAAAACATCGATACCAAATCATATGTTATATTATTTGAAGGTGAAACTCTTCAATCACTCTAATCTACTCGAATCTGGACGAATATTAACTATAATCATCAATCAATTGTACTTAGTAAGAAATCTGTTATCACAGAGTACCAAAAGATAAACTCTTATCACGCCTACAATCCTTGTGTTAAACGATTTTCGATCGCTTTCGAAAAAACGTACTTAAACAGGGTGAATACAGGGAAAACAATATCTAAACCACGTATTACTTTACAAACAACAGCTTTGACTAGGGATTAACATCATAATTACAATTCATTAATCAATAAGCTGGGCCCCAATTCTGCAGTTTTAAATTGCAAGTGTCTTAATTGAGTATCAATTGCATCTCATTGTAATTGTTTGACACATTTGGTATCCTGCTACTTATTTAGGTTATAAATATGTCTTTATTTAGTAGTAGAATGGGTAATTGTTTGACACAATCACAGTTTTATTTAAATTAGTAGCGGCATACCAAATGTGTCAAACAATTACAATGAGATCCAATTAATTGATATACAATTAGGACACTTTTAAATTAGCAGAATTGGGGCCCTGCTATGATACAATTTTATAGAAGTTCATATGCGATTCTTGTGAATTCGCTTCGAATGCTTTAAAAATACGCCCCCAGATTTAAAGTGTGGTAGGTATATAAGCATCTGATTACGTGGCTTTAAATCACAGTATATTGTACATCCTGTATTTGCTGCTAGATTATAACACACCACGTTATTTAATATGTACCTATCTATATTTATCATCTTAGATTTATATCTCGAATTCATTTTGCTTTACATTTTTTTCCAGGAGATTGTGACTTAGATAGATAACTACTTACTTTTTACCGGATTCTCCAATTTTAATAATTCTTTTAACACTTTTTATCAGCTTCAACTAATTAATCACAAAAAATACTACTCTACTAATAAAAATATTAGTCTTGACTGTAGCCTTGCTTAGCGCTTATTCTTACAAAGAAAAAAATAATGCACCAACAATATTAAGTCCCTAAATATCTAACCAAACTTTGGAATAATAATATATATTTATAACCGCTGCACAGATAACACTTGAAAAAAAATTCGACAGCCTCACGTGGGATTCGAACCCACGACCATCGCATACCGGGCGAGTGCTCTTCCAACTAAGCTACCGAGGACGTCAGTGGACCTGACGGAACCTTTCTAATGTTTCTCGCTGTCGAAGCTAGCGTATTCTCTGATCATGTTGACGCTATACGTATACCCCCGTCAAAACACGATAGAAATATTGTTGCAACTATTTAAATATTGGTTAAGACCAGAAAAGCTTGGACTAAGTTGCATCATTTTAACTTTAACCAGCTATAACTATAACCGGTGTTTCTGTATGGAGTTTGACAGAATTTTGACGTCTGTTGAAGTTAAAGTAAGATGGTGCAACCCAGTCTTAAACAATTCAAATTTGGAAACAAACCTCGGAAGTCGTTTTTAACCTTCTTCTAATCGATTAGAAAACTTGTAATGACAAATTTGTGACCTTATGATAAATTTAACGGTGTGATAAAGATCACCAAGATAATTTGGCCAATAAAAAAAAGAAGAAGATAATGGACAGTAACAATAATTGACACAATTGAACTAATTTGATTTTATTTATTTTCATGCGCCGTGTGGTGCCGGCACGTTAAAAGAATTGCACCACCCCTTCTCTTCCTATGGGTGTCGTAAGAGGCGACTACAGAAGAACCGCCATAAGAAGACGGGCAGCAGCGTCTCCTCTCCACTATTGGCCAAACTGCGATCGCCAACCCGCCTGCCAAGCGTGGCGATTATGGCAAAATCCTCCTTTTGGAGAGGCCTGTGTCTAGCAGTGGACTGATATAGGCTGGTGATGATATTTTCATGCAGGTAGTTTTGAACGTTCGCAAAGATACTTTTAGGTAACTAATGAAGTAAGTACCGAGGATTTATCTACTTAAATAATATCCAACAAAAACGTACAATCCTATTTACTAATCTTACATAATTATGTAAACGTCACATTCACTACACATAAATGAGCGCGTAAGTGTATTTTGTTGCACAATCCTGCATCAACGGCTGAATAGATATAGCTGGAATTAGACTAGAAATAACTCATTAAAGTGGTAGAATACAATTGTAACTTATTATTAAATAAATAAAAAATAAAAATCATTTATTTTCAGATCAAAGATCCATAGATTTTTGCTTTAAGGCTATCATTATTATGGGCTAGCGTCAAGGAAACGCAGTTGAAGAAACTTTGCTGGTATTTTACTGTCAGGTTCTTAGCCAAATTAATAATAAATAAATAAATATTGGACAACATCACATACAATCCTCTGATCCTAAGGTAAGTAGCTAAAGCACTTGTGTTATAGAAATCAGAAACAACGACGGTACCACAACACCCAGACCCGGGACAATATAGAACAGTTCGTTTTCTACATTGACCCGACCGGGGATCGAACCCGGAACCTCAGAGATGGCGATGCCTTAAAGTCCCTAGTATTATAAAGGGGTTCCCTAGTATTATAAAGGGTGTAAAAAAAGGCTTAACGAAGCCTTAAACTACGTTTTCTATACATAAAACCAAGTAGAATGCAAAAAAAAAGAATTGCTGGGAAATGACTTTTATTTATGGGTATCAAAAAAGTTTACTTATTTCTAACCCGCAATTTATAGCGCGATGCCACAGACTATGCCTGTGTGTGTAAGTGGATCATGTGTCTTTGTAAAAAAGTGTAGTATTATCAAACAGAAATCAATTTTGTAAAAAAAAAATGAAAAAAAAAAATTACTTTGACTGTCAATAACTCGGTAACCCATCATTTCCCAGGTATAGTGTAAAAGAAAAAAATGATCGTAATAATACGTAGAACATGTGGTATTCGGCTTCGTTAAGCCTTATTTTACACCCGATATGTGAAAAGCGTCTTTAAAATAGCGCAGTCTTCACGACATGATTTCATTTATTACGACGACCTCCGTAACCGTGAGGTGAGCACGCTGGACTTTAAATGGCGCCGCCATCTCTCGAGGTTCCGGGTTCGATCCCCGGTCGGGTCAATGTAGAAAACGCACTTTTCTATATTGGCTCGGGTCTGGGTGTTGTGGTACCGTCGTTGTTTCTGATTTCTATAACACAAGTGCTTTAGCTACTTACCTTAGGATCAGAGCAATGTATGTGATGTTGTCCAATATTTATTTATTTACTATTTTTATTATTAAATAATTCAATTTATTACTTGCAAATATCGATCAACAGCTAAATACAGATGGCGCCAGTGTGTTTGGTCTTGTCAACCAATGTCAACGTATGTCTTTTTTGTCCTTGTTAATTAAACAATATTTACTAATGACTTTACCTAGTACCCACATATGCATTTTTTCCACAAATATACAATTATTGTCTTTTTGATATTAAGTATTATTGTAATGTGTTCGACAAAAGTTTCACACACTTTAACAAAACTGAAACTACAACGAAGTGAATATTTGATCAGTGGTACAACGAAGTGGTGGTGGTACAACGAAGTGAATATTTGATCAGGGCTAAAAGCATTCTCTGCCAGTCAACCATTGACAAATATTACAGATGACAATATAATAAAAGGCCCATATAATAAATACCTTAAAGACTAACATACATACAATAATAATAATAATTAGAATTAATTAGGTATGCAGTTTTTCCCATAGCCCACCAATGCAGGGATGATCCACAGGTATTAAAGTGCAATGTTTCTTACAGCCCACCAAAGCAGGGGTGAGCCGCGAGTATTAATGTGCAGTGTTTCCCATAGCCCACCGATGCAAGGGGAAGTGAGCCACGTGTATTAATGTGCAGTGTTTCCCATAGTCCACCAATGCAGGTGTGAACCGCGAGTATTAATGTGCAGTGTTTCCCATAGCTCATCAATGCAGGGGTGTGCCGCAGGTATTAATGGACAGTGTTTCCCATTGCCCACCAATGCAGAAGTGAGCCACGGTTATTAATGTGCAGTGTTTCCCATAGCCCACCAATGCAGGTTCCCATAGCCCACCAATGCAGGTGTGAACCGCGAGTATTAATGTGCAGTGTTCCCCATAGCCCACCAATGCAGAAGTGAGCCACGGCTATTAATGTGCAGTGTTTCCCATAGCCCACCAATGCAGGTTCCCATAGCCCACCAATGCAGGTGTGAACCGCGAGTATTAATGTGCAGTGTTTCACATAGCCCACCAATGCAGAAGTGAGCCACGGCTATTAATGTGCAGTGTTTTCCATAGCCCACCAATGCAGGTTCCCATAGCCCACCAATGCAGTTGTGAACCGCGAGTATTAATTTGCAGTGTTTCACTTAGCCCACCAATGCAGGGGTGAGCAATGGGCATTAATGTGCAGTGTTACCCATAGCCCACCAATGCAGGGGTGAGCCGTAGGTATTAATGTGCAGTGTTTCACATAGCCCACCAATGCAGGGATGATCCACGGGTATTAAAGTGCAATCTTCCTTACAGCCCATCAAAGCAAGGGCGTGCCGCAGGTATTAAAGGACAGTGTTTCCCATGGCCCACCAATGCAGAAGTGAGCTACGGTTATTAATGTGCAGTGTTTCCCATAGCCCACCAATACAGGTGTAAACCACGAGTATTAATGTGCAGTGTATCCCATAGCCCACCAATGCAGGTGTGAACCGCGAGTATTAATATGCAGTGTTTCCCATAGCCCACCAATGCAGGTGTGAACCGCGAGTATTAATATGCAGTGTATCCCATAGCCCACCAATGCAGGTGTGAACCGCGAGTATTAATATGCAGTGTATCCCATAGCCCACCAATGCAGGTGTGAACCGCGAGTATTAATATGCAGTGTTTCCCATAGCCCACCAATGCAGGTGTGAACCGCGAGTATTAATATGCAGTGTTTCCCATAGCCCGCCAATACAGGTGTGAACCGCGAGTATTAATATGCAGTGTATCCCATAGCCCACCAATGCAGGGGTGACCAACGGGCATTAATGTGCAGTGTTCCCATAGCCCACCAACACAGGGCTGAGCTGCGGGTATTAAAAATAAATCAGTTGATTTATAGACTCAATCCACGGGCTATCGCAACGGCAATCGCACGGCAATCGCAACAAACGATAGCAGATAAAAATGATAACTTATACGATTCAATGTAATACTGGAAAAGTAGGTGAAACTCCTTATATCACGATATGAAAAAGTATGTTTGTTTGTGTAGATTGTGTTTCTGAGCGTATGGTATGGTTCATAAAATATTGTAACATGTAAAATCTAATGTGAATTGCCATTTGTATAAGACAACTAAGCTTCTAATAAGTATATACCATTATCCGTTCATTGTTTTAATGTCGTCATTTTATACCGTGTTTTGTTCAAATAAACGATTTATTTATCTATTTATTCTTAGGGTAGTATACAAGTATGGGTATTAGTAAACTTTCTGCTCAATTACAAGTTTTACTAAGGTGTCTACATCGAAATCGCAAAAAAATACTTTTACTATACTTAAATATTTATTGAATTCTGTTTTTAGTATTTGTTGTTAGCGCCAACAGAAATACATCATCTGTGAAAATTTCTCTTATAGAAAAGACTTGTTTTTTTGCCGTTTTCATATAATGATACGGAACTCTTCGTGCGTGAGTCCGACTCGCACTTGGCCGGTTATTTTTTAGATTTCAATGTTGGTCCCATAATAAAAGTTGTTGTATTTGAGCACCAAAATCAGCCCTTAAGAGGATGTGTGTTTATTAACAAAACACCTTTTATAAAAAGAGAAATCCTTACTATATTATAAACGCAAAAGTTTGCATAAATGTTACTCTTTCATGCAAAAACTATCGAACGGATTTAGATGAAATTTTGCACACATATAGAATATGATTTGGATTAACTTACAGAATGCTTTTTATCCCAGTAAAATGTTCCCGTGGGATATTTTTCTATATTTTAACAAACATCCTGTAGTCCACGCAAACGAAGTTGCGGGCACAGCTAGTCGTATTATAATGTCAAAATGAGTGAGTACACTAAGTAAAAAAATAAAAAATATGCAATTAATATTCTTTATAAATTCCGTCGAGCATATTTAGAGGCCCGCTGATATAAGTTATATAGCTTTAGGGGAACCCTCTTTAACATGTCATCAAAGATCTCTTGTTATTTATGTTTTAGTAAAAAACAAAATGTTTACTTACTTTTGAACGCGTGAGTATATTCACTAATAAATAACTACAACAAATCAAAATGAAATGTTGATTTTAAAGTAATATGACAACACAACACTTGAAATGTTGATTGAGTAAGTTAGTACTATGTTTTTTATATTTTCTGTTATGTCGGACTCTTTCCGCGGCTAGAAATACAATGATACGATATCAACACAACATATGGACATAGTATCATGGCTGCAGCACTTACATACTGATAAATTTATTACATACACTTTTTATACGTAATATTGACAGAGCGAGATGTAACGGACCTCATTACATTGTAATGCTGGGGCTTCACCTGCGTCTAATGTCGTTAATTAGTGCTCTATTTGACGTAGTTCACAGGTGTGGCCGGTCTTTGTGCGCTAATTTACTTCAATAACATTAGACGTTAGGCGATAGCTCGGACGTCGGTAACTTTTGACACATCAGAGGGATTAAGCGGGCGTCTAGTGCGTTGTTGTGGCTACACCTACTACACTAAACATGTTAAAACACGGTCACATTCAAGAAACTCTTTGAAAAATATATGTAAAAGTGCATAGTTATTAGGTTAGGATGGAGTAGACAAAATGAGAAAAGTATTGAGTTCTTGGAAGCATTTTATTTTTATTTTAAAGACACACTCACAGATCACACGCTAACTACGTCGCTAGACGCTAGAACCAAACGTCAAATAAGTGTGGCCGCGCACTTAGCGCGTACCTTAATGCTTTAATTTAGTTAACGCTAATCATGTCGTTTTTTGAACGTTAGGCGTCACGCAGGTGAAGCCCCAGCATTAAAGATAAACCTTTAAAATATAAAATACTATTGTATGTTATTCGCGACTTCGTTTTTGTGGTCTTTAGTTAATTCAATATATATCCCATAGGAACATTTGACCGGGATAAAAAGTATCCTGAATGTTAATTCAGATTATATTCTCTATGTGTGCAAAATTTCATCCAAATCTGTTTAGTAGTTTTTGCGAGATATGGTAACAAACTGCCATACATCCATACTAACAAACTTTCGCATTTATTATATCAGGAAGTAACATTTCTCTCTCCAGCGAGGAAGTAGTATGAACACTTTTAATAGATTTCAAATTCAGATTGGGTTTCGAACTTGCGACCTCCGGCTCTATGACTAGACTCCAACAACTAAGCGATCACTACTCCAAATTATAGCATCAAGGTAAATATATTCATAATTAGTTATATTTTACTTTACGTGTTTATTTTTTTAAGAAGGCAATTTAACTCTTAAACTGGATGATATTATTATGCAAAGTTTAACGTACCTATCAATCAATCAATCACTCCATTTATTCATTAACAATAATAAAAAAATACAATATTTATTACTAAAATCTTTTCTCCTTGTGCTTTCTCGGATAAGATTTTTCGCGGGAGTCTCATATTTTGTCCAAGTTTCAATCGTTTCTTTATTCGTTATCTATCCAAACTAGCTTAACCACCCCTGAACTACAGGCACTTCTTTTATTTAGGCATACACGGAGGATTACTTACTTTTATCTAATTGCTAGCTCTTTTACATCTGATTACGGTTTAGTCACTGGCCTTACAACACCCCTCCACCGCGCCGCACTGGGCCCGCGTGGTGGAGTATGGCCCAAACCACCTCATAATGATATTATAATACTTGAAAAAAAATCGACCTCCTCAGGTGAGACCTGGAGGCCTAGCACGAAAATGTATCTTTCGTTCGGTCGTATTAAAATGGCCAGTCTCATGTGTCAATCCTTTGATAAAATATGACCAACTCAATCTAGCCGTGAAAAAAACCCGACCTTTTTTAATTGCTCATAAATTGTCAAACCTTTGATGCTGGTGAATGGATATTTTAATTTGATCGGATGATACGACCGACGATGCGCCTCGTATTAGTCCTCCAGAACCCACGACCATTACATACCGGGTGAGTGCTTTTCCAACTAAGCTACCGAGACGCTAGCTGACCTTACAAAATTTTTCAAGTGTTTCTCGCTGTCTAAGCCAGCGGTTTTCTGATCAATGTTGCCGCAACTGCGATGGTCGTAGGCTCAGGTCGTGAGGCGGTTGATTTTTTTCAAGAGTTATTTTATTTTGAATTATAACATGTTATTGCTAAAAACACCACATAGTTGAGGTTGTACGTATAATATTATTTTCTCTATGGTTGAGGTGAGTGAATTTCTGGTTATTGTTTGGAAATACTATAATTAGCATTCCTATAAGTTAGCGTTACTGTAATTTATTGAATATGTATTATGACTTCCAGGCTGCGAGTTATGACAAAACAAAAACATAATGTGTGTGTTTTATGATGTACAAGATAATTATACATATTGATTAGTGTCTTAGTTCTGCCTATATACTGCGCTAGCGCATTGTGAATCTTAATGTCTGGAAAACACTTCCAATAAAGAAAAAACCGGCCAAGTGCGAGTCGGACTCGCGCACCATTATCTACAAAAACGACCAAAAACACGTTTGTTGTATCGGAGCCCCCTTAAATATTTATTTTATTCTGGTTTTGGTTTATTATTTGTTGTTATATCAGCAACAGATACATCATCTGTGAAAATTTCATTGTCTAACTATCACGGTTCATGGGATACAGCCTGGTGACAGACGGACGGACAGATAGACAAACGGACAGCGGAGTCTTAGTAATAGGGTCTCGTTTTACCCTTTGGGTACGGAACCCTAAAAATGAGTGATTGTATGTTTGTACTCCATGAATTATCTAAACTATTGATCGGATTGCGATGACACTTGATGAGTTGTTGTGCACATGCCGGGGAATATTATAAATAAAACCGAAGACCACACGAACAAAGTCGCAAACAAAAGCTAGTTAAATGCACTGAGGTATAATGTACTAGCGTAAAATGTATAAAAATAATGCATTTGTTTAGTTTCGCAAAAACTCGTGTTGATTTAATTTTTATTGCGTTTTGCCTGCCAGTAGTGGGTTAGTTATACAGAGTGTACAAGAGAATGGGACATTCCTTAAAACCACGTGATCAGCTGGTCATATACAACAACTTTTACTATGACAGCAACATCGAATTCGATAAAAAAAAATCAGCTTCTCCATACAAACTTACTTGCATACTTCAATGATAATGTATAGAGCATCTGAAAATAAAATCTCGATTTCGATGTTGCTCCCAAAGGAAAAGTTGTTGTATATGACCAGCTTAACACGTGATTTTATGGAGTGTCCCATTCTTTTGAACACCCTGTAAAGGAAAGGTTCCAAGAAATTTGGGGAAAATTTCAGTCTGTTTCCGAACTAATATCGTTTGACAGCTGATAGACAAGGAACAATATGACGCTGTCAGGGTATTTCTTATCGTGGAAACAAAGTCCGATAGTCCTCGGTGCGTGATTACGACTCGCACTTGGCCGATAAAACCAATTTTAATTCACATAATAGGCTTAAACTAAGCTTACATTTCACTTTTCTATATTGTCTCTGGTCTGGGTGTTGTGGTACCGTTGTTTCTGATTTCTATAACACAAGTGCCTCAGCTACTTACTTACCTTAGAATCAGAACAATGTATGTGATGTTGTCTTTTTTTAACATTTTTAGCGTCCCAATGTATTTATTTAATACTTTTTATATTGTAAAAAGATGTGGCAACTTTAGCATTAAATATTTTACTGAGATTTACGAGTCTGTAGTATTAGTATGAAGTGTTAGCGAGACTATTGTCTTTAATTAAAATATAAACGTTCATCAATGAGTGACAACTATAATGAATGATAGATGTTAAATTGTGCAACTTTAGAAATATATGACTCTCGGCTATATTGCGGGACTTCAACGAAATAATTTAATTTATTTAATAGATATATTGCGTTTTATAATGCTACATGTGTTATTTTAATGGCAACACGATGGTGTTAAAAAATAATGGTAAATGGTAATGGGTATATTGTTTACTGGTTTTTTTTTCACAATCACACCAGCAACGATCGTCCTATATCAATCCGAAACTAGCCTATGTTAACATAATATGCATTTAAATAGCATTGCGAAGTCAGAAATATGATATCGATATTGGCGTTGGTGATAATTCTCAAACAAAAACTCTCAGCGCAGGACTCCGCTCTATAAACCACACACAAGTCGGATACCATAATAGCTTACTTGATATATACTTGTAAAAAAGAAAATAAAAAGAAAAATGCGTGCCACATGCCACAAGATATACAGGGTTACATTGCAAGATAGTGCCAATTTTTCAGGGACCACTCAGAATCAGTAACTAAATCGATCTAAGTAAAAAACAAACTATATTTTTTTTGTAAATTTTTGTTTTTAGCAATTCCATGCAAGGTTTAATTGAAGATAAATAACACTTTTTATTATTTTTTTATTTTTTTTATTTTAAATATTATTATCCGATGTTAAAAGATGGCATGCGTAAATATTATTGTCTCAAATATAAAAAAATACGCACGCATTATCTCTGTGCCACCTAGAACTACAAAGTTCAATGCATAAGCAGTCACAATGGCGCGCGAAACCTTTTCGATGTATATAAGGTACATTTCTAACAGCAGGAGCGCCCGCGCAAACCGGAGGTTCAAATTGCCAACACGGACCATAAGCAATGCACTTCTATTTTAATATAAATATCTTTAAAAATTTGGCACTACCTTGCAATGTAACTCTGTATAAAAGTACCTCTAAGTCTAGAGCATTAATTATTTACAAAAGGAAAAGCGATCATTATGCAAAGTTAGGAAGTCTAGCCGCCTAGTATGAAAATGCTCTAAGTAAAATAATAGTTTACACAATCACGCCAATTATTTAGCCACAAACTAAGCAAAGCTTGTACTATGGCGACTAGATAACGAATAAGCAAACTTAAAAAATACTGAAAATTCAGTTGGCCAACCACTGGTATGAAAAAAATGCTTGATAATCGATTAACGATCGTCTAGCTAGTAATGGTTCTCGCTCCGAAGAAAATAGCCTAGCGGTTACGGGTTCGAATCCCGCAAGGGGCAAATGTTAAAAGTAATATCTGTTTTAAATGTATTATATGTGTGAAGTAAACTGCACAATTTTAAAAGCAGTAAAGTCAACTACGCCGCCCCAATTCGTAATTTGCAAATTATAAAAAAAAAGAAGTTGATTTTTCAAAATGCCTAATTATTTCGATCAGCTAAGAAAAATCTATAACCGTACGTACATTTTTCCAAACAAACTCACAAATGCTTCTAAGCAACGATTTTAAGTCTAATTTAAATTTATTAAGTGAAATGTAATTCACAGAATTCGCACTTAGTAACTTAAGCGTAGCTTAACTATGTAACATAATAAAACATGACACATCACATCACCAGCCTATATCAGTCCACTGCTGGACACAGGCCTCTCCAAAAGGAGGATTTTGGCAAAATCGCCACGCTTGGCAGGCGGGTTGGCGATCGCAGTTTGGCCAATGGTGGAGAGTAGACGCTGCTGCCCGTCTTCTTATGGCGGTTCTCCTGTAGCGCCTGTTACGACACCCAAAGGAAGAGAAGGGGTGGTCCAATTCTTTTAACGTGCCAGCACCACACGGCACACGAATATAATTAAATGTAATTAGTATAAAATTAAAAAGCTCACCTAACCATGCGATGCGTCCGCACTGTGTCCCAATTCCGCACTAATTGTGCCCTGGACCTATCTATACTGTTAGTTATTCATTATTTGCACTAACGATAATATCGAACACATTTTTCAATTGGTTCCGTACAAATTTTAAGAAAAAAATAAAATTTAAATTTATGTTTAAGGTGTGGGAAAAAATTCTTCAAATCAAAAGGTCTATGGATAAAAATGAATAAATACCTACCAAAATACTGCGGTACCCCTTACAACACCATTACGTGCCGGTGGTCCAGAGGCTAAAAAGTCGCCAGAAACATAACTTATCAAGAAAGTTTCTCCTCTGGACGGGGATGCTAAAGACGCCCGCTTAAAGCTATGGAAGGAGAAAATATCCCATAGACCCTAATATAGAGCTATCAGAGCGACTCTCCCCTGGATATGATCTACCTTGGGCAACCTGGGAGTCCTTAAATAGGTTACGGACCCAAGTAGGTCGAAGCATGGAGTGTGCATGTTACACTGCACAGGTGGGGTTACAGCTTGAAGGGTGTATGTCTAACGTCTATGTAGTATTTCCCCCCAGACAATGGCACATCTTCTAACATGCCCTGCGTGTCCCTACACCTGCAAACGCGAGGATCTTTACAAGGCAACCGATAGCGCTATATCGGTGGCTGAATCTTAGTCCTCACACATATAAAAGCCTGAGTCGACAGTACACGCAAAGAAGAAGTATACAACAATAAATATTATTCACCAGAGAAGTTCAGATATTATTAGCGGCACGGATATTGAGCGCTGGGCGAAAGATGCGCAGAAGACCATTACGATTACGCGATTGGCTAGTCGCGCGATGCGCCTGCACCGCCGGCCGGGATTGGTTGTTAGCTCCGCGCATACGCGTCACTGATACGATGATCGTCTCGAAAGATGAGCAAAGCGATCTCCTCTTTACCTTTGCCACACGATGATTTTTTGTCAGGTCAGTGGCGTCTCCAAGCTCACCCAGGCTCTATGTATGTGGTCAATGATTGATACATTTATTAGTTAAATAGTTGTCAAATTTGTAAGAGTAACCATCGATTTTTTTCTCTATTAATGTACTGGATGCTTAGCACGAAAATGTATCTTTCGTTCGAGAGAACATCGGAATAACATTGATAAATTAAAATAACCAGTCTCATGTGTCAATCCTTTGATAAAATATGACCAACTCAATCTAGCCGTGTAAAAAAAACCCGACCGTTTTTAGTTGTTCATAAATTGTTAAACATTTGATACAAGTGAATGGCTATTTAATTTGATCAGATAATACGACCGAACGAACGATACGCTTTCGTATGATTTTAGTAAGTTGGAGTTGTTAGACTCGTATAATCTTTAATTATCCCAAAAGCAAAAACTGTCACAGGTCCTTTAAAAAAATTAACCTCTAAAAAACTATAATGTTTATAATATTATTTTCAAATCGATTTCAATACTTAGTTTTCTTACTCGATAAAAAATAAAAGTTTTACTGCCATATAATATTTATTACCGAACCCTAATGAATAACATTTTATCAAGTGAAGTAATATTGTATGTTAACGTCGAGGACTCTTCAAAGCGATGATTGACAAGTTTCCAATGAATCAAGGTGAGCCATGTGGAAAAAATGTAGTGCAATGTGCAGGCAATAATTGGTGACGAACTAAGTAAAACGAGGACCACGAAGTCTGTATATGTAAAGTGATCTTATTTGTTATTTTTTAAATATTTTGTTGTCATCCCGGAACCAATTTCCGTCGAGGGCACTACGCTCGCGGTTGTCCAAGAGTACGTCTACCTTGGACAAATACTACAGCTCGGTAGAGACAACTTCGAGCGGGAAATCGCCAGAAGAGTGCAGCTTGGCTGGGCAGCATTTGGGAAATTGCGTCATAGCTTCACGTCGACACTGCCGCAGTGCCTGAAAAGCCGGGTGTTTAACCGATGCGTCCTACCAGTTTTAACCTACGGAGCCGAAACGTGGAACATGACAGTCAAGTTGGCCCACCGACTACACGTCACTCAGCGTGCTATGGAAAGGTCTATGTTGGGGATCTCATTAAGGGATAAGATCCGGAACGAGGTCATACGACATAAGGCTAAGGTGACTGATATTGTCCAAAAATGTAGCAAGCTGAAGTGGCAGTGGGCTGGCCATGTCTGTCGCAGAACCGACGAGAGGTAGAGCAGGAAGGTTCTCAAATGGAAACCACGCTTAGGCAAACGTAGTGTAGGACGCCCCCCGGCTAGATGGACCGAAGACCTGAAGAAGGCAGCTGGCAGCGACTGGATGCAAAGGGCGGGAGATCGTGCGCTGTGGCGCTCCTTGGGGGAGGCCTATGTCCAGCAGTGGAATGCAACAGGCTGATATGATGATGATGATGAAATATTTTGTTATGAAAGTATAAATCCATTATAGGAACTTATTTAAATAAAAAATTTTTTTAAACAGTATATAACATATTTTTTTGAAATTTTAGATTTGATGACGTACTTTCTAAGCCTTACTATATATATGCTCTACATTTCTGGAGCGTATAGTTCAAAAATGGTGGGAATATGGAAAAAGTGTATAGGATAAAAATATTTTTAAGCTTTCATTTTATCTTAGAACATTAATCGCCAACGAACCATTTTTGAGATGTTGGCGAAAAACCAAAAATTGAGACCTTTGTCACCCCACCCCCTCTCTCTGGCTCAACTCCTAGACGTCAGGACCTTTAGTATGTTTTTTCCCTAAGCACTCTGAATAAGTTTCTGAAGAAAATTCCCGCTCACGCATTCTGCGACTACTTTATTGATTGGACTAATACTTACGCCGTCATCTCAGAGGTTCCGGGTTCGATCCCCGGTCGGGTCAATGTAGAAAACGATTTTTTCTATATTGGCTCGGGTCTGGGTGTTGTGGTACCGTCGTTGTTTCTGATTTCTATAACACAAGTGCTTTAGCTATTTACCTTAGGATCAGAGCAATGTATGTGATGTTGTCTCGTTGATGATTTATTTATTTATTTATTACATAAAAAGTTAGTCATTTATGCTTTGTAATCCCGAAGAAGGGAGAAATAAAATTCTTTAAAGTAATGAGGGATCAGACAATGTGTTTTTTATGCAAGAGCTTCTCTCAGCTCACCCAGACAAAGTTAGAACCAAAAATGTTTTGTGAATTGACACAACAGGGAATCGAAGCCTGGATCATCGCTCTAGGCGAACTTCTGCAACTACTGCGACAATCGGATCGTTATGTTTGTAAATAAGTGTGAATTACTTTCGTACTAATAAATAGAGAGCGGATTTGATGTAGCGATCTCAATATTAATATGGATATGACCAGTGCAATTTGTTAAATACATGTCATGTTGTTTATATAAGGTCTTACAGTCTATTATTATTTCATATACATACGACGACCTCTGTAGCCTAGATGCGAGCACGCCGGACTTTTAATGGCGCCGCCATCTTTGAGATTCCGGGTCGGGTCAATGTAGAAAACGAACTTTTCTATATTATTGGCTCGGGTCTGGGTGTTGTGGTACCGTCGTTGTTTCTGATTTCTATAACACAAGTGCTTTAGCTACTTACCTTAGGATCAGAGCAATGTATGTGATGTTGTCCAATATGTATTTATTTATTTATATATACACTAAATAATTAGATTATATGAATGTTATTTTTGCAACAAACATATCCATTATATTAACTAGTCTTATCCATATTAATCTCGAGATCGCTACTTCAAATCCGCTCTCTACTAATAAATATTTTAACAGTTGTATTTCATTGTGTATCATTAGTAAATCATTTGAAGTAGTTAGGTACATTTATTAATCACGCCTAGGTACGTGATTTCTTTACAACTAGCACTCGAGATATTTTATGAGTAGGTAGTAGTAGGTAGTACTTCCCCTCCCTATTTTACTCAAATAGATAACTACTTATCAAGTTATCATTAATAATAAATAAATCTTATAAATTTATCTATATTTTATCAAAGTTAATAATAACTAATATGTTAAAACCTCTTTTGCGGTTTTTCGTCTTTTTTTTTTAATAAACGTCAGTGCCAACGAGCAATTTTCCTTTTATTTTTATTTCAACTGTCAGGTTTACAAAATTTACGCACGAAAATGCAAGTGCAATTTGAAAATATAAAATTATTTAAAGTCTACCGCCTGCAAACCTTTTAGGATGGCGTGCCACACAAAAATAAACCCTAACAAAATCAAGCTTGATGAAGAACTAGCCATTAAAGGTATATTGAACACCTATAACCCAATCCTACACAATAGATTATCTCAGTTAATATGCTTTTTAATTTCTGGTCGACGGCAATTCTGACTTTTGATGACCAGTATTCTGCCACAAGAACCACTATCAGCGGCGTGTAAAGCTCGGACTTCATGCAGCCAAAATTCTCCAGAAACCGGTATAAAGACGGCCTTCTGTAGGTAGACTGGATAGAGTGTAGTCAACACATGTTTGCTTGAGCGACGGATTGGATCCAGGCGTGTCCGGAACCGTTTCCGGGTTCATACTTATTTTGATATTAAGTTTTTTATCATGAAGGTACAGTGTTGTAGAGAATTTTAGGAATGCTTTTAAATTATTTGTTTTAACATGTTAACTTTTAATCAAATCTCAAAGAGACATTCTGAGTACTTATATTTTTATTCTTGCTACCTAATAGATTCTTGTTTTAAGTTCAAAATTATCTAAGACTAGCAGCCCGTCCCGGCTTCGCATGGGGTAGACAATTATCGCTAATAGTTTCGGCAGCGCATTCGGCGAAAGACATTTTAAGACTCATTTTTCTACACCTTCGGTTACATTGTTCAAATTTTACCAAGGATCCCTAATTTTTTTCAAAATGAAATGTAGCCTGTGTCAAATTGGAAGAATGTAGCATTCTATTGGTGAAAGAATTTTTTAAATCAGCCCAGTACTTTTTGCCTATTTTCCTTATGGCCTATTCATTACAAACATACAAACATACAAAAATAGGTACAAATCTTTCCTCTTTATAATATTAGTATAGATTTATAATATTAGTATAGATGACAGGTTGACTGCTAAACGCGCAACTGTTATTAAACCTTCAACTGTCATTAAACCTTCGTTTTTCCAGGTTTAGGCAAAGGCCCATTATATTTCCAAAAAATAAATAATAGCTTGTACTTTGACAGGTGCACACTTACTCGGTCCAAGTTTGGAGTCCAAATTCGACGAGCTCCGTTACGATATAGTCCTCAAGATAGAAAAAGAGCTGATTGATTCTCAAAACGCTCGCGATTATATTTCACAGAAATATGACGAGCTGTGCAACAAGATTCAGTATTTGACAGAATTAGACGCTACAGTGACAGGTTTCAGGTAGGTACAAATATGGCGGATATTTTTAGTGACCATGAGGCTCAGTCTATACCCAGCCGGAAACCGGAAGGGGTTAACGCGGATTCAAATCAAATCAAATCAAATCAAATCAAATTTATTTGCTTAAAAACATGGTATTAAAAGGTATTATAATTTCTAAGGCACACATGTCTTGCTAAAATTTACTTAGCATGCAAATCTAAGTATTAAAACAATAATTATTATGATGCAATTACAGTAATAAACAATAAGTAATGTCACAAAATATTATTAGTACGTAGTCAAAAAAAAATAATAATAATAATAATGTCAATAGTATAATAATAATCAAATTAAAATAAAAAGTTACTGTCCATAAAATCTTTTATGTCATATATTTTATGTTCCATAAGCCACCTAAATAGTTTTGACTTGAAAACGTGGATATTTTGGTTTTTTATATCATTTGGTATTTTGTTAAATATTCGTACACACATTATTATGCAACTTTTGCTATATTTAGCTGTCTTTGGTATAATATTCAATACAAGTCTACCAGGGTCTCTTTTTAGCCTAGTATTTACGTCGCCTGCTTTTAAGAATAAATCGAAATGTCTTTTCACAAAGCAGCCGATTTCATATATGTATAGTGCCGGTAGCGGAAGTAAGCCCAAGCTCACGAAAGCTTCTCTACAGGACTCGCCAGGTGGGATACCGCATATAGCTCTAATGCATTTCTTTTGAGCTATAAATGCCCTATGCCTATCCGTACTATTACCCCACAATATTACACCGTAGCGTAAGATGGACGCTACATACGCGTGATAAGTGGTGAGGACTGTTGGCGAATTAGTTATCTTTCGCATTTTATTCAGAGCATAGACAAAGCTATTAATGCGATTACATAAGGCGATGATGTGTATTTTCCAATTTAAATCCTAATCTATAACTACTCCCAGGAATTTAGTATGCGTTATTTCTTTTATTTTATCAATGTTAAGTCTTAAATTGTATTTGTTATGTTTTGAGTGATTAAATTGAATAAAATTTGATTTATTTAGATTTAATTTTAAATTATTTGTTTCTAGCCATTTAATGATGTTGTCAATTGTTTTATTAATGTCACTTTCGTGGTCATTTATAGATTTTTTATTAGATGTCAGAATAATTGAAATGTCGTCTGCAAACAGAATACATTTATGGTTAGTCACTGCTATTATATCATTTATGTATAAAATGAACAAAAGTGGACCCAGTACACTTCCCTGGGGAATGCCACATTCAATTGTTCTTATGCTAGACGCGCAAGGTACTAGTTCACCTTCTATTAATTTATTTACCACCACCCGTTGCCCTCGACCAGTCAAGTATGATGATAGCCACTGTAGTGTAGGTCCTCTTATTCCGATCGAGTCAAGCTTTTTTAGTAAAAGCTCGTGGTCTACAAAATCAAAAGCCCTTGATAGGTCAAAGAATAATCCAGTAGTAAGAAAACCGTCATTTTATCCATTTAAGATTGTATTTATTAAAGTAAAGATTGCCAGGGTCGTTGATTTTCCTTTTTGGAATCCGAACTGTTCTTTATTAATAATGTTGAATGTATTGCAGTAGCTCGTTATTCTTTGATGCATACATTTTTCGAACACCTTAGACAAAACGGGAATTATGGCAATCGGTCGATAATTACTAACGTTATCCTTCACACCTTTTTTATGTAACGGTTTTATAATGGATTGTTTTAGTGATTCCGGGAAAGTTCCCGATGCAAATGAGAGGTTTATGAGGTATGTCAATACAGGTGTCAGCTCCTTGACGCATTCTTTGAGTATTCTTGTGCAGATTCCATCAAAGCCCTCAGACCTAGTATTGTTTAGACCCATTACTTCTTTTTTAACTTCTTCATTCGACATTGGATAAAGAAACATGGTGTTTGGTATTAATTTCTTATTTTGTGTTGTTTCTCGTATGTTATTTTGCGTTACATTATGTAATTCTATAAAATAATTATTAAAAGCCGAAGCTATGTCAGAGGGATTGGTCAAAATTTCGTTATTTATATTAAGTCCAGATATGTTGTCATTGTATTTTGTGCTACCAGTTTCATTTTTAATTATCGTCCAAGTTGCTTTACATTTATTTTTGCTATTAATTATGTATTTTATATTGGTATTCTTTTTTGAGTTTTCTATGCATTTTCTTAATATTTTCGAATATTTTATGTATTTGTTTTTATTTATCATGGTTTTGTTTTTATAGTATGTAAATCGTAGAGACCGTTTTGTTATTCAACTAGTTTTCAGGCCTTTGCTGATCCAATTCTGTGTATTTTTATTTAGATTATTAATTTTGATTTTTTTATTTGGGAAGCACAAATTGTAAAAGAGACATAATAGTTCATGAAACTCTTTGAATGCCGCATTTAAATCACTATTTGAGTATATTTCGCTCCAAGTTAAACTATTGAGACATTCTTTGAATTTACTAATGTTTTCGGGGCAATAATCTTTCCTAGATATGATGCATGTCTTTGGTTAACATTCATTGGCATTAACAGCAAAACTTAACAATTGTGCTGTGTCGTGGTCAGATAGATGTAGAGGCAGGACCATAGCAGTAGCGTCAATCCATCGCTTAAGCAATAAGGTCGTTTTTTGAACGAATTCTTACGGATGCTTACGGATTCCAGCAGCGTATAGACCGAGCCTAAATGACATAATAACTTTGAATTTGAATTATGATTTTCGCAATTACCTACATGATTGACTGACGACCTCAGTGGCCGGATGAAAAAAGCGGGAGATCATGCTTTTTGGCGCTCTTTCCCTGCAATAAGCTAACATGCACGACTAGTCGAGGTGAACAGTTCACCTCGATGTAAAGTTACTTTATATGATTGGTAGGTAGTGTTAGTTAGCTATCCATGGACCGCTGAGGCCCTGAGCGCGAATGTTCATTATATGGATCCCTATGGGTCCATGGACCATAGGTTTAGAAACCCTGGTTTAGAGTTACGGAATATGGAGAGCAGTCGTAGTGCCATTCCTGATGGTCTTGCCATAAAATAAAGAAGATATAAACTGAATATAAGGTTAGGTCAATGTAGAAAAATGAACGAATCTATAAATTGTCTCGGGTCTGAGTGTTGTGGTACCGACGTGTTTCTGATTTCTCTATCACAAGTGTCTAAACTTAGGATCACAGACAATGTATGTGATGTATTTCTATTATATTTATTAATTTAGACTTATTTGGCAGGAGTGACGTGAAGGCCATAGAGAAGCAGATATCGGAGTTGTCAGCCAGAGTCGACGACATCGAGAAGAGGACTATCTGCAAGGAGTGCCCGTCGCTCACCTCTTCCATGTTTTGATGTGTTGTCAATAAACATTTTGTTCTATTTTATATTTTATGTGCTTTATTCCTTGTCATTTGACAAGTAAAATGTTTGTAGGTGTAAAAAGCATCAATACGCGGCATCGATGTTGAGGCCTTTGGCAAAGAGTGGGGATCGCTTTGCGCATCTTACGAGACGATCATCGTATCAAAGACGCTTGTGTGAGCTAACAACCAATCACGGTGCAGGGGCGGCGTGTGACTAGCCAATCACGTAATCGTAATGGTCTTTTGCGCAACTTATTCGCCCAGCACTCAATTTCCGTGCTGCTAGTTGTACCTAAGCTTACGTAAAAAGACGTAATACTAATTAGCTAAAATTATGAAGCAGATATTTGGAAACTAGATAGCTTTTGATGACATTTGTAAAAGAACTGCAAAGTCTCGTTTTACTTACTTTTTTAATCGATTTGACAAAAGCATACTAGGTAAGTAATAAGTACCTATGCTCGATTGATACGTTGAAAAACTCCTACTATTCCCCCTGCAGTTATACTTTTATTTGATAAACCAATAAGTTATATTCCGGGACCCTGGGCTGGGATATCTCTTGCGAATCTCTAGTCCCCTTTTTGGAAATTTGAGAAATCTGAGAATTTAGTATTTTGAGAGTCGGATTGCGTTTTGAGAATTTAGCACACTGACTAATAATTGTTATTACGTATCTTGCAAAGACAATATGATAGCGAAAATTTAGCAATAATCTCAAATTGACAGCCAAAAAACAAAAACAGAAATCTACCGTTAGGCTGCCTCTACCGAGCAAAAGATTTTGACAAAGCAAATGAGGGTGACGTTTTATAATATTTATTCAGACGGGCGCTCCAGTACCCATTGACTTGTAGTACTCGTATATTACCATTATGTAACTCATCATCATTCATCATTCATCATTTCAGCCACAGGACGTCCACTGCTGAACATATATAGGCCTCCCCCAGTAACTTCCAGATCTGCCGGTTGGAATTAACAATAACATTATGTAACTCAATACTATTTTACTCATTTAATCATTACTACTTATTATTACTATTTTGACGACCTCCGTAGCCGAGAGGCGAGCACGCAGGAATTTTAAATGGCGCCGCCATCTCTGAGGTTCCGGGTTCGATCCCCCGGTCGGGTCAAATGTAGAAAACGAACTTTTCTATATTGGCTTGGGTCTGGGTGTTGTGGTACCGTCGTTGTTTCTGATTTCTATAACACAAGTGCTTTATGTGATGTTGTCCAATATTTATTTATTTATTATATTTATTACTATTTAATTCAATGACTAACCCATACTGAAACGCTTCAGTAATCAGGAATGGAAGACCAGTGATCTCACTATGTGATCTTTATTTAGCATCCTGTGAATAATTGCTCTGTAATATTTACTAGGTCATTTTAACTAACATTTTTTGGAGTTTTTTTTTAAATAAATTATATCAATTTCAGCACTAAAATCCAGAAGAAATCTTCCTGTTAAATATAAATCGGTCTAGGGGATATGTGTGTGGTATCATTGTGATTAATATTGTGTGTGTATGGACTAAGGGCCCATGATATTTAGCAGTTGTACCGACTGGAAGTTGTAGTTAAAGTAACAAGCATTTTTAACCGACTTCAAAAAAAAGGAGGAGGTTCTCAATTCGTCTGAATGTTGTTGTTTTTTTTTTTTTTTATGTATGTATGTTACGCGATTACGCCGTCAATTATGGACCGATTTCAAAATTTATTTTTTAGTTTGAAAGGGTATACTCCCGAGGTGGTCCCATTTCCACCAAGTCAGATTCTGATGATGGGATCCCTGGGAAATCGAGGGTAACCCTCAATTTTTATAGGCACCCATAATGTTTTGCATATATTTTCTGACTTGATGCTGATTTTTGGGTCTGGTAATCATCATGTCATGTTGCTGACCTGATGATGGAAGCCACAGAACTCCTTAACGGATAGGAGTTAGAAGATAATACTGCAATTTGTCGACAGAACGTATTTCGCAGTGTGTTGAGCAGACGTGGAGCTTATGAGGTACCAGACCGCCAATTTTTATTTACTGGGGGCGTACCCGCACACCCAGTAACGAAAAAAAAATTGAAAGTTCCTTTCTTAATTTAACCTGTTATTTAACGCGAGACCTTATCCTATGGTTACGACACCAAAATAGCCGCCGTTCTGGTTGGAGTGTAGGTAAACCCTTTTCTTAAGACTTAAAAATTTTCGTCGAAAAATTGACCCTATATAACACCTTATTTTTATCATACCATTGAATGGGGGGTCCATAGAGTATCAATATTAGTTAAGGTTACTTTGCTGTAAAGTAATTTTTGGCGAAGTTAGGAGGGAAAAAATATAGGACTTAACACTTAAAATTATAAAATAAAAAAAGTTTAAAAAAAACTAAAAACCGACTTCAAAATGAAACTAAAAAGCGAAAAATAATATTGACTAAAACATACCTAATCAGTTCTTTTTGGAGTCGGTGCGAATGAACACATTTTAACTCTCGATGGCTGGCACCGACTCCAAAAAGAACTGATTAGGTATGTTTTAGTCAATATTATTTTTCGCTTTTTAGTTTCATTTTGAAGTCGGTTTTTAGTTTTTTTTAAACTTTTTTTTGTAAAACGAATACTAGACTTTGTAAATAGTTTAATAAAAAAAACTATGCTACAAATGTATATATTTGTCGCAGAACCGATAACCGCTGGGGTAAACGAGTTCTTGAGTGGAGACCGCGTGTCGGCAAGCGTAGTTTGGGACGCCCTCAGACTAGATGGAGTGAAGATCTTCGCAAGGTTGCTGGCAGGAGCTGGATGAGAGTAGCCGTGGATCGCGCAGAGTGGCGTGCAATTGGAGAGGCCTATGTCCAGCAGAGGACTAGTGTGGGCTCATGATGATGATGATGATGAAAAAGTTGTGGTCCCTCAATCCTCACACTACACTCTACACTACAGCACAAAAAGTAACTAAGGTATTCATTGCAGATATTTGGTTATAAATATTATGACTCGCAAGACATAATTAAATAATTGTTATTTAAATAACATAAGTAATATCTTTGTTAGGTATACATAATTAATTGTCCAAGCTCATTAACTATATCGAGTGCTACTCGTTCTGCTGATATGAGATAACCACTGGCAGGTTTTACTACGCCATTATTGTAGCACTTGTAAATTATTCATTTAAAGTATCTATAAAAAATGTAAGAAGGTACCTCATTGCAGTTATTGCATACTGAGGATAAGCTTTTATATAAGTGGTGTGGTGGTACAGGGTTACATTGCCAAGGGGTGCCAAACTTTCAGGGACCACACAGAATCAGTAACTATATCGATCTACGATATAAACGATCTAAAAGACAAACTTACTTTTTATTTTTTTTTATTACTATCCGCTGTTAAAATATGGTACGCGTGGATAATCTTGTTTCATTCATAAAAAATATATGCATGCACTATCTTTGCGCAACCTAGAACTGCAAAGTTCAATGCAATAATAGTCACAATGGCGCGTGAAAGCAAGCCTAAGCCTTTTCGATGTAAGGTACATTTTTAACAGCAGCAGCGCCCGCGCATACCAGAGGTTCAAATTGACAACAAATACCATAAGCAGTGCACCTCTAGATCTTTTTTTTTAAATTTAGCACCCCTTTGCTATGTAACCCTGTATGTCGTAGCCCGATCATAGAATTAATCACTTCATGATTTGGCTAACCATTTCATAAAATGATCGGCACTGTACCCGCTAGCCACATCATGATGTGATTAGGCCAGATCAATGAATCAGTCAGCGTTTGACGATCTGACCGACTACTTTATGAAATGGCCAAACGTTGGTGGTCATATCGTAAAATATTTATATTATCTACCGGTAGAGGCGCTCATGTCGCTGTGTTATTGTGGTACATAATGGCGGCGGACAATTTATTGTTCTTATTGTGTAAATTAAAGATTAAAGTGCAGTGAATTATCGTTAAGACTTTATGCTAAGGGATTTTTTAAAAATCACGAAAAACCGGTGAAACGTCAAAAAATTATGCAGTTCGACACGTAATTTGGAAGGTTAGTAAGGTTATTTAATTTTTTTTATTCCTTTCAAAATCACAAATATTTATAATGTTTTATTTATCTATTGCATAGAATTTATATTTAACAAATTCCAGTCATATCATCAAAGTAAATGTTTAAACGATAATAAGGCGACTTTTAGTTGGCCATTTTATGAAATACGTCAATTTTATAAAATGGCCGACCACATCATGAAGTGATTAAGTTTAAGATCGGGCTACGTTACGACATATATATTGCCTGAATTCAGGAACTACATTACAGGAAATACATGAGGAATAACTTTTTTAACGACTTTTTAATAATTTGTATGCATGGATCTATAGTAAGACACATGGCTAATCAGTCTTGCAGCTCATACAACATAACAAGGATTAACGTTATGTCAATTCCTCACTTATAGACCGTGACAGTTAAAGCTTGGCAAATGCATAGACTTAGATTAGAATACGCTATCAATCGGCAAATGCATCACCCACAGAACAAGTAAGACTCGCGTTCTGTGGCATCACCACGATTCCATGACTTTTTCATTATAACTTCCAGTAAATATATTTAAATATTGGATAACATTTCGCGTCCAGCTGTGGACTGAAATGATGCCTAATGATGATGATGAACGGTATTTATTTATTTATTTAATAGGGCACACCAACAACATAATATATTACACACTTAGTTCACAACACATGCTTAGAGACATTTCTGATATATATGTCACTTACAGGTGACCACAACATTCTTATTACAACAAGGCTTCGGTCTTATAATTACAAATAAATATAACAATTACAATTCAAAACGGAAACAAGTAAGAGGGTTAAGTAATTGTTACCTAGGACACAGGTACTTAAGTTTTTTTTTTTTAAATTTAGTGTGACTGTCATTGAATATATCCAGGTCTGGCATCTTGCTCTGGAGTACATTATAATCATTCAGAGATTTGCTTATCGGAGATTGACGATCTAGGTTGGTTTTTGAGTATTGAAAGGAACAAAATAAATTCAAAACATTTTATAATAAAATATTTATTCTAATTTAAATACATTAAATAATTAATATTAGAAAAATAGTAACGGAAATAAATTGTATATCATCAACAACGTCGAGAAAATTTGGCACGAATTTGTTCTTCTTACCTCTACCTAAGTACCTTTGGTTTGGTGCTTACTCTGTCTTTCACTACTAAAGTGAAGGAGACAACATTATTTCTAATTTTTAAACTGGCTACCAGCGCTCTGCGAAAATTGCACATCCCTAAAAACACAAATTCAAAACTAAATCTAAAATTTGCTTAAGTTCTAATTAACTAAATATTATTTCATCAACTTATAAAAAATATGTACATTCTTAGGATAAGTTAAGTATCCGTAGTACAATTGAAGATAAATAACACTTGAAAAAAATCATCGACCTCAGGTCGGACTCGAACCCACGTCCCATCGCATACCGGGCGAGTGCTTTGACCACTAAGCTACCGAGGACGTCACGTGACAAGATGAAATTCCTCAAGTGTTTTTTCTCGCTGTCAAAGCCAGCGTATTCTGATCAATGTTGTAGCTATATGTATAGCTGAGTAGTATACTACCGTCAACACCCTATAGAAATATTTTTACAAATATTTGACTATTGGTTAAGATCAGAAATGCTTAAACATTGTAAATTTTTGTTTTTAGCAATTCCATGCAAGGTTTAATTGAAGATAAATAACACTTGAAAAAAATCATCGACCTCAGGTCGGACTCGAACCCACGTCCCATCGCATACCGGGCGAGTGCTTTGACCACTAAGCTACCGAGGACGTCACGTGACAAGATGAAATTCCTCAAGTGTTTTTTCTCGCTGTCAAAGCCGGCGTATTCTGATCAATGTTGTAGCTATATGTATAGCTGAGTAGTATACTACACAAATTTACAATGTTTAAGCATTTCTGATCTTAACCAATAGTCAAATATTTGTAAAAATATTTCTATAGGGTGTTGACGGTAGTATACTACTCAGCTATACATATAGCTACAACATTGATCAGAATACGCTGGCTTTGACAGCGAGAAAAAACACTTGAGGAATTTCATCTTGTCACGTGACGTCCTCGGTAGCTTAGTGGTCAAAGCACTCGCCCGGTATGCGATGGGACGTGGGTTCGAGTCCGACCTGAGGTCGATGATTTTTTTCAAGTGTTATTTATCTTCAATTAAACCTTGCATGGAATTGCTAAAAACAAAAATTTACAATATCCGTAGTACAATTCCCACGTGAAAAACAACAGCGTAAGTATTATATCCCAAAAATACATACAATCATACTTAATCCCTAACTCTTGCGTATTTATAGCCCCTTCATTGTAAGTGTACTTAAATTATAACGGTTTTGAAGCTAACAGCTTCCACTTTAGAAGCTTTTTTAATAAACTATTTTAGTCTTTGCAAATTTAAATGTTCAATGGATTCTACGGATACACAAACAGGGACTCCTAAATCCAAGTATTATCTTGAGGTCTACTTGGTCCCTAGTTTTTACTGCGTTAATGTGTACTCACTTAAAAATACTACAGTTGCGTAAAAACAAACATATTATAATAATATGACAAAATCAAAATATCAACAAAGAGACGCCATATTTTTGTCACAGAAAAAACTGTTAATTATAACATTGAATCAATTAGTTGTTACCTATATTTTTAAGGCGCTCATTTTATTTTTTAATGTCGCCTCGAAACCTTAGAATAACTCACTTAAAATTGGCTACTAGCACACATTTTACCCACAGTTCAAGGAATCAATCCACAAACTTAAAAAACCATGCACATCACTTGAGTATTTCAATTTACGTCCTCTTGCCCGAAAGAATAGCCTGAATTTGTGACACCGTCTTACCCTTCGTCTCGGGGATCAAAAAGAACACGAAAAAGATGCAAATAATCATAAAGCAAGCGAAGAACCAGAAGCAGCTGTAAATACCAATGGCTTTCTCCATCATGGGGAAACATTGCGTAACTACGAACACGAGAAACCAGTTGATGATTACACTTAGTCCTGATGCCGCGCTGCGGAATTCGACGGTGAACAGCTCTGCCATCATCATCCAAGGGATAGGACCGAAGCCCATGGAGAAGGAAATGATGAACAGGACGAGACAGACAAGAGGGAGCCAGCCTACGGCTGAGACGTTAACTCCTCCTGCTTGCAATTTGAAGTAGACGCCAAGGATGACGAGGCAGAGACCCATGATGACACAACTTTGGAGCAGAAGGATGCGTCTTCCTGCGCGTTCGATTAGTAAAGAGGAGACGTAGGTAGCAATGGTTTGGACAACGCCAACGATGATAGTAGCAATAGCAGGGTCGATGTTCGAGCCGGCGGATTGGAAAATGTTATTCGTGTAGAAGATGACAGCGTTTATGCCGCTGAACTGCTGGAAGAACATAAGTCCCAGGGAGCAGATGAGCGCCATGCGTGGCGCTTTGCTGGTCACAATGCTGAGAATGCCGCCGCGTTGGCGAGATGCGTTGTCCACCTAGAATAAGAAATAAATAGTTTATTGATTGTTGTCTAGGCTTAAACTAAAAACTATCATCTGTTTAAGACACTTGTTGTCATGTTCACTTGTCAAGACAATCAAAGTGAGGGTTACGCAGTACTTATTATTATATCTACTTTTTTTTTCAATCAAATCAAATCATTTATTTATTCATAAACATGGGTTTTACAAGGTGTTGTATATAAAATATTTCTAGGTGCTGCCATGATTCACCTTAAAAGGTATATGAATAACATCTTAGTGAAAAAATAATTACAGTTAATTACTTTGGTGAGGGGCAACAGATGCAAGGTGAAGTGGGGAAGTTATACGTTATATTAATAACGAATTCTTGCCAAGCGTGTGTCGTCCAAGCCCAAACTAGTCGCCCCGCATAAATTGACGGGCTATATGTCTCAAAACACTAACGTCCTATTAACGCACTGGTCAACCAATTGTATCTCTGTTATTATAACTTACGTCTTTCTGCATATCCTCAAGCTCAGCGGAGATATCAGCGTCAGGGCCACGAAGCCAGCGCAGGACCTTCTCAGCGTCATGGCGACGGTTCTTGCCTAGCAGGTATTGAGGGGTTTCGGGCATCCACCTGGATTAAAATATTGTGTTGCATGAACTTTAGAAATAATGGATGGTTGATAAGATTAAATCCTAGAGTATCTAGCCGATTATAACATGTGTAAAGGTGCGAATACGAAGCGTAAAAGTACAACAAAACAAAGAGGTTTCATTACTTGCATTAATACCCGTGTGATGTATACATAGTGTTAGCTAAAAATGCAAAGAGCAAGTTATAAATAAATAAAAAATATCACACATATGCAGGTAGATTCATTGTAGTTTTCCCCCTTAAACAGGATTTTATAAATTGGTTTTAGTGTACAACTAACGGCACGGATGTTGAGCACTGGGCGAAAGATGCGACGAAGACCATTACGATTACGAAAACACGATTGGCTAGTAATGCGACGCGCCTACACCGCGGGCTGTGATTGGTTGTTTGTTCCGCGCACAGGCGTTTCCGATACGATGATCGTCTCATAAGATGCGCAAAACGATACCCACTCTTTGCCCCAGGGCTTAACATCAGCGCCAGGTATTATACCCCTTTTTTGAAAACTAGGATTCCACTTTAGTGGTTCAGACTTTGAGTTGTAGACAGAATTGTGAACTCTTGATCTCACATAGTAATTTTAATTAAGTACTTCTCCATAAAAACATACCAGAAAACAATAACGAGCAAAGGCGGCAGCACAGCAGAGATGATAGACAGCGTCTGCCAGTGAGTCGAGCCACCCACCACGAAAGTGAACAGGATGCCCACGGTCAGGAAGAGTTGGAAGAAGGCGCCAAGGGATCCTCGGATGGATGTCTCAGCTATCTCGCCGATATACATGGGCGCTGCAACGCAGATGCCACCTAGAACAGAGTAGTTGTTCTCTGATGACATGTGCTCAATTTGTCCAGAGTGCTAACAAAGTCATCATCATCGTCACCATCATCAGCCTTTGCTACTGCTAAACATACTTCCATCCATATAATGCTACAGCAAGCGGTTAGTTTTTAACCAGCAACCAGGTCTACTAGGACTACGTCATCAGTCCACCGGGCTAGAATCTAGACTTGTGGTTGCCATTAAAGAACCTTTCTTCTCCATAGGATTTCTGTTCTGCAAGAGATATGTTCTGCTTCAGATTGCTACTTTAGCTTAGCAATAAGACGTGCTATGTCGCCTTTGGCTCTTTTACAGACATCCTCGTTTCTGCTCCTAAATATCTGTTAAGTTTCTTACCAGTGCCAAGCCCGGCGAAGAATCTGGCTGCGATTAGCATGCCGGCGCCCTTAGCGAAGATTATCATCAGCCAGTTGAGTAGAAACGGGATGGACAGCAGAAGAATGGTGGGCCGCCTGCCGATCTTCTCGGCTAGGAAACCCACTGGTAAAGCGACGATGAGAGCTCCGATGGCAAGCACTGATGAGACTAGAGGACCTGGAATGAATTTCGGACAAGATTAGAAGAGATCCTATTTAACGACTTCTTTAATGATGCATCCTTAAATGGAGGATAAAGTATTGTTAAGGATCTACCATTGAAAATTGTGGAATAAAAAAAGCGTTAAATACTATTTTCATAATGATGAATGAACACATTTTAGCTCTCAATGCTTTGACTCCAAAAATAACTTATTAAAATAGTTTTCGCTTTTAAGTTTATTTTTAATCGGCACTTTTATTCCCTAACAAAAAGCAATCAGTAATAATAGCGCAGACATCGCCCGATTGATGCTTAGTGTCAAAATCTATTGGCAGCACTGACAGAAGATTGTTATTGTTTTTTGCTGTCAATTTGTGATTTTAAAGACAGAATTGCTCAACTTTCGCTATCGCATTGATTTTGCAAGATACTAGTTTTTTAAACTTCTTCGTGCGCCAGCCCGACCCGCACTTGGCCGATTTTTTTCTAAATGGTCCCATATTCAAAATTGTATCCAAGAATCTGAGCAGCCTCTTTCGGATCTAGTTTTTATACCCTGTAGGTATTGTGATTGTTTACGGAAAATGAATGGGCTGACACCATTGAGGTATAATGTACCTCAATGGCTGACACATCGCTTACATTCTAATCACATGTTGGAGCAAACAACGACATCGGATCAGCTGACAGGGCAAGTCCTGGCAAGTCTCCAACGGCATACGCAATGTTTTGAACATTCCCCTGTGGGTGTGACTGCTGTTATTTTATTTTCACACATAACCGTAAAACAGCGGAACTGCGTAGAGTTCTGAGTTTTGGCAGAGACTTGTAGCATAATAATAAGTTTTTGTTTTGGTTTGAAGCTGCGATATTATGGTTTTTGGAACCGTTGTGCGAAAAGCCGACGACGACCGAAGGACGACCTCCGTACCCGAGAGGCGAGCACGCCGGACTGTATATGGCGCCGCCATCTCTGAGGTTCCGGGTTCGATCCCCGGTCGAGTCAATGTGGAAAACGAACTTTTCTATATTGTCTCGGGCCTGGGTGTTGTGGTACCGTCGTTGTTTCTGATTTTTATAACACAAGTGCTTTAGCTACTTACCTTAGGATCAGAGCAATGTATGTGATGTTGTCCAATATTTAAAAAAAAAGAAAAAAAAAGCGCGATCTCAAATTACGCTTAGGCGGGAGTTTGCTATACAAGGAAAATTTTGAATACCAGTCTAATAGTATTATAAATATAAAATTAATACTGGGCAACATCTGGGTAAGTATAGTAGCTAAAGCACTTGTGTTATAGAAATCAGAAACAACAACGGTGCCACAACACCATCCATTTGACAAAATATGACCAACTCAAACTAGCCGTGTTAAAAACACGACCGTTTTCAAATAGCTCACGATTTTTCAATGTTTTGATACAAGTGAATGGCTATTTTGATATGATAGGTTAATACGTTCGAACGCACGAAACACTTTCGTAGTAGGCCTCCTTTGTCGTCTAGTTAGACTTATAATAATATACGATTGATTGATTAGAATATACGCTGGCTTTGACAGCGAGAACCAATTGAAAGATTTCGTCGAGTTGACTAACGTCTCGGTAGCTTAGTGGTCAAAGCACTCACCCGGTATGCGATGGACGTGGGTTCGGATCCCAACTGAGGCGGACGATTTTTTTCAAGTATTAAAAAATCTAATAATAATAGTATTTCATTCATAGTGAGATCAAATACTCATGTAAATTATACTAATGCAATCTTTAACAAGCTATTTGGCAAAGTATTCTTAAGTGTCGATGATCTAAATGTTATTTACGAAGCGTATCCGCATATTGACCGAAGCGAACGTGTCAGTGATGATCTGATGATCGGAGCGCCTTTAGGCAAGCTGCCATGGCCACAGTAAATAAACAACTTTGTAAACCTTCAACCCAGTGAAACGAAACATAATACAGGATGTACAAAAGAATATGGGACACTCCTTAAGACCACGTGATCAGCTGGTCATGTACCACAACTTTTTGTTTAAAAGCAACATCGAAATCAAGATTTTTTTTTAGCTGCTCCATACAAACTTACTCGCATACCTCGATGAAAACGTATGGAGCATCTGAAAATAAAATCACGATTTCGATGTTGCTCCCATAAGAAAAGTTGTTGTATATCACCAGCTGATCACGTGGTTTCAAGGAGTGTCCCATTCTTTTGTACACCCTGTGTACAGGATGTCCATGATGAAAATCAAAAAAATAATATGCCTTCTGTTGAACTGATTATTTTGTGTACCGTTTGTTGAAGCAAAAGAAAACTTAAATTAATTTCACTAAGGTAAAATGGTCTATTTCTCATTAGATTTTGTATAAGCCGACTTTACAACCCTCCCACATAAAAACTTGCGTGCTGTTTCTGATTTATCAAAAAACTTTGACTGCACTAATAACATGAACTCTGTAGGGTCTCCTAAAGATTTCATTTGTAAACAACATGAGAACACGACGGTTGATAAATAAATCAATAATAATAATAAATAAATATTGATCAACATCACATACTCTTACATTGTTCTGATCCTAAGGTAAGTAGCTAAAGCACTTGTGTTATAGAAATCAAAATCAACGACGGTACCACAACAACAGACGAGACAATATAGAAAAGATCGTTTTCCACATTGACCCGACCGGGGATCAAACCCGGAACCTCGGAGATGGCATTCAAAGATGGCCACCACCGATCATCTTTTAAAAAAATCTGTTCATATCCTGGTTGCTACTAGAGCGTGTTTGGTATCAATTTTGTATAAATCAAAGACGTAGAATTCATTGCTGATATAAGTTTTTTTCGGTTTCATACTATTTTTACAAGAAAAACGTAAAAGAGTGAAAATTTAGGTTGGACATTTTTGATTTTAAAGCTAATAACTTTTGTATAAATACAAAAAAAACTCATACAAAAAAGATTTCATTTGTAAACATCACGAGAATACGACGGTTGATAAAAACCTCAACTCACCCTCAGTAGTGCTCAATAAGAACTCGGCAGGGTCTCCCAAAGAGTTGATCAGGGTAGGATTGGTAATATTGGTATCCACAGCAGATCTGGCCATTGAGCTGGTAGCGTTAGTGGCGTTGGTACTAGTCTTCGGAGGTAACAGCTGGGGGAGTGCTGGTGATGTCCACGCCAGGATAGTTCCAGCTATCACTGCGCCGATTGAAGCTGTAATAGAAAAAGTTTTGGTTAGTAATAAAATAATAATAAATAAATATTAAACAACATCACATACATTGTGCTCTGACCTTATTGTAAGTAGCTAAAGCATTTGTGTTATAGAAATCAAAAACAATTCTTTGTTTTTATACGACTTCAAAAAAAAGGAGGAGGTTCTCAATTCAACTGAATATTGTTTTTTTTTTGTATGTTTGTTAATCGATTACGCCGTCAATTATGGACCGATTTCAAAAAAATTTTTCGTTTGAAAGAGTATACTCTCGAGGTGGTCCCATTTTTATCAAGTCAGATTCTTATGATGGGATCATGGGAAATCGAGGGCAACCCTCAATTAATTTTTATAGGCACCCATAATGTTTTGCATATATTTCATTACTCCATGCTGATTTTGGGTCTGGTAATCATCATATCATGTTGCTGATCTGATGATGAAAGCCACAGAACTCCTTAACGGATAACACTTGGAGTCGGTGCGAATGAACACTTAACTCTCAATGGCTGGCACCAACTCCAAAAGGAACTGATTAGGTATGTTTTAGTCAATATTATTTTTTGCTTTTTAGTTTCGTTTTGAACTCTGTTTTTAGGTTTTTATATATTTTTTATAACTTATTTACACAACTTTTAGTACGCGAGCCTGCCTTGACCTGGCTCCTCGTTTACTTTGTATTTTTTTACCCTGACTTTTACT
Organism: Anania fuscalis; assembly: GCA_950371115.1. Lineage (NCBI taxonomy): Eukaryota > Metazoa > Arthropoda > Insecta > Lepidoptera > Crambidae > Anania > Anania fuscalis. Next base: position 9,758,849 of record OX493348.1, on the reverse strand, counting down.
TTAATTTGACTTTTTTTATTCTTCAATGATGACTTAAATTTTCCCGATTCAAAATTGATTTGATAAATACTAATCCGAGGGATAACAAACAATCGTGTTCTTCAATCAATCGATATTTACTCGATTGTTTAATTGCAATCGATTTGGGCTCAGTCACGTGAGAGAATCGAGGTATTTTTAGAATAATGCGATGTGCCAACTCTCTTCGTAATAGGTTGATAACATTATGAGTTATTTTTGTTAGCAACAACAAATCATTGCCTCAAAATAAATTTGAGATATTCTAACGCTGTTTTGTGTCATTTTGACGTTACTTATTGCCTTGAAAAATATCACGTTCTTTTTATATGATGAACTATACAGATTGAATAGGCCAGTTGACACCACCAATCAATTCACATACTTTTTATGAGCTGTCAAAACGGATATCTTCCTTATAATTTGTATGGCGATATCGGATTATGACGTCACTATCCGATAAACTCAACTGCCTTACTTTTTTACGATTTTAAAGCAATAAAAAATCAGTTTGTCTCTGAAATGAAATTGTACTGAGTTATTAGGCCTAAAATAAAATGTCTGTTTTAATCAATGATGCCTTATAATTATTTATGAATGAGGTCAACATTCCTATTCAGCTCTGGTCCTTCAAAGTACCTCCACCTCTCAATTTAATATCTACTACAAAATAATGTACAGGCTATTTGCACCTGCTATTAATGAATGTGTGGAAAAACATAAAAATAAAAATTATTATAAAGAAGTCAATATTATAAAACGAAAAAGATGCTGGCATTTCCTCGCAAAATGGTGTTATTTGTGCAAGGAACGAGCTTTTTTATTTCCGAAAATAGCAGGAAAACAAACAACGATCAGCATAAAGGGCAATGAACTTTACTCAGACGACAGATATTGTCCTTACAACTACATATTTTTTCAAGGAAAAGAGGATACCTGTAACATTTGTCTTGCAAACTACTGGTGTAACTATTTTATTTTCTGAAGATAACTAAAAAAACAAACTATTATCACATTATCAGCCTTATGGTAAGGGCAATGAACTTTACCTAGATGATAGTAAAAATATTGGCTGTACAACTCATTTGTCAAGGAGGATGCTGGCCGATTTTTATCACAAAATTGCTACTAAATTTGAAAGAGAAACGAGACTACTTTTTCCGAAAATAACTGAAAAACAAACTACGATCAACCTCACTCAAGGGCAATGAACTTTACCCATTAAACGCAAATCTGATAACTTACTGATAGAGGGCGTCCGGTCCATGTGGATACGCAACTACGCACGTGCGAGTGCTTGATAAGTAGTTTTTAGACAAAGTAAATTATTTATTGCAATATAATATAGGAAAAGAGGAGCAAGGGCAATAAAAATTGAAGTTCATGAAATGAAATGAAATGAAAAATCCAGATTTAAAATCTGGCTCATTGAAAAATGGAATGTTGACTTCAATATGAAACACTAAAAGTAAACAAAACTCTGGCCTTACTATAAAAAAGATAAACTAGGTTTTCGTGATCAAAACAAATTAAAAAAAATAACTTGAAAAAATTATCCCGTTTTTGATGTTGTATCATATTATGATGATTTTTAATTCTTCTTCTGCTTTATTCTTAAGCCTATGCGCAAAGAAGCTAGTTATAAATAAAAATAAAGGTATTTACCAGCCACAGCGGCGACATACTGTGTCGTCCTTCTGCTCTGTCCACCTTTCTCCTGGACCGAGAGCATGTGCATAGTCGGCTTGTCCATCTTCTAGTCTTGTTTACGTCATTCTGTAACAAACAACAAAGTAAATAAAGTTTATAAATACGACTTCCGTGGCCGAGAGGCGAGCATGCCGGACTTAAAATGGCACCGCTATCTCTGAGGTTCCGGGTTCGATCCCCGGTCGGGTCAATGTAGGAAACGAACTTTTCTATATTGGCTCGGGTCTGGATGTTGTGGTACCGTCGTTGTTTCTGATTTCTATAACACAAGTGCTTTAGCTACTTACCTTAGGATCAGAGCAATGTATGTAACATTGTCCGATATTTAAAAAATATAATACAAGTTACTAAATACAAAAGAGTTGATTTTCTGTAAGTTAGCCCGCTCTATCTAACTAGGGACCCCCTACACACAGCGTCCAATCAGTGTTGACGCAACGCTTGCGCAGCAGCGTTTACTTAACGCTGATTGGACACTGCCACGACGTTGACGCTCGAAAGACGGTAGTGGGGGACGCCTTATGAAAGGCTCGATCGATTTCGATGATTTATTTTTCGATGTGTTCGTGATTGTCAGGACATAGTTTGTTTAAAAACAAAATTGAAAAGTTTCACGGAAATATTTCTAATTCGGGAGAAACTGAATATTTTGCTACAGTACTATCGGTTGAAAATTATGTCGCTTGACATCTGATTGTCAATTAAGGCAAAACAACGTCTGTTGGGACAGCTGTAATTAGTATTTTATAAAAACAGCCCTATTTTCTACAAGATTTTCTAAATTTTTTTATGGCTGAAAAGAGGTTTAGGTCATAGGTCATTGTCATGTACAGTTATAAATAATATATTATCTGATCAAGTAACAGGCAACAAAACCTGATTGAAACTAGTAAAATAATGTGCAATTAAATAACAAATGTACATCTCCGTTTTTAAAATATCTGTCTTTTTGACGTTAATAATAAATCCATGACCTTAGAGACGTAAGAATGTCTACTTCTGTATTTGTACGTCAATCTATACACACGTAGGTAAAGTCGTATACAAAAATAGCATACATATTTTTCTAAAAATTATATTATGGCACACGATGGTATCATGACATAATTAATGGTTACAATTTTTTTTTTTTAGTGTAGAGATTTAGATTAATATTACGTTATATAGGAGTGCTCGTAGCTCAGTGGCGGCCTACACACAAGCCTAGTCAGAGGCCTTATGGCGGCGATTACATCTGACGGTAAGGTTTAGTCACTGGCCCTACAACACCCCTCCACCAATCCGCACTGGGCCCGCGTGGTGGAGTATGGCCCAAACCACCTCATAGTTGAGGTGAAGCCTGTGCCCTGCAGTGGGACGTATATAGGGATACTTTTTCCGTTATATACAAAATATGTATTTATACCAGTGTTTAAAGAATTGTTTTTTAGAGATTGTTTAGAGAATTGTTGCTACACACTGTTTCGTAAGTGGAGTTGATTATAACAGGGTATACGAAGAGAATGGGACACTCCTTAAACCACGTGATCAGCGGGTAAATAACAACATTTTTCTATGGGAGCAACATCGAAATCGTGATTTTTTTCAGATGCTCCATACATTATCATCGAGGTATGCGAGTAAGTTTGTATGGAGCAGCTATTTTTTTTTTATTGATGTTGTTTTTCCTCCCATAGAAAAAGTGGTTGTATATGACCAGCTGATCACGTGGTTTGAAGGAGTTTCCTATTCTCTTGTACAACCTGTAAAAGGCACATGTTTTCGAAGCTGAGTGTACCGTCCTTGACAAGCAGCGTGGTCTCATGCCTGCATGCTAATATTACTAATCAAGTCATAATCATGTTGATGCCAAATGTAAACTAGACATTCAAGAATTTAGAAAATTAAACGGTATTACTAAATATTCGGCCCAACAACAGTTTTCATAACTTCAGTGTAGATATAAACTTAAATTAAATGTCACTCCTTCACATCACTTGTTTGACATATTTTTTTTTGAATTACTTAATTCTTATTGATATTAAGTGATTTTAGTGATGTTATTCTTAAACTTAATCTATGTAATGAGTTATTGTTCAATTGCGAATTGTTAAGTAGTGGTTATTAATAGCGTAACTTTGGGCTTATTGAACGAAATAGGTACAAGGCGTAACAAGAATCCTGTTGAAACTAAAAGAGGGTGACCTCAAATTTAACAACTTATACAGGCTGTACAAAAAATGGGACACTCCTTCAAACCAAGTGATCAGCTGGTGATATACAACAACTTTTCCTATGGGAGCAACATCGAAATCGTGAATTATTTTCAGATGCTCCATACATTATCATCGAGGTAAGGGAGTAAGTTAAAGGAGCAACTAAAAAAAAATCTCGAATTCGATGTTGCTCCCATAGAAAAAGTTGTTGTTTATGACCAGCTGGTCACGTGGTTTTAAGGAGTGCGCCATTCTCTTGTACATCCTGTATAGGACAAAAAATCACCTCTCTATACAACCTAACTTGACAACAGCTGTATAAGGTATAGTATGGGAAGACAATTTTTTACTGCTATTTATGTTTGTTGTGGGTACCTTAGTTAAATTTGTTCTATTTAAGCATTAGAATCACAGCCTTTTGGATCGAACAGAGTTTTTGTTACACCTTGTATAACAAGCGCCCGCGACTCATTCATAGGGCGCCTTTCATCTCCTCTGCGCCCAGCTGCTGTGCCCTGGCCGCTTGTAATATCAAGTGCCTGCGTATTTAGTATATATATTGACTGACTATCATTTTCAGAATAGCCCCCTTTTGTATTAAACAGGGTTTTGGCTACACCTTGTAGAATAAGCGCCCGCGACTCATTCATCGGGCGCCTTTCATCTTTACAGCGCCCAGCTGGCGCGCCCTGACGGCATGCAATATTAAGTGCCTACATGTATAGTATTTGGATTTACTATCATTTTCAGAATAGCTCCCTTTTGTATTAAATAGGGTTTTAGCTACTCCTTGTAGAACAAGCGCCCGCGACTCATTCATTGGGCGCCTTTCATCTTTACAGCGCCAAGCCGGCGCGCCCTAGCCGCTTGGAATATCAAATGCCTACAGGTATAGTATTTATATTGACTATCATTTTCAGAATAACCCCTTTTGAATTGAACAAGGTTTTGGCTACTCCTTGTAGAACAAGCGCCCGCGACTCATTCATTGGGCGCCTTTTATCTTTACAGCGCCCAGCCGGCGCGCCCTAGCTTCTTGGAATATCAAATGCCTACAGGTATAGTATTTATATTGACTATCATTTTCAGAATAACCCCTTTTGAATTGAACAGGGTTTTGGCTACTCCTTGTAGAACAAGCGCCCGCGACTCATTCATTGGGCGCCTTTCATCTTTACAGCGCCCAGCCGGCGCGCCCTAGCCGCTTGCAATATTAAGTGCCTACATGTATGTATAGTATTTGGATTGACTATCATTTTCAAAATAGCCCCTTTTGTATTGAACAGGGTTTTAGCTACACCTTGTAGAAGAAGCGCCCGCGACTTATTCATTGGGCGCCTTTCATCTTTACAGCGCCCAGCCGGCGTGAAGTGCCTGCATGTATAGTATATATATTGAATGACTATCATTTTCAGAATACCCTCCTTTTAGATTGAACAAGGTTTTGGTTGTAAAACAAGCGCCCGCGGCGCATGTATAGAGCGGCCTAGGCTTTCATCTTTAGGCCTTGTCAGGAAGGCTCAGCCACTGAGGCTTATGCTGTGAGGAAATTAAGGCTTTTAACTGATATCGAAACGGCAAAACTAGTATAGGTATTTTAGTTATTTTCATAGTTTATTGTCGTATGGTTTATTGCTATGGGGCTCTACTGCTGATATTGAGTCAATCTTTGTGTTGCAGAAAAGAGCTATACGTGCAATATACTGTCTTGGGCCTCGCGACTCTCTGAGGGAGGTCTTTAAAGATATTAAAATATTAACAGTAGCGTCACAATACATTTTTGATAATATTATGTATGTTAGAAATAACATTAGTTAGTTTAGCCCTAAATGTGATTCACATCATTATAATACTAGAAATAAAAATAAACTTGCCGTTCCGAGCTTCAGATTAAAGAAAGCAGGTAATTAATTTTTGGGGAAATGTATAAAAAAAATTTAATAAAGTACCACCAACACTTGTTGACTTGCCTGTTTATAAGTTCAAAAACCACATTTAAAAAATCCTTATGGAAAAAGGATATTACAAAATTGAAGATTACTTGAACGACAAGAGTGCATGGACTTAGTAACCTGCCTAGCTCGCACTTACACTATCTTGTAATTGTATTTCCTGTAATAAAACCAGGCTGACAAAGGTGACTGAGTTTGTTGCGCCGTTTCTTCTCATCACCAGCCGATATGCAGTCCCGAAGCGGTGGTAGGAAAAAAAATTGGGGCATGTAAAAGTGCGATTGATGGCCAATTTGCAAAAATAAATGACTTTTACTTTGACTTTACAGCGCCCAGTATACGCGCCCTGGCCGCTTGCTACAAGTCACTAAATGTTGTTATGCATATTGATTGAATGACAATCATTTTCACCGTATTGAACCCCATTCTACATGTTAACGAATCGATTGTGGACTATTTGAGCCCTAACAAGATCAACGAGGTGTGTATTGAGTCACGCATGCACTCATTGGGTCAAGTCAGTTGCACTGTGTCAATCAATCGTTGATAATGAAACTACAAACGGAAAAATACTATGTTATAAAGGAAAGAAACGCCGACATAATTTCTACATTTTTATGTTATTAAAGTTACTAGAACTCGGATAGTTACTTCGTCATCGTCGTCGAAAATGTGAGATTTTCTATACAAACTTTCAACCTACCACAAAACGTCAAAATTTCTCAATTGATAATGATCTCTATGAGTCGGCCTTAAAGTTTAAAATCAGTTGGATGACCTTTAACTTTTTGGGTAGGTTGACCTGATTTTGACTGTAAAAAATATAAGACAACCTTTAAATCCACGTATGCAGCTGTTCATATACAAAAAAAAATACTTAAATCATATTTAAATATGCTTCAATTCATAGTTTCATCTAACAAGCTAATATACGCTACCTCAATGGAACATGTTAAAATATTTTTTCACGGTTTTGATTTTAATAGATGTTGTTAAGAGTGTTAAAAGAAGACGGGTACTTGTTAGTAATGGACAAAGTTTGAACACTAGCATAGCACCTAATGGACTATAATAAATGACTATACTACAGACAATAGCACGTCATGGTGTTCAAAACTGACAAATATCTTCAATCGATTTTCAACTTAATGTCAAAGCAATAGAGTTTATTATTCATAAGGTATAACAATTAGAAAATTTGTGGTGGCTTGATGTGCTATTGACTGTACATACTGTGTATAAGCAACTTACATTTTTTTTGTAATGTAATTTTGTAATTTGAAATGTAATATTTTTGTAAGTCTTCTACCAAATAAATGATTTGAAGGACTACCAAATTTGACTGGCCTTAAAGTATCAAGTCGCAATACCTCTTTCGATACAATTGTGTTGTTGTTTTAGCAATAAATCCTTTTTTATAAATTATTCAAATAATGACGTTTACAGACTCGAGAATCAACATGTTTGTGTGACCCGGACCTAAGTGTTTTATTTTTGCTTTATACTGTCATTTGGGTTGCTATAGCTTAACTTCATAAATCATGGAACTTACAAACACATAATTATTTATTAGATAGACATTTAACGACTTCCGAAGCCAAGAGGCGAGCATGCTGCACTTTAAATGGCGCCGCCATCTCATGAGGGAGGATTTCGGGTTCGATCCCCGGTCGGGTCAATGTAGAAAACTAACTTTTCTATATTGGCTCGGGTCTGGGTGTTGTGGTACCGTCGTTGTTTCTGATTTATATAACACAAGTGCTTTAGCTACTTACCTTAGGATCAGAGCAATGTCTGTGGCGTTTTCCAATCTGTTTTGCAATAAAAGACTCGATATTCCCGAACGACTCTACAAATCAATTTGACACGTGCAAAACTGTGTAGGTATACCTAAATGAATTTATCAACCTATCCATTTCAATATTCAACATAAAGAATACCAAGTTACGTGTCCAAGGCCATCTTATCAACCAATGGTACTTCACCCCTATCTACAAGGTAGGTAGGTATTTTGACATGATGTCAGATTTGCCGCCAATATTATCAGACACTTAAAAACACTGGAATTTTCTATGAAACACATATTTATCTGCTGAATCTAAGCAATGAGGGGGGAACTTATTGAAGTATTGTTACAATAGCACTCGGTTTGTTTCAACACTTATAACTCGAGAACGGCTGTACCGATTTTCATGGTTTATAATTAGTTGGATTTGTCTTCGCCCCGAATAGCAGAATAAATAATTAAAAAATTGTAAAAACTGACGAAAAAAAAGTTACAAAGTTCACCGGGTCAGCTAACTAATACCTTTAAAACAAAGTCGGCTTTGCTACAACACTTATAACTCGAGAACGGCTGTACCGATTTTCATGGTTTATAATTTGTTGGATTTGTCTTCGCCCCAAATACCAGAATAACTAATAAAACATTGAAAAAGCTGACGAAAAAAAAAACTGTTAGGCGGTACGAAGCTTGCCGGGTCAGCAGTTAAAGATAAATAAACACATATAAATTTCTTGATTTTAACTTGTTACCAAGTATAGTCTGCTTCAAAAGTAGCTGATCAAAAACGAATTTTCAAAAGAACTAGATAACTCTTGCAAATGTCACAATACCCTGACTTCTTTATTTGGGGTTTGCGTACTGATTATGTCAGAATATTTTTATATGTATTGCAATGAGAACCTTTTGAAAAATTCAGATACTTTTCACGTTCACTTAACTACATGTTAAATGAGAAAAAGGTTTAGGAAGACATATACACAACAGAGTATTCTGTATTTTCCTCGTTATAAGGAAGCTTAAAGTTGCACAGGGCGCTATGGAAAGTCAAAGTCAAAGTCATTTATTTTTGCAAATTTGCCATCAATGGCACTTTTACATGCCCCAATTTTTTTTTCCTACCACCGCTTCGGGACTACATATCGGCTGGTGATGAGAAGAAACGGCGCAACAAACTCAGTCACCTTTGTCAGCCTGGTTTTATTACAGGAAATACAATTACAAGATAGTGTATAATAAGTGCGAGCTAGGCAGGTTATTAAGTCCATGCACTCTTGTCGTTCAAGAAATCTTCAACTTTGTAATATCCTTTTTCCATAAGGATTTTTTTAATGTATTACATATTTTTATACATTTCCCCAAAAATGAATTACCTCTTTCTTTAATCTTGAGTTTGAGTTTGAGTTTGAAGCTCGGAACGGCAAGTTTATTTTTATTTCTAGTATTATAATGATGTGAATCACATTTAAGGCTAAACGAACTAATGTTTTTTCTAACATACATAATATTATCAAAAATGTATTGTGACGCTACTGTCAATATTTTAATATCTCTAAAGACCTCCCTCAGAGAGTCGCGAGGCCCAAGACAATATATTGCACGTACAGCTATTTTCTGCAACACAAAGATTGATTCGATGTCAGCAGCTGAGCCCCATAGCAATAGACCATACGACTATTAACTATGAAAATAACTAAAATATACTAGTCTTGCCGTTTCGACATCAGTTAAAAGCCTTATTTTCCTCACAGCATAAGCCGCTGAACTGAGCCTTCCTGACAAGGCAATTATATGGGGACCCCATTGCAGTCGGGAGTCTATAGTAATTCCCAAAAAGGTTGTTGAATCGACTGCATCTATGTGATCGTCTGACATATTAATATGCGTACTGACCTGCCTCACATTGGGCATAGTGAATTTGATGAGGTTTGTTTTTTTTTTGCATTAAGTAAAAGATTGTTAGCAGTAAACCATCGTAGTACTTGAGAGAGAGCATTATTTACATCGTCAAAGGTTGCTTTACCTCTGTCAGTTTTAAAAATCAATGACGTATCATCTGCAAACAATACTATCTCACACAGATCTTTAGTAAAGTAAGGAAGGTCATTTATATATATCAGGAAAGGGCTATGCTCGGTGTTGCTTTGCGAGATCAAACCAGAAATGAGGAGATCCATGAACGAACAAAAGTCACTGACATAGCCCGTCGGATACATACAAAGTTTCTGGAATGGAGGCCACGTACCGGCAAGCGCAGCGTGGGACGTCCACCCACAAGGTGGACAGACGACCTGGTAAAGGTTGCTGGAAGCTACTGGATGCAGGTCGCTTCCAACCGGCCAAACTGGAAGTCACTGGGGGAGGCCTATGTTCAGCAGTGGACGTACAGTGGCTGAAATGATTACGATGATGATGGTTTTTCTCTTAAAGTTTGAAAACCAAAGGGGCTCTTTCAAATGGCTTTTCGTCTTATTTGAAAGAGCAAAAAAAAACTTAAAGTATTCTCTCTTTGCCTGGCCTTTCCCATTTTATTTGGGGTCGGCCCTCCGTAACAAAAGACCTTAAAGTATTATCATAACCTAAAATCTAATCGACTTCATAACGGCTTTCTTTGATTTAGGTAGACGGTAGTAGGTATTTGTACCCCAAATGTAGTAGGTTTATCTTTTTTATCAATTTAATCAGAAACCACAGATTAAGATAAACGCAAGGTTTGACTACCGCACCTACCAAAAAACACTTTAACCTAATGATTCACTGATAATTCACTGAATGGCGCTGTAAACTACTGGGGAATCAACTTTATTGCAAACTTATAAAATCAAGTATTTATTTATTTTATTTGAGATGGGCACTCTTGACCCCAATCTTGCTCTAGAGCATAGATGGGATCTACGATGGAGCGAGCTTGCCCAGAAGATGCCTATTCACTCTGGACTTAAAGAGAGTCAGGTTATATGCACTCGGAAATACAGACGCAGGTAGGGAATTCCAATCTTTAGCTGCAAGTGCAGTGTATGAAGTTATTAAACATTATGAAATGAAATGAAATTATTTATTCTGTATGTAGGCCCTCCTTCGGGCACTTATACACGTCCCAACATATAACTAAGCCCTACCACCGCTTCGGGACTACATATAGGCTGGTGATGAGAAGAAACGGCGCAAAATAGGAGGAGACATTTATCCAGCAGTGGGATTGGGTGAACAAACAAAACAATTTGTACATCATTTTCGTAAAACCTATAAATTATAATTACATCCTCGTACAAGAAGAAATTATTTTAAACTTTTTGATATTATTTTTGGGAAAATTATTGTAACCCCCCACTAAAATACGTTAAGTTGCGTGTAAGTACAGTACCTATGGATCAGATCTGATACAAGCAGATCAGATTCTGAAATTTTCTCCGATTCAATCCAATTCTAAAAGTTAGGATGCCTACAGTTTTTCCGGATATGTTTAACGATATGGACAGTCCTCTTTACACTTGGAAATCATTAAGTTGCTTAAGCAATCCAATAAGCACAAAATATTACTAACATACTTGTAAAATGTATTGTTTTTCTAACAAAAAGCAAAGCACAAGACTCATTCATCATCATCATAAGCATGTGGAATGTAATATGTGATATGGATTTCTTCCGAAATAAATATTTTCATTTCATTTTACCTATCTTTATTAAGTTGGACGCTTGGATAAACCATGAACTGTTCTCAAATTGAATTAAAAGTGAAATAATATTTTTTATCTTATCTCTATTATAATTGCAGTTTGGGTTAATCCCCAGTAATTTATCAATAAATTAATATACCGACACCAATAACCTACTTTATCACTTCAATTATAATAAGATCAAGCTTTTACTGGCGGTTTACATGCAAGAAAATTTGCTGAGTTGATTTATTCCAATGAATTGATATTGTATATTCATATTGCAATAATAAACAAAGTAATTATTTTCACAGATCAATATTTCGGTTATATAACTATGGTGTACCGCAGGGCATCATACTGGGTCCTTTCCTATTCCTACAATGCAATCATTTGCGGGAGATGTTTCAGTAACAATTACTACAACCAATTACCAAACGCATAGGTATATTAGAACTGCACAAAAAATACATTATTTCAAATAATAGAATAGCTCATGTAGGATCATGGGCAAGCGTAGGTACCTTTACCCACCTCGATAAAAAAAAAAACTAGGAGAAAAGTAGGTTGGTAACCTCGAATTCATTTTTAAGAAAAGCTTCTGAAGTACGTCAAAGTATTTAATAACTATACTATGACGTACTTCAGCTTTGATGTTTATTTCCAAACGTTGGCAATATTGAATGTTATACAAAACAAAATCACAGCAAACTATAAAACCTTTATGAACTATTCGTATGAACATAAAATCCATTTTCAAACCAGAATTTGACTGTTCCAGTTATTGTACTATTAAATTATATCATTAAAATACAGTAAAATAATAAAAAGATACTAGATACTGGTGTTGTTAAGCCATAAATACAATTATCAATACTGATAAGAGTAATGAAGTCCACCTTTTAAGTTTTATTGTTACTCTTATATCACAAATGTATGAGATAACCAATGAGAGTGCGTTTCCATTATCGAATAATTCTTGAATTATAAATAAATTAAATATTCCGACAATCACTAATGAGCACCAATTATTTAACCTCAAATTAAGTAAACCTTTTGCCTAGTTATAAATAAAGCAGCCAGATAACAGCTTAAACTAACTGTCGGTCTGTATGTCTAATAAGCTCGCACAGCAAAGACACTAAACCAATAGTTTATTTTAGTTTAGCTAGGAGGTTTGCCTCCATGCATCCTCCGCATATGGGGCTGTCTGTTACTCCTATGTTAATAGGTGCCTGTTTAGAGAACAATGACCGGTTATAATGCATATAACCTTTCGAAGTTTGTCCCTCTTTAGTGTGATGAGGTTGCAGGCAAGCTTTTTTGATGCTACCGGAATTGCATCTTTTGTTTGCCTGCATCCTACACTGTTCATCAATGGATGATCAATGGATGAACAGAATGCTGTTTGGTGTGTTTCTCTGGTTCTTTCGCGCAGCCACGTTTTAAATTGGGCCTGAGGTATGGGCGGTACTCAGTAGTGGTTTCGGTCCATGGACTACTTACTGCCTTCGATCCTCTTTTGGCCAATTCGTCTGCAAAGTCATTTCCCAGTGAGTTGCTGTGTCCCTTGATCCATTGCAGACGCTAAACCAATTTTGATGCAATTAGGTACAGAGAAAGAAATTTTAGAAAGGAAAGGATACAGTGCACTTTTTGCTAATCCACCCTTTAAATGGGGGGTGATAACGACCATCTTGTCCCAAACCGAATTCCACGCGGGTACAGCCACGGGCGTGGCTAGAGGTGAACAAATTATTCTTATAACAAGTTAGACCGATTGTAAAGCAGGTGGCCATATTATGACGTCCATTCATCTCATGTGTCGGTGAAAAGTGATCCTACCATTACTTAAATTGTGCTTTAGTTTCATTCAGTACAATAAGGCGGTTGTCTACAGAGATGTGATATGTTACAAAGCAGCGAGCGAGGACAAAGATAAGACGAAAATAAGTGACTATAGCTCTTGCCCGCGACTACGTCAGCATTTTTTTCTGTTTTAGCTAATTCCATGCCGTTAAAGCGCCATTGTGTTGTGGTACCGTCGTTGTTTCTGATTTCTATAACTTAGGAACAGAGCAATGTATGTATTGTTGTCCAATATTTATTTATTAAATAACCATCCAACAACATGCAAATAACCAACCACATTTATAATTTAAGTAAGATTATTCCACTTTAGTTTTTTCTGAAGTCTACGCAGACGAAGTCACGGGCAGAAGCGACAGGAGCGTACAGTGCATATAGGCAATAAGGCAGTGCCTACCTGGTAAATGAAATGAGGTAGGCAGTAGGTATTACAAATAGGTGTCATTGATGAAAACCACTGATTTTTAACAATAAATCACGTAAGTAAGTATCTACTGCCTACTTTGAAATAAAACCAATGCCCGCCACTAAGCGAGTACCTTTATAAGAAAGTTTGTACGTTTGTTTGTTACTCACTCAATTCTGAATGAATGCGCTTTTAGCTTTGTTAAATAAGACGTTATTATACCAAATCTTTATTTGGAATATAGTGGAAACGGGTAACACATTCAATAGTTTGAAAAAAAATTTTGTAAGACAACAATAGTCTCCTTATTGGATACTGTTCAAAAGCACACTGTCAACTCTGTATTAAAATGGCATAGAAAGAATGGCATGGCAATGCAGAAAAAACAATATCTCGAATCTGCGAGAAAGATGATTGCATGCAGACGGCATGGTTTGATGAAGAAGTTTTTTTCTGTCAATCTTTAAAGTCCAACAACACTTCTACAGGACAATCGATCGTATTGACCTTGCTTCAGTCAATTAACGATGTTTAGCTGTTCATTAGTAACTTGTACTGTCACCACATAATCAGCCCACGTCAGTACATCACTGGATATAGGTTTCTCCCAATGCAGTCCGATCTTCTGCTATTCCTTTTCATACGCTGTCAGCAGCTTTACGTGGGTACATCATCGCTGCACCTTGTCGGAGGGCGTCCTTCGCTGCGCTTTCCATGTTGCGATCTCTACTCAAGAACACGTTTTTTTTTCGTCATGAAAATGCTTTACGCATACCCCACACCAAAACATATATCCACCACAAAAATCCGGCTAGTTCGGGCACTTGTATTCCCCATATTCTTGTACGCCACGTGGACCCTGCGGGAAGTGGAGAAGAAGAAGATAGTTGCCCTAGAGATGTGTTACTGGAGGAGAATGCTCGGAGTATCGTGGACTAAATTCCGTACCAACAAGTCTGTACTTCGAGAACCCAGCATCAAGGAGAGTTAATCATCTTTGGTGCAGTCTCGTATCCTTACTTTTTTTGGTCACGTAAGCCGCCGAGAGGAAGTGGCAATTGAACGACTTGTGTACCAGGGAAGGTTTGAGAGTACCAGACCACAAGGGAGATCGCCTATGAGGTGGACTGACCAGATAAAAGCGGCCGTAAATGGGTCATTATCACTACATGAATGCATGAGAAAGACTGCCATTAGCCTGGAGTGATGACCACGACCACTCTCTCAAGAGTAATGCTGACAAAGAAGATGAATATCCCACCAGCTGCGGGGGCGGCTGGGGGTTATGTACGACTCAGGACCTCAGAATGAGGCCCGTTTACCCACTAAAAACCTGACGGTGTTCCTCCGGTGCCAGTGAGTCAGCAGGACTACGTGTTTCGCCATAGGCATACTCCGCTGACCCAGCTCGGCTGTGGCTCGCCTATCAGCGAGCGCCACCCGGCAGAACAATTTAAACCCATCGGCTAACAGTTCTACGGCTAATGTCACCAGTCCACTGCCATTTTTTAGCTTTGCTTATTATTTACTTCCATCTGCCTTAGTGGTTCGTGCTCTGGACTACAAAGCCGAGCGGTTGCGGGTTGGAGACCAAGGGGCAAATTAACACTATACATTACACGGGTATTTATGCAACACATACTTTTTTTTTATTATTTGCCCAAGTTACGTTTCGGCCTAATAACATAGGCCGTGGACGCGGGAAGACTGGGAAGAAATTTGCAATAAGATAGTTTATTGGTAGCTAATGTTACAAATGGCTAATGTTTGTGTAATGACTGTAGTAAGCACACGCGTTTGTTTATGCTTTAAAAGTATATTAACGTATTTAAGTATGTTAATCCGTTATCAAGGCGCCACAGTACAAAGTTTGCTCAGATAATTGGTGTGATTGTAGAAACAATTTATTGACCTAACTATTTATGTACACAAAATCTGATATTTTATTTATAGAACAAAAACCTATCAATAAAATATCTGATTAAGCTTAAGCTCACTGTCTTGGAGAAAGGTATTTATTTTATTTTAAAAGATTTCAAAACTGTAAAAGTTTCGTAGTTATTTTGTTATCTAAATAAATCACAGTTATATGGCCCTTTAAAAAAATACGTATTGTCATTAAAGTCAATGCATATTGTACCTGAATACACACCTGCGAATACGCGAGCGCTGGATATTTGATCTGACCGTTTGTCACCGCAAACCAACGTCTATCGTTTCATTGAGTTTTAAATTATGCAACGCGAAAGTTTAAAAGTAATTAGCTTAATCGTGTTTCAAAAGTTATAGCTTTGTAGATTTTGCGAGAGATGTTTTGTTTCCCAGCACACTTACACCCGAGCCAAAAAATATTTTTCTTAATTTAGAACGAAAGTGTATCTTTTGTTCGGTCGTATAAACATAACAAATTGAAATGGCCAGTCTCGTGTGTGATAAAATATGACCAACTCAATCCAGCCGTGTAAAAAACCCGACTGTTTTCAATTATTATTGTTCATAAATTGTCAAACCTTTGATACGAGGGAATGGATGTTTTAATTTGATCGGATAATACGACCGACCGAACGATGCGCTTTCATTTTAGGCCTCGGACCCTTTGCATTCAAGGCGAATTACTGTGCCGCTATATTATAGCATCAAAGATAATCAAGAGGTTTTTTTCTTGTCTTCTTCTTTATTTTTAAATAACTTATTCATTATGAGCCTACGGCAGTCCACTGGGCATGGACATGGGCCCACCACATAGCCAATCTCACAAAGCCTACCTATTATTTTGTATTATTTTATTTTATTATAATTTTAATTCTAATTCAATTTAATCAATTCAATTTAGTAATTTTCATTTTAAACTTGCAATCATTGTTTGTTGTTTATTGTAATACGGGTTTCTGTTACCTGAAATAAAAATATTTTTTTATTTTTTTTATTATCGCTTCCGCAGGCCACTTCTAACCGACCAATCTAGTAGTCATTGGGGGAGGCCTAGCCATTCAGCAGTGAACGTCCTATAGCTGAAGTGATGATGATGATAAGTAATTAGTTTACCCATGGAGACTCTCACGTAACTCAGGGTTAACCACGAAGCCATTTAGTACGATGACATTACGATTAAGCTATTTAAACGAAAACAAAAATAATCTAACCGACCCTTGTCTCCGCGGGGTCACGACTCCGGCTATCACAGAGTGTGTGATAACTTATCGTACTATTAAATGAGAAAAATAACATGATTCTTATAAAATTAATTAAATAGGTAATTTGTTTACTCTTGCCTTGGATACGGACATTGATGATTTGCCAAAAAAATTGAAATACCGCTGTCACGAACTGGCTACGAAACTTTTTAGATTTTTGTAAAATTATTTTTGGTTTTTAAGAGATAAAAAAACCATAAATAATTATACTGAAAACAAAACACCGACCCAACTGAAAGCTCTCTTTCAGTAGTGTTTTGTTTTCAGTTAATTTAATACTTAAAATTCTTTTCTATCTCTTTCTCTAACTGGATGATTTTATTCTTTCCCTACTTACACTATAGTCATCTTTCTTCCCAGTCTTTAATAATTATTTCATCATATTATGCCTTCCGATGTACGGAGATGCTGGTGATATATGTCACTTAAAATAATCATAATGGTCACCCATCCACTCAGAACCGCGGCATCCGTTGCTTAACTTTATTAATCGCTACTAAAGCGCTGTCACTACTGAGCTACGCGCACCTTAGTGCATGCAAGTGAAAAGAACGCTTACTTTTGCGAGGTTGTTAAGAATAAATCAAACGCTGTATTTTACGAAAGGGCAACGACCTTAATTAATGCAAATGAATCACTATCGAAAAGCCAGACCGAGTCACAAATATAGAACACGCTATGCGAGTACTTATTATTTACGGCCGTAAACGAACTCTCGATGCCGACAACAGCTCTTCAACCTACCACAAAACTTCAAAATTTCTCAATTGATAATGATCTCTATTAGTCAGATTTAAAGTTGAAAATCAGTCGGATGACCTTTAACTTTTTGGTTAGGTTGACCCTGCCATTGACTAATTAAGTACCTAGCGGGATAAAATGGTAAGTCTAGAATTCGAATGTTGTGATCACCTGTGACATAATAAATAATAAATATTGGACATCACATACATTGCTCTAATCCTAGGGTAAATAGCTAAAGCACTTATGTTATAGAAATCAGAAACAACGACGGTACCACAACACTTAGACCCGAGAAAACATAGTAAAGTTCGTTTTCTACATTGACCCGACCGGGGATCGAACACGGAACCTCAGAGATGGCGGCGCCATGTATAGTTGTCCGGCGTGATCGCCTCTCGGCTACGGAGGTCGTCAAAACTTTTTCACGCAAAAACTACTTAAAGGATTTGAATAAAATTTTGCACAAATATCGAATATAATCTGAATTAACATACAGTGTTTCTTAACATTTTTAAAGGGCGGACCCCCTACGTCAAATACCTACAATCCGCGGACCCATTAAACCGGTCAGCCGCACAAATAAGCTCTTCTACTATTCCTTTTTCTCTGTTAGCGTACCCCCTGAGGTAGGTCGGCGGACCCCTAGGGTTGGGAAACACTGACATAAATGATACTTTTTATCCCGGTTTAAATGTACCTGTGGTATTATATTTAATAAACTAAAGACCACGAGTTTCTTTAGTTTATTAAATCGCAATGTCGCAGGCAACAGCTAGTATACCTACATCCAAGTCTACATTTATGCATGTGTTATGAAATATGTAAGTGTTAAATACACTACACCGGGTTCCTTTGTACAGTCAACAGCACGTCGACCTACCCCAAAAGTCAAAAATTCTCCAACAGATTTTCAACTTTAAGCCCGACACATAGAGATCATTTTCAAATGAGAAAATTTGACATTTTGTGGTAGGTCGACGAGCTGTTGACCGTACTATGCGTAAGTGTACATCAGCAACTGATCGTATTGGTGTCAAAAGTAACGAGCCGTTATACTTAGTCGTTCCTATAAAATTTGACGAAGCGTCATTTATAGACCGCTTTTGAGTATGTCAAGTTGACAATTCCTACCATCCGTTAGCAAAACCAACCGTTTCTCGGATATAGGAACCGGGCTTAAGTTGTTGGTGTGCCTTATTAAATATATATAAGTAAAATAACTATACTTTACTCTTGGCGTAATTTTAATAAAACCTCCCACGGGATATTTATAATAAAATACAGCTACTTTTTCTATGGGAACGACATCGAACTTAACTTTTATTGATATATTTTTATAACACCTATGTACTGTAATACCTACCTACTCATACCTACTTTATGTAATATCTTAGCTAGTAGTTTATTTAAGAATAAAGTTTATTACATAGGAAAAACTTTCAAATGTATTTATTGCCTTAGTCTTCAAGTCAAATTAAGATACCTCTACAACAAATAGCAAAAGTCCTATATTAATTATTTTAAAAACGTATATGTGCATTGATCTGAAAACTTGTATAACTATATCACGTTTCCTAAAATTACAACTTTTTACGGATATCAGAACACTTATTTTGAACATCTGTATTGAAAGGAAAGGCTTGTTTACGTGAAAAATGTTGCTTACCTAATGTTTACTTATTAAGTGTCGATTTACGTTAAATAAATATTAATGCTGTAAGTAAATAATTCAGAGCACTCTAATTGTATTGTTTCTTTAATAGTTATAAATCGTTTTGCATATTTTTCAGCGTATTTTTTTTAATAATCCATACACCAGCGAAGTGTGACGGTGTACAGAAAATAAAATAAAAAGGAAACTTACCAAAAATAAACGAAACTCGTTCTGTCAGAACGTAAATATAAAAACACTGGCCACTGATAAGTTTCAATTTCGAACTGATAATGTTCGAATTACGTAACTGCGTATTGGCGCGCTGGGATTCTATCTGTGACAGCGCGGGCAGCCACAGCACAGTATTCTGTGGTACTGGCCAAAAATAATTTTCGAATTACCTACGTAATAAGGCTACGGCCTACGTCATAGCGGGTGGGCTCGCCTTCCTCGCATTTAGTATTCATGATGACGAAGAACATGTTTTTAATATAAATAAACAGGGAAAAATACACATTAAGGATTGTTTTTAACTTTCGCCGTAGATCTGATATACAGCTAAGGTCTGCGAAGAAATAATCAACATAAAGGACTATTAAGGCAAAAGGATAACGGCAAAAGTTATGTGATTCTCTCAAATTAATCTCTTCAGCTGCTGATATACTTACATAAAACCATCATGTTGCACAAATAAAAGTTGTAAGTAATATCTGATATCTAAATCTGGGGCTTACTATGCTAAGAAGCATTTTTCTCTTTTTTTTAAATTATACGCCACGCCAGTAATATTCAGTTCCAAATAATGACGTAATTTAAAGGCTCCTCTTCACAATGGGCCATGATGGGCGACTAATAGTAATCAAATCACGTTAGTGTAGAAGGCATAAATGTCTGTGATCGGCAATCATCGGCTTTGATCGTTCACAATCGCCGTTGAGTCGGTGTGCATCAAATGAACGACGGCCCATGATTGCGTGCGCTTCCACACAATCGCCGATTATTCAGCAGAACGTAGTTGTCTCGGGAGCAGTGTGGATATATTTCTGTCGATTTACAATTAATGAAGATCTACAAATGACGAATGAAGAGACTTTTAGGTTTATATTATAACTATGGAATCCAAAAAACAGGGTTCGCTGATAAGTATCAACGGATATTTATCATGATATACAGGGTGTACAAAAGAATGGGACACTCCTTAAAACCACGTGATCAGCTGGTCATATATACAACTTTTTCTGTGGGAGCAACATTAAAGTAGACTAAATACATAATATAAAAATTGAAAACTGTTTATTTTTAATTTAAGCAATTTTTTTTTTATAAAACAAACTATTTTAAATAATTAATAATTAGAAATAAATTAACGCAATCATTATTTTACACCTTTTTGAATTAAAAAATTTAATATTAAATGAAGCCATTGCAGCTTAAAAATAGCCTCTTTTCAGATGCATGATATATATCCGATATATATCGGATAGATATCAAATATTGGATAATTTCTAATTTGATATTTATTATAAATATCGAAATAAATATCACAAAGATAAAATAATGGTAGTTCAATAAATATTAATGTAGGTACTTTGTTAGGGTTATAAAATCTGTGCATAAAACAATACCAAAAATATGTATGTATTTGAAATCCCGAAATATTCCCATTTTCGATAGACGTGATAACATAACTTACACGATTGTGCGGAGAGTTGCCCGATCATTGCGGCGATGTTGAACGATCATTTGATGGGCCATCATGGCCCATTGTGAAGAGGAGCCTTGAAATATTATACGTATTGTCTTCAGGCGACCTTTTACCAAGTTCAAGTTCGAGACTGCGTGTGAAATAAAATCTTGACATGTTGCACATGTATGTACCTTTGTACCAACATACTTAGCTTAAAATTATTGACCTAAAATATTAAAAAAACTTTTTTAAATTTTCAAGTAAAGAGTTGATGGACCTATTATACCATTTGTTTTATGAAGTACTCGTAAATTAAGTCCTTAGTGTTCAACCGTGTTTTAATAAGCTATGTCAAGACTATAAGTTTAGTTAGAAATAGCCTAACCTAACCTTTTCCGACTACTTCTGTAGCTGAAAGGCGTGCAGACCGGACTTCATACAAACAAATACAAAGATTATTTGGGAGTTGGGAGCTCTATCCTCAAAATTGTTGACAAATATGTTTACCTGGGACTAGTGATCCAGTTAGGTAGGTCCAATTTTGAAAAGAAGGTCAATCGACGAATCTAACTCGGATGGGCAGCATTCGGGAAGCTGCGCAACATCTTCACGTCCCAAATACCTCATTGCCTAAAGACGAAAGTCTACAACCAGTGTGTGTTACCAGTGATGACATACGGAACAGAAACGTGGCCTCTTACTATTAGCCTTATAAAAAAGCTCAAAGTTGCACAGCGTGCTATGGAATGGCCTATGCTCGGTGTTTCTTTGCGAGATCGAGGCAGAAAGTTTTTGGAATGGAGGCCACGTACCGGCAAGCGCAGCATGGGACGTCCACCCACAAGGTGGACAGATGACCTGGTAAAGGTTGCAGGACGACGCTGGATGCAGGCCGCTTCTAACCGGTCGATCTGGAAGTCACTGAGGGAGGTCTATGTTCAGCAGTGGACGTCCGCCGGCTGAAATGATGATGCACTGATACCACAAATAATAAAGTCTCAACAAATAAAAATAATTTACGAAAATATTATTTGTAGTATTTTTAGACTGTATTTTACTTCATTTTTTAAAGTAGTAATAAGTAAGTAGGTACTTTTGCTTTAGCTAGGAAACCACATTAGGTAATTTGGATAAAATGTAGGTAATCTGGGACAACCTCTGAGGTATGACTTACCGAACAAAATAAGAATAATCGAAATTTCGTCTTAATTGGCCAAATGATCGCGTAACAACATACAAAAAACATACAGTCAAATTGAGAACCTCCTCCTTTTATTAAGTCAGCTAAAATCGCAATGTACGAAGGGTCTAAGCTAGAATAGAATAGTACCTACTCACATTAGCATCATCACCAGCCTATATCAGTCCACTGCTAGACAGGCCTCTCCAAAAGGAGAATTTTGCCATAATCGCCACGCTTGGCAGGCGGGTTGGCGATCGCAGTTTGGCCAATGGTGGAAGGGAGACGCTGCTGCCCGTCTACTTGTGGCGGTTCTCCTGTAGTCGCCTTTTACGACACCCATAGGAAGAGAAGGGACACATTAGCATACCTATTGCAAATATTTAGATACAAATATTGAATGTAAGTACAGCTAATGCGTTTTCACTGTACGTCTGTGTAGGTAAATATCTGATTACAAAAATCGATGGTCGAGATAAGACTTGTTAAATTAAAACTGAGATAAATAGGAATTAATTATGATGCAATTTTGTTTCGATTATTATATACGTAAGCACGTAAGAAATTTATCTATCTAAGCAGTCGCCACAGTACAAGCAAGCTTTGTATCTATTACATATTTTTTAATTGAAAAAAGACAACTCGTCCATGCCGGAATTTGAACCCTAATCTCCTGCTTAGCGCAACTCAACAATGTACCAATTAAGCTACAGGGACATATCCCTATTAATTATATGTATCATATATATCATATGATATGTCCCTGTAGCTTAATTGGTAAAGCGCCTACGTGCTAAGCAGGAGATTAGGGTTCAAATACCGGCATGGATAAGTTGTCTTTATTCAATTTAAAAATATGTATTCCACATCTTGGCAAAGTAATTTGCTAGAAAAGAATAGAATAGAATAGAATAGAATAGAATAGAATAGAATGGAA
Organism: Anania fuscalis; assembly: GCA_950371115.1. Taxonomy (NCBI): domain Eukaryota; kingdom Metazoa; phylum Arthropoda; class Insecta; order Lepidoptera; family Crambidae; genus Anania; species Anania fuscalis. The sequence continues at coordinate 9,735,864 of OX493348.1, read as the reverse complement.
TAGAATAGAATGGAATGGAATGGAATGGAATGGAATGGAATGGAATGGAATGGAATGGAATAGAATAGAATAGAATAGAACAGAACAGAACAGAACAGAACAGAACAGAACAGAACAGTACAGAACAGAACAGAACAGAACAGAATAGAATAGAATAATAGAATAGTAAACTTTATTTCGCTTAAATAAAATATTCTATTGTACTTATATAATATATATTATATCCATATTTTATTTCGTTAAAAGAAAAACATAAAAAGTTATTCTTTGTATTGCCTGATCAGCGGTTTAGGGCTACGTAATTGGTGTGATTGTGGAAAGATCGCTGCTTATTTTCTACCCTAGTGGTAGTAAAATTCTGTACACCACAATTTTTACTCATTGTTGCAGTACGTACCTAGTACCTGAATTGTTCGATTAAAAGTACTTTATTATTTACTGCCCAATTTGAATTACCTGTTCAAATATTATGTAAGGGCACGGACGTGTATTTTTAAAGCGTTTCGATACCAATTCACATATGAAATCCCAAAAATCGTGTATAACTTACTAGGAATAAATAAATTGTTTCCACAATCGCACCAATTATCTAGCCCCAAACTTACTAAGCAAAGCTTGTGCTATGGCGACTAGATAATGGATAAACATACTTAAATACGTTTATAAACATCCATGACTTAGCTTAGGTGCTCATCACACTAACTTTTGCCCCTTGCGGGATTCGAACCCGCAACCGCCAGGCATCGTAGTCAGGAGCGCGAACCACTACACCAGACGGTCTTCCTAGGAGTTCATATAATACGATTCTTGTCAATTCAAATGCTTTAAAAATACCCCTGGGAATTATTAGCTTCTTATGCAAGAAACGGAATAGCGTTTATGGAAACCCTTCCAGATCCAGAACCCCAGTAGGCACTTCTGAGCCGCGGGAGGGTTTATTAGCAATAATTCACGAAAGTTACCTTAAACCATTCCGCTGTTCATATTTACGAACGGTCTGGATTCGGGTATTGTTTCCGGCGTAGTATTCAAGACTTCATAATTAAAACGCTTCCTCTACTCAGATTATTAGAAAGTATAAAATTACTTAGGTGCGATTTGGCATAAAGATTTCTGCGCTATGGTCCCCGATCTTAGCTCGGATTAGCAATGTCCTATGCAACAATGAAAGTAAATGTTATTGGCCTTACTAAAACACATGTACGTACTTTTAAGTATATTTGTAAGTTACGCTGTTGGTTTATTAAAATAAATAAATAAATAAAGTTTTACGTCTTGCCGGACTTTAAGTGGCGCCGCCATCTCTGATAGGATCAGAGCAATGTATCTGATGTTGTCCAATATTTATTTATCCTGCATTAATTAAACGGTTGACGAAATTTTTCGAGAGTGCACAAACTTTAGAGCAAGCTTACGAATTGGTCTTAAACCCTCGACGGACGAGTAACTAGAATAATAAGGTACAATCTGCTTCTGTGAATAAAGGCATGGACAAAAAGTCCAAAAACCGCATATCTGTGGTGAAACGTACTAAAAAGATGCATTTTTTATCTAAAAATATAAGCAAGAATGCCTCACGCTCAATAATCTTGTTGTTCTAGCTTGTTGATTCGCCTAATGTTACAAATGTTGTAATGACTAAGGCATAGTTCTAAGTTTTTGAATTAAGTAGGTACATTATCCTAATATGTGATTAAAATTATTTTTATTTCCATGCTTTCTTTAATCTTCGCTCGTTTACAAAGAAGTCCTTACCGAGCATACTTTGTTTTTTTAAAAGCAGTGTGGGCTCATCTGAGTAGCGATAGGAATTTATATCCATAACGATAGTATTTGTAAAACCTACCGCATTACAGAACTTAAAGCAGGGTAGCATTTAAATCATCAAACTGCGCGTTCAATCGCTTAAAGGCTTGAGCGGCTCAGGATTGGAAGGGTATGGTTCTGAATACTTCTTCTTCCATAAACGGAACGAAATACATGTTTTGAAAATAAATTCAATTAATTTAGATAAAATAAAATCGTAGCTTAAATTAATTTTCCGCTTTAAGCCCAAATATTAATTATTGGTAGGTAAAACAGGCTTAGTAGGTATGTGTAAGATTATTTTGAATAGGTAATTTGTAAACATCTCTAAGGCAATTAGCATTACCTATATAATTACGATGGATATGATTGTGTTTACATAATAATTAAGACTAGAAATCTAACTAGATACTAGTAGGACCTACAATGTGTATTATGTTAACTTTACCAACTAGATACTGTATAGAGTACCTACCTACCTACATACGATTAATTATGTCTTGTAAATGGGTATATAGGTACTATCCGTATTGATTTTCCTAGCGATTTAATTGTAATTGACGTAAATTATTCATATTAAGTACCCCATTTACGCTTTATGATTTTATCCCTTATGTATTATTACATTACATTCCAAAAGCAACATGTTATAGGTATGTTTATTAACAAAATGTTTGTTTCTTTAAGTTTGATAATTATGAGTAATAGAACTTCATATCGCAGCGCCTTTAATTTTATGTGTTTACTTCAAGATGCGAATTTGCTGTTAGGTTTTTGTTGCAGGTTGTTCCTGCTGCCACCATAAGCCAGCTACCCTGCAACATGGGATACACGGATTATCCCCGATCTCCGTAGCCAACAGGCGAGCATGCTGGACTTGGCGTCGCCGCCATCTCTGAGGTTTCGGGTTTGTGTCCCAGTCGGGGAAATGTGGAAAACGAACTTTTTTATATTGTCTCGGATCTAGGTGTTGTGGTACCGTCGTTGTGTACGATTTCTATAACACAATTGCTTTAGCTACTTACTTCCTAAAGTTCCATGTATATTCTGTCAAAAAAGTTTCGGGAATTGATAATTTGTTTATGGTTCCAAATTCAAAATTATTTTTTTTTTGTTGTTGTTAGATTGGCACAACTGTTTTCCATTTGCCGCGAAGTTTGAGTTACATCTGATAATTAGATTAAATGCAGTATTGTTTTTAGTTATACCATATCTAGTGTGTATTGCGAATTTCATAATAGACAAAAACATCGAACAAAGAGTTTGTCTTAGCCTATCAAGCGGCAAAGACCGTCCTGCCGCTCAGTAACAATAAAAAAAATATTGTGTCTTTTGACCTTGGCCTGACAGGTTAAATGTTGCATCGCCAATGGGATGTCGTGTTCGGAGTCTCTGAAAATGTTACAGAAGGCTTACGATGAATCGACTTTATCAAAAACACGTGTTTATGAGTGGTACCAAGCGTTCAAAAGCGGTCGAGATGTGATGGAAGATTTGCCTCAATGTCTGCTACTGAAGATAACATCGCAAAAATGAAGGAAATAGTGACTGAAAATCCTCATTAAAGTTTGAGAGAGCTAGCCGTCGAACTTTCTGTGTCACACGAGTCAATTCGTACCATTTTAAATAATCAATTGGGTATTAAACATGTTGCCGCTCGGCTAGTCCCAAAAGACTTGAATTTTCTCCAAAAACTCAATCGCAAAAGAGTCGCTGAGGACATGCTAAAACGAGTCAATTCCGACCCAACATTCATGAAACGTATTGTTACTGGTGACGAGACGTTGGTTTACGAGTTTGACATGCAAACTAGTCAACAAGCTTCGGAGTGGCGCCCTCCAACTGAACCGAACCCGAAGAAACCGCGCCAAACTCGATCGAAAGTCAAAGTCATGTTGACTGTTTTCTTTGACAGTGTTGTTGTGCACTCAGAATTCTTGAAAGAAGGTCAAACGATAAAAAAAAGAGTATTATTTAAGCGTTATGCGGCGTTTAAGAGAGCAAATGGACGAAAAATGCCAGATTTGTGGAATGAAAATTCTTGGATTTTATTTATTTATTGAATAAAACAAACAGTCATACAATTTCAGTATCCTTATAACATTATCATTAACAGATCTATAGTTTTCTTTATTTTTACAAATATAACTTTATTAAAAGAGCCTTGCTTACACTTATTGATATACAATTTGAGCATACATATTTCAAGTTAAAGTAGGTTAAAGTAGGAAATTAACAAGAAACAACGTAAATATTTAATTGGTTTGAATACAGATTGGCTAGGACCAAATAAAAATGATGCTGTGGGCACTTATTTGACAATAAGTTCCTTAATAATGCAGTAGACTGAAAGCTTTTTTTATCGAGCCTATTGTGCAACAGAATATATCTTTATCGGACAACTTATCGCTATTGTTGTAAATTTTGCAAGCACGCTTTACAAACATGTTCTGACCGTAAGATGTTTTACATTTGGGTATGAAAAACAAATCTTTCTTACGACATCGACGCTCCTGTCCACGGGGCACTCTGAGAAATATATCATGCAGAAGTGAGGGGGCATCTAAAAGGTTATGAATGATCTTATAAAGTAGAACGGAGTCTACGCAGTCGCGACGCAATTCCAGAGAATTGATCTTGTGAGACTTTAGTGAGTCTTCAAAATTGGTATAAGTTTTGCACCATGATAATGCGCCTTCCCACAAAGCCATCTTTGTGAACGAATTTTTGACCAAAAACTCAACAAATACCATCGAGCAGCCACCTTATTCACCAGATATGGCTCCAGCCGACTTCTTTCTTTTTCCTAAACTCAAATTACCACTTCGTGGCACCCGGTTTCATTCTGTAGAAGACATAAAGGAGAATTCGCGGCGAGAACTGAACTCGATTCCGGAAGAGACGTTTAAAAAATGTTTTGATGATTGGATTATACGTTGGCGTAAGTGTATCGCTTCTGAAGGAGCATACTTTGAAGGTGATAAAATAAATTTGGATGAATAACTAACATTTTGTGTATTTTTAATCTTTTCCCGTAACTTTCTTGACAGTAGTATGTGATGTTGTCTAACATTTTTTTTTTATATATGTTAATAATGGGGCAGCAATTCTAGAGAATCTATATGTCGTAGGGAAATGAGGATATTAGGGATTAGGAAAGCGAATTCTCTTCCCTAATCCTAATATCCTCATTTCCCTTATCTAATTAGATAAGGTATTTCACGGGATCCCTAGAGATACCAAGAAATCACGAAATTTATCGAATATTCTTTGTTTATTAGGTCGTCTTACTAAAGATGTTTAGTGATATGTAGTTTAACTAAATCAAATCTAATAAAATGACAAAAAAGCGGACACAAGAGAATATATTCCAGCCAAGCATTTGTCTCGCTCCCACTGCTACTACCTAGTGGATGCGAGACAAATGCATGGGGTAACTTAGCTTAGGTTTTTCGTTCTTACCAGACTTTAAAAAAATATTTAGTTGAACCACGCATACATTTTAAAATCGATTTAATTCTTTTAACTGCTATGTTTGTTGTGCACAAATTCACATAATAAAGGCATCTCATCATCAAAACATGTTTAGCTGCGTTAGTTAATTTGTTTTATTATTTAACATATCAACACTTTTCTTATTTTCCTAGATTTCATTTAGTGAAACGACATAATTATTATTAAACATTTTTAGTAAGAAGACGTAATAAACAAGAATATTTGACATCTACCGTGATTTTGTGGTATCCCTAGGGATTCCGTAAAATCCCTTTTATCCTCATTTCCCTGCGACATATATATATATATATATATATATATATATATATATATAATATAATATAGTGAGGTGTTTCAAAAATATCTGCCACGGCTGCAATTGATAAAATTATTGCGTAACTTTGTGAAATTGACTATCTTCTTACCTTTTGGGCTACTTGAAAACGATAGCAAAGCAAAATAAAAATCGAGATAAAAATAAAAGATGATAAATATACAGTAGAACATCCTTACTTCCTACTAATATTATAAATGCGAAAGTAGCTCTGTCTGTCTGTCTGTCTGATACGTCTGTTACGCTTTCACACCTTATCTACTGAACCGATTTTGAATAAATTTAGTAGGTACAGATATAGAATAAAGCTTGGAAAAGGATGACACTTTTTATTCAGACCGGTTCTCTTGGGGGATTGAACGGGCGGGAAGCAAGTGCAAGGGCACCGCTCCCGACGTCCAGAATATAAGGTCAGATGGAAACCTAACTCCCTAGTGAGCGTAGAGTTCCTTTACCCTAAGATACTAAGTCCCTAGAGCTTAGCCCCACCTAACAATAAATACTTAAATATAATAAGGATGATGAGAGTGACAGCTGCTCCCAGGTCGCCCAGAGTAGCAGCGTTAGGACGGTAGGTAGGTGGTGTGGACCCGCTGCCAGTCTGGCAGACTCACCAGACTGATCAAAGTGACGGCTAAGGGAGTCTTGGCCGCAGCGGAGGGAAATGAGAACCAACACGGACGGTTGATATCTGATTTATTGTGTAGAATGTTTCGTTTATATACTAAAGTTATAGTGTATTAACATGTTTAGGTTAACGTCGTGTGCCGTCGGTGTAGAGTGCCGACGGTGCATGTGCAGGGTCCATTGGTCGCGCTGGTTTCTAGGTCGCTGACGGCGCAGCAGACAGGGATGAAAGTAAAATGTTTACATAGTTGAAATCATTAACGCGTAGTCCGATTCTTTTAATTCTTTTTTTTTGTAATAAAGTTAAACTTATGAGATTAGCTTTTAAATATTTCAAGGTCATAGATTTTATAGTTCGGAATATACAGACTTCACAGCACAGCGAGTATTGGATCCAAATAACTTGGTACATGAAATGTTCAGGAACCTTGAAATGTATGGCTTATTTATACTTGCTTACTAATTGTACTGGCTTTATGTGGGTAGGCCAATTGTGAAAGTCAGACAACTTAAAGGAGTCAGATATTGCCAATATAATAATAATAACCTAGCATGAATAGTAGGAGAAGTAGACCCAGGGGCGTGCTCTGCATATAGGCAATTAGGCAGTAGAAGCGCCGGGAAATTCTTCCGACACGTCAGCCTTAATGACATCATCCGTAGGGCTCTTGCTAGCGCTTCATTACTGGTTATTCTTAAACCAAATGGCCTGGTGCGGAGCGATGGCAGGAGACCTGATGGCATAACTTTGGTTCCGTGGAAGATGGGTCGGCCCTTAGCTCTTAGGTCTTTAGCGGCCCTTAGGTCGGTCTCTGCCAAGGATGTGGCATGTATTATACAAAAAATATCGAGAGGAAAGTCGCCTGGACATGATGGCTTAAGCATCTTAAGTATGCAGGGGTGCATTTACCGAGGGTACTATCTATGTTTTTTAATCTGTGTATGTAACACTGTTACTTGCAAGATGACTTAATGTATACTATTGTTGTACCGATAGTGAAAAATAATACAGGAGACGTATCTGACCTGGCTAACTATAGATAGACCCATTGCGTTGGATACTGTCATAGCTAAGGTGCTGGACAGTCTGCTAAACAAACAATTGAATCGGCACCTTAATCTACACAACGCTCAATTTGGGTCCAGACCACGTTTGTCAACAGAAAGCGCCATTCTTTGTCTTAAGCAGACTGTCCAATACTATACGTCCAGAAAAACACCTGTTTAGGCCTGTTATCTGGACCTATCAAAGGCATTCGATTTGGTGTCATATAATGTACTTTGGGAAAAGCTAAATAACGAGACAAACTTACCTCCTGAGATAGTGTCAATGTTTAGGTATTGGGTGGGCTGGTGCGTTCTCAGATGTGTACAGGTTGGAGTGCGGGGTAAGGCAGGGGGGATTAAGCTCGCCAAGCCTTTTCAATCTGTACATGAACCGGCTGATCGGTGAACTCAGCAGCGCCAAGGTCGGGTGTCATGTTCGCCGCGTGTGTATTAATAATATTAGTTATGCTGATGACATGGTGCTGCTGACCCCATCGATTGGAGCTATGCGTAAACTATTGGACATATGCGAAAAGTATGCGACAGCCCATGGACTTAAATATAACGTCTCCAAAAGTCAGTTCATAGTCTTTAAAGCTAGGACTAAAACATATTTATCAGTTCCCCACTTAGCACTCTGTGGTTTACCATTAAAACGGGTTCACACATTTAAATACCTTGGCCACTGGGTTACAGAAGATCAGCTTGACAATGTGGATATATAAAGGGAGCGCAGGGCGCTGTCGGTGCGTTGTAATATGTTGGCACGTCGATTTGCACGTTGTAATGATAAGGTGAAAATCACGCTTTTTAGAGCCTACTGCCAGTCTCTTTACACGTGCAGCCTATGGGTCAGCTTTACGCAGCGCGCTTACAGCGCACTGCGCGTGCAGTATAATAATGCGTTCAGAATGCCACTTGGCCTGCCGCGATTTTGCAGCGCGTCGACTATGTTCGCGGAAGCGCACACCGACGGCTTTCATGCGCTGATCCGAAAACGATGCGCTTTACTCCTAGACCGCTTCCGCAATAGCACAAATTGCATTCTGGGCGCATTAGCTGAGAGGTGGGACTCGCCGATATTGGAGCGCTGGATTAGGTTACATGCTACCAGAGCTGTGTAGGCTGCTCCTGCTGTCGGTTCTCTCTCATACTTTTTATAATATTGTTGTTTTTTTATGTCTTACTCGTAATAGTAATAACATAGGCTAAGTTTAAAATTTGTTACTAACTTGAATATGCACCACGGTCTGAAACGAAATTTCATTCATTCATTCATTCATTCATTCATTAGCATTCATTCATTGTTTCTGAAGGAGTCCGCATCCGCTTCCGCACTGAGGGTAGTCTTTTTAACTTGGCCAGACTTAAGGCGCGCACTAAAGTCTCATACGCTTTGATCACAGATATCATGTATGCCGATGACTTGTGCTTTTTAGCGGAATCCCCAGATGGCCTGCAACGGCTGATGTCCGGTTTACACCAAGCATGCTGCAAGTTCGGTCTAAAGATCAATGTCAAAAAGACGGAGGTGATGTCTTCAGACACACATGGTCGTGAGACACTGGCCATTAAGCTTGGTGAGGATGTGCTAAAGCAGGTCGATACCTTCCGTTATCTGGAGAGCACTATTACATCTAAATGTGACCTTGATGCAGAAGTTAACAGCAGGAACAGTGCTGCAGCTGCAGCATTTGGAAAGCTGCGTTTCAAGGTTTTCCGCACGCACGACCTAAAGCTGGCCACTAAGATCTCAGTCTACATGGCAATTGTGCTGCCAAACCTTTTGTACTCCTCCGAGACGTGGTGTGTGTATCGCCACCACATTCGCGCTTTGGATCAATTCCACCTTAAATGCCTTCGTAACATCATGAGGATCAGATGGTCCGACCGAGTACGAAATACCGAAGTTCTGCGACGAGCCAATGTCGGTGGCATTGAAGCCTACTTAATGCGTCGGCAACTTCGGTGGTGCGGTCACTTATCACGTATGGCGGAGGGAAGAGGGGCGAAGCGCATCTTCTATTCTGAACTAGCGGAGGGTAAGCGAAAGCATGGCGGACAACTCCTCCGTTACAAAGATGTTCAGAAGAGACACATGAAAAGATGCAACATTGAGCCCTCTCAATGGGAAGGTTTGGCAGTACAGCGCCCAGAATGGCGTGGGATTGTAAATAGACAAGTCCGCGAGTTCGAGGAGCAGCGTACAGCTGTCCTCGACGCTAAGTGCGATGAGCTAAAGGCCCGTCCTCCTGCCGCCATCAGCTATAATTATGTAAGCGGTGTACTAACGTGCCCTAATTGTGCACGGGAGTTCGCTGCGAAGATCGGCTACATAAGCCATCTTCGGGTGCACCAGCGCCTGTCTAATTAGGAGTCGAAGTGGTCGCCATGGCCGAAAACGGTCGGAAAGATCATCATCATCATCATCATTCATTAGCTGTGGGATGCTACCTGTGTTGACACACTGGCTCCAACTCATCTTCCACAAACCTCGTCTGAGGTTGGCACTGCTGCTGCAGCAGCGGAGTCCCTCAAACGTCGCAAATATGCAGGTATTAGTAGTACCTACCTACATATTTGAGCAATTTGGGGTCGAGACCCTGGGGCCGTGGGGAGCCTAGTGCACATCGGCTGTACAGTCAGTTAGCCAAGCAGCTAATTGATTGAACGGGCGACCGGAGGGCTGGCGCATTTCTAGGCCAACGCATCAGTTTGGCTATTCAGCGTGGAAATGCGGCTAGCCTTCTGGGCACTTTGCCGTTGCCTTTGGATGGCGATCTGGGACCCATTTTTTATTTGTGAAATATTTTGTAAATATTATTATTATTTCTTTTACACGAAAAAAAAACTAAATATAAACCTTATTTCATAAAAAGGGTGCTTCACCGCAGTCCAAAGCGTTGAGCTATAAGACATAGTGTGATCCTATAGTCCACGCAAACGAAGTCGCGGGCACAGCTAGTATTAAATTACGTATGAAACAATCTTAAAGCAAATACAGGGTGTACAATAGATATGGCAATTATTGTTGAAGCCACGTAATCCGCTTCTCATATACCTACCACACTTCTGTAATGAGTCACTTCGAAATTGAAAAGTGAAGTGAGTCGTTTCAGCGCCATCTATAGTGAATGATCTCTTATCCCTCATCCCTCAGATTTGTATCCTTTATCGCACCGCCTCTAAAACAAATTATCTGTTAAACCTAATGGTTGAATGGTAGAGAATGTCTTAAAGCATTAAGTCCATTTTTTGAAAAAAAACTTGTGACTTTTTAATCTATGAAATAAAGTTTAAATAAATAAATAAACAGATATGTATGTGTAATCGTGGTTGGTCATTGCACAGGTCTTTGATTGCACGGTAGCAATCATCATAGCATCAAAACCATTGGCATCTTTGACAATCTGAGGGTCTTTGTGTGTGTGTTTGTTTGTATGGAATAAAAATTAAGAAAAAAAGAATTACTGCAGTTGATTACGTGTTTTTAAGGTGTTCTATTCTTTTGAATACCCTGTATAAGAACATTTTTCGAGTGCGATCGGAAGTCACTTCACACGAAGATAGATAGCGTGATAAGAGTTTACCTATCTTTAGTGATGATAACATATTTCCAACTAGGTTCAAGGTATAGCACAGGAAGTTAACTAGTTAAATAGCAACAAGTTGTTAATATTCGTCCAGCTAGACCTTAGATTCGTGTATCATCATCACATCACATACATTGCTCTGATCCTAAGGTAAGTAGCTAAAGCACTTGTGTTATAGAAACCAGAAACAACGACGGTACCACAACACCCAGACCCGAGACAATATAGAAAAGCTCGTTTCCTACATTGACCCGACCGGGAATCAAACCCGGAACCTCAGAGATGACGGCGCCATTTAAAGTCCGGCGTGCTCGCCTCTCGGCTACGGAGGTCGTCAAAAACTTCTTTAGGTAACTTCGTTAGGTTCGATGACTTCCAGCAACTTCCCGAACAAGCAGGTTTCCGAAAAGGTTTTAGTGCCATAGACCACATTCATACGATACTTGGGCAGTGCTACAGTTTCTCCAGCGGTGTCATATTGAATATCGGTACATCGAGGTGCTGAAATGTCTATATCAAAACGCCACCATGACGGTCAGAGTACAAAAGCAGAGCAAGGCTATTCCTCTGCAGCGAGGCGTAAGGCAGGGAGACGTTATTTCTCCGAAACTGTTTACCGCTGCATTGGAAGACGCTTTTAATAAACTCCTGGAATGGAAAAGGCTCGGCATCAATATTAATAGCGAATACATCACTCATCTTCGGTTTGCTGACGATATTGTGGTCATGGCAGAATCGCTGGAAGACCTCGGCACAATGCTGGACTGTCTTGATAGGGTTCTTATTTCGGAACCGATTTTGATAAAATGTGGTTTAGGGATAGACTAGAGCTTTGGTAGGCTATTACTCAATAAATAAGTATTATTGAGTATTATTATGCTCTTCCTATGGGTGTCGTAAGAGGCGACTACAGGAAAACCGCCTTAAGAAGACGGGCAGCAGCGTATCCTTTCTAACATTGGCCAAACTGCGATCACCAACCCGCCTGCCAAGCGTGGCGATTATGGCAAAATCCTCCTTTTGGAGAGGCCTGTATCCAGCAGTGGACTGATATAGGCTGGTGATGAGTATTATTCAGGACCTTACTCGATAGTTGTGCAAACTGGTGAGCACAAAACGGTAGCCCTCGTTGGACCGATAGAATGCACATTATAGTTTATTTATTGTTATCTTGCTATCGTTTCGATCTTGCTGTCAATTTACGTTTTAAGATCAAAATATTGTGCAATTTCCGTTACCAGTTTGATATTGCAAGATACGGAATAAGCCAAGGGGGCCGGTAGACACCGGCGCACCAGTCAACCACCAAGTGTACAGAATGGAGGCGGGTCAGCTCTGGCGGCAGTATGTCATCGCGGCTGTTGGTATGTCTCGAAATGTGATTGTCTAGTGCCAAGTTAAAAAAAAAATGTAAAATTTATGGTGATGAAAAAATATGATGCGAAATCTTCAAAAATGGAATAGCGCTTTTTAAAATCGGCCAGTATGTTTTCATTAGAAAAAGGAACTCTTTTTTTTTAAATAATCATGGCAAGCTAAATAAAACAATGGCAAGTGTAGGAGAAATCAAATATAAATGCAATTGAAATATCGATTAGTTATAATAACAGACAAGATTTTAATTCATGCTAATCGAGTACTTACCGTGTAAAATAATTTTATTAAAATAAACTAAAATAGTGTTTTTTCGTTGACAAAAATTACTATAATTATAATAATATCTATAAAACCAAAATGTTCAATAACGCCAAATTTTTCGACGAATGTTAAATAAAACGTGCATCAAAAGTGCATCGAATCATGCAACTGATTCGATGCACTTTTGATGCAGCAAATCGCGTGTGAAATATTTTCATCCAATCAAATAGTGATGGATCTTTCGACAGATGAGATAGACTGAAGTTTGTGTAATCTTTATTCGGTTGGATTAAAAAAATCGACCGCTGTGAAAAAGGGTTCATTTTTAGGGTTCCGTACCCCAAGGGTAAAACTAGACCCTACTAAGACTCCGCTGTCTGCCCGTCTTTAAGGGGGCTCCTATACAGCAAACGTGATTTTTTGCCGTTTTTATAGATAATGGTAAGAAACCCTTCGTGCGCGAGTCCAACTTGCACTAGCCCGGGTTTTTAACCGACTTCAAAAAAAAGGAGGTTCTCAGTTTGACCCGTATGTTCATATGTATATTTTCTCGCGTTTGGCGCATCCGATTTTGATGCGGTTTTTAGAAAAGTATTTGTTACATTCTGGAGAAGGTTTTAGTGTGCATATCATACTGCTGAGCTGATAATGGAGGCCACAGAACTCCTTAACGTTTAGGAGTCAATAGATAAAACTACAATTTGTCAACGTATTTCGTAGTGTATTGTGCAGACGTGGCGCTTACGAGGTACCAGACAGTAATTTTATTGTCTGGGGGCGTAAACCAGTACACCCAGAAACGAGAAAAAAATTAAATATATTATATATTCGGTTTTTAATTGATTTAGGCATTGAACGTTCTTACGCCATGCCTTTTCCCTTATCCCATGGTTACGACACTTCTGTTAATAACGATATTTTTAAACGACTTCTATAATGATAGATCCTCAATTGGACGATAAATATTGCTAAAGTCCTAACACTAAAAATGGTGAAATAAAAAAATGTTTTAAAAAACCCGACTTCAAAAATAAACTAAAAAGCGAAAAATAAATTTCTAAACTAAAACATACCTAATTAGTTATTTTTGGAGTCGGTGCGATTAATGAACACATTTTAAATCTCCATGGAACAGTTAGTTTTTTATTATAATAGAGGATGTTCTACAGTCAGTGCATCTGCAACAGAAGTTTCGCTGTATTTTTTATGTTATTTTGTGCCATACTAGCCGTAAATGTCGCACATAGCTAACGACAATAATTAAAACTCAATGAATAGTATATCTTCAAATCACTCACTACTACTCACTCACAGTCACAGAATGACAGTTAGATGAATGATGATTACGTCATTTCAGTTTTGGAATTAAACGTACCTACTGTCTTATTCGCAGTGCATTTGCTAGACCGGGACTAAGGTAAACCCCACTGTACTAACGTACATAAAACAGTGGTTTAACTTTAGTCCCCGACTAGCAAATGCACTCTGAATAAGATAAGTACCTACCTAGTGATTATCTGCGGGCCTAAAACGGCAGCATTGGATGTTTCATATTTCATTCAATTATCATGAATGAAATTGATCAGTGTTTGAAATAACGTAACGTTGATCCACACGATTTTATTATCTTATTTTATACCTGTGTATCTGATAAAGCTGTCGAAAACATACCAAAAGTATCTGCGAAATTTATCTCAACTTTAGTTGACTGACACTATCTATAAGAGAATTATAAGAGCAAAACCGGATTTAAGTTGAAAATTTGAGTAACACCGTTAAAAACAATAGCTTAATCTAATAATTATTCATGCATTTTTGAAGTCATTTTTAGTTTAAGATATTTTAACACCCATGATATTCATGAAATTTGGAAGTCATTTTCAGTTTAAGAGATTTTAACACCTATGCTATAACACTTATTGACGACGGCCTAGTCCAACAGGGCGGTTTCAGGTTTGAGTCCAAATGAGTGATAGGTAAGAGTTTATTGATCAAAATTCAAATTCATTTTTCCCAAAAAACACGGTACCTGTTATTTAGTGTTACATTTAAAGATTATGTTCAAACATGTTTCGCTAACTTACTAGCATGCAAATGTCAAATTGAGAAAAATATTAATTATATATCATATAGACGCAAATCGTCTTATGTTTGACGCTCAGAATGAATGTAGCCGCGGTTCAAAGGAGCTACTCTTCATAAATGCTGCTAGCCAACTAGTCAAACGCAATCGACATTGTAAGGACAACACAATGACTATCGTATATCTCATTGTGATATTATGGATCTCAATATTCTTCTTTTTCTACAAACATACGATTTTATGTGACTAATTTAATATTTTTTCCGTAAATCGTTAAATGAAATTAGACAATCGTTGTTTTGTCTCCACTTGAGAGAGCATACTCGATGTAATGCACCTTTGATTATTAATTAATCGTCGGAATTTCTCTGCTGCCTGGATTGAATACAAAAAATAAGTTTAATAAAAAACTAAAAACCGACTTCAAAATGAAACTAAAAAGCGAAAAATAATATTGACTAAAACAAACCTAATCAGTTCTTTTTAGAGTCGGTGCCAGCCATCGAGAGTTAAAATCTGTTCATTCGCACCGACTCCAAAAAGAACTGATTAGGTTTGTTTTAGTCAATATTATTTTTCGCTTTTTAGTTTCATTTTGAAGTCGGTTTTTAGTTTTTTATTAAACTTATTTTATTTCACAATTTTAAGTGTTAAGTCCTCGATTTTTTCCATCCTAACTCCGCCAAAAATTACTTAACAGCAAAGTAACCTTAACTAATGTTGGTCCTCTATGAACCCCCCATCCAATGGTATGATAAAAATAAGGTGTTATAAAGGGTCAATTTTTCGACGACAATTTTTAAGTCTGAAGAAAAGGGTTTACCTACACTCCAACCAGAACGGCGGCTATTTTGGTGTCGAAACCATAGGATAAGGTCTTGCGTTTAAATAACAAGTCAAATTAAGAAAGGAACTTTCAAATTTTTTTTCGTTACTGGGTGTGCGGGTACTCCCCCAGTAAATAAAAATTGGCGGTCTGGTACCTCATAAGCTCCACGTCTGCTCAACACACTGCGAAATACGTTCTGTCGACAAATTGCAGTATTATCTTCTAACTCCTATCCGTTAAGGAGTTCTGTGGCTTCCATCATCAGGTCAGCAACATGACATGATGATTACCAGACCCAAAAATCAGCATCGAGTCAGAAAATATATGCAAAACATTATGGGTGCCTATAAAAATTGAGGGTTGCCCTCGATTTCCCAGGGATCCCATCATCAGAATCTGACTTGGTGGAAATGGGACCACCTAGGGAGTATACCCTTTCAAACTAAAAAAAAAATTTTGAAATCGGTCCATAATTGACGGCGTAATCGCGTAACAAACATACAAAAAAAAAAAAAAACAACAACATTCAGACGAATTGAGAACCTCCTCCTTTTTTTTGAAGTCGCTTAAAAAGCATTTGACTCAGTCCCTCAAACATGGCCGAAGAGGGTCCACGGGCTGTATAAAATTGATAATACTGTTTGATACTCCCCTACACGTACTTGTAGTATCTTTATGAAATTAGTGCATCCTTTTAACTAAAGGCCATCATCTCTTTCAGCAAACATCGCGGTGGTCATCACTGGTTACTGTATGGGATGGACATCCCCCGTAAACCCAATACTGGGGGATTTGAGCCAGTCACCGTTGCCAGAAGAGGTGAACCCTGACCAGGCTGCCTGGATCGGGTCTCTACTCACAATAGGAGCTATTTTCGGTAAGAAACTAATATCATCATTATTAAAAGCTGTTGGCAGTCCACTGCTGAACATCGGCCTCCCTTATTAAAAGCCGCAGCAAGCGACCTTAGTCCGTTTCCATCCAAGTTTAAAGTATAACGCATATCATAGCACTTCAAATTCATTAAACCGTTTTTGAGAACAAAAAATATTAGGGTGTACCTATACCACGATATTTGTTTTGATGATAAACTGCCTTTACTAACAAACAAGCCAAACTCTTAACAATGTATTGATCCATATAATTTCATGTTTCACGCCATTCCAGGTCCTTTCATCGGGAGCTTCGCAGCATCAAAGATCGGCCGCAAATGGGGTCTCCTCAGCTCGGCCATCCCTCTGTTCATTGGTTGGATACTCATAACTGTTGCTACCAGCGTCGGCCTCATCTACGCTGGAAGGTTCTTCTGGGGCCTGGCTGTGGGGATGATCTTCACCGTTTCACCCATGTACTGCGCTGAGATTGCCACGGTAATATTTGTTCTAACTATTAGGCCTATGATTTGAGTGCATTACTATATTGATTAGAGCCACGGTTCCTAACCTTGTTGATTACGGCGGTTAAAATTATATTCTTCGAGGGTAATAAGCTGACAAAATAGCTAAAATATAACAGACCAATACGACCGAATCTAGCTAGTACATTTTTTGCTATAACTGTGTAAATAAATAATCCTTTGAGTATTCATTGGTAAGATCAGGCAGAGGGAGAAGGTAAATTAGTTTCCCTAGCTAAGGGAGACAAGATAGAAAAGGCTAGGAACCATTGCATTAGACGGTAACGATCCGAAGCTCAAAACAATATCGAATAATGCTGCGGTAGATCTAGGTACTCCTCTAGCAATCAGGCGCATAATTTTACTGGAATATAGGTACTTGAAATGTAATAAGTCTATAATTATTGCATGCCTACTTTTCCAGGACGAGGCCCGCGGTGCCTTAGGATCGTACCTGCAAGTCTTTATAACTGTGGGTTACCTGCTGGTCTACGCCATTGGGCCTTACATCTCGTACTCTGCTATCGCGTACGTCGGTCTGGCTTTCGTCGCAGTCTTCTGCATTAGTTTCTTCTTCATGCCTGAGACACCTACGTACCATTTGCTGAACAGTAAGTTTTCAATTATGTTATTATTTGATACAATGGTTGACATTTTAAGTCTTAGATCCATGTATACAAGATGGAGACGAAATCCTACGACAATAAATCTAAACACAGTTTTTCCTACTATATTTTACTACGAGAGAACAATCGTAATCGTAAACAAAACTTTGATGCTTTTTACATTTATCATATATTCATCTCCACCGTTTAACTAACTTAGTAGAGCCCTAAGTGCTAGTAATAGAAACTCAAAAGAATTAAGCTCATTGCCAAGCATCTACTTATTTACGATTACTCGAATTACATCTCCCCACTAAGGATGTTGCTGATGTTTGTATAAATCTAAAGCAACTGTCACTCTCTTGCAGACAACAAAGAGGCAGCAGCTGAATGCTTGGCTTTCATCCGTGGGCGATCACGCGCCGGAGTGCAAGCTGAACTAGACATGGTGGCCGCTGACATCGCTGCCAGCCAGGAGAAGACCGCCTCGGTATATAATTCCTTCCGATAAAGAGTGAAGAGGACATAGGGTTCCCTCTGGAACCACCGCGACCACTGAAAGCGAGACTGAGTCAGACTCTAAAAGCTTAATAAAACTGTCCCGAATGTCAATTCAAAAAACACAAAACGCTAGATCGAGATCTAACCTCTTTAGCACACTCCTATAACGATCAAATTCACAGGCACGGCAAATTCAAGGCAATGTTCTTGACAAATCGATATCAGCGCACTGTTAGTAAAATAATAAATGGAGAACTAACATCATGTACATCAACCCTCAAAAACAACATGTGTTCCCAATTTCCTCAGGGAAGCATGCTAAGTCCACTTATGTTTATATTATACAAGATGTCAGAAGTATAGATCAAATCGAACAGGCACATAGCGGAATTGATTCGCGAACTTATTGGCTCTGAAATTGACGTTATTAATACAATTGACAACATTATTAAATAGTGAGATAAAAACAATTTAAAATTGAATTTAAATAAATCCAATTTCATTAAAATCTATAAATCTAAACATGATAAACACAATTTTGAACTAAATATTGAAAAGATTAAAGAAATCACACATGCCAAATTTTAATGTGTTACATACAATAGTCCAGGACATTAACTGGAAATTTAAGGACAAGAACAAGGACCTTATGTAGTACACATACGGTGCACAGTATGTGTACTGCTTAAGGTCGTTGTTGGCTCGGCGTCGGCGCCGTGGCGTACGTCTTTTATTATGAATGACCGAACAGGTCACGTTGTCGTTTTACCCGGATATTTTAAAGTTAATTTTATTAAAAATAAGTTAAAAAAAAAACGATGAGGACGCACTTTTATATATTATTTTATAGATCTTATTTTAAAAAATTGGCACTACCTTGTATAGTTTTATCACTCAAAATACCTCTATCGAGATTTATTTTGCAGCTGGGACTCCCCAGTACAGATTTTGGTTCGTATTATAATATTTATATTTATTGCAAACTTTACAGTGTAAATATAACTTTAAAACCTTATAATTAAATGCTTACATAGCCAATTGGCAATTACAAAGTTTTCACATTAAAATTAACATTTATAAACATAAAAGGACTGTTAAACACCGAAGAAAATAAACAAAATGTTGTGTAACAAAACAAGATCGAAAATACATTCACGAGGATATGTCCGGTGAGTGTGTGTGATGGGTATGTGTATAAGTTAGTGTGAATGTAAGTTGAGTGTGGGATGCTCTGTTTACTGGGATGATTCGCAAAATTAAGGCAGTTTCCGTACTTCATGTGAGACGAATCGAGTACATGTCAAAAAGAAAATATCGGCATCGATAAATCTATCTTCGAGAGTTTTGGCTTTTGTGGAATCAAACGTTTTAGGGCTTATTTTTGATGTACCAGTAAGCGATCTAATTATGGCGGTGTGTGTTATCATTATTATTATAGTTTTTGAAACTTTTTTTATGAATACGGAAGATCACATTTCATACATTATATTTTAGTGTGCGATATAAATAAATGTTTTTATGCTTATTCTTAAACAGATTACGGACATCTTCCGCGGCAGCAACTTCAAGGCCTTTTACATCTCGTGTGCGTTGGTACTCTTCCAACAATTCTCCGGGATCATCCCAGTACTGTTCTACATGACTGACATCTTCACAGCAGCCGGGTCTACACTGGAACCAGCTATTGCTACAATCATCATTGGTGCTGTGCAGGTATTATCTTCTTCCCAGCGTATTTTGGATCTTGTGACACATCCACTTTCCTGCTCTTGCGAAGTGAAGGACATTTTGCTCTTTCCTTATTTGAACAGATTTTATATACCAACCAACTAATGTCAAATCGAATAAAAGTTTTTGATAGCCTATCATGAAAGTGAATTTTGAAGTTTGTCAAATTATTGTTAGTACATGGAACAACAGCTTAGTTAACAAGATAGAATTAAATTTACCAGTGTTGATATTTGTTTTATTAAGCTTCATAATGGTTACAAAACTCACAATAAAACTATGTTTGGTATAAGACGAATAACACCTTAGTCTACCTGTGACCACGAACGCTGTAAAGTGTTCGAAACGTCAGGTTAAATAAAATGTTAATAAATCGCGAAATAATCCGTAAAAGTAGTTTCATTTAAATGTATCGTGTTCGCGTAAATAAAAGACAACAGTATATGTTTGGTATCCTAAGAATACGAGTCTGAGCAACGATGCACACACCACAGTTGTAGCTTTACTATTTTGTGTGTATTTTTTACAAAATACAAACACACCGTACTGGTTTTTCTACCACAGTGGTCTGCATTCGCAGCTCGCCTGTAGTGGAGTACTACCTATACGATGATAAGGGCCTGTTTCAACAGATGAAAATATATAGAGGATAAAGTGCTTGAATTAATGTGTCTTAAGGCGCTATTTGTAAAAATAGTGTTTATCCTTCATATACGTAGAAAATAGCGTATATATCAACTTCTAATTCTAAGGGCCCGGTTTACAATATAGGGATAACTTATGTAGAACCTATCCCTACATTGTGAAACAGGCTCTTAGAGTTAGAAGTTTATATTGACGACATGATACTTTTGTCAACAGTTTCTAGCGTCCATCATCACCCCATTCGTGGCAGATAGGCTAGGCAGAAGGATCCTCTTGCTGATCTCAAGCTCTGGAACTGCTATTGGACTCGTGAGTTCTGAATACTTGTAATTTTTTATTATAAATAGGACTATCTTTATTGTCCTATTACTTATGTAATTGCATTTAATTACAAAATACTATCAATTATCATACTACTACATACTATCATAATACTATCTTTAAAAGGTGTGATAAATATTTAAAAAACTACATAATTAAAGGGTAATTTGTGGAACCGTCAAAGTCTTAAGGTAAATTATGTTTGGATGTAGGATGCTTTAAGGATGTAGGTCATAAACTACTCATTTTATTTAAATAATTATTGGACCAATATTTAAAATAAACCTTCAAAAGTACAAGTACATGGAGTACTTTTTACTCCTGAAAAATCAAGTGTTCCAAGCTATATAAAAAAATATGTTTAAATAGATGACGCGTATTTGTTGTTGATATTGCCGTTTTATTGTTAACATGTTCAATGTGAAAACAATAATATTATTTATTACGATCCTCGACACGCAAAAGACACAGGACACAGCTAATACCAAATTAATAGCTTAACTTTTCTCGTCCTCTCCTAACAGGGTCTCCTCGGCATGTACTTCTTGCTAGCTGCCCAGGGAAGTCCACTGGCTGAGACTCTCAGCTTCCTGCCTGTCTTTGCTCTGGTCCTCTTCATGATGAGCTTCTGTTGGGGTCTGGGGCCTCTGCCCTGGGCCGTTATAAATGAGCTGATGGCCGTTGAAATTAAGTCAGTTGCTGCACCTATCGCTACGGCTCTCTGCTGGGTGTCTTCTTCCTTGATTAGCAGGTCAGTGGTTTTCTTTTTCTTTTCGTTTCGAAAGAAATAAAAAAAAAACTA
This sequence comes from Anania fuscalis, assembly GCA_950371115.1. Taxonomy (NCBI): domain Eukaryota; kingdom Metazoa; phylum Arthropoda; class Insecta; order Lepidoptera; family Crambidae; genus Anania; species Anania fuscalis. Next base: position 9,714,414 of record OX493348.1, on the reverse strand, counting down.
TGTGGTCAACACTCCGCGGGGAAAAGTCTGAAATCGCATCTGTAGTTGAAGGTTGTGTCGGTGACCCTACTTGCACAATATCTTTACATCGCCTTGATAGCCTAAGAGCCCGTGACGGTCAGAACTTTTTTAATTTATGAGGCTGCAAGTTTCTGTATATATGGCCCCTATATAGGTAACGATCCTCGCTTATGAAACTTTGGTCGCGGTGGCTTCGGCAGTATCAAGTAAAAAGGTATAAAATTGGGTTTATTTTCGGGGTATCGTATGAAAGCTTACACAGATTCTTAATATGTGACTCCTTTGTCCGGAACCAACGGTGGGCGAGTCCGACTCGCAACTGTCCGGTTTAAACTATGATATCAATTATTCAGGTACTTCTCCGCGATCTCATTGGCGTTTGGCATGCACACCGCCTTCTGGATCTTCGGCATTTGCTGCGCGTGCGCATTTTTGTTCGGGCTGTTCGTCCTACCCGAGACCAAGGGCAAGAGCTTTAATGAGATCCAAGACATGTTAGCTGGAAGGTATGATAAATGGTTTATTTCCAAGAACATTGTAACGCAAGATCTTAGAGCTATATACAGGATTACTTTTGGACCACCCGCCATATTTTTTCACGTCATCCCATAGAAGCAGCACATCAAATTTGTTTATCATAATTAATAAAAAAAAAATTGTAATTAATATTATTAATTTTCTTTTTCAGAACCAGCAAGTAGGAAAAGGCCTAATTGAGTGGAAAGAATCAGCGAATTTTGAATTTTACTATAATTTTATATTATTAGTACCTATTTCGTATTAAATCGTTGTAAAGTTTGCATGAAGCCACTGGATGCACGTCGCGTCGCTCATAACCGGCCGATCTGGTAGTCACTGCCTGCGGAAGGCTTATGTTCAGCAGTAGATGTCCTGTGGCTGAAATGATGATAATGATGTAAGGACGTGTGGCCCAAAAAATGTTTGGCTTGTGTGTGTAATTTAAGGAATAATTATGCTTTAAACAATAACTATCGCTAATGCTATCAAAAACTCAGTAGTTGCAAAATAATTCGAAGAAATCAACACAGTAACACTAATTAATTTTAGGCATGATAAATTCGACCATGATATCGGTTTAGATAGCACATAGTTTTGACTCCCTCCTGTGTAAGATTTCGATATTACTGGGATTGTGAAAGCAACAATAACATTTAAGATTGATTGGATGAAATGAAATGTAATGAAATGAAATTCTTTATTCTGTATATAGGCCCTCTTCCGGGCACTTATGACGTTTACGTTTTTGGCTGAGGCTTTGGCTGAGGTCGTCATAAAACAGCCATCGTTCCATTCAATATAAGAAAGTTTGATGAACTTAGTTGTACCCTAAAAGTACCTTTTGCTTAGGTAATTAAAAGTAAAGTATGCCTAGGTATATACGTCCCACTGCAAGGCACAGGCCTCACCTCTATGCGGTGGTAAGGCCTGTGACTAAACCTTACTGTCAGATGTAATCAAGCCACCATAGGCCTCTGACTAGGCTTCACGACCAGTACGTATCAAATCAAGTCATATCAGCCGGGAGTAGACCAACTTTTAATGTGCCTGCGGAAGCACGGAGATGCTCGTGATAAATGTCACTAAATATGGTCGAAATGGTCACCCATTTACTCACAACCGCGGCGTTGGTTGCTTAACTTTAGTTATCGATACCAAAGCGCTGCCGCCACTGAGCTACGAGCTATTTTAATTTATAAATAATATTTATTTTTATACCAACTTATAATAAAAAAATTGTGCCATTATTGTGAACAAATGTCATGTTTTTGATACTTTTACCTTAAAATTTCAACTAAAATTGTAATTTATGATAGAAGATTAGATATTCTTTGTTGCACACTACACAATAAACAGTAAACTGAGAAAAAATATATTTAGAATGGTACCATTTAGGCACGGTTATAGTATATAGATAGTATTACCGTGATTTAGGCGGTCTTATCGATCTCTTCCCGACCATCTTCAGGTAGAGGACAGTTTAAAAAAGTTGTGTAATTTCTGGTTATTCATATCGAATTAATAGTTATTATGCATACCTAAGTCTTTTAGAGTTAATTAATAAGATTATTAATTGCCTGTTTTGATGATGATGATGATGTCGTCCGCGTCGTGTCTGACGATGGCGACCCTGGTTTATCTTCTGGCGTGTGCCCGTAGATGGCTGGCAAACCCGAACTTGGTCTTGAACACCCGGTCACAGGGGGCGCAGTACAGCTGGCCCGCGCTGTTTTATTCACTAAGTCACTCGTATTTTATAAATTAGCCTACTACCATGAATCTGCTGATTAAATGTCGCAGTAAAAGTAACATAATTACATTACTGTCTAGGACTATGACACCCTGTAAATTGTGCAGCTTTTAAAATCCTAGTGTGCCTTATTAACTTCGTAAACTGTAAAACAAAGTGTTAACTAACTTCTAGTCCTTTAAATACGTTCAGGTTTTTTGAAAAAAATCAACAACCTCGCATGACTAGATTACATCTCTAGCTAACATCATAAACAACAACATTTGTTCACGACTTTTGATAATTGGATATACCTATATTACTTTCATTTAAAAATAAATATAATTTAAATTTTACGTCTGAATGTTCTTATCTCTATGCGCATCGCAACGCGCGCGCGCGCGCGGCCGGCCGCCTTTTCGTAGGTAGTGAATTGAACATAGACTTACAAATGTCACGACAGTACAATAAAAGCTTGGAAAATTAATTTAAATTAATGTTTTGAGTTATGATAAAACTTGTAGAACAAATATTGTTGTTTATGATGTTAGCTATCTACCTGTGCGAGGATGTTGTTTTTTTTTTCAAATAACCCTGTAGATAGCTTATACTACAATAGTATGTACTACTGGATTTGTTTATTAATTACAATTTCTCAATAAAATAAACGGAAATAGGGGAAAGGGGAGTTCGCACTCAAATATTATTTTGTAAGATAAACGGTACTCTTAATAAGTTTACTTTAATTACTTTTGTATGTTATTTGTGTGAGAACAAGAAAATAAAGATATTATTTAACTTACTTGAGAAATTCACTATGTTACCTACTCTATTCGTCGTACGTACGTCCGTTTGTCTGTTTTAGAGGTTTGCACCGGAGCATAGATCTCCGGAGAATCTCCGGTGAATCACCGGTGAAAGTAATCGGCGAAATCTCCGGAGAAAAACCGGTTTATCTCCGGGTCTTTCGGCTTATAGAGACGATTAATAGAAATATTAATTTATTGATAACGTTGGATTCGTCGATTGACCTCCTTCTCAAAATTGGATCTACCCAAGTGGATCACTTTTCCCAGCCCCCAGGTAAACATATTTGTCAACAATTTCGAGGATAGAGCTCCCAACTGGTACTGGGTAGGGCACAACATGGGCATTCGACATAATCTTTGTTTTGTCGATGTTCATCTGAAGACCTACCTGTTGGGAAACTCTATTAAGGCCATCAAGCATTGTACCGCGGTCTTCCGGCGATTCTGCCATGACCACAATATCGTCGGCAAAACAAAGGTGAGTAATGTATTCGCCATTAATGTTGATGCCGAATCAATTCGAATCATTGGAGTTTAAAAGCATCTTCCAATGCGGCGGTGAACAGTTTCAGAGAAATAACGTCTCCCTGCCTTACGCCTCGCTGCGGAGGAATAGCTTTTGTGCTCTGTTCCTGTACTCGGACCGTCATGGTGGTGTTTTTATATAAACATTTAATCACCTCGATGTACCGATAGTCAATAAGGCACCGCTGGAAAGACTGTAGCACTGCCCAAGTCTCGATCGAATTGAAGGCCTTGTCATAATCCACAAACGCTAAGCATAGTGGCAAGTTATATTCTTCGGTCTTCTGTATAATTTGTCGCAGCGTATGCATGTGGTCTATGGTGCTAAAGCCTTTTCGGAAACCTGCTTGTTCGGGAAGCTGGAAGTCATCGAACCTACGCGCGAGACAATTCGTGATGACCCTCGAAAACAACTTGTAAACATAGCTCAGAAGCGAGATGGGTCTGTAATTCTTCAGCAAGGTGTTATCTCCCTTCTTGAAGAAGAGCACCACCACACCTCTGTTCCATGCCTCCATCGTTATTCCCTCGAGCATGACGGAGTTAAAGAGTTTCTGAAAGACCTTCAGTATCGGTGTTCGGCAGAGGTGACCGGGCCCAACCGTGAATAAGTTGATCGCCGGACACCTGATCTAGACGAATACGGGTATTTTGTAAACTGTAGGTACTCAGTGTCAGTAATAAGGTAATAAATGAAAATCATTTAAACAGTTTTAAGTTTTATTTGATACTCCCGTGGTCAGGCATCTCTATATTATTTCTAATCATTTTTTTCTTGATTTTATTTGTTCTTCTTTTTAAAGACTTCTATGATTTTTAGTTAGTTATTTAGTCGCACGGATAGAATTTTAATATCTGAAATTGATTATTCATATCACAACCCACTTTTTGCTTATAATTCCCATTTTAAAAACATAATTTTCATTCAATAAAGACTATTTTCGTTTATTGACTGCTTTTTTTTGTCCAATCCCATAAATACATTTATGTAAGTTATATCTTTCATTACAAGCTTCAAATTTCACAATATTAACGATCCTTAACTGAATAGAGGCTAAATTTCAAATTATACAACAAAATTCTCCGGAGATCTCCGGAGATCCTCCGGAGATCGGCCAACCACCGGTGAATTTCTCCGGTTTCCGAGATTCCGCTCCGGAGCAAACCTTTAGTCTGTTTGCCTGCCAGCAGAGGGCCTAGTGCGGGTGCCACAAAATAATCACCTTACTTACTTCGATCGAAAAGTCAATGTTAATTTGTATTACTTTTCGATCGATTCAAGTGACTTAGTTGTTTTGTGGTGCTCGCACTAGGCAATAGGCATAGCTTAGCTGATGAGTACTAAAAAACCGTAACACGGTAATATTCAGATAATATTATACTGTGGCCGAAATTTTTAGGCAAGCAAGGGTATAATATTTACCATGCCAATCAAAGTAATAAAATAAAATCTTTAAAAAATATATGTTTTAGCACCTACCCTACCGTCACTGGGGATTTTTTTCTTGTCTAATTTGTCGTGGTTCTGAAAATAAAACTACTACATCGATGTTGCTTCCATTCGAAAAGTTGTTGTTTCCGACCAGCTGATCACGTGTACTTTTAAGGAGGGTCCCATTATTTTGTACATCCTGTATATATGGCGTCGCCATCACTGAGGTTCCGGGTTTGATCCCTGGTCGAGACAATGTAGAAAACGAACGTTTCTTTATGGTCTCAGGTCAGGGTGTTCTGGTACCGTCGTTTGTGATTTCTATAACAGAGTGCTTTAGATCAGAGCAATGTATGTGATGTTGTCCAAAATTTATATTGATTTATTGAATGCACGCCAAATTAAGAAGTTACAGTTGATGTTTACAGAAAGATACAATTTAGGCCTCAGAAATTTATAGAAGATGTAGCGTGTTTGGGCTTATAAGAATGGTTTCAATGACTAGGTGTTAGATAAATAATAATCGAGGCCTTGAGCTAAAGCTGCAGAAAAAAGTCTGCTGGGATCTCAAACACTCGGTAACTTAATGAGGATATAGCATTTTTGGGCTCAAATTTTCAAGTTTCAATGATAAGGTGTTAGATGATGATCGAGACTTTGAGCTGATGCTGCCTGCACATCAAGTTCTACGGTGTTCAATAAAAAGGGAGAATGAGTATGACTCAATTATCTTTCATTAAATGTTATTTTATTTTTCGACTTAGTCACCTTTTAGATTTATACACTTCGTTATTCTTTTATCTTTCTTTTAAAACACAATTCCTTTTCTTTAAAAAATCTTCTTCCTGATCCCTTAAAAATCGTGTACGGCGGCGACTACTGCGTCATCATCTTTAATTTTTGGCCCCTAAAGTGTTCCTTTAACGGCAAAAATAGGTAGAAATCACTAGGAGTAAGGTCCGGTGAATATAGAGGTGAGGTGTCCTATCAATCCAAAGCCAGCTACTTGAATGGCAACCATCGCAACTCTCAACTTGTACGTGGGGGTTTATCTTGGTGAAACAAAACAACTTTAGCGAGTTTGCCATGTCATTTTTTGTATTACCTCACGCAACTTTGTTATTTGTCTTGCGTACAATTAAAGTCCCCGTAATAGTGGCACCATGATTAAGGTCATCATCATCATCATCATCATTTCAGCCACAGGACGTTCACTGCTGAACATAGGCCTCCCCTTGTGACTTCCGTATTGGCCGGTCGGAAGCGGCCTACAGCTTCCTGCAACCTTTACCAGGTCGTCTGTCCACCTTATGGGTGGACGTCCCACGCTGCGCTTGCCGGTACGTGTCCTCCATTCCAGAACCTTTCTGCCCCATCGGCCGTCAGTTCTACGTGCTATGTGCCTCGCCCACTGCCACTAAACTTTATCTTGCTAATCCGTCGGGCTATGTCAGCGACTTTTGTTCGTTCGTGACGATGATTAAGGTATTCGGTCAATACCACCCCTTGGCTGTTCTAGAAAAGACAGATGATCTTACCGGTGGATAGATTCACATCAAATTTCTTCACCTTTGGAGATGACGGCTTCTTCTAAGTCAGGGACTGTTGTTACGTTTCTGGGTCATAATGGTGAAGCCATGTTTCATCAATAGTTATGAATCGAGTCAAAAATCAGTAAGGATCTAGTTGTAACAAATCCTAACAGCTTTGTGAAATTCTCAGTTTTGTTTGTTTCTGCGCGTCAGAAAGCATTCTGGACACCCATCGCGCTGACACTTCCTTCATACCCAAATGGTCATGTATAATATTATGGACACTTCATAATTTCCTATCTTTATCATTATTTATTCAGCTACAGTTAGTAACATTCAAAATTCGATGATTCGATGATGATTCTTTGCACTCACTTAGGCCTTCTCCGACTTGCTTTTTCTGTAAAAGAAAAGAAATAATATTTTGAAATTTGACATTTTATTAATTACCTAGTTTTAGTTCCGGATACAAATAGTAAACGCTGATCGTTCATTGAATATGAGAAAGAAATCTTTTTTAAGATTTCTCAATGGTGGTCCCATAAGGCTGGACATCCACCAGAGCCGTGCGAGGAAAAAGTGCGATGAGAAAATGTGTAGCGAGGATGTGAAACGGTGTGAGCCTTTCCACCAAGTAGGAGACTCTTTTCGAACACCATCTTTTGACTGACAAGTAGGCGCTTATTTTCAAAACCTCGCACACATTTCTAGCAACACATTCCTCGTAACACATCCCTTGCTCGCATTTCTCTCATGTTTTTTATGAACAAAAATCTCGCTCCGCTAAGCCCATATCCACTTATGCTGCGCAGAGCGAAGCTAGGTAAATAAAATTTATTGTTCATTGCTAAAGTTCCTACTTTTTTATACGACAAAGACCAGGGCTTCAATTTAGAAGTGGCATAATTGAATACCTATCTATTGGATCTTATCAATATTGAGATTATATCTTATCTCAATAAGATCCAATTGTTATTCAAAAATGCCCGTTTTAAATTAGCACACTTGGGGCCCAGTTTGATTGGCATGGTCTCGAAGTAAGGAATTAATATTCGAGGTACACCTAGCGGCACCGATGGTGAGCGCTGGGCGAAAGATGCTCAGAAAACCATTACGATTACGTGATTAGCTAATCGTGTGACGCGCCAGTGGCGTCTTCCAGCACACCCAGTCCCAAGCCAATTTAGAAAACGTATTTGTCTGAATTGACCTTAGGGTCAGCCCCTAACCAAGAATCGGACCGGGGACCCATTGCGACTACGCCAATCAGTGTGCCTAGTGCGAGTACCACAAAACAACCAAGTTACTGGATCGATCGAAAAGTATTAACAATTTATATTGACTTTTTCGATCGAAGTAAGTGAAGCGATTGCTTTGTGGCATCCACACTTGGCCCTCAGATCGGCAGATTTGTCTACCCTAAGATATAAAATGCTAAGGATCAGTACCAGTAGCCAGTAGTTATCGAGGGTGCACAAAAGAATAGGACACTCCTTAAAACTACGAGACCAGCTGCTAATATACGACAACTTTTCAGGAGCAAAATCGTACGTGTTACTTTTTTTCAGATGCTCCATAGATATTATAATATCATCAAAGTAAGCGAGTAAGCTTGTATAAAGCACCTAAAAAACTGTTTGGATGAAGATTAATAACACTTGAAAAAAAATCATCGACCTCAGGTGGGACTCCAACCCACGTCCCATCGCATACCGGGCGAGTGCTTTGACCACTAAGCTACCGAGGACGTCACGTGACAAGACGAAATTCCTCAAGTGTTTTTTCTCGCTGTCAAAGCCAGCGTATTCTGATCAATGTTGTAGCTATATGTATAGCTGAGTAGTGTACTACCGTCAACACCCTATAGAAATATTTTTACAAATATTTGACTATTGGTTAAGATCAGAAATGCTCAAACATTGTAAATTTTTGTTTTTAGCAATTCCATGCAAGGTTTAATTGAAGATTAATAACACTTGAAAAAAATCATCGACCTCAGGTAGGACTCGAACCCACGTCCCATCGCATACCGGGCGAGTGCTTTGACCACTAAGCTACCGAGGACGTCACGTGACAAGACGAAATTCCTCAAGTGTTTTTTCTCGCTGTCAAAGCCAGCGTATTCTGATCAATGTTGTAGCTATATGTATAGCTGAGTAGTGTACTACTGTCAACACCCTATAGAAATATTTTTACAAATATTTGACTATTGGTTACGATCAGAAATGCTTAAACATTGTAAATTTTTGTTTTTAGCAATTCCATGCAAGGTTTAAGTGAAGATAAATAACACTTGAAAAAAATCATCGACCTCAGGTGGGAAACCACGTCCCATCGCAAACCGGGCGAGTGCTTTACCAACTAAGCTACCGAGGACGTCACGTGAAAAGATGAAATTCCTCAAGTGTTTTTTCTCGCTGTCAAAGCTGTTTGGATGTTGCTCCCATAGCGAAAGTTGTTGTTTATGCGCTGGCCAATGATTACGTCGTTTGAAGGAGTGTCCTATTCTCTTGTAGACCCTGTATTTTGTAAAGCAACAGTACTTATAACAATGGCAGAATGTGTTGTACTTGTGCAGACGACCTCCGCGAGCAAGCCAGACTATACATTATGGCGTTCGCCATCTCTGAGGTTCCAGGTTCGATCCCCGGTCGGGTGAATGTAGAAAACGAACGTTTCTATATTGTCTCGACTCTGGGTGTTGTAGTACCGTCGTTGTTTCTAATTTCTATAACACAAGTGCTTTAGCTACTTAGGATCCAATGTATGTGATGTTGTCCAATATTTATTTATAGCTCAAGAACTTGTGTTGGAAATCAATTATTTATCATACCTTCCAGCTAACATGTCTTGGATCTCATTGAAGCTCTTGCCCTTAGTCTCGGGCACCACGAAGAGCGTGAAGAAGAATGCGCACGCGCAGCAGATGCCAAAGATCCAGAAGGCTGTGTGCATCCCAAACGCCACCGCGATCACGTTGAAGTACCTGAATAATTGATATCATAGTTTAAAAACTATAAAACACTCTTTTATATGTACTTATTGGACTTGTCAAAATGATCAAGTGAGCCCAAAGATATTGTATTGTGCAATGTATATGAGTGAGCCCAAATATGGACGTTTTATTCAGGGCTGTACTTTCGAAACTACCGAATCGATGATAAACAAAAACAGCAACCATTTAACGTGTCTGTCAAGATGAGAGAACCATCGGAACAGTCTGGCTGCTACTGAGGAAACCATTTGATAACTCCTTTAATAACATTATAAAAACCTTTTAACAAAAAAAAATAAACAGAGAACAACAAAAAAATAATTGATTAGGTATACTTACTCCCATGTCGCACCCACTCCTCTTATGGTTGCAGGCTCTACTCTGGAAGTCGTTGACCGCTATATTTACCTTGGACAAACAGTCCAGCTAGGTAAGTCCAACTTCCAGAAAGAGGTCGATCGTCGAATCCAACTCGGATGGGCAGCTTTCGGGAAGCTACGTAATATCTTTTCCTCACAAACACTACCGCAATGCCTCAAGACCAAGGTATGGAATCAATGCGTGTTTCCAGTGATGACATACGGATCTGAGACGTGGCCGCTAACGATGGGCCTCATAAGAAAGCTCAAGGTCACACAAACGGCGATGGAGAGAGCTATGCTCGGAGTTTCCCTTCTCGATCGAATCAGAAATGATACGATCCGAAGGCGAACCAAAGTCACCGACGTAGCTCTTAGAATCGCAAACCTTAAGTGGCAGTGGGCGGGGCCCAGTGCTCGCAGGACTGATGGCCGTTGGGGCAGGAAAGTCCTTGAATGGCGGCTGCGGGCCGGAAGGCGTAGTGTTGGTAGGCCCCCCACAAGGTGGACCGACGATCTGGTGAAGGTCGCGGGAAGCCGCTGGATGCGGTTGGCACAGGACCGATCTTCGTTCGATCTTGGGGGAGGCCTATGTCCAGCAGTGGACGTCTTTCGGCTGATGGATGGATGAATGGTATACTTACATTAGTTAAGGAACTTAGTTATTAAGGTTAAATGAAAAAAGTTTTTACTTTTTGCTTTTCAGTTTTTCGGCGGTTGAATTTTTTTTTGTTAAAAGTTTTCCTTTAATGATTTTCTGTGGATGTAAGATCAGTATTAAAACCTGAGAATGAAAAATAAACCACCCCTATTTCCCCACCCTTAGGGTAAGTTTTTTTTTTCAAATTTATATGGGACCAATTTCGAGATATACCCTATCTAATAAAAAAAGAATTATCAAAATCGGACTACTCTGTAAAAAGGTATGCGTGATCATACATAAAAAAATTCAAATATACGCGTCGACTTGATAACCTACTCCGTTTTTTCGTCGGCAGCATTTATACTATAACTTGTCTCTTATATTGTTTTAAACTTTCATGGTCACTAACATTAGAATAGTTTGTTACGGGATTGCTACCATGTACATGGTAGCAATCCCGTAACAAACTATTCTAACTTGTCTCTTCTTCTACGTAACACTCTTTGACAAGAGTGTCTCTGACGAGAGTCGTGGTCATCTTACCTGTATAGGTGCCATACATACAGAAACTTGCAGCCTCATAAATTAACGAAGGTCTGGCCGTCTCGGGCTCTTAGGCTATCAGGGTATTCGATGTACAGATATTGTGCAAGTGAAGTCACCGACAAAACCTTAACTACGAGTCCAGACCTTCCCCCCAAATCATGGCCCATCACCTATCGTATCCCGCTTTTCCGTACATGTTCACTTCGTACATACTTCGCGGCACTTATGCGGCGCAGAATAATTGGCCACATGGAAATTTTTGGTTTCCTTCGAGACGAGAAGAAAGAGAAAACCTCTCACCTAGTAATGACGGAAGCAAACACCGCGCAGAGAGCCGTAGCATCAGCTCGCTCATGATGGCCCAGGGCAGAGGCCCCAGACCCCAGCAGTAGGTCAGGATGAAGAGGATCATAGCCACGACAGGCAGGAAGCTGAGAGTCTCAGCCAGTGGACTTTCCTGAGCAGCTAGCAAGAAGTACATGCCAAGGAGACCCTATGAAGAGAGAAGGAGATTAAGTAAAGCTAATTAAGTATTAGCTTTGCCCCCTGTTCTGCGTGTCGAGGACGGGTGGGAAAAAATAATATTATTGCTTTCACATTTAAAATGTTTCTTTTAGTGAAAATGAAGAAATTTTGCAGGAGTTAAAAGTAGTCCATCTCCTTTTGATAGGTTTATGTTAAATAATGGTCCATAATTATTTAAATAGAATGAGTAGTTTATGTCCAGCATCCAAACAAACTTTGATTTTGACGGTTCTACAATATAAATAAGTAGTTTTGTAAATATTTATTACACTTTTTAAAATAGATAGTATTATGATAGTTCATTTTGGTAAAAAAATTGTATGTATGCAATAATGCAATTATATGTACAGTCAACAGCACGTCGACCTACCCAAAAAGTCAAAAATTATCCAATAGCTTTCAACTTTAAGCCTGACATATAAATATCATTTTCAAATAAGAAAATTTGGCATTTTGTGGTAGGTCTACGATCTGTTGTCTGTATAATTAATAGGACAATAAAGATGGTCCTATTTATAAAAAATAACTAAAGAAGTATTCAGAACTCACGAGTCCAATACCACTCCCACAGCTCGAGATCAGCAAGAGGATCCTCCTGCCTAGCCTGTCTACCACGAAGGGGGTGATGAAGGACGCTATGCACTGTTGACAAAAGTATCATGTCGTCAATATAAACTTCTAACTCTAGAGCCCGTTTCACAATGTACGGATAAGTTTTACATAAGTTCTGAATGAGCTTCTACGCAAATGAAGGATAAACAATATTTTTGCGTTTCATTATCATCATCATATCAGCCTGTTGCAGTCCACTGCTGGACATAGGCCTCCCCCAAGGAGCGCCACAGCGCACGATCTCCCGCCCTTTGCATCCAGTCGCTGCCAGCTGCCTTCTTCAGGTCATCGGTCCATCTAGCCGGGGGGCGTCCTACACTACGTTTGCCTAAGCGTGGTCTCCATTCGAGAACCTTCCTGCTCCACCTCTCGTCGGTTCTGCAACAGACATGGCCAGCCCACTGCCACTTCAGCTTGCTACATTTTTGGACAATATCAGTCACCTTAGTCTTATGTCGTATGACCTCGTTCCGGATCTAATCCCTTAATGAGATCCCCAATATAGACCTTTTTTGAAGTATTTTTGAGTTTGACTACCGTCAAATAGCCATATGATACATTAATTCAAGCACTTTATCCTCTACATATTTTTATCTGTTACATAGCTATTTGGCACTTTATGCGTACATTGTAAAACCTTAATATCGTATAGAATCTATAGGTAGTACTCCAATAAAGCTACAGATGCAGACCACAGTGGTAGAAAAACCAGTACGGTGTGTTTGTTTTTTATATCAATAACTTACTATTTTTTACTATCGTTTTCGTAATTAATTAAAATTGGCCAAAAGCCAAGGTCCAGTGTTGCAACTTTTACATATTTTTTCGTAACGCAAATTTTAAGTGGCCACACTTTCAGTTGAGTTCAAGTTCGAGTTTCGTTGGTCGAGGGTGCGAATCGCGCGCAGGAAAGCGGACATGTCACAAGATCCCAAATACGCTGGGAAGAAGATAATACCTGCACAGCACCAATGATGATGGTAGCAATGGCTGGTTCCAATGTAGACCCGGCTGCTGTGAAGATATCAGTCATGTAGAACAGTACTGGGATGACCCCGGAGAATTGTTGGAAGAATATCAACGCACACGTTTATTCATATCCCATACTAAAAGAGAATGTAAGAGAAGTGATCTTCTGTAGACATTAAAAAGATTCGAACTACTGTTATAGTTATTATTACACACACACACCGCTATAATCAGATCGGTTAGTGTTTGATTCCACAAAAGCTTTTCTTTTTTAAACGTAGGGGAACCTGGGGAGGCTTGATCCCTAAGGGACACTTGTTAAACTTGATTTCAGGTTTTACTAAACGTGATACAGTAAACTACTGATTAGTTTACAAATAACAGACAGTAAAATATTTGCGTCGTGTCTTGTTTATTTATCGGTAAGTTTTATTTGGATTTATACAGGGTGTACAAAAGAATGGGACACTCCTTAAAACCACGTGATCCGCTGGTCATATACAACAACTTTTCCTATGGGAGGAACAACGAAATCGTGCTGTTATTTTCCATACATTATCATCGAGGTATGCGAGTAAATTTGTATGGAGCAGCTGAAAAAAATTCTCGATTTCGATGTTGCTGTCATAGTATAAGTTATTGTATATGTAATATGACCGGCTGATTACGTGTTTTTAATAAGTGTCCTATTCTATTGTACATCCTGTATAACACAAGTGAAGGAAATTATTTTAGTAAGTACCTATGTTTATTTTATTAGTCGTTTACTAAAGTAAAGATTAGTTTTGACTAACTTGGAATGCGTAATCACTAGTTTTGAGTACGTCATGTACGTCATGTATGGCCTCACTATGTATGGGGAGACTTTGTCCTTTTTTTGGGGTGACAGCCCGGGACCATGTCTCCCTGTGAAGGATCAACAAGGATCTGCCCTGTCGGCCAGTAAATAAGCGACGTTTCATAAAACTGTTATAATTATTTTCCAATTCCAAAGGAAAGAATGAAATACCGTGGCGGTCTTCTCCTGGCTGGCAGCGATGTCAGCGGCCGCCATGTCTAGTTCAGCTTGCACTCCGGCGCGTGATCGTCCACGGATGAAAGCCAAGCATTCAGCTGCTGCCTCTTTGTTGTCTGCAAGAGAGTGACGGTTTGCTACAGATGTATCCTATCAAGCTTCAATTACCCACCGGTGGCCGCGTAATAATAATTTTTTTATTGTCTCTCTTGACCTTGGCCTGACAGGGTATACAAACATCAACAACATCCTTAGTGGGAGATGTAATTTGAGTAATCGCAGATAAGCAAATGCACTAACAGTGGGGCTAATTTATAACAATTTTATCAAATAATTACAAAATTGAAACTTACTGTTCAACAAATGGTATGTAGGTGTCTCATGCATGAAGAAGAAACAAATGAAGAAGACTGCGACGAAAGTCAGACCGACGTACGCGATAGCAGAGTACGAGATGTAGGGCCCAATGGCGTAGACCAGCAGGTTACCCACAGTTATAAAGACTTGCACGAACGATCCTAAGGCACCACGGGACTCGTCCTGGAAAAGTAGAAACATAAAACAATTGTAGAGTCATTAAATTTCAAGTATATTCCAGTAAGGACTAATCATAAGCTTAATATCCGTTATTGAAAAATTTTGTGCTAATACAGTTTAGATCCGGTCCCCACAGCCAGGCCCCAGAAGAATCTTCCAGCATAGATGAGGCCGACGCTGGTGGCAACAGCGATGAGGATCCAACCGATGAACAGAGGGATGGCCGAGCTGAGTAGACCCCATTTGCGGCCGATCTTTGATGCTGCGAAGCTTCCGATGAAAGGACCTGGAATGGCGTGAAATATGACATTATAGGGATCAATACATTGATAAGTTTTAGGCTCCTTTGCTTAAAGATAAATTACTCTTAAAAGGCAGATTATCATAAAAACAACTATCGTGGTATAGATACATACCTTTTTATTTTTTGTTATCAAAAATGGTTTAATGAATTTTAACTGCCATGATAATATGCGTTATAATTTAAAGTTGGATGGAAACGGGCCAAGGTCGCTTGCTGTGGCGTTTTATAAGGGAGGCCGATGTCCAGCAGTGGATTGCCAAAAGCTTCTAATGATGATGTATTTTTTTTTTAATTTTCTTTATGCTACGTTAATTCAAGATGATATTATAATAGGTACTTGAGAAAAAATCGACCGCCTCGCGAGTGCTTTTGCAACTAAGCCACCAAGACGTTAACTGGCCTGACGAAATCTTTCAAGTGTTTCTCGCTGTCGAAGCCAGCTTTTTGTTTCTTACCGAAAATAGCTCCTATTGTTAGTAGAGACCCGATCCAGGCAGCCTGGGCAGTATTCAGCTCTACTGGCAACGGTGACTGGCTCAAATCCGCCAGTATTGGGTTCACGGGGGATGTCCATCCCATACAGTAACCGATGATGGCCACCGCAAGGTTTGCTGAAAGAGATGATGGCCCTTAGTTAAAAGGATGCACTAATTTCCTATACTACAAGTACGTGTAGGCCTCATAATTATGATTAGTTCACAGCACGAGAACAAATTAGTTTCCCTATTTTTCCATTCCATCCATTCCATAAGGGTGACAAGATCATCATAACTCGGATAACTGCACACTATCAACCCCTTACTCCATTCTAATGGAGCAACTAAAATCAGCAACGATGTTTAGTAGCTCCCTCAGCTTTGGAGCCGTTGGGGCTAACAGCTTTAGGTCATCCATGTAAAAAGTGACACCCAATTATTCTTCTCGAAAACTGAAATCCCGTTCCTTAATTCTCCAGCAATCTGCTGAGAGGAGTCAGGGCAAGGCAAAACCAAAGGGGACTCAGAAAATCGCCCTGGTTATTGTAATTCGGTCTTCCACAGCCGTCATTCTCTCGCCCTGGAGACTTAGCATTGTATTCCATTAGTCCAACATTGCCCGAGGTAGAATCAAACTGTATAATCAATTTTATACAGCCCGATTACCCTCTTTAGCCAAGTATGAGTCTACTGAGTCAAATGCTTTTTTGAAGTCAATCCAGGCAGCAGAGAAGTTTCGATGATTGCGTTTGACCAGTTGGTCACCAGCATTTATGAGGAGGAGCTCCTCTGAACATTGGCTACGTGCAAGACATCCATTCTGAGCGTCAGACATACGATGATTTGCGTCTGTGTTTATGATCAATATACTCATACTTGTCACTCATTTGGACTCAAACCTCAAACCGTAGTCCGGAGCGCTTACCGCTGAACTAGACGGTCGTCAGTGAATGTCATACGGCATGGGTGTTATAATCTCTCATACTGACAATGACTTCCAGAATGCATGAACACTATTATACTGCTGTTTTTATATTTAACTGTGTTACTCAAATTTTCAAGTAAAATCCGGTCATGCTCTTATAATCCTCTATAGATAGATACCTAGTGTCAGTCAACTAAAGTTGAGATTTACGCAGATTCTTTCAATATGTTTTCTACAGCTTTATCAGATACCTAGGTATAAAATAAGATATTAATAAGATAATTCGTGTGGATCAACGTTAAATACTATTAGCACGAATCCATATAAATGCAGTAGGTACGTAAAAAAAACATATTAATGATATTTGTGACTTGTTTTAAACTTTCATGGTCACTAACATTAGAATAGTTTGTTACGGGATTGCTACCATGTACCTTATTTTTGAGTTCCCGATATTTCGGCACTGTTGCAAGCGCCATGATCACGGAGTAACTGAAGATCTTGCGGGTAAGTTGTTAAGGGCAAACATATCGGTCTACCCTCTTTCGCTGTCTTTTATTGCACGCGTCGGTACCATTGTCTACAAACTCACTATTTTCTCGCACCTGTTCTCGACACACAACACTAACAGTATCTGACCGCGACACAGCAGTTTGTTGTTTTTTCCGGTTTTTGCACATACGAATCCATGGATTCCAGACACTTGACAATTTAAACCCATCCTCGCGATTGAAATTTTTGTACTTTGTAATTTCAATCGCTTCCCTGACCATTCTTGGTATGTAGTGGCGTTCTGTCGAAATGATCTGAGGGTTGTGAAACTCAATCCAGTGATTGAGACCTGATTCCAACAAATGTTCCGCGATTGCCGATTTCTGTTTGTCGTTGTTTTTGACCGCTTTTATGTGTTCTTTCATTCGGCACGCTATGGTACGTTTTGTTTGGCCGATATATGAACTGCCACAGCTGCAGTCAATCTTATAGACACCCGGTTTCTCCATTGGGAAACTATCTTTTGGAGATCGTAGACATTGTGTTACTTTTCTTAATGGAGTGAAGACAGTATTAAGTGAGTATTTATGAAGTACGTTTGAGATCTTGTCTGTCACTCCTCTTATGTATGGCAAGAACACAGGTTGCCTGTCTACTGTGTCTTTAAAGTGTCTTGATTTGTGTCTAGATGGTAGCTGCCCTCTATATCCATTATTCTGTAAGACTTTCTGAACATGTTCCAACTCTTGGTTTAAGTGTTCAAGGTCACACAAGTCATAGGCTCGGTTTGTCAGTGCAGTTACTACAGAATTAAGATGTTGAGGGTGGTGATGCGAGGTTGCGTTGAGATAGCGGTCAGTGTGAGTGGATTTTCTATAGACAGAGTGACTCAGTGAACCGTCACTCCGCACTTCAATCTTCACATCCAAAAATGCTAGGCTTCTGTTTTCTTCTATCTCGCAGGTAAAATTTATTTTTGGATGGATACCATTTAAATATGACAGGTGAGTTTCTACATCTTGGTTGTTTCCTCTCAATATACAGAATACGTCGTCTACATACCTCTTCCATAGTTTGATTTCGGTGCGGGCGGTGGCCAGGGATTTTTCTTCGAAAAACTCCATCCAAATATTAGCTATAACTGGAGCTACGGGGCTGCCCATCGCGACTCCGTCTATTTGGAGATAGTATTGACCCTGGTATACAAAGAAATTCTTCGACAAACAATGATGTAGAAGTGTGCCATATTCCATCGGGATGTCATTATCTTCCAACTTCACCTTAACCACTTCAAGACAATCTGCTACTGGGACATTTGTGAAGAGTGATTCTACGTCAAAACTGACCATCAACTCATCCACATCAACCTTGTTTTGGTGCAGGATTTCAATGAAGTGACGAGAATCTTTGACAAACGATGACGTACGGCCTACTAATGGTTGCAAGACTTTAGCTACGTGCTTGGCCAGGTCATACGTAGGTGAGTCTATCTGACTCACAATCGGTCGTAGTGGCACGTTCTGCTTGTGTACTTTAGGCAAGCCATATAGTTTCGGGGGCTGGACATTTCTAGGCCGCAGTAAGTATTTAAAAGTCTCGTCGTCGAAAACGTCCTCGCACTGTCTAATGAGTGAGCGAGTGCTTCGATCCGTTCTCGCCGTCGGGTTGTAATTTACCTTCTTGTATGTATTGACATCACTGAGTAGATTTTGGATCTTTCTATCGTACTCAACGACATCCATTATAACAGTCGCGTTCCCTTTATCAGCTTTCAGAACCAGTATAGTTTCATCCTTTCGGAGTTCATTCAGCGCAGTTGATTCGGAAGAAGTGATATTCGGTTTTGGTGGTGCTACGTGGCGTAATATTACGGCAATATCCTGTCTTAATGTATCCGCGTCTACAGATGGTATTTTATTACGCACGATACATTCTTCAACCGACCCAATCACCTCCTCATAGGGAATACGTT
Organism: Anania fuscalis; assembly: GCA_950371115.1. Taxonomy (NCBI): domain Eukaryota; kingdom Metazoa; phylum Arthropoda; class Insecta; order Lepidoptera; family Crambidae; genus Anania; species Anania fuscalis. Next base: position 9,695,477 of record OX493348.1, on the reverse strand, counting down.
TAGGTGTAATGGCAAAATTCATCCCTTTTTCTAGAACTGATTGTGCAGCAGCAGACAACTCGACACTCGACATGTTGACTACCGTTCGAGTTGCGATCGAGTTCTCGTGGTAGGCCGCTGGCTTTTGTTTTAGTAGTAATGATTCGAACTTACGATCCTGTTTCATAGCACTAAGTTCTCTAGAGCGCTGAGCTTGTAGGTAGGTAACACGATCACAAGTATCAAAATCACTTTTAGAAAGCAACTCACTGCACTTTTCGTGTATTTCGTATAACTCACACTGAAACTGGTCAAGTTGGTACCTACAATTGCGTATTAATTTTCGCAATAATTTTATACTCGCATATCGCAGAATACTTGCGGAGCCGTGAATGTCAGGTCGAGGTTTTATCCGAACACACACTGGGATAATGCCCGTATCCCGACACTTCACTAGGAATGACAGGGACTCCTTCAAACATTCACACTTTTTCCGCGCGCGTTCTAGGTGTTTTATTATTTTTGCTGTTTCCGGCCCGTACCGGTTAACAATATATTGTTTTAAACTTTCATGGTCACTAACATTAGAATAGTTTGTTACGGGATTGCTACCATGTACCTTATTTTTGAGTTCCCGATATTTCGGCACTGTTGCAAGCGCCATGATCACGGAGTAACTGAAGATCTTGCGGGTAAGTTGTTAAGGGCAAACATATCGGTCTACCCTCTTTCGCTGTCTTTTATTGCACGCGTCGGTACCATTGTCTACAAACTCACTATTTTCTCGCACCTGTTCTCGACACACAACACTAACAGTATCTGACCGCGACACAGCAGTTTGTTGTTTTTTCCGGTTTTTGCACATACGAATCACTGGATTCCAGACACTTGACAATTTAAACCCATCCTCGCGATTGAAATTTTTGTACTTTGTAATTTCAATCGCTTCCCTGACCATTCTTAGTATGTAGTGGCGTTCTGTCGAAATGATCTGAGGGTTGTGAAACTCAATCCAGTGATTGAGACCTGATTCCAACAAATGTTCCGCGATTGCCGATTTCTGTTTGTCGTTGTTTTTGACCGCTTTTATGTGTTCTTTCATTCGGCACGCTATGGTACGTTTTGTTTGGCCGATATATGAACTGCCACAGCTGCAGTCAATCTTATAGACACCCGGTTTCTCCATTGGGAAACTATCTTTTGGAGATCGTAGACATTGTGTTACTTTTCTTAATGGAGTGAAGACAGTATTAAGTGAGTATTTATGAAGTACGTTTGAGATCTTGTCTGTCACTCCTCTTATGTATGGCAAGAACACAGGTTGCCTGTCTACTGTGTCTTTACAGTGTCTTGATTTGTGTCTAGATGGTAGCTGCCCTCTATATCCATATTTCGTATGTGCAAAAACCGGAAAAAACAACAAACTGCTGTGTCGCGGTCAGATACTGTTAGTGTTGTGTGTCGAGAACAGGTGCGAGAAAATAGTGAGTTTGTAGACAATGGTACCGACGCGTGCAATAAAAGACAGCGAAAGAGGGTAGACCGATATGTTTGCCCTTAACAACTTACCCGCAAGATCTTCAGTTACTCCGTGATCATGGCGCTTGCAACAGTGCCGAAATATCGGGAACTCAAAAAAAAGGTACATGGTAGCAATCCCGTAACAAACTATTCTAATGTTAGTGACCATGAAAGTTTAAAACAATATATTGTTAACCGGTACGGGCCGGAAACAGCAAAAATAATAAAACACCTAGAACGCGCGCGGAAAAAGTGTGAATGTTTGAAGGAGTCCCTGTCATTCCTAGTGAAGTGTCGGGATACGGGCATTATCCCAGTGTGTGTTCGGATAAAACCTCGACCTGACATTCACGGCTCCGCAAGTATTCTGCGATATGCGAGTATAAAATTATTGCGAAAATTAATACGCAATTGTAGGTACCAACTTGACCAGTTTCAGTGTGAGTTATACGAAATACACCAAAAGTGCAGTGAGTTGCTTTCTAAAAGTGATTTTGATACTTGTGATCGTGTTACCTACCTACAAGCTCAGCGCTCTAGAGAACTTAGTGCTATGAAACAGGATCGTAAGTTCGAATCATTACTACTAAAACAAAAGCCAGCGGCCTACCACGAGAACTCGATCGCAACTCGAACGGTAGTCAACATGTCGAGTGTCGAGTTGTCTGCTGCTGCACAATCAGTTCTAGAAAAAGGGATGAATTTTGCCATTACACCTAAACGTTTTCCCTATGAGGAGGTGATTGGGTCGGTTGAAGAATGTATCGTGCGTAATAAAATACCATCTGTAGACGCGGATACATTAAGACAGGATATTGCCGTAATATTACGCCACGTAGCACCACCAAAACCGAATATCACTTCTTCCGAATCAACTGCGCTGAATGAACTCCGAAAGGATGAAGCTATACTGGTTCTGAAAGCTGATAAAGGGAACGCGACTGTTATAATGGATGTCGTTGAGTACGATAGAAAGATCCAAAATCTACTCAGTGATGTCAATACATACAAGAAGGTAAATTACAACCCGACGGCGAGAACGGATCGAAGCACTCGCTCACTCATTAGACAGTGCGAGGACGTTTTCGACGACGAGACTTTTAAATACTTACTGCGGCCTAGAAATGTCCAGCCCCCGAAACTATATGGCTTGCCTAAAGTACACAAGCAGAACGTGCCACTACGACTGATTGTGAGTCAGATAGACTCACCTACGTATGACCTGGCCAAGCACGTAGCTAAAGTCTTGCAACCATTAGTAGGCCGTACGACATCGTTTGTCAAAGATTCTCGTCACTTCATTGAAATCCTGCACCAAAACAAGGTTGATGTGGATGAGTTGATGGTCAGTTTTGACGTAGAATCACTCTTCACAAATGTCCCAGTAGCAGATTGTCTTGAAGTGGTTAAGGTGAAGTTGGAAGATAATGACATCCCGATGGAATATGGCACACTTCTACATCATTGTTTGTCGAAGAATTTCTTTGTATACCAGGGTCAATACCATCTCCAAATAGACGGAGTCGCGATGGGCAGCCCCGTAGCTCCAGTTATAGCTAATATTTGGATGGAGTTTTTCGAAGAAAAATCCCTGGCCACCGCCCGCACCGAAATCAAACTATGGAAGAGGTATGTAGACGACGTATTCTGTGTATTGAGAGGAAACAACCAAGATGTAGAAACTCACCTGTCATATTTAAATGGTATCCATCCAAAAATAAATTTTACCTGCGAGATAGAAGAAAACAGAAGCCTAGCATTTTTGGATGTGAAGATTGAAGTGCGGAGTGACGGTTCACTGAGTCACTCTGTCTATAGAAAATCCACTCACACTGACCGCTATCTCAACGCAACCTCGCATCACCACCCTCGACATCTTAATTCTGTAGTAACTGCACTGACAAACCGAGCCTATGACTTGTGTGACCTTGAACACTTAAACCAAGAGTTGGAACATGTTCAGAAAGTCTTACAGAATAATGGATATAGAGGGCAGCTACCATCTAGACACAAATCAAGACACTTTAAAGACACAGTAGACAGGCAACCTGTGTTCTTGCCATACATAAGAGGAGTGACAGACAAGATCTCAAACGTACTTCATAAATACTCACTTAATACTGTCTTCACTCCATTAAGAAAAGTAACACAATGTCTACGATCTCCAAAAGATAGTTTCCCAATGGAGAAACCGGGTGTCTATAAGATTGACTGCAGCTGTGGCAGTTCATATATCGGCCAAACAAAACGTACCATAGCGTGCCGAATGAAAGAACACATAAAAGCGGTCAAAAACAACGAAAAACAGAAATCGGCAATCGCGGAACATTTGTTGGAATCAGGTCTCAATCACTGGATTGAGTTTCACAACCCTCAGATCATTTCGACAGAACGCCACTACATACCAAGAATGGTCAGGGAAGCGATTGAAATTACAAAGTACAAAAATTTCAATCGCGAGGATGGGTTTAAATTGTCAAGTGTCTGGAATCCAGTGATTCGTATGTGCAAAAACCGGAAAAAACAACAAACTGCTGTGTCGCGGTCAGATACTGTTAGTGTTGTGTGTCGAGAACAGGTGCGAGAAAATAGTGAGTTTGTAGACAATGGTACCGACGCGTGCAATAAAAGACAGCGAAAGAGGGTAGACCGATATGTTTGCCCTTAACAACTTACCCGCAAGATCTTCAGTTACTCCGTGATCATGGCGCTTGCAACAGTGCCGAAATATCGGGAACTCAAAAATAAGGTACATGGTAGCAATCCCGTAACAAACTATTCTAATATTTGTGACTTTTGCGCTGACAGTGCGTTTAGTGCAATTCGGATTGCAGACTTAATTTTATTTATTTATTTAAAACAGGAAAACCAGGGTTTATGCAATATGAAATTTCTCCTATATTTGTAACTGTTTTATTTAGCTTGCCATGATTAATAAAAAAACCCGCATTTCATTTTCTCATAAAAACACACTGGCCGGTTTTAAAAAGCGCTTTTTCTTTTTCGAAAATTTCGCATTGATCACTTCTAGGCTTCTAGTACGGACCATTTTTACACTTTTTTTTTTAACTTAGCACTGATAATCACATTCATTTCGAGACATACCAACACCCGCGATGACATGCTGGCGCCAGAGCTGACCCGCCTCCATCCTCCTTCTCCGTGGACGTTTGGTGGTTGACTGGTGCGCCGGTGTCTACCGTACCCTAATTCCGTATCTGGCAATGCGATAGCAAAAATTGCACAATAATGCTCTAATATGAATATGAATATATAAGGTCCGATTTTATTAGTGTACATCCTGTTAACCTGTGACTATATAGGTGAAAAGCAATCGTAAAAGTCAATTTTCAAATGTGTACCATAAAAACTAAAAAAGTTAAAATCAACAACATTGACTTCATATTGCATAAACTCGTAGGAAAAGGTAACAAGGTAGGAAAACAGGGGACGATTGATTGTTCAGTCACTGATTGTAATGTTTGACAACGCATAACTTTTTACAGAGTAGTCCGATTTTGATAATTCTTTTTTTTTATTAAATTGGGTATGCCTCGAAATTGGTCCCATATAAATTTGAGGAACAAAAACTTACTCTAAGAGTAGGAAAATAAGGGTGATTTGCCGTTCACTCTCAGATTTAAATGCTGATCGTATATCCACAGAAAATCATGAAATAAAAACTTTTTAACAAAAAAATTAAACCGCCGAAAAACTGAAAATAGCAAAAAATAATAACCGCTCTTTTTAGAATCGGTGCCAGTCATTGAGAGTTATAAATGTGTTCATTCGTACCGACTCCAAAAAGAACTGATTAGATATACCTACTTACATTAGTTAAGGAACTTAGTTATTAAGACTAAATGAAAAAAAGTTTATTCTTTTTTCAGTTTTTTGTTAAAAAGTTTTTTCGTATTCCCTATTAGTTTTGACAGCAAAGCCATAGCCACGTCTTGTTCAGTGATAGAGCAAGAGCCCGTGACGGCCAGACCACAAAATAGAAACCGCCGCTATACGTAATTTGTGGCCAGACCTTCGTTAATATAAATAAAGACTGCAAGTTTCGGTATGTATTTATGTTTCTGTTTGACGACCTTCGTAGCCGAGAGGCGAGCACGCCAGACTTTAAATGGCGCCACCATCTCTAAGGTTCCGGGCTCGATCCCTGGTCGGGTCAATGTAGAAAACCAACTATTCTATATTGGCTCGGGTCTGGGTGTTGTGGTACCGTCGTTGTTTTTGATTTCGGACTTCGTGGGATCTTGCCACCCGCAGCTTACGTACTGAAATGACGTCGTGTGACGTACCTTATGGCAGATAGATAAGTAGACTGTATTCATACGACCTTAGACACCGCATTAGTCAGCCACTGATCTTACCACCAAGCGTACAGGATGGAGGCGGGTCAGCTCTGGCGGCAGTATGTCATTGCTGGTTTTGGTATGTCTCGAAATGTGATTGTCTCGTGCTAAGTTAAAAAAAATGTCAAATTTTATGGTACTGACAAAAAGTGATGCAAAATTTTCGAATAAAGAACAGCGTGAAAAAAAATACTTTTTCAAATCGGCCAACTTGTTAACATGAGGAAGTGGAACGCGATTTTTTTTTTTAAATAATCATGACAATCTAAATAAAACAGTTACAAAGTAAAAGAAGGAGAAATTCAATTATTTATTTGTATTAATTATCTATACCAGATTTATAAAATTACAATCCATGCTGATCGAGTATATACCGTGTAAAGTAATTCAATTAAAACAGACTACAGAGTCGTCGTTAAAAAAACAACTGAAATAATACCTAAAATCAAAATATTCAATAATGCCCAACTTTTCGTTAAACAACACTTGAATTACGCACCCTTTAAAAAAATATATATAAAAACGTGTTAAAAATTCATCAAAAGTGTATTGCCTCAGTTGCAAATCGCTCGCGATTTTTTTTCCAATTAAAGTATGAGGCATCTTCATTCGATTGAATGAAAAAAAAATTACGGTAACGGCAGTCACGGCTTTTGCTTTTATAAAAATAAAGGAACACACAATCTCGTACCTACAGTGAATAAAACTCAATTAATATCTAATTTGCTTGCAAATTAAAGGGTCACAAATGACAATTAGCTACGTGAAGATTACGTTAGTTCAGTTATGAAATACGGGTTATAGACAAAATAATTTGATCCCCAACGAATTATCTTATTTTATCATCTTAGTTTAATCTGATTAAGCTGTCAAAAAGCTATCTAAAGTACCTACTTATCTGGGATATTTATCTCAACTTCAGTTGAATTATTAATGATAATACGAGTATATTGAATTCACAATGACATTATCTAAGAATGAGCATGACCGACTTTGAGCAAAACAGTTAGGAAAATATGTAGAATTGTGGATATTATTTGACGACCTTCGTAGCCGAGAGGCGAGTACGCCGGACTAGGCGACGCCATCTCTGAAGTCCCGGGTTTGATTCCCAAAATATTTTGGCAGCACTGTCAGTAGGATTGCTTTGTATTTGTTTTTTGCTGTCAATTTGCAATTTTAAAGCCAGAATTGCTCAATTTTCGCTATCGTATTGCTTTTGCAAGACCGGTCGGACCGGACCGGTTTTGCACCCTTATTACGTAATAAGGGTGCCGTTTCTTTTCGTAATACCCAATAAAACTTTGAGGTTTAAGCTTCAAGGCATTGCAGATCTCGTAGTAAAATACGTTTTCACAGAAAAACTAATAGACAGACAACGAAGTGATCATATGGTTTTCTTTTATGAAATTTGAGTTACGGAACCCAAAAAAAATAATTTGTTATATGGTAACCTTGTTGCGCCGTTTCTTCACATCACCAGTCGATATTAAGTGATTCTGGAATCTATATATCGGTGATTTTGGGACTTTTAGAAGTGCCTGGAAGAGGGCTTATAATAAAAAAAATGTTGTTTGTTTTTGTTGTCGAATCCACAGTAGCAGAAATTGTTTTCGAACTGTAAACTTCAAAAATTCTGGCGAATATACCTATAAATACGTTCTTGTAGTACCTATAGGAAATTGGTGCATCGGGTATCCTTTTAACTAAAGGCCATCATCTCTTTCAGCAAGCATTTCGGTGGCCATCTGTGGTTACTGCATGGGATGGACATCCCCCGTGAGCCCAATGCTCTCGGACCTGAGCCAGTCACCGTTGCCAGACGCGGTGACCGCTGACCAGGTTGCTTGGATCGGGTCTCTACTTACACTGGCAGCTATTTTCGGTAAGAAACAAAATCTACAGGGTTATACAGGGTTACTTTGATCCCCTGTCAAAATAATCAAAAAAACCTTTTTGTATGTGAATGGAACATATACTTACAAATGTCACGATAATACAATTAAAAGTTGGAAAATCATAATATTTAATTATTGTATTGAGTTATGATAAAACTCGTAGAACAAATGTTGTTGTTTATGATGTTAACTATCTAATCGTGCGAGGTTGTTGTTTTTCAAATAACCCTGTATCATCATTAAAAGCTTTTGGCAGTCCACTCCTGGGCATCGGCCACACTTAAAACACCACAGCAAGCGACCGTTTTCATCCACTTTAAAGTACATATAACGCATCATGGGCATCAGTCATAGGTATCATGGCACTTCAATTTTGTTAAACAGATTTGAAAATAAAAAATAAAAAAGTATGCACTTAAACCACGATAGTTTTTTTTTTTTATGAGAATCCGCCTTTTGAGAGTAATTTATCCTTAAACGAGCAAAGGACCTAATTAACAATGTATTAATGTAAGGTCTTGTATGCTGACGATGTCTGTCTTATGGCTGATAGTGTGGAAAGCCTGCAGAGTTATCTTGATAGCTTGGATGAGTCATGTCGCAGATTCGGTCTAGTGATCAGTACTTCAAAAACACAGATTCTAAAACAGCCTGCTAGAAGTATATCTGTCAGTGAAGTTGCTGTTCATCAACCAGTAGCCGAAGTGGGAACTTTCCGTTACCCTGGGAGTCTGGTTCGTAGCGACAATCGTCTCGAGTCTGAGATGTTTTTATTGATGATTCTGCACGGATTGCTAGTGCTGCTAGCGCCTTTGGCAAGATTAATCATCGAGTTTGGAAGTCACACGACCTTAAGTTATATACGAAAATCGCCGTGTACAAAGCTGGTGGTGCTGTCGTTACTTTTGTACGCTTCGGAGACTTGGTGCTTGTAGTATATAGGGGGAATATAAAACGTCTGGACTCCTTCCACCTCAAATGTCTTCGAGCTATTCTCCGGTTGAAGTGGCAAGATCGTATTCCAAACTCGGAGGTTCTTTGTCGTACAAAAATGTCTGGCATGGAAAGCTTGTTAACCAAGGGTCAACTGCGCTGGTGTGGACACCTTGTGCGTATGGACTCTACCAGGCTGCCGAAGTCTGTTTTCTATTCTGAACTCAGCTTAGGTAAACGAAGACCTGGAGGACAATCCCTGCGGTATCGGGATGTTCTCAGGCGGCATTTAACATCTGTCGGTATAAGTAGTGACACATGGGAGGAGCTGGCAACTCGGAGACCGGAGTGGCGCAAAGTAGTCAGTTCGGGTGTTGAATGTTTCAAACGGTCCCGTATTGAAGATCACGACGCCAAATGCCAACTTCGAAAATCTCGACTTAAGCCTTTCTATGTATTACACATAATACACATACAACACCAGTGGACAGCTTCACTGCGCTGTCTGTGACCGCCCCTTCAAATCTAAATTTGGTTTCGCGAGTCTCGTGCGTGCGCATGCTAGGAAGAATGCGAACGTCTAGTGCGATTTGCGGGGTGATGGCATTGAGGGATACGTCTGGGAGGACAACAACAATGTAAGGTTTAATTACTGGCCTTACAACACCCAGCTCCTCCAATCCGCTGGGCCCGCGTGGTGGAGTATGGCCGAAACCACCTCATAGTTGAGGTGAGGCCTGTGCCCTGCTGTGGGACGTATATAGGCATACCTACTTTACTTTTACTTTACGTCGTTCCAGGTCCCTTCATAGGGGGATTCGCAGCGTCAAAGATCGGCCGCAAATGGGGTCTCCTCAGCTCGTCCATCCCCCTGCTCATCGGTTGGATCCTCATCGCTGCTGCCACCAGCATCAGCTTCATCGGCGCTGGAAGGATCCTATGCGGTCTGGGTGTGGGGATGATCTTCGCTATATCACCCATGTACTGCGCTGAGATTGCCACGGTAATTCACAAATATTGTTTTACAAATACCTGTAGGGGCTGCTATGGATGAAAGATAACTTAAAACCTAAAGATTACGATAGTGAAGAAATTTCTTGCTCCGGGCCGGGAAATTCATAATTTTTGTACTCAAAAAATAATTAAACCTAAAGATTATGCTTAAATTTTGTTTCATACTATTCTACAGATTTCTACACCTGTCGAACTAGCTATTTTCTACGTACCGCACTCCCGCGCTTGTTGGACAGGTGTAGATGGTTTTAAACAAAATTAAGCGTGAACTTTAGTTTGTTATTTTTTAAAATCAAAAATAGATGACGTCCGGGGAATGAAATTTCTTCATTATCGTAATCTGTATAAGTCTGTTTCATCCATAGCAGCGGCGGCAGATATTTTTGAAACAACATATATTTTGGCTACATTTTTCAATATTAATCTTTTTAGTCCTTACTTTACTTGTACTATAAATACCTATACTAAAAATGTGTATAAATATTTCATGTATATTAACATCTTTTCCAGGACGAATCCCGAGGCGCCTTAGGGTCGTTCCTGCAAGTCTTTATAACTATAGGTTTCCTGCTGGTGTACTGCATTGGGCCGTACATCTCGTTCGCTGCTATCGCGTACGTCGGTATCGCCTTCGTCGCAGTCTTCAGTATTGGTTTCTTCTTCATGCCAGAGTCACCTACTTACCATTTGTTGAACAGTAAGTTTTCAATCTTGTAATTATTTGAGAAAAAGGTTAACATTTTTATTAACTCACAGATCGTACAGTATACAGACTGAAGACGAAATCTTAAGACAACCTACGCGAGAAACAAAAATCGTGAACAAAAAATTAATGCTTATTTACATGATCGATCATCTCTACCATATAACTAAATTAAAAGAACCCCAACTGCTAGTTTATTAAAAAAACTCAAACTGTTTTAAAGCTCATTGTCAAGCATCAGCTTATATATTTATTTTACTCGAATTACATCTCTCACTAAATGTTGCTGATGTTTGTATAAATATGAAGCAAACTGTCACTCTCTTCCAGACAACAAAGAGGCAGCAGCTGAATGCTTGGCTATCATCCGTGGGAGATCGCGCGCCGGAGTGCAAGCCGAACTAGACATGGCGGCCGCTGACGTCGCTGCCAGCCAAGAGAAGACTGCCTCAGTATTTAGTTCTTTCCACTAAAGACACCAGTATCTCCACCGGCCATGAATTAGTAGCCCTAAAAACTTTTAGAAACTAACATCCCCGAACAATAAACCTTACAGATGCTAGGCCGAAATCTAAAGCCCAATTTCGTATTTTTCTTTTCAAAGTTAGACTAAAATAAAGAAAGTCCCAATAACTAATTAGGCCTTCTAAATTAACAATAATTGATTGAACTAAGAAGAAGACAATAATTGGCACTAACAAAGGAGGAGGACATCAATCCCTAAGAATTCCTACACATTACGCTAGGGTACATTTTTACAGCATAATCTCGTTATATCTGCTGCAATTATTCCTATAATAGTCTATCTAAGAGAAACGAAACAGCATACTCCCGACTTTCACCGTCACTTGTAACTGAATTAAGAAGAAAGAGATCACTCATTTTTACATTATCTTCATATATGTGAATTATGTGATCTACTCAATAAATATTCTTATTCATAAACAGTTTATCGACATCTTCCGCGGCAGAAACTTCAAAGCCTTCTACATCTCGTGTGCGTTGGTGTTCTTCCAACAATTCTCCGGGATCATCGCAGTGCTGTTCTACATGACTGACATCTTCACAGCAGCCGGGTCTACCCTGGAACCAGCTATTGCCACCATCATTATCGGTGCTGTGCAGGTATTATCTTCTTACTAGCGTATTTAAGATCTTGATATATGACACACTCACAATAAGTCCTTACAAATAAAATACATTGCTTTATTCAAGTACCAAAATAGTATCTGCTCAGTATTAAGATCGTGAGTGACGGCATAGAACGCCGCGACCAGTGATATCCTGCGGATTTAAGGCTCATTTTCATTGTTCGATAAATCGGTCGTTAGTCGGAATGCGGGGAATGAAATCTATCGGTCAGAGACTCGATCGGTTCCATCTGTGCGGGGGCTTCTAACGACCAATAAAATTGCGCCCGAGAATAAGTTTATCTTAACGAAATGATACTTTTGTCAACAGCTCATAGCGTCGTTCATCACCCCCTTCATGGCAGACAGGCTAGGCAGAAGAATCCTCTTGCTGATCTCAAGCTCTGGAACTGCTATTGGACTCGTGAGTTCTGAATACTTGTATATTTTACCCGACTACGGCGAAGCCAAAAAGATGGGTAATGATTTTGGTAGTCTATGTATGTTTGTATGTTCCATCGTAGCGGCTATACTACTGAACCGATCAATGAATGAGGTGTCAATAGATTTGTAATAATGGCCCGAGTGATATATAATTACGTTAAAATTATGCCGGAATTTAAACCTCAGATTGTAGTTTTACATATTTACGTGAAATTAACATTATGGGCATGAAAACAATAATATTTATTTACAATAGTATTTATTGACACCTCCTTCGACATGAAAAACAACGGGCACGAACAGCTCATACCAAATAAATAGCTTAACTTAATCTCCTTCTCTCTTCACAGGGTCTCCTCGGCATGTACTTCTTGCTCGCTGCCCAAGGAAGTCCACTGGCTGAGACCCTGAGTTTCCTGCCTATCTCGGCTCTGGTGCTCTTCATGCTGACTTACTGCTGGGGTCTGGGCCCCCTGCCCTGGGCTGTCATGAGCGAGCTGATGGCCGTTGAAGTTAAATCTATTGCTGCACCTATCGCGACGGCTCTCTGCTGGGTTCTTTCTTCCTTGGTTTCTAGGTGTGTTTTTTAGGGTTTCGTACCCAAAGGGTAAAACGGGATCCTATTACTAAGGCTCCGCTGTCCCTCGGTCTGTCTGTCTGTCTGTCCCTCTGTTACCAGGATGTATCTCATGAACCGTGATAGTAACACAGTTGAAATTGTCACAGATAAATTTCTGTTGCAGCTTTAACAAAAAAATACTAAAAACCAGAATAAAATAAATATTTAAAGGTGCTCCCATACAACCGTGTTTTTTTTGTTCGTTTTTTAGGTACCCAAAGGGTAAAACGGGACCCTATTACTAAGTCTGTCTGTCTGTCTGTCCGTCTGTCACCAGGCTGTATCGCTTGAACCGTTATAGTTAGAGAGTTGAAATTTTCACAGATGATGTATATTTTTTGGCGCTATAACAACAAATACTAAAAAACAGAATGCAATAAGCATTTAAGGGGGCTCCAATACAACAAACGTGATTTTTTTGCTCGTTTTTATAGATAATGGTGCGGAACCCTTCGTGCGCCAGTCCGACTTGACTTATCCGGTTTTAAACTATGATAATAATTATCCAGGTACTTCAGCGCGATAGCATTGGCGGTGGGCATGTACACCGCATTTTGGATCTTCGGCATCTGCTGCGTGTGTTCGTTCTTCTTCGCGCTGTTCTTCGTGCCCGAGACCAAGGGCAAGAGCTTTAACGAGATCCAGGAGATCTTAGCTGGAAGGTATCCCACTGTAATTATAAATGCGAAAGTTTGTGAGGATATTTGGATGTTTGTGACTTAATCACGCGTAAATGGCTGAACTGATTTGTATGAAATTTTACACACATAGAAAATGAGATCTGAATTAACATATAGGATACTTTTTATCCCGGTTCAATGTTCCTATGGGATATATACCAAACATCCTGTAGTTCACGCAAACGTAGTTGCGGGCACAGCTAGTAATAATGACAGTAAAGCTTGCCCACCGACTCCGTGTCACTCACCAAGCTATGGAAAGTTCGTTGCTTGGGATTTCGTTGAGGGATAAAATCCGAAACGAGATCAGAAGTCAGAAGACCAAAGTAACGGACATAGTCCAAAAACGTAGCAAGCTTAAGTGTCAGTGGGCTGGCTCCATTTGTCGCAGAACCGATGAAAGGTGGAGTAAACGGGTTCTCGAGTGGAGACCATGCCTTGGCAATCGTAGTGTAACCCAGCTCAATGGGCCGACAACCTCAGGAAGATGGCGGGCAGTGGATGGATATAAAAAATTTGAGATCGTGCTCTTTGGCACTCTTTGAGGGAAGCTTACGTCTAGCAGTGGACTGCAATAGGCTGAGATGACAAGATACAAATAATATTTTTCTTTTCTTTTTCAGAACAAGTAAATCGGAGAAAGCCTAATTAAGTGCAAAGGAACAGCGAATTTTGAATGTCACTATTATTAATAATCGCTAGTATTTCGTATTAAATTGTTATAAAATTATGATGGCACGTCAAAGAAATGTGTGGCTTATGTAAGTTATGTATGACTATCCAAAGAGACGAGGGTAAAGTAATGTTAGGAATAATTATGTATGTATGCTTTAAACAACAAAAACCGGGTATTACTTAGTTAGGTACTAGACTTTTTGATTGTGGTTGTAAGATTTTGATCAAATCAAATCAAATCATTGATTTATTCATAAACATGGGTTGATATTACCCAGATTGTGAATGCACCAATAACATTTAAAATTGATTGGAGGCGTATTAACAGTAAACGTTTTTGGCTGAGGCTTTGGCTGAGGCGATCATAAAAACAGCCATCATCCCATTAAACATAACTAGAAGTACCCTTTCACTTAGATAATTTAATTAATAAATAATATTAATTTTTATACAATAAAAATGTGTAATATTTGTTATCATGTTTTTAATTTATTGGCCAATTATGTGCCAATATTGTGGACAAATATCATAATGCCTTAACATTAAAATGTTAACTAAATTTATTAATGTGTGGTAATGACGGCTATCGTTTTTGTACTAACCAGTTGGCGCCACTGTCGAATGAGGTGCAGAATAATACTCAACAATAACTACTCATTTATTCAGTAATAATTATAGGCCCTCATTCGGTATACGAACTTGTGCGAAAAAATCTTAGGAAAAAATAAATGATTGGTAAGTAGGTAATACAGGCATAGACGACCTCCATAGCTGAGAGGAGAGTACGTCGAACTTTACATGGCGTCGCCATCTCTGAGGTTCCGGGTTCGATCCCCGGTCGGGTCAATGTAGGAAAAGAACTTTTCCATATTGACTCAGGTCTGGGTGGTGTAGTACCGTCGTTGTTTCAGATTTCTATAACACAAGTGCTTTCGCTACTTACCATAGGATCAGAGCAATGTATGGGATGTTGTCCAGTTTTTTTTAAATTTTATTATTTAAAAAAAATAGTTTATATTATGTGTTAGGGCATAGTTTTCTGGTCAGATCACTTACCTTTAGTTACTATTTGTAATTTTAATATAACTAGGCAGAAAAAATGTATTGAAAAATCTGACCTTAATAGAATACGATGGGGTGAGAGAAATGAGGTTCAATGTAATGCTTATGAAAAGTTGTGTAATTCTAAGCTAAAGCAAATTGATTTACCTAAGGATATGCAAAAATGTTGTGGCAAATACTGTAGTAAACAATATCACAAAAATGTTATAAATCACATGTATGAGCAAATAGTGGATATTTTATCTACTAGTGCTTCTGAAACGTACAGTTTTAGGCCAGGGAAGAGAAAAAAGCCGTTAGCGGGGTGGAACAAACATGTGAGCGAGGCTCACGGGCGTGCTAGACTGGAATTCAAAAATTGGTTATGGCATGGCAAACCTACAAACGGTGTCATTTTTCAGGCAATGACGAACGCACGAAAGATCTTTAAAGGTAAACTCAAGTGGTGTCAAAAAAATCAACACCAAATAATTATGGACACCTTAGCCAAACATCATTCGGAATCAAATTTTAAAAGCTTTTGGAAAAACACTAACCGTTTGAATTCCAGGGCTGGCATACCTGTGAGTGTCGACGATGTGTCCGATCCCAAGGATATTGCTGACGGTTTCAGGGTGCGATTTGCGGTTGGGTCACCATTGGGGCCTCCATGTCGGGTGTTCGATGCAGGGTCTCAGGGTGCCGAAGTATCGACGATTGTATTGGCGAAGGATATCAGGCTCATACTTAGGAAGATGACCAGAGGCAAGTCCCCCGGTTACGATGAGCTCAGCGTCGAGCATCTGAAATATGCTGGACCCCACCTGCCCCGCGTACTTGCTCTTCTTTTTAACTTGTGCATTGGCCATTCGTGCCTGCCGCCGGGGTTGATGCGTTCGCTGGTGGTACCTATAGTTAAATGCAAAACTGGAGATGTGTCGGATGGTTCAAATTACAGGCCAATCTCGCTAGCCACCATCATAGCGAAGGTCCTTGATAGCGTGCTAAACACTTATTTAAACAGGCATGTTAAGCTTCACGACGCTCAGTTCGGTTTCCGGCCTGGGCTGTCTACTGAAACTGCCATAATAGGTTTGAAGCACGCTGTCCAGTACTATACGGATAGGCACACACCTATCTATGCCTGTTTTTTGGACTTGTCCAAGGCATTCGACCTGGTGTCATACGACATACTTTGGAAGAAGTTGGAAAAGACTACGTTGCCGCCAGAGCTCGCTTTCATTATCAGATACTGGTACGTAAATCAGGAGAGCAGGGTGCGCTGGGCGGGAAAACTATCGGATCCGTGCAGGCCGGAGTGCGGAGTGAGGCAGGGGGGGCTAACCTCGCCCGTACTCTTCAGCCTGTATGTGAACGCGCTGATCGAGTGGCTCAGTAGCACGCGTGTTGGATGTTACGTTGACGGAGTGTGTTTCAACAACATAAGTTACGCGGATGATTTAGTGCTGCTGGCCCCCTCGGTTAGTGCACTCCGTAAGCTGCTTGGGGTGTGCGAGTCGTATGCTGCATCACATGGCCTAATTTATAATGTTAAGAAAACTGAGTACATGGTCTTCAGGGCGGGTACCAAGTGCCCTATCAGTATACCACCGTTATTTTTGAACAACAAGCCCATACACAGGGCTTACACTTTTAAATATCTGGGTCACTTGGTAACGGACGACTTGAAAGACGATGTAGATATGGAGAGGGAACGCAGAGCATTGTCAGTCCGGGCGAACATGCTGATACACAGGTTCTCACGATGCACAGTAGCAGTCAAAATAACGCTGTTCAAAGCGTACTGTACCTCGTTATACTCGGGGGCCCTGTGGTTCAGATATACCCAAAGGTCTTACAATGCTCTGCGGGTCCAATACAACAACGCATTCAGGGCGTTGTTGCGGCTGCCGCGATTTTGCAGTGCGTCGTCTATGTTCGCCGAGGCTCACACGGACGGTTTTGACGCCACCTGGCGTAAAAAATCGGGCTCACTTCTGCGCAGGCTGCGCGGCAGCCCCAACATCATGCTGCGTGCGATAGCCGACCGGCTAGACAGCCCGCTTGTCTGGGCGCTAGCCAACCGTACTAAATCCTTGTTAAAAATTAAGTACTAACATAGGTTTTAAGTTTATTGTCTACTAACAAAATGGACCTTGTAGTCTTAAATAAATAAATTGAATTGAATTGAATTGATAGTAAAAGTAAGATTGTAATAAATTACGTAATTTGTATATATCGCTACGGCAATAAATAATTACGATCGATATTATAGTTTTTATTGATATCCCAGGATATTTTTGAGGTGCTCGTAGCTCAGTGGCGCAGCGCTTTGGTATCGATTACTAAAGTTAGGCAGGTCTTGCTTCGGAAGGCACGAAAAAAGTTGGTCCCGGCTGAAATCGCTTGATGTTAGTCGTAAAGCCTAGTCAGAGGCCTTAAGGCTGTTAGATTACCTACATCTGACAGTAACTTTTATTAACTTTACCTATTGCGACTTGCTGATTTAATAATGTAAGCGTATTAGCGTAGTAAGTCTTTGTGCAGCACATATTCTATCTCCTCTCCTATTGGTTGTTATCGTTTATTTTTTTAGCAGCGTACTGTAGAAAGTTTATCAAACGATTTGACACTCTTACGAAAAACAGTGTTTTTTTAGAAAACTACTTGTTCTTTGATAATTGGTATTAAATTGACATTTAAAGTTTCGTTCGCGCGCGCCCTACGGGCGCCCGAAACGCAGCGACCTGGGCGCGTGCCTCGGTCGCTTGTCATATATTCTTCCTTCTTGTGCTCAAGTATTATGAAAAATGACTTAGGCTCGGTCTATACGCTGCCGGAATCCGTAAGCATCCGCAAGAATCCGTTCAAAAAACAACCTTATTGCGATGGATTGAATCCTCGTTAACCCGGTCCGGTTTCTGGTTGGGTATTGACCGAGCCTTAAACCTACACGACTGGCTTAAAAGGGAAAGAACCCAGAGCCGTAAAACGATTAAAAAAAGAACAATGTCAATTGTCAATGTCAAACCTGTGTCAAAAACACGTGTTTTGTTGGCCTATGTTTGTTGCGGTTAATCACGAATTTCCTTTATTAAATGTGTGCTAAAAAACAAAATGAATCCTAAAAAAGTTGCTCAATATCCTTCACTTTCGTATACCAGTAATCCTAATTACAGCAAACCACCAAAAACAACTAATCCGGTAAGTCACACTTTCGTGGTATTTTACTCAATTTGTAGCTACTTTTTCAACATTATACTCGTTATTGTAAGTATAAAAAATATTTATCTTCATCTGGCTAAGCTTATTTGTCTTTTACAGTACCTACAATGCCTAGGAGCACCTCATATAGAGTCGTTCAATTTTATGCTACAAGATGGCCTTAAAGCTGCGGTAGCAGATTTATTGCCCGTTGAATTCGAGGCTCCAACCGGTGAAAAGATCAAAATCGTAATAGAAGATGCCGCATTCTCTAAACCAAGCGTTCCATTGGAAGCTGTTGGGGTAAAAACCCAAACTATTTACCCTACAGAGTGCAGACAAAGAGCTGCAACTTATAAGGGTGACTTCAGAGTTAGAATGACTGTGAGTGTTAATGGGAGGAACATGACAGTGGACAGGTCATTAGGAAGCTTACCAATTATGTTAAAGGTGAGTATTCATATAGAATAAGTTGTAGGTACAAGTCAAAACTTATTAAATAAAAATAAAGTTTTATTTTTATCAGGGTTGAGGAAATTTATCATTTTCTGATTAACTTTCTGATTGCCATTGACTGTAACAAGTTAACACGTCAATAACACATTTTGACATCTACCAATAAAGGAAAATGTGTCCATAGTTGCAGCATTATAACCCTTTATGTGGCGATTAGAAGGCATGATAGACAAAACTGTCAATATTGATGGATGACCAACAAACATTACTAATTATTTATGATAAATGATCTAAGCAAAGCAACATTTGCTAAAGAGCTATCAAATACGGGCCTGGTGCATTAACCTTAACAAGACTGACTTTAATTAATATTAAATTAAATCTTGTACCAAATAGATGTAAATGATATTAACCTAAATCCTATGGGTCTCGTAAGAGGCGACTACAGGAGAACCGCCATAAGAAGACGGGCAGCAGCGTCTCCTCTCCACCATTGGCCAAACTGCGATCGCCAACCTGCCTGCCAAGCATGGCAATTATGGGAAAATTCTCCTTTTGGAGAGGCCTGTGTCCAGCAGTGGACTGATAAAGGCTGACGATATTAACAATAATTGTATTATCTGAAAAAAGGCTATGATATATGATCCCTTAAATTATGATAACATCTGCAATAACAAATTAACTTTCTTTCAGTCAAAAATGTGCCATTTGGCTGACATGAGCCCTGAAGAGCTGGTAAAACACAATGAGCATGCAGACGAGTGGGGTGGATACTTCGTTGTAAAGGTAATAACCAATGCATGGTATTTTCCACTTTGTTTGTCTTGAACTCCATAGCGAATTTACTATACTATCTTATCAAATATACAGGCTGGACTCTTTCTGGTTTATTTTTAGGGTTCTAAAGTAAATCCAGAAACCAGAACCCTGTAATTTCACTGTGGACTGTCTATGAAAGCTATTGTAGCATTAACAATATTATGAACTAAAATATTAGGGTAATATTTTGGCTAAAGGCAGTCTGTTTTCCCAGGGTCACGAACGTCTAGCCCGTATGCTGCTGACAACGAGACGGAACTACCCAGTGGCTGTTAAGCGACCCACCTGGAAGATGAGGGGCAACCTGTTCTCTGAATACGGTGTGATGACCCGCTGTGTCACTTTTGACCAGACCAGTACGGTGAGTTTGGTTTTGATAATTTAATATTCAGATTAATTAACTGATATTAACTAACAGATTTCATCCTTCTGTCTTTTTTTACTCCCAATCTTAGTGATTGAATATTTAAACATTTATTTACTTAACCTTCATGATTATTACCGCCTATGGAACAATAATAAGAACATACCCAACCAAATAAACATTCCATGTATGAATAATTGTTGAAATATCTTTTTGGTTTTGTATTTATGGATAAATAAATATTGGACAGCATCACATACATTGCTCTGATTCTATATTAAGTGTTAAAGCACTTGTGTTATAGAAATCAGAAACAACAATATTTAGTAAATAAAAAAAATATAAAGTCAAATATTTAATTTTAAACCCAAGAACCTGAGGTTATCTACACAGACTTATACGTTTTTATTCAGAAAGGCATGTCCTTATTTCGACGACCTCCGTAGCCGAGAGGCGAGCGCGCCGGACTGTGTATGGCGCCGCCATTTCTGAGGTTCTGGGTTCGATCCCCGGTCGGGTCAATGTAGAAAACGAACTATTCTATATTGTCTCGGGTCTGGGTGTTGTGGTACCATCGTTGTTTCTGATTTCTATAACACTAGTGGCTTAGCAACTTACCTTAGGATCAGAGCAATGTATGTAATGTTGTTCAATTTTTTTATTTTATTTATATTTTATTTTCATTATTCACAGAACAATGTCCTCCACTTCCTACAAAACGGCACTTGCAAGCTGATGTTCTCGTACCGAAAAGTGATGTACTACGCGCCGTTGGTGCTCATCCTGAAGTGCCTGGTGGACTGGCCCGATCATTACATATACAGGCTGCTGCTGCATGGGAAGAAAGATGACCTTTATTATACAAAGTAAGTCTAATCAAGAAAAAGGGCCAAGTGTGAGTCGGACTCGCGCACGAAGGAATCCGTACCATTATCTATAAAAACGGCAAAAAAAATCACCTTTGTTGTATGGGAGTGCCCCCTTAAATATTTATTGTATTCTGTTTTTTAGTAATTGTTGTTATAGCGGCAACAGAAATACATCATCTGTGAAAATTTCAACTGTCTAACTATCACGGTTCATGAGATACAGACTGGTGACAGACAGACAGACGGACAGCGGAGCCTTAGTAATAGGGTCCCGTTTTACCCTTTGGGTACGGAACTCTAAAAATATGTGCAATTTAAGTTTGGCTTTTAAAGTAGAGTAGTCTAAACATAGTGTAGTACGCCTCCCCAACTCGATGGATCAGCGACCTTAGGAAGTTGGCTGGCAGTGGCTAGATAGAAAAAGATGAACGTCGTTCTATTTGGGAGAGGTTTACGTCCAGCAGTGTACTGGAATACGCTGACAAAATGATGAAGACTTGAAAATAGAATATCATTTATTTGCTATGTGCCCTGTAGCTAATCCTTCGGGCTATGTCAGCGACTTTTGTTTATTTACGTTTCTCCTCATTTCTGATTCGATCTCGCAAAAACACCAATCATGGACTTTTCTATGATACGCTGTGCTACCTTGGGGTATATAGCACGTAGAACTGGACGGCCGATGGGGTAGAAAGGTTCTATGAAAGAGGCTACGTACCGGCATCGCACCGAAAGGCTCGGTCTATACGCTGCCGGAATCCGTAAGCATCCGCAAGAATCCGCAAGAATGCTGGCCGCTTCCAACCGGACAATCTGGAAGTTATAAGAGGCCTTGGTCCAGCAGTAGGTGTCCTGAATACTGGTACATGACACTAAAAGTCATCATCATCATACTTTATCATCAATGGTATCGTACGACAGTCCGACAGGCACTGTATTTTTTTTAAATTAACAACAGCACATACAATGTATGTTGTTCTGCTCCTAAGGTGTCCTAAAGCACTTATGTTATAGAAATCTGAAACAACGATGGTACCACAACACCCAGACAACGATGGTACGACAAGTTTGTTTCCTATATTGACCCGACCGGGGATCGAACCCGGAACCTCAGACATAGCGACGCCATATTTTATAGCCTGGCGTACTCGCCTCTCGGCTACGCAGGTCGTCAATTTGAGAACCAGAATGAGACTAAGAAGTAAGAAATAGTTATTTTGTTATTTATAAACGAATTATTTCGTAACAGTTGCATCCAAAACATGCTACGCGAACTCCACGACGAAGGTCTCCACTCCTCCGAGGAGTGCCGCATCTACCTCGGCCGCATGTTCCGCCAGCGGCTGTTCGAGCTACCGGGCAGCGCCACAGGTATTATCGCTATAAACCTAGG
The DNA here is from genome assembly GCA_950371115.1 of Anania fuscalis. Taxonomy (NCBI): domain Eukaryota; kingdom Metazoa; phylum Arthropoda; class Insecta; order Lepidoptera; family Crambidae; genus Anania; species Anania fuscalis. The sequence continues at coordinate 9,673,374 of OX493348.1, read as the reverse complement.
GAAACTGGTATGGTCGCTATAGACCTGGAGAAAACAGGTATTGTCGCTATAGACCTGGAGAAAACAGGTATGGTCGCTATTGACCTGTAGACAACGGGTTCTGTCGCTATAGACCTGGAGACAAAAGGTACTGTCGCTATAGACCTGGAGAAAACAGGTATGGTCGCTATTGACCTGGAGACAACAGGTACTGTCGCTATAGACCTGGAGAAAACAGGTATGGTCGCTATAGACCTGGAGACAACAGGTACTGTCGCTATAGACCTGGAGAAAACAGGTATGGTCGCTTTTGACCTGGAGACAACGGGTACTGTCGCTATAGACCTGGAGACAACAGATACAGTCGCTATAGACCTGGAGAAAACAGGTATTGTAGCTATTGACCTGGAGACAACAGGTTAGACCTGGAAACAACAGGTACTGTCGCTATTGACCTGGAGACAACAGGTACTGTCGCCATTGACCTGGAGACAAAAGGTACTGTCGCTATAGACCTGGAGAAAACAGGTATGGTCGCTATTGACCTGGAGACAACGGGTACTGTCGCTATAGACCTGGAGACAACAGGTACTGTCGCTATAGACCTGGAGACAAAAGGTGCTGTCGCTATAGACCTGGAGAAAACAGGTATGGTCGCTATTGACCTGGAGACAACGGGTACTGTCGCTATAGACCTGGAGAAAACAGGTATGGTCGCTATTGACCTGAAGACAACGGGTATTGTCGCTATTCACCTGGAGACAACAGGTACTGTCGCTAAAGACCTGGAGACAACAGATACAGTCGCTATAGACCTGGAGAAAACAGGTATTGTCGCTATTGACCTGGAGACAACAGGTACTGTCGCTATAGACCTGGAGAAAACAGGTATGGTCGCCATTGACCTGGAGACAACAGGTACTGTCGCTATAGACCTGGAGACAACAGGTACAGTCGCTATAGACCTGGAGACAAAAGGTGCTGTCGCTATAGACCTGGAGAAAACAGGTATGGTCGCTATTGACCTGGAGACAACGGGTACTGTCGCTATAGACCTGGAAACAACAGGTACTGTCGCTATAGACCTGGAGAAAACAGTTATGGTCGCTATTGACCTGGAGACAACGGGTACTGTCGCTATAGACCTGGAAACAACAGGTACTGTCGCTATAGACCTGGAGACAACAGATACAGTCGCTATAGACCTGGAGAAAACAGGTATTGTCGCTATTGACCTGGAGACAACAGGTACTGTCGCTATAGACCTGGAGAAAACAGGTATGGTCGCCATTGACCTGGAGACAACAGGTACTGTCGCTATAGACCTGGAGACAACAGGTATTGTCGCTGTGACCTGGAGACAACAAGTACTATCGCTATAGACCTGGAGACAACAGGTACTATCGCTATAGACCTGGAGAAAACAGGTATTGTCGCTAAAGACCTGGAGACAATCCTTACAGGTGCATCCAGGACACGAAGGCACTGTCAAATAACTCGCCGCAATCCGCATGTATAAGCATTGTTGCTTTGAAACGCTGCCCCGAACAGCCTTGAAAATAAAACGACAGTTGGACATTACCAACACGAGTTTTTTTACCACTGGCTTTTACAGATCTCGTTTTTAGCTCCTTTACTGGTGGTCATTGATATCGTTCTGTGTGTGGTATAGAACCATTGCTCAAATATCATTTTCACAGTTTATCCTAAATTGAAGCAAATACAAGTAAAACAACGCCCATCTCAGGGGTGGTAGTATACACGACACTGATGCCAAAAAAAATATTAAAAAATTACCTTAAATTTTTATGGAAAAATCCATGAAATCAGGAAATTATGGTATTTTTACGCGGGCGAACTATCGGTCATTCTCTTGGGGCAAATTTTGCAAAGTGGCCTTCGTAGCTATCGTAGCGTAGTTGTGCTTGAAAGTAGTTTCAGTTTTGCCTTATTACTGTTTTTGTCGAGTTTATCGTTAAGTATTTGTAATTTTTTTGCTTTTTAGTTTGTTAAGCTTTGAAAAACATGCCATGCCATGAGGGGGGCTGCGTGGAGGCCAGAAGGCTGAGAAAGTAGCCATAGACGTAACTGAAACGCCTTGTAATGAAGAGTTGACCACTGGTGTGGACTTAAACAATAAAACTTTGCTTCACTCACTGGAGGCCTACCTAAGTAAGCTGTTAACTGAGAAACTCGCTGAACTAAGGGAAGATATGTATAAAAAGATAAGTAAAGAGGTTGCAATTATCGACAATCGGCTTATAAATCTTGAGAAAGTGATTCAGGAATCGTTGAACCCTCAGCATCAGGACAGGTGGCTCTCTCTCTCTCGGGTACTAATGAGAATGACCTGGCACTATCTGAGCTCGATGCGAAGGCAAATCAAGTCTATGTGGGACCGAAAACTCAGTCTGTTACGACACTTGAGCCTCGAGATACACCGAAAATTCGGACAACATACTCGCATATTATAAAGAGGCGAAAGCAAACCTCTGAAATCACTGATATCAATGCGCCATCTCGATTATCACAGAATTATAATAATAATAATAAGGATAGAAACACTTCAAAAAATCCCAAGCCTTCTGATTCTGCTGACTCTTTTATAGAGAATTCGCAAACAGTTCCTTCTACTGTGGTTAACAGAACTAGTAAAGATGACAAAGATGCGAAAACTGATAAAGATGAGTGGATTGAAGTAAAACGAGGTAAAGGAAGGGCCTCAGTATCTGGAGTGCTTCGAGGAACTGCAGCGCCAGGTGCCACAGCGTTGTGGGCTTCTGAGAGATGGAGGTACTTACACTTATATTATGTACAGGAAGGCACAGCAGCTGAACAGGTATGTGCTTATCTTACTTCCCTGTGTGGAAGCGACGTTTGCACGGTGGAAGAATTAAAATCGCGAGGGCGGTACTCTTCATTTAAACTTGGCGTTCCTTCTAAATATGCCGAATTCGTCATGTCCTCAGCCAGCTGGGCGCAAGACATCTGCGTTAAGCCTTGGCGCCAGAATTTTCGTACCAAAGAAAGGAGAACGGAAAACTAGTCAACCACGTCTGAAAAACGTGTCAATTTATTATCAGAATGTGCGAGGACTACGTTCAAAGACGAGTTTCTTCTATAATAATGTAACACGAGGAGATTTTGATATTATTGCTCTGACCGAAACATTCTTGACCAGCTCCGTGTCCGATGGCGAACTTTTCCCTTCTGGCTACGCGGTGGTTCGTAAGGACCGAGCCGGCGACGTGGGATGGGGAGGTGTTTTGTTAGCCGTTCGTGATGGCTACACGGTTCGAGCAGTGACGAATATTGACGGCTTGACACCTGAGAAGGAACTAGTGTTTGCAATTGTGAACTGGAATAATGTAAAATTTTTATGTTGTGTTGTGTACTTACCACCTAATTGTAATGACGATCACTATTTGAATGTTTTGACATGCATGGAAAACGCAGTTTGTGTCTATCCTAATGTGAATGTTCTAATATTAGGGGATTTCAATTTGAATTCTTGTAGTGTGAACGTTGAAACGCAATTTGACTGTTTTCTAGACTTCTGCAATTTTAGACAGCATAATAAAATATGTAATGCCCACGGGGGAATGTTAGATCTCGTGCTGAGCGACTATGAGCCTGATAGAATAGATGTGTGTGTTGGACTGGATCCGCTGGTACCGTTGGATGGCTATCACCCTTCTCTTGAGGTCACAATTAAACTCCAGTGCGGAGCGCCTCCAACTCCTTCCATCCAGCGAAGGGAGGTTGGACCAGATTGGAATTGGCGCAAGGCAGATTTACATGGTCTTTACGCGGCGTTAGAACACCTAGATTGGTCCGAGTTAGCAATAATCAGGGATGTAGATTTAGCCGTGGAATTTTTCTATAGCCGACTCTATGAAATAATTAATCTTTATGTTCCAAAGAAAAAAGAATAGATACGTGATACCAGCGATACGTCTATCCTGAGTGGTATACGGCTGATATCATAAATGCAAATTTTTTCACTTAAAAAAGTATAAGCTGGAAGGTAAGGAGTTTAACAAAGAACTGTTTGGTTATTATAGATGGAAGGTTAAGATTTTAATTGACAATGCGTATAAGCAGCATATTAACTTAGTGCAGAGGCATATAATCATTGACCCTGTAAAATTTTGGGAATATGTCAAAGACAAAAAGAAGGATAGACGGCATATTCATGCATATAACTATAGGGGAGCTGAGGTGTCAGGTTAGGCCGCAGCAAATGCTTTTGCGGAATACTTCGGCTCAGTTTTTCAGGATGAACAGCCATCTCTAGATCCCATTGATGCGGAACGAGCCGCTGATATACTGGTGGACGCGAACTTGATCTCGATAGGGGAACTGGACGTCTCCGATCTAAAATCTGCGGCTAGGCGCCTCAAACCCCGAACAGCAGGGGGTCCTGACCTTATACCGGTGTTTCTAGTCAAGGACTGTGCTTCTGTGCTGGGATCGCCCCTGTTGACTCTTTTTAATCTCGCTCTCAGCCAAGGCAAGTATCCTGAGAAATGGAAACGGTCCAGGGTGACTCCAGTTCCAAAAGACAACGTAGGGCGCGATATATCTGGTTTTAGGCCTATTGCGGTGCTGTCTGTTGTGGCGAAACTCTTCGAAACAATGTTAAATAACCGCATTAGTGTACAAATCTCCGGTATGCTACATAGCAATCAGCATGGATTTCGAATGGGTCACTCTACAGTTACGAATCTTGTAGCCCACGTAGATTACGTCTATGCTGAGATGGACGCTGGTAGACAGGTAGACACAGCTTATTTTGACTTTAAAAAAGCCTTTGATTTAGTTGACAATGACATCTTATTAAGAAAATTAGCTTTGTTAGGCTTTTCACCCAAACTTCTGCAGTTTTTCGCTAGCTATCTTGCCAATCGACGCCAATTCGTAAGAGTGGATGGCTATGAATCCTACGACTACTACACTAGGTCAGGAGTAAGCCAGGTTAGTACTCTCGGGCCTACACTATTCTTAATTTTTATTAATGACCTACCAGAAAATGTGAGTTCCGCTGAATGTCTCTTGTCCGCAGACGATCTAAAATTGAGTTTAGGCGTTAAAGTTGAAGAGGACACTAAAACTCTGCAAAGAGACATTGACGCAATTGCTGAGTGGAGTACCGATAACCGTCTTCCTTTTAACGGAGATAAATGTAAAATTATGACATTTACAAGAAAACGTGACCCTATTTTTGTAGCTTATAAATTATCAGACGCCTCAATGAGTAGAGTAAGTGACATACGAGACCTAGGACTAACATTAGATGCAAAACTAGACTTCCATAAACACATGACAATAATATGTAAAAATGCTAGCAAGACACTAGGCTTCATTATGAGAACTGCGGCTGATTTTAATGACAAAAGGGTTGCTAAGATGTTATACAACGCCTATGTTCGTAGCAAACTTGAGTACGGTGCACTGATTTGGAACCCCCACGAAGAAAAATATGTAATTATGGTCGAGAGGATCCAACGTAAATTTGCCCGTTGGCTATACAGGAGATGTTATGGCTACTATCCGTATCTGTATCCCTCCTTATTTGTCGTAGGAATGGTGGATTTGGAAACCCTTAAATTGAGGCGAATGATGGCAGCTATTGTCCATTACCTCTCCATAATTAGGAATAGGCTGGACTGTCCAGCGGTGTTGGAAAGGGTCTGACTGTTGGTGCCTAGGTATCTGCAACGTGATGAGGGAGGGACGGTGGCACCGCGCCGCTGGCCGCGCCTGCTGGACCGGCCCAGAGTCCGCACGAGGCGCGCGGCACTGGCACCATTTAACCACGCATTACGTCTGATAGGGGATCTACTCGCTCGGCACGAAGATATTGACCTATATGCTGACTGCTGGGGAAGCTTAATTAAAAAAATCCAGACAGTCTTAGATAAAATGACATGTAATGTTTGGAATGTATGAATTTGATTGACTGTATAATGTAATATTTGTTTTATTTCTATTTAATTTCGCTTGACATTATTTGCTAATTGTATATTTAAATTTCATTTGACATTATATATTTTAATAGGTATAATAAGATAATTTATTTTTTATGACATTATATAATTGCCTTGTGTGCGCTTTGGTGAACTCTGTAAGCATGCTTGATACTGAAATAAAAATAAATTAAATTAAAATGCCAAAAATCTGTTTCCGGCACTCAGGCAACAGAACATTGCAGTATTACCTTATATAAGAAAAAGGTCAGTATAATAAAAATCGATACAACTTTCTTTGTAAACTTTCTCGATTTCCGAAAAGAATCGATTAGATTTTTTTGAAGCACATCACTCTAAGCGTGAACAGTCATGTGTCACAGCGATCTTCTTATCCTGAATGGACTATAGAAAAGCAATGAATCGTTAAGCTATTGTCATTTGTAGCTAGCTAGCACATTTCTAACAGAGTAGAATTTAAAAGTAATTTCCTAATATTTGTATTTCCTAATAAAAACATAATTTACTTAATTTTCACCCTGTGTATTTTTGTAACACAGACGAAGAAGCCACAGACTTCCTGGTCAACCGTTGCATCCTTATCCATCTACCCGGACAGAAGGATAAGTTCCACGCACTCGTTTTCAAGGCGCAGAAGCTGTTCGATCTGGTCCAAAACAAGTGCAAGGTGAGTAGAATAACACTACAACGTACAACAAGTAACCTAGTGCAATTAAGTATTAGTTTCATATTAATTTAATTTTCCAAGTCCAAGGCCAAGTGCGAGTCGGACTCGCGCACGAAGGTTTCCGTACCATTAGGGGTTGTCCATTAATCACGTGATCTTTTTTTAGCATTTTTTAACCCCCCCTCCCCCATTGGTGATACGTAGTGAGGTTTAAGACCACCCCCCCTCCCCCTTCTCAACATCACGTGTATTTTTAGTACCTACAACGAATCTTAAAATTTTCTGAATATTATCTTAATTTAAATACAGGTATAAACTATAATCTTATTTTATTCTGAAATTAAGGACCATAATAAAAATGTCTACACCAGGTTGCAAGTTTTTTTTGATTGCCATAACAATAATAATAAACGAAGACTGTAATCATAGGAAAAACATGTATTGTACTATTAGATGAATATATTTAATGTATATTGTCCTCGGACCACGGATTAGCAAGACATTCTTCAACACTAACAACTGGATAAGCATCTTGCAGGTCAGTTGTTGGCACTGTGCTTTGTTGAAAATCAACATCGGTTTCATCAAGCCACACTACACGCCGTGCCGTGCCGCTTAATATTTGTTTAAAAATCGCGCGTTTGACGAAAAAATAAATACACGAGATATCTTACTACACCCCCCCTCTCCCTTGTGTTATTTTCGTGATTTTTATCAAACCCCTCCCCCCCCCTTTCAAGCCTCACGTGATTAATGGACAACCCCTTATCTAATTGCGGTTTACGATTTATGACGCATTAAAAAAAAACTACTTACTAAATCTCGTTCAAACTAATTTTCGGTGGTCGTTTGCATGGTAATGTATATCATATATTTTTTTTAGTTTTATCATTCTCTTATTTTAGAAGTTACAGGGGGGGGGGACACATTTTAGCACTTTGGCAGTGTCTCTCGCGCAAACTATTCAGCTTAGAAAACAATGATATTAGAAACCTCATTATCATTTTTAAAGACCTATCCATAGATACACGTATGAGTTTGATGAAAAAATGTTTTTTGAGTTTCTGTTCTAAGTATGGGAAACCCCCTAAAAATTATTGTTTTTTTTTCTATTTTTGTGTTAAAATCTTAATGCGGTTCACAGAATACATCTAATACTTACCAAGTTTCAACAGTATAGTTCTTATAGTTTCGGTAAAAAGTGGCTGTAACATACAGACGGACAGACAGACATGACGAATCCATAAGGGTTCCGTTTTTTGCCATTCGGCTACGAAACCCTAAAAATGTATAAATCGTCCCATACTTATTCCTTCTCCTAGGTTGAAGGTGGAGATGCAGTGATGGTCCAAGAACTGCTCCTTGGGGGACACCTGTACCTGCAGATACTGAAGGAGCGCCTGCAGAACCTGATGGTCATCATGCGCTCACAAATTACCAAACGAGCCAAGGCTTCAGGACAACTGAAGCTGAATTTAGTAAGTAAAACAATATAATTTATATTAAAACCGTGTTGGAATAGTTTCCCAACGCCATCATCAATCACAAATGGTTGTGTTAATATTAACTTAATCTGAGCTCTTTTGGATCCCTTCTGTAAGCTGTAAAAGCAAGTGTTTAGTAAATAAATAAAGCACTTCAAATAAATCTTAAATATTACTAGAACTTAAATAATACTACTAAATATTCTAGCTGACCCGGCAAACGTTGTTTTGCCATATAAATAATTTTTAAGAAGAAAAATGTTAAGGGTGGACAACCATTATCACTAAGGGGTATGAAAAATAGATGTTAGCCGATTCTCAGACCTACTCAATATGCTCACAAAATTTCATGAGAATCGGTCAAGCCGTTTCGGAGGAGTACGGGAACGAACATTGTGACACGAGAATTTTATATATAAGAAGATTATAATCTGTTAAATTAGCGAAATCAAGAAATAATAAAGCTATTGGTTGATCAGGGGTTCTACAGAATCTTGACAATCTGTATCTGTTTTTTTAGGACAACATAAATAAAAAACCCAAAATATACGTGCCATTTGTATTAAATTAGGATAAATGACTATCTAAGTAAATATATATTAAGGTATAGAGGAGCGGGACCTCCTAACACAGGAGTTTACTTCAACTCCTACTAGGATGGTCCCTACTACTAATTATGTAAAATATTTATAGACAAAAAAAAACATATTTTGTTTTTTTTTTATTTGTATGTTCTTTCTATAGTATTATTTCTTTTAATACTTACACCAGTAGCTTCGCTATCATTTTAATTTTACCCTATTTGAACAGTAAACGTTTGTTTTCTACAGAACGATTTATCAACCATAATAAAAAGTTCGGGAAACCTGGAAAAACACATGGAAACGTTCCTAGCGACGGGAAACGCGCCGTCCAACAATGTCTCCCTGACGCAGTATAAGGGACTCACTATAGTCGCTGAGAACATCAACAGGATGCGGTATATGTCGCATTTCAAGTAAGTAACTTGCAACATTAATTACTTACTTAAGCTTTTATATTTGTACAATATCGATAAAAACTTGATCGATACTGGTGTTGCCGAACTATCGATTGACCTTGAAATTTAGTTACACTCTCGAGCTCTGTCGATAGTATCGATAGCCTTAATATACGCGTATGCCATGCAGTAATAGTATCGATAGTTGGGTCGAAAAACACATGGAAACGTTCCTAGCGACGGGGAACGCGCCGTCCAACAATGTCACCCTGACATAGTATAAGGGACTCACTATAGTCGCTGAGAATATCAACAGGATGCGGTATTTGTCGCATTTCAAGTAAGTTCCTTGCGCATTTGTTAAATATTTTAAGTTCTTACATTTGTACAATATCGATAAAAACTTGATCGATACTGGTGTTGCCGAACTATCGATTGACCTTGAAATTAAGTTACACTCTCGAGCTCGGTCGATAGTATCGATAGTTGGGTCGAAAAACACATGGAAACGTTCCTAGCGACGGGAAACGCGCCGTCCAACAATGTGTCCCTGACGCAGTATAAGGGACTCACTATAGTCGCTGAGAACATCAACAGGATGCGGTATATGTCGCATTTCAAGTAAGTTCCACCAGTTTTTTGAACGTAAACAGCACCATCCAAAAGACACAATAATCCACACAACCACGTATAATACTTACTCTGTGCAACCACTAAGCAACCGAGTAGTCAAAGCGTGAAAAGACGTGGACTCGGCCCAAAGTAAACAAGTTTAAAAACGGTCTTGACAAGCATCTGTTAAACTGCAAGGAACAGCAAGATACAGGCAACTATCAGTTGTGTCAATTGCTTGCCTGATGCAGGGGGTTTCGGGGGCGATAAATCGATCAAGCTAGGTTTAATATTTAGAAAAAACGAGTCGGAAACGCGCACGAAGGGTTCCGTACCATAATCTACAAAAACTGTGAAAGTTTTATTACTAACTAGCACGGTTCATGAGATACAGCCTGGTGACAGACGGACAGACAGACAGACGGACAGCGGAGCCTTAGTAATAGGGTCCCGTTTTACCCTTTGGGTACGGAACCTCGTCGCCGATTTTTCTCTATTTTGTCCTGATCCCGGCCAACTGTGCTACCGCAGGTCATAACCGCCCAAAAGTCGAGAGGTTGTAGACCTATAAAAATATAATAGTAGATTTTTTGGTTCGAATTCAGTATGTAAAGTTATTTAAGGTTTTTTTGTTTTTTTTTTACGAAGGCATAAACCATTTATTTTGTCAAAATAAACTTCATCCTGTAATTTTAAGTGATTTAAATACCAAAATACAGTTTCTAAGCGTAAAATCTTTATATGGTATTGGAATTAGCATCGGTAATATTTTTCTTTACATACCGGATTATGAAGATTATTGGTTTTCTTCAGATCCATCCACCGAGGTTCATTCTTCATGGAGATGCGTACCACAGACGCGCGGCAGCTGCTTCCAGACGCGTGGGGCTTCGTGTGCCCCGTCCACACGCCGGATGGGGCCCCTTGTGGTCTACTCAACCATCTTACTATGTCTGCTCAGGTATGAATATAACGAAACAGCCTATAGCTGCACCGGTTCATAACAAAATAGCTTGCGCTCGGCTTACGTTACTAGAATTGTGGGATTACCATCCCATTCACTCCTTGTGGCCTACTCAACCAACTTACAATGTCTGTTTAGGTATAAATATAATAGGTACATAGGCCATAGCTGCTGTTCATGATAAAGATGCTTACCAAAGTCGTCCCGCAGCTGCTACCAGACGAATTCACACGTCGAACTGATATCAAATTGGTAGGAGTTCAGGTGTCCCGCACACAGTCCGACTGTGCCCTTTGCGGCGAGCTGAACCATATTATGTGTCTGCTTAGATATTTAAACCCTATAGATTTGGCAGTCTACATAAACCAGTGTCCAGGTTTTTTAAACCAAAAATGTCCAGCGGTTGTTCCACACCACATTCTAAGTGCCCCGTTTACAGTCCTAACTGGGCCACTTGTGGCGTGGTGTATCCGTGTTTGTATGCTCAGATATTATTATTGTCAAATCTAAATGATGTAAATTGGTTTGGGATAAAGATGCATACAAAAGACTGCTGTTAATAGATTCGTGGAACTAAAGGTGCCCCGTCACAATTTTTATGGGGCCCCTTGCGGCCTGCCCTACCATTATCAGGTATTATGTATATGTGCGCTGGTTTATGATGAAGATGCTTAAAAAACGTCAGGTGCCTTTAACTAGATTCGTGAAACTACAGGTGCTCCATTACACACTTCTGACAGGGGCCGCTTTGTGGCGTGATCAACCATCTTACTATGGCTCAGGTATTAATATAAAAATACATAGCCTATATGTGCATTGGTCCACGATTAAGATGCTTGCCAAACTCGCTCGACAGCTGTTTCTAAGTAGACACCTGGAGTCTGATATCCCATGCGTGGGGCTTCGTTCTGGCTGGTTAATGGTCAATGATGAAGACGCTTACCAAAGTCGCACTGCAGCTGTTACTATGTAGAATCGTTTATGGGACTTCTGGTGCCCCATAATCCTGACGGGGCCCCATTGTGGCCCTTGCGGCGGCATGTCTACATGTCTGCCTAGGTATATTTCTAGTTAAGTCCTAAAGATACACTTGTAAAACGTCGGCCGCTGCGCTGTGCTATCATGAGATACGTGGGACACCGGGTACTACATTCCCGACACAGCCTCTTGACGGTTCTAACTGTCAAACTATGGTATACTTCTTAACTGGTCTACTTGACTTTAATTTAATTTAATTATTTTTAGGTGGCACCCTCTCCAGATGCAAAACAAGTAGCTCGGCTGCCGTATGTTCTGGAAAAATGTGGTAAGTTAAAAAATATATATCTTATACCATTATGACGAACATGCGTTTTCAAGTCTATATAGGGTGACTTTTTTTGATAAGCACAAAATGTTTAATGTTGTTTTCTACTTATAAATATTTTATACCACTTTTACACAACGACTTTAGTAGTAGGCTGTTTTTTTTATTTCACCCATAGTAAAAGTTATTAATATTCACGAGTAGAACACTATATTAAATTTATTGTACTCACTAAAAAGTCACCCTATACTTACAATAACCATTTATCCACAGGCATGGAACCAATAAGCTCAGTGGCACAGACTCCCCTAATCAGAGACGTTTATAAGTACCCCGTGTTCCTCGACGGCCGGCTAGTCGGGTACTTCAGTGAGGACACGGTAGACAAGTCGGCGGCTTATTTGAGGACGTTGAAGATTAAGGGGGAGGAAGTACCCATTACGGCTGAAATTGTGGTCGTGCCTAAGATGAAGGTTTGTTTGAATTTGTTTGTATTGTAATAGCAGGGGCGTGCATTATTTTTATTTCGAGGTAGGCAGCAGATACTTACTTTAGTGTTTTATTGGCAGAAATCTGTAGCGTTCAATAATGACACACATTTACTGACTACCTCATTTCGTTAACAAGGTAGGTACTGCCTAATGCCTATATGCAACGCACCAGGTAGGTACTACCTAATGCCTATATGCATTGCACGCCTCTGTGTAACAGATTTGGTTAGTTAAAGATAAACTTAACACTTGAAGAAAATCATCGACCTCAGGTGGGACTCGAACCCACGTCCCATCGCATGCCGGGCGAGTGCTTTACCAACTAAGCTACCGAGGACGTCACGTGACACAATGAAATTTTTTCAAGTGTTCTTTCTCGCTGTCAAAGCCAGCGTATCTCTGATCAATGTTGTAGCTATATGTATAGCTGAGTAGTTTACTACCGTCAACATCCTATAGAAATATTTTTACAAATATTTGACTATTGGTTAAGATCAGAAATGCTTAAACATTGAAAATTTTTGTTTTTAGCAATATCATGCAAGGTTTAATTGAAGATAAACTTAACACTTGAAAAAAATCATCGACCTCAGGTGGGACTCGAACCCACGTCCCATCGCATGCCGGGCGAGTGCTTTACCAACTAAGCTACCGAGGACGTCACGTGACACAATGAAATTTTTCAAGTGTTAAGTTTATCTTCAATTAAACCTTGCATGATATTGCTAAAAACAAAAATTTTCAAGATTTGGTTAGGTTAACCTTGTTTATCGGAACAGGTTTTTTAACGTGGTTCGATGAGGGATATGGAATTATACATTTTATAAAAAAAGTAAGAATTTGTATGTGTGTGTATAAAAAAAAGTAGTTTATTTGTAAGAAAGGTGTTAACAAAATTAGGTTTGATTCTACTAGTTACTGTAGACGACCATTAGTACCTTGTGTGTGTAGTCGGGTACTTCAGTGAGGACACGGTAGACGAGTCGGCGGCTTATTTGAGGACGTTGAAGATTAAGGGGGAGGAAGTACCCATTACGACTGAAATTGTGGTCGTGCCTAAAATGAAGGTTTGTTGGAATTTGTTTGTATTGCATCATGTTTAGTTCGTTTAACTTTGCTTACCGTAACAGGTTTTGTATTGTGGTGTGATGAGAGAATTCGGGTGTAAAAAAAGGCTTAACCAAGCCGAATACCACATATTCTACGTATTTTTACGATCATTTTTTTCTTTTACACTATACCTGGGAAATGACGGGTTACCGAGTTATTGACAATAACTCAAAGATACAATTTTTTTTCAAAGATTTTTACAAAATTGACTTCTGTTTGATAATACTAAACTTTTTTAAGAAGAAACATGATAAAAATTTTCAGTGCTTTTTTCATAAAAGGATTTTAAAGGGCACAGCCGGCAATGAATCGTGCGCAGTGCTCTCGCGCCACCCGCTCGCGCCGACCGCTTACACACACAGGCATAGTCTGTGGCGTGCGCGCTATACATTGCGGGTTAGAAATAAGTTATTTTTTTTGATACCCAAAAATAAAAGTCATTTCCCAGCAATTATTTTTTTTGCATTCTACTTGGTTTTGTGTATAGAATTCGTGGTTTAAGGCTTGGTGAAGCCTTTTTTTACACCCTGTATAATAAATATGAAGATTAGATTAGTACGTGAGTGTGAAAAAAAAGTTTATTTTCGGAATTAAAAAGGTGTTACAAAAACTGAGATTGGCTTCTTCTATTAAGGGGGGTGATGTCGCCAAATGTAGCATGAAGTTTACTACTTAAATTGCGCCTAAGATATCCTGAAATTTGTATAAAAAATGTGCCAAGAATGCCAAAACCACACACAACATTTTCAACTTAGCAATTTATTTGTAGTACATGTACTTCATGAGAAAAAATATATCGTAAATATCGTTATCATTGAAAAATTAACTTTTTTAAAACTATCAGTTGCATATCCGTGCAAAAAAATATTTTCTCTATTTTTCGGTACCTTCCGATGCATCAATTGTCGTCAAAGTTTAAAACGCATAAGGTACTCCCTATTATGAATATAACCGTATTAAAGTGAATATTTATGTGCTATTCGTACCCGTCGAGACTCGAATGTCGGTAATTTATGAGTATAAAAAACCGACCAAGTGCGAGTCAGACTCGTGCACGAATGGTTCCGTACCATTATCTATAAAAACGGCAAAACAATCACGTTTGTTGTATGGGAGCCCCCTTAAATATTTATTGTATTCTGTTTTTCAGTATTTGTTGTTATAGCGGCAACAGAAATACAGCATCTGTTAAAATTTCAACTCTTTAACTATCACGGTTCATGAAATACAGCCTGGTGACAGACGGACAGACAGACAGACGGACATCGGAGCCTTAGTAATAGGGTCCCGTTTTACCCTTAGGGTACGGAACCCTAAACAGCTAGTGCCAGAAGGACCCTCTCTTATGGCATCTTTCCGTGATATGGGAATGGTGAGAGGTGAATTAGGAGTAGGTGTGTCTTGATATATTTTTAAAATTTAATTAATATTTGTAGATCTGCGCCCAATACGCTGGAGTATTCCTATTCACGACCGAAGCTCGTCTAATGCGGCCGGTCATCAACCTGGCCACCGGCAGCCTCGAGCTCGTCGGGACCATGGAGCAGCTGTACTTGGACGTAGCGGTTACGCAGGCAGAGATATACAAAGGTACAAGTAAAAAAATTAGGAGGAAACAAGTAAAAAAAGAAAAAAACAAGTAAAAATTGAAGGTAAACAAGTAAAACGTGGGAAAAACAAGTAAAAGAGGACAAAACAAGTAACAATTTGGGGGAAAACAAGTAAAGAAAGGGACAGAACAAGTCAACAGTGAAGAAACAGTACTTATATGAAAGATAAATAAACGTGTAAATAAAACTCACTTGTCAACAAACAAGCGGTCTCATAAGACCGCATAGCAATGGAATTTCTACTGTGACCTCGATTACGCTAACGAGTTAAAACGTGGAAAAAAATCAAATAAAACGTGCACAACAAGTAAACAGTTAAAAGAACAAGTCAGAAGTGAAATAAAACAAGTTACTAATATGAATTTTATTATAATGACGTAATAGTCCAAAATTAACTAAATTGGATGCCTTGTCATTGTCAGGCAGTTGTTGTAACAATAATTTATATTCTAGGAAAAACTACACATTTGGAGCTATCAAAATCGGCATTCATGAGCAACCTGGCCCAGCTGGTTCCTATGCCCGACTGCAACCAATCGCCCCGGTAAGTGACTTGCCGTTTATCAATAATATTAACTACAGTCACCAAGATATGAGGAGCTCGTTTAAAGACGATAGAAAGTAAAATAAGATGACAACAACAATATAAAACAAAATATTACTTACATTTTTGGGTGAATTAGTAAGTTTTTTTTAACACTTATGTGGCGAGAGTAAGTTATATAAATAATTATTTAAAATATTGAAGATAAATAACACTTGATAAAAATCATCGACCTTAGGTAGGACTCGAACCCACGTCCCATCGCATGCCGGGCGAGTGCTTTACCAACTAAGCTACCGAGGACGTCACGTGACAAGATGAAATTCCTCAAGTGTTTTTTTCTCGCTGTCAAAGCCAGCGTATTCTGATCAATATTGTAGCTATATGTATAGCTGAGTAGTATACTACCGTCAACACCCTATAGAAATATTTTTACAAATATTTGACTATTGGTTAAGATCAGAAATGCTTAAACATTGTAAATTTTTGTTTTTAGCAATTCCATGCAAGGTTTAATTGAAGATAAATAACACTTGATAAAAATCATCGACCTCAGGTGGGACTCGAACCCACGTCCCATCGCAAGCCGGGCGAGTGTTTTACCTTGCTTTTTTTTGCATGGAATTGCTAAAAACAAAAAATTACAATATTTAAAATATATTTTCTTAAGTGTCAGAATGGGCCTTTTAGAACTCGACGAAGATGATTCATGAAATAATTAAAATAATAATGATGTCTTGTCAAGTGAAATATGTGCCAGTAGTAAGAAACTTCCTGAAGAAAAAAGGATAATCCTATTTTTCCAAATCTGTTTATGCTTTTTTTCGTTTTAAACAATTTTTAGCAATCAAGAAACATAAAAAACGGTATCAGTCAATTTGAAAACGAAAATGCAAAAATCGTATAGGAATTCCTAGATTATTTCATACGAAATTTGCTATAATTATGTCTTTCAAATGTCCAGGAATCATAAAATAACTGCATAACTGTCAAAACTTTGTAATACACCACATAAGAGCCTGACGACCTCCGTAGCCGAGAGGCGAGCACGCCGGACTTTAAATGGCGCCGCCATCTCTGGGGTTCCGGGTTTGATCCCCTTTCGGGTCAATGTAGAAAACGAACTTTTCTATATTGTCTCGGGTCTGGATGTTATGGTACCGTCGTTGTTTCTGATTTCTATAACACAAGTGCTTTAGCTGCTTACCTTAGGGTCAGAGCAATGTATGTGATGTTGTCCTATTTTTATTATTTTATTATTATTAAAGAGTAACATCCCCTTACAGTAACATGTACCAGTGCCAGATGGGTAAACAGACGATGGGTACCCCGATCCACACGTGGGGGACGAACGCGGAGACCAAGCTGTACAGACTTCAGACCCCGGCTTCGCCTCTGTTCCGGCCGACGCACTACGATAACATTGGGTTGGACGACTACCCGTGCGGTACTAATGCGATTGTGGCCGTTATTTCTTATACGGTAAGGTTCAAATTGGTTTGTTAAAATTGTATGTTGACTTGTGTTTTTTTGTAGAAGTTGATACTATGATTTTAGGGTACCGTACCTGAAGGATAAAACGGGACCCTATTGCTTAGGCTTCGCTGTTCGTCTGATTTTCTGTCTGTCCGTCTGTCACCAGGCTGTATCTCATGAACCGTGATAGTTAAACAGGTGCAATTTTCAAAGACGATGTAATTCTGTTGCCGCTGTAACAACAAATATTAAAAAACAAAATAAATATTTAAGGAGCTCCCATACAACAAACGTGTTTTTTTGCCGTTTTGACAGATAATGGTACGGAACCCTTCGTGCACGAGTCCGACTCGCACTTGGCCGGTTCTTAAATAACTATTTCAGTTATTTGTTTATGAAGTTTTCGTATTCCAAATATAAATATTTATTTAAAAAAAAAACAAATTGTTGTTACACTGAACTTTGATGATAATGATAAGTTTTTAAAATCTTTAAATGCAAGATACAGTATTGTTTTAACTGTACGGGTACATGGGCTTTAACAGTGGGAAACCTGTACTAGAAGAATCCTGTATCGTATTACTATGATACAGAGCTACTACTATGACTTTCCTACGGATTACGGTCACTGACCTCATTCATAAATAATTCTAAGGCATCATTTATTAAAACAGACATTTTATTTTAGGCCTAATAACTCAGTACAATTTCATTTAAGAGACAAACTGATTTTTGATTGCTTTAAAATCGTAAAAAAGTAAGGCAGTTGAGTTTATCGGATAGTGACGTCATAATCCGATATCGCCATACAAATTATAAGGAAGATATCCGTTTTGACAGCTCATAAAAAGTATGTCAATTGATTGGTGGTGTCAACTAGCCTATTCTCCCATCGTTTATCGGTTCTACACTTAGAGCATTCAACCAACAGGAGACGCCATTGACAGGCATTCCCCTCTGCCACAAGTCTATGACCGTCGGTCACAGAGGTTATATAAAACTATATTTGCAGCGCGTTCCGCCATCATTGTCAAATCACGGTGAGCGTGGAAGGACCGCAGCTAAAAACGCCAAATTACGCCGTGTGCTCGTTTTAAAAAAGATCAGAAACATCTACTGTTCTAAAGGACAGCGTAAATTTTCATCTATAAGTATTATTGAGTCTCAATATTAGCAAATAATGCCTTAAAATTGCAAAAACCTCATAAAATTTGTCAATCAAAAAGTGATACCAGTAAAAGGTAAAAAATCCTATTTAGCGTAATTTTTTATACTGAAGTACCCAACTTTAAAATCACACTGGTATTTCACGTTTGATATTCTTAATAATATTAATTACAATAGATGATTATTGAATTAATGATATATCACAGTTAACAAATTATGATTCTTGTTTAAGTTTTGCGCAATTTTTTTGGACTTAATACTTACTTTTAAAGTATCAATAGTCAATACTATAAATATTTGCATTTAATCGGTCTACTTCAATAATATAATATATTTGCGAACTTCACCTTATTCTGAAAATTTGAGATTTTTATTGATATACGCTGGCCACCCTGCAGCAAAATTGGTGATGGGATAGCACAAAACCAAAATATCGATATCGATTTAACCACTTGACCTTTAGGCCACCTAGAGTTGGCATTCCATCCGAATTTATTTCAAAAATGGGAATATATTTGAAACATTCCCAATGAACCCACCCGTTGGGAAAATAAACGGGTGGATTAGGTTTTATTGTTTATATGAATTTATTTAACACAAAAATGATGTTAAGGCTCAGGTTACAAGGATTTTTGTTGTTATTTATTTACACATACAATAAAAACTGTATGGTGTTATAAATTTTGTTTAATTTGGTTGCTTTACTGTAAAATCCGTGTTATTATATAACAATAGGCATTATTATAATGTGTCCATATTAAGATGCCCCTTATTATTAATTTTCATTATTTTTGCGAAAATATAACATTACAAAAGGTTATGACAAAATCTTTGAGGCACCTAAAATATCTTATCATTTATCTTAAACTCTAGAGAAACATGTGTTTTGTACTTAGACATTTTGCTTGTTGCTAAAAGTTAAGTGATTATTTATTATTTAAGCGTATGTTAAGGCTCGGACTATACCAATTTGGAAACCGGTCCGGGTAAGTACGGTTTCAATCCATCGCTTCAGCAATAGCGTCATGTTTTGAACGGATTCTTGCGGATTTAATAATGTTTCGGATAATGTTTTTTATTCATTATTATTCACCACCTTCTCAATTACTGATTAAGTCATAGAAATGAATCCATTCCAAAGAAACAAAACTTTATATTATAAAGTTTCCGAGCAATCCATCTCCAGTCACCACCATAGACAGACCCAGACCAATAATATTTGAATTCATTTACAACTTTGTCTTTCTAAGCAAGCAGAAAAATTGGTATTATGATATTCTTATTTCATGATTTCTCTAGAGTCTAGACTAATTTCATGTTTTCGATTTAAGAGATGAAAATATTTGTAATATTTTTAGAAAGTTTTCTGCCTGAACCGGGAGTTGGGCCAGCCAGATGTGGAAAAAGCAAGATTGATATTCAATTTACAGGTCTTTTAATTATCTATCTATCTGAAGAATGCCTTTACTCCAAGAGGGAGGGGCTAGATGAATCATATCCACAACTATATAGAACTACCTTACCTACGCACTTTTCGAAATAGTATACAGCGCGAATACAGCTAAAATAGTTAACACCCAATCTTGCAAATCCTACTTTACAAAATTCAATCTTCTAACTTAACCTTCAATTATATTTACGATTTTTGCGGGTTATAGCCCAGTATTTTTTTGTTTTATTATAATTATGACAATACACCTGAAAACCAAATTTTGCAGGTATTTCTTGCAGTTTTAGGCTTGGACTTTAACCAGCCGGAATCTGTTTAAATCAGCTAGAATTCGTTCACGACGACCTAATTGCTTGCGATGGATTGAAACCGACCGGTTGTCCGGCTGGGTATAGTCCAATCCTTAAACTCTACCATACTGACGTATATTAATAAATAACCCTGTAGATCTTAATGACTGCCAAAAGGAAAGTTTCTATTATCACCACTACCAGCCTATATCAGTCCACTGCTGGACACAGGCCTCACCAAAAGGAGGATTTTGCTACAATCGCCACGCTTGGCAGGTGGGTTGGCGATCGCAGTTTGGACAATGGTGGAGAGGAGACGCTGATGCCCGTCTTCTTATGGCGGTTCTCCTGTAGTCGCCCTTACATAAAGTTATTATCTTACACATAATAAAGAGTCTGAATTGAATAAAACCTTATCATAATACTGGCAGAACTCATCGATAAAATTTATCGATAGTGTTAAGCACTATCTTCGTTTATTTAAAACTGACGTCACACTCGTGCATGGATAAGTTGCCCTTGTGTGTGAATATATTTGTGTGCGTCTAGTTTAAGCTAGTGTTGATAATTTTTGTTGTGTGCGAGCGTAGCAACGTCATTGAAAATGCGTTAGTGTTAATTCCCTATGTGTGCGTTATTCCCTTCCCCCCGCAAGAAATGACAGACTTTTTCTCATAGAAATTAGCGAGCTTGTCGTCTCCTGTTGGTTGAATGCTCTAAGGTTCTACAGCAAATGTGACCAACCTGTCACTTCAGCTTTGAGTTATATCGATTAATTTAGTTCTCTATAGTAATATCCCTCTTTAATATATATAAATATATATCTCTATAATAGAAATAAAAGATACCAAATCAATAGCCAGCTTCAAAAAACAACTTAAAATGTATATTTTGGATGAAAAGTACAAGAATAGTTTAAAACATAAAATATATTACGTACGTCCTGTGGCTGAAATGATGTAACGTCCTTGCTAAGATTTGACCTAACGACTCACGGAAATACACAATACTTACAATCATCATCATCATTTCAGCCACAGGACGTCCACTGCTGAACATAGGCCTCCCCCAGTGACTTCCAGATTGTCCGATTGGAAGCGGCTTGCATCCAGCTGCTTCCTATAACCTTTACCGGGTCGTCTGTCCACCAAGACTTAAAATGCTAAACCAAAACTGCGTTAGAATAGTTTGTTACGAGATTGCTACCATGTACCTTATTTTTGAGTTCCCGATATTTCGGCACTGTTGCAAGCGCCATGATCAATTCGTATGTGCAAAAACCGGAAAAAACAACAAACTGCTGTTTCGCGGACAGATACTGTTAGTGTTGTGTGTCGAGAACAAGTGCGAGAAAATAGTGAGTTTGTAGACAATGGTACCGACGCGTGCAATAAAAGACAGCGAAAGAGGGTAGACCGATTTGCCCTTAACAACTTACCCGCAAGATCTTCAGTTACTCCGTGATCATGGCGCTTGCAACAGTGCCGAAATATCGGAAACTCAAAAATAAGGTACATGGTAGCAATCTCATTACAAACTATTCTAATGTTAGTGACCATGAAAGTTTAAAACAAAACTGCATTGATTTTAATTGGCAGTTATTACTTATTTACTAGGGCTACGACATGGAAGACGCGATGATAATAAACAAGTCGGCTTACGAGAGAGGCTTCGCCGCCGGCGCCGTCTACAAATCGGACTTCGTGGACCTCAAACATCCTGGGTCGTTCTTCGAAAGAGACCCCAATAAGCCAGAACTGAGCCCGTATATAGACTCGGATGGTTTGCCTGCGGTGGGGGCTAGGGTTAACACTGATGACCCTTTCTACTGGTAAGGATAGTTTAATACTTTTGGTCCTTTTTAAAACCTTTGCATTCTCAAATTGGCGCCTAAAATTGACTCTATATCTAAAACTAGAAACGTCCAGTGTAAACACTTGACGACCTCAGTAGCCGAGAGGCGAGCATGCCGGACTTTAAATGGCGCAGCCATCTCTGAGGTTCCGGGTTCGATCCCCGGTCGGGTCAATGTAGAAACGAACTTTTCTATATTGGCTCGGGTCTGGGTGTTGTGGTACCGTCGTTGTTTCCGATTTCTATAACGCAAGTGCTTTAGCTACTTACCTTAGAATCAGAGCAATGTATGTGATGTTGTCCAATATTTATTTATTTTTAAAAAAAAAAACACTAAAAAAGTTTAGTTAAAAAGTGGAAACACTTATGCAGGGAGCTAGGTAAATGGCATATCAAGCCGAAACTAGCCTTGTTCACATATAAATAGTATGGTGAAGTCAAAAATATTATATACCGTATGATATGTATGTACCTAAAACCCTGTATAATACGCAATATTCATCCCAATTCCCAAACCTAAGTTTGATTGATGTTTAAGTCAATTTATACAGTATGTCCATCTTATTGTTTTGCCTATAAGAGCACGGTATTCGCGGAAGTCAGCTACGCTTTCGTCACGTTTAATATTACCTCACAAATCTCCAGTGCGATAACCTTCTTATTTTGCCAACTACCCCAGCTACTTCGACGGCGAGAAGAGTCAGTACGTAGTCCACAAGTATCCCGGCAAAGAAGAAGTGTTCGTGGACAGCGTACGGCTTTGCGGGAACTTCGCTCAGAGCGGGTACCACGCCCGCGTGGCTCCTGGGAAGGCTTGCATCATGCTTCGGTTACAGGTACTTACAATAAGAAAGCATTTATGTACAAAAACATATTATGCTGTCAAAAAAATATCTGCTGCGGCTGCAACGGATCAAAGTACAGGGTTACATTGCAAGGTAGTACCAATTTTTCAGGGATCACTCGGAATCGGTAACTAAATCGATCTACGTAAAAAAACAAACTCATTTTTTTATATTTAATTATTAATATCCGCTGTTAAAAGATGGTACGCGTGGATAATCTTGTTTCATGCATAAAAATGCGCACGCACTATCTCTGTGCAACCTAGAACTGCAAAGTTACGTAGTCCACCGCAAAGAAGTAAAGTACCCCGGCAAAGAAGAAGTGTTCGTAGACAGCGTACGGCTTTGCGGCAACTTTGCACAGGATTACAAGTACTAAGAATAAGAAAGCATTTATGTACAAAACCTTATTAATAAAGCCATTTATCCACTATGTTCGCGAACCTCTTGCGCTCCGCGCACTTGCAACTGCTCAACATAGATTTTTCTCTCTTCTCTTCTCTCTCTTCTTTATATCTTTTTCTTATTGAGATTACTACTGTTTCTCGTCGATTTCAAGTCTCATTTCTCAGTTCTTAGTTTGTAATTTCATCAGCCGTTATTTGAGCCGACTTTTAGGAAAAAGTTATTACGAATAGATTGTAATATCAACCAGTAAAAATTCACGGTGTTTTTTGGAACACCCATATAAATTTATAATTTTCTTCCAGCGTAACCCAACAGTGGGCGACAAGTTCGCTTCGCGAGCCGGCCAGAAAGGCATCTGTTCCCAGCGCTGGGCGGCCGAAGATCTTCCCTTCACGGAGTCGGGGTTGATCCCCGACATCATGTTCAACCCCCACGGCTTCCCGTCTCGTATGACCATCGCTATGATGATCGAGTGTATGGCGGGCAAGGCTGCGAGTATGCACGGACATGTAAGTAATCATCTTCATCATTTCAGCCACAGGACGTCCACTGCTGGACATATGCCTCAAAGTCAAAGTTATATGTTCAGTATATAGGCCCTCTTTCGGGCACTTATGCACATCCCAAAAATATTACTTAGCCCTACCACCGCTTCAGGACTACATATCGGCTGGTGATGAGGAGAAGCGGCGCAACAAACTCAGCCACCTGTGTCAGCCTGATTTTATTACAGGAAATACAATTACAAGTCTTGCTCGCACTGAGCTAGACTGGTTAATAAGTTCAGTGACTTCCAGATTGGCTGGTTGAAAGCGGCCTTGTATCCAGCGGCTTCCTGCAACCTTTACCAGGTCGTCCAACCACAAGGTGTAGGAAGGTAATAATGAGTTGGGTTTCAACCCCAGCGTCATTTTCAACCCCCACGCCTTCCATCCCATGTGGCCATTGCTATGATGATTAAGAGTGTGGCTGACAAGGCAGCGAGATTTCGCTATTGGACCGCTGTTTGCCAGTTTTTCTGCAAAAAACAAAAAAACTTACAATAAGTATTTCTATTTGATAGCAACACTGATTAAAGCTAATTCAAAAATGACTATTAAAAAACAAGCAATAAAAAAATATATAAAACACAAATTGTTTTCAAACTCAACCTCCAGAATTCTAGTATCTAATAACTTCTGAAATACCTCTAGGTCCACGACGCAACCCCATTCCGTTTCAACGAGAAAGACACAGCCATAAACTATTTCGGGCGGCTGTTAGAAGCCGGCGGGTACAACTACTATGGAACGGAACGGGTATACAGCGGCGTAGACGGACGAGAGATGACCGCGGATATCTTCACCGGCGTGATACACTACCAGAGGCTACGGCATATGGTGTCTGACAAGTGGCAGGTAAGAAACTGACATTATCAGCTTCATTTCAGCCAAAAGACGTCCACTGCGGAACATAGGCCTCCCCCAGTGGCTTCCAGATTGGTTAGAAGCGCCCTGCTTTCAGCGGCTTCCTGCAACCTTTACCGGGTCGTCTGTCCACCTTGTGGGTGGACGTCCTACGATACGCTGGCTGGTACGTGGCATTCAAGAAACTTTCTGCCCCATCGGCCGTCAGTTCTACGTGCTATGTCCCGCCCACTGCCACTTTAGCTTGCTAATCCGTCGGGCTATGTCAGCGACTTTTGTTCGTTCACGGATCTCCTCATTTTTGATACGATTTCGCAAAGAATCACTGAGCATAGCCCTTTCTATAGCGCGCTGTGCAACCTTGAGCTTTATTTTAAGGTCCATAGTGAGATTCCACGTATCTTTCGTTATCATCAGCATAAAAATCTCCCCTCTCCTATAGCATATACTGCAGCAAACGGTCTAGAACTCTAGACAAAGCAAACGGTTGTTAGTTCTGCGAGCTATTTTCCTGCCAAACAGCGTTAATAATATTGGGCGGGATACAACTACTACGGCACGGAACGGGTCGGTATACAGCGGCGTGGACGGACGAGAGGTGCCCGCGGATATCTTCACCGGCGTGATACACTACCACAGGTTGAGGCTGAGGCATTTTATCATCATCATTTCAGCCAAAGGACGTCCACTGCTGAACATAGGCATCCCCCAGTGACTTCCTGATTGTCTGGTTGCACGCGGCCTGCATCCAGCGGCTTCCTGTAATCTTTACCAGGTCGTCTGTCCACCTTGTCGTGTGGTGCCGGCACGTTAAAAGAATAGCACCACCCCTTCTCTTCCTATGGGTGTCGTAAGAGGCGACTACAGGAGAACCGCCACAAGAAGACGGGCAGCAGCGTCTCCTTTCCACCATTGGCCAAACTGTGAGAGTACTGAGACTGTTTGCCCGAATCTCCTATCATTTGTTTCCATTTTACTACGAGCAATGGAATAAAAAACATAACCCTCGTTTGGCAGTCGGGTAAAAAGCAGTTAAACTAAAAACATCAATGTTGTCCGACAGGTGCGAACGACAGGCGTAGTAGACGCTCTAACCCGACAACCAGTGAAAGGGCGACGTCGGGGTGGAGGCGTCCGTCTCGGCGAGATGGAGCGAGACGCACTGCTGTCGCACGGCGCCGCCTTCCTACTGCAGGACCGGCTGTTCCACTGCAGCGACAAGACTGAGGTCAGTGCCCTTGCCTTAAAGGCAAATTGTCTAGGGTTCCATCCCCGGTTATGGCCAATATAGAAAATAAAATTTTCTCAATTGATGCTGAATTGGATTTGCTGGGAGTCTAGCAAAATACCTCTGAATGTAAGGATGATAATTCCTTACTTGAAGACATAAACCAATGCATAAACACTGTAATTTTTACTTTTGACACCATTCAAGAGTAATTACCATCCATTCTTTGAAATAGTACCTAAGTTGAGGCCCGAAAATCCGATAAAAATTTTGTTAATTTGTAAATGCATTAAAATGTTAACTAATTAAGTTTAGCAAACGGTAACGTCATAGATTGCAAAATTACAAATCATATGAGGAGTCGTTTAGAGAGCTCATAAAAAGTATGTCAATTGAGATGATGTCAACTTCCGATATGAGGAGTCGTTTAGAGAGCTCATAAAAAGTATGTCAATTGTTTGTTTTCCGGTTCATAATTATTTTCGACTATGTTACAGAAGTAATAAAAGATTTCTTCCTTCCAGGCAATCCTCTGCACAAAATGCGGGACACTACTCGGGCCGGTTGCCGGCCGAGGCAGCAGTAAAAAGGATACCTGCCGCCTCTGTGCCAAGGGGGAACTAGTCAGTATAGCCATCCCATACATCTTCAAGTATTTCGTCACTCAGCTAGCCGCCGTCAACATCAACGTCAGGATCAACTGTACTACCAGCCTGCCTGCTATTAAAGCTAGTTAAATATAAAAGGTTATGAAGATTGTCAGGAGGCATTGGCACAGGTTTTAAAGTTCAAAGTACCAACACTGCCTAAGGTGTCCCAAGGGTGTATCATCAGCCGATGGGGCAGGGGCGTGCGCTGCATATAGGCAATTAAGCAGTGCCTACCTGATAAATGAAATGAGTAGGCAGTAGATACTTACAAATGTGTGTTATTGGTGAAAACCACTGATTTTCATCAATAAAACACATAAGTAAGTATCTACTGCCTACCTCGAAATAAAACCAATGCCCGCCACTGCGATGGGGTTAGGGGATACTACAAGGTGTACAATAACCAACGCAAATCCTGATAATGCCCGATTCTGATGCTCATATGCAACAACTTTTAGTATAGGACCAACATCGATATCTCAAAAAAAGTCTCCTCCATACAAACTAATGTTTACATGTATAACTAATTCTACATGTCAGCCGATCGGCGATTTTGTATGGGGAGGTTTTTTTTGCGATTTCGATGTGGTCCCATACTAAAAGTAGGGAGGATTTGAGTTTATTATGGTACACCTTGTATAACCTATCGATTTGACATGTAAGTTCAGCAAAATTATAGCTAGTCAGTATAGCCATCCTATACATCTTCAAGTATTTCGTCACTCAGCTGGCCGCCGTCAACATTAATGTCAGGATCAACTGTACTACCAGCCTGCCTGCTATTAAAGCTAGTTAAATATATAAGGTTATTAAGATTGTCAGGAGGTAGGCCTATATAACGTCTGACCTCGCAAGAAACGAACTATTTATCGGTGTTTGAATTGCGACCTTATGACACGGGGTCAAAGTTCAAAGTAAAAACACTGCCGTAGAGGCGTCCCAGGGGTGTATCATCGGCCGCTTGTTGTTAGAGGACGCTATAATAAGCGCCCGCTTGGTACACTGTATGTAGGTTTTTGCCGTTATGTAATTACAATTATTATAATTTGTTTTGCCATGCTTTGGACAATAAGGATACAAACTATACATTGAAGGCTGCAGGTTCAGAAAAAAATAAGACGGAAATTGTTTATTTTTTCATTGTTAATACTAACTAAATCATAGTAAAATAATAGCTTTATTTTAAGTCTTATTATATCAAGATCATAAACATTAAAACACCCAATGGATGTGCATTTAATGTTAATAAAATTGTAAATCATTAGTAAAAAAAATACTATTATGAAGATTTTATACTACAAATAAAACTATGTAATTTAGAACTGAATCCATTTAGATGGTGTAAATTGGCATTTTATAATATTTTAAGTTTTAGTTCATAATATACTAATTAAATTAATACTTACTTATTTTGTCTGAGATCGAAAATTGCCAATTTATAAATCATCTACTTAGAATTTTAAAATTTTTGTAAATTGGGTAAAATAAAAAACTCGAAAAAGATAAAACGCATCTTTATTTCTATAACTTATAACTAATCCTCATCCATAGGTACTTCTTGTTCCTTCTTCTTCTTTTTCTTCTTCTTCTTAGCGCTGGCCGTGGCCTCGTCTGCCGCTGCCGTAGCTTCCTCCATAGCTTCTTTCATTACTTCTATGTTCTTCTTGGGAATGTCTCCCGTTTCGTAGAACTTGAGCCGATCTTCGACTTGCTGACGGAGTTTTTCACCGAATATCGTTGTTAGGGTTTCTGTAAATTCATAAAATAACTTAATTTCTGATATTTACATTAAGACATCTATTTATTTACTATGGGGAGGTTCAAACTTAACATTCATATAATAAAATGTTTGACAGCGTTTATCATATTTTTGTAACATTTTGCGTAAAGTTAAGGTGTCTACACAACAAAACCGCCCGGCCCGTCAGAACGTTGAAAGTTAAAACTTTGCTGGCGGCATCAGCATCGGGTGTCATTCGTCTTTAGTACTCTATGAAAGCTGGCGAGCGAGACGAGAACTGCCGTCATATTTCTTTAAAGAGATTAGACTGTCGGCGCAGATTGTGTTACACACCTTAAACCTATGCAGCCTGTTACAAAAGGTAAGCCCTTAACTTTAGGGGGTGTTCCAAAACGTGTTTAGTATACAGAAAGAAAGAAAAATAATTATACATAATTACAATGTATGAACAATAGAATTATTTCTGTAAGACTATTCTAGACTGTATTCTGAACCACCCTATTAAAGTCACGCACTTTTTTTAACTACCTACATCCCACTACAGCACTGGCCTCATCTCTTTAAGACAGTTACCATCATGTACTCAAGGAAACTCTATTGACCACCTTTAATGCTAATGTATATTATATATAATACTGCTGTTACATTATGAAGTGATTAAATGAATATGAAATAGATGTAGCATTTTAGTATACATGTCACAGTCAATACATAACTGCGCACGTCTGACGCTGCGTCGCTTTAGCACAACTATTATTACCACAAGTCGATGGGTTACACTTGCGATAGATCAAAGTGTGCATGAGGAAATAATGACAATTATTAATAAGACACTGAGAAAGACGATTTTATTATGTATCCATACATAACAGTTAGATGATCAGGGATAATGTGTCAAAGTAAAATATGCTAGAAGCTTTGAACAATAGAAACTACTCGATTTGGTGTACCTCAAGGAAGTATTCTCCGCCCTATCCTTTTTCTGTTGTTTATATTTTAATTACTGTATCTAATTAGCGTTTGCGTTTGACATTTGAAGAGTTGATTGATTAATAAATATAATGATAAATATTGGACAACATCACATACATTGCTTTGATCCTAAGGTAAGTAGCGAAAGCACTTGTTTTAGAAATCTGAAACAACGACGATACCACAACACGCAGACCCAAGACAATATAGAAGTTTTTTTTGTACATTGACCCGACCGGGGATCGAAGTCGGAATCTCAGAGAAGGGGACGCCATTTATAATCTGGCGTGCACGCCTCTCGGCTACGGAGGTGTATACCATTTGAAGAGTTTTAAATATTGCATCAAATCGAAAATTTGCAAAAGACCAGCAAGCAAGAAACATTTGAAGAGTTAATTGCTAGAACAAACTTATCCAAGAAACAATCGAACAAAACAATGGAAATTCTATTGCTATGCAGTTTCATAGGTCTGCTTGGCGTCGGAATAGTCGATCGAATTGCTAACACATTGACGATTAAATCGATAGAACACTCACCCGAGAAGCAATCGATTCTCGACGCAATCGAGCACTTGTTGGCGAGGTAGCGACTAATACGGCCCTTGTTTTTGAGCCCCGCGCGGCCGATGAACGTAGAGTGATACAGCAAGCCGTACTTGGGCGTGTTGGAGCGCGTCTTCAGAGCGCGGAAGAGGGCTTTTTCGGCACCTAAAAAAAGGAAAAATTGGAAATAAATACAGGGTTTACAAAAGAATAGGACACTCTTTAAAATCACGTGATCAAATGGTATACAACAATTTTTCCTATGGGAGCAATATCGTTTTTTTTTTCGGCTGCTCCATAATTATCGTCGTATGCGATTAAGTTTGAATGGAGCAGATAACAAATGATTCTCGATTTCGATGTTACTCCCATAGAAAAATTTGTTGTATATGCTCAGCTGATCGATTGGGTTTAAGGAGTGTCCTATTCTCTTGTACATCCTGTATATACCTACATACGTTAGATAACACACTAGTTGGGATGTTGACATTATTCGTAACGAACTCTAAGACAACAATTATTAAAACTTACATCCTATTTTGGGCCTGATAACCTGGTACATTATCATTTATAAGAAAAATCTGATTTTTGATTGCTTAATCGATAAAAAGTTAGGCATTTTGAGTAAGTAAGAAGTGATGTCATAGTTCATTTTCTTCGATACAAATTATAAGGAAGTGATGGGTTTTGACAGCTCATAAAAAGTATGTCAATTGATTGGTGCAGTCAACTAGCCCGTTAGGATGTTGACAACGTTCACAAATAATTATGAGAAACACCTTGCTTATGATTTTATTTATAATTCGCGTATATCGATTTTAATCTTTTTCAATTTCATTAATTGGACATTTTAATTTGTGTTGGTTCATTGAACTTTTGAAAGCTAATAACTTGATTCTACTTGACTAATTTCAAAACTGGTAAACATTTTCTGACCGCGACCCTACTTTATGCAAATACAGAATACTATTACTAAAGCACAGCTCACCGAGGATCTGCAGCGTGGAGGCTGGGTATTTAGCAAGGCTGGTGAGCGAGCCAGCCTTGGAGATGAGCCGCGCGCCCACCTGGTCTCCCACCAGGGTCGTCAGGTTAGGCGCTACGCTGTTCATCTTCGTGTGGAGGTATTCCGCTATCTGTTTCCTGGTAAATCCCACTAATATTATAAATCCGAAAGTTTGTGAGGATGTTTTTGACTCAATCACGCGTAAACGGCTAAATGAATTTGGATAAAATTTTGCACACATTTAGAATATGATCTGGATTAACATGTAGTAGTAGGATACGTTTTATTCCAGTTAAATGTTCCTGTGGTATATTTTTGTATAAATAGCACATACCAAACATCCTGTATGTAGTCCACGCTAACAAAGTTGCGGATAAGTTATAGTTCCTGTGTGGCTAAAAGCTCATTAAACAAACCCAAATAGAAGATTGTACAACAATTGCATAAAACGAAACATTTTACCCGAGACGCTGATACAGGGTGGCTAGAGAAGAGACGTCCAAAATTTTTTTTTAGGTGCCTTGTGTTGAGAGGTATCTGAATCACCCCTATGTATGTTCTACTATTTTTCGTAGTTTTAAGTTAGGATGTTTTTTGATAATTTTTTGCAAAATTGTGACAGGATCGTTTGAAAAATTTCTTCTAATAAAAAGTTTTTTTTTGCAGCTAAATCTCTATAAACTGTGCATTTATGGATAAAATAAACGGCCTCATAACTTTAGTGGAAGTTACTACAAAATTAAACCATCAGCAGTACATAATATAACGAAGGTAAAAGGCAACAACAAACTGGAAGTCTAAGCTTGGGCTGGCCCGGTACCCGATGGACTGACTAGTCAAGGTCTCAGGACGCTGCTAGACCTAACAGCCCAAAGCTTACTGTGTTCTGTGTTCTATGGGGCATATGACCAGCAGTGGACTTCCAAAAACTTAGGATCAAGGTAGCTAATAAATATAACATACCTGTAATTACTCAAAGCTACGACTCTCCCCGCAAACATCTGTATGTTGATCAAGTCGACGGGTGAAATGTCCATGCCCATAGACATTTTGGAAGCATCTATTATCGCTTGGGCTTTCTCGGAGTCGCCCAGTATCTCCGTCAAAGTCTCCACAGACCCCTCATTGAGGGTCTTCCTGTCTTTGATGTATTCTGCACACTTGGTGTACAGATGATTCTCTGGGACAATGCTGACCAGCTCTGGGAAGTGGTACGAGTACCACTCTCTGCGGGAGACAATAAATGTGAGATGTATGTGTGTGTTTATCCGGTAGATAATAAGATTTAATGCTATTTACAATGTTTTAGGTATTAAAAAATATAATTAGTTTATTATATAACAATCAATGTATATAATTCAATTTTGTTTACTCTAAAATATAATGTAGATATTTTAAGTACAAACTAGAATCCATTGATCTTTTAGCTTTCTAAATTCAACCACTTTGCAAGGAAGCAACATCATAATAAAAAAAAACCTGACATTAGACATCAGAAAATAATATTATGAATTTGATTTATTTTTGCATAGAAAAAGTTGTTTCATTTGAGCATCATAATCGTCCAATAAGAAGTTTTACATAATTATGTAGCTATACATTGTTTAAAATTGAAAACAAACCTGATCCTCATAGAGAATGTATTAACATCCTTGTCCAATTGATCCAACAGTGCAATACTCTGTATGATCATGTTATCCACCCGATGTACATTGAACTTGACTCTGGCTCGGGAGTACGAGTGGCCAAGACCAAGCTGCGCTACGCTGCACGCCTTCTGTGTTAGCCCTTTGATGAGGGAGTGGAAATGGTGGCGGATACCTGAAAAAAAATATATGTTGTAATAACTGTGTGTAATCTGTATCAGATATGGAAAAGGGGAAACATGGAAAGCAGTGAGGCTTACATACTAACAGCTTTATAGTAATCCTAGATGAAAAAAAACTGATGAAAAAAATGTTTAGTTTAGTTTAACTAGGCGGTTTCCGCAATTAGTCTCATGATTAGGCCATTGTGCATGGTGCATTTTGGAGGTATAAACCTATGTATAATGAAGCAGAGTGCCATATATAATACTCACTGGGGGAGTGGGAGAAAGATTTGTTTACAATTTTTTTATTAAAGGATTTAATGTTTAAACATTATAGAATCAAAATTTGAAACAAACCTCGCAGTATCTCGGGGACAGCTCCGGTGTGTAAGCATGGTATTTCTAATGCCTCGCTGATGGCCGCCCCTAGTTTCGGATCCAGAACACCAAGTGTGCATTTTCCCCTCTTTTTACGTTTAGGTAAAGCACCTTCAAGGAAAAGATTCAAATCTTCGGGCAAAACTCCTGAGGAAAAAATTTGTGTGATTAATGTAGCTGTTTTTTTTTCTTGTGTTTCAGCAGCAGCAGATCTCCACTCACTAATTAAAAGGGAAAACATATGTGGGTTCAATAAACTATAAACCTTTGTACAATTAACAAAGCTATTTTATTGTTTATTTATTTTTAATTAGTCCTGTGATGCTTGCCACTCATGCATTCTTTACTACAGGCATTCCTACTTTAATCCAGTGATTGGATGGCTAGTTCATCAGTTATCTACGGTCTATAAAAAGAAAGCATGGAACTAACCTTCAGAAACAGCATTTATGTTCTCCAAAGCTAAAACAGCCGATTTGAATGGCTGAAACGCTATCAGCGTCACCACAGAGTTAAACCGCTGCAGATCCGTTACAGACTCTTCTACTTGCGGCAAAAATGCGGCCAGTTCCTCAAACTCGGCCACCCGGAAGAGGGCAAAGCCCGCGCTGTGCTCGTAGAGCACGTACAACTTACTCTGCAAATCAAACACTGTTATAAACTGATTCTAATGGTTAACAATGATAAACAAGAACGTAACACACCATTTTAACTTCTTCAGATTAATAACATTGCTGGTTTTAGTTACAATTATCCACACGTGTGTTTTTTGTTTGCACAACCCCAGCAGCAGCCCGAAATATTTTTTGAGGTTATTAAATTTTTATAGTGTTGCCAAACCAAAAACCTCCTACCACATCAAATAATACTACGTAGACCTCCTTCGCTAGAACGGTAGTGATTACAATAACAACCGATTAATTGGTATGGTTAGGTATCGAACAGAAAACAATCAAACATTAATATTTGAGTCAGCGAGCTAAGGCCTTAGGGTGTTACCGAACCAATCGATCGATCTTCGATCAACGACATCGATCAACGTCGGTCGATCGATGGATGTTGATCGACTAATCCAATAGACGTTGACTAATCTATTCTCCACTCCATCGATCGACGACATCGGTCAACGTCGATCGATGTTGATCGACTGTCGTCTGATCAATAAGGAAGACTGACGTTGACTAATCTATTCTCGATTGATATCGATCGATTGGTCTAAAATAAAATAATCTATTCTATTCTATTCTATCACCCCAAGAAATAGTTATCTAATGGTGAGACGACTTAGTACGAGTGAGTTATCGCTAGTAAAATGGAAATAACTTATTATAAACATGACTTAAAAGTAAAACTTAAATGACCTACCTACAACTACATACAAGTTGTATTTTTATTTTGAGTTGATTGCCTAAACAATGTGATATGGTTGGTATTTCTAACCTGTTATTATGGTTAAGTTTAGTATAAAAAATTATTGACAAAAAATAATAATTTGGAGTCAAACAAATTTGCAAAAAAGGCAAAAATAAAGAATTTATTCGAAAATAATTAAATGACATATTTTTTTTCTAGCCAAGGAAACAACAGAAGTTTATGGTCAGTTTAGTGTTTTTTCTTTTATCTATCTCGTGGTTGGTATTTCTCACAGATAAATAAATGGTATTTCTTTCATGTTTCTACTACGACCTTAGAGCATACACATGAAACCTTGATTAATGCCTAATAAAGTTAAAAAAACAAAATGACCGCTATGCATAGAGGGTGACGGTTTGACCTCCCAAATTATTATTTTTGTCGATAAAATTAAAATTGCCCTTAGCCCTAACTATACGTAGTATGGTTTTGGCCTTAAGCTGGAAACATACTATCGGACGCGGCTTAAGCTGGAAACATACTATCGGACGCGGCTTACGGACGTGGCTGACAGCCGCGACTTAAAGAAATCTAGGTATTGAATGACACGGTGTGCAAACTATCGGACGTCAGTCGCGGACGTAACCTTGGGCTGACCTTGAGTGCTCGTCGCTCGCTCGAGTGGACGTCCGTCCGACAGCATTCTGACGCGCTGGATGTTTCTGTAAGCCGAAAACGTCCGCGGACGGTATGCACGGGGGTGCGGACGCGTCCGAGCGTCAGAAGGACGCTGACTGCGCGAGAGCTAATTAATTGCATGAACATTTTTATTATGATAGCGAGCGATTTCCTAACGTATGCGAAAAAGAAACCCGCTTATCACCGTATTCAGTATTATGTTACGGGAAATCCCTGGGACCTGGACAAGACTTAATTAGGGTTCCGTACCCAAAACGTAAAACGGGGCCCTATTACTAAGGCTCCGCTGTCCGTTTGTCTGTCTGTCTGTCTGTCTGTCTCTCTGTCTGTCTCTCTGTCTGTCTGTCTGTCTGTCCGTCTGTCACCAGGCTGTATTTCATGAACCGTGATAGCTAGACAGTTGAAATTTTCACAGATGATGTATTTTGGTTGCATCTATAATAACAAATACTAAAAACCAGAATAAAATATTTAAGGGGCTCCCATACAACCAAAGTGATTTATTTTGCTCGTTTTTAGGGTTCCGTACCCAAAGGGTAAAAGGGGACCCTATTACTAAGGCTCCGCTGTCCGTCTGTCTGTTTGTCACCAAGCTGTATCTCATGCACCGTGATAGCTAGAGAGTTAAAATAAATATTTAAGGGGGCTCCCATACAACAAACGTGATTTTTTTGCCGTTTTTATAGAAAATGGTACGGAACCTTTCGTGCACGAGTCCGACTCGCACTTGGCTGGTTTTTTTTGGCCTGGATAGTTGTATTTTAGATCAGCTACTATTTTTCAGAATTTTCTTCCAAAATCTACTAAACGATACCGATTTTCTACTGAAATTACTAAATCATCGTCCACTTTGTTAAAAATCTACCAAAAACGTAGAAAACTATTTATTTGATCAGTGGTAAAGTCGGAAAGACCGTGCACACTTATCAGTCGCGGCCAAGGTCGCGGCTGTCAGCCACGTCTGTAAGCCGCGTCCGATAGTTTGTTTCCACCTTTAGAATTAAGAAGTACCCCCATATCACATTGTTTAAAAAACTGTAATCATTTTTAGAGGTAAAAATACAAAGCTCTCAAATTATCCTTAAAAAATAATAGATAGAGCAGTAGTTCCACTGATTCCTATTTTTAGGGTTCCGAACCCAAAGGGTAAAACGGGACCCTATTACTAAGGCTCCGCTGTCCGTCTCTGTCTGTCCGTCTGTCACCAGGCTGTATTTAATGAACCGTGATAGCTGGAGAGTTGAAATTTTTACAGATGGTGTATTTCTGTTGCCACTATAACAAGAAATACTAAAAAATATAATACAATAAATATTAAAGGGGGCTCCCATGCAACAAACGTGTTTTTTTTGCCGTTTTTATAGAAAATAGTACTTGCGCGAGTCCGACTCGCACTTGATCGGTTTTTTGTAATTTTGTGACTTTATATGCTTTATGTGCAAATCGGAATTCGGCCAATGTCGCAAGGCTTAGTCTATGGTGTAGTTGCCATTTAAAAAAGATCACGCAAATAATTAACGGAAATTTTGACATTTCATTTTTTGAAAATAGCGTGACGCATTGCGTTGGTTGGTTGTTGCGTTTTGTTGTGATAAAATTAATTAACAAACTGTTTCAAAGAAGAAATGAAGTCTATAAAACCTAATTTATAATCGTCTACAAAAACGTATCATAATGATTGTCCTTACGTATTAGATGTGATGTGATAAACAAACACAATCATGGCAACAGTGACGATGCAAAGGGACCTTGTTGTGAACCTGAAAAGAGAGACTTATTCAAATGTGGGGATTCTCAGCAAACTGCAGCCGATGCCGTCAGAGCTTTCGAGGCTGGTATTCAAGGATAATGCGCTCGAAAAGCCGACGCAGAACGTATTTAACCACCTTTCTCATTACTTAGTGTCAATCATAGATCCACAAGTTTCCGAAAAGTTTTCGTGGCCTTTATACGATACGAAGACGGAGAGGATGTACAGAGGGCAGTTATCTACGTTTATTAACGATTACAGTAGTAAGGGGCTTGTTTCTCCAGTCATGTCGTCGTATTTAGTGAATCCTGGTTGCTACAAGGTTACCATGTTAATTTTTCAACTTTCTCAGCTGGCTGTGCAACGATTACTGTTATCTAAAATGAACAACAAACAGAAGGAACTATACAATACTATGACAGACAGATATAAAAACAGTTCTGAAGAATTTATTGAAGATATTGAGAAAGAAACTCATTTTATGACGAGTAAGTTTTCCAATTATTTGTGCAAAAGAGAAGCCATGGAGAAGATTGCAGCAATATTTCGTGACCAAATCATGTCGATGGAAAAGAAACTATCAACAACGAAAGCTCAGGATTATATTGATGATTTAGTTGACAAGTACATAAGTCAGAGAAATGTTGATGAGGTGACAAAAAGTGAGTTATTGAAAATTAAAAATGTACTTGTACCGGCACCTGTCTTTGATGCATGGTTGTCATATACCGATGAGCGAATTAAAGAACTGGAGTCTAAGTGGACAGAAAAAGTGAGTCCATTCCTAAAAATGTGTTCGGAAACTAGGGATAGTACTGAAGCTTTAATTGCTCAGAATACAGGAGAGGCTGATCGCAGTTCCTTTATGGTTGAGTACAACCATCAAACAGATGAAATATGTACCAAAGAGTTGCAGAGTCAAGTCAATAGCCAACAGAAGTATATTTTAAAGAATATTGTTAGAGATGAAAAATTGTATTTTCCTAACCTTGTTCGAGGCTTTTTAATATCAATATGCTACATACTGAAAGATGCTGAGATTGGTGATAATAATATCTTTAAGTTTAATGAGTATTTAGAGAGTGGAAGACGTGACTTCAGGGAAGTGGTATCAGCAATGAGGATACTCAATGATCGAGTGCTGAATGCAGAAGCTAGATTAGAGGTAAACATTTACATTTTTACATATAGAAGTTACAGTATTAAGTTATTTTTACATGAATACTCTTGACATTTTTTATACAAAATATATTTTGAAATAAACCCTGATGCAACTTTGTTCATGAGGTCTTCAATCGTTCCATTACATATTTTGAATAAATATTTTTGATAATTACAATTTCATTCTTGGGTTACAAAAAAATGTCTACTAAATACATGTATATTATCTTTATTTTAGAAATGGATCAGAGCAAACTTGTTATGCATAGGTACTTTTAGTTAAATTAGATGTTGGAGGAGGCCTATGTTTAGAAGTGGACGTGTTATGACAGAATATTATGATGACACTTGTGTAAAAGTCATTTAAGTTGACAATTTTTTAATAGTCTGTCAGATAATGTCGTATTTTGTTATGTTTATGCAAAGTAAAGTACAGGATTCGGCACTGAAATTAATTTACAAATAATATGATCTTGCTAGAAATCTAAAAAAACCTAAAAATATCAGTGCATGGCCTAGAGAAAAGTCGAACTTTTGGCCATTCTCATAAATCTCACATTAACACTAGGTGTTAGCGTGTTAGGACTAAGGCTTGCAGGTAAAATAATTCTTAAATACTTCCAATGCTGGCCTTTCCTTTTCTTTTTACTGGTGCTAGTTTTTTCTAGTTATAGTCAATCATCTTACTAAAATAGGCAACAGTTTGAAAATCTGTTATAAAATAATGTTTTACATCCATAAAATAATTATATTTCTCTTTCTTTCAGCCATCACCATTGCAGTTAGATCAGTCATCGATATCAATAAAAGAGTACGAGATACCACCTCTCCCTGACCTCTCCAATCTGAAAGCAACGAGAGAGCACCCATGTCTTCTGTTCGACACCTTCACACCAATCAGTATGTCAAAACACCAGTTCAATTTACGTAGAAAGCATAACTCATTTAGTTATTCAACAAAATCTAACTACCAATCAAACCAACATAAATCCATGTTCATTACTCCATTCCACCAAGGGCCTCGTGATGACTTCTTAAAGAGTTTAATATCTTGTCGTGTCAGCTCTTACGATCGTCCCGATGTGAGTCAGAACTTCCATAACTTATCCGTCATATCCCAAGTGAATCCTAGGGGTAATGAAACTATAGCCGAATGTTCTGGATTTACTAAACAACAAATCATGAGACTGCTGTCTACCAAAAAGTCCAGCAGCTCAAAGAAATTGAGACAGAAATTGGAAAGGCCTAGTATTAATGTCAAAAAAGGTGGTTTGTTCAACGAATCAACCACTTCAAATGAGAGCAATGGGCTATTCCGAAGCCATTCTTCTCCTAATCTATTTGAAAATAGAGATAAGCGATCCATCCCACGGCAGAAGAAAAGAAAACTGTCTATAATGCCAGAAGATAGTCCATCACTTCTAGAAGTTTCTGGCATAGCAGCGTTAGAAAAGGATAGCACATATGGAACTCCTGAGGGTACAGCCAATTGTGAGAACTCCAGGAAACTGATTGATGCAACTAGCTTGCCTATTATATGTATAACACCTGAACCAGACTGTAAAGTCAAAGATGCGTCTCTAGAAAAGATAGTAGATTTTAACAAAATAATCGAATCAGAATCATCTGAAATAAAGCCAGTATTTAAAGAGCCTAAAAAGAGTTTAGAGACTAAAATAGAGGAACTAAAGACTGAAACACCTAAAAATAACTCTCAGCTTATACGGAAAACTAGTTCGTTGGAGAAAATCATTAATAGGTTCAAGAAAGTCCGTGCTAATGTGCTTCCGTCTGATGGTAGCGAAGAGAACACTGAATTTAAGACAATTGTTGAAGAAAAAGAGAATATGAACATTGTTAATGTGGATGTGTTCACAGCAAATAGGATCCTATTGCCTGATCTATTGAGTCCAAGTTGCAGTGCTCTCTCGATTAAGTCGACGGATTATTTAGACCAGTTGTGTATGGAAATGGATGAGAGGGAGCAAAGGAAGCCACGCCAGAGTCTGGGCACAGCGCTGGGCGTTGATAATACTTTCTTAGATCAATTTGATTTAATAGATTAACATTAGGTATATGTCATATGTAATGTATAAATGAATCTTATTTTTTGATGCCATACAGTCAAAATACTGAAACACTCCATTTCATTTGAGCACTCCTTAACTAATAATAATAATAACTGTTAAAAGGCCATAATAATTAATTATAGTCTATCGTATTTTAGTTTTAGCTGGGCTGTGTCTGGTCTTAGCCTGTTGACTGGGCCATTCATTGTGCATGCTACATATTCTTTCTTATTCCAACTAGCCCAGGTCATCCCATAAAGTTTACTTTTCTTGTCCAATTAATTACCATTATTTACTCATAGGAGAAAATGGTAATTTATTGGACAAGTCTAAAAAGTAAACTTGAAATAGTTTAAGAAGTATTTAAAGTTTTTAATAGCAATCATATTCAAATTCAAAAATATTTATTTCTCAGAAAGTGGTATTATTTTTAAAATCTTATGAGAATCATGCAACATGCTTGGCTGGCTATAACCATTACCCTTATTTCAAAGTAACTTAAGGTTCATATCTTTGTCGACATTTATTTAGCTGGTAATTTATATGTAAAAGTTACCAAAATATTCCAGTTTTTTGTTTTTAATAAATATGACATCAAATTTAATTTACATTTGTTTTGAGTGTCTAGGTGTTTCAGTTTTAGGGTAAACTTCATATAAACGGTTTATGGCACTGCAACTATTATAATTAAAAGCATTTATTGCAAGAAGTATATTTTTTCTAATAAAACAATTCATGTTAAGCCTCAAATGTAACTAATGTACTATATCATCTTTTCATTATCATCATCAATGATAAATTATTCTCATATCTCATCTTAACATAATTTTGTTATTATTTGTTAATAAGGTATTGTATAATAAATGTTACTTTTGAGCTGTAAATACCGCTTATAAAATAAAATGATGCAGTTTTAAAATAAAGTTTCATTTTTATCTCGAAATTAAACCCAATTATAAGGAAAAATGTTTATTAAAATAAAAACTATCAAATAGCGATAATAAATAGTAAATCTTAAATTTACAAGTATTGAAATGAAAACCAAAGCTAAGACTTGAAATCTGATAAAGATAAAAGCAGAAGTGTCCGGTTAAAATGAAGATTTTTCTTATAAATATCTCGCAGTTTCGAATCATCAAGCAAGCCACATCTTTTGAACCCAAAACTTTAAATTTTGATGTATAATTTAAACATATTCAGACAGGAAAAGAGGGGCTTAACAAACCCAAATCAGTAGTATCCTTCGTCAACGAATTGACGATCAATAAGTCACGTGACACTCGTGTTAAACATTAGTGGCACGTGGTTATCGGTTGACAATTTGCTATAGAACAGACCTGAATCAAGGACTTGGTCTACATAGAATAAATACCGTTAAAATTTCAAAATTTTAGGCTCATGAGATACATCTTTAGACTTGTTTCATGTCTTTCAATCATTGTCATAGTTTATTATACTATTTATAAATATGTTTCTTTCCTTTGCCTAGTAGGTATTCTGCAAGTTTGCACTCGCACCCAGTATAACTGGTAATACTATATTAGCCAGCATCAGCATTATTCAGCACATACCCTATAGAGCAGTAAGTACCTATATGAATCCTCTAGCTCCGAAACTGATCAGTTCTTTTTCACTTAAGCTAGTATGAGTTGCTAAAACAGTAATCAATTGGTGGCGGAATTGTCATACAAAACTAAATGACA
This sequence comes from Anania fuscalis, assembly GCA_950371115.1. Classification (NCBI taxonomy): domain Eukaryota; kingdom Metazoa; phylum Arthropoda; class Insecta; order Lepidoptera; family Crambidae; genus Anania; species Anania fuscalis. Next base: position 9,631,679 of record OX493348.1, on the reverse strand, counting down.
TTTCTACTCTATAGGGTATGTGGTCCAAACCACCATCGGTCCACCAGGAAATACTCTTAAATCTTAGGATCTGTCTCCTCCAGCTTCACAATCGTTTCGGAGATCTCCCACAGTTTCTTGGCCCTACCCGCATCGCTGGCCGCAGAAGACACTGTACTCTCGCCACAATCCGAAAAGTATTTTCCAGTGACCTTCTCCAGTTTTTCGTCAACAGCCAACATGACAGTAGTCTGGCATCCTTGTCTAGCGGTCTTGAAGAATCCCTTGATGATCAACAGCAGTCCCCAGCTTAGTGGGAAGGGCACGTTTCTCCAAATGCCAGTGTCAATAAGGCCAGGGTGTAAGCAGTTTGCAGTGACCCCTGTTCCTTCTAGGCGACGAGCCAACTCCTTGGTGAAGAGAATGTTGGCCTCCTTTGATGCGTAGTACAAGTATGCAGGCAGTTTGTCTACTGGGTTAGGATTTTCCAGGTCGACTGACGCTAGACGGTATAATGATGAAGCGACGACTACTACTCTTGAAGGCGCGCTCTTCTTTAGCAGATCAATTAAAAGATGCGTCAGCAAAAATGGTCCGTAGTGGTTCGTTGCCATGGTCAGTTCTATGTCGTCCACAGATTTCTTTTTGCGGAAGGTTTCTGCGTAGCCCGCGTTGTGAACTAGGACGTCAAGCTTGTCTTCTGTCTTTTTAATGTCTTCGGTGAATGATCTGATGGAGGAAAAGGAGCTGAGGTCCAGTTTCTTGACGATGACCTTTGGGTTCTTCGTGGAGTCGATGATGTCGTCTGTGAAATGGAAATTTATTTGATGTTTATTATGAATTTATGAGTTATTAGATTATTAAAGTAGATAGGATGCACCGAAAAACACCAAATGCCATTTTCTTGAAGTTTAGAAATATTACGTTTCAGGTATTACACAATTACGTATGACCTACGCCAGCAAATCCAAAACATAGTCAAATTGGATATATTTATTTCGGAACTAACTCATCCGGGAATTTAATTGGTTGCATTCTAGGCGAACTACCGTAATGCTATTTGGGAAGTTAAGGTATTGAAATAGGTGGAGTTCTAAGTTTACCTGTTGATATGTATTGCTATGACTAGCAAGCTAAAGTGGCAGTGGGCGGGGCACATACCACGTAGAACTGACGGCCAATGGAGCAGAAAGGTTCTGGAGGGACGTCCACCCACAAGGTTGACACAAGACCTAGTAAAGGTTGCAGGAAGCTGCTGGATGCAGGCTGCTTAACCGGCCAATCTGGAAGTAACTGGAGGAGGCCTATGTTCAGCAGTGGACGTCCTGTGGCTGAAATGATGCTGTTGATGTATTATGAGGAAAAGCAAATCTCACCTCTTATCTTCTCAGCAGCGTCCACATTTCTGCAGGCCATGATGACCTTCGCCCCTCTCTTCGCTAGTTCCTTAGCCGTCTCCTTCCCAATTCCACTGGTGCATCCAGTCACAATAACAGTCTTTCCATCCATATTGGTCTTATCCCGGAACACCCCGCAGGTGTACTGTGCGTACAGACGCAAGGCGAAGAGGAATCCGATGAAGCTTAGTGCAGCCAGGAGACAAATGATGATGAGGAACGGAAAGATCCAGAGGAGATAGTACGCTTTCGACGCTTCGGCGACGACCATTTCTGAAAAGATGAAGAAGCTCTTATAAATGAACAGTGAAAGCTTAAGTTTGATTGGTAAACCGTCAGATTAGTGGAGTGACGAGCCGTACGCAGTTTTGTACTCTGTTCGATTGACAGTGCCTCGAGTCGATGAATACCTCGATGGGTGGTGTGTTACCTCAAAAAATCATTGATACTTGTATCAAGTATTTGGTGTACAATGCTTTTGCCGAAACCTGCAGCGCCTACCACTTTTCTCTCTTTAAATTCAAAGACCATCGTAATTGCTATTCCCTTTAATATTTTTTTAAGTTGTAAACTTCACACCGTAGTGTCAAATAACTTCTGATCACACTTATCGAAGCATTCCTAAAATAAATTTCATTAATTATATTAAGATTTTACCTTTTATATTATAATTGAGTTGGAATAAATCGAATTTTACGGCGCCAAGAAGGCGTAGACATTGTAAATCGTCACTAACTGGAAATAGAACCCGCTGCGTTCAAGACGAATCACTGCGCTACTAAGCCAATAGGAATGACGTGTTTTTTTTACTTTGTCTATCAGGTAGATTATCAAAAAGTATTGGTCATGTATTTTTGCTTTTTTCACATAATTTGATTTATGATTGATATTTGATTTGAAATGTCGCAAGACGTCACGCCAAGTTACAATCAAAGATAGTGCAATGTCTTTGGTTACAATTTTTACTTAAAGACGTGACGTCATGATATCCTTCTGTCGAACTTTGACGCGCTTTATCTTTATTTTTTTTTGGTTGATTGACAAAGGAGAAAAATATGAGTCCACTATTTTGTTAATAAATTTAACTGACAGACTAACTAGAATTTCATTTTCTTTAAGTTTCCAGCACGGACGTAAAAAAAATTTTTACGTCCGTGGTCCCCAGTCGTCATTTTCGTCAACGTATTATTTCACTAAGGTGTAACCTAGTTTACTAACATGCCTGCCTGCCTGCCTGGCTGCACTATGTAATTAGGTACCTACTCATAATAGGTTTTTAGAAATCCAACAGATCTTATCAGTTTACGAGACGTGACGAGAATAATTAAGAATTGTCATCAAATTCTTATTAAAATAGGCAGGTTTCTAAGTGATTAAAATCAATAACATTACATCAAACTACATTTTAAAAATAGCCAATAGGTCGGTTTACCCCTAAGCTCTACCTATGTCGTAGCAAGATTTTAGAATTTATCAATAATTCATGATGTGTCTGACCCAAGTACATTATACCTCAATGGTCTGACCATTTCATGAAATAGGTAATGGTATTTCATGACTCTGAGTCTGCTCTCACTCATCATGATGTGGTTTCTTTACCAAATCCATGAATACCTACATACATACATTAACTTTCTTTTGTGCCAAACTGAGTTCCACCTAAGTTAAAAAAATATGAAAGCTACTTTAATTGATACCTACACACTTAAATGAGAATTATTTTTCTTTATTATGGATACAAACAGCTATCTATATGTCATTTAGCCTACAAATAATGTTACTTAAGTACTAAAGCATCACAAGTTTCCACCAGTAGTTTTTACAGTACCTAAACAAGTTGACGAGATAAAAAGTGCGTTTAAATATAGGTTTAATTAAACATAGACTAAGGTTTATGGTCTATAGTTTGAACTTATTATACAAAGGGACAAAATAATGTACTCTTATTAGGGCACAACTACAGTGGCCCTTTCAACAATAAACGAAAGCGCATCAATGTTTAACTAATGCGATCATTCCAGGTAGGACATTTTTCCCTGTTATTTGCCTGATGTTTTGATCGGGTTTCACCAGCTCGGAAACAGCAAGCTTCAGCTTTAAAACGTATGAGAGGTAGATTCGTCACCCACCATAACACAAAAAACCCGGTCCAAACCTCAGTCAGGAAAATAAAACATAAAAAGAAAAATGTAGCTGTGTTTTTGATCATGCAACGCGAAAGTTTAATAATTATTAAAAGCTACTTTACCTCAATTATCTGGAATTATTTTAAACTTCATTGAAACATCGATAAAATAACACAGAGAGAAATAAAACAACTGGAATCCACCACATGTACAACTAACTCGACGATCGCTTACGTTGTAACTTGTACTTGTAAGAAACCTCACGTCTTGCGTACCTACGACATTTTAAACAATTGATTACAACATACCTACCTAGTACTACCTACTCTTATGGGACGAACGCGGCACGATTTCTCTGTCATTCACAGACTAGCTTCTAAACTTGTTTAAGTTAATTAGTATGATTTGCAATACTTCTACGTCATTATTGTATTGTATTGTTTTGTTCATTTAGTGTAAGGTTCATGGGCATTGGCCCATGAACCTTACACTAAATGAACAAAACAAAACAATAGTACCACTCAAATACACCTTTTTCAGACTAGCTTCGATCTCTAAATACGACCGAAGTAAACTAATAAAATATAGGTAACCTTGTTATTTAAATAGGTTTAATAAAGTATCTATAGTAATTGGATAAAGTATTGACTTTATCTTCTTCTTTAAATAACAAGGTTACCTATATTTTATTAGTTCACTTCGGTCGTATTTAGAGATCGAAGCTAGTCTGAAAAAGGTGTATTTGAGTGGTACTACCCGGAATTCCGAATCTAGAAAATACGGATATCGAAATTGTATACTTTGAGTAGGTATTTATAGACTGGTTTCCGATTTAATACCCAAGAGTGTGAGATTTAAAAAAAATGCTACTGGATGTGTAATTATAATATATAATAAAATACCCCATATAATAAAAGACTTGCCCTTCAGTAGGTTTAAAGAGACATTTTATAAATGGCCTAATGAACATTGTTTTTATTCTTTAAATGATTTTTTAAATTTCAATTGTTAATTTTAATATTATGTTAATATGTTTGTTGACATTTTTCTATATTGTTTAGTTGTTTTGTATCAATTTTTTTATTGACATCGTATTTATTGCACTCAATTAATTTTATTTAAATATTTGCATGCTATTTGTAAATGGCTGAAAAAGCTGAACTTTAAACCATCATTCTATCTAAAATATACCTTTTTCATATGCAAATAAATTTCATTTCATATCATTTCATTTAAAAGACTGAGGTTCTGGAACATTGGGATCTCGGTGATTTCGGTGGTCCATGCTTAGTATTAACTGATTTTGACCCGAAATATTCTGACCTATAATGTGGTGTTTTGTAAGTATGGATCTGCTGGTAAACGCATTTAACCTATCTTCCAGATGTATTAGTCATTTACTGTGTACCACATGGAAGTGTACAACCACGTTTATACCTTCAGTGGAAACGTACCCTAAGTCATACTTAATAACTAATGTTTGTTACGGAACATGACAGCGCTCTTCAAATATTGACCTTCGACTTCGCAAAACCGGCTTATGAATATCTGAATTTGCCCAAAACTCTTGCGCAACAAATAGGGTAACCACAGTTTATGTCATATCAAATTGTCAACTGATATACCTGCCACGTGAAACATGATTTAGCTGCAGGGTAAAGATAGATTTCAATCTGAGCAGTACTTACTTACAGAGATGTTTCTATGTTCACGAATCAGGAAAAAAAAATACGTAAAAAATATTAAATTGCCCCTTATTGATTTGCGAATAGTCAACACTACGAGCAGCGAACAGATGACAGCGAGCTTCCCGTGATATGCGCGTGCAGTGCAAAATCGCAGTACTTACAGTAAGGGGTTTACAAAAAATATTCGCATAAAATATTTTTATTTTTTTTATTTTGGTTCTTTAGGTGATCATACGTCTTTTTTAGTGAATACTGAATGCTGCTCGGATTGTTACACCCTGTATAAGTTGTTAATTCATTGTCGAAGGCTTCTGTTGGAGTTGGAGGGCCTTAGGGCCCAGTGTGGGTTTTACCTAATAGCTTACAACTACTCACTACTCTATACAAATAAATAATAAGCCTATAAAAATTCACGTCAACTTTTCTTTCGAGTAATGGGATTATTTTATAAACTAGGTCTAAAGGCATGGTTACCCTAGTGAAGTCACTGATAGCCCGTGCTCGGTAGCGGCATGGCAGCAAGATTAACTTTTGAATTTTCAATCATAAGTTGCTCGAACTAAACATGGTAGCCATGCCTTTCTGGCTTAATGCTTATGAAACGGATGTAGTTTCCATTACGGTCAAAATATTTGAATAATAACTACTTACCTTCTATAAAAACAACTATGTATAGCTATTATTATATGGATGGACCCGTACACCTTTTTGACTTATCTTAAAATAAATAATTACTTTTAAACTTTCGCGTTCATAATTTAAAACTCAATGAAACGGGAATTAACGCGATCATAATTTAGGTACAAAATGTTACCTCTTTTGCCTGACGTTTCGATCAGGTTACACCGACCGTGGTCACAGGCTGACTGGAACAGCGATGTCTTCACTCCGTATGAGAGGCAGATTCTTCATCTACCCTCATGATATTATTTTCACGCCAAGTACCGTCACACACTACACTCACTGTGTCCCTATTCTGCACACTAACCGCCGCGTCCGTATTCAGGTGAGAACTCGATCGCGAAACAAAACGAGATTGTTTATTTTTAATCACTGGATTCCATGTCGCGGATAATTTGTAACCGTCTTCCCGATTGAAATTTTTATACTTTTTGATTTCAATAGCTTCACGCACAACTCTTGAATAAAAGTGGCGATCCGTGGAAAGAACTTGCGTTTGATGAAATTCAATCCAGTGATTAGTGCCCGATTCAAGAAGCCAACACACACAGATAGATACTTACACGCTGCCTCACATCACCATCCACGCCACTTACAATCCGTAATGTCATCATTAAGAAATAGAGCATATGATCTCTGTGACCCTGACCATTTGAAGCAAGAGCTAAATCATGTTCAGGAGGTTCTCATTAAAAACGGATACAAAGTGTCACCACATCTGTTGAAGCCACCGATAAAACGCTCTCTAAGTCCGAATGTAAGCAGACATCCCGCATTTTTGCCTTACGTGAAAGGAGTGACTGATAAAATTGGCTCCCTGCTAAAGAAATGGTCCATTCCCACGATTTACACCCCGGGGTTAAAAGTACAGACTTTACTAAGCACACCGAAAGATGTCTTGCCGTTACAAACACCAGGTGTTTACAAAATAAACTGTAGCTGCGGGAGTTCCTACATAGGCCAAACGAAACGAACCATCGCTGAAAGGCTTAAAGAGCATATAGCTGCTGTGAAAAACCGCCAAACTGCGAAATCAGCGATTGCCGAACACCTTCTTGAATTGGGCACTAATCACTGGATTGAATTTCATCAAACGCAAGTTCTTTCCACGGATCGCCACTTTTATTCAAGAGTTGTGCGTGAAGCTATTGAAATCAAAAAGTATAAAAATTTAAATCGGGATGACGGTTACAAATTATCCGCGACATGGAATCCAGTGATTAAAAATAAACAATCTCGTTTTGTTTCGCGATCGAGTTCTCACCTGAATACGGACGCGGCGGTTAGTGTGCAGAATAGGGACACAGTGAGTGTAGTGTGTGACGGTACTTGGCGTGAAAATAATATCATGAGGGTAGATGAAGAATCTGCCTCTCATACGGAGTGAAGACATCGCTGTTCCAGTCAGCCTGTGACCACGGTCGGTGTAACCCGATCGAAACGTCAGGCAAAAGAGGTAACATTTTGTACCTAAATTATGATCGCGTTAATTCCCGTTTCATTGAGTCTTAAAATAAATTCTTCGATATTATACCTACTACTATTAATATATGCGAAAGTTTGTAAGTATGAAACTAATTTATTTGTGCAAATAGGCTTAAATTAAGCACTTTCCACGTCCCATTATTATTTTTTCCCTACCACTGCTTCGGGACAAGTTTGGGCTAGTGCCGAGAAGAAGCTGTGTGTATGGATGTATTTTACTCTTTCACGACAAAACTACTGAACGGATTTGGATGAATTTTGCACAAACATAAAATATGATCTGGATAACATAGGATACTTTCTATCCCGGTTAAATGTTCCTGTGAGGTACATTGAATAAACTAAAGACCACGCGAGCGAAGTCGCGGGAACAGCTAGCACTAAGTACTTAATCTCTGACTTAATCATCACCAGCCTATATCAGTCCACTGCTGGACACAGACCTCTCCAAAAGGAGGATTTTGCAATAATCGCCACGCTTGGCAGGCGGGTTGGCGATCGCAGTTTGGCCAATGGTGAAGAGGAGACGCTGCTGCCCGTCTTCTTATGGCGGTTCTCCTGTAGTCGCCTTTTACGACACCCATAACCAGAGCAGGGGTGGTGCAATTCTTTTAACGTGCCGACACCACACCGGCACACTGACTTAATGCTTATACTGAATACTTTCAAGTTTGTTGTTTATGTGAGGAATTCAAAACGCTGTTCGTCGCAAATACCTATATATAAAAACTAGAGCTTTCTCCAGACTCTGTCAAGCATTGACCGAAGGCTGATTATGACAAACCGAAGATACTAGTACCTAATAAGTAGCGGCACGGAAGATGAGCGCTGGGCGAAAAGTTGCGCAGAAGACCGTGATTGGCCAGTCGCGCGTCGCGTTGTTAGCGCCGTGCACACTGCACACGCGTCTCTTATACTATTCTGATACTGTATTGTTATTCTAATTGTAATTAAATATTTTTTTGTAATTGATAATTGAATTCATATAATTAAAATTTTAATGCCCTTACAGTGCTCCTTTTGGGACATGTTAATATTTATTTCAAGACCTTATGTACCAAATGAAAACAATAAATACTTATATGAAAATTTTTGGTTTTAGCAATTCCATGCGAGGTTTAGGTAATTGAAGATAAATAACATAAGATAAAGATGGGACGTTGGTTCGAGTCCCACCTGAGGTCGATGATTTTTTCAAGTGTTATTTATCTTCTTTAAATATAAGGTGTAAACTTATCAGTTAACTCTTTTCTAGGGGATGATTTTACTGCTTAAATAGAACAATTTTTTCTATAGGACCAACTTCAAAATCGCAAAAAAAAACCCATTTCCCCATACAAATCGGCAGATCAGCTGACATCAGTTTGTATGGAGATATGAAATATTTATTTTACGATTTCGAAGTTGATCTCATACAAATAGTTGTTTTATTTGAGCAGTAGAACCACCTCCTAGAAAATAATTACCTGATACGTTTACATCTTATACACCGTGAATTTTTAACTACCCGAGAAAATTAACTAACATACTCAGATATCGATATACATCGAATGTATATGATTATACGATGATCGTCTCGTAGATGTGCAAAGCGATACCCACACTTTGCCCCGGCGCTCAACATTGATACCGCGTTCTAATACCCGCGCGAAGCGGCGCGAATCGGTTAATTAATAAATTATTTATTATTCCGTTTGCTTTATTATTCTGTGGTTTTACCCGAATTGGTATTCATCAACTAACGTTTATAACGAGCAGCAGGTGTTGTGCGTGATTCACTTAATCTGCCGTAATGGGGGCTTCACATGCGGACGCCTAACGTTTAATTATTAAATCACTTATCTACGCGCTAAGTGCGTGGGCACACTTATTTAACGTTTGTTTCTAGCGTCTAGCGTCTTAGTTAGCGTGTGATCTGTGAGTGTGTCGTAAAAATAAAAAATAAACGCTTCCAAGAATTCAATACTACGAGTATTGTCATTTTGTCTACTCCATTCTAACTTAATAACTATGCACTTTAATATTTATTTCACAAAGAGTTTTTGAATGTGACCGTGTTTTAACATGTTTAGTGCAGTAGGTGTAGCCACAACAACGCACTAGACGCCCGCTAAATTCCTTTGATGCCTCGTTAGTTACCGCCGTCCGAGCTATCGCCTAACGACTAGCGTCATTAGAGCAAATTAGCGCGTTAAGACAGGCCACACCTGCGTACTATATCAAATAGCGCACTAATTAATGACATTAGACGCAGGTGAAGCCCGAGCATAATAAGATACTTATGTCAGAGGTTTTCAAGGTGAGACACAGTGCTATGAATCATATGAATGAAGCACCCAAAAGAGTTACCAACAGTATGGTAGTAGAGGTGCAATGTCTATGGGTTCGTAACCACATAATTTACTTTGGAAAGTGTCCGGTAAAGAAAGTTTATGAAAAGAAAATATTGATAGTTTTTTATGTGGAATATCTTTATTTTTGGTAGAAAGTCCAATTGGATTAAGCAAACTTATTATATTATCGCTTAACTCCGCACGCGCATTTCTAAAAAAAAATCTGTCAAGTGTGAGTGGCGAGTCAAACTGAGGGTTCCGTACCACCGTATTTTTTCCATTAGTATGAAATCACTGGGAAGGCCTAATGTCCAGCTGCTGGACGACCTAATGGCTGAAATGATGATGATCGGTCATCGCAGTGGACGTGACGTCAGGTGATTACGCAGATCATATGCTCGCCGCCGAGCAATGTTCGCCGGTAGGTAGAATTAGCAATAATGCGTATAATACATTCTGTCAAAAAAGTTTCGGGAATTGATGATTTGTTTATGGTTCCAAATTTAAAATTATATTTTTCTTGTTGTTGTTAGATTGGCACAACTGTATTCCATTTTGGCGCGGAGTTTGAGTTACTTACATCTGATAATTAGATTAAATACAGTATTGTTTTTAGTTATACCATATCTAGTGTGTATTGCGAATTTCATAATGGACAAAAACATCGAACAAAGAGTTGCAAACGAATTGAAAAAAAATAAACAAATCATCAAAACATTTTTTAAAAAGCGTTTAAAAAATGTTTTGATGATTGGATTATTCGCTGGCGTAAGTGTATCGCTTCTGAAGGAGCATACTTTGAAGGTGATAAAATAAATTTGGATGAATTACTAACATTTTCTTTTCCCGGTACTTTCTTGACAGAGTAGTATAAATGTATTTTGCTTATTAAGTTATTACTCACAAGGTATGTAACTTTCTGGTGAGATGATTGCACTGTTGTGTTGCTTATATCATAAGCTTGATAACTGTGAGTGACATATCACAAATGTAAATTTAAATAACGATTTAGAAAAAATAAACTAGGAAGAGTGAAATACGATGTTGCCCCTTTGACTGCCGCGCGGGATATGACTTACCTAACAAGCCCGATTTTTTGCTTTAAAGTAGAATTTATTCGTTCGTACACTTTGCAAAGAAGTTAAGAAGTTTTTTATTAAGATTGGTTGTGTTGTAAGTAAAAACTTGTTGTTTTTAATGTAATTGTAAAAAGATGTTTATTATAAAGTTTTTGTTGGGGCAGTTTTTTTTTGTTATTCTAATAGAATTAATATGTAATTTAGTCTTTTATTTTCAAGGATATGGTTAGGCCTCCTGCCCTGTGGATTGGCGACGTACTTAGTCAAGGTGCCTGTAAGCAGATGGATGGGATGGAGACGGCTCAAACCCGTACTTTAGGGGAGGCCTAGGTCCAGCAGTGAACTGCTGAAGGCTGATTAATACGAAGTTTTTTTTTATTTCCAAAAAAATATTGCGTACAAACAAAATGGCGGTGTTTGGCGATTCAAAAACAAAGAATATGATAACCTGATGATAATTAATAGAATAGAACTACTTACGAATATAGTTTCAGAAAAAAAATAACTGCGAAAGATGTTGTCAAATTACTGCACAACTCTAAAATTACTTATTTAAAACAAAAAGTGCGGACCTCAGCAATGTGAAGGCAGGTCGTTAACCCTTGTGAAGCCAAAACGTACGTCTTCTTTCTCTTTATAGCCATAATACATAATGGTACAGTACAGTTAGTTAGCTGTAAACATGGCCGATGCGCGATGTCACACGGTAAAAAGAGATCAGCACGAAACAGGACGTCTACTACGAAAAACGAAATCCGTCAATACGATAATCGTTTTGCGGATTGCTTACTATGAAACGTTTCGGATCCGATATCGGCGACGACGTTCGTTGTTTGACGAAGACATTTTTTTTATTTTAACATTAAATAATCACAATAAATATCATAGAATCTTAAAAATTTGATGTATTGATCGTTTTAAGCAGTAAAATAAAAAAGCACGTTTATTGTTGCTTTTTTTTTTACATGATTTCCGGTTTTTTTTCTATAAGTTCGGTAAATAGCAACTTAGTCATTCGTTTCACGAAGTCATTCCGAAATGTGTCTATGGATCCGATCGAAGCATTGAAATCCGATAGTGTTTCGTAGTAGGCTTATCGTTTGCGTATCGTTCGTGTTTCGTTTCGTCCGAAACATCGTATATCGTTTTTCGTAGTAGACGTCCAGACTCGATCCGAATTCTATAATCTTTTTTAAAGAGAAAGAAACTGATGTTGATGGATGTTTATAAACGCATTTAAGTATGTTTATCCGTTATCTAGTCGCCATAGCACAAGATTTGCTTAATTTGGGGCTAGATAATTGGTGTGATTGTGGAAACAATTTATTTATTATTATAATTCGGTTCTGCAAGACACGTCGTATTGGTTGTAACTGGACATTCGCCTTATGCTTAAAGTGCTAGGCCAATCGGCTAGTACTATATGCCTAAGTAGGAAAATAACCTACTGTAAGTAGCTTACGTATACTGTGGCGCAGGTTGTGTTGTTATGAATAACTGGTTTTTGAATTCGTTTGAAACCGCGCATCTCGGTTATTACAATAGTAATTGCAGTTTTGTGCTCAAATTACCCACAGTGTTATATTTTTTAAAGTTCTCTAATAAGTTGTATAAATGTTTTTGTTTTTATTGGCACTCAATGATGGCTTGTGGACATTTCTCGATTAACGGCACCTCCACATGTTTTACAGACTGAATTTATTAGTCATGTAAGTATTTATTTTGTAAGTATAGGAGCCGCTGGATGCAGGCCGCTTCCAACCGGCCAATCTGGAAGTCACTAGGGGAGGCCTATGTTCAGCATTGGACGGCATATGACTGCCAATGATCAGAGAAGCATCGAAGGACTTGGATATCTGAGAGAGACCTATGCATAGTAGTAGGACACTCAAGATTAAAATAAGTTCCTGTTACGAGAATTACCACGAACATGAAATAGAACCCAGGCCCTATAGCGTTTAAGGCGAACCACCGCGCCTACGCCAATCGAGCCGTATCCGCCCGAGATTTCAAATGTATGAGATTCAAATAATAATGAGCATGGAAATCTATAAAAGAAAAGGTTTTGAGCTCCATATCTTGTATCTTTTTATGGGCAAGCGGCCCACGAACGAGAATCGCTAAGCGATTATTTTGTCACCGAATAAACATTTAGAGTTTGAGCCTTTGGTATTGATACCAAAATGCCTACGTGCTACTTATCACACAAACATTTGCCGCTCGCGGGATTTGAAGTTCGAACCCACAACCGCTAGGCATTGTTGTCCGGAGCACAAACCGCTACACCAGACGGTCGTCAAGAAAAAGAAAAAGAAAGTAGTCAGTAAGAAAAAGCTAATGACAAAATGACAGGTGTGTCTTGAATCGCTTACAAAATTGCTGGCAAAAGTCACTGAAAATCTCGCTAGGCTATCTACTAAAAGTACTTAGTTTGTAAGCACTATCCAATTTGAAAACACCTGTCTCCTAACCAAAATTCAAAAACAACAATTATTGTCGATGTGTGTGAACGAGCAATTACTGTAAAACTCAATGTCTCAATTTCTAAACGAAAGTTGAGAGAGGAAATTCAAACCTCGCTTTTCTAACGTAAGATTAGACATCCATCTAGAGATTTCCGATTTCTAAACGTAGTTACATAGGTAATGCAGATGAATCATTATTTAATAACTTGGTTATGATTACATAACTCGAGAAATTATAATTAAAGCAATTAATACCTACTACGAATGATAAAATTTCTTAAAAGTTTTAGCTTTCAGCACGCACCGCTGCGAAACGGACATAAAGCCTTTCCTTATAAAGTTTAATGCGGACTACGGATCTAAAACTAAGTATAGGTAGGAAAAAACTATATTTTTTGACGTGCACAAGTACCCAGAAGAGGGCCTATTTGAGTAAATAAGTATTATCGATAAGTAATCATAAGTATTCCTTAAAGGATAGGCAAGCTTAAGTCAAAATACTTGTAGACTTAAGTCTAATGTAGGATATTTACTTTTAGGACACTACTTGTAGGACAGTTACTTAATGCTCCGCCAAAAACTACATTATCTGCATTACCTCAAGGTTGACTGGTAGAGAATGCTGCATAGCATTAAGTCCGCAAATTGTACTCACCTGTGCAATTAAATTTTCAATAAATAAAACAAAACAGGCTGGCCACATTTTGCAGGAAACCACCATCAGCCTTTTTAAGTCGACTGCTGGACATAGGCCTCCTCTATCGCCAGCCATATATCACTCATCGCCTTGGCGATGAGATTGATGAGATATATGGCTGCCCGCAGCTTTGACTACCGGATAGCAGGAAACCATGGGCAAGATTATCCTGCTCCAAAATTTTCAAGCATTTAGGAAGCTGCGTCACATCTTCTCTTCGTCACAGCTACAATGCCTAAAGAGCAAGGTATTCGGTCAGTGCGTCCTACCGGCGATAACCCTGGAGCCGAAACGTGGAACATGACAGTAACGCTGGCTCAACGACTTCACGTCACTCAGCGAGCTATGGAAAGGTCGATGCTTGGGATTTTGTTAAGCGATAAAATCCGAAAAGAGATCACCAGGCAGAAGACCAAAGCAACGGACATAGTCCAAAAATGTAGCAAGCTTAAGTGGCAGTGGTCTGACCACATTTGTCGCAGACTCGATGAAAGGTGGAGTAAACTGGTACTCGTGTGGAGAGCAAACGTAGCCGTTGCCTTGTTAAACGTAGTGTAGGACGCCCCCCAGCTCAATGGACCATTGACCTTAGGAAGATGGCTTGCAGTGGCTGGATGAAAAAAGCGCGAGATCGTGCTCTTTGGCACTCATTGGGGGAGGCTTACGTCCAGCACTGGACTGCAATAGGCTGAGATAATGATCATGATTAAACACTCAGCTGACTGGCAGTGCTGTACCCGAAAGCAATGGTGACCAGCAGAGTATCTTGATGCAATTTAAAAAAAACATGGGCAAGACTTATTCTTGAGTGGTCACCGCGACAAACTTAAGTGTGACGCCCTCCAAAAAGTGAGGAGCGAAATTGAAGGTAGACATGTGAAAGGCTGTTGCCTTTCACATGTCTACTACCTTTAACATCGCTTCCATCTGTTCATGGAATGATCTTTTGTTTTCCATCTCTTGATGGAAAACAAACGAGACTTTCTACAAACAAGCAAACAACTTTACCTCTTGTGTTTTCTACACGGTGACTGCTTTGAAGGATGCGACGAAGAAGCAACTATGTTAAAATTGTACAATGAGAACCACTTTGAAGTTCTTAGTTCTGTGTCAAGTTTACTAAGTATATATAAAACTATAAAAAATAAAAACTATCAACTATAAAACTACTATAAAACTATCAACCTAAATGGGGCAATCATGTTATTATTTTGAACTTATTGCAATCAGACCTTAATTAAAATATTCATAGTATCCATGTAATTATTGTACTCATGGCACAGCAGGTGTATCAATGTGCGTAATGCATTTCACAAATATTCTATGTAATCTCTAAAGTGTAAGCGAAAAAGGGTGTCACTGTCGGTATTGTAATATTAAAATAACATACTTAAGTTATTTATGTCCATTGAAGTATAATCTGCATACAGTACATTAAACCCACTGATTAAATAATACTACCTCAATGTTAATGTCCATAATATAAATAAAAACGTCGATATCTAGCTGGACACCATCGAACATCGATTATAAAATGACATCACGTAAGTAGGTTGTGCGTTACCAAATATCGACAGCATTTTTGAAGCGGAGAAAGTTTCTGGTTAAATGATCAACAGAATTCTTGTTAAATTTGACCAAAAATTATTAAAAGTAATCGTGAAAACAATATGTCCTTCCAAAAATATGTACGGTAGTTTTATATAAGTATTAGGTAATATGAATCTTTAATTTGACTCCCTTACAACAATTTCATTTTAATTTAAAAGAAGATGTTTACGTTTGACCTCTGTGTGTGTAATAAAATAGATAATCTTTTGTCACCGACCGGTGGTTATTATCCCCATGGATAGCTAGATGGAAGCTACGATAATTGTAAAGCTTTAAACTATAATATTTTTGAGACAATCCCCGGGGAGATACAAAAGATGTGCATCTATTTTAATACAAAGGTCAAACACCGTATGTATTTGCCACCTAATTACATTCATAATTAAAGAATTAAACTTGATAAAATAGAAAAAAAAAACTTATCGAAACAGCATTCATAATTTTGATTTTTATATTCTGTATGCATGCAATTATTTTGTGAACAAATGCTCTTCTATTCTATTTAAAACTTAATAACAATAGTTACTCACTTGTAATTTTTAATTCACTTGTTAAAAAATCACTTCACTTGATGTTAATAGTAACACGCGCAACACCGTTCTCTGTAGAACTGCGTTTGCGCATTCTCTGCGCTGCCTCCCATGCATTGAGATGAAGCTTTCTCAAGGTGCGTGTAGACTAGAGCGTTCGGTTGTAACGTAATCCCGCTCAGGAATATATGAGAACCAACGTAATATCCGCGTTGGCCCGGTCCGGTTTCCGGCTGGGTATAGACCGAGCCTACCGTCAGGGTCCCTGCTGAAAATCAGCGTCGTGATACGTCCCTGGCTGTCACGATAAATGCTGAGCGGGGGCATTTTTGACACATTTTTTATTTTCTTAAATCCTGCTAAGTATTTCTTTTGTATTCTGTGTATGTCAAACAAATCATTTTCTATTCTATTATAATACGAGTGTTTAGCGACGATGTTCGCCGTTATTGAATTAGTAGGTATAAAATTAATTAATAAAAAATGTTTATCATTTATGTATTTAAACTTTATTGCACAGAAATAAAAAAAATACAATAAGTGGACTTAATGCCATGAGGCATTCTCTACCAGTCGACAATTAGGAACAAACAGAGCTAAACAGAGCTAAGATTAGAGATAAGAAGAGATAAATAAAATTATTAAATAAATATTGGACAATATAACATACATTGCTCTCATCCTAATGTAATGTAGCTGAAGCACTTAGTGATATAGAAATCAGAAACAAGGACGGCACCACAATACCAAGACCCGAGACAATATAGCAAATTTCTTTTTTTAGTTGACCCGACCGGGGATTGAACCCGAAACCTCAGAGATGGCGACGCTATATGTAGTCCGGCGTGCTCCTCTCGGCTACGGAGGTTGTCAAATAAATTTAATTCATACCTAGGTCAAACCGTTTAACAATATCATGTCAACAAAGCAAGTGCCATTTCGTCATTATTTTCTTTAATCAATATTTTCATCAAACACACATACACATATTATTAACAAACATTTCAAATTGGTTGACTTATCTTTAGACAAGTGTTCAACACTAGTCTATCTTTTTGTAGTAAGGCCTATAGTTTTAGTAGCTTAGCTTCGACCTCGCTTATCGCTAACGTAGCACATCTAGTGGAAAGCCAGCCTTATAATTGAGTGGGCATTTACTGGAAATAGACTCTTATTCTCGTACTTTAGCTTAACTTCGCTCACCGCTTAGATACGGTGGCCTAGTTTAGTGGAAAGCCAGCCTTACGACCTCCTAGCGTATGATGGTTAACAGCCCTAGCCACAGGCAATCAGAAGACTACGTTTGTATGGATAACACACATATACATAGACGTCTCGTTTATTTGCAGTGATCTATCTCGATCATAAAGGATTTCGCGTTTTCTCCCCGGCTGGAGTCAGTTAAAAACTTTTTAACAAAAAAATTAACCGCTGAAAAGCAAAAAAGAATAATACACTTTTTTATTTAACTTTAATAACTAAGTTCCTTAACTAATGTAAGTATACCTAATCAGCTCTTTTTGGAATCGGTGCCAGCCAAAAATGTGTTCATTCGCACCGACTCCAAAAAGAACTGATTAACTGAACTGAAAAGACGCACACGAAGGAAGTTCGTTCAAGAAAGGGAAAAATCACGTTTGTTCTATAGAAGCGCCCATAAATATTTATTTTATTCTGTTTTTTGGCATTTGTTTTCATAGCGGGGACAGAAATACATCAGCTGTGAAACTTTCAACTGTCTAACTATCACGGTTTATGATATACAGACTGGTAACAGACAGACGGACAGACAGATAGACAAACGGACAGCAGAGTCTTAGTAACACGGTCCCGTTCTACCGTTTGGTTACGGAACCCTTTAAAAGATCTTTACTAACTTAGCTCAAGTCTAGGTGTTTTGGGAAAAGCCACGGCAAAATATCTGGTACCTCGTACTAGCACAAGGAACAAGGATATTAGCTCCTTCTATCTTGAAAACCAATAATATATTGGTGTGATGTCTGTTATTTAAAAAAAACTTACCAGAAAACATCATCGATCCCTTAAAAACAAGTCTAACTGTAAATTTAATAACAGCTAATAAAAATGATGTCAAACATTTGTACTTTTGTTGTGATAAAAATATGCACACAAAACACGATATAAGATGCAGTTCACTGTGAACCAGCAACATGGTTTGAATGAGCTATTAAGGCTCGTTCACATTGGACGGGGACAGTGAAAGGGAAATTAATTGGGGTTCAGATTAGTCTCTCTATGACCCCATTGGCGTAATAGCTAAGTTATTCGCCATGAAACGGGTATGATACGCGGTTTGAGCCAATTCCTAAAACGAACTTGACACAAAATTGGCTCGGATCTGGATGTTTTGGGAGCTCTTAAGTACAATTATTTAATGTTAATTAATAGAAAACTTTATGAAATGTGTGTCTTTTTAAAATTGTCGGTTATTATAACTACTCCGAAACTGCCGGTTTATTTTTATTTATTTATTATACGAAGCATTGAAACTTACAAGCTGATACATACCTACCCGTCAGGCCACGGCAAAGAGACACAATGAAAATTTTATTGTTACGCGGCCACCGGTGGGTAATTGAAGCTTGAAGGAATTTTATACTAGCATACTCTCTTTATGACCCGATGACCCATTGGCGTAATAAAGAAATACCATATATTTCTTACAAGCTTACTTAATAATATAATAACATACTTTGATACGTCATATCTAAATAAACCATATTGGGAAGCTACTGCATACTGGTTTGGTTTTATACATTGCCCGAAAAATTTGAACTTATATAAGATGCAGTTTACTATGAACCAGCAACATGGTTTGAATGAGCTATTAAGGCTCGTGTACATTGGACGGGGACAGTAAAAGGAACTTTGGAAGATTAGTCTCTTGATGACCTGATGACCCATTCGCGTAATAGCTAAGTTATTCGCCATGAAACGGGTTTGATTACGTTTGAACGACACTTATGGATGGGAATTGAGCAGCGCAAATTACTATTTTAGTTAACGGGAATGCCTTTCGTTAATTAACATACTGTATTATTATAGTGTGTAGTCTCCTTATGACCCAATGATACCCCATTAGACTAATGCTGAAGTGATTCTCCATGAACGCAAAGAGTTCGATTCCATGTTTCAAGTCAATTCAGAAAACATTTTTTTTTAAATTTACTCGGATCTGGTTGTTCTGGTCTGGGAGCCACCTCTGGCATAATAACTTAATTGTCTGGTAACTCGTACGTAACACAAGAATCTTAATTCCTTATTTCGAAAGCCTGCCCCTCTAGCATGAGCAACAAAACACGAAATGATACGATATGATATAGCGATTTATCGCATATTTTTTGTCAAAATATGAACTTTTATCGAAAAAGCGAGCATAACCGTGACGTCGCTGGCACGAACATGTATATGTTATTGTTCAGTTTTTAGTTTTAAATGAAAGGACAAAAAACTTATTTTATCACTTTAATTATGTTTATTTTTTGATTTTGAATAATTAATGTTGGCGATATGATCTAACATGGGATCCATAAATTAATGTATAAACTGTTCAAAACGCTTCAAATGAACTTCGGTCGAATCACCGCATGTTAAAACGGAGCACTCAACCGCTGGCTAACAAAGCTTACAACAAACTTTTAAGTCCTCAATTGCTCAAAATAAAAAAATAATAAAATAAGTTTTAAATCCTTTTATTAAAGCTAAAAACTTTACGCTAACAACGACCGTTCATTCTTAATTTTGTTAGTGTAATTGTATGGTCAATTTTGGTATTATAAGAAAGGTAAACTCAAATACTTTCGAAACAATGCATATTAAACACTGTTTAATAAGGGTTGTTTAACTAATTTATTAAAATTGCGATAGAAGTAATGAAATCAATAAGTTAGTAGACACAGGTTTTCAACGATTGAAAACGTCATCGGGACCTGATATTGCCTTTCTTACTATGATAATAGGTTCTCTGGTGCATTGTACGTATTTTCTATTAGTACGTATTGGCTGCAATGATATCGTTTTACCTTTCGCTAGCACACAAAATCTACCTTCTTCTTATTATGCGTTGATTAGCCTTGAATAGGATCCTCAAGTGAGTAATGTTAAATCCTAAACTTTTTAACGTATAGTGACAATTTTGATATCTTTAGATAGGCAAACTCAAATACTTTTAAAATAATGCAAATAAAAAACTATTTAATGGGAGTTATTTTAATGTAATCTGCAAAAAATACAAAAATTTGGTTTTTGATTCAAAAATAATTTTATAAATGGTCTTTTTACTAGCTGAAAAAGGCATAATCATCAAAAATTAAGTTATTGGTCAGTTACTCTGTTCTTTTAGCTATCTTGTGCTATATCTCTCATGTTTCTGCGGCACATGAAACCTTAGTTATGGTCTAAAGTGTTAAGCAGACCGGAATTCATTCGAAAAAAAAAACAAAATGGCTGCTATTTGTTGAGGGTAGGAGTTTGACACTCCAAATTATTTTTTTTGTCGATAAAATTAGATATCCTACTTAGCCTCAACGGATTAGAACTACCGACCCTATCACATTGTATATACTGTGCATGTATGCTCACTGTTTCAATAAAAGTTCGAGATGGCGGCTATGTTATCATATTTTGACAGTGAAGAGGCGATAAATTGCTAAATCATATCGTATCATATCGTGTTTTGTTGCTCGTGCTAGAGGGGCTGGACTAACTAGTGGATTGCCTGACACATATTTATACTACTTGTAAAAATCATAAAAAACTGTCTAAAGTTTCACGAGGGTTCTAAATAATTTAATACGATGCGACCGTTATGAAAAATTAAGAAACTTGAATTATGATTCTCAAAAATTGTAAAATATTGTAACCTAGAACGTTGTAAAGATTGTGGTGTTTTTAATATGTGTTTTTTAATAAGTAGAATACATTTAATGTCAATTTAAGGGAAAACTTTATGAAATTTTGATTAGTATATTTATTTATGCCACATAGCTAAGCAGTTTTTTTATTTTTTTATTGTTATTATTAACAATGTCATACTCTAATACGTCATATCTGTATAAACAATATTGGAAAACTATTGACATGTTTAGATAAACATGTCAATAGTTTAGTTTTGTTTCGCTCGAAAAATCTTAGATCCGGGACTGATGATGTATTTTGTCATTTATTTTTAATGGTAAAGAATTTCGAAAGTGACTAGTTATGATAATGGAAAACCTTTTTGTTGTTACATCATGCTGATCATGCCCACAGACTCTCGCATGCAAAAAACTTTAAGTTATTTAAGTTAAGTGCAGGTTCCGTTTGGTCACAGTGAAAGTACAGTCGATGACTCATCATCATTCGTCGAACGCCTGGTGTTGTGGTTCGCACTCCGGACTACAATGCCTAGCGGTTGCGGGTTCGAATCCCGCAAGGGGCAAATGTTAGTGTGATGAACACGAGTTTATAAACGTATTTATGTATGTTTATCCGTTATCCTACTCGTCATATTACAAGCTTTGCTTAGTTTGGGGCTAATTGGTGTGATTGTAGAAAATCATTTATTTTTTATCATAATCATGTCAGCCTATTGCAGGCAAAGAGTACCAAAGAGCACGATCTCTCGCTTTTTTCATCCAGCCATCTTCCTAAGAAGGTAGTAGGTCCATCGAGCTAGGGGGCATCTTACACTACGTTTGCCAAGGCGTAGCCTGAACTCGAGAACCCGTTAACTCCACCTTTAATAGGTTCTGCGACAGATGTGACCAGGGATTTTAAATTTTTTGGACTATGTCCGTCTTCTGCCCGATGATCCCTTTTCGGATTAGGCTATACAATAAAAAAAAACTTAAATTCGTAGTTGGTAAAATATAATTAAGGTAATAATGAACATGAACTCTGTTCAAGTACAACAACTTTTTCTAATGGAGCAACATCGAGGTTAAAAAAATAACACCTCTTGATACAAACTGATGTGACTAGCCGGTCGATTCTCTAAGAAAAACGCAACGGACTCGCTCTAAAACTCGACTTAGCCGTACAAACGAACATAGCCTCGATCTTGTTAGTAAGAAGGTTCATATTATTTATCGTTGATAAGCGACTGCAGCGACGAAGTGAGCGCGGTTTTGTTTAGAGAATCGACATGCTGGTCGACGGATTAGTATGCGGACGTGAGTTTTATTTTGAGATCTAGATTTTGGTTTCATAGTGTAAGTTGTTGTATTTGAGCACCAGAATCACCCCCTTTTGAGGTAGAGAGGACATTGTCGATCGGATCGAACGGGGTTTATGTTACACCTTGTACCTAAGAATAGGATATAAATGTAAGATAAGCTTGTATTTGCCGATAATCAAAATAACTTAATATTTAACCGACTTTAAAAACCGCCAAAAGAAGACGGGCAGCAGCGTCTCCTCTCCACCATTGGCCAAACTGCGATCGCCAACCCGCCTGCCAAGCGTGGCGATTATGGCAAAATCCTCCTTTTGGAGAGGCCTGTGTCCAGCAGTGGACTGATATAGGCTGGTGATGAGGATGATGATGAAAAAGGAGGTGGTTCTATGTTCGACGGTTTTTATTGCATTTCATTATAAACAATATTAAGGAAACGCCTTCTGTTTTTTTTTTATTCATCTTTATTCAAATGTAAACGGAAAATGTTGTCTGCAGTTCGTTGACCGGGTTTGACTGTCCATAAAAATTATACGTTTAATGACAGATGCCAAATAATCGCAGTTAAAGTGGTAACAAGAGTTCAGTGAACTTCATTGCGTACTAAGCGAAAGTTTTTAAAATTTTGGTCCGCGCCAAAAATGTGATGCAGTACGGTTGGCTGAGCGCTCAAAAACCCGCAAGTTATTAAATTATTAATTAAGAACATTTTGGAACATGCCTCACATACTCGTATAAAACATAAATATTTATATTAGAAAGTAGGTAATTGACAGAATATGGTTACAGCGGAACATTTTGCACAATGTAGGAAGTAGGTGTAATGTTTTTTTTGTGTAATACTTATATGAATTGCGAGTGATTCGTATTCTGCGAAAGGCAATGGAAGATTTTGGGTACATTCTCGATTTAATAGCAAACTTGGTTCTGTGCTGATAAACAGACAACGCGCTTGAGGGATTTGGACTCAAAACTCTTAGAAGTCCGGGCCAAACCAACGCGTGCGCGGTGGCGTGCGTGGTGGCGTGGGCGTGGGCGTTCAGATCGTGCCATAGCATTTGTATCGACGAGTTCACACCGGTGCGGACAGCGGCGGCGTGCAGCTTGACATTCAGCTTTTGCACGCGCGGACATGACATTTGACGTGACAGGCCCAACAAACAGATGGTGCGCTACTATGATAATATAAATAATTTACGTTTAAAGCTACTATTTTTTTTCCGATAAGCAATGAGTGAAGCCAACTAGCTTTTTTCTTTCCTACATGTTCAAATAGCTTCGCTCGGGTAACCGCGTTGGGATTGATTAATGCGAAACTCAGAAAATAAACAAATTAAAAACTCTACAAAAATTCTTTGTTTATTTAGTAATAGGGTTGAGCTTTTATATTCGTAGTATATCTGCAAATAATCTGATAAACAATTGTTAAATCGTAACTTCTACAACATCATTAGATATCTTTATTATGACTAACATTTTTAATCTTCTTTGACTTTATTCATGACTAATATCTTTCTTGTTAGGTTTATACTCCTGAATGCGTAGTGTTCGCGTCTTTGGTGTGAACTGGCCTGCACGCCCACGCCCACGCACCGAGCACGAGCGTCGCTGAGTTTTTATTAACTGCAATTATTAGTTTTTTTTTAAATATTTTCCTGTAAACTAGAATAGATTTTAAATGACCCCCAAGGCTGGAACCTTTTTAGCATTTTGTATGACCTTTGTTATGTTCCACCTGCGATAATTCTGTTTATATATTATCTTTAGTGTCTTATTAAATAAATAATTGTATAATTATCTTTTTTATTTGTGTTTCATGTATAAAAAAATTCCACAAAATGATAAAATTTCTAGAAATCAAAGGTTTTATAATTATTGTAGAAAAAGCTGGATCAGATTTTTTGGTAATGGAGGATAGCTTGGAACTTTTTTTAGTTTTAATTTTCCTTAGTCGTCCAAAGTTCTATCCAACTGTAAAATCAAAATAATTGGTACAAAACCACTATGACAAGTGTATAAAGGTCAAATAATGAAACGACATTTTTGTCAATGCTAATAAGGCTGCATAAATCTTGCCACGGAGTTGTGACGGATTGAAAATTAAGAAATACAAAATATGATTAACGTTTATAAAAAGCTTTCATCACGGTTACTTTATGTTGTTGACAAAAAATAACTAAACTTATAATTTTATATTAGTAATAGCACAGAGAAAAAATTATACTACGTAAAAGTAATAGTGATTTTTAAACACATACGTATAACCGCGCAGCGTACTAAAAGTACAATGACATTGGCATTGGCAGGTATCAAACGCGGGGCGACACACGGGATGGGTGTCGTTGTTTATTTTTAGGGTTCCGTATCCAAAAGGTTTACCGTTATAACGGGATCCTATTACTAAGGATCCGCTGTCCGTCCGTTCGTGTCTGTCTATCTGACCGTCTGTCACCAGGCTGTATCTCATGAACCGTGATAGTTAGACAGATGAAATTTTCACAGATGATGTATTTCTGTCGTCGCATTAACAAAAAATCTGAATAAACATTAATACTTAAGGGGGCTCCCATACAACAAACGTGTTTTTTTCTCGTTTTTATATATAATGGTGCGGAAGTCCGACTCGCACTTAACCGGTTTTTTTAGAACAAAAGGAGCATCTTGAGACGCTGTCTTCGAATCAAGTAATTTATATGAACTTAGTACATCTATGCTTTGAATCAGGGGCGTACGGGCGGGCAAATAGGCAGTGCCTACCTAAAAAATCAAATGAGGTAAAAACCACAGATTTTCACAATAGTAAGTATCAACTGCCTACCTCGAAATTAAAACAATGCACGCCACTGCTTTGAATAATGTAACGCGCAGTGATGCAGAGTGCATACAACATTGTATAAAATGAGGACGGAACATAATTTATACCTAATTGCATAAACGAAAAAGGAAGGAACTATTCAAGGAAAATGTACTTAAGGTATTTCTTTCAACTGCCTTTAGACCACTAAACGAACACCAGTTCGCACACACATCCTGCGCATCTGCATGTGCTAAGTAAAAAAACCGGCTAAGTGCGAGTCGGACTCGCGCACGTAGGGTTTCGTACCACTATCTATAAAAACGGCAAAAAACCACGTTTGTTGTATGGGAGCCCCACAAATATTTATTTTATTTTGGTTTTTAGTATTTGTTGTTATAGCGCCAACAAAAATACATCATCTGTGAAAATTTCAACTGTCTTACTATTACGGTTCATGAGATACAGCCTGGTGACAGACGGACAGCTGAGTCTTAGTAATAGGGTCCCCGACTCCCCGTTTTACCCTTTGGGTACGAAACCCAAAATTTTAGCATTATTGTGAATGTTAAATAAATAAGACTAAACAAGACTCTTGGAACAAACAAAAAGATCAGTTCAGCGGGTTCAAAATGCGTGTATGCGTTTTACTTACAACATACCAAAAAGAGCACAGATAACGCCTTACTTAAACATCAAAGGTAAGTTGAACATGACTAATCGGAGACTTTTACACTTAGCAGTTACGACCCGTAAAGTCCTCGAATTCCAGAGACCATGTTATCTTTTTAACAAACTTCAGTGGGTCAAGACCTCTCACTTAAAGTCCCTAAGAACGTACAGAGAAAACAGTCTCATAATACCTAAACACAAAACCGTATTTTTTAGGGGCGGGTTCAAATTTGCTGCAAGTAAGGTGTGGAACGACTTGCCGCCTCCACTACGAATGCCTATGTCTGCTTTGAAATTCAAACTGCTTGTTCGTTCCCTCCTTTTACAAGAACAACGACAAAAGGGCTTAGTTTATGCTAGGCCAGCCCCCCTTTAACTATAAGTCAAGTTTGGTATTTTTTTTTAATATTTGTTTTTTAAATTCACCGAACTAACCACACCACTTCCTACCACACACATACCAACTACCACACAAAGAAAGACTCGCACACCTCGCTATTTACTCACCACACATTAAAACTTCTACTCTCTATTTATATGCCTCCTGTACCAACTGTTCCTTCTAAATGCCAACCGATTTAAGGGGCCAGTCTGAAAACCAGCGCTGGGCTAAGCTTACTTCAGCACAAGCTGAGACTGGTACCCATTGCCAAACATTGATACTGTTTTTTATATGTACTAAACTATAGTTTAATAAGTTAAGAAAACGAAATGTACTACCTACCTATTCTATAACGTTATGGCAATAAAGCTTTTTCATTTCATTTCATTTCATTTCATTCATTTCATTCATTTCATTCATTTCATACATTTCATTCATTTCATTCATTTCATTCATTTCATTCATTTCATTCATTTCATTCATTTCATTCATTTCATTCATTTCATTCATTTCATTCATATCATTCATTTCATTCATTTCATTCATTTCATTCATTTCAATCATTTCATTCATTTCATTCATTTCATTCATTTCATTCATTTCATTCATTTCATTCATTTCATTCATTTCATTCATTTCATTCATTTCATTCATTTCATTCATTTCATTTCATTTCATTTCATTCATTTCATTTCATTTCATTTCATTTCATTTCATTTCATTTCATTTCATTTCATTTCATTTCATTTCATTTCATTTCATAAATAAAATAAATATTGCACAACATCACCCACATTGCTCTAATCCTATGATAAGTAGCTAAAGCACTTAAGTTATAGAAATCAGAAACAACGACGGTACCACAACAGCCAGACCCGAGACAATATAGAAAAGTTAGTTTTCTACATTGTCCGGCGACGCCACATAGTCCGGCGTGCTCGCCTCTCGGCTACGAAGGTCGTCCAAAATAAAAAATAAGTGTAAAGTACGGAACAGTTAATTGTAAATAAATAAATAACCGTGGGATACCAAGTCACGAGGTTCTGCTGTGCCTTAGAAATAGTATGGTTTTTTAGGCTTCCGTACCGTAGTGTTGACAAGGAACCCTTATAGTTTCGTCATGTCCGTCTGTCTGTCTGTGTTTGAACGTCCGAGGTTTTCTTTGGAGACTGTTGACACTAGAGAGCTGTAATTTTGTGGAGGTATGTATATCGATCACGCCGACAACGTGGTGGAATAAATTTTTGAATATATTTTTTTGTGTAGCTTTAAATTACATATAACGTGGGGATGATTTTTTTTTCACCCCACTACCTACCTCATCGTGTGGGGTATTGTTGAATAGGTCCTTTAAAATGACTTTGGGGTTTCCAAGACTATTTTTCGATTTAGGGATCCGTTTGCAAAATAATAAACTTTAAAGTGCTATTTTTGTTCGAGATGGGCGTCCCCCTTCTAAAAGCTAAACTACTGGCTTAAAAAATCTAGAAAAAATCATGATTATAGTGCTTTTCATGAACTTTTAAGGAAAATCATACGGTTAAGATGGATCAGTTAGTTTAAGTAATAGTCGTTTAACTTTGTTGTTCAAAAAATCCTTAGATGAAAATATAATATTAAAAGTGTCTTAATTGAAGTAAATTGCACAAATATATTGTGGTTACGACGGGCAACTATGGAACCCTACGTGTGTCACGACATGCACTTGGCTGGTTTTTAAATTATTTAATGGTGTTTAAGTTTTCTTACGAGACTGTAGGTACGAGTACTAAGGGTCAATGTTGGGCTTGTAGAAAGTTTGTGTACACTACGCTCAATGGACAAACGTACACACACACACTCAAACCAACTACAGTTAAAGTATACAATGTGATATGGGCGGGCTTCTAACCCGTTTAGGCTAAGTGGTATACCAAATTTTATCGACAAAAATAATAATCTATAGGGTCAAATCCTCACCCCCTACGAATAGCGGCCATTTTGCTTTTTTAACACTTTAGGCAATAACAAAGGTTTTATGTGTCGCAGAAACATGAAAGAAATACTACAAGATAGCTAAAAGATCAGAGTAGTTGACCATAAACTTCATTTCTGGTGTTCAGGGTTTCCTTAGCTAGGAAGAAAATAATTCATTAAATTATTTTCGATAAAAATCTTTATTTTTGCAGAATTGTTTTGACCTCAAATTACTCTTTTGTCAATAAAACTAGATACCGAACTTAGACTTAACGGGTTAGAAGTAACACCCATATCACATTGTATATGTCATTTCGAGCCGTGCCATCAGTATGGAGAGAATAGACAGGTATAAAGGAGGACTATCTCACAAGGAGAAAAGTTAAAAAAGTGTCCAACTTTATGGAGTGAATAACAGTTCAAAAACCCTCCACAATAGCGCTAGTGTCGCTACAGGGTATGAAATGAATTGAGTATTTGAAGTGACTTTTATTAAAAAACAAAAAAATATATAGGTACATTAATATTATTTTATAATTAAGTTACAAATTTAGTTTAAATAATTTTCTGAATAAATTAACAACATAAACATATTTTTTTTAAATTAAAAGGAAATAATTACGTCACGCCGTCCAAAACGTTGTTATTGTTAACATTTTCTGACAATAAATTGTTTCATTTGATAAACACCCATTTCAATTTCTGTCGGTATTTTAATTCATATTTTAAATGACTGGTGTAAAATTCACTATAGAATTAGGACTTTCACAATTCGTTTTTCCGGATGTGACGTCATATAGACGCTTTGACAGACGCTACCATTTTCGCGGTGAATTTTAATTATTATTTTTAAACGCAAAATTGTTAACGAATTTTTATTTCGAATGAATCATTTTTTTTTGTGTTCAGTGGACATTAAGGTAAGTTATTAACCAATTTTTGAAATTTTGTCAACAAGCCTATTAGGTAGGTAGTGCCTACCGGTTAAATAAAATCAGATAGGCATTAGGTACTTACAAATGTGGGTCTGCATGTTGTGGTACTGTCGTTGTTTCTGATTTCTATTATAACACAAGTGCTTTAGCTACTTAGCTTGGGATCAAAGCAATGTGTGATGTTGTCCAAGATTTATTTATTTTATTTATTTATTGATGTGAATCACAGATTTTCATCAATGAACCTACCTAAAAACAAAGCCAATTCCCTCCACTGATAGAACAAGGGGTTTGATAACTTTCATTTGTTATCTAACCCCTTTTGAAAAACAAACTTTTCTACACCGTGAATTTTGAGATACCCGAGAAAATTAACTAACATACTCAGATATCGATATACATCGAATTTGGCGAATAAAAAAATCGGAACGGCGTACGGCGTTGGCGTACGGAAGGAATAACTATAAATGAAAAAAATAATAATTCATAGTTATTCCTTCCGTACGCCAATATTACGCGACTAAATTAGGTGGATTTTGGTTCCGTTAATGTTGGAATGATAATGATTACTATTTGAATTAGCAGGACTTTTATGGTGCATATTTTTTAAGGAATGTTAGGGACCTATTAAATAAATTTCTCATAAAAATTTTTTTTTTATTCGCCGAATTCGATGTATATCGATATCTGAGTATGTTAGTTAATTTTCTCGGGTATCTCAAAATTCACGGTGTATATTGTCTCGGTACTGGGTGTTGTGGAACCGTCGTTGTTTCCGATTTCTATATCAAAAGTGCTTTAGATACTTACCTTAGGATCAGAGCAATGTGTGATGTTGTCCAATATTCATATTTATTATGCAGCATACAAAATATGTGGTCTGCAAATCTGCAATGATGTCATGGCGATCAGCTGTATGCGCCTGCGCATAAACTGTTATGCGGTAGAAAGCGCGGTCTCTGGGAGTGAATAGGCTTTGTGCTGTCGCAGGTACCGTTAGTTTATATAGTAGGGTTGGCACTTGGAGGTTTTTAAAACCTAACTACCTACTTAAACCAAAAAAATATACAGTATACCTAGTAATGTGCAGCTTATCGATTCTGTAGAAATACGGCGCTAAAGTCGCTTTTAGGTAAGGTTGATTAAATTATAATTATTATTATAAGCCTTCTGCCAGATATTCAGAATTGGTTAGGTAGGTACTTTAGTTTTTTTTTCATTGAAAGGATATATCTGTGTGCTTTGTTGTAGCAAAGGCCTTCTCCAACTGACTCCACTTTTCTCTTTCTCTGGTGGTAAGGTTGATCATCATTAGCACATAACCAGCCTATATCAGTCCACTGCTGGACACAGGCCTCTCCAAAAGGAGGATTTTGCCATAATCGCTACGCTTGGCAGGCGGGTTGGCGATCGCAGTTTGGCCAATGGTGGAGAGTAGACGCTGCTGCCCGTCTTTTTATGGCGGTTCTCCTGTAGTCGCCTCTTACGACACCCATAGGAAGAGAAGGGGTGGTGCAATTCTTTTAAAGTGCCGGCACCACACGACACATAACGGTAAGGTTGATACTCGAAGAAAAATATCTATAGTACTTATATGCCCACGCTAGCCGTACAGCGTGTTGATTCTGGGAAAACGATGGGAAGTAACTTTGTTATATACTTACTATATATAAGTAACATCAAAAGAAAGAAAGAAGAAAGAAAGAAAAAGTATTTATTTGGCTCATATCACAAATAATAGAAACTACATACAATTAGTAATAAGGAGCAATACTGTGATATGATACCAAAATGGTTGCCACTCAGCTATTTTGCCATAGCAAAGGTTGCCATGACGCTGGTTTTCTGTGGAAACCATTGAGGTAGAGAGAGTCACCGAACAAAAAAAATAAAAACAAAATTTTAGCATTTCAAGTTAGTACATCGAAATACACTAATGAGATTAATGTGAAAAACAATAACAATCTAAAGGTAGGTACATTTTTTCTGAATTTATGTATGACAGTGTTCCGAGCGAATGTTTATGTATGGTGGGTGTATGAGATTGTGTGAATATTTTAAGTAGGTAATGGTTTATAATTTATTGTTTGCAATTATCTAAAATTTCAAAACAGACAAGGCACGTCTGCTCATGTCATTGACATTTGCTTTTCGATCAGATATATCCTGAGGTGGTGTTTAAAGGATGCAACAGATTTAGAGTTTCTGATCGGTGGCGGCAGATTGTTCCAACATTTCGTGGCAGCATAGCGAAAGCTACCACGAAAGGCAGCCGTGCTGTGTTGAGGGCATATCAAGCGTGGAGCAACCCTCATCTTTCGCTGTGTAAATTTCAATTTGTTATATAGATAAGAAGGTTCTTGTTTTTTAATAATATCAAAGAGCAATGACGCAAAGTGCAAGGTGTATCTAGCGGACATGTTTAACAGATTATTACGGTTCAGAATAGGTGTAATCTGTGAACGTCGGGGAACTGGAAAACAATAACGGGCACATGCATTTTGAATACGCTGAATCAATTTCTTTATACGTTCTAGAAGGCAACCTCCGAAAACAGTATCTGCGTAATTTAATTTCGATAGGATCAGCGATTCACACAACTCAATTCGCGTCTTCACATCTACGCAATCACGAACACGGTAGAGAACCTTGAGTCTGTAGAAGCAATTACGCATGATTTCCAGTATGTGTCCCTCAAATTGCAACCTTCCGTCCATGAGAAGACCCAAATTTCGAGCTTGTGGCACGTTCTCTAAACAATTACCCATCATAGAAATATGTGGAGATTGAGCGGTAATCTTAGCTGTGACATTTTTGGAACCTAGATTGGATTGGAACCTAGACATCAAACCAATTTATTTCTTAAACAGGCCTAAATAAAGCTCTTTTTCGCGTCATGTTTTTTACTATACCACTGTTTCGGGACAATATTGCGGGCTAGCTAAATTATTTACTAAATCTAGATAAAAATTTAAAATCGCCAACCCTACCTACAGAGATTATGGTCCATCATATCGAGACCTCAGTTAAATCATTATCAGCCTCTTATATGACCGTTAATATTCAGAAGAGATGGCCGGTACGGGTCTACTTCTCTGGTCGATCAGTGCCACAGTGATACTTATATTTTGACGTCTAGGTACAAATGGTGGTACAGAACTTTCTAGAATGTACAGTTAGGTTTTAGTACTAGTGAATAAATAAAGATAGATTTAGATTTTGACGACCCCCGTAGCCGAGAGGCGAGCACGCCGGACTATATGGCGCCGCCATCTCTGAGGTTCCGGGTTCGATCCCCGGTCGGGTCAATGTAGAAAACGAACTTTTCTATATTGTCTCGGTTCTGGGTGTTGTGGTACCGTAGTTGTTTCTGATCTCTATAACACAAGTGCTTTAGCTACTTACCTTAGGATCAGAGCAATTTACGTGATGTTGTCCAATATTTACTCATCTATCTTTATTCGGTGACCGATAACTCTGATAGATTTAAAAAAAGAAAGAAAAAAAAAGATAGTGTTAAAATTTTACCAACGACCGTCTGGTGTAGTGGTTCGCGAAACAGACTACAATGACTGGAGATTGCGGATTCGAATCCCGCAAGGGGCAAATGTTTGTGTGATGAACACGAGCATTTGTACCTAAGTCAGATGTTTATAAGAGTATTTATGTAAGTATGTTTAGCCGCTATCCTAGATGCCATAATACAAGCTTTACTTAGTCTACATAATTGGTGTGATTGTGGAAAGAATTTATAAATAAATTATTTATTTCGATTAGGGCCTGGACCATCATGGTAATGTTTCATGTTTAGTTTGGTAGTCGATTTCATTTTGAGTTTATATAAATCAAATGGGTCTATTAATGTTTCTTACTGAGTGTGTTGTGGGAAATTTTAAGTCTCACAAAGCACAACGTATGAGAGAGAGGCATGGAGTTAAGCTCAATATGAGTGAATCATATCCTGTGCTCCTAGCATGACCAACAAAACACGATATGATATGATTTAGCGATTTATCGACACTCAACTGTCAAAATATGACATACATGGCCGCCATTTTGAACTTTTATCAAACCATGCCGGTGACATCACGGTCATGCTCGCTGTTTTGAAAAAAGTTCATATTTTGACAGTTGCGTGTCGATAAATCGCTATATCGTATCATATTGTGTATTGTTGGTCATGCTAGGGGGCTGACTCTATTTTTTTACTACACGTTGTTGATCTAATTAATTAAAACTGACTTAAAAATCGAAAATATAAATTGTTGGGACTGTGAGTCTAACTCTTTGATGTCTTTTACATCGGAGTTTAGAAAAATCCGATGTAAAATGCACAATTTAATTGTATGACAAACTATCAAAATATTTTATCAAAGGACATATCCGCTATTTCTATGGAGGTGGTTTTTTTAAAGTAAATTTTAACAAGGATAAAATTATACACTATTACCATAGAGAAAGAATAATCTATTACACACTTAGGTTGGGTTGCTCCATAGTATCAGTTAAAGTTAAGGTCAAAGTCAAATTTAACTTTAACTGTAACGCTAACTTTAACTATTTGAGCGACATGGGTTGCACCATCGTATTCGGTAGCACAGTTAAAGTTACCAGGGTTACAAGTCTAATGACGCCTTATTTACACCTAACTCGTTGTAGAAAACTATTTGTGACATGGCAATGTTCCACGTAACGTCAAAAAGCTGATACGGTGTTATCAGTTTATTTGATCAGTGGTGTTATCAGTAATTGAATTGTCAAATCATTCAGCTGTCAAACTACAACAAAGTTTTTCAATTTCTTTAATTTAATTACTGAATTTGCGAAGAGCATCATGAGACTTGTTAAATAAAATAAATTGTATCAAATCGACGCTAGGTACGGAAATTAATGGACACCTTGCTCACAAACATTCCAACAAAGTAAGTATCTATGAGTTGCGTGTTATTTTTTGCACTGTTATTTTATGTATTGTAACTTTAGTTATTTAATTCTTAACGTTTCAGGGAACTTCAGGAAAGTGGAGATGGAGAGATTGCAATCAATTGTTGCTAAACATAAAAACATATTATTCTGCAAAAAGACAGACGGTGTTAGCTCGAAACAAAAACACAGCGCGTGGAGTGTGATCCATTGTGAAATCAATGCTCTCGGAGACACTCCACGCACAATGAGACAGCTTAAACTGCAGGAGCTGGAGCTCCAGAAAATAAGGGATTCAATCAGACAAGCTCAGGAGGTCCATGACGTTACAATAAAGAGAATTAAAATTACAATTCGAAAATATACATTTAGAAATAGAATGATTAAATAAGTAAATATTAATGAGTACCTATGTTCTATTTTTTTATCCCATACTAATAGTAGAGACTAGCCGTGCCCTGCGGCTTCGCTCCCGTGGGTTTTCGGGATACTACTTATACATATATAGCATTTCCTCATGAATATCGCTATCGACCTCGGTAGCAGAGAGGTGAGCATGCCAAACTAGGCGTCGCAATCTCTAAGGTCCCGGGACTCCGGGATCCGTGTAGAAACCGAAATTCTCTATATTGTCTTGGCTCTGGGAGTTATGGTACCTACCGTCGTTGTTTCTGATTTCTGAAACACAAGTAATTTCGCTACTTACCATAGGATGAGAGCATTCTATGTGATATTGTCTTATATTTATTATTAGGTATGCAAATCCGTCACCAGCAAACTCTTCAGCTTTATAATATTCGTTTAATTAGATGTAAAGTAAAGTATTTTGTTTGTTTGTGCCTGGTTCATACTAAAACGGGTCAAAGAATTAAGATGAAATTTGGTGCACAGGTAGAGTATATCCGAAATTACTATTTATCTCAGTAAACCCATGAAATGAAATCCACGGGGTAAAAGTAATTTATGTAATAAAGCTACAAGTAAATTATAAATTATATTTATTTGTATCAAACAAAAAAAACATCACTTCGGCTCGCATACACAAAAGTTATTGGCTCAGCCTACTAGAGTAAACTGTTGCAATCATCATTCTAGCCCACTCTAAACACAACATCTTCCTCATCGGATGATAATTTTTTGAGACTCGAAATGTCGCTAGAAACGAATCTTCGCCACATTAGGCAAATCGATCGGTTCTTGGGATATATACTTTTCTTTTTCTGCGCCTTATATTGACCACCAAATTACTATCGTCTTCAGAAGTAGTTTCCGCGAATATTTCTCGTATCGACATTTTTGGAGGTTAGAATATTCGACATGCATGACAGATACTTGACAATAACTTTAACTTTAACTGGTCGATCTTGGGCGGTTACGGTTAGAGTTAAGTTATGACGTCATTTGACCATTGTCAAAATGGTGCAACGCATTTTTTACCTAACTGGTGTTTTAACTGAACAGTTAAAGTTAAAGTAAGTTCGTGCAACCCAACCTTAAAAGCTACAAAAATATGACAATTGACAAACAAACAACAGAACAAACATTCATTTATTTTTTTTGTCGGTGCCAGTGTTTGATGTTCTTAACGTCACTGACGTCAGAATTTTCCATTTTCCTTTTTTCTACATTGGACATCATGTTTATTTGATCAGTCATCATCACACGCATCGCTCTAAATCAAAGACATCTGAATAAGTAACAAATCCTTTGTGGTAATGGCAATTTTGACAATGCACATTACTGCCAGATTTTGAGTGTCCAGTTTTCCAAGATTTAAATAGAAAGAATGTGTCGTGTGGGGACGGCCGTAAAGAATACACTTCCCCACCGCTAACAGGAGGCGTGTCGTAAGAGGCGACTAAATCCTGTAGCACGAGACGGGGAGCAGCGTCTGCGTGCGAAATAATAAAAAAAAACTGCGCTCGCCAACCCGCCTGCCAAGCGTGGCGAGTATGGCAAAAACCCCCCGATGACAGAAGTCACTGGGGGAGGCCTATGTTCAGTAGTGGACGTCCTGTGGCTGAAATGATGAAATAGAAAGAAAGTCATTTCCACTGTCATTTCTTCTAACATTGCACAAAGGAATAGCTAATTAGTAAAAGCATAGAGATAGTAATATACTACGTGTAAAATAGACGCAGACAGTTGCCTTGTTTACATAAATACTTTGAAGTGTACTGATTTGTAAGTTGTACCGTAACATGATTAATTTAATAGGTGTCTGCGACATAGTGTCGTATAATTATGTTGAGTTAGCAATATTTTACATTATGCTTAAGTTATATTATAATAATCAATAAAGATCCGACACTCAAACTATCCACATGTCTTTTTCTTTTACCTGATCATCCCGGCAACTATTACATACTTTAAAACTTTTTCCATCTTGAAACAAGTTTATTTAGGGATTAGATAATAGTAAAATCTGAATATACTTATACAAAAGGTATTTATTTAGTGTCTAATTAAATTTCGGCTATGCTCGACCAATTCTGTACTGTTTATCGAAGAACCTCTTTTTCGCTCTCATGTAGGGGGATAGCGACTTGGTGTTGTACAACATTGGCATGTCTATGCTCTCAAACTTCAGATGCTGATCAGCCGCTGGCCATTTTGGGAGGCCGTTTCTATCTTCGAGTGGTGTCGGGTCTCTATAAAAAACAAACGATATAAATAAATAAATATAAATCACATACATTGCTCATCATCATTATCATTTCAGTCACAGGAACTGTCCATGAACGGAACATAGGCCTCCCCCAGTGACTTCAAGATCGGCCGGTTGGAAGCGGCCTGCATCCAGCGTCGTCCCGCAACCTTTACCAGGCCGTCTGCCCACCTGGTGGGTGGACGTCCTACGCTGTGCTTGCCGGTACGTGGCCTTCATTCCAGAACCTTTCTGCCCCATCGGCCGACAGTTCTACCTGCTATGTGCCCCGCCCACTGCCACTTTAGCTCGCTTATCCGTCGGGCTATCGGCGGTCATTTATGATTTTGATTGATTGAAAACATTGCTCTAATCCAAAGGTAAATAACTAAAGCAATGGTGTTATAGAAATCAAAAACATCCACGGTACCACAACACCCAGACATGAGTCAAGATAGAAAAGTTCGTTTTCTACATCAACCAACCGGGAATCAAACCCGGGACCTCAGAGGTAACACAGCCAAGTCAAGGTAACGGCGCACTTGCCTCTCGCTTTCACTTATCATGCACTAAAATCGTCGGGACGAATTAAATTTGCTTAAGTACAAAAATTTTAGAGCTACAAAAACAATCCACTATCCACGTTTTGGCTCAAATGAGCACAACGTAATCAAACTTCTGTATCTCATCCAAATGTCTCATACATACAAAGATTCAAAATAATACCAACGACGGTTAGAAGTAGGTTTAAAACGTCTTTCAAGATTTGATCACAAAGTTATACAGGGTGTCCCTTAAATAAAGGATAGCACATTCTAAACATTATGGTGAACAAATTATGTTTTATCATTTTTGCAGCATAAAAATATTATCGACTTCCGATACAAAATTACCAAACAGTCTTATGTTATCGAACAAAAATTGTTTACAATGGTGTAAACAATTAACTTACAACGTTATCCTTTATTCACGGGACATCCATTATTTACGGGATATCCTGTATACACAGAGAATGATGTTATAAATCCTTTTTACGATTGTTCTTTTCACTTAAAGTTTTAAGGGGTCATCAGTAGATAAATGAACGTATGAGTATTAAGTAAAGTCGAAATAAATTACCCAGTTATGACAAAATTTGTGATCAATCTTGTCATCCATTCCCTCATCATCGAATCAGGGTCGTATTGCGTCAACTCGTTGATGACCAGTGGGCCCTGAACAGCATTAAGCCTGAAGAAATACGTAATATCCTCCACGTGACCAGCTCCTGGAAAATCTATCTTAAAAACCTCCTTCACAATACTCCTCTGTCCATGGTACGCAAATTCGTATATATATGTTGGAGCGGATCCTGCCTTCACTCTTTTGTTTGTAGCTCTAAACACTGGATACTTATAGTACGAATCTGTGACAATATTTAAAAACTGATCCAATTTTATCGAAGAATCATTAAAATATTCATCCAACATGTTAGACATTAAACTCGGAACTAACAAAGGATTTGAAGTAAACAACAAGTTTGTAGGAACTATTAAAAATGGAAACAATCGTAATTTCGCTTCTAAATTTACATTAACAAGCCTCTGTCTGCAAGTCTGAGCTTCGTTATTTGTAAATCCAAACAAAACCGGCAGTTCTTTGCCCCTGCCTTCATCTAGTAGAAACTCAGCGTCCTTAGGCAACATTGCCGTGAAGTTTTTTGCAGGCGTTTCAATGACTGGTGAAAATGTCACCAATCCACCAATTAAGTCAAGCAAAAAACGGTTTGCTTCTATTAAGCTTCCGATCGGTGCTGTGATGAGCCTCCGGTGTATGGTTTCTGGGTCCTCGAAGATGTTTATGCCCATGTATGCGAGAAAAAGTTTGCCCATCAGAGCAGAGTAGACTGGAGAGTAGCTGAAGAAATTTGATATGGCGGTGCCGCTTAGTGATATTACTCTGAAATTGTAATAATTTAATCGTTGAAAGTTGATTCGTACCAGTAAATAGGTTTCTTAAGATAATGATTGATAGTCAAGGATAGTGAAATCATTTTAAATCGATTGTTTTGAACCAGAGATTCAAGTTATCCTTGTTTTAAGTTAAAAAAAAACTATTCATGTTAACATTTCGGATTGTTGTTGTAGTATCTACATGTCTGTGCATAGTCTATAACAATGGCGTGTTGTTTGGCGCATGTTTTATTCATAAGCAAAGGAAAAAAAGTTAATAGTATACTTACTACCCAGCAATACGAGGATGCATTTTAAGGCGATTAGTGTGTTGTTTAATTGTTTAGCGCATAATGTTATTTATTAGTATAACTATATGAGATTGGTTTTACTAATAAATAGTTTTTACGTAAAAGATAATCTAAAGTTAAAGTATGTCATCTCTATGTACATCCCACTGCCGAGTACAAGCATCAGCCAAATATCGTAATTAGAGGTACCTTGGACCTTACTACACCACAAGGACATAATCCGTTCTTACATTTGAAAAGCTTAAGTTTGAAATGTAATATGCCACTGTGATGGATAAATAAATGAATTATTGATTGGTTGATCGATTTGTAAGGCAAGCAAGTGAATGACTGACATACTTGTTAAAAAGTCCTTTGCAGGCTGGTGAGATGGACAGCAAATGAGACATCGATCCGCCTGCGCTTTGGCCTGCTATTGTGACATTATTAGGATCTCCTCCAAAAAACCTGGCGTTCCTCTTTAGCCATTGCAGGGCTGTTCTTGAATCTCTCAGGCCATTGTTACCAGGGATTTTCGAGTTGAGGGAGAGGAAACCGAGGACGTTTAGCCTGAAAGTGGTAAAGTTGATTGCAAAGAAGCTAAGTTCTTAATATTATTATGCTGGTCCTTTATAGCTGCATGGACAAATTAGTACAATAAAAATAAGAATTTGTGCAGATGTTTAACTTAAAAAAATCAACGCAAATAATAAAGTTATTTTTTAAAATATTTGTTGTGGTAATTCCGTTAGGTATGCAAATTGCAATGACATCTTCAAAAAGACTGAACGTACTTATGTATTACTAAAAGGCTTATATAGAGGTAACAAATTTAGTATTTAGTAAATGAAAACCGAGTTAATCCGACTTACAAAATATGGTAAAGTAGGAAACTCGGATTTAATTTGAATACAGCCCTGTGTCGAATTTGAACCTTAGTGTTTAGAAATTCTTACCTGTAATTAAAAGTAACAAGTATGACTCCTTTCGTCACCAGATATTCTGGCCCATGAAAATCTGTGTCCCCTGACCCGTAAGAAAACGAGCCTCCATGGACCCAAGCTAATATAGGAAGGAGGGGTTTCTGCCCACTGCTTTCAAGATCAGGTAGGGCGTGAAGCGGGAGGTGTATGTTGATTCGGATGCAGTCTTCGCCCATGGACCGAGGTTGCAGTAATGGTCCATAGATGACGTCGACTTGGGGGCAGATTGGACCTTCTTCTCTAGCGTCGAAGACCCCATTGAAGGGCTCTGGTGGTTGGAGTTCCTGGAAATATTGGTAAACATTTTGACTTGATTTTGTGGCAAACCCTATTCTGTTTTAATTGTGTTCTTTTGTAAACCAGGCCCCCAGCCTAGCTCAGAATCCAGTCTTCCCCAATCATCCGTATTAATGTCACCTTAGATTAGTTCTGCCGTCTATAAGCTAAAAGGCCGATAAATGACAAAAACGAATTTTGAGCTAGAGCCAAAAAAAGCGGCAAAATTTTCAAACCGATGCTACTCAGTTTCTATAAACATTTAGTCATGTTGCCATATGCCAAAAGAAAGGTTTTCTTTTCAACCTTCACATGAAATTGGTTAATTTTGATAAATAATAATATTTATGTAAATAATTACATATTTTCCTTTCTAATCTTGTAAAATTTTAAAGATCGTTTCAAGTGTGCATAACTATATAGCGGCTAAAGGTTCCTAACTGCTTTATAGTTATGGATTTATTGATAACTGCCAAAAGAGTTTTTTGGGTCAGGAAGTTATCGATCTTATCCATAACTATAAAGCGGCTAATTACACATAGCCGCCTTTTAGCCAAGTAGATATCCCTTAACTTCTCTTCCATAATGTATTAACAACTTTTATTACAGCCTGTGCATATCTTAAAAGCAGTTAATTACTAAATCTTTTCATATAACTGCTTTTTAGGCTAGCATTATCCTAGCATTTGTGTTATGAATCCTGCAAAATTATACGCAGTTCTCTAGGCATTCAAAGCGATTTGTTAACCCAAGCTGAAGGCATTAACAGGTCGGAGCGTAGACTTCACATGAGACCTTTCTAGCTTGACATTAGTGTTTAATGTGCCTCTAACCATTTGGTGATCGCTTCCGGTTTTCACCCTGTTGATCACGAAGACATCATTGAACACTCGTCGCTTTGTAGTCATGATAAAATCAATATCATTTTCGTGGATCCATCGGGACTCATCCAGGTCAACATCTTCTGAGAAAAGGAATTCATCGAAAATAGGTCCTCCTTTTTCAGAAATTTGGCAAGCCTTTTTCCCCTGGGGTTCCGTTGCCCATACCCAAATTGCCCCGCTCTCAGCTCATTATCGCTTCGCTTGCCCAGTTTCGCGTTGAAACCCCCATCACAACATTGAAGTAAGTTTTAGTGGTTTTCGTGGCCTTACTGATATCCTAATACATAGCCTCCACTTCCTCATCAGGGTATCTAGTGTAGAGGTCGGTGTATAGAGCTGTATCACCTTCAGCGAGTATCTATTCCATACTCTAAAGTATCAGGTATGCAACCCAGCGCGACACACTTCCGATGAGGGACTTGTGGACGAGAAACTCAACCACTTTGAGACAGTTGTTCGCCCTTCCGGTGATAGTGTAGGTTGCCAGATTTCAGGGTTATCGTTTCCTCCTCGCCCTTTTGTCCGACTTCTGATATTCCAATGATACTCCAGTGCATCCTACTTAATTCTTATTCAAGCACAACAATCTTCTCATCAGTCCTTAGCGTGCGTACGTTGTGTATGTGTAATGATTATATATTATTAAAGTGATCTTTCTATGGTCCTCGAGGGACCACATTTTAATATTGCATAAAATTATTGACAAATCACGTTTTATCATTCTGGTAACGTTTAGAAATGTCATACTAAATATCTATT
Source organism: Anania fuscalis (assembly GCA_950371115.1). Taxonomy (NCBI): domain Eukaryota; kingdom Metazoa; phylum Arthropoda; class Insecta; order Lepidoptera; family Crambidae; genus Anania; species Anania fuscalis. Next base: position 9,590,001 of record OX493348.1, on the reverse strand, counting down.
AACAAAACATTCCTGCCAACTGAGTAATTGTCTTGCAGTGGAAAGTACAATGTGAAGACTGAGGGACTACACTTTAGTATTTAAGCATAGAATTTTTTATTATTTTTGTGTATTTTTGTATAAGTGTACTATTCGTTTTACAAAATGCTTGTTACTTTTATTACAACCTTCACAGAAAAACCTACAACACTGCACAACTACTTAATATCATGAGGTCCCTCAGTCCACACATACAATCTTAGCTGACGGACGAACTAAAGACACTGCTCAACCAACATCACTCAGTTTCTATTAGCGGATTTAGCGGGTAGGTTGACTCAAGAACTGAACATAAGCCGGCTGCCTCTCGATGGTCTACTGATAATGATAATTTTATTGAGTTTAAATAACTACGTGAATAAAATACTTACCCCAGAAACTTTCACGCCACCATGATAACTGATGATTTTAGCGCGAAACCCAAGAGAATTAATCGCGATGTAAGGTGAATAAAAAGGCCGGATGTTACGAATAATAATTTTGAGTTTTTTTAGTTTCGAACGATAGGTTCATTTTTGCCCTAAATTCGCCGATTAATGGCTTCTAATAATTAAGTCATAGCCAAAACTGCTAAAGTCTATAATTAATACTTCGCAAAGTTAGTTCCATGAAAACAAAGAGTCACGTTTAAAACGGTCCCTACCAATGCAAGGCGTTATCAGTCAGTAATTCAAATGATCTAATAATTTCTAGAAATACGCAAACGCCCATTTCATCGGTGATATTGAAATTTTGATTCGTCGCACTATCCTAGTGCGCTGACAACTTGACTTGTGTCCTCCGCAACCCCAAAAAAATCCCAATGAGAGGCGCGGGAGCTTGCGTAGTTTGCCGCTTTTTAGCGATGTATCGCTATTTAACGTCTTTTTTGCTATGCAAGACATAGAAAAAAATATTTATTTTACTTTAGGTACGGACAAGTATGGCTTTCTATAATAGTTTATTAATTGTAAAAGTAGTAACAATACAACGCTTAAAGGCCGCTAAATGATTCTAACTGCTTTTTAGTTAGTTAAGAGCGTAATTACCGCCATTTAGTTAAGTCTATGCAAGGTATTATACTTCAACGTAACCAAACTAAAAGGCCGCTAAAATACTTTTGCTGCCTTTTAGCTTATTGTTAAATAACAACGGTTTTTTAGTTTAGCATTGATGGTAAAAATCTTTGATCGATCCAAACGTTAAAGTAGTATAGCTATACTACTTTAACGTTTGCCTTTAACGCCTTTTAATCTAGTTGGGCTGTTTAGCGGCCTTTATGCGATGTAAAGTATATATTTTTTGTATTTAGCTGCCTTTTTAAAAAAATTATCTCGAAAACGGTAAAAGATAGAATAACCGTTCCTAGACAGATCGATATAGATTTCTTTCCATATACATTTAAAAAGTAAAAAATGACCTAATGTCATTTAGCGGCCTTTAAGCTTATAGACGGCAGAGTTGTTGGATTGTTAGATTTTGGAGGAAAAAATAAAAGTTATTTTGGGAAACAGAATGTTTTTAAAATTAAATCCAAATTGACCAGCGCCTTATACGGGGAGGTCAACACCGTAATAGACCAAACAAACGTTGTAGCTCTGTAGAAAGTAGAATCTTGTCTTGGTTCATTCATTTCATTATATTTCATTCAGTCAATTCATCATCATCAGCCCTTGGGACTCCGCCGCTGGACTTATGGAGAGGCCTGGAACTCCACAACAAGCGGCTCTTCAGTCCACCGTGTGGGGGCATACCTACGCTGCGAATTCCAGTTCGAGGTCGGCATTCAAGAACTTTCCTTCTCCTACGGTTACCAGTTCTGATGTGATGCACTGCTTACCTGAAATCTTAGTTTTCCCAGCGGCTGTTTGGCATAAGGTATACCTCGAAAGCTGGCGTAGTCTTCACCATTGGCTGGTCTTCGTCTACCGCAGACGTACCCTGACTCGGTCTTTGCTGACACTTCGCAATCAGTGAGCTGCAGGTCAGCGAAGACCGAACCTGGAATGGGAATCATCATCTTATGTTTTATAGGGATAATGGATGCTTGAAACGGCTTCCAGCAAATGCATGCACGTTATAAATATTGGACAACATCGCATACATTGCTCTGATCCTAAGGTAAGTAGCTAAAGCACTTGTGTTATAGAAACCAGAAACAACGACGGTACAACACCCAGCCCCGAGACAATATAGAAAAGTTCGTTTTCTACATTGACTCGACCGGGGATCGAATCTAGAACCTCAGAGACGGCGTGCTCGCCTCTAGGCTACAGACGTCGTTTAGAATAGTTATATGTAGTATAGTTATTTTACGTATAATACTTACTCTGTGATAATAGTAATAGAAGTATAGCATCTTACCAGTAACAGCTATGAATCGCACGCAGCACGACGATTTTGGAGCTAAATTAGCCATCTTGCGTTGTGTTTATTTAGTTACCTATTATTGTATATTTTCTAGCATGCATTTGAAGTAAAAAATCACTTACCTACTCTACAGCGGCCTCCCTGACAGCCTACTTCATTTTTGACATTGTTTTACATGCTTTCATCATCATTAATATTAAAATTTAACTCGCGACGTATTCCAACTACCGAAACTTAAGGAGGATACATACGAACTATGCATGGTAAGCAGCCATCGTGAAAAGGATTACGGACTGAACACTGAACATATTAAAAATAATTATTGTAAGAAACTTAGGGATCTACGAAATAAAATCGGTTTAATTTAAGCAACAAATCCGTGATGGTACGGAACTCTTGATGCGCGAGCTAGCCGCGACACAGCCGCTTTTGAATATACATACATATTTAAAAATGTTAACTACATACGTAAATATCATTTTTTTACAAGCATAACATTGTAGTTAACCTCGCGTCAACTTCCATGTTACGAAAATCGGAGATAAAATGTTTTTTTAAATATTTACCGGTTAAGACCAGAGCAGCAATCACCACGTCTTTTGCCGTCATCGTCATCACTAAAACTGAGTATTTACTTGTGCGACTACGATATCAGAAGTAGGTATGTATTAACGATTATGTATTTGAGAATAGCTACACATTTAAATAGTTATTAGATGAATAGTAATAGTCAGGAATGGTCTGGGTTTGCGAATGTGGCATAACTATTATTCTTTACTAATTTAAAACTGGTAATAAAAAGAAGAATATCAATTCAATCTCATTCCTTAATGTTTGACACATTTGGTATTCTGATACTAAGAAAGTCTTATTAAATTTAAGTCTAAAATTAGTAGCAGAAATTATGTCAAATACAATGAGATCTAGTCGATATATTATGCCACTTTTAAATTGGCAGACTTGGGGCCCTGATCTCGTAACTAAGGGTTACAGAGGTGTATGGCAATCGCCCCAAATGTAGAAAACCAGACTTGCCGAATAGAATATATTATGGTCAATGCGGTTTAAGGAAGAATATCATAAAAACAATAACAAAACAATTTAGTATTAAAATTATAATTGAAGTAATTGGTTTCGATCAATTTCATGTTAAGAATTTTGTGATTTAAAAAAAATAATGTTATTCTTTCACCCAACCATTTGAAATAGGAGAGTAAAAACTTATTCTTCTTTTATTCTATACAATTTTTCCATTTTTGAACTACACGCTTCAGTATGTATGAAATTATAAACTGATTGTTGGTCTATCAGCGCACAGCCTAGACCGCTAAACCTAGAGACTTGAAATTTTGATTTGGTCAATTTAAAAATATAACTTTTCTATGTTGTACTTTTCTATGTGGTATGTTACCTTAGGGTCAGAACATTGTGATTTTTGGTTTACATTTTCGCGAAATATTAATCACCGTTTTTTAAAATATCAAGTTTTATTCTATCAGTCATTACTTATTACTTATTTTTGACTAAATATAAGATAAGGAGGTAAATTGATAGTTAAATTGTTTTTCCGTAAAACTATAATTATTTCAGCCGCGAATCGATCGATCTTTTTGAGTTCCGTATGTAGTCGGGGTACATAACTTGACCAATTTTAGATTCACAATTCAGATCGACGGACTGACAGACAGACAGACGGACACGGAGCCTTAGTAATAGGGTCCCGTTTTACCCTTTTCGTACGGAACCCTAAAAAAGGAGAAGAATTACAATGAAACAACATGATTTAAGTATATCATTTAGTTGTGTCATTTATTGCCCAAAACCAATCTTGTACAGTTCGGTGAAGTACTCGATCTTGTCCTTCATGTACGGGGTTGGGTCCCTGAAGTCGTACACCAGAGGCTTCTCTATGTTCTGGAACTTCAGATCCTCTTGGCTGGGTTGCCAGTTGATATCATTCACTACTGGCGATCTAAAATAAACAAACAAACATTAAAATGCCTTATCCTCCTCCAAATTTGAAGAGTCTTATAGGCTCTTACATTTGGTTCTAATTTTCAACCCAATGCTTTCTCCCCTGACGGGTCTTATGATGCCTAAATAAATTACTTTTAATTTTAAATAAAAAAAAAGATACCAAAGTTCAGGTTTTTAATTTAAATAAATAATTAAGTTCCATGCAAACTTTTTGCTTCTTTTAGAGGTGGAAAAATTTTACAATATCCCGTCTAGCATTATGTCATTTAGGACGCTAACATAAAAAAAAACAATTCGCCAGATTTTGCAGTTTGGAATTGTTATGGAATGAATGTACCAGATTTTTATTTACTTCATCCATTTACTTGTAATTTTTGAAACAGAAGAAGACCACATTATAGCATGTCAAGGTCTTCGCCAACGGTAACGATCAACTGAACTATACCTAGGCACGGTAATATCACCTAGGTACGAACATCTTGTCATTTTGCTTAACACATTGAGCGGCAACGCGGTCAACGTTGACCCCGAACCGAAACAATAGATTTTCTATTGTGTCTAGTTTTGTGACAGTCAAAGGCTTAAAAGTAAGCTTAAAAATCATTAAAATATTTACCCGCTTATCAAAAAGTTGGTTATGAAGTTTGTCATCCTATCCTTCATTCTGTTGTCGTCATTAGTAGGCGCCAACTCATTTACTTCTGTTTGAGGGCCAATAAACTTGTTGAATCTAAAGAAATATGGTAGATCTTCACAGTGACCTGCCCCAGAAAACTTGTAAGTTTGAGTCAATTTCATCGGACTCTTCTCTCCTGGATATCCGAACTGATATAGGTACGTCTTTGCTGCGCCCGATTTCAATCTTTTCTGAGTCAGCCTCTGACCTGGGTACTTAAAATACGAGTCTGTTGCTGCTAAAACAAACTTCTCCAGAGTTATAAACGTTACGTTGAAGTATTCCGCAAGCTGCTTGGTCGTCAGTACAGGTATTGTCAATGGATTTCCTGAGAACAGTAGATTCTGGGGTAACGTCAACGCGGGAACAAGTCTTAGTTTCGTTTCTATGTCCACCTCTTTCAACCTGGGCTGCAACGTACCGACTTCGTTGCTACAGAACCCTATCATCATCGGTCGTTCTTTCCCAGCTCCTTCATCAAGAAGTTGTTCTGGGTCTTTTGGTACCACAGTCGTGAAATGAGGTCGCGGTTTTTCTATCACAGGAGCAAAGGATACGAGCCCGAATATGTCTAAAAGGACTTTGTTTCCGTACAGTATTTTATCGAGAGGAGTTGCTACGAGTTCATCATGGATTTGCTTTGGAGTCTGAAGAGGGTTTATTCCAACAGCAATTAAGAAGATATTATTGATAAGTTTTGGGTAGTTCGGAGAGTAAGCGTAGAAACTTGCGATGGCCTGCCCGCTCAGTCCCACCACTCTGAAAATACAAATTGTTTGTAACATTTATTTTCGAGCATTATGCAGAGTAGTTTCCTGCGATGTGGAGATATTATGTTTAAAGGAGTCACTTAATTCAAGTACTAGGGGTGTACCATTACTGACACAAACATAAGGGAAGAGGAGAAAGATACCCGCATCTAGAATGGCTTGCGTTGTACAGTTGCCCTTCACAAGGTGCTAGTGTCTAAGCTTCTTAGCAGGAGAACCAAGATACGGATATACAAAACTGTCATAAGACCGATCTTGATGTATGGCAGTGAGGTTTGGACACTAACCCTTAAGGAAGAAGAAAAGCTTTTAGTGGCGGAGAGGAAGATCATGAGGAGTATTCTGGGTCTAACTCAGAGAGAAGATGGCAGCTGGAGGGTCCGGAAAAACCAAGAGATCGAGGAGCTGGTCGGCGAACCCAACATCTTGGGAGAAGCTAAAGCCCGGAGACTCCGTTGGAGGGGCCATCTCGAAAGAATGGGGAAGGATCGTAGCGCCAAAGCACCGTATCTTTGAATATCTCGTGGCCGCCGCCCCGTCGGCTGGCCCAGATACCGCTGGAAGGACGCCGTCGTATCAGATCTGCTGGAGCTACAAGTTGCGCACTGGCAAGAGGCGGCGCAAGATCGGATCAGATGGCGATCTCTTGTGTCCGAGGCCAAGACACACTTTGGGTCGCTGCGCCAAAGGAGTAAGTAAGTTATGCAGAGTAGTTTTATATTGAGTGTCCATATTTTAATATGGTTTGGAATCAGCTGTTCCGTACAAATAAGTTTTACTCGATGAAAATGTGTGGAACAGTGGATTCCATACTTTTTCTCGATTTTGCAACTAGTCCCATAGTAAAAGATCCTACAGGAAAGTGTTTTTAAATAAATATTGGGCAACATCACATACATTGCTCTGATGCTAAGGAAAATAGCTAAAGCACTTGTGTTATAGAAATCAGAAACAACGACGGTACCACAACACCCAGACTAGACCAGACCAGAGACAATATACAAAAGTTCGTTTTCTACATTGACCCGACCGAGGATCAAACCCGGAACCTCAGAGTGACGAACTGACGACGCACTACTGGGGCACTAAGTGAACATTGTATCATCATTCATCCCTTCTCCCAAGAGAACCGTTCTGAATTTCGGGATAAAAGTATATTTCGTACATAGTATGAACTGAAATCATGACAAGGTTCACTTATATATAATTTAAAAAAGAAAAAGCTGCCCCTCTTTCATGAACATCAAAACACGATATGATACTATATGATATAGCGATTTATCGACACCCAACTTTCAAAATATGATAACATAGCCGTCATCTTGAACTTTTATCGAAACAGTGAGTACGTACGTGCCGGCGACATCACCGTAATGCTCGATTTTTCGATAACAGTTCATATTTTTAACCGACGATAAAACGGAGGAGGTTAGTTTTAAGTTAAGTTTGAAGTTGAGTTTGGTTTGTATACATAGTAATTTGAAAAAAAAAGTAGTTACATAATATATTATTACATAGTAATACCTTCGTAGTAGACTCAGGAGGACAACATCGCATAATACAATAATGACAGCATAAAAAAACAGCACACAATAAAATATACAGTTCACAGTCCAACAATAGTTTTTATTATTACTATATTATACTAATATTTGTTGTTAAAATTGTTGTAGTTTTAAGTTTCTAGATTAATGTTTTATTTGTCTGTATGTTTCACTTTACTGTATTGTTTACGCAATAAATGGTTTACTTTTGCACTGTTTATTTTATCATATCGCGGATTTGTATAGTCACAAACGCTAACACTGCCGTATTAAACTATTTAGGTGTTATTAAGCTCCGTATAATTATAAAAAAGTCACTTTTAGTATTTTTTAAAGTAAATAAACACAGAGACGATCTTCATCGTGGCAGTGGCCATAGGCAGATATATATTTTCTATTTATTCTTATTCTACATTGGAATCGGCCATTCTAGTGTGATTTTGCTATGAGTATTTTTAACAGGCGTGTGACGAATTTAAAATGAAAATCCTTAAATTACTGGCGACGAATTTAAAATAAAAATCTTTAAATTCCTGTAACTTTTAGGATCAGATTTCAAAAAAACAAAGCCTAAAAGTTGCCCTAAGTTGAGCTTAATCTATTTGTAAAATCCGTCAAAAAATCCGTGCAGTACTTTCGGAGATTAGCTTGTACATACAGACAGATAGACAGACAAAAATTATAATGGTATTGCAGATTTGGCTTCAGTATCGACTGACATTTAAGTCAATCATAATACAATAAGACAGAATGAGCTTACTGTTTGAAAAGTCCGGCTGTAGCTGGTGAGATGGAGAGCAAGTGTGCCATAACCCCCCCAGCGCTCTGCCCTCCCACCGTCACTCTCTCGGGATCTCCTCCGAAGTTCCTGATGTTCCTCTGCACCCATTTGAGGGCGGTGATGGCGTCCCTCAGCCCATTATTCCCAGGGATGTACTCATCATCCATACTAAGAAATCCGAAAGCGTGGAGTCTGAAACGAACGTGAAAGGTTCTAAAAAAAAACCGGCCAAGTGCGAGTCGGACATGCGCACGAAGCGTTCCGTACCATTATCTACAAAAACGGCAAAAAAAATCTTGTTTGTTGTATGGGAGACCCCTTGAATATTTATTTGTTGTTATATCGGCAACAGGCAACAGAAATACATCATCTGTGAAAATTTCAACTCTTTAACTATCACGGTTCATGAGATACAGCCTGGTGACAGACGGACAGACAGACAGACAGACGGACAGCGGAGCCTTAGTAATAGGGTCCTGTTTTACCCTTTGGGTACGGGACCCTAAAAACCAGAGTGACTGGAAAGAAAAACAAGGCCGGTCGCAACCAGCCAATCTAGAGGTAATTGGGGGAGATCTACTACTCTGTCAAGAAAGTACCGGGAAAAAATAATAATACACAAAATGTTAGTTATTCATCCAAATTTATTATATCATCTTCAAAGTATACTCCTTCAGAAGCGATACACTTACGCCCACGAATAATCCAATCATCAAAACATTTTTTAAACGCTTTTTCCGGAATCGAGTTCAGTTCTCGCGAATTCTCCTTTATGTCTACTACCGAATGAAACCGGGTGCCACGAAGTGGTAATTTAAGTTTAGGAAAAAGAAAAAATGTCGGCTGGAGCCATATCTGGTGAATAAGGTGACTGCTCGATGGTATTTGTTGAGTTTTTGGTGGCGCATAATCGTTGTGCAAAATCCAAGAATTTTCATTCCACAAATCTGGCCTTTTTCGTCTAATTTGCTCTCTTAAACGCCGCATAACGCTTAAATAATACCTACTCTGTTTTTATCGTTTGACCTTCTGGCACATAAGTACTTTACTCATGTGCTTCTGGCAAGAATTCTGAGTGCACAACATCGCGACAGACAAAGAAAACAGTCAACATGACTTTGACTTTCGATCGAGTTTGGCGCGGTTTCTTCGGTTTCGGTTCAGTTGGAAGGCGCCACTACGAAGCTTGTTGACTAGTTTGCATGTCAAACTCGTAAACTCACGTCTCGTCACCAGTAACAATGCGTTTCATGAGTGTTGGGTCGGAATTGACTCGTTCTAGCATGTTCTCAGCGATTCTTTTGCGATTGAGTTTTTGGAGAAAATTCAGGTCTTTTGGGACTAACCGAGCGGCAACACGTTTCATACCCAATTGATTATTTAAAATGATACGAATCGACTCGTGTGACATAGAAAGTTCGACGGCTAGCTCTCTCATATTGTTGTAAATGAGGATTTTCAGTCACTATTTCCTTCACTTTTGCGATGTTATCTTCAGTAGCAGACGTTGATGGCCTACCAGAGCGAGGCAAATCTTCCATCACATCTCGACCGCTTTTGAACGCTTTGTACCACTCATAAACACGTGTTTTTGAGAAAGTCGATTCACCGTAAGCCTTCTGTAACATTTTCAAAGACTCCGAACACGAAATCCCATTGGCGATGCAAAATTTAAGACAAACTCTTTGTTCGATGTTTTTGTCCATTATGAAATTCGCAATACACACTAGATATGGTTTAACTAAAAACAATACTGTATTTAATCTAATTATCAGATGTAACTCAAACTCCGCGCCAAAATGGAAAACAGTTGTGCCAATCTAACAACAACAAAAAAATATAATTTTGAATTTGGAACCATAAACAAATCATCAATTCCCAAAGTTTTTTTGACAGAATGTATAATGTCTATGCTACTGAAAAAGAAAGGAGTGACAATACTTTAAAATATAAATAAATAAGTAATTCCTTATGGCGGGACTGGCGGGTGGTTTAAGCTTAAGCTTAGCTCCAGATGTGGTATGTGTATCACGGAGTATACATTGTTGTAAACAACATATAGTATTCAAAATGCAATTACTTTTAAACTTTCGCGTTGCATAATTTAAAACTCAATGACACGGGAATTAACGCGATCATAATTTAGGTACAAAATGTTACCTCTTTTGCTTGAGTCAGCCTGTGACTACGGTCGGTGTAACCCGATCGAAACCTCAGGCAAAAGAGGTAACATTTTGTACCTAAATTATGTTCGTGTTAATTCCCGTTTCATTGAGTTTTAAAATGCAAGTCTTAGGATCACCTGTAATTGATAGTGACCAGGCAGACGTCTTTAGTCATCAAATATTCAGGGCCGTGGACATCTGCGTCTCCTGAACCATAAGAAAACGACCCTCCATGGATCCAAAAGAAAACAGGCAGAAGGGGCTTGTTGTTCACAATATCTTCGTGGTTCGGAAGGTACTGTTGCGGTATATGGATGTTGATGCGGATGCAGTCTTCGCCACTGGACCTGGGTGCTACCAGGCCTCTCGGCTGGTAAAATACATCCACTTGCGCGCAAATTGGACCTGCTTCTGTTGCGTCGAATACACCAACAAAAGGCTCAGCTGGTTGCAGTTCCTAAAAATAGTAATAATTTCAAACGAGACTGCCACAACACTAAACACAATAGAAAATCTGGTGAGTGATGGTCAACGTAATAATGAACACATTGGAGTGTCGTCGCTTAAGAGGATTGTGTAGCTGTAAATTTTCTTACAAAAGGCGATAAGGCCGCCCCCTTAAACAAAGTCAAATTTTGATATTTTTATACATTATGCTGATATATTGGATAAGTAGGGCCTAACGTTTTTATTTTAAAGAAAAAAATCTTATAACAAAAGTTACTAGCATTTCAATATTCCATATTTTTGACTAAAAAAATCGACTTTGATACAGCCATACAGCCCTAGTGTACTAAGGTGTACTGAATCGAATGACACCAAAATTTCCTCATTTCGTAAAGGTTTAGGGGGATGGAAACGTTATCACCCGAAACAATATTTCAGAAGGAAAAAGATGGCGATAGAGGCGATTCTCTAGGACTTGCAACTCTCTAGATCGCACGAGGGAGGAAGGATTCAGAGCGACGTGAAACAGATATATTTTTGCAAATACCTACTCGTGACGCGTATCGGCACTACACTTATCTTAAGGTGAAATAGGTATACCTTAAATCTTAGTTCGCCCAGAGGTTGCTTGGCATAAGGGATCCCTCTGAAGCTGGCATAGTCCTTCCCATCAGTGGCTTTCCTCTTCTTTCCGCACACGAACCCCTGCTCAGTCTTTGCGACCACCTCACAACCGGATAAATCCGGATCGACGCAGACGCCCGCTATAAGTGTCATTATACTTATTTTAAAGGGTACTAAATAAGGTTAATAATTAAGATTTTCTTTGTTAAAGTGCTAATAAGGCGCCGGCTGCGCAAACAGAATCCCATTGAACGGATTGCGCTGAAATTTGGCACACATATAGCTGTTATAATGAAGGCGTGCGCTAAGAAAGGATTTTACAAAACCCACCACCAAAAGGGGTAAAACGGGGTTTCAAAATATAAATGGAGTAGCCAGATCGCGAGGTTAATCCTTTTAGTAAATAAGCAAATACCTGTTTCAAGGTTTTGCTATTTACTGTGTTTGACATTCATTTATTCACTTAAAATCAAATCTAACGTAAGCGAAGCCGTGGGCAAGAGCTAGTAATAAATAAAGTAAAAGTGGGTTTTGCAGAGACCGCTGAAATATGCCAATTTTCAACTTGCACTTGTGACCGAACGGTTCTTCTAAAATAAAAACTAAAAAGTGATATTCGTAGAGAATTTTAGGTACTTTAATATCTGTGAACAGGCCATTTACTTAAAGTTAATAGTATTCGAGTTTTAGGCAAAAATCCAGAAAATATCATAAATTTTCCTCATTTTTGCGATTTTGTCAATATTGCGTCACGAAATTTTGTAAGCAAACCTCAGATTCGGATTCAGCACCCCAAAATACACCAAGAATGAAAAAATCAGAACTACCAAGACTTTCCTAGTAAAAACACAACTACCTACACTGAACTACTGTTACAACATCGAAACAACATTAGATTATAATAAAAAAGTTGTTGATATGGAATACAACAAAAACTATCTTTAAAACGGAGATCGATTGATGAGAAGGAAAGAGGAAGAGGAAAAACTTAACGAAACAAAAAAAAGATGGGGTTGAGTACAGTATGTGGCACCGAAGTTGAGCGCTGGGGCCAAGAGTGGGGATCGCTTTGCGCATCTCACGAGACGATCATCGTATCAGACACGCGTGTGCGCGGAGCTAACAACCAATCCCGGCCGGCGGTGCAGGCTCGGCGCGCAACTAGCCAATCACGAAATCGTAATGGTCTTCTGTGCACCTTTCGCCCAGCGCTCAACTTCAATCCCGCTAGTTGTAATGATGTGTGGAGAACTGGAGAAGTACTGGACGACCGAACGTCGAATTAATAATAAATTTGATTTGGATGGAATGATAGGTAAGTAACTAATATGACTGAGAAGGGAGTGAATGTTTCGATGACGAGTGACCAGATTGCATGGAAGAGAAACCATACTTCGCCTACCCCAGATAGCCTGAGAACAGGACACGCAAATCATAACCACCAGTTTGTGACTTTGTTATAGTTACTAAGTTATAAAACGTTAAAAAATCTTTAACGGGTCGAATTCTCTCACAGTCAGTTTGGCAGACGGCGGGGCGGGCCGGGCAGGTCTGATCGCGAAGCAATAAAGACCGCGTCTGCCAGTCGATACCCGCGGCTGCCCTAACCACGAACACAAAGCACACCGCCGCGCCGCCAGTGTCCGCCGGGCACCTGCGGCGCGGTCTTTTTCCCCTCCGTGTGCGTTGGTAGTATAGGATTCCCTTTGCACTATCGTTCGCGGTGAAATTGACCGGCCCGGCCTGCCCCGTCTGCAAAGCGCCTTAGTTGCAACATAGGCTAACTTAGTCCATGGTTGCAATCATGACCTTTATATGTTTATCGTTTCTACCTACCTACACGCATCATTCATATTACGCATTACTTTTCTATGTTTGTCCAAGCTCTTTTGCCGATTTATTCTAATTTGTTTGTTGTTGCTGACTACACTTTACTTTTTGAGTGTTTTTTTTCTATTTTCGGGCTATTCTGACGTTAACTATTTAATATTGAACGTAAACTATAGATTTTTCTCGAAACCTATTTATACGTCACAGGTTTGGAACCCCAGGTTTCAGGTATACATTTCACGCCTTGAGAGCATCCAGAGAAAATTTATAAGGTTTTTTTGCTATCGTTTGGGGGTTTCATATGAATCCTCAGAATATCTAAACCTCTGCAGAAGGCATCACATTCTTCCGCTGGAGCTGAGACGTGAGATAGCCGACGTCACGTATCTGTTGATGATTGCTACTGCCAAAATTGACTGCCCACAACTTGTAGCTGGACTCTCTTTGAGAGCTACTGCAAAGCCCCTTAGGTCTAACCCACTTATCACTTTCCCGAGAGCGTCAACTAACTATAGACAGAGCAGTTATTCGTGGCGTGTAGGTGATAAAATTAACAAACTAAGTAATCATTTAGACTTGGACCTTTTCTGTACAAGCGTATCAGCGGTTAGGTGACTGCTGGGCGAGTGTTTTTTTTTCAAACCTACTGTTTAAATAAATTATTTTTTAAATGTTGACATATGTTTCCGAATGTGTAAGTAGCTGGTGTTTGTGTTGCTCAAGACGATACTCTAAATTTTATACTTTTTTTTCTCTTTTTAAAATTACTTAATTTCTATCTGTGTGGACCTGTAAGTGGTTTCTTAAATGTTATTTGTATATAATTATTGAAAAATTGTAAACACTTGGACTTTCTAATAAAAAAAAAAATGAAAAAAAAACTACATTGGAGATACTTATTTTGAAAATTGATTTGGGGAGCACTCTTTAACTATTCTCACTCAATCATTTTATTTCTTTTATAGTTGGTGGTAAAATATTGAGAGCCTATTTCACCAACGCCAGTTCAAATTCAAATTTAAATATTTATTGCGTGTCACATTACAATTATGCGGTGCTGAATAAATATAGGTATACATGTGACGCCCTGCAAGGGCATAGCAAACAGAGAGTATTAGGTAACTATTTCATAATTAATAGTGTCTTAGAATAATCGATAATTATAATTAATGTTGAATTTAGTAGGTAGGGCAGTTTTAAAATCCGTTACCCGTTTAAGGCGCTGGAGAGCGTAAATGAAAGAGAACATTTTAGGAAGCACTATTTGAATATGTTGCTTCCAGTTCAGTTGCGTCCATCTGTAAGCTCTGCTAATTTGTTTGGAATATACCTGGACATGCATCTGTCCAGGTATATTCCAAACAAATTAGCAGAGCTTACAGATTCTAGTTTTGTGTTTTTGTAGTCATAAGATATTTGTAATCTGGTTTTTTGGTAGGGCTTAAATTGAATAAGTTTAGTTTTATTTAGGTTAAGTTGTAAATTATGTGATTCAAGCCAACTCTCAATTTTATTTAGTGCTAAATTTACTTTTGATTCTAATTCGGTAGTGCTAGAGCAGGGGAACAAGACAGAAATGTCATCAGCAAAAAGAATACAAGTTTCGTCTTGTATGTTAGGAAGATTATATATAGACTAGAAATAAAATTAAAGAAAAAAAAAACTTTTTTAAAAACAAGCTTTTATTATTTGTTACTGAAATGAACTAAAAAGTTATAAATAAATTTATCTGATAAGAAAAATACCATTATATAGGTGGCATTTTTTTATATTAAAAACGTGTTACATTTTGTAGAAACATTAAAGAACATTTAGTTTATTAGGTACTTATTTTTCTTCTGCAATCAAAATGTAACACGCTTTTATTAACAAAAAAATGCCACCTATATAATGGTATTTTTCTTATCAGATAAATTTATTTATAACTTTTTAGTTCATTTCAGTAACAAATAATAAAAGCTTGTTTTTAAAAAAGTTTTTTTTTCTTTAATTTTATTTGTCACTTTTTAGTATATGTTTATACATACATTCAGCCCTTGGCACGTGCTCACCTTGGCATTGGGTCATCCATCTAATCAATCAGACATAATTCACATTCATAACAAACGGAACGAACTTTTTTCCCAAAGGTTATATTGGGCATTTTTGACCCGGTACCTCAAAGTTCACGACCAGTATTGAAAGGGTAGGGGTAGGGTTGTAGGGTTTTTCTTGAAGGTTTAGGCTTAACATTTCGCGGAATGTTTTTATTTTGATCCTAATGCATAGGAGAAAAAAGTTATGTGCTTCAACGCAAAACGTATATTTTGCCTAATTATTGATTTCAATAATTATAACTTACTGTGATACGTGGCGCAATCTACATTACAATAAAGAGTTAAGAGGCCCCTATTTTTTTACCACGGTATACCAATAATAATGAAATAAATTTATAAATTGTTTCCATAATCGCACCGATTAGCTAGATGAAAACTAAGCAATGCTTGTGCTATGTCGACTAGATAACAGATTAATATACTTAAATAGGTTTTTAAACATCCTTACTTAGGTACAAACGCTCGTGCTCATCACACTAACATTTGTCCTTGCGGGACTCGAACCCGCGATCGCCAGGCTTTGTAACAAGATAGAAAAGCACTTAAGCATTCGTGTAACCTTTTAGGAAGATATGTACATTTTTGTAAGCATTTTATACATTCAAAAGCATATTTGGATACGAAAATTAGTTTTCTATATATTGATTCTTGTTTTGCTAAAAAAAACTTTCCCATGCTTTTGAGGAATGCGACTTATCTCATTGGGTATTATTCATGGTCTTTAACATACTCCAACTAGTTTCGTTAGTGGTCGCTGGTGGGTCACTGGTCCGAACAAAATGCCAGTTAAACTTTGTTGGAGATGCATATTCACGCAAACCAAGATACTCGTCAAGACGAATCAAATGAGCCCAAACTCGATAGGGTTGCGTCGTTTAATTACGGAGTTATTATGGCCACCTTCTAGCTCTATCATCAGACCCTGGTTATAATATAGTATCAAAGCACATGTCAAGACGAATTAAACGAGCCCAAACTCAATGGGGTTGTGTCGTTTAATTACGGAGCTCCTATGGCCACATTTCAGCTCCGTCATCAGACCTTGTTTACCATATATTATCAAAGTACTCGTCAAGACGAATTAAACAAGCTCAAACTTGATGGGGTAGCGTCGTTTAATGACGGACGGAGTTTTAATGACGGAGAGAGCCACCTTCCAGCTCCATCATAAGACCCTGGTTACCATATAGTATCAAAGTACATGTCAAGACGAATCAAACGAGCAAAACTCGATGGGGTTGCGTCGTTTAATTGCGGAGTTCCTATGACCACGTTTCAGATCCATCATCAGACCCTGGTTACCATATATTATCAAAGTACATGTCAAGACGAATCAAACGAGCCAAACTCGATGGGGTTTCGTCGTTTAATTGCGGAGTTCCTATGGCCACGTTCCAGCTCCATCATCAGACCCTGGTTACCATATAGTATCAAAGTACATGTCAAGACGAATCAAACGAGCCCAAACTCAATGAGGTTGTGTCGTTTAATTGCGGAGTTTCTATGGCCACGTTCCAGCTCCATTATCAGATCAGCACCATGACATCATAATATTGCATTTTCACGCGGTTTACACATAACTATATGCAAAATTTCAGCTTAGTCGGTAACCGGGAAGTGGATCAAATTTAACTTGCAAGATTTGATTACAGACAACGGCACAGGTGAAACTAAAAAATAAAAGCTTGTATGGCCAACTTCCGGCTCCATCATCAGACCCTGGTTACCATGTTGCACCAAAGTACTCGTCAAGACGAATCAAAAGAGTCCAAACGCGATCGGGTTATGTCGTTTAATTACTACCTTCCAGATCTATCTATCATCAAAACCTTATTACCATCTAGCACCAAAGTAGGTACTAGCTCGTGAATACGAATCAAGCGATCCCAAACTCGACCGGGTTATCTCATTTAATTACTGAGTTCCTATGACCACCTTCCAGCTCCATCATCACATCAGACCCTGGTAACCATCTTAAAACAAAGTACTCGTCAAGACGAATCAAACGAGCTGAAACTCGATGAGGTTTCGTCGTTGCATTATAGAGTTCCTATGACCACCTTCTAGCTCCATCATCAGACCCTGGTTACCATTGAAAGACAAACTACTCATTAAGACGATTTAAACAAGCCCAAACTCGTTGATCAAAAGAGCCAAAACTCGATAGAGTTTCGTCGTTTTAGTACAGAGTTCCTATGACCACCTTCCAGCTCCATCATCAGACCCTGCTTACCATTGAAACACAAACTACTCGTCAAGACGATTCAAACGAGCCCAAACTCGATGAGGTTGTTTTGTTTTATTGTAAAGTTCCTATGGCCACCTTCCAGCTCCATCATCAGATCAGAACCATTTCATCATAATATTGCATTGTCACGCGGTTTACACATGTATGCAAAATTTCAGCTCAATTGGTAACCGGGAAGTGGATAAAATTAAACTTGCAAGATTTGATTACAGACAACGGGACAGGTGAAACTAAATAAAAGCTTGTAATAAAAGACATCCTAGGACGCTACCCTGAGGGATAGAGCCAGTAACAGGGACTCTATCTGATATAGAGTATATTATTTCGCCTGTTTCGAAGTTCGTGTTCTCTATTTCCACATGCTGAAAACAGTTACTTAAATAAGATTTATACCAATTGTGGTCTATTCCTCTGATTCCTGTTTGATGTAATTTATCTAGAAGTTAAAAGAACAGTTAAAAGTTACTTGCCGATTAAAATGAAATACTTCCTATCTATTTTCTAAGCAATGTTATTGATTGACGTTCAATAATTAGTCGTATTGTGCTTTAACTGTCTTTAATTTTTAATTGATGATAATGAAATAGGTCCTGAGTGTTACTTTTTAAATGTGCTACAACAAGCCTCTTGCACTAGTTTCTGTAAAAAACCAATAAAACCAATTTATTTTTGCAAATAGGCTTAAACTAAGCACTTTTACATGTCCCATTGTTATTTTATTCCCTACCACTGCTTCGGGACAAGTTTGGGCTAGCGCCGAGAAGAAGCAGCGCAAGAAACTCGGTCACTATTGTCAGCCTCTTTTAAAAAGTTTTAAATATACATAACAAAATATTAAATTACAAGATAAATGCACCTGTGCGAGCAAGGCAGTATTTATATCCAAACATTTTTATCATTTAAATAATCTATAACAGTATAATACCCTTTTTTCATGAGAATCTTTTTTACATGAGCTTTAAATTTAAACATGGGCAGTTCAGCAATAGATGCTGGTAATTTATTAAAAAAGCGAATACATTTCCCCATGAACGAATTACCCACTTTATGCAGTCTGAAATCTGGAACGGCAAGCTTATCCTTATTCCGGGTGTTAAAATTATGAATGTCACTTTTCTTAGGGAACTGATCCATATGTTTGCGAACGTAAATGATATTTTCGTAAATAAATTGCGAAGCTACTGTCTGTATATTAATTTCTTTAAATAGTTGTTTTAACGACTCACGAGGTCCAAGGTTATAAATTGCTCGTATAGCTCTCTTTTGTAATATAAATATAGATTCGATATCTGGTGCTGAGCCCCATAATAGAATTCCATATGACATAATGCTGTGAAAATAGCTAAAATATACCAATCTTGCCGTTCCAACATCAGTCAATTGTCTTATTTTCCTCACGGCGTAAGCAGCAGAGCTAAGTCTTCCTGATAGAGTCTCAATATGAGCACCCCATTGCAAACGGGAATCCAAAGTTATTCCCAAAAAGGTAGTGGAACTAGACGTATCAAGTCCTTACCTACCTTTTATAATTAAATGTGTTGGGACCAGTTTTACGTTTGGCATTGTGAATTTTATACACTTTGTTTTATTTGCATTGAGCAAAAGATTATTAGTAGTGAACCAATGCAATACTTGAGAGAGAGCATTATTTACATCGTCAAACGAATCTTTACCTCTTTTGATTTTAAAAATCAATGTAGTATCATCTGCAAACAACACTGTCTCACAGAGGTCTTTCGTAAAATATGGAAGGTGATTTATATAAATTTAAAAAAGCAGGGGTCCTAATATCGATCCCTGCAGCACGCCCATAGTTAGAGGGGAGCCAGAAGACTCAGTTCCATTAATACAAACTTTTTGTGTTCTGCCTGTAGACACAAATAGTCCCATCGCTGGATAATTAGTAGTAGTATTATAGCTGGACAAATAATCGAACGACTATCGGCATGGATGTTGAGTGCTAGGCGAAGAATGCGCAGAAGACCATTTCGATTTGTTGACTAGCCGTGCGACGCGCCTGCACCGCCGGCCATGATTGGTTGTTAGCCGTGCACACGCGTGGTTGATGCGATGATCGTCTCGTTAGATGCGTAAAGATATTCCCACTGTTTGGCGTTTGCCCCAGGCACTCAAAATCGGTGCCGGGGATTGTAGGTTACCATGAGATGACAATATATTCCGTTTTACTTTGCATCGCCAATTTTCTTAACAATCCTAACATTTCTTTTTAAGTCGTTGAGTAAAAAAACAATAGAAAATCTATTGTTTTGGGCTCACCGTGGCGCTCAACGTGTTAAATAAATTATTAAAAAAATAGGATACACACCAAAAATTATAAACTACAGGTTGCTGAAAGCCGCTGGATGCAGGTTATTTTCAACCGGCCAATCTGGAAGTCATTGGAGAATGCTTATCAGTAGTCCTATAGCTGAAATGATGATGATGAAAGAAAAATAGTATTTAAAGTACTCACCAGCAAAATACAAAATTACCACCAATATCACTTTAGATGAGCCCATCTTAGCTGGTTTCTCTAAAATGATCAAAAATGTCATATGCGATAAGTTTTAAGTTAGTCTTTTTATTTATTTTAATCATAATGTACCTACCATATTTTTTGCACACCTGTTTATGAAAAATGAAATTATAATAATTAATAGCGTCATTTAAAAGTAAAGAAGTAATTTTGGCCGGATTCGACAAAATGAGTTATCACAGTGTAGCTGTCTTTATACAGTTGTTCTACTTAAGTTCGAGTGTGAACAAAAACATTATACAAGTAATAACAAGATAGTGAACTTTATTATTTTTACCCGACTTACAAACGAGGGTTATGTTTTTAGAGCGTATGTATGTATGTAAGTATGTCCATTTCTTTGGCACGCCCTACAGCCTAAACCGTTAAACGGATATAAAAGTATAATATATCAATAGATTCGTCTTAATTGTGGGAGTGACAAGGGGTATGTTATTTCCCGAAATTCCCGCGGGAACAGAACTTACGCGGGAAAACCGGATCTTCCATACTGATAAACCGATTTTGAAACTTTCTTTTATTAACTATGACTCACATATTTTCAGTGCTAATAGTATTTAATACTTTATTTTCCAAAATTCCTACAGGAACAGGCAAAAAAATATACTGAAAAAATAGGAAGGAAAAACCGTTTAATGGATTTTAACATATGATATGTCATTAGATTCGTCTCAGTTGTGGGAGTGACCTAAGCTATGTTATTACCCAGAATTCCTATTGTTACATGAATTAAACGGGAAAAACCGATTTCAGATACTACTTACTCGAGTTAAAACCTTTTTTTTCCCAATGAAGAGTTACAAATAAGGCTTTATAGTTCATTGAAAAGAAGTAGTAGAACACTACAAACTAAAAAGTCAAAAATAAAATTTATTAATTAAAAAAATCAAAAAACCCGACTGCGTAAAAAGTGAACTTAAAAGATGAAAACAAGATTTAAAGAATCAATTTGCAGTCATAGGCATCAAATCCATTACCAGCATAATGATGATTGACTTCGTATGCACTGCGTTAGTACCTAATTAAGTAATTTAAATCCGTGTAGAAAAAGTCGAATCAAGTAACATAAATTTGATGCCTCAGACTGCAAATTGATTCTTTAAATCTTGTTTTCATCTTTTAAGTTTGCACTTTTTACGCAGTAGGGTTTTTTGATTTTTTTAATTAATAAATTTATTGTCAATTTTAATTTAATCGCTAGCACTTACGAGTAAGGTTTATTCTTTTTCTTAGTCGTATACACTCCTGATGGAGTGGTCGCGGACATGTATCGTCTGGAAGCGGCTTTTGCGATGCTTCTTCATCTCTCTCTTTTAGTGACACTGGGATTCAGTGAGGGAACACTTTGCATTTGACTTTATGAGGTCTGTCCATCTTGTGGGTGATCGGCCTCGAGAACCGTGACTACTACAGTTTCATCTACCAGGGATCCGCCATTACAAATACTGGAAGCTGCGAAGACGAAATTAAAAGACGGTGCACGCACAATAACACGATCAGCCGTGGAAAAGGTCACGAAAATATAGAAATACCGCCGCATAACCAAAAACACCAAGGTCCGATTAATGAGATGTTTCATCATCATCATTTCAGTCACAAGACGTCCAGTGCTGAACATCGGCCACCCCTAGGCCAGGCAAGCGGCCTGCATCCAGCGTCGTCCTGCAACCTTTACCAAGTCGTCTGCCCACCTTGTGGGTGGACGTTCCACGCTGTGCTTGTCGGTACGTGGCCTCCATTCCAGAACATTTCTGCCCCGTCAGTTCTACGTGCTATGTGTCCCGCCCACTGCCACTTTAGTTGGCTAATCTGTCAGGCTATGTCAGCGACTTTTGTTTGTTCACGGATTTCCTCATTTCTGATTTGATCTCGCAAAGAAACACCGAGCATAGCCCCTTCCATAGCGTGCTGTGCAACTTTGAGCCTCCTTATAAGCATAGTAAAAGGCCAGGTTTCTGTTCCGTATGTCATCACTGGGTGTAGACTTTCGTCTTTAGGCACTGAGGTATTTTGGATGAGAAGATGTTGCGTTGTTTCCCGAACGCTGCCCATCCGAGTTAGGTTCGTCGATTGACCTCCTTTTTTGTCGCCTCTTACGACACGCCTCCTGTTGGCGGTGGGGTTGTGTATTCTTAACGGCCGTCCCCACACGGCACTGCAGGCAAAGTATGTTTTTTTTCACATCACACCAATTAGCTAGCCCCAAACTAAGCATAGCTTGTACTATAGCGACTAGATAACAGATAATGATACTTAAATACATTTATAAACGTCCATGACTTAGGTACAAATGCTCGTGCTCATCACACAAACTTTGCCCCACGCGGGATTCGAACCCGCAACCGCCGGCTTTGTAGTCCGGAGCGCGAACCACTACACCAGACGGTTGTCAATGTGCATTAAATAATGAGCTCGTCCATCTACTTCTGATCATAAAATAATCTATTTGATTGAGATGTTTGCCGACTGGACTTTTCCACAAGTAGAGTCTCCTTGGGCGGTGTTAAAAAACTGTGTTCATTATAGTGAGGTTTTTGTCAGCGGCAAATTTAATAAAGCGTTCTCCTCTATCCTTAGTGTACGTATAGACCATGAAGCCCGAGTATATATCAGGCAGGTCAGATTCATTGCTTGTATTGTCCACTTTTGCATTGAAATCTCCTAGACAATAAGAGGGTGTCGTCGTGCCACGCGCAGTACAGGGTTCTGTAGTTGCTCGTTAACACAAAATAATTCAGCAATAACTTCATTTAAGTTACTTTTAATGTTTTCCTTTAAGGATTTTTTGAACGACTTGAACGACCATATTACACTTAAACTAACTGATCTATCTTAACCGTTATGATTTTCCTTAATAGTTCATGAAAAGCACTATTATCACAAATTTTTACAAATTTTTCAAGCCAATAGTTTAGCTTTTATGCTGGGGCTTCACCTGCGTCTAATGTCGTTAATTAGTGCTCTATTTGACGTAATGCGCAGGTGTGGCCGGTCTTTATGCGCTAATTTGCTTCAATAACATTAGACGTTAGGCGATAGCTCGGACGGCGGTAACTTTTGACACATCAAAAGGATTAAGCGGGCGTTTAGTGCGTTGTTGTGGCTACACCTACTACACTAAACATATTAAAACAAGGTTACATCCAAAAACTCTTTGTGAAATAAATGTTAAAGTGCATAGTTATTAAGTTAGGATGGAGTGGACAAAATAAGAAAAGTATTGCGTTCTTGGAAGCGTTTTTTTTTATTTTAAAGACACACTCACAGATCACACGCTAACTAAGTCGCTAGACACTAGAATCAAACGTCAAATAAGTGTGGCCACGCACTTAGCGCGTAGCTTAATGCTTTAATTTATTTAACGCTAATCATGCCGGTTTTTGAACGTTAGGCGTCACGCAGGTGAAGCCCCAGCATTAGAGATAGGGGCGGGGGACGCCCCACTCGAACAAAAATTGGCACTTTAAAGTTTAATATTTCGCAAACGGATCCCTAAATCGAAAAATAGTCTTAGAACCCCTAAGTCATTTTAAAGACCTATTCAACGATATCCCAAAGGATGGGGTAGACGATGAAAAAAAACATTTTCCTGTTCCGTTGGGTGCTTGAATCATGCCGCGTGCTTTCTGCAATTTTTTGTGAATTTCAAGAAATATTATCAATTTTTTTAGTGCTACATAGACACATAGTACATTTGTACTCCATAAACTTTTATCTACTTGTAAACCTATAGGGAAAGGGCCCACCCGTCGTTGACATCCCCAGAACCTTCAAGTGTTTACCGGATATGAAGCTGCCACATGTAAGACAGTTCTCCTGGTTCTTTTGCTAGCTAAGGTTTTGAAGGTATTGAGGATAGGGAGTGGTCTTTTTTATTCACCCCTCTTGATTATTTCACAATTGCGTAATATTGTACCCTGCAACTATACTGCCTATGTCCTGTGGTTAATATAGCATTTGGCCCCACAAAGTGAATGGATATTTTAATTTTATCGGATAATACGACCGAACGAACGATACGCTTTCGTATTAGGCCTCCTGTTTTTGGGTCTCTGAAGTCGTACACTAGTTTGATTAACTCTTTGGAATAGGCTAGTATTGTCCACACTACACCAATCATTCAATGACTTGGCATAGAAAGGGTCCAAAGAAAATTCACAAGATATCTCCCGTACACTGGGAAGACCGAGGGATCGCTTCCTTACGAGGAGAGATTAGCCCTCTTTTATATAGTCACCCTAATAAGCGCAGGGACCTTTTGGACCTAATGTTATTGTATAAAATCATAAATATCTATCGGTGCTGTCCAAAATAAAGTAAAAAAATCATTTCGAGTTCCCATTCGCTTGCCCCGCTATCCAATAGAAACATTCAAAATCCGTTCTGAAGAACTGTACTAGGTGCAAACTCGCCCACCTCTAGAGCATCTACTTTAAAAGCTCTACAATAAAATAAACCGCTTCATTGACATTGATGTCTGCTCCAGTTCATTGTGCTTTAGCTATTAATAGTTAAAAAAAGTATAAATTGTTGTAATGTTTATGTACACATCTGAGCAATCTTCTATGCATATTACGAATAGTAGATCGCTCAGATTGCACTCTCTAGTACGAATCTGAGTGATTCAGTTCGCTGCACAGACACTGAACTGCCTGGAATTTAAGTGCATAGTTTAAGTTCTCATGGTAACCCCCCTGTAACTAGATTTAAGATTATTATCACCTTTTTTAATGTAAAAATTGTTGGTAAACATTTTTTATAAAATAAAATTAATATATGTGTTTATTTTAATCAAGTGAGCGTTTATTAGCAAAGCCTATCCTATACAGTTCGGTGAAGTACTCGATTTTGTCCTTCATGTACGGAGTTGGGTCCCTGAAGTCGTACACCAGAGGTTTCTCTATGTTCTGGAACTTCATATCCTCTTGGCTGGGTTGCCAGTTGCTGACATTTTCTACTGGCGATCTATAATAAAAAAAAACATATTCAATTATGTGCCGAAATTGACCCCAATTAACATTGCTACGATTCAGAATCGTAGAAAAGAATAAACGATAAAGAAAGAGAGAGATTGCGAATATCTTCATCATTCATATCTATAAGGTGTTTTAAAAATATCTGCTGCCGTTGAAAATCTTTATTTTTTTTGAATAAAAAAACATATGACGTCATGAAATTTCTTCACTAACGTAATCTATAAAGTAATACTTTCATGCTAACCGAGGCAGATATTTTAAACCCCTTATATAATAGCAAGACTTCGTGCCGTCAGATTTTAACCAAAGCTTGTACACCTGTCTTGGAACATTCTGTTTAAAGTACAGATAAAAGACATTAAACAAAACTTTACCGATTGTAACAATAAAGCATCTGTTGGAATACTGTCCACCTATGTATTAAGGAGCATGAAAATAATTACCCATTTATTACGAAGTCTGTTATAAAATTCGTCATCCAGTGCTTCATTCGATTGTCGTCATTAGTATGCGCCAACTCATTTTCCTCTGTTTGAGGACCCATAAATTTGTTGAATCTAAAGAAATACACAAGATCTTCACAGTGACCTGCCCCAGAAAACTCATAAGTTTGAGTCAACTTAAATGGACTCTTCTCTCCTGGGTATCCGAACTGATATAAGTAAGTACTCGCTGCTCCTGATTTCAACCTCTTTTGCGCCAGCCTCTGACTTGGATACTTAAAATATGAGTCCGTGGACGCTACAATAAACTTATCCAAAGTTATAAGCGTTACATTGAAGTATTCCACAAGTTGCTTAGCCGTGAGAACTGGCACTGTCAACAGCTTTACTCCGAACAGCAAATTCTGGGGTAAAATCAACGGTGGAACCAGTCTTAGTTTCGTCTCCAACTGTACTTCTGCAAGTCGTGGCTGGAAGGTAGTGACCTCGTTACTGCAATATCCTATAATCATCGGTCGTTCTTTTCCAACACCTTCATCCAAAAGATCTTCTGGGTCTTTTGGTATCACAGTAGTGAAGTTATGTTGCGTTGTTTCTATGACGGGAGCAAATGACACGAGACCCAATATGTCTAAAAGGACTTTGTTTCCTTGTAATATTTTGTCTAGAGAAGTTGCTACAAGTTCATCGTGAATTCCCTTTGGTGATTTTAGAGGGTTAATTCCAACAGCAGTTAAGAAAATTACATTGGCAAGTTTTGTGTATGCCGGATAGTAACTGAAAAAGGTTGCGATGGCCTGCCCACTTAGCGCCACGACTCTGAAATGACGTTATTTCAACGTTAAGCAGAGTAGTTCACCTAGCCCTGTAGCATGTAACGTATCTGACACTGTGGGCGGGTCACTACGGGCTTAATGCGCTCCACGAACCAGTGGCTCGCAGCAGGCTTGTGTCTACGTATTCATTTGATATAATATCAGATATGTTACATGCTTCACGTTTTGGAGAGTACCCTGCTATGTAAAGCACAGGTGCACAGGAGCATTATTTAATGTTCTCAAACTGAAATTTATACTTTGACAATATTTAAGCAGTAAAGTTCAGGTTTTTTTGACTTTACTGAATGAGGAATTTTATTGAATAAGCTTACTGTTTGAAAAGTCCGACTGTAGCTGGTGAAATTGAGAGCATGTGTGCTATAACCGCCCCAGCGCTCTGTCCTCCCACCGTCACTCTCTCGGGATCTCCTCCGAAGTTCCTGATGTTCCTCTGCACCCATTTTAAGGCGGTGATGGCGTCCCTCAGCCCGTTATTCCCAGGAATATACTCACTATCCAAGCTAAGGAACCCGAAAACATTAAGTCTGAAACGATTGTGGATATTAAAATCTAATAAGTTATTAATTATTTCTCCTTTTGGCTTCCTAGAACTGGCTAGCCAAAATGGAGTTGAAAGTTGCAACAGCTATTGTAAGCAATCCTTAAAATATTACAATTCGGACGTTTATGGTGGAACTTTTCTAGATTGTTTCGGGTCTGGGTGTTGTGGTACCGTCGTTGTTTCTAATTTATGTAACAGAAGTGCTTTAGCTACTTACCTTAGGATCAGAGCATATATGTAATGTTGTCCGAAATAAAAATAATCATTGTTATAGTAATCTTCCACAGACTGTGATCATAGGCTGTGTGGACCGCATGACGCGTGTTTCCGCTCACCATCTTCCTCACCGCATCCGACCATCTCGTGGGTACTCTACTACCCAACTCCGAGCACGTCTGAGGTGTTAATCACAAGGCAAGAAATTGTTAACAAATGACTTACATTTGAATTACAAGATACTGCACGAACGCACCTGTAATTGAAAGTGACCAAAATAATGTCTTTTGTCATCAAATACTCCGGCCCGTGGATATCTGGGTCACCTGAACCGAAACTGAAGGCCCCTCCGTGGATCCAAAAGAAGACTGGCAGGAGACTCTTGTTGTTTTCGGTGGCCGTGGCATTCGGAAGGTGCTGATTTGGCACATGGACGTTGATGCGGATGCAGTCTTCGCCACTGGACCTGGGTGCTACCAGGCCTCTCGGCTGGTAAAATACATCGACTTGCGCGCAAATTGGTCCTGTTTCTGTTGCGTTGAAGACACCCTCGAAAGGCTCAGCAGGTTGTAGTTCCTAAAAGATAGAGTTAATTTTGCAAGGAGCGTGTAATTGAGACAGTTTTTTTAACATGTGACTAAACTAATTAGATCAGCTGTAGCTTGAGCTGTAATTTATGCTTCGTTTTGCACTAATTTATCGATTTAGCTTATTGCAGTCCACTGCTACGCCACAAAGAGTGCCAAAGAGCATGATCTCCCCCGCTTTTTTAGCCATCCATATCCATTCTAAGGTCGTCGGTACATCTGGCTGGGGGGCGTCCTACACTACGTTTGCCAAGGCGTGGTCTCCATTCGAGAATTTCCCTTACTCCACTTTTCATCAGTTCTGCGACACTAATGTTTTGTACTAATGAGAAACACTCCTAGCCTACTCCTAGCCTACTTCACCTTCCTACCCATGTAATATTATGGTGTACAATTGAATACCTAAATGAAATGAAACATGAAATCCAAAACATATGAATATGTATCTTAAGTAAACCTTATTTATTTATTTATTAAATTATTCTTATTTATAGAGAAGAAGTAATTAATGTTTCTACGTACGAATTATCTAGATCCTACAACTACTTCTACAAAAATTACGTTAGCTATGTTCGTACAAAAATATAACCAAAGTGTCAGCCTCAGAGCGTTGATACCGAAGTGAATCCTAATATATAAAACAAACGCGGGTTTGTTCCAACACTTATTACACGAGAACGGCTGGACCGATTATCATGGTTTATAATTTTTTGGATTTGTATCCGCCTCGAATAGCAGAATAAATAATAAAAACATTGGACTAAAATGACGAAAAAAAAAACTGTTAGGTGGTACGAGGTTAGCCGGGTCAGCCAGTTTACCTTAAACCGAAGTTCACCCAGAGGTTGTTTGGCGTAAGGGATCCCTCTGAAGCTGGCGTAGTCTTTCCCATCAGTGGCTTTCCTCTTCTTCCCACACACAAACCCTTGCTCCGTCCTCGCGGCGACCTCGCAACCGGATAGATCAGGATCAGCGCAAAAACCCGCTGCAAGTGCAATTATTTACATACGATAATGATTCTCACTGATGCTGGGGCCTCACCTGCGTGACGCCTAACGTTCAAATAAAGGCATGATAAGCGTTAACTAAATTAAAGCATTAAGCTACGCGCTAAGTGCGTGGCCACACTTATTTGACGTTTGATTCTAGCGTCTAGCGACTTAGTTAGCGTGTGATCTGTGAGTGTGTCTTTAAAATAAAATAAAACGCTTCCAAGAACTCAATACTTTTCTTATTTTGTCTACTCCATCCTAACTTAATAACTATGCACATTAACATTTATTTCACAATGAGTTTTTGAATGTGACCTTGTTTTAACATGTTTAGTGTAGTAGGTGTAGCCACAACAACGCACTGAATGCCCGTTTAATCCCTTTGATGTGTCAAAAGTTACCGCCGTCCGAGCTATCGCCTAACGTCTCATGTTATTGAAGCAAATTAGCGCACAAAGACCGGCCACACCTGCGTATTACGTCAAATAGAGCACTAATTAACGACATTAGACGCAGGTGAAGCCCCAGCATAACACGCAAGGCCAGACAGACAGGTGTCTGTCTGGCTGCGCAAACGTAATCATTGTAATTAGGGTTTTCTGAAATGGCGCTCACTAGGTGGCAGCACTGAGACGTCAGGTCCAGAAACCTGTCAAAAGTATCAGAGCCCCTATATTTTCGTGTTTGAAGTATTTGTATTTCTTACTTAAATACAATAAATATTTTATGAGAATCGAAATGCCACAATGTTTTTCAGTTTCTATGTGCTCAAAAAACGGGAGGTCATATTTCCTAAGGATATATATGTTAAAAACAATGCCTTGTAGTCATTCGTAGAGAACGTTTGATAATAGTCTTAAATACAAAGGTTTTTTTTTAGTTAAGACGATTACGAGCTGCCGAAAGACTCAGTGGTAGAGAAACGTAAGAAAATATAGTTTTAGGGTCTCTTTCTTAATATGTAACTGAACATAACCTAAGTTCAAGTGCAATTACATAGCTCAACTTGTTTAGTATTCATTGTGGAGTGGATTATCTATTTTTAAATAATTTTAGGAAGGATTTTAAGTCAAAAACAGTGCAGAAACTATTTTAAAACATTCAACAGCGAGCGCATTAGTGTGATAGGAGACCTGTTGTCAAAGTGGCGCCAACTGGAGGCGTAAATTTTCATCCGTCTTACTCGTGTTACAATCAACCCTCATTGTAACACGAGTAAGACGGATTTATTATCAGTAACTGATAGCATGGTAATTTTTAATCGATGAAAAAACAGAGGAGGTTCTCAAGTCGACGCGTATTTTTTTAAATGTATGACGCATAACTTTTACAGAGTAGTCCGACTTTGATAATTCATTTTTTATTAGAAAAGGGTATGGCCCGAAGTTGGTCCCGTATAAATTTGGAAAAATAAATCCAACCCTAAAGTAGGAAAATAGGGGATGATTGATTGTTCACTCACTGATTGTAATGTATGACCACGCATAACTTTTTACAGAGTAGTCCGATTTTGATAATTTTTTTTTATTAGTTAAGGTATACCTCGAAATTGGTCCCATATAAATTAGAAAAAAAACTTACCCTAACGGTGGGAAAATAGGAGTGATTTATTGTTCACGCTTGTAATATACAATTTTTAAATAAAAAAAATATAATTTCCAAATTAGTCATAGTCATAGTTTGTTTTCAACATATATTTTTCTGTGCATGTCGTGGCAGCCTTTAATTAAGGTAACACTGTAACCTCTTGTTTAAAATTGTTCTTTGTTAAATGTAAAGTGTATGCTTTGTTGGTTGTCCTGAAATAAATAAATGAATAAATTCACTCTCAGATTCTAATGCTGATCTTATATCCACAGAAAAACATTAAATAAATACTTATTAACAAAAAAAAATAACCACCGAAAAACTGAAAAGCATAAAAAAACTTAATAACTAAGTTCTTGACTAATGCAAGTATACCTAATCAGTTCTTTTGGGAGTCGGTACGAATGAACACATTTTAACTCTTAATGGCTGGCTCCGATCAGAAACGTCGGGAACATAATAAAACGAGGTATGTGTTGCATAAATACCCGTGTGTACAGTCTTGGCCTCCGACACCAGATCACGCCATGCCACTCTGTCTTGCGATAGCTGTCGCCAGTCGCTATGGCCGAGGTTGAGCAGGTCTTAAGCTATTAGGTCTTTCCATCAGTATCTAGGATGTCCAACCGGGCGTCTCCCATTTGGTAAGTTCCAACTCCCCAAGTACCTACGCTCTCTTCATGGCACGATCTTCTCCTATTGTCTCTAGGTGTCTTTGGTCTCTCCAATAATGTTGGGTTCGGACACCAGATCTTCTGCCTCTAAGTTCTTCCTGATCCTCCACCTCCCGTCCCGTCTTCCATTTTTGTCGGCCCGAGAATCTTTCGCAGAATCTTCCTTTCCGCCACTAACAGCTTATTCTCCTCTTTCAAGGTCAGTGTCCAGGCTTCGCATCCATACTTTAAAATTTCTCTGCTTTCTACGCATTTTAAAATATTTTTTTACCTTAGGTACTTACCAGAAAAATATAGAATCACCACTATTAGCACTTTGGACCTGCCCATCTTAGTGGGGACTCTAAAATGAGCGAACATTTAATCAGTGATGAGTTTTAACGAGACTTTATTTTATTTTAATGAATCTTCATTTATTGCACACTTAATAATTGCTGCGAATTTAATAAAACGTATTACCACAGAGTAAGTATTATAGGTATAATTTTCTAGGTTTTAAATTCTTGACAGTGCTAGTCTTGCACGTGTATAAATTTTTCGCATTAGCATGCAAAAGTGAAGCGATCCTATGAAGCGAGGTAACTATTGGCGAGGTAATTATATGTATATTACGTGGTGCACTCAGTTAAAACTATACTTTTTGTCTAGTATAATTTTTTCTCTATGCTTTTTGTTAGGCTAAGGCTAAGGCGAGGCCAGCGTATTTTATAATTATAAAATAAATGATAATAAATAGTTTATTTGCACAAAACATTGTATAAAATGATAACATTAAAACAATAAAAGTGCTCGTCTTTCGCTAGTTAAATAGCATTCAAATCAATTTACAATGTCAGGGGTCTTCGTTGCCTCCTACATAAACTAATTATCGTATGTTTTAAAACACAACTTTACAGTATGGGTGCAATTTTTCTGTCTTTTGCGCTAGGAGTACAAATTTTTCACTACGTATAGTAGAAGTATAGCTTGTTCACATGTATTTGTAAATATATTACAGTTTCAGAGATATTGTTGTTATGGTATTTTACGGCGGATAAAAGTTATGTTAAAAACCGTACCTCAACTATTATACGATTATATACGTTGTATAGTGTAGGAATAAAATATGGTATGAGTTACTTAATCATATCTTAATATCATGTTTGTTTTGGCACGTATGTTACATAATAAATTAGTATTTCATTCCTCTAACATGTATTAAGCCATTGTAAATCTAAATACACCTAAAATATAAAATACTAGCTGTTGCCCACGACTTCGTTCGCGTGGTCTTCAGTTTATTCATAAAAGAAAATAATAGCGTAGGCTCGTTTCGGATAATTTCATCTCATACTTATCAGCGCCTGCTATAGGGAAAATTCATCGCATTCCTAAGGAATGGTGCATTTATAGAATTTTAAAGTAGCTTTTGTTCATCAGAAATAATGTGGGATTCTAATGGCGAAAGTTTTTTTAAAATTGGCTCAGTAGTTTCGAAGCCTAATCAAATCACACAAATAATAAATTAAATATCAACATCATCATCATATCAGCCTGTTGCAGTCCACTGCTGGACATAGGCCTCCCCCAAGGAGCGCCACAGCGAACGATCTCCCGCCCTTTGCATCCAGTCGCTGCCAGCTGCCTTCTTCAGCTTCGTCATCGGTCCATCTAGCCGGGGGGCGTCCTACACTACGTTTGCCTAAGCGTGGTCTCCATTCGAGAACCTTCCTGCTCCACCTCTCGTCGGTTCTGCGACAGACATGGCCAGCCCACTGCCACTTCAGCTTGCTACATTTTTGGACAATATCAGTCACCTTAGTCTTATGTCGTATGACCTCGTTACCTGTCATGTTCCACGTTTCGGCTCCGTAGGTTAAAACTGGTAGGACTCATTGGTTAAACACCCGGCTTTTCAGGCACTGCGGCAGTGTCGACGTGAAGATATGACGCAATTTCCGAAATGCTGCCCAGCCAAGCTGCACTATTCTGGCGATTTTCCGCTCGAAGTTGTCTCTACCGAGCTGTAGTACTTGTCCAAGGTAGACGTACTCTTGGACAACCTCGAGCGTAGTGCCCTCGACGGAAATTGGTTCCGGGATGACATGTTCGTTGAACATTACCTTTGTCTTGTCCAAATTCATGCTAAGTCCCACACGCCTCGAGGCAGCATTAAGGCTGTACAGTATTTTTTGCAAATTTCCGGTGGCTGGAAAGCGTCAAATCTTGCGGAAAGACGGTTTGTGATGACCCTCGAGAACAGCTTGTAAACGTGACTCAGGAGCGTGATTGGTCTATAGTTTTTCAGGAGACTTTTGTCTCCTTTCTTAAAAAACAATACCACCACGCCCCCACTCCACGCTTCCGGAGTTGTACCATTCGCTATGACGGAGTTAAAAAGCCTCTTAAGTTCGCCAACGAGTCTCTGACCTCAACAAACATTTCTTTAGAAAAAATGGCACTTTGTTACATAAAGGTTCGCCATCTCTGGCCTTGGACTTTACGATAGTCACGCCGCCCGCGTAGATTACCTACATACGATTGAATACGTCTCAAACTTTTTGATTTTAAATTATATTTTAATTTTTGTCGGCGGATTCGATGGTATGTGTATATGTTATGACAAAACACATATAAATTTGACCAAAAATATGGTTTCTGAAATTTTTGTCTGTCTGTCTGCCTGCCTGTCTGTCTGTTGATCGACTTTCACGCAAAAACTACTAAAAGGATTTTGATGAAACTTTTTTTATTATATAGCTATTAGTCCTCGGCAACATACTATAATTTATTTTGAAGGTCTGAATACCTAATGTGGAACACCAGTGGCCCGTCAAATTTTTAATAGGAATTTATATAGCGCCTAAGGAAAAGTTGGTCAACGTCATCAGCACTTACTGTTGACATAAGAAAAACGAGGGTCTGGTCTACCTGATGTGGAACCCTAGCAGACCAGCTAAACTTTGAGAGCTATTAAAATAACGTCTTTAAGAAAGATTGTTCAGCATAATGAGCTCATGCTGATAACGTAAGAAAATTTAAATTCTGATAGCTTCGACATGTTTATGACATATGTACTTCACTAGCAAGATTGCTATTCTTTGGAACTACTTTCGCAATTTTTATTCTTTGGAAATATTTACATGAAATTTCGTATGAATTGAGTACAGCAAAAATGATGGTTATATATTTCAGCGTTTTCTAAAATTCAAACCGTAAGGGGGTAAAACAGGGGATGAAAGTTTTAAATAAACGCACAGGGATAGAAACTTGAAATTTCACACAAGTATTCTTCTTATGACGTTGGCATCCACTAAGGAAGGATTTTTCAAAATTCACCCCCTAAGGGGTGAAATGGGGATCCAAATTTTGTATGAAAGTTCGTCAGTTTTAAAGTTAGGATCTCCAAATTTAGTGTTTACCGTTATATGTATATGAAAATTAATACATGAATCTCAGCGTTTTTGATAAAAATAAAATAAAAGAGGGATGAAGTTGTGTAAGTGTATAGAAAGTCCTTCGTTTTCAAAGTAAACATTACTAAAATTATTATTTAGGCTTACGGTTGGGAACTCACTTAAAGTATATACGTGTTGTTGGAATCATAAACCTTAGAAGGAGTGAAAAGCGGGTAAAATTTTGTATTTGAAGTTCATATTTTCTAAGTATAGGTTAAAAAACATCTTTCTGTAATGGCTACATCTGTCGCAGACTCGCAGGACCAATGAAAGGTGGGGTAAACGGGTTCTCGAGTGGAGACCACGTCTAGGCAAACGTAGTGCCTACACTACGTTAGCGTCCTAACGCTCCCCAGCTCGATGGATCGACGACCTTAGGAAGATGGCTGGCAGTAGATGGATAAAAAAGCGGAATATCGTGCTATTTGGCGTTCTTTGAGGGAGGCCTACGTCCTGCAGTAGACTACAAAAGGCTGAGATAAGATGATGATAAATATAAATATAATAAATAATAAATAAATATTGGACAACATCACATACATTGCTCTGATCCTATGGTAAGTAGCTAAAGCACTTGTGTTATAGAAATCAGAAACAACGACGGTACCACAACACCCAGACCCGAGACAATATAGAAAAGTTCGTTTCCTACATTGACCCGACCGGGGATCGAACCCGGAGTTCAATTATATCGGTCAAAGCTCGTTAATAAAATTAGGAGAAAAAAAAATGGACATTTTCGTCCGAACAAACAAAACATTTTCGTAGTAGGTCTGACGCTCGTTTAGCCTCAGCCTTACTTTGAGACCATCAAATAGGAATATTCATGTAATTCAAATAACGCTAAAATTTACATTTGTAATCTTAGTTAGGTAAAATTAAATAAATGGTTAATACTTTGCATACAGCATTAAGTTAGTGTCGATTTTACATGAAAAAACTGTTTTTTTTTAAACATTTAGCAGTATGTATTTAAAGCATTTTTTTTAATGGCCTCCAATAGTGTGTCAAAGCGAGCACTCAAATTCAGGGTCTCAAGTCTGCTAATTTAAAAGTGGCATAATTTAATATCAATTGGATCTCATTGTATTTTTTTGTCACATTAGGTATTCTGCTAGTACCAACTTAATTCTTAAATTAGAAGCAGAATAACAAATGTGTAATTGTTTGTCACATTTGGTATTCTGCAACTAATTAAAGTCTTAAATTTAAGTCAGGTAATTAGTAGGAGAATATTAAATGTGTCAAGCAATTACAATGAGTTCCAATTGATAAAGTCCAAGTCAAAGTCAAAGTCATTTATTTTTGCAAATTGGCCATCAATGGCACTTTTACATGTCCCAATTTTTTTTTCCTACCACCGCTTCGGGACTACATATCGGCTGGTGATGAGAAGAAGCGGCGCAACAAACTCAGTCACCTTTGTCAGCCTGATTTTATTACAGGAAATACAATTACAAGATAGTGTAAGTGCGAGCTAGGCAGGTTATTAAGTCCATGCACTCTTGTCGTTCAAGTAATCTTCAACTTTGTAATATCCTTTTTCCATAAGGATTTTTTTAATGTGGTTTTTGAACTTATAAACAGGCAAGTCAACAAGAGATTAGATAGAGATACTCAATCATGCCACTTTGAATTAGCAGACTTGGGGCCCAGGTGTTGCAGAGACACGTGTAATAGAAAAGAGTTTTTACCGCGAAAACGTTCGATTCAAACTGTCAGGGCGCGGGGCGTCTTGAATGACGTCACGACACGTGCAAAACAACTTGTGCCTTAGGATGGCAGTTGTTATTATTATTTAGTTAAAATGTTGTTTCTGCTGCTCCCCTAAATTAGTTATGTAGACTCGAAAGGTAGAACATTTCAGGTTTTCAAAAAGTTTAAATCGAAACCTGAAAATAACTAATGATTCATAATCTTCGGTTTCATGTTTTCAGGTTTGCGTTGCAATCATGATAATTCTATGTTAATTCTACGGTTTTAAATTATTGCCATAGATTCTTTACAAGGGACCTTGAAAACAAGAGTATTTTTGTAACAATGGTATAAAAATAAAAGATATATTAACGACCTCCATAGCCGAGAGGCGAGCACGCCGGACTGTATGGCGTCGCGCCATTTGTGAGGTTCCGGGTTCAATTCCCGGCCGTGTCAATGTAGAAAATGAACTTTACTTTATTGTATTGGGTCTGGGTGTTGTGGTACCGTCGTTGTTTCTGATTTCTATAACACAAGTGCTTTAGCTACTTACCATAGGATCAGAGCAATGTATGTGATGTTGTCCAATATTTTTAGTAGGAGTTTATTTATTTTTAGGACATGCATAAGTGAATGAAAGAAGACCTTTGCAGGATGTTAATATTATTA
Source organism: Anania fuscalis (assembly GCA_950371115.1). Lineage (NCBI taxonomy): Eukaryota > Metazoa > Arthropoda > Insecta > Lepidoptera > Crambidae > Anania > Anania fuscalis. The sequence continues at coordinate 9,553,260 of OX493348.1, read as the reverse complement.
CTGTATTTTAAGATTGTTTCCCCTAAAATTTTTATAAACTTATTTAATACTCATGTTAAGAAATAAGCTTAGTCAAGAAACTTAATACTTATCATAACTCCAATTTGTTAATATAAGTTTTACCTACAGTAGAGTAAAAATACATAACCACTTTAAATGCACGTAATTTCAAACTTGATATCGTACATACATTCTAGAGACTATTTTGACATTGACAAAATACTTTTGTGTTTGTTAAGTAGATTACAGTAACATTTTTACTCAAATCGAATTAATCGCTTAGGTGCTTGGAGCATCTTGGAACGTAGCACATGTAGACCTTAGGAGGTATTTGATAAAAAATGGTAATCTACTCTACTTGGGCTTAAGGCAAAAGGGTCTAGCTAGACAAACGGACAACAAAATGATTCCATAAGGCACCTTTTGATCTCCTTTTAAGTTACAATAAAAAACTGCGACTTAAATAATATTCTTTAAACTTCTCAATGTTTATTCGCCAAGACCAAATTTATACAGGTTAGTAAAATACTCAAGCTTATCTTCCATATAAGGCGTTGGAACTGTGAAGTTGTATTTAAATGGCACTTCTATATTTTGGAACTTCAGATCTGATTGGCTGGGTGGCCAGTTAGTACTGTTATCTGGCGATCTGAAATGGTAAATAGAAAATATTAAACATCAAAACACTCTCACAATCTCTAATCATAATTAACTTCCATTCGTTGCGTTACTTTGTGGTTAGACAGGGATTTTTAGGGTTTCGCACCCAATGGGTAAAACGGGACGCTATTACTAAGCATCCGCTGTCCGTCTGTCTGTTTGTCTGTCTCTCTGTCTATTTCTCTGTCTGTCCCGTTTTACCCTTTTGGTACGGAACCCTAAAAACAAGATGACCAAGATGTCTTCAATCTCATTCAACAATTGCTAAATTTAAGAATTTCAAAACAATCACCTACCCATTTATAACGAAGTTGGACATGAATTTAGTCATCCAGTCTTTCATTTGATTGTCGGTAGAAGTATGCGCCAACTCATTTGGTTCTGTTTGTGGGCCAATGAAGGCGTTGAATCTAAAGAAATACGATATATCTTCTACATGAGCTGCTCCAGGATACGTTGTTTTAAAGCTTAATTTTATAGGACTCTTCTCTCCTGGATAACCGAACTCATATAGATAAGTCTTTGCTGCTTCTACTGCCAATCTCTTTTGAGTCAGCCTCTGAGCCGGGTATTTGTAATATGAGTCTGTCGCTGCTACAAGAAACTTATCTAAAGTTATTAACGTTACGTTAAAGTATTCCGCCAGCTGTTTCGTTGTCAGAACTGGAACTTTCAATATGTCCGATCTGAACAGCAGATTCTGGGGTAACGTTAACGGTGGAAGAGCTCTTAATTTTGTCTCTATGTCTACCTCTATTAACCTTTTCCTGAAATCTGCAGCTTCATTACTACAGAACCCAATTATTATGGGAAGGTCTTTACCAGCACCTTCATTCAGAAGCTGTTCTGGGTCCTTTGGTAAGACAGTCGTGAAGTTAGGTTGCGCTGTTTCTATAACAGGAGCAAAGGACACGAGACCGAATATGTCTAAAAGGGCTTTATTTCCTTTTAATATGTTTTCAAGCGGAGCTGCCACGAGGTCATCGTAGAGTTTCTTTGGAGTCTGAACAGGGTTTATCCCAGCAGCACTTAAGAAGATACCGTTGATAAGGTTGGCGTAGTTCGGAGAATAAGTGTAGAAGCTTGCGATGGATTGCCCGCTTAACCCCACCACTCTGAAAATATAATTATTTTTAATAAATAACCAGGCAAGTGTGCCAAAGTGAGTGTGCGTGTTGGTTGAAATTGGAACGCGATCAGTAAGGGTGTCGCAAACGCAATTAATTAAGTTAGAATTTCAAACTCAAGAATTGTTCTCCACTCCACTCTTTGTTCCCTCGATGTCGTCAGAAAAATTCGCGTGTTAAAGAAATGCGCGACAGCTTCGCTTTAAACTTCGCCATGTGCCGTCGACCATGGTAAAATGGTACCAAGGTACCCAAAAAATACTCTTTGGGGTATATATAGAGTTTAAACATTTTTCTTTAATCCCTCGACCGTGGATAAAATAGGTAATAATAGGTTTAATAACAATGGACATGTGATAACTTACTGCTTGGGAGTTAAAAGATTCAATAATTTACTAAAAAGATCCTTTTCAAGACTTTCAAGTGGAAATTGGATCTACGTCCTTTCGCTATACTTACGAGATCTTTTGAGGTGAAATTCTGTTTTTTTCTCGATAGAGAATTTGATCTTATAAGCTTACTGTCTAAAAAGTCCTTTAGCTGCTGGTGAGATGGAAAGCATATGTGCCATGACTCCGCCCGCGCTCTGCCCTCCAACAGTCACTCTATTGGGATCTCCTCCGAAGTTCCTGATGTTCCTCTGCACCCATTTGAGGGCGGTGATGGCGTCCCTTAGCCCGTTATTTCCAGGAATATACTTATTATCTAAGCTAAGGAATCCGAAAGCGTGGAGCCTGAAACAATGACAATTCGTCAAAGAGAAATACTAAGTGTTATGAATCTGAACAAAGGTAAGTTGTTTAAAATTTTTGTATTAAGTGAGAGAATTATCTGTATATGTAAGACATAAGACAAATCATTTGAGCCCCATTAAAAGATACCTACCGTACACCGATTTAGTCTCCTATTTTAATATTGAATTTTTTTGTAAAAAAAAAAATCAACACCTTGACACAGCACTCGAAGAGTAATCTAATTAAAAAATATATATAATCAAATCAAAATCAGTTGACAAAGAAAAATGCTTTTTATTATAATAAATAAACACAAAAATCACCTGTAATTGATAGTAACTAAGATCATATCTTTAGTCATCAGATATTCAGGTCCGTGTAAGTCTGCGTCTCCTGAACCATACGAGAACGATCCTCCGTGGATCCAGAAGAAGACTGGTAGAGCACTGCCATTGACTGTGGACTCTGTAAGGTTCGGTAGAAACTGCTTTGGTACGTGGACATTGATGCGGATGCAATCCTCACCACTGGACCTCGGTGCAACGAGGCCTATGGGTGCGTAGAAGACGTCCACTTGAGCACAGATGGGCCCCGCTTCTGTTGCGTTGAATACGCCATCAAAAGGCTCTGCTGGTTGCAGTTCCTAAATTAAAATAATATTTTGCAAATAGGCTTTTACGCTTCCTAATTTTGTTTTATTTCCACCCTACGACTGCTTCGATACCTTCGATACCTTATTACTGCTCATATATAATTATATGAGCAGTAATAAGGTGCATTAAATTGTATCAATCAGACCCAATTACACTAATTTCCGTACCGCTGTTCTGCTGATTCACTAATAGAGGATTTGACGATCTGTCAGATAATGTAAGCATTACTTAGGCTTAAACTTCTTTTATAGATTTTCTTTTATAGAATTTCATTAAATTACGTGGGAAAAGGTGAAAAGCTTTAAATTCGCAATTAACAAAAAAAAATACACTGAAGCTACCAAAATCGAAAATATTTTTTAACGTAGTTTTGGTATATATCTTGGTAATTTCTAGTTTTAAGCTAATAATAATATTGTTGCTATGCCCTTACAGGGCCATGTTATGGGATTTTATTATTTCAACTGCTACCAATGTACCAACATGATGCAATAAATGCTTATGACTATGACTATATACGGGTATACTCAGTGTATTAGATAATAGAGATAGGAAATTGGCTCACCGAAAACGCAATTTTCTTTCAAGTCGGATTTTATTTTTGCCGACATGGGTATTCATCTTAAAAAGTATGCCTATATACGTCCCACTGCAGGGCATAGGCCTCACCTCAACTATGAGATGGTTTGGGCCATACTCCACCATGCGGGCCCAGTGTAGTGGGGTGGCGGGGTGCTGTAAGGCCAGTGACTGTAAGCTTCACGACCAATATCAAGCGATATTAGCCGGGATCAACTTTTAACGTGCCTTTCGAAGCACGAAGATGGTCGTGATAATTGTCACTAAATATGGTTGGAATCATCACCCACCCACCCACAACCGCAGCGTTGGTTGCTTCAGCCACTGAGCTACGAGCACCTCCCATCTTTTCATCTTTGTTCCAAGTTATTTTAATTTCATGCATACTAGTTTACCTAGTGAGGTGCTCGTAGCTCAATGGCGGCAGCGCTTTGGTATCGATTACTAAAGTTAAGCAACTAACGCCCGGTCGTGAGTGGAATGGTGACCATTCCGACCATATTTAGTGACATTTATCACGAGCATCTCCGTGCTTCGGAAGGCACGTTAAAAGTTGGTCCCGGCCAATATCGCTTGATATTGGTCGTGAAGCTTAGTCAGAGGCCTTAAGGCGGCTTGATAACATCTGACAGTAAGGTTTAGTCACTGGCCTTACAACTGACACCTCTCCACCATTTCGCACCGGGCCAGCGTGGTGAAGTATGGCCCAAACCACCTCATAGTTGAGGTGAGGCCTGTGCCCTGCAGTGGGACGTATATAGGCTTTACTTTACTATTAGTTTACCTGGAACCGGAGTTCTCCAAGAGGTTGCTTAGCGTAAGGGATCCCTCTAAAGCTGGCATAGTCCCTCCCGTCAGTGGCTTGCCTCCTCTTCCCACAAACGTATCCCTGCTCGGTCTTCACCGCTACTTCACAACCGGATAAATCCGGATCAGCGGAGAGGCCCGCTACAAGTTTATTTGTTAATTTTGCATACATTATTTTTTACGACAGCTACAGAGCAAATATCTACGGAATGTTCGTAATAAGTTTGGCCGTAAAAATGTTTGTCACAATTTAACGCAGTTTAACTTTTTCACTGTTTCGGGACAATATTGTAAGAGGTAAATAGGTGTTAAGTGACATTAAGACCCTATTCCACTAAGCCCTGTTACTGATTTACTCAGACACTAGCACAGGATTTGATGGCTTGTCAGTAATACTTGAATCCGTTAATGATTTTTTACAAGTTATAAAAACAAAAGTTGATTGGCACAAATATGATATGGTATTAACCATAAGATAATTTTAATTATATCTTTCATATTAAAAATTATAAAAAAAATTGGACATGTGAGTCACCCACGTGTTAGACAAGACAATCAAAAGAATTGTCTGAAAATAGGTCCACACTTTACATTAAAAAAAAATCATTAAGGACTATGAAACAATCTTAATTTTTGTATAAGGACTGTAACCGCTTTTGTATAATGATGATAATGTATAGTAGACCATAAAAATACTTACCGGAAAAATGCAAAACTACGACCAATAGCACTTTAAATGATCCCATCTTGGGTGGAGTATCGTAAGTACTCAAAAGTTTGTAAATCGTTCTATTTAAATAAAAGTCTGATTGATGTTGAACCAGCTGTTACAATTATTCTGAATGCAAACCGAAAAATTCACGATACATACAGGGTGTAAAACCAAGTAGAATGCAAAAAAATAATTGCTGGGAAATGACTTTTATTTTTGGGTATCAAAAAAAATAACTTATTTCTAACCCGCAATGTATAGCGCGCACGCCGCAGACTATGCCTGTGTGTATAAGCGGTCGGCGGGCGAGCGGGTGGCGCGAGAGCACTGCGCACGATTCATTGCCGGCTGTGCCCTTTAAAATCCTTTTATGAAATAAGCACTGAAAATTTTTATTATGTTTCTTTGTAAAAAAGTTTAGTATTATCAAACAGAAGACAATTTTGTAAAAATCTTTGAAAAAAAATTGTAACTTTGACTGTCAATAACTCGGTAACCCGTCATTTCCCAGGTATAGTGTAAAAGAAAAAAATGATCGTAATAATACGCAGAATATGTGGTATTCGGCTTGGTTAAGCCTTTTTTTACACCCGATATAGCAGACTGTAAATAACGACCAAAAATATGTGATTTATTGCGCAATTATCTTGACTTATAAAGGGGCCAATTTTGAAAAGTATTTTAAACGATTAAATATGAAAAAACACTTAGATTGCGTTCTGGCTCACCTGGTTTCTCCAATGTGGTAGCGTCAGCCACGAGCAGCAGACAATGGTTTGTTTGCCCTAGCGCTGGGCCCAAATAGGGCTCACCTGTTTACTGCTATATTTTTTGATTTTGAGACGGCCTTTACGCAATCACTCACTGAATTTGAGGGATTTCTTCTACTTTTAGTTTTAATTGGTTCTACTTGCGAGAATTGATTATTAAGGCGCGCGATTCGCACCCGCAACTAAAGAAATACGAACTTGAACTCAAATGGTAGTCTGCCACACGATTTTACATTACGAATAAATATACAAAAGTTGCAACAATACTGGACACTTGGCTTTTGGGTAATTTTAATTAGTTACAAAAACGATAACAACGAACATATACTATCATCATCATCTCAGCCTATTGCAGTCCACTGTTGGACGTAAGCCTTTCCCCAAAGAGCGCCGAAGAGCACGATCTGCCGATTTTTCCTGCATCTACTGCCAGCCATCTTCCTAAGGTCGTCGGTCCATCGAGCTGGGAGGCGTCCTACACTACGTTTGCCAAGGCATGCTCTCCACTCGAGAACCCGTTTACTCCACCTTTCATGGGTTCTGCGACAAATGTGGCCAGCTTGCTACATTTTTGAACTATGTCCGTTACCTTAGTAGGTACTCTGCCTGATGATCTCGTTTCGGATTTTATCCCTTAACGAAATTCCAAGCATCGACCATTCCATAGCTCGCTGAGTGACATTGAGTCGGTATGCCAGCTTTAGTGTCATGTTCCACGTTTCGGTTCCGTAGGCCATCACCGGTGGGACGCACTGATCGAATACCTTGCTCTTCAGGCATTGTGGCAGTGGCGACGAGAAGATGTGACGCAGCTTCCCAAACGCTGCCCAGTCAAGCTGAACTCGCCAAACACCACAGCAACCTGTTATAGTAGGTACCACTTAATTTTGCCAGGTCTTAACCTCGCACTTTTGAAATACAGTTTCATTCCAACTTTCCAATTAGTGTTTAAAGAAATTGTTATACAGGTTGTTAGGTTAATAGTATATCAACCCGAGATTAGCATATTATGTTATCCTATGCTATGCGTATTTAAAATACAATAGTGAAGTCAGAAATTTGATGTCAAATCGGATTCCAAAAAATACTTTTTTTAAATGAAAATTTAAAAAAATCAAAATATATCCTGTATTTAACTCATATGCATCATGATAACAAAGGCTTGTTTCCGCTTGATACACCCTTTACCAAATACCCTGTATAAAAACTAAAAATTAAAATTATAAAAGTTTGCAAAACATTGAAATATAAACGTGAACTGATCGAAGTTCAACAAACGGTCTTCTTATCTGAATTGGTTTGAGTTGGTTTGAGCCATAGATCGTGCAATAACCGAAGTCAGTTTTTTGCTTGCATTTAGTTGCAAATTTATTTTCTTCTGAAAATCGACGACCTCCGTAGCCAAGAGAAGAGCACGCCAGTCAATAATGGCGCCGCCATCTCTGAGGTTCCGGGTTCGATTCCCGGATGGGTCAATATAGATAACGGACTTTTCTATATTGGCTCGGGTCTGGGTTTGTGGAACCGTCGTTGTTTCTGATTTCTATAACACAAGTGCTTTAGCTACTTAGCTTAAGATCGAAGCAATAAACAGTTCATCCAGTTCCTGCTCCATTTTCAACAATACTTCTTGAAATTAAAAGGGTTAAAGAAGGGGGTAATAATCAAAATCTTATATTATTTATTCGTGGAAATGCTATATCAGGAGCTCCTAATATAAGGGGAATTAATCAATTTCCAAATCCTCCAATTATAATAGGTATAACTATAAAAAAAATTATAATAAATGCATGTCTGTGATGTTGTCTAATATTATAATTAGAGGTATTATTTTAAAAAACTCCATACGACATGGAAAGTCGAAGTGATAATAACTTGCAGGGTGACTTCTTCACAATGCCATTACAATTTAATTAGACAATTGTTTAGTAAATGCATAAAACAGTTAAAATTTTAATGAATAATTGCTGGATACAATATAGATAAAAAAAATGGTTGAAATAATTATCAAAACAGCACTTTTCATTTTGTTTTCGTGACTCTGGTTTCATTTTAACGTAATATTTTTTTAGATTACCAGTAAAATTGTAATATGTTTTAGACATTTATATTATAAATGTACGTAACCGTTTGCTGTGGGCCCAAACGATAGTCTTTTTATCGGCGAAATGTTATTCGAGCTGGCACAGAACAAGTAAGACTCGCTACGCTACGCTATGCTGGGAACCCCGCAAATTCTGTAACTTTAGTATTTTTTCAAATTCGCTTTGCCGGCAGATTTTGTCTGGTCAGACCAAGGAATATTTAAATCCTCTTTGAAGGAATTTATATGTACTCCATGCCATGGGTCAGACAAACATCAGAATCTGTCAAAGGACATTATACAAATATCCTATCTTTGATCCTATCACATCAAATGATGCCGTAACTCGAAGGTTTTAGTTTTTAGCAATTGAAGAGTTCCACTATCCACCTATGCAACTTCTAGTTCGATCATCAGCAGGGCTAGCATGCGCAACACGATAAAATTTTGTCGTGGCATTTTATCGACTTTTGACGTAAATATGTCGTTTTGTCTTCGAAGACAACAAAGAAAAAACCAAAATATCATAGCAATGCCGTGTTATAACGTAAAAATAAGTGGCTATGAACAACGGGAGACCCTGAAAATATTCACAAAAAGGATTCGAGACGTCTGTGATCCGTTAGGTTAGGGAAAACGACAAAATTATCGTCGAAGACATAATTTGTCTTGTCTATCGATAAAATAACCGATGCTAGCCCTGCAGATCAGCAAATCAGCATATTGGTGCCAAATATTTGTATTGTTGTCCGAATGTCAGATAATGATTACATTTTAAGTCGATACGTCAGTTAAAAGTAGTTTTAAAACAACTTCCATCAATTGATTACATTACAAGTGAAGCTAATGAAGTGCTGTGCTAATTTCACTTATAGCTATTACTTTAGATGCCCCGATTGTAGTTACTCTAGTTTCAAAAATACATAGCGTGTTATTTTATTTATCTATCGAGAGACTTTCCAACTACCACGAAATTTATCGTGTCTCATGTCTCTGTGCGATTGCATGGGACGGCTAGGTGAAATCAAAGTTTTTTCGGGATAGATGCCCTATTTCTCAGCGGGTCGTCTATCCTTAATGTTATTTATATGGACTTGGCAACTATCCCCTATATGAGATAGATGTCTCAAAATTTAGAGGTCCGCAATAATCAGTAATAGGTACTGTGGAAATGTCAATGGTAACATTTTTTTCCTTTCATAAATTCATAGATAAAAGACCAAAGTACTTGCCAGTTCTACAATTAAAAGAATGAAATAATTGTACAGGGAGATATAACATATTTTCAAAAAGTGTGGCATCTATCCCGGTTTTACCTTATTCCCTTCACCCAATGCAATACAGAAATGTTATTAAACAAAATCTTCCTGTAAACTTTTATTTCTAAATCATAGTAACAAACTAAAACCTAATAAAAATAGATAGTAAACACGATGACTTTTAACCCTAACAAACAAAGCTGACGTGACTAGAAAATTTTGTAAATTATTCTCCAAACTGTACATTTGTCATTTTTCACTTTCTCACATGATATAAGTCTCTTCAGAAGTAATTACTATGTCTGTGATCTCTTTTTCTATGGTATCTTCAATTGTTATTATTGTATCTTGCTCACTATCTTTAAACTCGTCAACATCTTGAGTACCTACAAGATTCTTTTCATTGATATCTCTAAAAGCTTCTTCATTCTGCGGGTCAATAACAAGACTATCCCCATCTCCTTCATCAACATTTTTAGATACATCTCCATGATTATCTTCAATGCAAGTCACTTGAACGGCATCTACTATTTCAACCTCTTTAAAAACGTTCGAATTGATTCTTTCAACATTAATTTGATTAGTAATAAGTTCTATGGAGGCTACTTCAGTAATACTAGGTTTAGACATAGACTTGATGACGGCTGATTCTACTTTGGGTACTGGTATTTTAGATTCTTCTGGCTTCGCTATTTTAGGGTTAGACTCTATGGTTTTAAGGGATGATTTTCTACTGATATTTGGAGCAATATCAGCGATAACAGGAGATTGTACGGTTTCAAAAGGAACAGCAAGACTGTTTTGGAAAGCTTCAACCTCCTTGCGTCTCGCCTGTTTTCTTTCTAGCTGCTTCTGTAGCTCTTCTATCCTTTCATCTTTTAATTTTAACAAACTGTCTAAATGCTCCACCTGTATCAACAAAAAACAAAACGTTCTACTTAAATTGAAAATTCTTTAAAAATATTCAGAAAATTATATTGCCTTTTAACCCAAATGAGAGTAAACAAGTGATTACATTCAATGTAAATATTGTGCGAATTGATCACGTTGACGGTCATGTGAAGGCGAAAGGTGTGTAAAGATTTCGATTAAAATAATCGTCATTTAATCGCTATCACACAGTGAGACAAAGAGCGTAGATTTGACTTATGGTGGTGAGAGTTTGGACTCAGTCCTATAAAACTTTTAGGGAAAGATGTCTTAAAACTGTTTTGAACAATTTGAAAAACCATTAGATAATCCATATTTCAGATTATTAGGACGGTAACCTCGTCCGTTTCATCGGCCACCAATGAATCAATGATAGGTTAAATTTACAATAATTATGGGTGACTTGGAGTTTGCTGCTTGTGCCCAATTTTCAGTCGCATTACGAATTCTGAAACAGTTTTACTATTTACAATTATTATATATATTCAGCCTATTGCTGTCCACTGCTGAACGTAAGGGGAGGCTTACGTTCAGCAGTGGACAGCAATAGGCAGCAATAAAGAGCGCCAAAGAGCACGATCTTCCGCTTTTTTCATCCAGCCACACCCAGCCATCTTTCGATCTCTACCTAGAAAACCGAAAAGTTCAGGAATCACCCCCGCTATGCACCTGTTTGATTTGATTTATACTTCCAGGGAAACCCAATATATTATACATATTTATCAATTTGGCATCAGTGTTTGAAATATCGGCAGTGGATTTACACGTGGGGCTAACTATACATAGAAAAAAAGATGGTCAAAGGCAGTCAAGGTCTGAGCACTTATAGCTAGGTACCTGCCGGTAGAATAACCAGGGTTCAGGGAACACTTCACAAACACGAATTACACTCCGAAAGTCTGTAGGGAGTTCCCAAAGGAAACACGTGGAGATAAATGCTCGGTCAGTCTTGTACAGGTGTTAAGGGAAACGTCTCAATATCGACTGGGCTATTAGGGGTTACCACTTTACTTTTAGCTCGTCGTTATGTATGAGTGCTTGCGGCACCGTAGGGAGTACAGACAAACACATATAAAAAATTATAACTAGTAAAATATGGTATCTCTTAAGCTCGCGTCGCGCACATGTGTGCACACATGTGTGCGCGGGCCATTGCTATATCAATTGTTGTCTTATTTTCCGAGCATACAGGGTAATAATCAGATATCAGGTACCTTTTGCTTCAGAAGCTCTGCGGAATCTTTGGAATCCTTCAACTCCTCCTTCAGTGTGATGTACGAGTCGTAGCTGACCACCTTCTGCTGAACCGTCTCCAGTACTCCGTTGACCCTCGTCTTCACTGGCACCACTAATACGTGTTCTGATGGAAATAGCAGTTGCATTAAATTAAGTTATTATTTTAATTGTCTGAATCTCTTTTTTCGCGCATCTATAAACACTGCAGTACCTGCAAACATCGCAGTCTTTGCAATTTAAAATTCGTAGTAAAAAATCAGGAACCCTACCTAGCAGCATTAGCTGTGAAGACTTCAATGCGAGTAATTATTACAGTGTTGATAGATGCTTGGCCTCCATAACACTCGGCGACTAATTGCGAATGTCACCCACCTGTGTCGCAAGCAGTCACCGATATACTGTCACTTGTCTGTGAGATCTAAGGGACTGCACCCTCTATCTATCGGTACGGCACGGCAAGGCATTTTTTGATGTCAAATAGTAATGTACCTTAATATTTTTAAACTTGGGTTAAAATTGCAATGATAGTGGTCTCAGCAAGACGTGGTATACTTAGTAATTTTCATAATATTAGGGCACATTACTGTTCTTTACCTAAAAATCTCTTGCAGTGCCGTGAAGATCGTGGGCGCAGGCCGCAGTCCCTAACTGTTTTGACTTGTGCAGTAAAAATATGCTTACCGTCGTCACCACAGGCTTCATAGTAACTGCCACCGCTTGAGACGTTCTGTTCAGCATCCTTGACACTCTTGTTCAGCTCTTCATCCCGTCGAATCTTATCGCGAACTGGCAGCCGAAAGGTTCTTATTAGTTTTGACATTATGTACCGCATTTATTTTTTATTTTTCGGACGGGTCTATTATTATAGTGATGGTGTTTGGGAAGGCCTCTTTAGCTACACGAAGTAGTAAGGAGATTGTTGCAGAACAAAAAAGAACGATTTCAATAGTGGCAGGTGGCAAGACTCCGATGATAAACTACTTCTAATAGAATCAGAGCAATGTATGTGATGTTGTCCAATATTTGTTTATTTTTAAGGCACACTTTGTAGTTGTAATATTTTGTGTTTCAAAAGGATTCAGTCACTACAAAAGTTTGAACCACGGGATTGAATATTATTGCCTTTTCTAATCTTTTTAGGCCTTTACGCCTTTGAAAACGGCCACGCATTTACGCCAAATCATCTAACCCTAGTAAAACTATAATCGATCTAATTCGTGAAAACGCTTTAGGGGTACAAGAAGCTTTTTTTTGTTCACGTACCCCCTAAGTTGGGTCGGCGTCGGCGGACGCCTGGGAAACCACAGGTAAAAAAACATTGGTTTAATAAATCTATGCATGTATGAACACAGAGTACGAGATCTATGTCATTGAGGAGTCCTGTTCAGCAGTAGACTTCCTATGGCTGATGATGATTTAAACTTAATGAAACGAGAATTAAAGCCATCATATATGCTGGTGTTTCGCAACCTTTTTGTGTTCAAGGTTCTAGGAAAATAATTTATTTTGGAGTTACACCACATCATCATCATCTCAGCCTATTGCAGTCCACTGCTGGACGTAGGCCTTCCCCAAAGAGCGCCAAAGAGCACGATCTCCCGCTTTTTTCATCCATCCACTGCCAGCCATCTTCCTAAGGTCGTCGGTCCATCGAGCTGGGGGTCGTCCTACACTACGTTTGCCTAGGCGTGGTCTCCCTTCGAGAACCCGTTTACTCCACCTTTCATCGGTTCTGCGACAGATGTGGCCAGCCCACAACCAATACGATTTACATATAAATGTGTAAAGTATTTTTCTTACCATTACTTAATAAAAAAAAATTATGTAAATAAAATAAATTTTATATAAATCGTTTTGGTTGTGTTACACCACAACCAAAACGATTTACATATAAATGTGTAAAGTATTTTTCTTACCCTTACTTACTAAAAATAAGTTTATTTAACCTTATTTTTCCGAGACACACCAACTAATGACCACGCTACTCCATTATGTTGAACTCTCTTTGCGGAACACTAATATATGCAACGATAATTATCGTATTAGTATTAAAACTAGTAAGTACGTAGCAAAAGTCGTATATTAAAGATAAAGGAGAATAATTACCCATTAGCAGCACCCTCTCAATGATCCCCGGAGCGCAGTTGGCCAGCTGTTCCATGGTGTTGCAGCAGAGGTTCAGTTTCAGCTTCTTCAGCACCTTCCTGTTGAGCGTCATCCAGTTGTTCAGTTTCAACGCGTGGCTGTTTCTTGGGGGGTAGTTGTGCATCTCCACCAGTTTCGGATAATGGACGCTTAGCATTTCTGCTAGGAGAACTGTGGAGAAACGTGACTTGACTTGTTTTCCGATTCTCAACAAGAGCTGATGACGCTGGTAGTATAATACGCGGCATCGATGTTGAGCGCTGGGGCAAAGAGTAGGGCGCGCTTTGCGCATCTTACGAGACGATCATCGTATCAGAGACGCGTGTGCGCGGAACTAACAATCAATCACGGCTGTCGGTGGTACGTCACTAGTCAATCACGTAATTTTAATGGTCTTGTGCGCAACTTTCGCCCACCGCTCAACTTCTGTGCCGCTAGTTGCACCCATTTAGCTCGGTAACAAATGTGCGTAGGAGACGATAGGATACTTCCTTCTCTTTCTCACATACACTACAGTGAGGCTTCGGAATCATAGAATACTGAAGATATCTTACCGGCATCAGAAAAATCTCTGTTTATTTTCTTAGTCGGTCTCGACAACTTGAATGTATCTACCCAAGCCAGAACAGACTCTATGTCAGAGAGTGGTATCGGTGAGTCTAATGTTGACATTTTGTTTTTCTATTTTATATTATATTAATATTTATTTACACTTTATTTCAGTGACTATAATTCAACGATAAGAATTTCGCATGTTCCTCGAGTAACGTCATTTTGTGACTTAAGTTTGACGTAGTCTTTTTAATTCGGCCAGTGCATTTTAAATCGATACAAAACCTTATACGTTTATGATAATTGAAAAAGAAAGTCTCATAGAAAAGACAGGAAAAAGAGGATTCTCTAAAAATAACAATCAAAGAGGATTTAAATACTACGTAATAATAGCAATCACTTAGAGCATAATGCTCTAAGAGCAATCAGCACCAACCAATGCACCATGGATATTGTACGTAGTAGGTAAATATTATTTAAATTCCTTGATCAGCAGTCATCGCCCGATTGATGCATAATGTCAAAATCTATTGGCAGCACTGACAGTAAGAGTGATATGTTTTTGTTTTTTTGCTGTCAATTTGCGATTTTAAATTTAAATTCAAATATTGATTTGCTCACGGACGTAAAAAAAATTACGTATTTTTTTTACGTCCGTGGATTTGCTATTAAGTAGGGTACATGTTAATATTATTAGAGATGGTGCATTAGCCTACTTAACTATACAATTAGCATGCAAATATTATAGAAAACAGTTTCGAATACCTAAATGATCTTAATTCCTCAGGCAATTCAATCACAGCATTCAATTTAGTGAGCAATATAATGTCAATAAGTTAACTAATCATTTTCCTTTTTTTCAAACCATGCATCGGGGCATTTTCACTTTAAATGGCAAATTGCTGCTTCCGACGTGTCCTTGTACATAAATAATTTTATTAAAAATTCAGAAACAATTACTGTACTGAATTTAGCTTAAACTCAAATTAGACATGATGGTTTTCCCTAGTTTTACTAATATATAAACATACATTATTTAATTTTACGTAAAAAATATATTTCAAATTATGATAATTATCAGTTTCATACTGTCCCGTTTCTAGGTAGCCAACTTGGCCTTCAGTTTTTGACGCGTTTTAACTTGGTGGTTAATAATGTAATAATCAAATTTGATAAAGGTACACTTGTTTGTTATTTAAATACAAATTTTGCTAAATTAATCATTATAATTAAACTACAATTAATTTGTAAAGCTTGTCCCATGCTTTTCGGTTTTCCGGACATGTCTGGTTTTGTAACGCAAATATCCGATCCATTGTAGAAACTACTGAAGAATATGTTTTTTTATGCCTTGCAACCCTGACTACTTGACTTAAAAAAAGCATCGGCCATATTGAAAATAGTGTCAGAACTTGTAACGTGGGATAGACGTATCTTCTGTGCATTTTGGGGTTCCTGTTTTTTCTGGTTAGTAACGTATTTTTATTACATTTTACGGCGTAAATTTAGGCTAATTAGAGTTCAGCACATTACTTAGAACATGTTAATTACAAATACATAATAGCATGAAAGGATGGTTGCAATTTAATGGATAAATTTAATTTTATTTCAAAGCTCAAATATTTTTGTAACGTCTTTTTTGTAACGTTACTACATGACAGACAAGAAACGTTACAAAGCGGACAAGTAAAGGCTTGTTTAAACAGGTAAATGTTTATTGTTGGGCAATTAGTTTCAGCGTAGATTGTTGTATGTTTTTAAGTATGTATACCTATACATTCACACAGTCAGGCTCTAATTAGTCATTGAAGTGATTATTTCAATTGTTTGCTCAATTGTTAACATAAAGAGATTTAATCCTAATGTTTTTTTTATATTTTGTCACATTGAGGACGACACCTTATAAATTCGGTTTTG
Source organism: Anania fuscalis (assembly GCA_950371115.1). NCBI lineage: Eukaryota > Metazoa > Arthropoda > Insecta > Lepidoptera > Crambidae > Anania > Anania fuscalis. Next base: position 9,537,096 of record OX493348.1, on the reverse strand, counting down.
TAACATGTCATGTCCATTTGTAACTGTCCCGTTTTTTGTTAATTAATCTTTGTTAAATATTTCGAAAATTTTCCCATTAATAGTAACATATTTTTTATCTTTCGTAAAAAAAAATCAAAACCCTTTTAAATAAATCTCACTTCATTAGAAAATTATCAGAATTCAAACAGCAACTTTAAAAAATAAATTTCGTTTGGCGCAAAATGTTACAAAACCGAATTAAATTACAAGATTGTTATAACAAATTCAATAATGTTTAGTTATTCATGTTGATATTAAGTATAATGTTTCCTACACTATAATAAATGTCATGATTGCAGATTTATTTATTCCTTTTATTCATAGAATAATTACTTTCATTTTTGTTACAAACTAGACAATTTTTCAACACCTTTCTGACAATAATAATGTATTTAAGGATAAATATTGATCAATTTGATAGATTATTATATAAATCCTAAAATACATTATATTTACTATAAACTTAAGCAAGTTTTAGCAAAAAAAATACAAGTTTTGTAAAAATTCATCAAAATTGAAAACATTGCACATTAAAGTGAAAATGCCCATCGACCACATTTATTTTGGTTCTGTATGTTTTATAAACTCATCAATTGAATAGAATGTCTTGTCCAACAGCCACTTTCGTAACGATGATTTAAAACTATTGACTGGGAGGTCCTTAATGCGAGTTGGTATTTTGTTATAAAGAGTTTTGCACATAGCATAGCTATTATTTTGAAATCTTTGCGTTTTTGGAACTGTCAGAAAAAGTTTTTCGGAAAAGCTAGAATTGCTCAATTTTAGCTATTGCATTGCTTTTGCAAGATACGGGATATGGGTATTATTATTTGTAAGCATAAAAAAAGCCATCGATCGTTATTTTAACAATTTTTATTACATTTTATTTCTTACTTTCATGAAGATTACATTTATAGAAGACTTGGCTCCACTAACACCTCGTATTCGCTTGAAATATTTCGCAAAGACTCGGATGTTCTTTGATTATGCGCTTGATTTCGTATAGTCTTGTATTTTTGAAGTCTTGCTTCGGCGCTACGTTTCTGAAAAGGTTTGTAAATAATAATAATCGTCATCATAATTTCAGCTACAGGACGTCCACTGACTTCCAGATTGGCAGGCTGGAAGCTGCCTGAAGCACCAACCAATGCACCATGGATATTGTACGTAGTAGGTAAATATTATATAAATTCCTTGATCAGCAGTCATCGCCCGATTGATGCATAATGTCAAAATCTATTGGCAGCACTGACAGTAAGAGTGATATGTTTTTGTTTTTTTGCTGTCAATTTGCGATTTTAAATTTAAATTCAAATATTGATTTGCTCACGGACGTAAAAAAAATTACGTATTTTTTTTACGTCCGTGGATTTGCTATTAAGTAGGGTACATGTTAATATTATTAGAGATGGTGCATTAGCCTACTTAACTATACAATTAGCATGCAAATATTATAGAAAACAGTTTCGAATACCTAAATGATCTTAATTCCTCAGGCAATTCAATCACAGCATTCAATTTAGTGAGCAATATAATGTCAATAAGTTAACTAATCATTTTCCTTTTTTTCAAACCATGCATCGGGGCATTTTCACTTTAAATGGCAAATTGCTGCTTCCGACGTGTCCTTGTACATAAATAATTTTATTAAAAATTCAGAAACAATTACTGTACTGAATTTAGCTTAAACTCAAATTAGACATGATGGTTTTCCCTAGTTTTACTAATATATAAACATACATTATTTAATTTTACGTAAAAAATATATTTCAAATTATGATAATTATCAGTTTCATACTGTCCCGTTTCTAGGTAGCCAACTTGGCCTTCAGTTTTTGACGCGTTTTAACTTGGTGGTTAATAATGTAATAATCAAATTTGATAAAGGTTTTGATTTGAAACACTTGTTTGTTATTTAAATACAAATTTTGCTAAATTAATCATTATAATTAAACTACAATTAATTTGTAAAGCTTGTCCCATGCTTTTCGGTTTTCCGGACATGTCTGGTTTTGTAACGCAAATATCCGATCCATTGTAGAAACTACTGAAGAATATGTTTTTTTATGCCTTGCAACCCTGACTACTTGACTTAAAAAAAGCATCGGCCATATTGAAAATAGTGTCAGAACTTGTAACGTGGGATGGACGTATCTTCTGTGCATTTTGGGGTTCCTGTTTTTTCTGGTTAGTAACGTATTTTTATTACATTTTACGGCGTAAATTTAGGCTAATTAGAGTTCAGCACATTACTTAGAACATGTTAATTACAAATACATAATAGCATGAAAGGATGGTTGCAATTTAATGGATAAATTTAATTTTATTTCAAAGCTCAAATATTTTTGTAACGTCTTTTTTGTAACGTTACTACATGACAGACAAGAAACGTTACAAAGCGGACAAGTAAAGGCTTGTTTAAACAGGTAAATGTTTATTGTTGGGCAATTAGTTTCAGCGTAGATTGTTGTATGTTTTTAAGTATGTATACCTATACATTCACACAGTCAGGCTCTAATTAGTCATTGAAGTGATTATTTCAATTGTTTGCTCAATTGTTAACATAAAGAGATTTAATCCTAATGTTTTTTTTATATTTTGTCACATTGAGGACGACACCTTATAAATTCGGTTTTGTAACATGTCATGTCCATTTGTAACTGTCCCGTTTTTTGTTAATTAATCTTTGTTAAATATTTCGAAAATTTTCCCATTAATAGTAACATATTTTTTATCTTTCGTAAAAAAAATTCAAAACCCTTTTAAATAAATCTCACTTCATTAGAAAATTATCAGAATTCAAACAGCAACTTTAAAAAATAAATTTCGTTTGGCGCAAAATGTTACAAAACCGAATTAAATTACAAGATTGTTATAACAAATTCAATAATGTTTAGTTATTCATGTTGATATTAAGTATAATGTTTCCTACACTATAATAAATGTCATGATTGCAGATTTATTTATTCCTTTTATTCATAGAATAATTACTTTCATTTTTGTTACAAACTAGACAATTTTTCAACACCTTTCTGACAATAATAATGTATTTAAGGATAAATATTGATCAATTTGATAGATTATTATATAAATCCTAAAATACATTATATTTACTATAAACTTAAGCAAGTTTTAGCAAAAAAAATACAAGTTTTGTAAAAAATCATCAAAATTAAAAACATTGCACATTAAAGTGAAAATGCCCATCGACCACATTTATTTTGGTTCTGTATGTTTTATAAACTCATCAATTGAATAGAATGTCTTGTCCAACAGCCACTTTCGTAACGATGATTTAAAACTATTGACTGGGAGGTCCTTAATGCGAGTTGGTATTTTGTTATAAAGAGTTTTGCACATAGCATAGCTATTATTTTGAAATCTTTGCGTTTTTGGAACTGTCAGAAAAAGTTTTTCGGAAAAGCTAGAATTGCTCAATTTTAGCTATTGCATTGCTTTTGCAAGATACGGGATATGGGTATTATTATTTGTAAGCATAAAAAAAGCCATCGATCGTTATTTTAACAATTTTTATTACATTTTATTTCTTACTTTCATGAAGATTACATTTATAGAAGACTTGGCTCCACTAACACCTCGTATTCGCTTGAAATATTTCGCAAAGACTCGGATGTTCTTTGATTATGCGCTTGATTTCGTATAGTCTTGTATTTTTGAAGTCTTGCTTCGGCGCTACGTTTCTGAAAAGGTTTGTAAATAATAATAATCGTCATCATAATTTCAGCTACAGGACGTCCACTGACTTCCAGATTGGCAGGCTGGAAGCTGCCTGCATCCAGCGGCTTCTTGCAAACTATACCTACCAGCTAGCATGACCGACAAAACACGATACGATACGATATGATATGATATAGCGATTTATCGACATCCAACTTAACTACACAGTATAAAACAAAGTCGCTTTCTCTGTCCCTATATCCCTATGTATGCTTAAATCTTTAAAACTACGCAACGGATTTTGATGCGGTTTTTTTTAATAGATAGAGCGATTGAAGAGGAAGGTTTATATGAATAATAATATCCACTTAATATTGTTAAATAATGTTATTTTTGAGGTTTCTAATGTAATGTCGTTAATAATGAATTTTTTTCCACTTACATTGCAAACGCAGGCTGAACCCTACGAGATTTATAAAAATAATGTACTAAGTATTGAACACATTGAAAAGGTCTACAGAAAACTCCGCGATGGTATATGTCTATCTCTTATGGATAACCAACAATATAATGTTTTTGTCATTTACTTTTTACGACAAATAATAGCTTATTTTCGAAGCGATTTTAACCAATACAGCATTAATCCTTATCCAATTAAATATTAAGACATTTTTTATTTAATATATATAAGGTCCAATTTTATTAGTGTTCATCCTGTTAACCTATGACTATATAGGTGAAAAGCAATCGTAAAAACCAATTTTCAAATGCGTACCATAAAAACTAAAAAAGTTAAAAATCAACAACATTGACTTCATATTGCATAAACTCGTCCTATCTTTGCTACGTTTAACCATCTAATTACCCGTCTTATTCCTTCCCCTTGTACAGAGCGAGAAAGAGTGAAATCTTTGCGTTTTTGGAACTGTCAGAAAAAGTTTTTCGGAAAAGCTAGAATTGCTCAATTTTAGCTATTGCATTGCTTTTGCAAGATACGGGATATGGGTATTATTATTTGTAAGCATAAAAAAAGCCATCGATCGTTATTTTAACAATTTTTATTACATTTTATTTGTTACTTTCATGAAGATTACATTTATAGAAGACTTGGCTCCACTAACACCTCGTATTCGCTTGAAATATTTCGCAAAGACTCGGATGTTCTTTGATTATGCGCTTGATTTCGTATAGTCTTGTATTTTTGAAGTCTTGCTTCGGCGCTACGTTTCTGAAAAGGTTTGTAAATAATAATAATCGTCATCATAATTTCAGCTACAGGACGTCCACTGACTTCCAGATTGGCAGGCTGGAAGCTGCCTGCATCCAGCGGCTTCTTGCAAACTATACCTACCAGCTAGCATGACCGACAAAACACGATACGATACGATATGATATGATATAGCGATTTATCGACATCCAACTTAACTACACAGTATAAAACAAAGTCGCTTTCTCTGTCCCTATATCCCTATGTATGCTTAAATCTTTAAAACTACGCAACGGATTTTGATGCGGTTTTTTTTAATAGATAGAGCGATTGAAGAGGAAGGTTTATATGAATAATAATATCCACTAAATATTGTTAAATAATGTTATTTTTGAGGTTTCTAATGTAATGTCGTTAATAATGAATTTTTTTCCACTTACATTGCAAACGCAGGCTGAACCCTACGAGATTTATAAAAATAATGTACTAAGTATTGAACACATTGAAAAGGTCTACAGAAAACTCCGCGATGGTATATGTCTATCTCTTATGGATAACCAACAATATAATGTTTTTGTCATTTACTTTTTACGACAAATAATAGCTTATTTTCGAAGCGATTTTAACCAATACAGCATTAATCCTTATCCAATTAAATATTAAGACATTTTTTATTTAATATATATAAGGTCCAATTTTATTAGTGTTCATCCTGTTAACCTATGACTATATAGGTGAAAAGCAATCGTAAAAACCAATTTTCAAATGCGTACCATAAAAACTAAAAAAGTTAAAAATCAACAACATTGACTTCATATTGCATAAACTCGTCCTATCTTTGCTACGTTTAACCATCTAATTACCCGTCTTATTCCTTCCCCTTGTACAGAGCGAGAAAGAGTGGAAGATAGGACGAGTTTATGCAATATGAAGTCGATGTTGTTATTTTGTAATTAATTTTTAACTTTTTTAGTTTTTATGATAGACATTTGAAAGTTGGTTTTTACGATTGCTTTAAACCTATATAGTCACAGGTTAACAGGATGAACACTAATAAAATCGGACCTTATATATATTGTTTTATTCCAAATTTAACGCGCGTTGGCCACGGGCAGTAATGAATAAATCAAAACTACTGGATCGATTTTAATCATTTTTTCAGTAAGTGACATAGGCTGTATATTTTATTCCCGTGCGAAGCCGGAGCGGGCCGCTACGTTTTTATATACAAAATTCACAGTTTTTCTGTAGTGTATTTAGTATCAGCATTGCACCCGTGGGAGGCCGGGGCGGGTCGCTAGTTCCAAATATGATAAACATAGCCGCCCGCGCCATCTTGAACTTTTATCGCACAGGTAGCATTTCCGTGCCGTTGACGGGACGTCACGCTCGCTGTTTCGATAAAAGTACCTTACATATTTTGACGGTTTTGGGTGTCGATAAATCTCTATATCATAGCGTGTTTTGTCGGTCAGGCGGGCAGGGCGTAATAATGCAATAATTAAAACATTTTACGTACTCGAACGTACAGTGTCACTAATAATTCAAGGTTGTCGCTTTAACAGAATATTCTACTCAATAAGCGATTTTACTATGGTTGAACAATGTCGAAATCGAATAAAGTTCTCCATGCAAAATAGTAATTTACCTTGATGATAAAATTTTTAGAGCATGTTTATTTTATAAAACTGTTTACCTAATGCGTAGAATAATCTGTACAAAATCTATTACCTTGCCTCACCACCCTGTATTAGGTAAAGTTTAGCACTCCTTACTCCTTAATAGTTGAAGAATGAGTTTATGTTGGTTCTATTTTACTTCTATTGTAAAAAAATAATCAGCTGGGTTACGCCTGTCGGACTCGCGGGTCTAGTGTATACAGAGTTACAATGCAAGGTAGTGTCAATTTTAGTAACTAAATCGATCTACGTAAAAATTAAAATCTTTTTTTTCATATTACATTGTTACTATCCGCTGTTAAAGATGGTGCGCGTAGATAATCTTGTCTCATTCATAAAAAGAAACGGCCAAGTGCGAGTTGGACTCGCGCACGAAGGGTTCCGTACTATTATCTATAAAAACGGCAAAAAAACACGTTTGTTGTATGGAAGCCCCCATAAATATTAATTTATTGTTTTTTTGTATATGTTGTTATAGCGGCAACAGAAATACATGATCTGTAAAAATTGTCTAGCTATTATCACGGTTTATGAGATACAACCTAGTGACAGACGGACAGACAGACAGACGGACAGCGGAGCCTTAGTAATAGGGTCCCGTTTTACCCTTTGAACCCTAAAAATACGCAAGCACTATTTCTTTGCGACCTAGAACTGCATTAATAGTCCATGAACATACATAGTCTCGTCGCTCTCCTGACCGATGACCTGGAACCGGTCAAACTCGATGCCGCCATGGTAGAAGCAGTCCCTGCGGATCTCGTCCAGCTTCTGCTTGATGGGTATCAGGTCCGCCACTGAAATAAAAGAATAGTGTACTGTGTGTGTGTATAGTGTATATTTATTTATTATACAGGTTGACGTTTTTATCACCATCCAAACCTTCTGAGACGACTCCCGTAATACAAACGAACAACTCCTTCTATTGGACCAACTCTCTAACTGCAAAAAAATCAGCTGTTCCGTTCCATATAAAATATCAGTATTCATTTGACCAAAATGTATGGAACAGCTGTTTTTTTTGCTGATGCTGCGCTCAAAGACCGATAACGCTCATTAAGCGAAAAAATTGCTCACAACGCGTTGTGGTCACCGAAAAACAACCATAATTATACCAAAATTCGTGTTAGGGTCTAATGAAAACGCTCATGACGCGTTGTGGCAATTACAGTAATACTCCGGGCTCCACTCAGCCAGCGGGCTCTCCTCTACGACCACGTGCTTGCTCTGTGTGTGTGTTGTGAGTGAGTGAGTGTGTGTATAGTGTGTTCATGCATGTAGATAGATAGAACGTTTTGAGACAAGACTTAGAGTATCATACTGTCAAACATCCTGCCATCGCTAGACACGGGCGTGGGGCTGGGCACTTGGCACGTGCAGGGCGGGAGGGACGCGTCGGAGGTCTGCACTGCGACGCCCTCCACCTCCGGGCTGCCCTCTACGACCACGTGCTTGCTCTGTGTGTGTGTTGTGAGTGAGTGAGTGTGTGTATAGTGTGTTCATGCATGTAGATAGATAGAACGTTTTGAGACAAGACTTAGAGTATCATACTGTCAAACATCCTGCCATCGCTAGACACGGGAGTGGGGCTGGGCACTTGGCACGTGCAGGGCGGGAGGGACGCGTCGGAGGTCTGTACTGCGACGCCCTCCACCTCCGAGCTCCCCTCTACGACCACGTGCTTGCTCTGTGTGTGTGTGTTGTGAGTGAGTGAGTGTGTGTATAGTGTGTTCATGCATGTAGATAGATAGAACGTTTTGAGACAAGACTTAGAGTATCATACCGTCAAACATCCTGCCATCGCTAGACACGGGCGTGGGGCTGGGCACTTGGCACGTGCAGGGCGGGAGGGACGCGTCGGAGGTCTGCACTGCAACACCCTCCACCGCCGGGCTCCACTCAGCCAGCGGGCTCTCCTCTGCGACCCCGAGCTCTGGTATCTTCTTCTTCTTTTTGTCGTCTATTCTCTGCTTCAGAATTTCTAGTTGCTCTGAGGGGTTCGCAAATAGGATACTGAGATGATTTTGGTGATTTTACGGACAAAATAGGGTGTTGTGAGGGGTATTCATTAATTACGTAAGGCGATGTTTGTGATTGTACTGGACCCTCTTGATGAGATTTGGTAAGGTTGGGCCCACAAGTCTTAAGTGAGATTTTTTAAAGTACGTAATTCGGTCATTCTCCAGATTTGTGTACACCCTGTATAGGTTTAATTTTCCATTTAGGACTGCTATTTATGTATCCAGCTACAGAACATTAAAAAGTAGGTAGGTACCTATATCATTAAATTTTAAACATGGAACTTTAGCTGAATGATATATCAAAATATTATTTTGTTTCATAAATCAGTCATTTGTTTGTCGTTTGGGCGTCATTTTAAAATTGCGTATCTAAGATGTATACACCACGGATTTAGCTCGTAAAAATTTTCGTGCTATGATTTATTACAATTTTTGCCGAGGGCTAACTCAAAAACCACCAAATAGGACGGTGGGGACAAACCACCATCGAAAATTACTGTGTATCACTGGTTTAGTGAGTTTAACAGTGGCCGGTCTGGATGGCTTGCGGATGAATTTAAAGATGGTCGCCCTAAATTGGCTGTTGTGCCTCAAATTATGCTGTCATGTTACATATCGCGAGATATATATATATATATATATATATATATATATATATCGGGTGTAAAAAAAGGCTTAACCAAGCCGAATACCACATATTCTACGTATTATTACGATCATTTTTTTCTTTTACACTATACCTGGGAAATGACGGGTTACCGAGTTATTCACAGTCAAAGTTACAATTTTTTTTAAAGATTTTTACAAAATTGACTTCTGTTTGATAATACTAAACTTTTTTACAAAGAAACATGATATAAATTTTCAGTGCTTCTTTCATAAAAGGCCTTTAAAGGGCACAGCCGGCAATGAATCGTGTGCAGTGCTCTCGCGCCACCCGCTCGCCCGCCGACATGTATGTGTATATATATATGTGTGTGTATATATTATTCCACAATCACACCAATTAGTTAGCCCCAAACTAAGCATAGCTTGTACTATGGCGACTAGATACCGGATAAACATACTTAAATACATTTATAAACGTCCATGACTTAGGTACAAATGCTCGTGCTCATCACACAAACATTTGCCCCTCGCGGGATTCGAACCCGCAACCGCCGGCTTTGTAGTCCGGAGCGCGAACCACTGCACCAGACGGTCGTCAATTTATTTTTGTATAAAAATAAAATGAGTCAAATTATCAAAAGTCGTAGAACAAATTTTGTTGTTTATGATGTTACCTATCTAGTCGTGCGAGGTGGTTGATTTTTTTCAAATTAACCTGTTTAAATAGCAGCCATCGCAATGTATAATGTATCTATACTAATATTATAAAGAGGAAAGATTTGTACCTATTTTGGTATGTTTGTATGTTTGTAATGAATAGGCTCAAAAAGTACTGGGCCGATTTAAAAAATTATTTCACCAATAGAATGCTACATTCTTCCAATTTGACATAGGCTACATTTCATTTTGAAAAAAATTAGGGATCCTTGGTAAAATTTGAACAATGTAACCGAAGGTGTAGAAAAATGAGTCTTAAAATGTCTTTCGTCGAATGCGCTGCCGAAACTATTAGCGATAATTGTCTACCCCGTGCGAAGCCGGGACAGGCTGCTAGTAGTTTATACTTTACTTCATGTCAGCTGTTTAAATAATTGATTTAATATTTAAAATACACCTAGTACTACGGAAAATATCTGTGTTTATTTTATTCGTAATTATTTATTTAGTGTTTGTTTAAATATTTAAAGTAAGCTTTACTTGCTATTGATAGAGCACATATATTAATTATGTCGTTATCCGAAGGTTGTCTGGAAGAGAACAAATAGTCCAAAAGTGTACATCTTTCTGTAAGCATCAACTGTAACTTCTTTGTTTTGGTGTGCAATAAAGAGTAGTCCCTGTCTATCTATGAGGCCCCCAAGCAGCGTCAAGTGTTTTCAACAGCAAATATACAGCTCATTTAGAACTTAAAGTTCTTTTAAAGACTTACAAGGGTGTCAAGCGGTGCTTTTATCGTTATATGAGTGATTTTTAAGTTATTTTACAGCTTTAAGTGTTATATAGCTGTATTAAGGATTCAACGTAAGCTTAGGGTGTTAAATCAGAATCTGAAAACTCTACTATAGAACTTCAAGTGTTTTGTGATACTTTAATGCTAGATTTATTATTATAGCTGTATAAAGGCTGTATTTTGGATGTGATAACTTACATACTACAGCTCTAAGTGTTATATTGGTAACGCTTGATACTTTTTTCTGTATATTGGTGTTTGAAAAATCCATTATAAATCTTATTCTTATAGTGTAATTAAACACGCTTGTGAGTATTAGGGTTTTATAAAATCTGTCTACAAGGGTGCTCTAAAACATTAAAAGTAAATTACATCAATAGTACAGCTTTAGCCTTCTTTACTGACAGCGGTGCAAATTATTTATTGGGAAGCGTGTGTGGTAATTTTATAATGTGGAAAAAAAGAAAAAGGTCTGGTGCAGTGAAGAGGAGGATTGAGAAATTTTGAGACAATTGAGAGAAGGAAGACAGCGAAAGCAATGTAGCAACTCAAACGCCAATTTCATCGACGTCCAACGAAGGTTCCGTAGAAAAAACATTAAATGATGTCGAATGTGTGGATTTTGTTATTTTTTTGAAATCTAGTGATAACGACTCTTCTTTCAGCAGCACTTGCACAATTAATATTAATTAAGAAAAAAAATATTGTTTCGTCAGCGAATAAAAGAATGGGCTATAGAAAGAAATATAGCCCAAGTAGCTTTAAACGATTTCGCCGCGATTGTAAATTGCAGATTTCCCGGATTATTACCATGTGATGCTAGAACAATTTAAGGTACTACCAACAAATACTTTGCTCCAGGTGCGTGTTAGAAAAAGACAAACATGCTAGTGCTATTTATGCCATCCTAGGTGACGAACGATAACGATACTGGGCATTTTAAGAACTTAAACTTATGACCATAAAGTTTAGATTCGTTCGTCTTGATTTTTTCTTACGAGTAGCAGGTTGAAACTTGTTTACGTTTACGTACCTAATTTTATGCTGAGCGCGGTAAGGTTGAGATTATCTTGTTATGATTTTGTAGCACGGCACGTCAAGCTCTTTTGTTTACAATGAAATTTCATTATTTATATGAAGTTTAAGTTATTTTTTTTAATCTTCTTTGACTTCATTCATGACTAATCTCTTTCTTGTTAGGTTTATACGTCCGAGCGAAAGATACATTTTTGTGATGGGTGCTAGAAGAAGAAGAAGAGAATTTTTGAGGAAGGATATAGGCTAATTAACATAACGCTTAAAACCTTAGAAACCTAACAAAAAAAACAGAGTTAGTGGTCAAAGCACTCGCCCGGTATGCGATGGGACGTGGGTTCGAGTCCCACCTGAGGTCGATGATTTTTTTCAAGTGTTATTTATCTTCAATTAAACCTTGCATGGAATTGCTAAAAACAAAAATTTACAATGTTTAAGCATTTCTGATCTTAACCAATAGTCAAATATTTGTAAAAATATTTCTATAGGGTGTTGACGGTAGTATACTACTCAGCTATACATATAGCTACAACATTGATCAGAATACGCTGGCTTTGACAGCGAGAAAAAACACTTGAGGAATTTCATCTTGTCACGTGACGTCCTCGGTAGCTTAGTGGTCAAAGCACTCGCCCGGTATGCGATGGGACGTGGGTTCGAGTCCCACCTGAGGTCGATGATTTTTTTTCAAGTGTTATTTATCTTCAAAAAAAGCAGAGCAAACGGCCGGGTTATAATAATAATAATAATTAGTTTATAAATAAATACGTAACGTGACATATAAAATAACCCAGCATCGGTACTCGAGCGGCGCAGCTCGTCACAGCACGTTTAATTAAAAATCACAGATTGTTTATACTGAAGGGTTAATCAATTTTATACGCATCTCTAAATTTAGAACTTATAGAGAGCAGCCTAACTAATAAAAATATTCTAATATAACGCTGATTTAAAACTTAAAGCTGTACTATTGTACAATACATATCATACATAGTACAGCCAATAAGATTATAATACCCTCCAAATATCGTCTAAGCTGTTTAAGAAATTGTAGCCAATTTAAAACGAAAGAAAACAAATAAATTTAATCAAAGCAATATTTGAATATAGCTAAAGCCTAATCATGATTATCAGTTTGATGATGACTGTGTCCTAAAAACTATAACTTCTAATTAAATTTAAATTATAAACTTAAAAACAAATACTTAATTGATTCGTATTTGGTAATTTTCCCTTTAAATGTGTAATGTTTTACTGGCGCACGAAAATATTGCCTATAAATAATCACACATTAACGATAAAATTTTATTTGCACGTTAATTTTATCTATGTAAACCACCAGATTTCCATTATTATGTTATTTTGACTTTGAAGTTGAATAAGTCAGTTTATTTTAATGACGTTTAAGATAGTGCAAAGTTTCTCGATATTCTCTTCAAACTCCTATTAGAGATTTTTATCTTTAAAAGATATTTATATAGATATTTGGAGAGTTATAGTTTCACCTTACACCAAATAACAGCCCTTATACAGCTCCTATACAGCTTCCATATTGTTTCTACAGCTACTATACAGCCCTACTAATTCTAAAAGCTGTATAACTTGGGCCCTTTTTGCACTTAGAAGAGCTGTATAAGCGCTTATACAGCCTTTGTAAAGCCTCAACTTACAGCTTTAAGTATAATAATAAACTGAAATACAGCTTTTATACAGCTTGTCATGCTGCTAGGGGGTATTTGGGCCATACTCCACCACGCGGGCCCTGTGCGGTTTGATGGAGGGGTCCCGTGAGGCCAGTGACTTAACCTTACTGTCAGATGTAATTCATGTAATCAAGCCGCCATAAGGCTAGGCTCTGTCTAGACTTCACGACTAGTATCAAGCGATAATAGTCGGGACCAACTTTTCACGTGCCTTCCGGAGAGGCTTGCGATAATAAATGTCAGTGGAAAGGCTAAAGTGCAAATGGTTATTTTACTTGGCCCTTTTTTGTGAATGGATTCCTAACTTTTTTATCCTTATTTCCAATGACCCTACGAAGCACCCTGGAAATGAATAAATTGAATGATATTAAGCGCTTAATATGTCTGGTGTAGTGATTTGCGCTCCGGACTACTGAAGCTTAGCGGTTGCGGGTTCAAATTATGCAAGGATATTTTAAACAGGGTTATTTATTGAACATCAACAACTTTGCGAGATTAGGTAGCTAACATCATAAACAACAAGATTTGTTGTACGACTTTTGGTAATTTGACAAATTTTACTTTTACACAAAAACAAATATCAATTTAATTTTCCGTCTGAATCTCTGAATGTTCTTATCTCTGTGCGCGTCGGGACCTTTTCGTATGTGAAATGGAACATAAAAATATGACGACAGTACAATCATCACATCACCAGCCTATATCAGTCCACTGCTGGACACAGCCTGTGTGGCCTGAGGCCTCTCCAAAAGTAGGATTTTGCCATAATCGACACGCTTGGCAGGTGGGTTGGCGATCGCAGTTTGGCCAATGGTGGAGAGGAGACGCTGCTGCCCGTCTTTTTATGGCCGTTCTCCTGTAGTCGCCTCTTACGACACCCATAGGAAGAGAAGGGGGAATGTATTGAGTTATGATAAAACTCGTAGAACAAATGTTGTGTTTATCTAGTGTAACTATCTAATCGTGAGAGCTTGTTGATGTTTATTAAATAACCCTGTATAAAATACAATTTTTTCCTAGTTTAGGCCTAGATAATCGATGTGATTGTGAAAAATGTTTATTCTTATAACGCACCTGGCGTGCATGTCTCGTAGTCCTCAAATGATTGCTCGAAATGAGTGAACGGGTTGGCCCTCATGTAGGGCGGGAGGGAACGAATGAACGAGTCAACCTCCAATCGCTGGCATTTCTCCATTGGACACACCTGTATTATAAAAATTATTATTAATGTTCTTCATCACATACGTTTTTAACCCTTTTAGGTAAGAGGCTTGCAAGAGTCTTAAAAGCTGCTGACCTTCGGAAATGACATAGGCTGGTTGAATTAAGAAAGAAGATACAGCACACCATAATGGCCCAATCCCAATGGTAACATAATACCAGCCAGACTCGGGAGTCTCGGGACAACATAAAAAAGTTTGTTTTCGACATTGACCCTGACGAGAATCGAACCCGGAACTTAAAGATGGCGACGAGAAGTCTAGCTGGCTGGCTACGGAGGTCGTCAAAATAATAATGCATCGGACAAGGACGGACAAAAGGTGTTACAAAAGTATAAAAAGCGGTCAAACAGGATAGATTCTGGTCCAAATCTTTTTTCTTACTCACTTTCTCGTAATTTATCTTGTGGTCTTTGTCTGGCACGTGCGCGGTGATTACTTGCAAGCTGTCATTGTGTATGCTCCTGAAAAACATAAGGAAAGAAGTCCCAGGTAGAAACTTTTTTAAGCGAGTTGTATGAACGCCGACCGCAATAAAATTGCCTTAGTTAGTAACATTGAAACCGTACCTAACGAACGACACATTCACACCAAACGTAGTTAGCCGCTACGAGTCGCGTATTTTTGAATCATTCTCAATCGTATACTCGGTATACATGTTCCTGGGAATAGTATACAATTCTTGGAAATTCGCATGTGAATTTAAATTCTAATGCTTCAAAAATACGTGAATTCAGACTGCAGTATTTCGTTCGCACTATGTTGTACGCTGTAGAAATTGACTTATTGCGAAGGACGTCCATCCACAAGGTGGTCAAACGACCCGGTAAGGTTGCAGAAAGCCGCTGGACGCCTTTGGGGTAATCTGCAGTCTTTGGGGTGGTCAGTGTTCAGCAGTGGACGTCACATGGCTCAAATGATGATGTTGATCAATGCAATGCATAATGAAATGCAATGCAAAATTAAGCACGTCAGCAGATACCCGTAGCATACTAACGTAGGGTGGGTGTAACAAAAAGTTGATTATAGGTATTACGCGGTTAGGTGCCGTGTGGGTTCGGCCGTAAAGAATACACTTCCCCACCGCCAACAGGAGGCGTGTCGTAAGAGGCGACTAAATCCTGTAGCACGAGGCGGGGAGCAGCGTCTGCGTGCGAAATATTAAAAAACTGCGCTCGCCAACCCGCCTGCCAAGCGTGGCGAGTATGGCAAAAACCCCCCGATGACAGAAGTCACTAGGGGAGGCCTATGTTCAGCAGTGGACGTCCTGTGGCTGAAATGATGATGATTACGCAGTTTAGTTTATCCATACAATACAAAACTAATAAACCCTTTGTACCTGCATAACCAAACACTTACCCTAGCATTGATACTGACTCATCTTCTTCGTCTTCGTTATCAAGCCTGGAATTAATGTTTATAAATGGTAAAAACACAAAAAATAAAATAATGTACCTACTGTGAGAAACACATAGGAGGTAGTCCTAGTACCTACGCAGCCTGTTTGAGAGGTACTAAACGGTTTGTATGGGAAAATAAAATTGACGTTTTTTGTATTTTTCTTGCAATTATTCATACAGGGTTACATTGCAAAGGTTGTGCCAAATTTTCAGGGACCACTCAGAACCAGGGGCCTAGCGCGAAAGTGTATCGTTCGGTCGGTCGTATTAACCGATCAAATTAAAACATCCATTAACCCCCCCCCCCCCCCCCCCCCACCAAGGGTTTGACAATTGATGAACAATTGAAAACAATCGGGTTTTTCATATTTTATCAAAGGATTGAAACATGAGACTGGCCATTTTAATTTATTAGGTTTATACGACCGAACGAAAGATACACTTTCGCGCTAGCGAAAATCGTGTCTCATTTACAAAAAAATACGCATGCACTATCTCTGTGCAACCTAGAACTGCAAAGTTCAATGCAATAATAGGCACAATGGCGCGCGAAAACAAACCTTAGCCTTTTCTATGTAAGGTACATTTCTAACAGCAGGAGCGCCCGCGCATTGACCAGAGGTTCAAATTGACAACCTTAGCAGTGCACCTCTAGATATTATTTTTAAAATTTGGCACAACTTTGCAATGTAACCCTGTATTTTCTCACCGTTTAAACCAGTCAAGGAAAGGTTCACTGGACTTCCATGAACATTTCAAGACCAAAATAAGCGAAATCGGTCCAGTCGTTACCGAGTTTTAGCGATAATAACAAAAAGCAATTCATTTTTATATAATTAGATTTGTATGTTATGACGTAATATGACGTCTTCGTTAAATGTGTTATTATTTTAAAGGCTAGCAGCCTGGATGACGGAACCAATAGTGGATTTTTATTCGGTCACTGTGTAAGTACAGTTTTAATTTGAGCCATGCTGCCTTTGGTACGGACAACAGCACGTCGACCTACCACTAAATGACAAATTTTCTCATTTGAAAATGAACTCTATATGTCAGGCTTAAAGTTGAAAATCTATTGGAGAATTTTTGACTTTTGGGGTAGGTCGACGTGCTGTTGACTGTACAATGATTCTAAGATACATATTTATACAAATGAGGCAAATATTTATTCAGATATTACAATAGATTTTTTGTGCGGCCTGTTTAAAGTGAAAAATTCAAAAGTCTCCGCTGACCATCATTCACCAACGAATGACCACTAACTATACAATATAACTGAACACCTCAAATAGTCAATCCATTTGCAAAATTACCCTACATAAGTAGTCCAAGATCACAGGATTTCAAATGAAACATTGTTTTGGGCAGCTTTAGGTGACTGGTCAGCTAGTGGTGCCATTACCCTAGTCTCCGATTTTTTATATGTCTTTTAAATGTCATGTAATCACCAAATAACCGCAAAACTGTCATTATCGATAGAAATAAGCTATAATGGTGCTTCTTAACTTACATTTTAGACGGACCCTCCTGCATATTGTCAGTTTCATCCTCGAATTCCACTTTTTCGTAAGCTGACGTCTGTAAGAAGAACATAAGGATTTTTCCAAAACATTTATACAATTTTTTTTAAAAAATTTGAGTTTTTATTTCGCGGGTTTTTTTTTCTGCTTTAATAGTCTACTTAGCTGACAATTTTGAATTGTTATAAAATTAAAACAAATCCATAGCACAGTCCATAGTAAAATTGGCAATATAAAAATAACTGGGTTTTCTTTTCTAGGTTAGCGTTTCTTTTGATTGGCGATCGATTAGATATAAAAAAATAATTAATTAAATACAGAAAACGTACGTAGGTACATTGACTAAGTAAAATATTTACTTAGTCCATGGTAGGTACCACAGCCAGACCCTAGACAAAAAGAAAAGTTCGTTATCTAAATTGACTCGATCGGGAATTGAACCCGGACATTTTTAGTAAGATGAATTGTAACAAGAAAAGCTCCATTATCTTATTATATTATATATTTAATAACCCTTTTTGGATCTCTAATTTGTTGTAAAGTTTAAATTATCAATAGTGTTTTTATTTTTACGGCCTGTAACTAGTAAAAAATAAAGCTAGCTACGTAGAGGCATTTCCATTTCAATACAAGTGTTTATTCCTATGTCCTACCGAAACGAAACGATCATTATTTATAAATTTGTTTTCGTAAACTATTAATGATGCTAACACAAATAAATTATGCAGTGGTGGAAGTCATAATTGTATGTAATCCTTGTTGAAGGCCAAGGCAGTAATAATTTTGCATTATCAACCGATACCCGAGGCAAAGACTAAAATTTATGAGTTTATGGCTTAGCCACGTTTACTTAATACAAAGAAAAAGGCTGCTCAAGCTGCTGTCATAAAGCAAGAACCTTTTTAAGATAGAACAAAAGCTCTATTGTATAGCTAGCTAACCTAAAAATTGCCAGCCGATTTTCGACTTAAAAACCAGAGCAAAGAGTTCGTTATGAATCAATTGTTGAGAAAAACTGATAAACTATTTCAGTAAATGATGAGAAGAGCCATTGAGACTTTCTTTAAAGAATTCTTGCTCGGGATAGATAGCGGTGGCCTTTGAGGGGATTTGTGCTGTTTCCATTCATTTAAGGTAATTTACAGTGTTATTTATTTGCCAAGGCTCTAGTTTACTTTTTGAGATTCTCTCGGTACGGTAAGGACAGGCCAACGTCATACATAGCGCCAATAAAGTATTTCATTTCATTGGTGTAAAGCACAAACTTTACAATAAATGTAACAGATCTTGAAGTCAATACTAACACCTTGAAAACACTTACAAGCTACCTAGGTTACATAACTTACTTAAGATCATAAGACCTATCATAATGGACAAAAGACCTTTTAATTTATTCAACACACATAAAAAATGTTACAGACAATGTACTCGCCAAACTGTAAAGTTAAATGGCGAGAGGCACCCATTTTTACACATACTTATTTAATAACTATATTTATAATTATCTTGAAACTATTTTTAAATACATTTGCTCATGATGAAGGTTGAAATATTGAAACATGCAAGTTGACACATTGCAAGCAGGTACTTATAAACATTTTTGACGAATAACCAATATAACTGATATCATCATCACCAGCCTATATCAGTCCACTGCTGGACACAGGCCTCTCCAAAAGGAGGATTTTGCCATAATCGATCGCAGTTTGGCCAATGGAGACGCTGCTGCCCGTCTTCTTGTGGCGGTTCTCCTGTAGTCGCCTCTTACGACACCCATTGGAATAGAAGGGGTGGTGCTATTCTTTTAACGCGCCGGCAACACACGACACATAACTGATATAACTGGATTTCATTTCTCGCAGTGCATACGAATTTAATTGATTTGATGTATTTTTATTTTATTTTATTTAGTATTTATTTATTATTGTCTATTACATAATGTTACTTAGGCGTCTGCCCGTCGAGAAATAAATTCCTTAGCTTTGATTTAAGTGTAATTTTGGTTAACTTAGGTCTTTGCCACCTAATTCACCTATGGAAAATACACCAATACTTAGACAAAATATCTAATTTCAAAACACCTAACCCGTTAAACCGGCTAATCTGGAATTTCTGAATATCACTGGGGAAGGCCTATGTTCAGTAGTGGACGTCATATGGCTGAAATGATGATGATGAAACAATATAGCTTTCTAATCCCAGTATTTGGAAGCAAGTTTCTGTTACTTTTAAAAGGTAATACGGATACGAAATCTAAGAACACCCTGACAATGTTTCGAGCGTAATTTGAAGCTTATAACTTTACCCACCGTTATTTGAATCCTGAATAGGATTTCTAGGCGCGTGCACACGTGCGTGGGTTGTCTGATAAACGGGTAGCTATGTGTACATACACACGTATAGTATACGTGCATGCATACGCACACCAATGCCAAAGACGTTAGAGGGTCTAGGGCGAGACAAAATAATTATGTCGCTTATGTTAATTTGTATTACTTTTCGATCGATATAAGTGAATTGATTGTTTTGTGCAACTCGCCTGCACTCTATTGATCGGCTGTTCTGTGTGAGGTAGTGCGTATTTATTCCTGCAAAAGCGCCAGCAAGCGACTGTTCGAGGTTGCCGGGCCGCCGCGCTCGCACTTTTAGTTGATACATAAGCATAGTAAGACAATCATTGTATCGATTCAAGCACTGCGATTTTGTCTACCTATATTCAATGGCTTTATATAAAAAATAAATGTAAAATATGAGAAGTATAGCCATAAAATTAAAAAAACACTATAAAAAGAGGTATCTTTTGGATTTTTTTTTATCGAGTGAAGTTCATTAGATCATTTAAATGAATGCGAACTTGGCTAGAGAAGGTTCTAAACTAGTACATATCATTTTTTCAGACTTTCAAACACTATTTTCTTTGTCTCAGATGGTATTTTAAAACTCAAAAGTGCGGCCCTTGTTGGAATACCAGGCCTTAAAACGCAGGCTGTCGTTATTGCTGTGCGCGCGCGCTCAATAACAATAGAACGACGTGTATGCCTAAAATTGGATGCTTTATTACATTGTGTTTAGAGAACAAAAAGTGTCTAGACAAACCTAACATAGGCTTTAAGATATTATTAACCAACATTATGTACCTATTAACTTTCTGGAAATAAAAAAAATATATATTTGTTTTGTGCTAACATCCTGTAGATTTCTACATCCATATCTGTAATTACTTAACATTTTATTCTGCAAATATACATAGATTAGTCTTTTAACTTTGACTTACCCTTCTACTGCCAATGTTGAGCACCACTTTGCTTTGGTTGCTATGCTTGAGTGAACTTTTTTTATCCCTCTGTAAATGAAATTCTCATTTTTATAGTGACATTATTTCATTAGCTTACTCTTCTGCTCAAATACAGTAACTTTATATCTTAAAAAATGCTAGAAATGTCATCATTTATGAAAATTTTTTTTTATAAAAATCGGATTCCAAAAATTATGTTTTGTATGAAAATTGAAAAAAAATGATAATATCAAATTTCTGACTGCACCCGACTATTAATATGCATAATAATATGTTGCGTTAACATCTATAGCAGGGATGGCGAACCAATGGCACGCGTGCCATTAGTGGCACGCGACAGAATATTTTGGGACGTCACCGATCACATAATTAATATTGGACAACATCACATACATTGCTCTGATCCTAAGGTAAGTGTAGCTAAAGCACTTGTGTTATAGAAATCAGAAACACGACGGTACCACAACACCCAGACCCGAGACAATATAGAAAAGTTCGTACATTGACCCGACCAGGGATCGAACCCGGAACCTCAGAGATGGCAGCGCCATATATAGTCCGGCGTGCTCGCCTCTCGGCTACGGAGGTCGTAAATTATAATTCATTATTCACTAAGAGAAAAAATGTAAAGTAGGTATTATTATGACGAGCGAACGCGAGTGATCACTCCACCCAATGATCACAAAGTCAAAATTATTTGATGGCACTTATATGACCTCAATAAACATTTCTTTAGAATAAATGGCACTTTGTTGCATAAAGGTTCGTCATCTCTGATCTATAGGCTAGTTTCGGCTTGATACCCTTTACCAAACACCCTGTATAATAGTAAAAGTGGTTGTATTTGAGCAGTAGAATAAACTCAAAAAGCATGTCATAGTTTTAAAAACTATAACACACACTGTTATACAGGGTATCCCAAAATTTGCACGTCGCATTAACACTGAACGTAGTTTCCCAAAAATTGCAAAACTCATGAAACTTTTCTATTGACATGATAAGCTTGTACCAATATGTCTTAGGCCCATCTACCTCCTGTGCTTTGATTATAAACATGTCTAGATAGAGTGTGGTGCTGCAATTGTCACCAAAAGAACAGGCCAGATTTAAGTGAGTAACAACTTTGGTTACTATGGTAGCAATTATGGGTTGCTTTGGTAACAAGCGCGCCACTGAGCGGGCTAAAAAAACTTTGGCGCCAACAGTCGCCTTATATATTTTTTGACGTTTATGACACTCGAACAAGGAATCTAGACATGTATATAATCAAAGCTCCGGTGTAAGTATGACCACATGAGTAAAGAAACGGAACAGAGACAAAGCTACATACGAATGCGCTGTGATAGGTACATCACTACAAGTGCAACGCGTGTGTGTGCGTGTCCACTGGCCGCTTGTCACGTATGAGCAGAAACCGCTTTAAACTAGATCAGCCAGTGGTCAATCTCTGGGCTTGCAGGCGTGACACGACGCTCACATGTCGTGCGTGTTTTGTTTTTGCTATCGAGTTTCTCACATAATACGTAGTAATATTTTTGTTTTAGTATTTGTAAACATGGTTGTACATTGTACTGTGTGTGATAATACCTTCTGACAATTTTATTGCATTTGTTGAATTGCTTGAGCAAAAATTTCGCGAATATTTTGATCTTCATGTACAAATTGTTAATATTGTTAATGACATATTAGCACGTTTGCAAGATTGTACATTTCATATGCCATGTGATTATTTCCCATTGGATTATTTGAAAAAACTTTATATTAGATTTAGAATTTATCATTCGATTAAAAGACACAACAAATTATTAAGAACCAAAAGTAATAAAAAAATATATATAGAGTATGTAATTTGTAAAAAGATAACCTATTTTAATAAAAAATGTGAAAAAAAAGAACATTCATATTTTAAATTTATTCAATTGTGCCAACCCTACCAAAATAGGTATAAATTTTGCTAGCTCTTTAGAAGCTTTGTCTCTGTTCCGTTTCTTTACTCATGTGGTATGACGTGCTAATTTTAGGAGACCCTGTATGTGTAAGACTAGGTATTAATATTCGATTGATAGTAAATACCGATTTCTTTACCAGTTTAGTTGTGGAGGCGATTTCCATAGAGTCTCTTGCCGCCAATATGTTAGGTTTAGTGGGAGTTTCGCTCAAGCTTGAACTGAAAACAGCAGAAATAGAATGGTCAGTCATCAGGCTGAAGGGCATTTTTTTACTTTATTTATTCAAGACGACGACGAGATCATCAGGCAGAGGACTAAAGTAACGGACATAGTCCAAAAATGTAGCAAACTTAAGTGGCAGTGGGATTGCCACATCTGTCGCAGAACCGATAAAAGGTGGAGTAAACGGGTTCTCGAGTGAAGACCACGACTAGGCAAACGTGGTGTAGGACGCCCCCCAGCTCGATGGACCGGCGACCTTAGGAAGATGGCTGGCAGTGGATGGATGAAAAAAACGGGATATCGTGCTCTTTGGCACTCTTTGGGGGAGGCATACGTCCAGCAGTCCACTGCACTGCAATAGGCTGAGATGATGATGATGATTCAAGAGTTTCAAGACGCAAAACAGATTACAATTGTGATTTCACAGACTTTATATAATTTTTGACTTAAAGGCTAAATTGCAACTTAAGAAAATGATTGCTATCCGACTAATATTATAAATGCGAAAGTTTGTAAGTATGGATGTATGTTTGTTACTCTTTCACGCAAAAACTACTGAACGGATTTGGATGAAATTTTGCGTACATATAGAACATGATCTGGATTAAGATATAGGATACTTTTTATTTCCGATAAATGATTCTGTGAAATACATTGAATAAACTATAGATCACGCGAGCGGCGTCGCGGGCAATAGCTATTATTTTATAAATTAACAATTTGCAAGTATTTAATATTTAGTACTAATTAATGTGTGTGAAAGTAAAAATAATATAATATAATAAAAGAGAAAAAAAAATAGTTTTTCATTTACGGCAGCGAGACTCCTTGGAAAGACATTTGAGGCATAAAGACATCGATATCCGGATGTGACAGCACAATATCATTGTAAAGGCGACAAATACTGACGACTGGGGGCCTAGCGCGAAAGTGTATCGTTCGGTCGGTCGTATTAACCGATCAAATTAAAACATCAATTCTTTCCGTATCAAAGGTTTGACAATTTATGAACAATTGAAAACAGTCGGGTTTTTTACACGGCTAGATTGAGTTAGTCATATTTTTTCAAAGGATTGACACATGAGACTGGCCATTTTAATTTGTTAGGTTTATACGACCGAACCGATACACTTTCGCGCTAGGCCCCCCTGGATTATAGTGTGACGTGTTGTTACGAAAAACTGATTAAAACATTATTACAAGGCGGACAGACGACCTGGTAAAGGTTGCAGGAACTTAGACGCAGGCCACTGCCAACCGGCGAATCTGGAAGTCACTGGGGGAGGTCTATGTTCAGCAGTGGACGTTCTGTGGCTGAAATGATGATGATGACTCGTCGGAGAGTGCCCTGCTGCGTTTACCAAGTCGTGATCTCCACTCAAGAATTAAACCCCATGTTATTTCTTATTATCTTAGGTATTATGCCGTTAACTTACATGATTTTGAGTATAGAGCCCATGTTCCCCCTGATATCTACACTGGCCGTGGTCACTCGGCGACTCCCAAATGACTGTAAATATAAAAGAGTTAAGACTAGTAAATTTTTTTTAGGGTTCCGTACCCAACGGGAAACCCTATTACTAAGGTTCCGCTGGGTACGTTCGTCTGTCTGTCTGTCCGTCTGTCACCACTGTGATAGTTGGACAGTTGAAATTTTCACAGATGAGTATTTCTGTTGTCGCTATAAGAACAAATACAAAACACGGAATAAAATAAATATTTAAGGGGGCTCCCATACAAAAAACGTGATATTTTGCTCATTTTTATAGATTATGGTGCGGAACCTTCGTGCGCGAGTCCGACTCGCACTTGGCCGGTTTTTCGGAAGTTTTAAAATACATTTTTCTCGGCTATTTGGAAAATAACAGCAAATTCTTTTTTTTAATTGTCCTATAAACCTAGTTTTATAAGGTTCCGTACCCAAAGGGTAAAACGGGACCCTATTACTAAGGCTGCCGTTATAGATAATGGTACGGAACCCTAAGTGCGCGAGTCCGACTCGTACTAGGCCGGTTTTTCGGAAGTTTCAAAAGTTTTTTTTCGATAAATGGGAAATGTATATCGACAAATCCTTTGTTTTATTGTCCTATAGTCCTAGTTTCTTTTATAATTTAGCACTACATTGCAATGTAGCCCTGTATTTGTCGACTTACCGTTCTAGACTGTTGCCTATCTGTCTGTACGCCCGTGCACTCCCATCGGCCAGGGGAGGAGGTTCTGTTCTGGTACTCGTCCTTGATCACGTCGGCGTTGGAGCAGTCAGACTTTAGGAACATCTCGTTGAACGCTGTTGACAAATACCTCATCATCATTAGCTGACGACCTCCGTAGCCGAGAGGCGAGCACGCCGGACTTTAATTGGCGCCGTCATCTCTGAGGTTCCGGGTTCGATCCCCGGTCGGATCAATGTAGAAAACGAACTTTTCTATATTGGCTCGGGTCTGGGTGTCGTGGTACCGTCGTTGTTTCTGATTTCTATAACACAAGTGCTTTAGCTACTTACCTTAGAATCAGAGCAATGTATGTGATGTTGTCCAATATTTATTTATTATTTATTTATTTATTTATTAGCGCATTCAGGCTTAAATGTCCACTGAAAGGAATAGACCTCCCCCTTAAAATGCCGCAGCGAGAGATACTATGTAATCTGAGATAAATTATCATTTGCTATATTATTTTGTTGTACCATAAGGGAACCCTGTCACTAGCATCTCTTAAGCGTTGACGTCGTGGAATTGTCCAATCCTCCATTAATATTTCAATGGTCCAATCAGTGTTGACGCAAGGCCTTAACACCACCCAAGTGCCTAAAATCTCGAATATAAAAATCAAATTGGCAGAATACCTGTTACTTGAATCAAAAAAATTAAAATACGATATGCTAGAAGAGGATTTAATTAACATCTTGAATTGAATAATTTTGATTTTCCGTTAAGTTCCTTGGATTAAAACATGCACAAAAAAGTTTCTATTTTTTCATAAATTGCAAATGTTCTCTTAAACGGCACAAGCTATTTCATTACTGTTTTCACACAAAACAAGATTTTGGAAATATACATGTTTCGAATTGAGAGTTTTATTTGAAATTTCTCGTTAAAGGCATTAATTTCATAAAAAACATGGTTTTCCGATTTTTAGAGGTCATCCGCACGCGCGAAAATGTATGGGCACGACGCGTCAAGGTCATTCAAGCGTGTTAAGGCCTACGCTAATTGGACACTGCTAAGACGCTTCGACGCTCGAATGTCGAAAGACTAGTGAGGCCTTAACGGTGAGATTTTCGAAAACATATTTTTCAGTGCCTGCATAGATAGGGTACTCACGGATTTATATTCTCTACGTATGTGGTCTTTTATTGAAATTGTTTATAGGAACAAAAAAATATATAGCCCTGTTTATTGCGGACAAGGTAATCGTTATGAAAGGGTTACAATGATATGACACTGATTATCAACTTTCGCCATGCGGCTCTATTGCACGGCATTGCTGCTTTCTTTCCTAAAAGTTTAAAAAAATTGGGAAAGATTCAATGTTAAATACAGGTGCAAATATTATTTGGCGGACAGGTAAAAGGGATGACGACCAACATTTTTTTCTTCGTGTATCAGGTAGAATGTAGATTATCAAAAAGTATTAGAGACTTATTTTTTTCCTTTTTGACATACCTAATCAAAATATTATAGAGGTTTATTGATTTGAAATATCGTCATGACGTCACGCCTTTACTTAGAAGTGACGTTACGAGCCCCCTTTCCCGAACTTTGACGAGCTTAATCTTAATTTTTCGATTGATTGACAAATAAAAAATAAGATACCTTTATTTTTTGATAATCTAACTGACGGACTAAATAGTTTTTTTTACCCAGTCGTTATCCCTTTTGTTAAATTAGGACAAGTAACGTATGGCGGGAATGCGGGATAGCTCCTTTTAATACAAACTCACCATAATCCTTCCATTTCTTCGGAGCAGTTTTCGCTGCCTTAACAGTCTTCAGGACTTCGCGCCTCTGAGGGGGTTTGAACTCTGACATGTCGCCGAACATCACGAAGGGCTTGCAGTCACCTTCGATCAGCTTCCACCAGGGCTTCTCTGCGGTTGGATCTGATGAATTTGGGAACGAAAGAAGAAATTAGGCAGATGGGTATTAATCAACATCGCCTGCCTTTGGGTCTTTTTCTTCTTTGTGTGTCGACTCAGGCTTTTAGGCTTCAGGTAGGTCACTAAATACATAGGGTAGTTATGGTGTCACTTCTAGGAAGTTTATACATGGTTATTTTAAAAAAAACCAATAACCTTGCAAGACTAGATAGCTAACATCATAAACAACAACATTTGTTCTACAACTTTTGATAATTTGACACATTTTACTTTCATACAAAAATAAATATCAATATAATTTTACGTCTGAATGTTCTTATCTCTATGCGCATCGCATCACGCTTATTCACGCGCGCCTAGCGCGCCGTCTTTTTGTAGTGAATGGAACATAGACTTACAAATGTCACGACAGTACAATAAAAGCTTGGAAAATCATTTTTAATTAATGTATTGTGTTATAATAAAACTCGTAGAACAAATGTTGTTGTTTATGATGTTAGCAATCTAGTCGTGCGAGGTTTTTGATTTTTTTCAAATAACCCTGTATAAAGAGCCTTAGAATTCCAGCATAATATTTATAATATGTTGTACCAAAAATACCGATGTTGAGCGCTAGGGCAAAGAGTGGGGACCGCATTGCGCATCTTACGAGACAATCATTGTATCAGAGACGATTGTTCGCGGAACTAACAACCAATTACAGCCAGCGGTGCCGGCGCTTCGCACGACTAGCCAATCACGTAATCGTAATTGTCTTCTGCGAATCTTTTGCCCAGCGCTCAAAATCCGTGGCCCTAGTTGTACTTATCGCATTTTAGTTTATTAATGTTACTGTATTATGATATGACGTTGAGTCGAGTGGGTGGAGTTATAAGTTATTCTTTTACGTAGTATAATTCTTACTCTGAGGTAATACTAACCGCTACTGACTAACCAAATGCTTAGAGCATTCAATGAATCCTCTAGGACCAAATGTAAATGTTAACACTACTTATCAAATGTGAAGTTTTTTTAAGTTAGTTTCAAATGTGAAACAATAAAATAAAGGCAATTAAGATATGACTTTGTAACTTTGTCAATTGTTTAAAATAACTACGGGAATTAGGCCTCAGCCATCCTTGAATGACCAACAAAACACAATAAAAGCGATTTATCGATACCCAACATACTGTCAAAATATGAACTTTTACCCAAACAGCGAGCATGACCGTGACGTCGCCGGCAGACATGCTCGCTGTTTCGATAAAAGTTCAAAATGGCGGCTATGTACTAATAGCATATTTTGATAGTTGGGTGTCGATAAATCGCTATAACATATCATATCATTCCGTGATTTGTTGATCATGCTGAGGGGGCAGATATCAATTCTCTTACCCTCATCTTCCTCTTCCTCGCCATCTACCTCCTCATCCTCAATGGGATCCTCGTTGGGATCGTCGTGGATTGGCGCATCAGTCTTCAGCAGGGAAGGCAGATCGAATAGGTACTGGTTCGATTCCGTTGTGCCGCCATTGAAGTGGTATACGTAGGCTTGGAACTGAGAACAATGGGGAAGTCATCACCATCATCATCATCATCATTGTTGGCGGCCCGATTGGCGTAGGGTACAGTGATTTGCGATAAGGTCACGGTCTCCGGTTAGATTCCTATTGTGATTATTTTTTCTTAATTTGCTAGTGGTTGGGGGTGCTAAAAGATGTAACTGACTTCGAGTCCATACAATGGTGTTGTTTGTCACATAGTTATTTATTTATAACTGTCTTTGTTATTATCATTTTCATCGTCATCATCATCATATTATCTCGGTGATGATGTTTCAAGCATCACGCCTATTACTAATAAGTAAGTAAATATCATTATCAGGCATTAAAAATAAATATTATTTCTCTTTTTTTTATTTAAAACATATATCACATACAATTTTTTTTTAAATATTGGACTGCATCACATACATTGCTCTGATCCTAAGGTAAGTAGCTATTAAGCACTTGTGTTGCAGAAATCAAAAACAACGACGGTACCACAACACTCAGACCCGAGCCGATATACTATATAGACAAGTTCTTTTTCTAGATTGACCCGACCGGGGATCGAATCCGGAACCTCAGAGATGGCGGTGCCATTTAAAGTCAAAATAAAAATAGGTATTACACAACTCACACACATTGCTCTTAAGTACCGACGTTGTTTCAGATTTCTATAACCCAAGTATTTAAGCTACTTACTTTACTTTAAGATCCAAGCAATGATGTGATGTTGTCCTATATCTATTTATATTTTTATATCATTGGTTGTATATCAGCAGCTGATCACGAGGTTTCAAGATGTGTGTGTCTTTGTAATGAAATGAAATGCTTAATTCGGTATATATTCTGTTGTACACCCTGTTAGATTTATGCCATCCATTATCACCTCTTTGACGATCATCTTCATCTTGTTTCTCCACTCGTGGTCGACCCTGGCAGCCGTCTTGTACCCTCGAGACAGACGCAGGATCAGATCCTGTCCCTCTGCCAGGATGGACTGGAGTGCTCGGATGTAGCTCGTGTACTCTGAAAAGGTTTGCATGGGATAAGGGCCATAAATTAATTAGGATAAATTACGACACACGAATTTCATAAAGTTTTGACCTCTAACCACTTTTTTGTAAGACCTTTCATTCGTGAGACCCTCCCTAGTTTGACGTCACATAATTTGCAATTTTACATTTTAGAATTTGTGTTTTTGTGACCCCCAAATCTGTGAGACCCTCCCTAGTTAGACGTCACATAATTATTATTTTGCGACTTTACATTTAAGAATTGTTTTTTTCTCCTTTTAAAATTTTGGGTTCTCAAAAATTCAAAACCTCAATCAAGATCTGCACATACGAGATTGTTTTTGCAAACAGGCACAGATAACAATATCAGTTTCCTCACAAACTCCTACCGCTTCTTGTTTTAAATGAAAAATGGCGCAACAAATCCATAGCATCCCACTGATTGTTTATGATCTTTAAAAGTACTGATAGGTAAGTAGGAGATCCTGAATTGAATGACACTTTGACGATGACCCTAGATGCGGCAAGTCTGTTAATTACAATTAAGTAATTTGCCATTTGTCAAAGTTATTCCCCAGCATTTTATAAATCTATTTATATGACGAAAAATTGGTTGTTGTAAAGTCGGTTTACGAACGATAATTTACGTGATAACGTCATAAGAAAATATTTATGAAAAATTGCATATTATGAATTGAATTGAATTAATATCTCTGAATTATCATTATTGTAAATTTATAGATGCGTGAAAAGCCGAACGCTTAGGCCGATGTGCCTCTCTCTCTCTCTATCACTTGTTCCGCGCTCTCGCTTACACGCTCGGCTCAGGGGGAACGTGACACTTTTTCGTGCGTGCAGCAGGCGTTCATCGATTTTGTAAGACGTTATCACGTCAATAATTCAACGGCACGTGTTGGAATTCGTAGGTACTCGCGACCCACAGGCAGAGAGGCGAGACTTCAATAAATAAGCAACCGTCGCTTACCTACTATTACTAAAAATACTTACTTAAACCCATGCTTAAACGCATTAATTGTCATATTATATTTACTGTGACCAACTACTGCTTTAATTTATCAAATAAAATTACGGTTTTCATTAAAACCAAGTAACGCCTGCACAGTTCTTCAAAGCAAATACACTTTGAGAATATGTATGATAGTTTTTTCCTCTTTTAGAATTATTTCGAATAAATTAAATGTTTTCCTCAGGAATTTTAATCTTATTGTAAAGCTATGTACAACTAGGTATATATTTTAAAAGCAATTTTAAAAATCATAACACTCATATGAACCCCTATTAATATAGACCGCTCTACAAGAAGATCCAATATATATTTTTTCAAACCTTTACACTTTTTTGGACAAACGCTTAATACTTACTTATCGGCCAGGTAAAAATACATTATTAAAAAAGGTCCTAGCCTAAAGAAGTTTCGCGAAACTATTTTATCAGAAAGTTACAGATGCTATGGTCGTCTATTGTTTCTAAACAAAAGAAAGCTTCACTGGTTGTTGAATAAGGTTGAAGGATTATTTTAAAATATTTTACTACTTATGCGTGGTGTTTTGGGTATAGATAAAGTAATATAATGCGGGATTTTCGCTTTCAATATAATAATTTGCGGAAAAATAACACGTGGTGCAGTTTTTGTATTTCTGTACGTGTTTTAAAGGCTGCGGAATTAAAACATAATTAAGCAGTAATTACTTAACTCCTTTAAAAACATATTTTTGTTATTACAAATGTTAAATAATTGCTTAATTGTCAATTAATTAACTAATCTTAATAATAATCCATTAAAAAGGATTAAAATATCTCTTCCATTACTATGCTCATTAATTAGGCTCGAATCATAAAACTTAACTGTTTACTAATCTTGTGGGTAAATACCCACAAATTTATAAATATAAAGACCAGTAAAAATAAAATTTTAATTTAACATTGAGATTCGAACCCGCGAATGCTGGCAGATTACAGATTACTTTGAGTCTGACAACAGTGACAACCTTGCCTTTAAGTTACACGGAACGTCAAAGCTATTTCGATGTTGCCACCTACGAAAATCGCTACTTAAGTGGAAATGGAACATTTTAATATTAACATTAATTAATAATCAATTATTCACCTAATGTGAATACATTTGTACCTTCTTTGAGTCTTAGTCGCTCAAACTTGCTCTTCCTTCTTTCCGTGCACATCACATACATGAGTCCAGCTAAATTCTTGCACTCAAGTTGTGTTAGTAGGGCGCCGATTTTCTCTTGGCGTTCTCTGTGGGCCTCTCGAAGCATGTAAGACGTTCGTGTTTGCTCATTTCTAGAGATGCGAAAATTATAAAAATAATATTGGAACATTTTAAGACTTAAAACATTTTCATTAGAACGTGTTTATAAATGTAAACAATGCGTCTTTCTTATACTTTTATATTGTCTTATAGTTAAAAGATCGGGAGTCACCACCGCTATGCGCCGTTTCGATTTGATTTCTATTTTTTGGGACACTCTATACTATTTATTATAGACCAACCTAATAAAGAAGTTACAAATGTTTATAGAAAGATGTACCAATTTCAATTGGAAAAGATAGGCCTGTAAACATTTCTCTGTAAATGTAAGGCAGCCAAGGCAACGACGGTATCAGGCTTATAGTTAAAGCTTAGTTTAGCTTACTTACTATACCATTATGGAAATACATTAAACAAAACTTACTGCAAAATAAAGTCAAATCTTTCTTTCAAAGATCT
The DNA here is from genome assembly GCA_950371115.1 of Anania fuscalis. Classification (NCBI taxonomy): domain Eukaryota; kingdom Metazoa; phylum Arthropoda; class Insecta; order Lepidoptera; family Crambidae; genus Anania; species Anania fuscalis. The sequence continues at coordinate 9,504,703 of OX493348.1, read as the reverse complement.
CATTTCTCCCTCCAACCGCTGATGAAATTCATTCTGTAACACTTTTTCTCTTTCCAACATGATTCTTTCTAGTTCTTCTTGATCAATTTTCTGATCCATAGTTTTTTGAAGATCATTTGCACATGTACAGTCGACGCATGGTTTTGGAGCGTCACCATCAGTTTTGGATGCGGCATCTATGTTTACTGAGGATACAGCAGGGGAGCATTGTTCTTCTCTGATAACCTCGAGAGCCTCTGCGTTTTCCGGTGCACGCTCGTGACTTGAATGTCGAGACATCTGGATTAAATAAATACAAATATTTATTTAAATGCATTATTAATTAAATTATCTACACAATTTAAAGGAAGTGACTGTTCCCAATCTGAAAAAAGATACAGGCCATGATTGTTTTTTGCTGTTTTTCTTATTTATTAAAATCATATTAATTATTAAAATTATGTAAAATTTCCTAGCACAATTTAGATACTATTGATGATAGCTACTTTCTGCCAGGTATCATTTAATTGTTTTATCTTTAATATTTTTATTTTTATTACTTCCTTAAATAAAAATGATTATTTTCCATACTATGAAATCAAATTTATAATTTAATAATAACACTGCTATTATATTTTTTTATTATATTTACTGAAGTTTCACCCACTTTTGAGATTGCAATTTATCCCGGGACACATTTTATTTAGAACCCAATTTATCTTCGATTTTATAAGTACCTACCTATCCGTTATCAAGATTTTGTTATGTCAGGATTATTAATACTTGCTGAATCAAAATGTTTTTCTAAGCACATAATAAATTGTCTTTGCGTTGATTGAGTTACCCTAGCTAGTTGATAGTTGAGATTTTATTATTTCGTGTAATGAGTAGGTACTTATACCTAAATCATGAATGATTGATTTATTTATGTATGTTTATTTAATCGTTACCTATCATTACTAGCCGCCATAGTAAAAGCTTTGCTTAGTTTAGGGATAATCTATTAAATATTGTTGTTATCAATAGTATATTTTGTTTGTTGATGACTTAGAAATAATATCATTGTACTACTATCACTCCATCTTAAGCTGTCCTCAAAATGTTTTGTGGGTATAATAACATTTTTATATAATTCGTTATTTGATTTTTACTAAAACCAAGATAAGCTTGTTCATTTTTGAAAAATACCAATCTGAGTCGACTAAGCTATTGAAAGACTTTCAGACTCTATCAGTGGAATTTTAGCTACTACTTTAAAATAAAAATCCATGTATAACGTCTTCTCTTCAATAAAAAAAGTTGAAGACGACCTATTTCAAATTCTCTCTCGTCTCTTAACTTTTTTATTACAATAACGTAATATTTTGAAAACAACGGATATTTGTTTGTGTCATATTATGTGTTTCTAAACGAATAATAATGTGATGAACCATTAATAGGGTCTTATGAGGGTTTCTGAATTAAATGGACCTCGTCAACGAAGTCGCGGGCAACAGCTAGTAGTATTGTTATTAAAGGTAGTACACAAACTGTACTGATTTCTTATTAATTTGCAACTAAACACACACAGTTTTAAGTATCCTACATAAAACATCGCGATCGTAATCATACTGTGTCAGTTTTAGTTTTAGCAACATAGAATTTGTTTACATAAATATAATATACAATACATGTCCAGACTTTTTAAAATACTTATAGTGTGACTTGCTTGTATGCTTTATACAAATCTGGAAAGAGTACCTACCTACTCTTAATGCATATTTCAAAGAAATAACTCGGTTATTGTTATTTGTCTATTGTAATTACCAGGTAGATGGCAAGAGACGGGTCAAAACAATAGCGCGGGAGAGCGGGGAAGGGATTATTTGAGGCATCTACCTACCCCGCTAGAGTATTTGTCTACCCCCTCTACTTGTTCTATTGACAATATTGACAAGCAAGAGGACGACGACAGTTTTTGAATCAGTAATATTTGTGACGCCGTGAAAGTAACATTCTACTATTCTCAAATTTATCTGTTTTAAAAATTTTGTGTGGTGCTAATCGTTCCAAAGTTTTTACAATGGACGTTGAAAATAGGATCGATTAGCTAGCAACGTGCTTAGAACTTCTTTCGACGTGAACCACTTTGACGTATAAATTTTTATTGATGGCAACATCGTAAGTCGGAATTTTGCTGTCGTGAAGTTCGTAACATGTGATGTTTCGTAAAGTGTTAATTTTTTACGAAAAACAATTATAAATGAACTGTGTAGTGTTAAAATGTGTTGAAAAACCGCTATGTGTGTGTGGTTAGTGTAGTGAATAGTGATAAATTCTTAAAAGTTCGCGATTAAGAATTACATGGATAAAGCCGTCACTTGAGGTTGTAAAGGTTAGTGCTTTTTTCGTCTGTTGTTTGTCTTAAAATAGATTTCAGTGCGGGTCGCAATGATATTCAGTTTTGTTTGTGTAACGCCTTCATGTGACTTTTCAGTTTTTCACGGGACCTTGAACTAGAAATCTTTAGGAACCTTTTTTTCCGCCACCAAGGTTAGGTTAGCGCGGGCGATTTATGTCATCGCACTATTGTTTGTTTTGACCGTATTTGGTGATAAATTAACATAAAAACGACTAAAACACCCTTAATTAGTGAAACAAATGTGCAATTTGGTCCGGAATAGCTTGATTTGAGGTGAAATATTGCAACGAGTGTAAACCTAACCTCTAACGTGCACATTATTTTGTGCACTTTTTTTGCGGTGAAAAGTGAGCGAAGAGTGAAACCGTTATCTCGGCGGTGCGAGACGTGCAATTGTTGCCGTGCCGTGCGCCCGGCACGCCGTTTTAGCGTAAATTATTGTTAATCACGTGATAGGTGCCTTGTTTTCCCATGTTGACAGATGGGGGTATGACAAGATGGGATTTTGGTTCTTATCACCTGTCACAGTATCACAGATAGTTGTTGTATCACTGATAAAGGCTGGAGTGATTACATTTAAACTTGACCATTAACCATTTCATCAACAAATTAAATGTGTGCACAATGCAAAAAAATATAGGTTATAGTTTGTTATAGATAAGCAAGGTTATCAAACTGGTGCCAAGTTGTGAGAGTAACTTTTTCAACAGGCTACACTAAAATTATGTAAACTTTATGTAAATTATGTCCATATAGTCTGTTTTTGTTTTTATCAAAATGTAACCACAAAAAAAGCATGATTGATTGCTAGCTGATTCAAGCTTAAAACAACCTGTTGCTTTTCTAAATGTCTTGTTTGAATAAAATCATTATCTTGTTCGGTAAAGCTTTGATAAATCTTGTATAAATTGAAATATATAAATAGTACCTATTTTGATTTGTTTTAGTATAGAATATAATTAATAGTATAAAAAAAAAATTTAAACAAAGTTTTTAACAAATGAAATTATTAGATTATTTAATTCGATGTTGGCGAGATTTGTAGAAGGTTGACTTAGGCAGCAAATCACTCTTTTAATCTTTCAAATGAAAAACAAAACTTGAAATTTATAGAGAAGATCCATTCAACTGAGTTTCCTGTTAATGTTTTATGGAACATAATGTAAGTTTAGGATGAATTCCGGCTATAGTGCACTCTGTCATGAGATTTTTGAGACAGAGAAATTCATATTTAACTCTTTTTAAGTTAATTATGGTTTTAAGAAGTTTTTTGTTGAAGTAAAGAATTTCTTGAGAAAGTTTGACATCTTGACGAGTAGTTCACTATACACAACCTGCCGTTACTAGGGAGGTGTGAGGCAGACCAATAAAAAACTTCCTTTAGTAACTTTTGCTGATAAATAGATAGATATACTCTTAATTGCACACGATTCACTGTAAATTAAAGTAAACTAGATTTTGCCCACGTCTTCGCTAACTTGGTCTTAGTTTATTCAATAAATCCAAACGAAACATTTAACCAGGAAAAAAAGTATACAATAAGGCTTAGTTGCACCACCTTAACTTTAACCACAACGGTAACTTTAACCGGTGTTTTTGTATGGAGTTTGACAGACTTTTGATGTTTGTTAAATTTCATACAATTCCGTTCCGAAGTTTTTGCATAAAAGAGTAATTATTATAATATTAAATTGATGTTAAAGTAGAGTAAAGTTCGCATTTATAATATTAGTAGAATTACACTCAATAGTAGTACACTCAAGTAGAGTAAAGTTAGCATTATAATATAGGTGGAATTAAATTCAAAGACATGACAATTTATTTTTGAAACTCAATTTGGTGGGTTTTGCAGGTTTTTATTTTATTAGGAAAACCAACTTAATTAAACATAATTACAAGCAAAATAGTAAAACTGATATTGGCTAGATTCACAGGTTGCCGCAACATGCAATTAAATACTATAAAATTTAAGATTACATTATTTAGTTACTATTGTTACTACTTTTATTATCCAACATCCAACAAAATTTTATTATCCAACATTCACTATTTCATTTACTATACCTTGTCATTATATCTTCGCTGACTTCACCAAAATACTTGTTACATGAAATATTACTTCAAAAACTAAATAATATTATTTTTATTTAATTTTCAAACTAGTTTTACAATATTTTTTTATGAATTTTTAGTATTTGTTTATGTTTGGAATGTATGAAGTTTTGTGTCTTTTTGATAGTTGTCAGTCCGACAATCTAATTATTGTTTCTTTTTATTAAATTTTTTAAAGAAAATTCCTGCCAGTTTAGATATTTCATTATAAAGATTAAAAAACATCATACAACCACTGTTTTGTTCAATTTTTTTAATTGAAACTATTCAAAAATAATTTCATACTCTGATGCCTGTTTGTGTATTTAGTTCAGATACAACTTGCGGCACGGAAGTTGAGCGCTGGGCGAAAGATGCGCAGAGAACCATTATGATTACGTGATTGGCTAGTCGCGCGTCGCGCTTGTACTGCCGGCCGATATTGGTTGTTAGCTCCGCGCACACGCGTCTCTGATACGACGATCGTCTCGTAAGATGCGCAAAGCGATCCCCATTCTTTGCCCCAGCTCTTAACTTTCGTGCTGCTTACTGTAATGCTTAATCTTCCACCAGAGATGACAGTATTGCATAGTAGTACACTTGTCAAAATACAAAGGGTTCCTTCTTTTGCATAAATATAATACCTATAAATAATAATCATTCATCATCGACATTGGATCTAGAAAACAGTTAAGATTCTCCAAGTTCCAACCTATCCCTACTTACTTACTGGGAAAGCCTGCAAATAAAATTTACTCTAACTAAATGATCCAGATATTTTTATCAGCTTTGCAGTCTGTTCACATGAAATCACAAATCCTGCCTGTAGATACTGGTACCTATGTCGAAAATTTACATTTCTTGCTAGCCTTGACCGTAACCAAAGTTGAGTTGCTGTATTGTTTACTTAACAGTGGATCCCCCACTCAGTCATTCTATATTAGTCTATTTCAAATCGTTTTCTGCGAGCATATATGCAGGCCACTACCATCATGTTTTGTAACCATTGGTTCTGCATCTTTAAGTTTGAAGATCTTTATAAAAAGAGTAGCTTATTTTCTGTGTTTTAGCGTTAAGGCCTCCCCCACACTATCGTCTTTCGAGCTTCGACATCGTGGCAGTGTCCAATCAGCGTTATGTCCTACCCTGCCACGACGTCGACGATCGAAAGACGCTATAGTGGGGGGTCCCTTACTCTTGCAAACTTCTTTTGGTAGGTTGTGAGTTTATGTAAGCAATAGCTTATAAATATATATAGAGCGCAAAAGTGGGTGTGCCCAGGTCTAGCTGAGTTATTGCCCTTTGTAAATATCTGTGCATTCGTCATGGCGAGGGAGTAGTTGATTCTGATCACGAGAGACTTAGAATTACCAGCACAAGGTGCATCGATTTCCCGATTGTCTTTTACCAGCTAAATGAAATGGTAACTAATAAAAATAAATTGTTACAGCTATGGAATCACACATTATGAGTGTGCCATACCACCACACCCGATACCGGCCCATTGGGCACAAGATCATGCGAGCCACCAGCGAGTCCCTCTCCTCAGAAAGCAGTTGCACGCAGAACAGTCCGGAATACCCTCAGCCTCCACCAATATACAACGGCACACATTTTGAGGAAGATCAAGAGAATGATTGGAGTGTAAACAATAATCAAGCAGTGAGTAATTTTTAATAATTTCAAATAGTTTTTTAGACTTTACTTATAAATTCTGCATAGTGTAAGTTCTAATGAATAAAACACAATATTATTTTATTAACTACATTCAGTTGCAGTGCAGTAAATAGCATTTATTTTAAATAGAGAAATTGAATTCAATCATTGCCTTAATATTTTTAAACATTGTGTAAAAATGTAAAACATGTTATTTGATTCAATTAGACTAAATTTAATAATATAATCACAAATCACGTATAGCGGCGCAGCTATAATTTTATTACATTAAAATTGCATTGCATAGTTTTCAAACATTTTGTTTAGATTGCTGTTTTTGTACTAAATATTTGTGTGCAGTCAATGTTTTTGAAAAATCATTTTTATCTATGATCAATTGAAAAAACATTGTTTTTGACTGTTGTAAATTTTTCACGAAATTTTTATCAAAAAATATTTCTTGTACTTACAGGTAAATGTTACCCAATCAAGTCAAGACTCAAGTTCAGACGACGATGACGAACAAATTGAGGTTGAAGAAGTACACATAGAAGATAACCCATCAGATCCAGTCTATGATCTCCAGTTATCAGAGGCGGACAATTCCCTTGTCGAAGGAGCCGACTATGATGTCATCCAGGTATATGCAGTCCATCCCGACTTAGACTTTGAGGTCTCTTCAGATGAGGATGAACAAGCAGATTACGCTATACAGGACAAATCCTCAGACGTTGAATATGTCGTTGAAGATCAATACAGACATGAAAATGATGAAAATACAGATAGCTATCAAGAAGGCCTAAATATCGATATAGATGCGCCAGTTGTTTCAAATGTCGATGAGTATTTCATCAAAGATGATAAAAACATTCTTGAAGTCAAAGATGAACCTGTAGTTCAAGATGTAGACGAGTATTTTATAAAACAACCGTCAACAATACCGAATGTTGATGATTTTTTCATAAAACACAAAATTCCTGAAGAGGAAAGCATATTTCGGATTGACAAACCAGAACCAAAAGCAGAGGAACTCTTTCCATCTGTCGTCAAGAAAGAAGAACCTATTCAGGATATGGAACATGATCAGATTGACGAATCTGATTTGGAAGTGCTTCCAAATATTGAGGAACTCAAAAAGTTTCTGTTAGAGGACATGCATTATTCTAAACTGAAAAATGCTCAAAGGTCTTGCTCAGTTCCGCATTCGCCTATGAACATCTGTATGGACATTGACGATGCCAAAACTTGCTTGAGTTTCGAAGATCTGAACCTCGATCTGTCTGATCTGGCGTTTGACGACAAAGATAAGTCCGATGTCAGTGCTAGCAAGAGTGATGACATTCCGCGTGCACTGACCGAAGAGGACGTCAACAGCTTTTTAATAACTAGTAAACCTGAAAAATCTGGTGGTAACATTGATGTTAAAACCGAAGATGATCTTAGCCACCTCGACATGGATATGGAAAGGCCAGTTGAGTCGTCAATACCAACGATTCCAGCGCCTGTTGTAGAAAACTTTAGCAATGCTCGTCCAAAAGGCACATCTACACCTCTACCAAAGCCAAATGTTCTTGACTTTTGTGTGGAAAAACCAGCTGTGAAGAAAGAGGCCAATGAGATCAAGACTGAGTGTGATGATTTCGTCGATGTAGAGTCTTGCAACGACATCGTTATACCTGTTTTAGCAGCGAACAATTTGAATTCGCTTTTAGAGCAGTTTGAGGCAACGGAAAAACTCAATACTAAATCGAAGAAGCCCTCGTCAAAGTCTGAAGATGCGAAAATAAAGAGTTCCAGCAAAAACAGCCTGACAAACGGAATGCGGCAGCAAGATGCAGGTGTTCAGCTCAACAAAACGAAGATGCGGCAAATACTGGTAAGTACTATACTTTTACTTTGATGTGTTCAATTCCAACAAAAGAACACATTGAAACCAAATACGTTATTTCAGATGCCGTCGACTGTTAACACTGCGGTCAGACGGTCGCCAAGTCCCGTTCACTCCGACCACGACTACTGCACTTCGAAGAAGCGACACAGCCTCCCAAATTTGAAGGGAGGCCAGAGCCTTCTAAAGCCCGAAGTACTTTCGAGCAATAATAGGATCCTCAACTCTAGGCATAGATCGTGTAAAAACAAAAAAATTGACTATAACCTTAGCAGTGATGAGGAAAGTGAAAAGTGTTCTAAAAACAAAAAAGTGAACAAAGACGATAGTGACGCTAAATCTAAAAAGTGTGTAAAACAACCTGTTAAACCCACAGCACAGTCAACGTGCCGTAAAAAACTTTCGCCCCCTCACAGTGCGATAAACGATAGCCTTATAAAAGCAAATACTGTGATCGAAAAAAGTGCTTGTAAAGCAAGTGATACTCCCTGTAGTCAAAATTCTAACGGTAGTATTAAGTTAACTATAATTAATAAATCAGCTGTAATATTAAATAACTGTGATGTTAAAGACTCTCAGAAAGATAATAAACATAGTGAAAAACATAAAAATATTGTGAGTGATAAGCCTAGTGCGAAATCTAAGTCGGTAAAAGATGTCAAAGACAAAGACGTAGATAGTTTAAAATCCAAGAATGTAAATAGTAAAGAAAGTGTTAATCCTGTTGTAATCAAAGAAGAGCCCCGTCCAAAAGATGAAAATTTTTATACTGCTCTCTTCCCTAACAAACATGACGTCCAGATACCAAATGCTATCGTGAAGACTGAAAAAAGGCCGTTTGACGAAGAAATGCAACGAATATCAGACATAACCTGTAAAAAAGAATCGGAACAGCCTGTGAAGAAGAAAAAGCTTAACCTCCAGGAATACAAATTGAGAAGGGGTGTAAGCTCTAACACCAGCTCAACTACAGTCAGCCCAGAAGCTATATTCCCAGACTATGTGCCACATTTGGACAAGAACTTGAAAGCTCTAAGTCAAATGCCTAATGACAAACCGCGGGTTGCAGAGCAAGAAGTGCCGAAGAAAATATTCGACCCTATTCGCGAAGCCTCAAGAAAAATCCTTATGAATACGAAAAAACAGAAAGCAGAGGCGATGAGAAAGCGCGACGAAGATATCGTCATGAGCAAAATACCAAAGGTAGAGAATTTGCAACTGCAGCCTTTGATAAGCGATGCTGAAATGATGAAGATAGTCGGCATGGCGCCCGCAGAAGAACTTCCACCGGTTGTTCCGGAAAAACCACAGTCACTAGCTGATTACGAAGAAATTATATTAGTTAGCGTGGGCATTAATACAGACGAGAAGGTGTTCCAAAATTTGCTACCTTCTTCTGTAAAAAGAAAATCACAATCGCCTCCATGTGACGCAAAATCTCTAATAAACTTTAAAATTAAAAAATCCGATCACGTTCTCAAACAGAATGTGTTCGACACAGTCAAACGCGACAAACGTAATCCTACAGATGACAAGAAGCACCGGAATAAGATCGATAAAGAACGATATAAAGGAATCACAGCTGCCTTGAAAAGCGTAGAGAAGAATGTCGATACGAAACTCACGAGCAATTCGCTATTCGCCAGCATCCAGGATGTAGTAATGAAGAAAGCACCAGAAGAAAGCGAATCAAGGCATCCGAAAGTTACGTCTGCTACAGAGAAACGGGCCCCATTAAAATACGTAAAGACAGCCATTGTACGGGAATACGACCCAAAAGTGGAACACGGAGAGGACAAAGTAATCTTACATTTGGGCAAAGGCCGAAGCAAACCAACTTCGTGTACAATCGAAACCCAAACAGATCAGGCTGTGTGCACAGAATTAACAGACCGGACAGCCAAGATGAGCATTTCTAAAGAATTGCCAAAACAGAAACAGAGTAGAAAGCGCAATGATAGTGATATGTCAATGTCAAGCGAAGGCAGCCCGGTTAGACCATGCAAAGTCGCTAAAGTCGAGGAAAAGGTCGTGGTCAAAACCAAAGAAGTGCGAACAGAAAAGCGTTCGCAGTCGAAAGAAAAACGCTCGAAGTCAAAAGATCGTTATGAATCTAAGTACAGGAGGCGTTCTCGATCGCAAAGCCGGAGAAGACGAAGATCACACACTCGAAGTAGATCTCGTTCCCGCGGTCGTTACAGACGGTACAGACGTTCGGATTCGCCTTACAAGAGGAAAAGGCGGTCGCGGTCGCCGTACCGTCGCCGTTCTCCGTCGCCGCGTCGCTCGCCGTCAGGTCGTCGGTCGGCCAACGACCGTCGGTCACCGGTCCGTCGCTCGCCGTCCAGTCGTCGGTCGCCGTCCGTCCGACGCGACCACCGTCGCTCGCGGTCTCGGTCAAGGCACTCGCCGCCCAGATCTAAAAGCCCTATGGTTAAAAAACCGAAACTCAGTCCACAGAACTCTGTAGACAAAACGAACGGAAACGACAAAAAGGCGTTCAAATCCATGACCCCGCCTCTTAGGAAGCCGACGGTGTCGGAAAGTTCGGACTCCTCTACAAGGTAATTTTAATAGTATGAAGCATGTTGTGTAAAAGGTTGGGAGGTCATGAGATGCTGTCGTCATTACGTGGAGTAACATTGTGCAACTTTGCTAGGCATGATCTGATATGTGCAAAATGTATGCTAATAAATTGTTCATTATTCTTGTGGGAAAAGATGGAAACGATTTTGAGTGACTATAAAGTTACAGATTTAGAATTTACCGATATTTGTGATAAGATAATAGTATTCGTACTTGCGTATTTGAGTTTAAATGTTTATAAAACCAAAATTCTTGAAGACTTGTTATGTTAATCAGTTTTGTGTTTACAATTTTTTGAATACCAATAAGTGACACTCAAAGTTGCAAGTTACGAGTATATCATCTAACACAGTGTTTCTTAACCTTTTTCAATGGCGTCTCTTACGCCAAATACCTACAATCCGCGAACCCATTAAACCGGTCAGCCGCACAAATAAGCTCTTACTATTCCTTTTCCTGTGCTAGCGGACCCTCTGAGATAGGTCGGCGGACCCCTGAGGGTCCGGGGACCACAGGTTGGGAAACACTGATCTAACATATAATCTTAGAATATCCACACATGGATGGCTTGAAGTAGGCACGCTTACGACAGATCTGAGTCAGCAGAAGTGTTTGTGTCTCAGATACAACAGTCTGCTTACAATAATCCGACAAAATTCTTTCCTAAAGGATTTTAGTAGACCTAGCACCAAATTCAATTTTTATCGATGCCTTCTGGTCATAGACTATTAATAATGGTATACGATAGTTTCGAAACAAACTTTCGGCAATGAAGTTCTTTTGGCCCTATCTAAAGACACTTATCTTGGCAGTAGCTGCCCAGCAGTATGGTTTTTTAAGGCTTATCCACAAAGTAGAGAAGCTTAGCTTCTGTCGTCGCGTTTTTAATGCAGACAACAGCAACTGAACCGCCCTTAGAAGTGAAAGAGTAGAACTTATTAATGCTTAACCTATTGTACATTTTTAATATTCAAGCTGCCGTGTGTGGTTATCCAAAGATTGCATGCTTATGAACAGGGCTACCACAAGGTTCTAACATCTGACCGTTACTATTCCAGCTCATCTTCCTCGTCGTCTTCTTCGAGTTCGGACGACTCGAGGGAATCGCGCCGGTCCTGCAGCCCTTACCAACGGGACGAGTATAGGAAGAACGTGTATCGCAGCTTCAGCTCTGAAGACAGGTTGGTTTTATCTTTTCATCAGAATTTTACTTCGAAAGACTCCCTTGAAAGGCCGTTCTAGCGATTTAGCGCTTTCAATTCGACACTTTGTCTTATGTATTATAATACATAACTCTATTTTGGATAGCTATTTATAGTTGTTTTCTAGGTTAATTTCTTGTGAGACCACATCAGTCGCATTTAATTCTCCAAAAAGAGGTTAATGATTATTTTGAAGTCGGCCAGACAAGATGAAGTACACATGCGAAACATGTAAAACCGATATGAACCGACATGTAAATGAAGGCCTTTTTTTAATTTGAATGGTTCGATATTGCTGCTGCTTGCCAAAATGAGTATTCACTTATTTTCAACTTAGATCTCCCTAAAGATTTATAAAGAAACACTAGTTTTTTATCAAAGAGACATTACTAAATGCCACACTCAACGTTCAATCTTTAAAACTTAAACATCTGTTTCTTGCAGAGACAGCAACACGCCCGTGGAAGAGAGACGGATAGTGTTCGTGGGGAAGTTAGAGAAGGACATAACTAAGGTGGCGCTGCGGTCGCTGTTCTCGAAGTTTGGCCACGTCATGGAGGTGCGCTTGCATAGTAAGGAGGATGGGTAAGTCATTTCATTGTTATGAAAATGTGAGTAGATAGTAGGTAACGAAGGTAGTTTTAGGGAATATTAAAAAACTTTTATCCGCGGTTTCACTCGCGTTACATTCGATTTTGAGTGAATGAATGAATGTCAAACTTAGTAAATAAAAAAAACATTATAAAACTTCTTTATAGACAATATTCTACATGTATTGCTTAATTAATTTAAGTATTAACCTCGCAATCTTGGTGCTCGATACAAACTTTATAAGCCCATTTTACCCCTTGAGATTTAGAAAATCTTTTCTTAGCGCACATCATAATAGCTATATGTGTGCCAGATTTCAGCGCAAGACGTTCAGTGGTTTGAGCTATGCGTTAATAGAGTAGTTATTCAGTAACTGTTGCCTTTTATATATTAAAATTTAAAAATATAGCCTTAGAAACAGACAAACCGATTGGTTATATTATATGGCGTGCTAGTTTGAATAAAATAGAGTAGAAGATCGTTTATTCAGATTCATCAAACGCCATCTCGGGTTCGATTACCGAATCGGGTCTAATCGAAAAAAATATATTTTCTAACTTGGCTTGGTACTGATTGTAATTTTAAAACAATATTTATTTATAATTTTCATATATTTATGAAAATAAAAGTCACCACAAATACTAAATCCCTTAACTCAGCGCACTTCACTCCGTCGACAACTGCTAACTTCATTTCATACCCTCTAGCGACACTAGCGCTGCTGTGGAGGGTTTTACTGTTATTTACTGCATAAAGTTGGACACTTTTTCAACTATTCTCATAAGTGATATGGCCCTCCTCTACCTGTCTACGCTCCTTAGTACGTACTGAAAAATATATAATCCGCCGTTTTGTTGCGGCGGCCATCTTGGACCGATTTTCATCAAACAAAGCTAAGAACACCCCTGACTAATTAATCATTCAAACAAAAAAAACTAAATCAAAATCGGTTAATCCGTTCGGGAGCTACGATGCCACAGACAGACACACACACACACACAGACAGGTCAAACTTATAACCCTCCGTCGTTTTTGCGTCGGGGGCTAATCAATGAGAGATATTAACCAGGCTTACTATCCACAGTTCCCGCTACGGCTTCGTGACGTACCAACGCGCGCGCGATGCCTGGACGGCGGTGGAGGCGGCTGGGACCTTCCCGCAGTACGACGTCGGCTTCGGCGGCCGCCGCGCTTTCTGCAGGCAGAGCTACGCTGACCTCGGTGAGTTGCGATATTGAGCCTTATAGCAACAAGCAATAAGGTTAAAACCTTCCTGCAGAACTAAAAACGAGTCAGCTCAGCTCTTCGTGAAATATAAGCCTTTGGGGTACTTCTACAGGCAAAGCTATGCTCACCTCGGTGAGTTGCGATATTGAGCTTTATATGTCTAGAAATATGACTGAAAACTGCAGAACGTTCCTAAAGAACTTAGTTATATTCGCGTTTCCTATTAGATGGTGATAGTTATGTAGGCAGAGGTATGCCGACCTAGGTGAGTTGCGATACTTAGTCGTATGTTTATGGAAATATGGTTTAAAATGTCCTGCAGGATCACAGAGTCGTTAGTTTTTTGTTTTTTGGAAATAAATGGTAACAGGCATTTATCCAACCAATCTTATGCCACTAGCAATATGGTTAAAACTTTCCTGCAAAACTACAGGCAGAGTTACGGTGACCTCGGTCAGTTGTTGCGATACTCAACCCTTTGTTTCTAGCAATATAGTTGAAATTAACCCGCTGGAACCATGAGAGGAGACATCAGCTTTTTGTTTTTTTTAAATCAAAGGGCAACAGGCCTTTCCCAGTGAGTCGTAGTTGTGATAGTCAATCTTATGTTGACGAGGGCCTAAGAAGGCGATGCGCCTTCTGCCGACAGAGCTACGCCGACCTCGGTGAATTGCTATACTCGGCCTTATGTGTCTAGAAATATGGTCGAAAACTGCACAAGAGCTCCAGCGCTTTCCCGATTGTTACTTCTGTATTTACCTTATATTTTGTTTTAGCCTTCTTAGGCAATAAGGTTGTAAAAATGCTGTAACTCCTACAGTACTAAAGATTTTAAGCATATTGTTATAAGGGCAGATGAAACCTTCCTAAGTACGATATTAGTTTTGGTGACCAAAGAGCTGTCTGTCTGTACTACTCGAAAACAGTTAGGTGCACGACAGTTGTAAAGAATAAGCGCCCACACCTTGCCTAGAATCTCGATTTTATCTTTGAACACCCTAGTAAGTTGGATTTACGATAGTCGGTTATATCCCCATAACAATAGAGTTCGAATATTAAATTTTTGCAGTAGTATTTTAAGTTAACCAATAAAATATTGTTAACAGACGGCTTAGAAGCCAAGTACACCGAGAGCGCTTTCCACGGCCAAGCGGCGTTGCCAGCTCGCCGTACCGACGACATGTCCTTCGAACAGATGCTACTCGACATGAAGAAAAAGCTCAGCCAGCGGAAGAGCGAGAAGAAACGAGACGACAAGCCTTGACGATGGCTACACGCCTCCCTAGTCGCGACCGTCGCCATCTTGAACGCCATCGCCCAATGCTTGCTGACAGCTCGCCTGACGTTTGGGTAAGTGCAATGACAGCTGTCACACTGACAGCTGCTGTCACGCGTGCAATCAAAAGACATTCGCCGGCTACGAGATTTTTTTGCTCACACTGTGTACCTTCTTCTATTCCCTTAGAATAATTTTAATAGTTGTTTTTTGTTTTCCTTTAGCGTCGTCGAATTACCTCACTGTAAATAGTTAGTTTAGTTTGTATAGTTGATGTAATCTTTTTTCGTACATAGGTCTTTTAACGATTAATACTACCTCTTATGATTTTTTGACAGTAGATGTGAATTCGTTTTGACAGTAGATCTAAGGCGGGTAATATCGATGCCCCTGTTTTCATTTGAATAAAACAAAATGGAACAAACTTTATATATTATAGATATTCATAAGGTATTCTATCTTTAAATCTGTCGAGGATAATTAAAATGAGGCTTTATTGTATTTAAGTGGCTGTAAATTGCGTGAAAATTAACGACCAGAGAAATGATGGTGCTTGAAAAACTTTAGAAGGAATTTAAAATCGTACATTTAGTATCAATAGGGATATTTGATCTGTTTAAATTTAAAACCTTCTTTAGTTGAAAAAAAATATATATTTAAGTCTCTGGTCTGCATTCTATGATTTTAGTCAATTTCTGACTGCTATGTTACCATGTTCAAAGCTTAAACATTTCTTTGTATTAATATTACTGCAATATGTAAATATGTCGTATAAGTAAAAAGAAAATAAGAAAAAATAAAAAATTTAGAGTGGATATAGGTATTTCAGTAGTTAATTTATTTCTTTTTCAAATGTGGCAACATTAACTTACAACGCGTATATTTAAAATAATCTTCTTCGTTAAATAACTCTGATTGTTTAATTAAATTATTTCTATAAACTGTTGCCATTTTGTTTGCATCTTAAATAAAACTCGGGGATATCGCATAAAATATTTTTTTACGCAATTTAATGAAAATGTTTATTGCCTACCTACTAAGATAAACAAGAAAGCGAGTGTTATGTATTTAAATAGATATATTATAATATGCTTAACTTAAATCATGCACAAAATTGTTGACAGCAAAATTGTTTACGTAATTTTTTATAATTTTATAAATAAAGTTAAATCTAGAGTTGAAATGCTTCTGGTCAAATCATTTTAAATTCTTACAAAGAAACTACAAAAACTTGTTATTCTCTTAGTAAATAAATTCATTAATTATCACACCATTTTATACAGATAAATTAACGTACGTAAAAAAAATCAAAGGACACATTTTTATATGACGACCTCCGTAGCCGAGAGGCGAGCACGCCGGATTTTAAATGGCGCCGCCATCTCTGAGGTTCCGGGTTCGATCCCCGGTCGGGTCTATGTAGAAAACGAACTTTTCTATATTGGCTCGGGTCTGGGTGTTGTGGTACCGTCGTTGTTTCTGATTTCTATAATACAAGTGCTTTAGCTACTTACTTTAGGATCAGAGCAATGTATGTGATGTTGTGCAATATTTATTTATTTATATTTATTTTTATTATTAAATAATTATCTACGACCATACTTCATACGATTTGACCTCAAGCTATACAAATCTTAATTTTACTGTAAATGTCGGTTTTGTAACTTTCTCTAATCTAACATCTAAATTCGATCTTAAACATTTTGTCTTTTCTAAATACCTGTACTATAAAAAGGACAAAACAGTTAACGGCTGGCGCACAGTTCTTTCTCGCAACTAAGGTAAATTTAGTTTTTCTAACAAATGACCTATCAAAAGGACAAAAATAGTTAGGGTTGTCAAACTTAGATGTTAAGTTGGAGAACGTTGAAAATTAACAAGCTTCCATTGAGATTACGTGCCAAATCTGTTTTAAGTCCGTTCCTATCTACTCGTCGTATATCCAATGTATAAACTTCTAGTTATTAACGTAGCAGGTCAACTGGGGACAGTGGCGTGCATTGGTTTTATTTCGATGTAGGCAGTAGGTAATTACAAATGTGGATTATTGACGAAAACCACTGATTTTCATCAATAATCCACATTTATAAGTACCTACTGCCTACCTCATTTCACACCGCACGTCCCTGACTGGGGATCACATATTTATCAAATAATAGTACCGTGTGGCATAAACTCAATATGGTATGACACTAATAGGATTCTGTATCTAACCTTAATTTTGCAGTGAGCTGCAATTTTGGTCCAATCGTACAGAAACCGGAGTTTCAAGACGAATACCCGGTTTGATTAACTAGATTGGTTCCTTTTATGAGGTTAGGCCTTATAATTTTCATGGACGATTCAGCACGAAAGAACGCAGTAAATTAAAAATCCCAGTTAGTCCTTTAATCCTATTAAAAGCTCAAGTCGTTTAAGTAGTCTGCAGTATTAATAACATGAGCTAAATTGTTATATGTTAGTGTCAACCGTTGTGAATACCACCACTTAAATGTGTTAAATAAATGTGCTCATTATTATTTAGTTTAACGTGTATAATTAAGTAAATAACTGTACTTATTAATTTAAGAATGTTATCCTAAGTTATAACCATCAGTAATTATGAGTACTGAATTAAATAGTTCGTCATTCCAAATACACACTTTTTCGTACGAAAACTGATTTTTTTATTCCATAAAAAGTTGTCAGTACTGTATTGTTTTAATATTACACAAAGGGACTAGTAATTAAAACCCTGTTTACATTTTCCTCATTGTGTACTATAAAAAGGACTTTTCTTTTGTACTATTAAAAGAACCAAGTACACAAGAGTTCCCAGTTGACCTACAAGTAGGCTAATACAGAAATATAAACTCTATAAACTTCATTTTAAGTTCATAATTGAATGCCTAGTCAACGTTACTAGATGATATTGTGTTTTCTTTTGTGATGATATTTATTTTTGCGTAAACTAAGCGTATTTATGTGATTTTAAGTTTTTAAATTTTTAAGTTTACGTCAGGTTAATAACGGTATAATAATTTAGCAGTCCGCCAAAGGATTTTGAATATATAAAAAGATACTATATAAAATATAAATCAAATACTGCTGTTCATTCTGTGACATCATTCACTAAATTATCACGTCTGAGCGACGTGACCTTTTCTAGCCAATATAATATGAGAAAGATGGAAAATGGTATACCTCTATACATATAATTGAAATTATATGTATAGAGGATGTTGTATTCGAATGCTCATTAACATGTTGATAACATCGCGTCGCCAACTACAAAGCTACTAACGAAATACGTTTCTTAACTTTGATGACTGTTCTAAATTTTTTAACCGTCCTGAAATTGGTCTTTTTCATTGTTTATATCCGGAAATCCACAGACAATACACAGAATTTACATATATATAAATAGAAAACAAGGCTGCATAGTTACATAGACATTTTTTAGGTAAATTTTCGATTGACAAGCTTCTTACGCACAACAGGATGTTACAAATCAAGTTATACACTACCCTTGTTATTTGACATGTCTTGAAACTACAAGAAAACCTCATATTTCTTATTTGATATTAAAATGTTAGTGATTTTGAAATTGGTTAAGGAAATCTGTCATTTCTTGGTAGGCTGGCCTACCATTAACTGTACAAAGGTCTTAAAATGGTCATTTGTATCTTGACTTGGAACAATATGACACCGAAACCACTTTTCTAAAAATAGTTGTAAAAAATATTAGACAATCTTTTTTTATTTTTTTTGAGTTATTGGTATCGTTTTTAAAGTTTCAAATTACACTTTCAGTTGTTAAGATGTAAAAAATATTGGTAACGGCTTGTCAATTTGAGAATCAAGTTGAAGAGGGCAGCTTTGTCATTAGTACAGCCGGCAATATTAACAACAAAAGACTTCGTAAAGTACGTTTTAAAATTGCTGTTGTATATTTTGTAAATTCATAGATTTATTATACCGACTGTACTTTATGACAAACCCTGTGGCTAATACAGTGAACGCAAATACTCGCAATTATAAACGAAAAAATTAGAAAACAATTCACAGGCTTATTAGTTAAGTATTTTTCAGTCAAATATGTTTAGGTGTTAATAGTAAAAAAGTAACATAGTAAATTTTATTTGTCTATTATTTTCGCATTGATTTATATTATTATTTTAAGTATGTCTCACCTATGATACTATTTGTTTAACGTATCATATATGATATATTTGCCTGTCACCAAAAAGTAGATGTACGGTGAAGATAAAAAAGAGCATATTTTTCAATTTATTGTTCGAACAAAAGCATTGCTGTCTTTTCTTACTAGAAAAATAAAGCATGCCTTTTTTTAGTTTATAAAAGTGTTGTTTTAGCCAGTATTCATATTAAAGGAGACAAATTGTTTATAACTGCAACATTTTTGGTCAAAATAGAAGTTGTTAAAAAAACAGATGGTCCATACCTACAAATAATGCTTTACCTCGATTGTAATGTATGGAGCATTAATAAGTTTTTTTTACTATAATATAATATTATCAAAGTTGCAAAAGATGTTTTTACTGAAGAAAATGACCCTCTAGGCTCTGCTTAAAATAATATTCTTTGTAAAGAGTGATCTTAGAATCAGCACTAAACCTCAGAAGGCAACGTGGTACATGTATAATATAAATCAATGGTTACTGGACTTGAATCGTGTATATCTATACCACTTATACAGGGTGCGTTAAAATTACTGGACAAACATTTAACAGAACGTTCTCTAATAAATATCAGCAACTTTTTACTCTGTTTTTACATTGAGAGATATTTTTTTTCTCAAAATCAAGACAGTTGTTGTAAAAGGTTACCGTAGAGCGAGTAGAACACCTGTTGATTTTTTTTCCTCTAATTCTACTTTCACCCTGTATAGTATAGAAGACATTCTCACTTAAAATGTGTTAATATTAAGTGATAATTATGACCTCGGTTGTTAACGACAATGTTCTTAGTTTTAAGGTGAAATTGTGGATACATTATTAGAACCGTTATTAGAAAAGTCTTTAAGCGAAATTCAACCTAATCCTATGGACTTATGTATCATATAGGCCTAAAACTGTACAATTAGTATATAAAAAGGTGAATACGAACGAACGAATTTATATTTTGCTTGTACTTGCTTCAATGAAATTGAAATATTATAACGTAGAGGTTCAGTATATAAGCGATTTTTTCTGTAGGCTTACTACGAAAATGTTTCGTTCTTTCAGAAGTACAAACCTAGTAAATTAAAATAACCAGTGACGTGTGTCAACTCTTGACAAAACTGAACTTCTGAAACTAGCCGTGTAAAAAAACACGACCGTTTTCAATTGCTCATGAACTGCGAAAGATTTGACAGGACACGTTGACTTTTTTAATTTCTCAGGTTTTTATGTCGGAACGATTTTTTGGATCGGGATTAAATTAACTCGGAAAAGGTACTACGCAACATGTGGCAGTCGGACATCATATGAGTTTTATTTATAATAACTCGATAGCTTTTGATATGAAAGTAAACCCGGATTTGTATGGAAAAATATCGTTTTGGTATTGTACCGCTAGGCGGAGCCACTTCAAATCTATACTTATTCGCGTTTCCTTTTCGATCAATTGCGATTTTTCATAAATAAAACTCGCAGTTATCAACTTACCACAAAATGACAAGTTTCTTTAATTTTGAACCTTAATTCTTGGAAATAAAGTTCAACATCAATTGAAAGAAGTTGACGTTTTATAATAGGTTGATAAACTGAACTGTATCATGTTTTTATTATCTTTCGATAATGTAGCTCGGATCGCATCAATATATTGAACGTCTATAAAGCCGAGTCTCTTGCTTCCAAAATGTGACCATATTTATGGCAAAAGTATAAAATATTAATTGGTTTTTGACTTATGTTATGTTGAGACGTTAATAAGGTTCAAAATAAGTTTTAATAAATAAGAACACATGGATTTACACAATTCCCAACCGGTGAGTGAATCGGCTCGTTATTGGGCTGATATTCATATTATAAATGCGACCAAACTTTTTAGTCGCAGGAGACTCGGCTTTGATCGAAAAGAAAGAATACTTATTGATATTTAGAATTTACTTTCTAAATGTCAGATTGTATATTATTGGAGGTTATTATATTCCTCTATGTCTTAGTGGTAAAAGTCTAAACTCTAAATTGAGGGTACGCACTGGCACAGCCCACTTAGTGTTTACAGTCTAGTACATACTACAGTGAGAATGTTTTTACATAAAGTTGTTGAAAATAAAGTATTTTGAACATAAATAACAAATTTTTATTTATTATCCTATTGTATGATAACACCCCTGTCCTGATCGATTTTGAAACTTCGTTAAGAGGATTGTGTAGTGCTGATACGCGTCGCGAGTAGGTATTTGCAAAAAATCTATCTGTTTCACGCCGCTCTGCCTCCCTGCTCCCTAGTGGGATAGAATTGCAACTCCTAGAGGCGATTGCTTAATTTTTATATTGTTTCGCGCGATAACGTTTCCACCCCCAAAACATTTACGGAATGAGACAATTTTGTCATTCGATTCAGTACACCTTAACTAGGGCTGGACAGTTTTCTCTTTTAGTAATTAGGTTTAGGTTAACTTAAATTAAAACGCTCGAGGTAGTTTTTTTTAGTAAAAATATGGATATCGTGATGCAAATAACTTTTGTTAAGTACCTAAGGGCAATAAATACTTCTTAAAAAACGTTCGGCCCTACTTATTCAATATCAAAATTGGACTATGTCAAAGGAGGGGGGGGGGGGGGGGAGAAGCGTTATCGCTTTTTGTATGAAAATTAAAAGCTACACAATCCTCTTAAACGAAACGAGGTCATCGGGCAGAATATCTAGCTACGGTTAAATGGCAGTGGGCTGGCTACATCTGTCGCAGAACCGATAAAAGGTGGAGTAAACGGTGTGGTCTCAACTGGGCAAACGTAGTATAGGACAACCCCCAGCTCGATGGACCGATGATTTTAGGAAGATGCCTTTGGCTGGATGAAAAAAGCGGAAGATTGTGATCTTTGGCTCTCTTTAGGGGAGGCTTTCGTCCAACAATGGACTGCAGTAGGCTGACACGATGATGATGATGACCTCCGAGGCTCCAACCTAATACGTTATCACGCTAATAAGGCGCTTGACAGTGGCGTGGCAATTAATAATAATAATAAATAAATATTGGACAACATCACATACATTGCTCTGATCCTAAGGTAAGAAGCTAAAGCACTTGTATTATAGAAATCAGAAACAAAGACGGTACCACAACACCCTGATCCGAGCCAATATAGAAAAGTTCGTTTTCTACATTGACCCGACCGATCGAACCCGGAACCTCAGAGATGGTGGTGCCATTTAAAGTCCGGCGTGCTCGTCTCTCGGCTACGGAGGTTCCTTCGTCGTCGCGTCGCGATACAAACCTTTGAAAAAATAAACAAATATGACGTAGCGTTATTCAAACAAAAGGGTTTACGTTAAGAGCGACATCTATTGTGTCTATTAAGAGAAATTATTTAACAAAAGGGTTTACATTAAAAGCGACATCTATATTAAGAGATTTTTTTTTGGAACTAGTTAGCGGATTAGTTATCTCTTCTTTCAATAGATGGCGCTACCTACAATTTAGTTGTGGTATCACGATAATAAAAATAATATTATACTGTGGTACGGAAATTCGACTTAAATAAAAATGGTCCCGGGTTCAATTCTCGGTTCTGGTTAATTCAGAAAATTGTTTAATGTAACACTCAGTGTACTGAAAGACGTCCCTGGAGGCCTTATAACTAATACGAAAGCGTATCTTTCGTTCGGTCATATTATCCGATCAAATTTAAATAGCCATTCACTTGTATCAAAGGTTTGCCAATTTATGAACAATTAAAAACGGTCGGGTTTTTTACACGGCTAGATTAAATTGGTCTTATTTTATCAAAGACATTTCTCTATGAAATGGCTTTGTATTTTATCAAAGGATTGACACGAGACTGGTTATTTTAATTTGTTAGGTTTATACGTCCGAACGAAAGATACATTTTCGTGCTAGGCCTCCTGGCTATCTGTTGTCTTGTATATTGTAATCAAGGAATATAATGTACTTACCTACCTACCTTACCTAGTTTGTAAATTACTACATCATCCATGATTGTAATTAATTCCTTTCTTTGAGACCTCGACAGTCGCAAGCTGCTAAATACTAAAAACTTACTTTATTGGACTTTATCTTTGATTGTTCTTTTTTTTTTATTTTTTTTTTAAATTCATATGAACTTTGTCTTTGATTGTACTTTTCATAAAAATAAAAGTTAACAATTAGCCTATTCTTGTCAAAATTGTATGTTATTATTTTACTGTTTTATCATGGTTGAACGTCTTTATTAGTTTGCTTGAATTAAAATTACCTATGTCTTTTTATGGTGCAAGTAAAAAGCTGTGTTTACTAAAAACTAGTATGTTACTTACACGATACTTTTACATAAAGTCAATCATACATAGCGAAAAAAAATAAGAAAATGAAAATTATTTATTTGCATAAAACATAGTGATACAAAGATGTTAGTTCTATTGTAGTCCTCATGTTAGTTTGACTATTTAGTCATGCAAATATTTACACTATAAAAAAATTAAACATTGATTACTACTTAACTGATATAGAAATTTCAATAACAGGGTACAAATGTCACAATTATAATAGTCACATTATCACATCACCAGCCTATATCAGTCCACTGCTGGACACAGGCCTCTCCAAAAGGAGGATTTTGCCATAATCGCCACGTTGGCAGGCGGGTTGGCGATCGCAGTTAGGCCAATGGTGGAAAGGAGACGCTGCTGCCCGTCTTCCTGTGGTGGTTATCCTGTAGTCGCCTCTTACGACACCCATAGGAAGAGAAGGGTTGGTGCAATTCTTTTAACGTGCCGGCACCACACGGCACGGCATTTATAATAGTCCTGGTTACATACTTGTCATACAAAAATAATTTAAAAAAAACGAGTTAAATGTCAAAAAATTACTTAATCTCTGATCTCTTATTAAAATTCTCAACATTTTCCATCACGTTTCCAATGATCGTATTATCGCAACGGTGAAAAGTCGCACCCAACAAAAGGTGTCAGCTAATTTAGTATAATTGCGCGCGGGCACAATCGCAAACAGGCCGGGCCTTGAGTCGCCACAGTTAAGCCTACCCGCCTCGGGCGCCAAGCCCGACCTAGACTAGGGGACACACGTTGACATATTATTAATTTACGAATAAGAATAATTTATTATTAGTAATAATAATATGTTTGTAACAGACATTGTAACACAAAAATGTAGCAAGCTTAAGTGGCAGAAGGGATGGCCACATTTCTAGAACCGATGAAAGGTGGAGTAAACGGGTTTTCAGTGGAGACCACGCCTAGGTAAACGTAGTGTCGGACGCCCCTCCGCTCGATGGACCTTGGGAAGATGGCTGGCAGTGGATGGATGAAAAAAGCGGGAGATTGCGCTCTTTGGGGGAGGCTTACGACCAGCACTGGACTGCAATAGGCTGAGATGACGGTGATGAATATGTTTACATTTTACGAACAGTGACCGAAGGCACCTTTTACGCAAAAATGCCTTGCCAGGCGAATTCGATCTTCCATAACAACTAATTATCTGGGTTTGCAAAACGCAAAAAAATCGCTTAGATAGATATTAGAAAAATATATGGTGCTTCTAAAATATCTGCCACGGCTGCAATGGGTGAAAGAATTGCGTGTATAGATTACGATAATAAAGAAATTTCTTGCCTTGGAACCAAAACACGCCATCATCTCTGCGGTCCTGGATTCGATTGCTGGTCGGGTCAATGTGGAAAACGAACTTTTTTATATAGCCTCTGATTTTAATTGAGGTACCGTACTAGTTGTTTATCCAAAACACGAGTGATTGGCTATTTTCACTGGGATTTGAAAAATGAATGATGTTGTATTCGGTTCAAAATACAAAATCGCTCAGATAAAATGAGTTTGTACTAATAGAGAGTTATAATATATTTTTGAGTGTTATTTACTGGTTTCATAAAAGTTGTTGAAGGTTTTTATTCAGATTCACTACAATCACCCCATAGAAGGAATTAACTAATAAATTAAGATCTGAAATAGTAATGACGTCACGCATCCTATCCCCCGGCCTACAAATAGCTGTTAGCCGGCAGCGATTCCGGTGGCGCGGTGTGGAAGCGCCCTAATGACTAATTTGCGTCTAATTGGTCTTGTAGGTTCCTCCTCCTTCCGGAGAGGGCACCGCGATTGACGGAGGGTTTTACAAGGCACTCCGTTGAGGCTAATTTTGTAGAGAAAAGCTCAGCCTATCTGTAGATACGAGTGTTTGTATATGGTGTTGGGTTGTGACCTTATAAAGCTTAAAAAGGTATGTGCTACTACTAACATAATATGTTTAGAGGAAGAGTTATGTGTAGGAGAAATTTTAATATGGTGTTCTACTCATGACTATAAATCAAATCAAATCATTTATTTAGGTACTTAGAGACACGGTACAATAAGTTGAATAAATATGTAGTTTTGATATTTCAACATGTCTCGCCGTTGTATGGCATGTACAATTTAATAAGTAGTTGATAACATTATTTAGTCAATAAATTCATGAATACATTGCATTATAAATAATTTAGTTTTTAGTCATATTAATATTTTATGTCATCATTAATTATTATCTTAAATAACTTTTACTATGGGACCAAAATCAAGAAAAATATCAGCTGTTCTATTTCAGTCGAGTAAAACTGCAACTTTAGTAAAGAAAAGTATATTTTACTATTGGTGCCATGGTAAAAGTGGTTTATTTTCATGACTAGAACACCATATTAAAATTTGTGCACTCATAAAAAAATCTTCCTGTATATAGGTACTGATAGCGTAGTCAGAAATTTGATTTTAGCTTTTGGATACAGACGACCTCCTTAGCCGAGAGGCGAGCATACCGGTCTGGGCTTCGCCGCCATCTCTGAGGTTCCGGGCTCGATTCCCGGTCAGGTCAATGTCGAAAACGAACTTTTCTATATTGTCTCGGGTCTGGGTGTTGTGGTACCGTCGTTGTTTCTGATTGCTATAACACAGGTGCTTTAGCTACTTACTTTAGGATCAGAACAATGTATGTGATGTTGTCCAATATTTATTTATTTATAAAGATTTTCATACCAAATTCGTAAGGTAACGAAGTTTAGTCTGACGAACGAAAATCTTTAAAATCATCATCATCATTTTAGCCTCAGGTCGTCCACCGTCGGCCGGGTCTGAATCCCGCGAGGGGCAAATGTTTGTTTGTATACGAGCATTAATACTTAAGTCATGGATGTTTATAAACGTATTTAAGTAGGTATGTTTATCCGTTATCTAGTGAGAAATGCCAAATTAAAATGACAGTAATTAGTTTAACACATTATTCTCTCAAATTAAAAATATAAGTTTAATGTTACTATTCTGAGGTTTGGTTAGATCGTTCGTATTTGTTGAAAATATTATCAAAACAGAATTTTAAAATAAAAATAATTGATATCAATGATTTTCCGGTAAGGCACTTTTACACGTCCCAGTTTTTTACCTATTTTTAATTCTTAGTTATTCCCGAGAAGAAGCAGCGCTAGCAACACAGCATTATTTTCAGCCGCATTTCTAATTAGTAAGTTGTAACTGGTAAATGTAAATTAAGAGAAGATTTAATGAAATACGTTTACCTATAAGTAATGCTATGAAGCCATAAGAATCCCTTTTAACCGCTTTTGTGAATAAGAAAACAAAACAAAGTAGCCTCATTATTTGAAACCAACAAAAAACAAATTGCTAGGTAGCTCTTAAAACGGGCCCCGTACGCCCCATCCCGTCTAACACTACTGCTAATATCCGTAGTAAGAACTCCAAACAAAACTAATTCAACCCCAAAATAATCACGGGAAAAAAACGGACGAATTCCACCCATAAACCCTTAATCAGTGTCCGAGAAATTTAACGTAAAACAGACCGTTCAGGACGATTCACAACTAAATAGTCCCACTTAATTCCTTTAACTCATGCTCACAAATTTGGTATCGATCTTCATTTACAACGTTAGATTTACCACATGAGACATCTTAACTCAATTAGATAGAGTCCACATTCCTGTGGCCGACTTGACGGAGCGGGTGGAATGTGCGAAAGAGACAGATATGGGGGTGCTTCGTGTTTTTGGGGGTGGTTCTACATAAGAGTTACGCCCCAGAGTCATAAGGGTTGTTGGCAGTCTTAGAGAAATATCTGCCGCGGACATACGTGGGGTGGGATTTCAACCCGCGCGTTTATAACCTACAAATTGGGATTTTATATTTTGTTTTTTTATCTGACTCGCCAGTGTTAGTGTATACTATGTGCCAGTGCTTGTGAAAGGAGTTGTTGAATTTTTAGTATTAGGTATGTAAAACTTTACATATTATGTACCTCAGGTGACCCGATTCTATATTATTATATTGGAGTGTTATGAGATATAAAATTCTTGCAACGTAGGCACAAGACAGACATACTTATTTTGCGTATATATCTAGAGGCTTGATGTATTAAAATGCGAGACCAGTTTATTTGAAGTAGAGATTAAATAATACTGTTTCTATTAGAATCTTCGTTTTGTGTTACTTTGGTACTTGTAATTAAATAAAATACATCCATACAGTTTATCATGGTTATGTATCAATAAAAAATAGAATAGTTTAACAGGATTTTTATTGATAAATGGATAGTGATAAAAACTACATTTAGAACGTAATTTAACCTACATACATATGTGCTTAATTAAATGTATATACGAGTAACGCCTCCTGCAATAAATAATGCCTTTTTGTTAATCTTCAGCGGGTTTGAGATAACTGAGCTACCTACTTGTGCAAATCCAGGGCGGGTTGCTAGTTTAAACCCTCCTGAAAAGATCTAATGCATTTTATTCAACACCTAAAGATGTTGTTTTATATTTTAATAATTCGGTATTCTATTGGATATTAAATTATTTCGGTTTAAACCATATTTTAACCTGAACTGCTATTTAAGTAACCGCAATTATTTCTTTACAAAACTAACCTATGAGCAAAAAGCGCTACGACATACGGAGCGGCGGAGCGTGTAGCGGGTGTTTAATTGGTGTGCGTACTATTGCGCTATTTATACAAGTATTTTTAAATATTTCTATTTCAAATTTACTTCTACATCGGCTTCTGCACTAAACAAGCTTGTGTCGCAGCACTTTCAATTTTATAAGATCTAACCTAATTTGTTTTAACATTGAAAGTAATCGCTATTAGTGATAAGACCGCCTTAATTGTACATCTTTTTGTAAACATCAACTGTAACTCCTTTGTTTGGTGTGCAATAAAGAGTATCTATCTCACAAATTAGTGTACTTAGTAGGATTAAAAAGTTTACATTACCGGTTTTACCGGAATTTAAAGATTTTTTACACTATCTAAAGCATTTATTATTATATTTTATATTTTTTGAACTAAATAGAAATTATCAACAAGTTTGATCTTCAATTCTATACCTAGAATAAGTATTTTTAAAACTTTAAAAGACTCCTATTGACCGGTGTGTCCAGTCAAGAGTGAATGGTCTGAGGTATACTTCGTATTAACAATTCTTATCAAGTATCTCGGTTTAGTGGTTAAATAAGTGTCGGTGTTCTTAAGTCGCCTTAAGTCCAGTACGGCTTAACGACTGCTAACAAAACGACAATAGCTGAAGTAGAGTTTGTTTTTGTATTGCGCAAGTGATGAAAGTAGGACTTACAATGTCGCATTGTCTACCAGACTAAGTAATTTTTTTAAATAATTAAATATTGGACAACATCACATACATTGCTCTGATCCTAAAGCACTTGTGTTATAGAAATCAGAAACAAGATACCACAACACCCAGACCCGAGACAATATAGAAAAGTTCATTTTCTACATTGACCCGACCGGGTATCGAACCCGGAATCTCAGAGAGTGCGGCGCCATATATAGTTCGGCGTGCTGGCCTCTCGGCTACGGAGGAGAATACGGACAATATCTGTGCAAACGATTGTTTTAACTACAAAATATAAATATACATATAAATATAATAACTAGACTTAAGTATATCAATGGAATAAACAAATGACTAGAAGAAAATGGAATTTACTTGTATCGCATTTTTATTAGCTGTCTCGAATCTCGATTGTTTTGGAGGAGAAAACCTAAGAATAAAAATGCCAATACTTATTTCTCATTAGCTATGACCCGTGATTTCGTTCGTGTGTTCTTTAAATCAGTTTAAAATATCATAATATATTATCTTAATATCTAAGTACATATTTCTTGAGTTGTTACTGTCAAAAAATTGTATAATGACGGAGAGAAGTCAAACTGCTTAATTAGTTGGTTTTCCGAAAACGACTTTAATTAGTTCGTGTTAAGTTTAGTTTTCATTGATTTAAATTCACCCAATTTATATACATGGTGTTAAAGCGATCAAGGAAACAAAACAAATTAAATTCCCAATATTTGGCAACTAATCGGTATTCAATGAATGTGAGAAAACGGAGCTATGTTCGCTACAAAACGTTTTCGACGTAAGTATCTCAGTTTGAACAAATAAATACTCAATTATATGTGAAATAAGTGAAATATTACTTTATTTTCTCTCATCACAAACATGGAGGTGTAAAAGAATAACTATATATAATTTAACTATATTATTTGATAACCTCCGTAGCCGAGAGGCGAGCACGCTGGACTGTATATGGCGCCGCCATCTCTGAGGTTCCGGGTTCGATCCCCGGTCGGGTCAATGTTGAAAACGAACTTTTCTATATTGTCTCAGGTCTGGTTGTTGTGGTACCGTCGTTGTTTCTGATTTCTATAACACAAGTGCTTTAGCTATTTACCTTAGGATCAGAGGAATGTATATGTGATGTTGTCCAATATTTATTTATTTATTATAAAATAAAATATTAGACTTTTAAAGTTGGTAAGAACTATTACAACATACAATTATTTAACAGCATAAGTGTATCCCTCATAAATGCGGCAAACATAATTAATTAGTACATCCGATTGGTCACCCCTGCCCACGTAGAGTTTTTACAGCCCCGTAAAATTACAAAGTCAAATTTTAATAACCCTTTAAAGCGCAACTAAGATGAGTTTTGGTGTTTAGTCGGCCGCAATTACACCGGTCGGATCGTCAATTTTGTTGATTTTAGTCCCTTTCAAAATATATATTGGCTTAATCTCTTTACTAGATCAGTGGTACCTTTATCTACCTTTTTGTTCGATCTTGTCACCCCTATGTTTTAGCTAAGAGAGAGAGAGAGAGAGAGAGAGAAATATTTTATTAGACACACACAACAATACAAAAGTAGAATACATACAAAATACAAAAAACATAAAAAAGAAAAGGCAGACAAATAACAACATTAAACAACAAGAAAAAGCACAAAAGATTGCATACCATGATCCGCATCGATGTGGTGTCTAATGGGCACCAGCTCAGCATGTGCTGCAGAAAATTGCAGCGCTGATTTTCAACTGGAGCCCTAGGTGGGGCCTTAAGCAAACTGATTTACACCGCCGCCCCCCTCTTACCAATAAATATTCGTACAATCCGTACATACTCGAACCGTACGTTATTTACTTTTCGCGCGCTATGCGCGGGTCCGTCTTGTCATTTTGATGGCACAGTATTGGCATAAAATGCTCAAGTGAGCTAGATTTGGTCTGATCTGTTGTAATATACCACCTCATTACCCCTAGAATACGTTTTCCCTTAGGGGTAATTATCCCCAGAGAATAGTTGATAATAATTGTTATACTTAAGACATTTTTATTTATTTTAGGAATAAATATAACACATGCATGCTGCTTACAGAATGTAAGTGCGTTTGGTGCTCTTTGTGACGACGTTTCATCAATATTACCGTCTAGTGTTATTAACCTACCCGTTTTAAGTTAAGTAATTTTTTTGACGACCTCCGTGGCCGAGAGGCGAGCATGCCAGACTTTAAATGGCGCCGCCATCTCTGAGGTTCCGGGTTCGATCCCCGGTCGGGTCAATGTAGAAAACGAACTTTTCTATATTGGCTCGGGTCTGGGTGTTGTGGTACCGTCGTTGTTTCTGATTTCTATAACACAAGTGCTTTAGCTACTTACCTTAGGATCAGAGCAATGTATGTGATGTTGTCCAATATTTAATTTAATTTAATTTAATTTATGTATGCTCTTAACGTTAGCTACAAATATTATAGAAACCACTATCTAAAGTTTTTCTTAGTGTTAAAGAAAAAAAGTTCTTAAATCACAGGCTAGGAACCGTGGCACTAAAGTAAGCTTACAACTAGCGGCACAGATTTTGAGCACTTTCAAAGAGTGGCGGGAATCGCTTTGCGCATCTTACGACACGATCATTATATCGAAGATGCGTGTGCGTGAAGCTAACAACCAATCACGGCCGGCGGTGTAGGCGTAATAATAATCACGTAATCGTTATGGTCGTCGCATCTTTAGCCCAACGCTCAACATCCGCGCCGCTAGGTTACATGTCGGTGTGAGCGTCGGCGGGCGACCGTTGATTAGCGCGGGTTACGGCGCAAGTTTACAGCCGATCCTATCTGCAAGTGGCCATCTGCCGTAACCAGAGTTGTGCAGTAACTTGTAGGAACACCTTTTTGTTTTCTTCTGTGCTCTTGTCGTGTTTAGTTGAGATAGAGTACTCATATGACTACCTCATACTCATGGAAGTAGGATTTATGTTACGCGATTTTTTAAATTTTTTCGCAACATTAATGGACGTATTAGCGTTGACGTGACGTTACAGAAACATGAATTATTGTGAATCATGATTGTTTTGGATATCACATCACACACATCACCAGCCTATATCAGTCCACTGCTGGACACAGGCCTCTCCAAAAGGAGGATTTTGCCATAATCGCCACGCTTGGCAGGCGGGTTGGCGATCGCAGTTTGGCCAATGGTGGAGAGAAGACGCTGCTGCCCGTCTTCTTGTGGCGGTTCTCCTGTAGTCGCCTCTTACGACACCCATAGGAAGAGAAGGGGTGGTGCAATTCTTTTAACGTGCCGGCACTACACGGCACGGCACGGTTTTGGATATACCTAGGACCTATGCCTTACAGTCATGAACCCAACAGCCACAGCACACAGTTGTCGGCGTGGTTGCTATTTGTGGCGGAGTTTGTAACTGGAGGCCTACTACGAAAGTGTTTCGTTCATTCGGAGGTATTATCCAATAAAATTAAAATAACCATTCACTCCTATCAAAACTTTCAAATTTATGAACAATTAAAAACGGTCGCATTTTTACACGGCTAGATTGAGTTGCTCATATTATTTCAAAGGATTGATACAAGTGACTGGTTATTTTAATTTGTTATATATTTTATACGTACTATTTAAACATTTTAGTACTATGACTTATGTTTCGTGTTCCTCGTATGCGGCGAGGATTATTATGTGTCGATATGCATCATTGAAACTCAAAGTTAGTTAATAAAATTTAAAGATTTTTTAAATTTTATTAACTACCTTTGAGTTTAAGAAGAAGAAGAAGGTCGATATACCTTCTTCGTAATCATCATCATTTCAGCCCTGGACGTCCCCTGCTGAACATAGGCCTCAATTGACTTCCATATTAGTTGGAAGCTACCATACGTATCACATTGAGCGCTATGGGGGTCACCGATGACCCCCAAATAATAGATTTTCTATTATGTCTAGTTTTGAGGCAGTCAAGGCATTATTTATGACATTTTCTACTTTCGAAATTATAGCCCGAAATCGGTCAAAATAATTAAAATAATCAAGACACATAACTTTCGTAACATCCAAAGGTATGAGCCAAGGCTCAACCATTGAAAGTAACTACTACCGATAATTTTAATCTAATTATAGATATAGAATTATCAAAAACGAGAAACCCAATGCGTCTACATCCGCTAGTACCGTGAGAAGAACGTTAATTTTAAAAATATATTTTGACAGGCTTAAAGCCATAGACAAATTAAAAAGGCGGTGTGATTACATTATGGTTAATCGATGGAAAAGTATCGATTTCGGCGATCACGCCTGACTGGCTCGGCAACACCGGGCGTGATTCTATCTGCGGTATTTGGTTACAAAATATTGATTAGTTTTGGCCAGCGATTTCCTGTGAGGTGGTGTGTTAAAGTGTTGTTGTCACAAAAAATATAGTATGACTTCATCGTGTGTCTACACTCAGCGGGATCCCATGTCTGGGAGACTTATGAGTGATACAGAGAATTAGATCTGGATTTGTTCTATTGAATTATGCTAAAAACAGAATTTGTTCCGTATTACAAACGGGAATATAAGCTTTTCTAACCGACCTCCAGCCAGCGGGATATTTTCCAAAACTACGTCTGATGAACTATAATTTGGTATCAACTCTTAGATCTATCTGTGTTCTGTTCATTAGAAAAAAAAACATCCTTCTAATGTCCTTAATTCAGTCACAATCAAGCTCCAAAGAAACCTCCAGTCAGCGGACTTTTTCTCTACACTAAATTAATAAAATTTAAACTATTTAAGACTTATTTTACTTAAATTACCTATTTGTACATCTTGTATTAAAATAAAAATAAATTAAGTTTAAATTTTATTAATTTAGTGTAAAAGCTGCAATAATAACGTCCTTAGGAGAAAAAGTCCGCTGACTGGAGGTTTCTTTGGAGCTTGATTGTGACTGAATTAAGGACATTAGAAGGATGTTTTTTTTCTAATGAACAGAACACAGATAGATCTAAAAGTTGATACCAATTTATAGTTCATCAGACGTAGTTTTGGAAAATATCCTGCTGGCTGGAGTTCGGTTAGAAAAGCTTATATTCCCGTTTGTAATACGGAACAAATCCTATTTTCAGCATAATTCAATAGAACAAATCCAGATCTAATTCTCTGTATCACTCATAAGTCTCCCAGACATAGGATCCCGCTGAGTGTAGACACACGACTTCATCTTCTTTATTGTAAAAATAAATTAATAAACATTATACAATGCTCTGATCCTTTACGGTAGGTAGCCAAAGGACTTGTGTTATAGAAATGATAGAAACAACGACGGTACTATATCACCAAGACTCGAGACAGTGTAAAAACGCATGTAACGTATCTGATTGAAATTAGTATATTTTATGTGATGGAATACTGTATCTCGGCGAGACACTGTGAGTTAAATGCGCTCGCAGCAGTGGGCCTAACATGAAAGTGTATCTTTCGTTCGGTCGTCTAATGGCAAGTGTCATGTGTCAATCCTTTGATAAAATATGACCAACTCAATTTAGCCGCGTAAAAAACCCGGCCGCTTTCAATTGTTCAAAAATTGTCAAACCGTTTCGTTTTTTGCCATTTGGCTACGGGACCCTAAAAATGACGGGGTTCGAAGATCCTCAACTCTTCGAGTAATTGGTTTGCACGATTCGAATTAATTTGGAAATGCACCAGCATAGCTATTCACAAATATAAGATGCATTCTGCTACTGTTATTGTATTGACAAAAAATAGTTACACAAAAATTTCATATAAACTATCAAATCGTTTTCACTCAACTACACTCAAGTGCAAAGAATTCGGATTACTTAAAAAAATAAGTGTTGTGAGATCTAAGAATGTTATAGATAGAGGTAAATAAATAAAAATATTTTCAAAAGGGATCAGATCAGGACGCGGACAATAGACTATTCTATGCCTATGTTTGTTAATCGAGCGGACTTTTTGGGTTTAAAATAAAAAACAATGTGTAAAATTAATTAGGTGACCCGAATTCATTGCTCTCAAGTGTGTTTAAAGTGACCACACGTACAATGAAAACACAGTTTATAAATGATGATAATGATATTACTTTTATAGCCATAGCGTGTATTATACCCTAATTTATTTGACTTTAAACAGCGAGGCTAGACATTAGGCCAAACCTAGCGTTTTATTTAAACAGTCACGCAACTATACCTGACTATGCCTGTAGGCCTACTACGAAAATGTAACGTTCTTTCCGACAAATAAACCTTATAAAATAAAATAACCATTCGCTTGTCCATAGCCGTATAAAAACTCGTCTGGGCCATAACCATGAGCTCTTAAAACAATCTCAAAGTTGTCAAATTTGTCAATTTTGGTACGTCATTTCATACAAAATTTGACAGAAATGATAATGTTTGACAGATTTGTGATTATTTTAACAGTTCATGGTTAGGGCCCTGTTGTCAATTGTTTACTAGACAGTTTCAAGTAGATGGTCAATTTAATTTGTTAGGTTTATACATTATACCATCCACATTTTACATGTTTTCGTTATGTCTTGTCTAACATTAGGTTCAAAGTATTTATTCTCATAAAAACAACAGTTTACTTACAATGAGATAATCAGATAACATAGATTCTTTAGATTCTAACATATTTATAGGTGCTGTAGTTAGCAATCTAAAACGCATAACACATTTTTCTCGCTACTCTCGGGAATCATGAATTTGAATGAATCAAGGATAAAAAAATGTAGCTTAAGTCCACACCTATGTATAAAGAGCTCATCCTAAGTACAAACAAAATTTACCTCTTATTATTAGTAAGGTAGATGATACTTCCTAATGTATGTTTATCCGTTATCTAGTCATCATAGTACAAGCTATGCTTAGTTTGGGACCAGCTAATTGGTGTGATTGTGGAAACCATTTATTTATTTATATTGTTACGTTCGTTGTCTGTATTTCTATAACACAAATGCTGTAGCTAACTTACCTTAGCATAAGAGCAATGTGTTAAATATTTACTTTTTTTTAAATTGTACCTGCGCAAAGACGCGCCTGGCGATCTACTACGTGAATATTTCGTTAATTCGGACGTATTAACCTATCAATTAAAATAACCATTGTTGTGTTAAACCTTTGACGTATTGTAAACTTTTTAAATTTTTGTTTTTAGCAATTACCATGCTAGGTTTATCTAAGATTTTTAATACTTGAAAAAAATCGTCCGCCTCAGGTGGGATCCGAACCCACGTCCATCGCATACCGGGCGAGTGTTTTGACCACTAAGCTACTGAGACATTAGTAAACTCGACGAAATCTTTCAAGTGGTTCTCGCTGTCAAAGCCAGCGTATTTTCTAATCAATGTTGCTGTTGATAGGAATATTTTTACAAATATTTAACTATTAATATTAATATGTATTGAAAACTATTCAAAACGATCGTGTTTTTTACACGGCTAGTTTGAGTTGGTCATATTTTGTTAAAGGATTGATACAAGTGACCGGTTATATTGATTTTTTAGGTTTATACGTATGAACGAATTATCGTACTAGGCCTTCTTTTCCCTAGCTTACAAATAAAAACCCATTTTTACGGAACACCAAAGGTGACCCATAAAAATAGAGTTAACTTTGACTGCGAGGCGTGGCGGTGGTTAAACTAACTACTTTGAGCACGTTCTGAACTAATTATATGGCAATAAACAATTTTAATAGGCTGCCACAAGGGTTGCGAATATTTAAAATGTTGCGGCATTGTAAAGTACCTATTTTGTAGGTTCGTTTATTAGGAATAAGGTCGACACTGGTCTCTTTTGATTCTTGAATATCTTTACTTTAACATAAAATCGCCATAGATGTTTTCTAATGTTTCATGTTAGCGAGTCTAAAACACTTCTCCCTTACCAAATTACGCAAGTTGGACACATGAAAAGCATCATTGGTTAAAAAGTATTTTTTTTTACTGAGCTCCATAACAGTATTTTACTTTGAAAATAACTTAAATATTACAAATAAAATAAATAAAAATAAAACTTCTGTGTCTGTCAAAAAGTATTTTTGCAAAATGCATATGAAAGTACTTATATGCTGTATTTTATACGAAGAAACAGTTACAATTTTCTCTGTGTGCTTGTTACGGCTAACCCTTAAACGGCTAAACGGCTGACCCATCCTAAAGGGACTATTACTCGCCAAAAACACCTGAAATGTTCTAATTCGTAAAATGTAGCATTTTTATTTACATTTATTTTACATTTATTGATTAGGTATTTTAATTATTTTGACCGCTAATATTAATATGGATTTTAATATACAACTTCGAGACTCTATGGCTCAGTTTAAAGAACAACAATCTTACCAAACTAATGTAGCCAAATCCGTATACGAAAAAACGACATTCATTTCAATTTTAATATCAAAGATCAGTGACACAAATCCTCCCAAATACGATTACCCATAATCCGAAAGGTTTTCCCAAAATACTGGCATAAGTCCATATTACTTATTCAGAGGACAATGGGACCCCCTTAATATTAAACTAATGCACGGGGGACTCTTAAATAAGGCTAAGAACAATATCGCACTTAAGGTCCATGAATTATATATGCCTTAAATGTCTCGAAGGCGGGATATGAACTATGTACAGTCAACAGCACGTCGACCTACCCCAAAAGTCAAAAATTCTCCAATAGATTTTCAACTTTAAGCCTGACACATAGAGTTAATTTTCAAATGAGAAAATTTGACATTTTGTGGTAGGTCGACGTGCTGTTGTCCGTACTTAGGATTAATTTATTTAAGTTTAGATACTTTATTGATTGATCTTACGATACATACGTCTAACTGGTCGAAACAATAATATATTATACTCGTACTAGCTGACCCGGCAAACGTTGTCTTGCCATCTAAATTAATTTTAAAGAACTAATATTGGTATTAAGAAATATGGGTTAGTGGTAAATATATAATGGCGATCGATTTTGTAAGTAACACACAAGTGACCTCGCTCTGAAACTCACTTAAGCGGCACAAACGAATTTAGGCTTTGTTTTTGTCATAAGTGGGATCATATTACTTATCGTCGATAAGTGAGTTCAGTGTCAAAATCAGTGCGGTTTAGTTTACTGAATTGCATGGCTATTATATTTAATAATTGGATGAAAACATAAAAAAAGTCGAACACTCGAATTAATTAATGAAATGAGTCGGAATCATCATAATATTGTTTACTAACTGCCGCACTCAGAGACGCAAATTAACAATAAAGTGTGGATTAATATTTTTGTTCGTTCAATAATGGCCTTTATTCGTATCGCCTTAAGAAGTACAGGTTTTCCTTAAGTAACCATTAAAGTTAAGTGACGTCTCTGAGAGCGGCAGTAAGGCTTGGACTTTAAGCAGCCGGAGTCTGTTAGAATCGGCTAGAATTCGTTTAAAAAACGACCTAATTGCTTAAGCGATGGATTGAAACCGTACCTACTTACCCGGACCGGTTTCCGGCTGGGTATAGTCCGAGCCTAAGTGTCATTTTTTCCGACAGTATATTTGCAATATTTGATTGCGTAAAGCGTGAACAACAAAGCCATTTTCCTTTATTGTGAATAAATATACAATTTGATATTATAATGTAGATTACGACGCCATTTGCGTTAAACGGCTCTAATTGATAAATCGCTCTATTTCACACTGTTCAATAATCAAGTTGAACTATGCCAGCAAACGGTGCAATATATTATAAAGCGGCTTGCATTGTGAAATTGCCGGCGAATTAACCTACAAAATGATACGGCCATTACAAAAATGACATCAACCAATACCCGTGTTTACGCCGATTTATTATAAAACCGAAACTGGACGAGTGATTCCCGCCAAAAGCGTGTACGGACCGCGAAATTACCTTTTGTCGAACACCGCGCGAAATGTTGCCGCCATGTTTCAATTCAACGCGAATTTGAACGTTTGGCAATCGGTGTTTCGCTGTTTTACAATATATGTTACATAATTTTGATAGAGTTTTATAAAAAATATTTTTTTTATCATATAGTAACTGCAGTAAAATAGTTTACTTATTGATTCAAAAACTGTAAAGCATGACTTGGACTCGTCAAATCGAGCTGAATTAAACTCGGAGGTTGAAGAGTTTTACCATCCGCCTCTTGACAGATTGACAAAATCTTAGGACCAACACGAAATATGTAGGCATCAACTATAATATCAAATACAAATGTGTATGTTATATTTAGTCATTGTAATAATTAGCATTAGTATTTAGTTTATATTTTTGTACGTCTGACTTTCTACTAAACTGTATAAGTATAGGTACTCTGTGTTATGGTTTTTGGCAACAAAAAAGTACCTAACGGTTTATTTTATCGGATATGATTTCACCGCTTACAAAACATGTCTCTTTAGCCCAATTTTCAAACAGAGACATATTAATAAGTCCACCTTTTATATACACGGTGTTACTTTGCATCCTTGCCATATTCACAGAGATAAAAGTAGGGAACAATACCTATTGTTTAGATAAACTAGAGACTCCCATAAATAAAGCACAATAAGTTTTTAGTAAATTTGGTTTTGCAGTACACATAGGAATAAACCGATTTTGTCTCGAACGGTACGCGATCACTAATCAAGTAATACATACTACAAAGTCTTTTGAGCCGATGAATAAGAACAGTGATGATCATGCGTTTCGATAATTAGTGTTGTGTTTAATAGATTGTCAATAAAATAAAATACTCAAGATTAAAAAACAAAAGGTCTTTCTTTTTTTACTGATTTGTTATCATTGTCAGTGATATAGTTACCTCTGTAAATATGGCAAGGATGCAAAGTAACACCGTGTATTTATTAATCTCTGCAATTACATAAATCCTCTCGCCCATTGTTATTAAATTGTTTTCTTTTTTCCGAGCTTACGAGTTAAAAAATAAAATAATTTACAGGTAAAAAACCATGCGGTGCTGATCATCATGGATTCCCCTGCCTCCTCACAAGACGAGCGAGACATCGAAGTCAACGTGGTCTCAGGGGCTAGCAGTCCAGACATCCCCTCGTCTCCTTCTAGAAAGGACCAGAAGAGTCCCTTTTATGAGCTAAAGAAGGACAAAGAAGAGAAAGCGACCGGCAGTGCGCCGTACACCAGCTTCTCTATAAGTTCGATTCTGAACAGAACGGAACCAAGAAGAGAGAATGTTCTAGAAGCAGCGTTAGCAGCTAATCAGTTTGGAAACGCGAATGATGCTATGCTTTCAAGGTTAGTAAATTATAATTTCTGCTTTTGAAATATGTAAGTATGTATATATCTGTAAATAGATATAAATGACAGTGTCGTGTGGTGCCGGCACGTTTAAAGAATTGCACCATCCCTTCTCTTCCTTTGGGTGTCGTAAGAAGCGACTACAGGAGAACCGCCATAAGAAGACGGGCAGCAGCGTCTCCTCTCCACCATTGGCCAAACTGCGATCGCCAACCTGCCTGTCGAGCGTGGCGATTATGACAAAAACCTCCTTTTGTAGAGGCCTGTGTCCAGCAGTAGACTGATATAGGCTGGTGATGATAGATATAAATGACTTTGGCTTTGTACCTGCTGCAAAAATATACAAATTAAGTACATAATGCTTTACCGGAAAGCTACGTAAACGACACAATGAAATTTTGCTGTTACGCGGCCACATGTGGCAGTTTGAGCTTGACAGATTACAAAAACAAAATGTAACTTTCACATTTTGCAGTTGCAAAGATATTTTTCTCTTCGTTAAATGGGAAACACATCTTTTACAAAAAAGTATTCAATTAAAGGAAAAAAAAATCTCGTTGAAATTAGATCGGTGCATTTTTCAGCATCTTTTCATTTTTTTATTTGTCGCAAGTCAAAGTAGTTTTTTGTGGCTTCATTCAGTCTTTAAAGAGTGCTGATGATGTTTTTAATTCACGGAATTAATATCTTTTGATGTAGTATGAATCGCAGTTTGTATTTAAAGCTTCGTATGTATAAAACGAATACTTCAGCTTACACAACTTAATTATAGTGATACTAGAAGGGAACACTGGTTGTACTTGCCTAAATAACATCTGTATTTAAGACACTAATATATTATAACTAGCCTTTTCTCTGTTGGTTTGTATTCCAAAACCCACTTGCGTGGCTAAGGTATAATCTATGCCACCGGTCTATGGTTCGCCTCTATGGTTTACCTCTATGGTTAGTGCCACAAGCGCCAGAGACAAATGGCAGTTTCGGGATAATAGCGGGATCGATTGGCGCTGACCACCGTCATTATGGGACTTAATCTGAAGATCGACGGTGCTGCGTTCAAACTTGAAAAAGTTGAGGCAAGTTCAATGGAAAAACAATAGATATTTTATAAGCTTCTATAAGTACCCACCAAATATCACACTAATTGCCTTGGACTTGATTGAGGTATGGAACAAATTAACTTCCTTGTGTTAAGGTATCAAAATGTATTTTAGTAAGAGGTTTTTCTCAGCACACCCAGATCATAAAATATTTGAAGTACTTATTCTCCGTCTGGAATTGACGATTAATATGATTCGTCTTAATCGCAAAAGTCCTCAGGTTTAATTCATACACTTTTATTCTCAGAACTGCCTCTAAAAAAGTCCATGCTCACTAGTATCTCGTTACACAAGAAAATCAAATTCTTTCTTCGTACTAAATTCGTAACATTCGTTTCACGTTTTACGTAAAATCTTTTGTATTTCTTAATTTTTTAACTAACATTGAACAAACCACTTGCCTCGACTCTCCCAAGCTAACGTAAACCTAAACGCAGCAACATTCCCCATAAATCGATAAACCAACTTCAACTAAGTACTTGACTCGCCTCCCAAGTTTAACTGAACGCAGCATAATTCTCTATAAACCCACTTTAAACCTAGTTTAACTAAGTACCGAGAACACTTACGCTGAGTGCCGATCTTAGATTGCGGCTAGGCTAGTCCGCAGATCGGTTGCGCTACTCGGCCATTGCTTCTCTTCTGACGGTGAAGAATTGGGAAGTGGACGCCAATAATAAATAATTCTGAGACATCATTTATTAAATCGGACACCTTATTTTAGACCTGATAACGTACATTATCATTTATTACGAGAATCAGATTTTTGTTTGCTTCTTAATCAATAAAATCCGGCCAAGTGCGAGTCGGTCTCGCGCACGAAGCGTTCCGTACCATTATCTCTAAAAAAAACGGCCAAGTGCAAGTCGGACTCGCGCACGAAGGGTTCCGCACCATTATCTTCACAAACGAGCAAAAAAATCACGTTTGTTGTATGGGAGCCTCCTCAAATATTGTATTCCAGTTTTCAGTATTTGTTGTTATAGCGACAAGAACAATACATCATCTGTGAAAATTTCAACTCTCAAATCACGGTTCATATGATACAGCCTGGTGACAGATGGGCAGACAGACAGACAGACAGGCAGACAGACAGACGGACAGCGGAGCCTTTGTAATAGGGTCCCGTTTTACCCTTTGGGTACGGAACCCTAAAAAGTTAGGCCGGTAAACAATGACGTCATAGCTTGTTATCGCCATACAAATTTATAAGGCAGAGGTGCGTTTTGACAGCTCATAAAAAGTATGTCAATTGATTAGTGGTGTCAATTAGCCTATCTAGGCTCATTTGAGTCTAATCGAATTATTTTTTATTTCGATATCAATAATTTATTGGAAACAACGCGGGTATGCAAGTTAGACATTTCAAACAGACAGTCAAGTCCAAAATAGCTTGACAAATCCGTCGCTTAATTCAAACAAAACGCCTCGACGGGCCCAAACGTCACGGAGCATGTCAAACAAGACAGCGGCTATCCCTAATTTGTTACCAGACTCGTTTACCCCATTCCCCGACTTTATGCCTTGTGTTGCCAGATAAAAGGGTCGTGAAAGCCCTGTAAGAGGGGAAAAACTACTTCTTGCGAGGTTGATTAGATGGGGTAATGATGTTCGGACAGGATTATTCGCGGATCTAAGAGCTTTGTTTTTATTTGGCAGTTCTGAACACCTCTGAGGGAAGTTGGGAATGTGATAAAATGAGGCTCTGGATTTAGTGAGATAGTGAACCGTAATTGTATTACAAGATTTATAAAGATGTATGAGTGTAATGGCGCTTGCTTTTTTTAGTTTAGATTCTAGTTATTTTATCTATTCCCCCTTGCATTATTATAATTCTAAGAATATTGTAGTCCAGTGGACTACAAAGCTTCAGTTTGTGTCAATAATTGAAGTTGTCAAAACTGCTTCTTGATTGTTCAATACTACAATGCTTGGCTGAAACATTTAGTTCGAGATGTGTTCTCTAGGACATTATACCTCAATGGTCTTAACGGAGCGTAGCAAGTCTGTTTATTTGTTTTGTGGTTTTAATGACGACCTCCGTAGCCGAGAGGCGAGCGCGCCGGACTATAAATGGCGCCGCCTTCTCTGAGGTTCCGGGTTCGATCCCCGGTCGGGTCAATGTAGAAAAACGAACTTTTCTATATTGGCTTGGGTCTGGGTGTTGTGGTACCGTCGTTGTTTCTGATTTCTATAACACAAGTGCTTTAGCTACTTACCTTAGGATCAGAGCAATTTATGTGATGTTGTCCAATATTTGTTTATTTATTTATTTAATGAATAAATATAAATTGGCCCAAATTGAACGCTCCAATCGACATAAAAGTTAATAATGTTTACTTTTATTGGCGCTTGTTAAGTTTGATCGGATTTATTTATATTCATAATTGTAATCTTGTAAATGGCTTCCCCAAGACTCAAATGATCATCCCAAAACATCTTCATTTTCAACTTTCCATGTCCCCTCTGCAATTAAGCGTCAGTCGGACATTTTGTTGTCATGTAAACGATCTGTCATTTCTCCCGCCTTTTTTGACGTCTTAGAGTTTTTTTTTTTATTTTGTTTTTTATTCTTCACTGTGTTTATCCTTGTTTTGTCGGCAGCTTCTTAAATGGCTAATTAGCTATTTTGAAAAGGAAAAAATACAAATCTCGGAGTCTGTAATTAAACCCCTGTAGATTAGGGGAATTATTGTGTCGTATTTTTCCTTTTTTGTTAATTACTGCCGTAGTAGGTACTTAAACAGTAAATATTTGTTTTTTTTATTTTATTATAGAATTTAAAGTTACTATAAATAGGATTGTTTTATAATTTAACATTGAACTAAGTACTATGTCACTAGAGAACCATGTACTATATTATTATTAAAGGGGTCGTTAGTACCTATTATATACAATTTTTCATTTATTTTTTTCTCTATCAGAATTACGGAGGGCTGTTGTAGTCATATCACTAGACTAAACCTAAAGCTACACTACAAGCAAGTATCAAGTGATATTAACCGGGGCCATCTTTTAACATGCCTTCCGAAGCATAGAATCCTGTGATAAAGTCTATAAATAAAGTCAGATTGGTTTTACTTACTTTGATATTTACCACAGCCGCTACTGAGCTACAAGCACCTTCAATATATTATTAGCATATTATGTTATATTGATCACAGCATCGCAAACAAAATCACGGGAAAACTTTAGTTATGCAAAGAAGCTATAAATCTCATCCGATATTCAATCACAAAGATAATATCCCACAAAAACGGAAACCTAATAATTCTCTATTATATTTGTACCGCGAGGGTGTTTCAAAGAAAGCCGAACGAATAGATCCCTACGTGACCGCCTGATCCCATAATATGGGCTGAGTTATTTACGGGAAACCCTTAAGTCCCCCTCTTTGATATCTTTTCGTTATGTATGTGTTGTTTTTGGAATCATATTCGGACGGAGGGTTTTGGGGTAGATTTTAAGACAGTGTTTATATCGCTACGGAATTTAAGGCAAATTCAAAGAACATGGCAGATTTTCATTGCTATGTAAAAATGTTAAACGCAAATACCTAAGAGTAAAATAAACTAAATAAAATTCTTTTTAAAGGTTCTAGAAATATATATTTTTTTAATTTGTATATAAGTTCCGATTTTATTAGTGTACATCCTGTTAACATGTGACTTTACAGGTGAAAAGCAATCGTAAAAACTAACTTTCGAAAGTCT
Organism: Anania fuscalis; assembly: GCA_950371115.1. Lineage (NCBI taxonomy): Eukaryota > Metazoa > Arthropoda > Insecta > Lepidoptera > Crambidae > Anania > Anania fuscalis. The sequence goes on along the minus strand of OX493348.1, from coordinate 9,459,917 downwards.
TTCATAAAAAAAGTTAAAAAAAAAAACAAAACAACAACATCAACTTCATATTGCATAAACTCGTCCTTTCTTTAACTCTTTCTCGCTCTGTACAAGGGGAAGGAATAAGACAATAATCAGATGGTTAAACGTACCAAAGATAGGACGAGTATATGCAATATGAAGTCAATGTTGTTGATTTTGATTTTTAACTTTTTTAGTTTTTATGGTACTCATTTGAAAATTGGTTTTTAAGATTGCTTTTTACCTATATGATCACAAGTTAACAGGATGTACACTAATAAAATCGGACCTTATATACAAATTAAAAATATATATATTTCTAGAACCTTTAAAAAGAATTTCATTTAGTTTATTTTACTCTTAGGTATTTGCGTTTAACATTTTTACACACATATAGTATATTATATGGACTAACATACAGAATACTTTTTATCCTTGTTAAATGTTCCTGTGGCAAATATTGAATAAACTAAAGACCACGCGAGTGGAGTAGCGGGCAACATTTAGTTAAAACATTTAAAAAAAAAAATAATGCGTAAAATGACAAGAGAAAAGTGTACCTATGTTAAGATTTTAACTTGCTACTTACAGTCTGTGGTTTATTTTTATTTACCCGTCTATCAACGTCAAAGGGACTTCCCCTATTTTGCCTGAGGCTGTTTTTCGTTTTGGCTAATGTGGGATACACACCAATTTAAATTGTACTTGAGCTAAATTAGATCTTTCATTTGTTTATGATATTTGTCAATATTGATTTTTTTTGCTTTTTTTTATAATAAAGTTATTTCTTGTATGTTAAAATAACTATATTTTTAAAAAAACGATCAACGACTTTTAGTTTTTAGAAACATGTTTTTTTTTTAAATTAGAAATACGACAAACATCTTTTGTAAAAAACTATAAGATGTATTTTCTTTTATTTAAATTAGGAAACCTAAGGTTTCCAATTTTTTAATAAATCTTAAAATACCGTTAAACCCTTTGCCGTTCCTTTTTCTCATGTCGCGTTCCGTTTCAGCTAATAACGCTAAATAACCGTCTCCGCCCAAATCTTGGCAGGCCAATAGCTAGGGCGGGCGGCTTCCCCTCCGAATATAAATAACTTAACTCGTCCGTCTGTTTGTACAGGCTACAACCGGGGCTTAGATGGGTGATTTATTACTTTATTAGTATTGTAATGTTTAGTCTGTTAACTTATACAGGGTTGCTTATATGGTGACGAATAGATCTATGTATTTAGGCCCAGTATGTCCTTTCTTGAAGTATACTCTTCATTTACTTTTTCAACTCTTAAAAATGCTTTTAACTAACATTAAAGTAACATATACAACAGTAGATATGTAAGTAAGGAAGATAGTGATGTTTTGTTTAATTGTAAAGTTTCTGAGTTACCTTTGATTATGCGTGTAAGGATTTGGGCTAAAAGTGTTGATTCTTTTAGGTATGATGTTCCATTTGTAATAGAACATAGTAATTGTTATAAGTTTTTGGAGAAAGCTTATTACGATATTAAATGCCCAAAAGTTTCAATTACTTTTAATAAAGTTGAAGAATGTTATTGTAATTGGACTATAGAAGTAGCTACCCGGTGGAATAAATAAACATACCTAGTTACCTACCCCCTAGACTGCTAGTCCCAAAAAAGCAATATGGCGGATATGTCGATCACGACGTGGGACGGGTGGTCTCTCGCGAAATTGCCGCGTAGCATTAAACTAAAATTACTACATAAGAAATAAGTCACTGTAGCGCTTACTAAGATGATTTTGTTGTGCAAAAACTTTCTCGTTCCAACCTCGAACCTCGAAAAACTATATCCTGTACAGTCGATCTTTTGTTTGCTTGATTGATTGCTAATAAATAGTTTGTTGTTTTTGTTAATTATCAATCTCTTGTGAGCAGTCTCATTGAGCAGAACTTTGCTAAGACATTAGCTTTTTTTTAAAAAAGTAATTATTTAGAGTTTATTATTATTTTATGATACAATTTAGAATATTGTTATGAAGTATTTTAAAATTTCCAAATAATATCGACCACAGTGGAACAGTGGAATAAGCCCAAACAATAAAAACGGTAACATAACAACAAACGCACAAATCACACAAAAAAATACGTATCTCACCACGTCATTACCAGCGGTTGCAATAAAATTCAAAGACCAAACTGACCAGTCGACCCTGTCCAAAACACGAAGGCTCCAAACATCCAAACTGGTATGACGAGTTGCCATCGAGGCATGTTGTGATGTTTCCTTGTCGATAATGAACTGAAAAAAAAGAATGTCATTATTTTGGCGGGAATAATGCTCGGTCAGCCATTTTTGGAACACACACAGATTAGACAGAGTATGGTTTCGTGGGCACAAAAGTACTGACTACAGATCTGGGTCGGTGGATGTGTGTTTTTATACATTATCGCTAAAAAGATAAAAATCCTGTCGACTACGACTTTCGTGGCGCGTTTATCCGCCTTGATAGCAACGGTCCCAAGTTTTCTTCCCACCTTTACTAAAAGTTCTGTTCTAGGTAAGCTATGAGACGCAGAGAAAAAACTGTTATAAAGGTACCACGTAATGAAGGAATGTTTATTCTTTACTTCGAGACCACAACAATATGCTTGAATTTCAAGCTGCTGGGAGCTGGGAGTATTTCTTTAAATAGCTATAAATATAGATATTCAAAGAAATACTCCCAGCAAAAAGATCTGATCTGTTCAGATTTACTAAGCTAATAAAATACGAATTAATAGAAAGGTCTACGAAGCATAGATTAAATATTTATTAGAAACTAGCTGCACCGACAAACGTTGCCTTATCTAAATTTTACAATATACAATGAATATTAATTTAAAAAATATGTCGACAAAATTTGCCTCCCTAGTACTTAGTAAGAACCCCGTAGAAAAACGACGTTCAGATTTTACCAAAATCATCAATTCCGGAAAACTTTTTCAGTCTTTTTAAGCTACATTGGTTTAGCCATTCTCGAGTTTGGTTTGAGTTTAGCAACACATAAAGCATTTCATTTTTATACAGGGTGAACAAGAGAATGGGACACTCCTTAAAACCGTGATCAGCTGGTACAAACTTACTCGCTTACCTCGATGTTAATGTATAGAGCATCTGAGAATAAAATCACGATTTCGTTGTTGCTCCCATAGGAAAAGTTGTTGTATATGACCAGCTGATCACGTGGTTTTAAGGAGTGTCCCGTTCTTTTGTACAACCTGTATAAAGATCATGAGTGACAAAAAGTAAATGAAATAATAATAATTTCGTTTCAAAAACTTGGATGTTGACCGAATATTTTCTAAATACCAGTTTTTTCAATATCTTTAATATTCAATTGAGTTGAGTTAACAAATTAATTTCACGAGAAGGAACAAAAAACGCCACTAGTGAACAGAATATTCTTATAAACAGCATTAATATTTAGTAACTCACTTTCGCCCCTGTACCTACCCGTTAAGATAGGGGCGAGGTACTTACGCTAAGAGTTTGGGGTTCGACGCTGTGTGGGGCTCTCGAGTTTTTACGGAATGTTGAAGATGAAGGGGCTTTTGATTCCAAAGATGTTTAATGTTATTACCGCTTAGTAGTGGAATTAGATTTTGAGAGTGGTTTTAGCTGACAGTGCTATTTGCTTTGTTTATTTCTTAAACTTATTGCATTTGATATTTGGGATTAAATTGTTTAGAAATTCATGACGGGTTTTGTGTAGCAATTTTGCATAATGCGACATAAATGTCTTATCTAAAATGAAAGTAACATTTATTGTCCATACACAGATTTATAAACATCCATACCAAGAAGATATTTAACCAAGTGACGGAATAATTGTAAAACACGATCCAATTTCTTCAAATTAAGAGTCATTGTTGGAAATTTGCAAGGGTAAATGAATATAATAAGGTGTCGACTGACTGTCCTGCCCACAAATAGAAGCAAGTACGAATAGCCCTGTATAGATTCCGAGCATTTAGCAAAGTGCTCGCAGTATCAATGTCCTGTATCCAAAAGAAGCATTAAAAGCTTCGCAGATCGGTACAATTCCCCTGCGCTATAATGGTGACTCAAGAAGCTAGTGTCATAACGACAAAGGCGTCTCAGATGCTTTTAAGCGGCCAGAATACCCTATCTAGACTAACAAAAGGCTCCCGCGTCGCTTGCACTGACAACGGATACAAGTAAACACTTTAAAGAGTAAAGAACGGCATTATTAGCCGCGGAGAGAAGTGTCGGGCGACGCGCTGTGGCAAAAAGAGCATGAGACGGGCGCGCATCGATTTTTATAGCTCTAAAGCGGGGCGGGGTCACGAGGCGACCAATCAGAGCGCGGCGAGCCGACCAATCACGCGGCTTCCTCCTTTTCAGCGGAGAAACCGCCATGTAATGGAATTTGCGTTTGGAAATTTGCGCGACGGGATTAAGCGCTCGATGCAGATTGGTAATGCCTTTTTTATATTGATTTTCCTTGTACTTTAAGGGTAATTAGGCGGTTTTAACTTGGAGCTCGATACGGATGTTTGTAGGTTTTTTGTTGTGTTGTTGGAGTTGCCCGAATCGGCAGGTCTTTTGTGTGCGATGTTAAGTCGAGGGAGGAATGGCAACAATGTGGTTACTCGTACGGGTTATATTTTTGTTAGTTAAATTTTGTTGTAGCAAGTTTATTGTACCGTGTTTCATGTAAATAAATGAATTTAAATTTGTAATTAATTGAAAGCTTTGTATAAATTAATAAGAGACTAAGACGTGCAATAATATAGGTAATACTTTTAAATTTTTATGTAAGTGATACTAATAGCTTTTACCAGCGATTTGGGCCAGAATACATTTTCTGGCCACCAAATAATTAAAACGTGAGACAAATTTCTGCTATTTCAGCCGTAAAAATGAGATTGAGTAACAAACCTCCAAATTTTCACATTTATTAATAAATATTTGAGATCAGCTTCATTCTGAAATTAAAGATTTCCGTGCTAATTATAACACCGTGTTTTACCATTGGTAGTATCTTTCTTTACAAATATGAATAAATGTGCGTCAGACAACGAACTAATTGTCAAATTGTGACAATATAGAATCATGAAAATAACATCATTCTATAAACCGGAAAATGAATTTTGCTATTGGATTCCTCCAGCACATCTACCTACTCTCTCGCAGCACATACTCTCGAAACTTTAAAAAAATAAACGTATTTAGATTTTTTACACTTAATTTATTAATTAATGTTTGACGACCTCCGTAGCCGAGAGGCGAGCACGCTGGACTTTAAATGGCGCCTACATCTCCGGTTCCGAGGGTTCCGGGTTCGATCCCCGTCGGGTCAATGTAGAAATCGAACTTTTCTATATTGGCTCGGGTTGTGGTACCGTCGTTGTTTCTGATTTCTATAACAAAAGTGCTTTAGCTACTTACCTTAGGATCAGAGCAATGTATGTGATGTTGTCCAATATTTATTTAATTTAAAAAAAAATGTATACCCTTGAAAAAACTATCCATTTATGTTATCCAACGGTACCTTATGTTGTTCTCTTGTATACTACCAAAAAAGGTTTTTCATCAACATTTTTAAACTATCGAAACATTCTCACTTTTTCCAGCAGCCATCTCACAAATACTTACTCCCGTTTATCTTTACACCACAATAAAAATACTCGATCGTCATACATAAGTACTATTGGCTTCGCTCCCGGCTTCGCCTATTGCCGCGAAACCAATCGCCATTGTTGGGATATCGATAAAAATAAATACTGCCTGCACCTGAATAGGCTGCGGTTAGGCTGGCCGCTGTCGATAGTTTTATCGAGATGAGGTTTTTAACTCGCAGTTTAAATGGCTAAAATACGTGTGATTTTATAGTTATAAATGTTTTATGTTGCTCGTAGTGAATTTGATTTCATGAAATGGTTCTGCTACAATTTATTCTTGGTAATTTGATGATACATCTGAGTGTTATATCAGCGATGGATGTCAAATAGACTGAAAATAGTTTGCAGGCTATTGCCATCTTTACTTAAAACAAACTATAGACCAATGTTATTTTTTTTTAATTTATGACAATTGGAATTATAAGTTTATGCATAGCTCTTTTATCCCATTCCAAATATATTTATAAAACAACTTATTTAAATACACAAGCCAGGAATAATCAGTGTTGATAGAATTTTTTATCAGAAGACAGGCGACTTTCTTAAGTATTATTAAATATATTGCAAATCAATTACAACGATAAGTTAAGCTTGTCGTAGCTGGTAGCACATTCGAGATTGCGTGCGTAGGCGCACGACTACGAGACGTGACTACGAACCTGCTACAAAACTACGCGACTACGAGTTTGCTACGGTCGTAGATGGTAGCTAAGAAAGATATTTTTATGACGAAATATGTATTTTTTTATATCCTTTGCAATTCAGATATTTTTAATTACACTGTTTTACTTTCGTGGAACTAAAAGTATATAAAATCTATTTAATATTGCTTTGTGATTTCACTAATTTCAATCTTATCATCTCTGAGGTCCCGGGTTTGATACCTGGTCAGATAAATGTAAAAAACAAACTTTGCTATATTCACTCGAGTATGAATATTGTGATACCTTCGTTGTTTTTTATTACTACAACACAATTGATTTCGCTACTTACCACATAGGATCAGAGCGATGTATGTGAAGTTGTTCATCATACAAACTTACTTTAACTATTCAAGCGAGTTTTTAGTAAACTCCATCCATTACTTATTCTGTAGATAACGTAGTGGGTTGAACATTTAATAATACATTTTCCATGTCACACCATTTACTAAGCACAAAATATATAACTGTATGTTATTAAAAAAAAAACGATCAATTTATTAGAAGCGATCACTTTACACTCGCTAAGACCTCCGATATATCGATAACCTCCAATATATCGATAGTGTACCCTTCACTAGCCACAAGCGTCGCTCCCGAGAGCGTAGTGGTGCAATCCCCTTTGTTAAACAATCGATATTGATACCGATCCGCGCGGTAAGTGTAGAAGCCTGTTTTTCCCGACCCAAATTGATTTATCACTTCTTTGTTTCTGATTGTTTGCGAATAAATCGCGCACTTACACTAAAACTACTTTTTGTATAGTTTGAGAATTTTGTAGCAACAAACGAGCTATATAGACTATTGTTTATGTACAGTTCTGTTATGTTTGTAGATGATTGGGTAGGCTTGACTTAATTTAATCAGGCAATCTTGACTATAAATAAGTATCATAAGGCTAGTCTGAATCCGGGTCAACGAATTTATTTATTAAGGCGGTAGGCAGGGAAGAGGAGTTTTAAGATTTTTCATGTTTTGGAAGATATACTTATAAATAAATAAATTTTAGACAACATCACTTAAATTGATCTGATCCTAAGGTAAGTAGCTGGAGCACTTGTATAATAGAATCAGAAACAAGGACGGTACCACAACACCCAGTCCCGAGACAATATAGAAAAGATCGTTCACTACATTGACCCGACCGGGGATCAAACCGTTTAATGGAGTTTTGTTTGCGCATATTTATATATTTATATTTGCTTCAGGTTGGGGCTAATTTCGCAATGGAGCGCGCTGGCCGGCCGGTACGGCGGTTTGGTGCCCGCGCCGTGGTACTGGCAGAGGCCACAGGAGAGGCCATCACCTCCGAGAGGTATGTTAAATCTTCTCAATTAATAATTAGGTAAATACACTAAAGGGCCTATTTCAAAATGTACGGATAATATAGGGGAAAATAAAGAAAATACAACAACTTTTCCTATGGGATAACATCGAAAATTTTATTTTCAGATGCTCCATACATCATCAAGGTATGCGATTAAGTTTGTATGGGAAGCAGATTTTTTTTTATTGACTTCGATGTTGCTCCCATAGAAAAAGGTGTTGTTTAATATATGACCAGCTGATCACATGGTTTTAAGGAGTGTCCTTTTTCTTGTATACCGCTATTTGACGGTTGTAAAACGCAAAAATCGTGTATCCTACAGATAAGTAAAATATAGCTTATTCAGAACTTATTAAACTTATCCGTACATTGTGAAACAGGTCATTAATATTACTCTAGTTCGAATAGTGTGAGTAATTGGCATACAATTTTAATACAAGTACAGCTAGTGGTACCGATGTTGAGCGCTTGGCGAATAGTCCATTACGATTACGTGATTGGCTAGACATGCGCCGCGCCTGCACCGCCGGCCGGGATTGGTTGTTAGCTCCGCGTACACGCGTCTCTGATACGATGCTCGTCTCGTGAGATGCGCAAAGCGATCCTACGTTTGCCCCAGCGCATAGCATCGGTGCGTACTGTAACAGTAGTGTACACTTCTGACACTGATACCAAAGATGTTTTTGGTTTCAATTACATATGACCGTAATGGCTGTCCTTGACTACAAAGATTATTTTTAGTAGAGCATCTATAATGTACATCTGACACTAAAGATGGTTAAATTGGAGTTACGAATGAGTTACAAAGTGTCTGTTATTTTTACATTATACTAATTACGAGTATCGATAAATCACAGTTCTGGGCCATAACCGTGAACTCTTAAAACAATCTCAAAGTTGTCAAATGTGTCAATTTTGGTACGTCATTTTATACTAAATTTGACAGAAATGATAATGTTTGACAGATTTGTGATTGTTTTAACAGTTCATGGTTAGGGCCCAGAGCTAGAGTTACAAGTATCAGCACTGTTTATTATAAATGACCCTTTTTTTTAAAGTGACCAGAATCGTTAAAAACATACTGTAAAAAGAAAATTCATTTAAAAATCCCCAACACAACATAAGATCGAGTCTTAGGAATAAAGTTCTATTTATCCAGAAAACAAATATCACAATCAACTTGAATTAAGCGTCAAAGTCAGTTCTACTTTCATTATCACAACTCTTAATTGTTTCACCGTCTTTTAACACAATAATTAAGCCACAGCTTTCTCACTTAGCCGTAGTAAAGCCGTGCGATGCTCGAATCGGACACCACGACAAATCACGACGTAACACGAGCCGAAGCCTTAGCGGCGCTGAGTAATCCTGGCGACATGACATGTTGCGTACGATTTTGTAATAAAGAGGCCAGTATTGTTTTTGGTTAGTGTTGCCTGGAACTAAAACTAAAAGGCAATGAAGAACGATTATTTTTATTCAAAAATTATAAATACTTAAGGTGTCACTGAAAGTATAGATCAATCAAAAAGTTTTCACATTTTTTTTTTCATTTTCTTACCACTCTACACATATTTGCATGTTAATTTAAAAAAAAACTACCTAAGGAATGGCAAATCTTTTTACATCATTCTTAACCAAAAAATGTAACTGTTCTTTTTAATAGTTTGTTTGTTTGAGCTCTTTTTAGCTGTCAAAAATGGAATCCAAATTCAATCATCATTTACAGACTTCAATGTTGGTCCCAATGAGAAGGTTATTGTTTTTAAGCAGTAGATCTTCTAGAAGGTGGTTAACTAATAAATTTAGGCCTTATACTATTTATATTTGTGGCTACTACGTCGATTAACCTTCTCCCTTCTAACGCTTCCTTAGTCGGGGTCTATTAATAAAAGTAGAGATTCCATTTGGAGCGATTAAACTTTAGACTTTAAGTAATGTTGAAATAACGATCATGGGTGACCATCAGGAGTCATCTCACACTTTTAGTTTATACAGTAATTTACATTACGAGCAAAAAAAGTGTTTGGTAAATTTTTTAAACAGAGTTGTTTGTATTCCCGTTGTCTAAACTTCTAAATGACTCAAATAATAATAGCGTGCATAAACTAAATCGAAATAAACATTACAAGCATAACAGTGCAATGAGTTCGAACAAAAGCCGTTGCCCACCTCGCTATAAAACGCACATGGATAAACAAGCAATCGTCATCACTCCAGCCCCGTTTTAATTTTCCAAAACCCATCTCAACGAACAAAGAGCACGCCATTTCACACGGCCTAAACCGACCGTACAATACTTTTCTACCATCCACCCACGATTATTCGCGTGTAGCAACACGGCACCGCAGAAATGTCAAACGTATATGCATCCCTCTCTGACCCATTGTGAAATCGTCTCGCGTGTCTTCGCGCCAAAAACTGTGTTGCCAGGTTGAAATGCCGCGCGGTTTTAATTTTCGAATGTGGTTGCTCGGATTGCTGGGGTTCTTTTTTAATTAAATTGATATTCAGCCAGTACGTTACTTACTTTGAAACTTTGGTATTTATTGATGAACTAAAGAGATTTAATTTCAGTATTGATAAACTTGTTACTTGCAGTGTTTTAATATCGACATTAGGGATGGCAATGATTGCTTATACATACATTTTAAGGTTTTAATGTTATCTTTTCCTAATTTGTATCTTCATTACAAAATACCTGTCATTTTTGGTACCAATTTTGATAGTGCTATCAACCGCATCACAAACACAAGTTTATTCATAGTAAAGCGTCTGCCTAAAAGCTAATACGTTTAAAGTTACTCGTGTATAAAATCTCTAGATAGAATCAAAAGAAATGCTGTGTCATATTACGAAATGCATATTTATGCAAACTTCTAAACTACTTATCTAGTAAGCGTTTGTGTAAACAGCAAGCGAGCAGTGACAAAGGATTACTACTTGGCTTCTAAAATCAATTGGAATCACATCACTTATCCAACCTACTAGACCCTTCATCTCAACTGAACAACATTTCAGGACAGTTCAAGTTATATTGGTCCACTAGATATGCGTGAACTCAAAAATTATATCAGTGCAATTTAAATTGAACTTTGTGATGATAGGGGTAAGGTCCTTGTAAAACGATGACGTAACTTAATTGTAGTGATTCATGGTACGCGTCGATGACATGGTTTGAGTTCGTGTTCCATTCAACTTTGAATTTGAATATCGAAATGTTTTTTTTCTATTTAGCATTGAGGTATAATAGTACTAGCGTAATAGAGAACACATCTCGAACTAAATGTTTCAGCCAAGATTTGTAGTGCAGTGGACTACAAAGCTTCAGTCAGTGTCAATAATTGAAGTTGTCAAAACTGCTTCTTGATTGTTCAATACTACAATGCTTGGCTGAAACATTTAGTTCCAGATGTGTTCTCTAGTACATTATACCTCAATGCTATTTAGCAAACAGATTAGTCAATCTTAAATGGCTAAACTACAGAGTTACTAAAAGTTAGGGTTCCGTTTGTCTTTTAACGTGTCAGTATTATGACTTATTAACAGTGTATGAGTCTTAAAAAAAACTTTACCTTACACTGCTGTCATCGCAGAATCAGGGAGATGGTTTTTATTTTATTTTATATAATGCTAAAATCTCCAATATCCTGAAAAATACGTGTTACTATATCCTTCCGATTTGCGCGTGCAGATGATTGTTTTATTGGAATGTTAAATGTTATTCAGATTTCGTTACAAACCCAAAAGATGCAGGGTGCAATGATGACGTAATATTTTTTTCTGCCGGAAATAAGTGTCGGACTAGTAGTAAATCCAAAAGATACAGTGAAATGAATATAAAATAAATTTGGCTACCAGAAAATAAAAAAGAAACTTGTGGCGTGCAGAAAGAAACACAACTTTAATAGTTCAAAAGGAAATCCGTCAAATTGCCCAATCACAGACGCGGGATCTTGTTCCAATGTAATTGGATAGAAATTTCCACGCGCTGAATTAACGGTGAACTCTGATAAATGCTAATCCTCTTGATTCGGTTTATTCCAATGCTTCGTGACTTTACACGCCCGAGCTAGTTGAAGGTGAAAACATAGCATTGTCTATGCGTATTAGGATTAACGGTTGATTTTAACTATGGTTTTAGTCACTAATTATGTTTTAGTTTCTTCAACCTATATTTTTGTTTTGTGGAATACAATTTAGCGTTATCTGCAATAGCAATAGTGAATACCGTGTATCAAATAGTCATTTAAACAATAAAGTTTTAACATCATAATATAGGTAGCGCAACAACAAGCAGTAATAGACAAAAAATGTATAGGTATATAATATTAAACGAACTATTTATTTATGTTAATTCATAGAAAAAGCTGCTTTGAATTTGATAATTTTGTAACCATAACACAGCGTTGCACCACGTTGGGCGCCAAAATTATAAAGGACTGAAAATGTTTTATTTTCGTTTCTAGGGATAGTGGCTATGTTGTATAGAATAAACATACAAGTCTATTTGACATGCGGTAGTAACAAATTCTCAAACTGCAATTTTTAAGTTGGAGAAGTTCTGTTTTGGGCGCCAAATGTAGCGATTTTAGGCGTAAATTCATAAGATCTCTTTTGTTACAGAAGACTCGACAACAAACGAGGATGGCTCCGCTGGTGGTTCGCCACGCCTGCGCAGCCCTCCCCGCGCCCCAACACCCCCCTCCCCATCACGATCCTCCCCTCGCTCTCCTCGACTCCACCCCGCACTTTATCCCCAACAGCAAGACCCCCAAGATTCCGACCCCGACGTCGACGAAAGCGACGACTTCGACAAAGATGAGAAACGAGACCCCACCGCCAACCTCGGGAAACGAAAGAAAAAAACACGAACAGTCTTCTCTCGCTCCCAAGTGTTCCAACTCGAATCCACTTTCGACATGAAAAGATACCTGAGCAGCTCAGAACGGGCTGGCTTGGCTGCCAGTCTACATCTAACTGAGACACAGGTGAAAATCTGGTTTCAGAATAGAAGGAATAAGTGGAAAAGACAGCTAGCAGCGGAGTTGGAAGCCGCAAACATGGCTCATGCAGCGCAACGGCTTGTTCGAGTGCCGATTTTGTACCACGAATCACGGCCGACGTCAATGCCTCACACTCCACTGCCGATCCACCCTCAGTTTTCGAACGAGCCAGGAGTCTACTTCCAGCCACAAGCCCCTCAGCAGCTTCAGCCGCTGCCAGCGTCTCCAGTCACCTCCCGAGCGCCGCTGTCCAGCCTGGTATAGTGTTCGCTTGAAACCGCTCGCCGGAACGAGCGTGCTGTGGACGGACAATTTTGAATTTAAATTTAGAACGGACTAGTCATGTCAATGTGTCAAAGCCAATCGTTCAAAACGGTGCGACAAGTATTAGCAGACCTACGATTGTAATGAACTAGTAAAAACTAGAACTACATACACTAAGCATAATAAGTACGTGTCTGACAGTTTTGTTTGGAGGTGTCGCCCTCATGATGTTGAGGTAGTACAATCGTAGGTCTTCTTTATTAATGGTGGCCCAATATTGGTCTAAGTTGCAAGAATAAGGATTGCTTTTTCAAACTTGTCGCTCTGTAATTTTTGTATGTATATTTAAGTGTTAGTTAATGAACTAGTGATATGACCTTAGTACATTTATTTATTAGATAATAAAATAGGTATGGAAGATAATCTAAATTCAAATAAATGTAACGTACAAAAATCATTGTCATTCCATGTTGTATATAGTTTTGTAAATAAGAATGTTTTACGAATTCCATGTATTTATTCAGCGGTAAGTATAGATAATTTTGTATATAGTTTTTAAAAAGAACTGACTAATAGCTTCTTCCGATTATAATCTTTTACTACTCTTGTAATACATAAAGTGTTCTTACTTTTTGTTCCGAATTAAGTCAGCATCGATTTCGGCGTGCTCAAAATCTGGAAAAAATACAGTAACATTGATTCGGTACAAGCTTGAGCCCGCTTTAATAGATTTCTGCTCAATTCGGAATGTACCCTTAGTCTTATTGTTACTTAAAAGTATTCATTTATTTTTCCATTTACGTAAGTAGGTAACACTCAAAACATATAAGTATTATTACTAGAATTTTGTATAATATTGATCCATTTCTTATTTTTACTACCTAGGTACTTGGAGTCAACCAAAAAAACTTGTTGAATTTGTTAAAAAAACAACATTTAACATATTGTTTCTTGTAATTTACATATTAAAGTTCCAAACCTAAACTGTTTTCAGTAAATAGAAAATAACGTATTATCTTTTTAACACAAAAACCCACTCAAATATTTTATTCAGTGTTGCCAGTTCTACCGATATTGTAAAAAATGTGTTGCCATGTTGCTTCGATGTAATTCTGTAATATTGCTAGCCTAAATAAATGAATAATGCTTAATTCTAAATATTAATGTTATTTATTGATAGTAGTTGGATGATCTTCGTCATATGCATTGTAATATTATAATTATGCTGGGGTAAGGCGAGGAATAAAAGAAATATGCAATATATACTGTTTTTAATTAAAGCTAGTCCGAAAGACAGACTAAGTTAGTACATACCTTTCGATATAGGTATCTAGAACAATTCTAGGTCTGCCATGTTTTCTTCGCTTTTGCGATGGGCTTCAGTCGGTTGCAATTTAAGTTAAAAAAAAAGATACGGCTGACTGCACCCTGTATTCAGGAGAAGTTTTACTAAGTTAAGGTGATTGTGATTTTTGTTTTGAGCGCAAAATCTTATGCGGCTCTCCACCAAAATTAATCCAGAAGGAATACACTATTAATAAAACAAGTAAGTATCACTACATAGTAGACGACCTCCGTAGTCGAGAGGCGAGCACGCCGGACTTTTAATGGCGCTGCCATCTCTGTGGTTCCGGGTTCGATCCCCGGTCGGGTCAATGTAGAAAACGAAGTTTTCTATATTGGCTCGGGTCTGGGTTTTGTGGTACTGTCGTTGTTTCTGATTTCTATAACACAAGTGCTTTAGCTGCTTACCTTAGGATCAGAGCAATTTATGTGATGTTGTCCAATATTTATTTATTTATTTATAGTATAAAACAAAGTCGCTTTCTCTGACCATAGGGATGTATGTATATCCCTATGTATGCTTAAATCTTTAAAACTACGCAACGGATTTTGATGTGTTTTTTTTAAATAGATAGAGTGATTGAAGAGAAAGGTTTATATGTATAATGTAGTGTATTTAGTATCAGCATTGGACCTGTGCGAAGCCGGGGCGGGTCACTAGTATTAAATAAATATAGAATAAATAGAAAGCCTACTCCTGGACTAGTCCCATTTAATTTAATTGTCACCATGCTTCTGTATTATAATTACAAATATGTCAGTAGCGTCACATTACTATGTCAATAGGTTAAATTGCAAATGACAAATAAATTTATAATGCCAAAGCGAAGAGTTGGAGTAGGAAATTCATTGAGCTGCTGAACCTGAATAAACTTAGTCCGATTTAAGCCTGCCTTTCCTTTATCCCTACAAATTTTGGGGGCTATTAGAGGCTTTGGGCTGTTTTAAATATCCAGCGACATCCCTCAACCTAAATAAATTAGGTCGTTATCGTAAATTTTTGTTTTTAGCAATTCCATGCAAGGTTTAATTGAAGATAAATAACACTTGAAAAAAATCATCGACCTCAGGTGGGACTCGAACCCACGTCCTATCGCATGCCGGGCGAGTGCTTTACCAACTAAGCTACCGAGGACGTCACGTGACAAGATGAAATTCCTCAAGTGTTTTTTTATCGCTGTTCGGCATGCGATGGGACGTGGGTTCGAGTCCCACCTGAGGTTGATGATTTTTTTCAAGTGTTATTTATCTTCAATTAGGTCGTCATCGTTTGGAATCTTTGAAAGGACTGCCTACGCTACGTCTTCTGGTAATTTATTCCATAGGAGTTGATCAAAACAAAAAGGAAATGGAATTATAATTTTCATAGCGGACAAAACAAATAGAAGAAAGGAATAATTCGCCTAGTGAAAAGGTGATGGTGTTTGACGTCGTTTCTTCTCATCACCAACTAATATGTAGTCATATGGTGGTAGGTTAGTGCATTGCACGTTTATTTATGGAACGTGATCGGTTTTTTTTATTTAAAACTTTACATACATTGCTCTGATCCTAAGGTAAGTAGCTAAAGCACTTGTGTTATAGAAATCTGAAACATTGACGGTACCACATTACCCAGACCCGAGCCAATATAGAAAAGTTCGTTTTATATATTGACCCGACCGGGAATCGAACCCGGAACCGGAACGTTTGGTACAGTGAAAGTTGTAAACCCCTTTTTCAAAAAGTTTCGATTGCTTACGCTTCCATGGTTATATATTAAAGAAGCTTGCTCCTTTATAAAGGCCTTCCCCAGTTTTTATAAAACACGAGAGGAAGTTACAACTAGGCAAATTAGGCAACAATATGCAAACTTAATGCATCAACCTCCCTGTCGCAAAGACATCTATACAAGAAATGCCTTTAACATGAGCATTGTAATATATAACTTGCTCCCTAAAGAAATTAAAAATATTAAAGGGACAACATTTAAAAAACAATTAACGGAATGGCTCTTGGACAATTGTTTTTATAGTTTAAGGGAATATTATGACTGGCGACACTAGTATTAGTATTATATAATTACAATTAACAACATTATATTAATTTATTTCATTATAATTTAATTTCATTTTATTTAAATCTACATTTATGACATTCTTTTGTATTAATTATAATTTTATTTCGTTAATTTAGATCACTGTAAAATTATTATGAAGTTTTGCACGTCTGCGAGCAGACTAAACACACGCACTGTATATTTTTTTTTACCAACTTGTCTTTACTGTGTTTTAGCAAATAAACATTGAACTTGAACTTGAACCTCAGAGATGGCGACGCGGCCAAGTCCGGCGTGCTCGCCTCTCGGCTACGGAGGTCGTCATAAGTGCCTGGCCTTAAAACTGAATAAATGACTTTGACTTTAGAGTAAAAGCGATCCCCACTTTCAAAAATAGTTCACTGTTAAATAAAAAAGTCAAAGATTAAAAACTCACAGATGTATCAAAAGTATAAAACAGGGGCATTAATGAGTACATAATGTAACAACACGAAGTAGTCGCGTGCCGATATTTAACAACGTTTACCTGATAACATCATTGTCGAGGGTGCACGGTCTGGGGTTCGAACCCGCACTCACGACATGGATAAATAAAACTAATCAAATTAGCTTTTCGAGGATTTTCTAGCTAGTTATTTAAGGCTTGTTTGATAATAAACAAAAAAACTAGCTAGAAAATTCTGAAATAAGATAATATTAGAATACCTATGAAATTCCGCAGGCTGAACAATATCGCACTGTTTAGCGGTTAAACTACTCGTAGTATAATATATCTTGCTATCATCATTTCAGTTACAGGACGTCCACTGCTGAACACAGGCAACCCTCAGTGACTTCGAGATTGGCCGGTTGCGCGCGGCCTGCATTCACGTTATGACTGGATGTCCTGCGCTGTGTTTTTTGCAGTTATGCCAACTGCATCCAAATTGTCATTTTGCACTTTGCTGGCGATTGAAATACAGTAATAGTTAGGTAGCTAGAAAAATGTGCCCTTTGATAATTCTTTATTTTTATTTTTGTGGGTGGGATGACTTATTATAATTAAAAATTCTAACAGTTTAGAGTTATGCCATAGGTATAAAGTAGGTATTTCGTATTATTACGTATACAATCTTTAATATAATTGTTAAATTAAACTTTACGGTTTGTTTATTAACACTTTTTAAACATGACATTATTAAAAATAAAAGCTAAATAAACAGCTATAGCTAACAGACAGGTACTGTGAAACAATGGAAATAAAAAAATAAGGGTGTGATTTAACTATGATGGCGTATGATGTACAGCAGTGGGCATCCTGTGGCTAAAACGATAACGATGATGATGATCTATAATTGTCATCAGACATTCTGTACAGTATCGAATATACACGTCAGTGTTTAATATTGAGTAAATGTTTTACGAGTAATATAATAATATCAATTTAAGCAGCTTTTAGCCAACAAATATTGCAAGTCATTTTAACAAACATTGAATTATTGTCGCACTCATTTCCAACTAAAGTTTTAGCCTCGATTCATTTTGACTGATGTTACAATTATAAAAGCTTTTATACTAAACACTTTAAACTTACATACCTACTTCAATTTCAGCCATGTAAAACAGCTTAAAGCTCAACCAAGCTTTTTGCCATCGCTTGATGTATGCGATTAGCTCCTAAGTAATTGAATACACTGGATGAAGTTTAAAAACAATTAATTTTCGTGTTTTCCCCGTTATTGCTGTTAACCTTTTCGTGTCGTGGCCACAGCTTATCCGATAGTAATCATAAGCGGCGCCACGTGTCTGTCCGGTACAAACCGCTATATCCGGACCGGACGGTGTTAACTGCAAAAATTTACGAGATAAAATTCAACAAATAAAACCTTATAATAAAATAAAAAAATATATTTAACATTGTTTTTTCAAATAGAAATAGAAAATAATTTATTAGGTAAATGACACACTTACATCAAGAAGTCCTTAAAAATGAAATGCATTGCTTAAGTCAAGTATTAAAATGGTATCCACTCAGTATTAATTAAGGTCGTGGCGACCACTGGTAATCTGCGGATGCTAGCTGAGATGAGGACGCTGCCCACCTCGTACTAGGATTTAATTAAACAACATTATTGCTCTCCAATTCGCAGTTATTTAAACGAAAACGCAATGATGCTACATTTACAATTTCAAAATCAGGTCGACTTGTAAGCCTTTAACTTGAGAGGCAAACTGATATATACAGTTGATACAGGATAAATTAGTTTATTCTAGTACGAGTAAGATAAAATCAGTTGAACTAGAACAATGCTGCAATTGGTACCCTGATTCCGTATCTGGCAAAAGCAATGCGATAGCGAATATTGAACAATTCTGGCTTTAAAATCGCAAATTGACAGCAAAAAACAAAAACAAAGCAATCTACTGTCAGTGCTTACAATCGATTTTGACACTAAGTATAAATCGGGCGATGACTGCGCGATTTTTAGGGAATGCGGGTTTTGCGGGTGATACTAGGGCCCTTAGCATTAAGCGATTTCCATCTTTTGGGTACTCAAAGACTCGAAATATGTAGATTTCTCCTACCACTGCCTCAGGACTACAATCATATCGGCTGGTGATGAGAATTAACGCAGCCATCTTGATTCATCAGACAGAGAAACTCACGATCACAATCATACGGGACCGTCCACACCGTATAACAATGTGAATTTATCCTGCTTCTCCTGCTGAACACTCAGCTCAAATATAGATTAAAATCAAATTTACTCCAACATTACAAACTGACGTCAGCTAGTAGTGGTTGGCGATTTTATTGCGAATTTGATTTTGTCTCATTGCAAAAGATTTTGAAAGTATTTGAGCGTAATATTTTAATTTTTTTGGATTACAATTAAAATAACCAACTTCTAGTGTACCTTTGACAACCTTTAAGGCAAAGGTTTGACACAAATATGTATTTTATTTTTACGTTTAAACGTCTGAACGGAAGAAACATATTCGTAGTCTACTACAAGGCACCAAGTAGTCTGACTTCTTTTAATTCTATGCAAGCTAAAGCGGGTTTCGGGTATAACTACAGTTTAAATATCTATACAGTAAAGAAACTACCTCTAAACCGTCAAAATGACGTACTCATACATGTGCACGCCTCAACAAGAAAATTCTCAGTAAAATAAGAGAACTGAGAGTCGGGGATGCCGAATACTGTCGATACGAGATGAGATGATGTCAGTTTTCACGGTCGCTGTAGAACGTAAAAACGTTATATTTAAATACTCTTCGGTCAACGCTTTGTCTTCATTTCTATTGTTTTCAGTTCGCGCGGTTTTAAATTAACTTTATAAGACAACCCTAACGCTCCATTGACGTATTTGACGTGTCTCGACAAACAGGCCTAGTTTCCATACTGTATATGTACTCAGCCTAAAAATGTTCGTGTAAATAATAAACCCCGTTTTAGTGTCGTGTGGCCACATCTGATGGCTATCTGTGGGAGGTAAGCGGCGCCACGCGGCTGCGTCCGGTACTAAACCGCCGCGTCCGGTGCCGGACGGCGTTAAACGTTTGAATTATGAATTGGCTGGGTATTTTTGTTTGCTTATCTATGCATTTTTGTATTCTATTACTGTAAATGAAATGAGAGGCTGAGTACGGCATGTATGATTACAGATATGATTGGTAGGTAATAATTATTTTAATCATTTCTGTTCTTTCGACTTCTAAACATGTATGAAATGAAAATTGATTGAAATTAAACTTTGATCGCACCTATTTAAGTCCATCTAGAGATAGGTACTATTGCAATTATTTAAAGAAAAAAAATAACAACGAAATAAAAAAAAAAACCTGTTTAACTTTTGACAATTTACGATGATACGTTGTTGGCCTTTTTATAAAAACGTTGTAAAAACCGTTACAAATGTTACAAAAATGCTAGACAGGATAATGTACGGGTACATATACTTACGAGTATATACACATAAAGATTTATTTGTAAATCTACCGCAGCGTTCCAAATTCAATTCAGTTAATGAAGTGACAGTTGACAACAAGTAAACTGCTTTAAGCCACGAGCGATCGACGATGAGACAAAAAGTTCCAATTTTAATTAAATTAAGATTCGAATTTCAACCTCTAACTATCGCCCATCAAATTGAACTCTACACGTTGGGAATAAAGTCTATTTTAATCACCTTATAATTTGTAAGTGTTTTTTCTAAATGCATTTTAACTTCTCGGCTTTAGGATCCATTTTGATTCGCTACAATCGGATGGCGTGTCTATGTGAAAGCATGACAGTAATTAGACGATTGTCGTGATAAGGCAATGTAATCTCTATTAGTGGGCGATAAAATCCAAACTGCTTTACGGTGATGGCGCGTTCGTGCCCGCGCGCGATAAAGGTCTGTTGTAAGTTTTTTACGAGCGCAGTAATAATCGAATTAATAATGGCGAATCGCTTAATTAAATAGATATCACAAAATAAGGAGCAACAGAAGGATCGCTCGAATATACCGTCTACTTATAAAAAGCCATAATATTTCGAGGCTTGTAAATTGTTAGTTTCACGTCATGCGAGAGTGAAAGAAAAGCCAGCAACATTGTTACCTAGCCTTACTAATTTTATAAATCTATTATAATATGTTGTACCTAGTTATTAAGCTTGGTACAAATATATTTTAATATGACGTGACAGCTTATAACTGCAAACATGTTTAGTACAAGCCAAGCCTACAAATCATAAAAATATCTCTTTCTGAATTTATGAACGTTGTTATATTCTTGATAGGGTATTTTCTTATGACTTGTGTAAAACAAATGAACTTTAAAAACTCAATACGAGTAGGTACTCCTTGTTCGTAGAGTCATCCACGACACGACATGATAAAATGGATGGGGCCTTCAAATTCAAATTCAAATTTATTTATTTGCTTAAAAAGTGGTATGTAAGATGGTACAATATACAAATTAATGAAAAAGAACGCACAATTCACCATAAGCTGGCATGCAAATATTTAGAGGTTGATTGAGTATCATAAATAAAAGTATCTGTTACCATGTCTGTCTGTTAACGTAAGTGGACTTTCTGTTCATGTCTATACTATGACGATATACGCAAAAGGGCGTTTCGTCGATTATTGAAATGAAATGAACGCGTTAACGGCCGATAATCGTGTAATGACAGTTTTGATAACTACTTGACGTAATTTTCCGTCGTAAAGATACCGAAATGTTGTCAATGGGCTTGTTTCAAAAAGAATTACTAAATTAAAGCTATCAGACGTTAATAAACGAATTTATTAACGCGCATATTTACAATTGTATTTCTGACTTAAACTAGATAGGGTAAAGACTATTTAATAATTTAAAAAAAAATCGAATGCAGTGAAATGACAGTTTGGTTAATATTTCTTTATTCATAACATTTGATAGCCTCAACTGATAGTAGAAAAAAAACTAATTGTGTCTGATTAGCGGCTTAACAAAGGTTCAGTGATATTGAAGTATCGCGTGAATTATACATAGATAACTACCGAAATCTTTTAAAAATATCAGTTAAAATATGTAGGTGGTCTTACCGAAAATGCAGGTTTGTCAGACCTTTTATCGTGATAAAATAAACACGAGACTTTAACGACTAAAATATTACCACACACAGAGCTTATTAAAGTTACAGTAAAACCTACAATGTGGCCAAAACATCATGTAACGTGACGTCATGAACAGCCGCCCAAAAATTGATCGCATTAATTACAAGTTAGGTTATAATTTACGCGCGCTGTCACTTTTTGTAACAGATAACACAAAACATGACTCTAATGGCCACTCGCGCCAAAACATGTTTGTTTTCTTCAGAACTGTCAATTATTTAAATTTCGAACGGCAGATGTTTTGACCGCGGTAATCGATTATAAACGGGCACAACAAACTTATTCGTTCAGTTACGTTAACACTAAACAAACGAAACTCAACTTTATCACGTAGTAATAAGACGTTGCATCGATTATAATAAGATCGAATATAATTTTGTTTGCATTAGAAATACAAACTTCTTTTCTGATATTCCTAAACTACAGTCATTGGATTCTCAATCATTTGCCTTAGAAATAAGGTTAATATATTAAACACACCACGTTTTAAGTCATTTTGTTTTTAATGGTATTTTTCGGGTGCATTTCGAGCGGATAGTTTTTGAGCCACAAAACAGTTAATGATCTGTTTAATTACCATTAGACAATTATATTAGTTGGCGATAACTCAGGTTAATGACACGCGGCGAGTGGAGATGATACTAATTCGTCAAAATGTTTCTGTAACAGATATTTATGAACTTTGTTTTAAAAGATATAAGGGTTCTGAACACAAACGGTAACATGGCCCTCACCATTTTTACTTAAAAATTAGCAATCAGCAATAATCGCGCAGTCATCGCCCGATTGATGCTTAGTGTCAAAATCTAAGCAGCACTGTCAGTAGATTGCTTTGTTTTTGTTTTTTGCTGGCAATTTGCGATTTCAAAGCCAGAATTGCTCAATTTTCGATATCGCATTGCTTTTGCAAGATACTAATAAGGGTGGCGATCAGGTTCTTAGGCTCTGCTGTTAGTCTGTCCGTAGTCCATGATTATGTCCGTCTGTCCGTTTGTCTGTCTTATCGTAAAACCTGTTTAAGTAGAATTGAAATTTAAAAGAACTTGAATTGTGTTACAACAAATAGTACTTAACTATGGTTTAAAATTAAATCAGACCTTATGAGAAAAGTTTTTTTCTTGTCGTCCATCAATCTATTCATTATCAAAGACTAAAATTGTTTGAAACTATAGGTACTTAAACTTTATACAAGTGGCGAAATCGGTATTGATTGCGATCTTGCTACAATGTTTTAAAATAGCACCCTATTTTTGATGGAAGTATGAATATTCATAATAACTGAATTTTAATAGGGTAAATGGCTCAGTTATTGCCTACCGAAGTTTATGAAGAGTTTTATGGAATGATGTGGCCTAACGAGCAGATATCGTGTTCCATCAGGTACAAACGTATGTAATGTTAAGGGGATGAATACTGGGGGGTTGGGGATGATCTTATTAATAAATATTAGACAACATCTTACGTAGCTCTGATGCGAAAATAAGTAGCTGTACAAATTGTGTTATAGAATAAAAAAACTACGACGGTTCCAGAACACCCAGACCCATTTTTTTTCTATATCGACCGGAATCGAATCCGGGTCCTCAGAGATGGGGAGGCTAAATCAGGCGTGTTGGCTTCTCGGCCACAGAAGTCATCAAAACTAATATTAAATAATTTTCTCTTCTCTAGTACCGGTGCTTTTGTACCGCTAACGTCAGGGTCCCTGCTGAAAATCAGCGTCGTGATATTTTCCCCGGCTGTCACGACAAATGCTGAGCGGGGTACTTTTTGACACATTTTTTTTTTAATTTACGTATTTCTATTGTATTCTGTGTATGTGTGTCAAATAAATATTTTTCTTTTTCTATTCTATAAAAATGTGTATGTTTGTACGTTGATTAACTGTTATTTTGCATCTACTTTCTGGTCGTTCCCTCAATGCTGAGGATCGTGACTGTATGTCAATCTTCTCCACTCGGTCCGGTTCTGCGCCATATGTACCGCTCCCTGTATAGTCCAGTCACCTCCTTGAGTTGGTCTACCCATCTAGCTGACGCTCTTCCTTTAGCGCGCTTCCCCTCCATTTGTCCGAGAATGATGAGTTTCTCCAGGCTGTGCAATGGGGATCGCATTATGTGCCCAAAGAAACTCCGGATCCTTTCCTGGCACGTAGTCAGCGGGCGCTTGTTGACCTTTAGCTCTTCGAGGATGGAGACATTGGTAATTTGGCATACAGAAGTGATAATATTCTCTTGTACACCCTCCGCCAATTGTACTTACCTGCGCAATAAAGTTTAAATAAATAAATAATCGCTACAACGCTCCATTTTTGAGATGTTAGTGAAAAAGATAAAATTGAGACCTTTGTCACCCCCCCCCCCCCTCCGGCGCAGCTCTTAGACGTTAGGATTTTTAGTATGTGTTCTCCCTAAGCACTCTGAATATGAGTTTCTAGAGAAATCGCTTAGGTTCCCGCTCACGCACTCTACAACTACTTTATTGGTTGGACTATATTGAAATTATACATTAAAAAAGGTAGCTTATAAAAAACAACAATTTCATTTCTATAACTAAACTTACCTAAAATAAAAAATAAACTACTCAAAAATAAACGCGTGTCCATGAGGCAAGGAGGCGAGAATGCTTGCAGCGTTTCCTCGCTGAATAGCTATACTTAGCCTTTGAGCGAGGAACGAGCCAGCATTTTTATTTTCCGAAATCGTCTTTAATTTAGGAGCTATTTTACCAAAAAGTAATTTTGCACTCGGTCCCCACGGTCCGAAGGTCTCAACACCAAATGGCGCAAACACGTAGTCACTTGCAAGTGACTCGTATTTGCTTGGCATTTTCTGCGGACTCCGCTGCAGCTCCCGCTTTTACGGCAGATTCCCTAAGATGAGAAGGGGCTAAAGTATCGACACAAGTTGCGTCCCATACCAAAGCCCGTCCCCGCTCCCAGGGAACGAGCGTAAGACCATCCGGTCTCTTGCCGTCATCACGCACCAAACCTCGAGGTTCTAGTGTGGAAGGAATGGCGATGCTGGCAAGAGCTCTCTTGATGGCGTCATTGAGAGCCGCATGGTGGGCGAAACGCCCAGCGCTTTGCTGACAACACAGACAGTGAAGACCAAGTCTGTCCACCTCCTTGCCGCAGGGACACGGGTGTGGCTCACAAACTGGAGCCCCAAGACGCAGGCCCACACACACCCGAAATGATTCACTGTCGAGGAGTGTGCCAAGGTTTTTTGATGGAAGGGCGTTAAGCCAGTGGCCGGATTCCTTACAAGAAACTGCCAAGAGCCTAGCACGAACACAGTCACTGACGGAATTTTGGACTAAACAATTAAAGGTCTCCCTCGCCAGGGGAACATCCCAAAGTTTTTGAAGGTTTCGTTCCTTTGGGAAATCCTCACTGGGACAGAGACCACGCCAGGCTTCCTCAGCCAGTCTCAACTCAAAGAGATGACGGGGATGATTAAAGATTTTTAAGGCTAGACCAGATGTACTATGAAGAGAGGAGAGAAAGGCGGGGAGGGCGACGCTTGAAATGTTACGAATACCGATACCACCAAAGCAAATGGGGAGCGTTGCTTGCGACCAAGAATCATTGGAGAGCTGTAAATTTAGAATTTTTTCAAGGCTTGATCTAAGGATGGAATCGATATTGGCTAGATACTGAGAATTTTTCCAGATAGGACATGCGCGAAGGATATACGTGAACTTTGGAACGAAGAGGCAAAATTTTAAGATTGTAAAAGCTATATGAGGATTTAGACGTTCCAATCTAAAGGCCATGTTTTTAAAATGGGATATTTTTTCATCCAAAAGAGGCTGAATGCTTGAATCAAGAAGAGGAGCACCAAGAAGGCGTAGCGATTCGGATTTCATAATTTTAATATTGGGTGCCAAAAGGTTAAATTTCTGAATAATAGATTCCTGAACAAGAGAGGAGACATGACTATTAATAAAAATTTCGCACTTGGAGAGGTTTAATTCCAAACCTATTTTTTTAAAGTTTTCAATTATTTTAACGAGGTCTTCAAAAACACAATCAGCTTTGCCTCCCAGAGTGCCGTCATCAAGATACCAGACATTTAATGTTAAAACTGACAAAGTAATGATTTTTTTATGATTGTTAGTGCTCATTATTAAAGGACATATTATAGAATAATGGCATTTAACGGTATGTACCATCTTATTATATTAATAAAGAATTTTAAAAATAAAAAACAAAACAAACATGAAAATGTGAATATTTAAGCACCATTTGATAAGAATAACTTAGAAAAAGAGATTGCGAACTTTCCGAACGTCTTTCCCGTAATTAAAGATAAATAACACTTAAAAAAAATAACCGACCTCAGGTGGGTCTTCCCCTTAACTGAGCAAATTCCTATGTAATATTCGTAAGTGGCGTAGTATATATTCCATAGTATGAAAGACAACCATTACGATTTTAACTTTTATTATTTAAGCCCTATTTACCCCTCTTGGATAAAAGCCTCTTGTTAACAGCGCTACTGCACAAAATAAGTCAACCTTCCCAAACTGTCCCACAACACCCAGTCACTAGCTTAAAATCGTTGGACCAGCCCGAGCTGATAATCGGCCTTGGTCTTCTCTTGGCCATATTATCATCATCATTTTAGGTAGGACGTCCACTCCTGAACAAAGGCTTCCCCAAATGATTGACTGTATGGTTTAACTTAGATTTTTAATACTTGGAAAAAAATCGTCCGCCTCAGGTGGGATCCGAACCCACGTCCATCGCATACCGGGCGAGTGCTTTGACCACTAAGCACTCGCCCGGTATGCGATGGACGTGGGTACGGATCCCACCTGAGGCGGACGATTTTTTTTTTCAAGTATTAAAAATCTAAGATAAACCTAGCATGGTAATTGCTAAAAACAAAAATTTAAATTGTACGGTTTAAGTTCGCGTTCCCCTCTTTAACACGTATTGTATTGTATAAAATGTAACAAAATGTAAATCCTATACTGGCTGTCTGCTTTATTAATAAGAAAATGTATCATAATTAACAAATGCCTGAGAATGTTAGCGTTTATTTTTAGAAATACAAGACAATGAAGGTGTTGTACTTCGCATTGGTGCGTAGCTATGTAGACTATTGCAGTTGTGTTTGGTATCCATATTATCAAAATAATATTCAGCGTATCGAAAGAATTCAAAGAAAGTTTTTGAACAGAATATCTTTTATTAATGGTAGTTATCGTAGCGTCAGGGGTTATTCTGAAAGGTTAGATCAATTTAATATGCTATCGCTGAGGCAACGTAAGGAACACTTAACTATGACTTTTCTATATAAATTATTGAACGACGAAGTGGATAGTCCGTCTCTCCTATCACAAATAAGTTTGTCGGTTCCTAGAGTTACGGCTCGTCGTCAAAATTATAGGCCTTTCTCTGCAGAACTTAGAAAAAATTAATATGGCAGTTCTTCGCCCGTTTTGTCCATGTTAAAAACCTTTAACAATATTTTTCAAAATTGTAATGTAGATGTGAATTGTGATAACATTGTTAGTTTTGAGAAATCTATATCGGAATTTTGTAAGAAGCACTACTAGTTTTCCTATTGTTGATATTTAGTTTTTAAAAGTATTTTAATATAATAATGTTGTGCATACCTTTAATTTAAATACATATACGATGCACTCTCGTACATAAAGTCTGTTAAATGTAATCTTTTTGTATGTATTCAGTTGGTAAGCCTTATCAAATAAAATAAAATAAAATAAGTACCTACTCAAGAGCTGTGGATTTTGTAAGTAAATAAAAAAAAACAGATTTCTAGATAGGCCGGTTGGAAGCGGCCTCTTGCGACCTTTACCACTGCGTTTATCCACCTTGTGGTAGATAAAAATAGTTATTTACGAAACTTAGCATAAAAAATAATGTGATTCCGTTTTGTCTAATTAAAATGAAGTTGTTACATTATCTAAGCACAATATATTGGTGTACCTATTCATACAAAGTATAGGTTAGTGCTTATTTAGGCTTCGCCTTCTCTGAGGTCCCGGGTTTGAATCCCGGAAGAGTCAATGTAGAAAACGACCTTTTGACGTTATCTCGGATCTGGGTATAACATTTTAAAACTTTTTCAAAAGAGTTACCTAGATAGTGTTAGTCGGCTCCGGGTTTTGTAATACCGTTGTTGTTTTCGATTCCTATAGCATAAGTGCTTTACCATAGGATCAGGCCAATGTATGTGATGTTGTCTAATATTCATTTGCCAAGCCCTCCTGAATTCCTGTTAAGAGCACCCAACTATTATCAAATAATCAACTTGTGACCATTTGACCACAGTAATGTGCGCCTGCGCAAGTCTATACAAACAGAACAGGCATCGTTATTATCCACCGTATCTGATGTTAGATCGGTGCCCGATCGTTGCTTTTTTGGTGGACGACATTTTGGGGGACCGCTGTAAAATATGTACGTAAACCAATTAATTTTTGCAAAAAGCCTGAATTGAGTCATCAGTGCTTATAAACGAATTAAAATATGCGGTTATCTAGTCGCCATAGTACATGATTTACTTAGTTTGGGGCTAGATAATTGATTGGTGTGATTGTGGAAAAGAATTTATTATTTTTTAATAAAGCACTTTTATAGGTCAAATTTTTCAATTATTTTTTTTAAATTAAACCTTGCATGGAATTGCTAAAAACAAAAATTTACAATGTTTAAGCATTTCTGATCTTAACCAATAGTCAAATATTTGTAAAAATATTTCTATCGGGTGTTGACGGGTAGTATACTACTCAGCTTTACATATAGCTACAACATTGATCAGAGATACGCTGGCTTCGACAGCGAGAAGAAACACTTGAGAAATTTCATCGTGTCACGTGACACGCGCGTCCTAGGTAGCTTAGTTGGTAAAGCACTCGCCCGGCATGCGATGGGACGTGGGTTCGAGTCCCACCTGAGGTCGATGATTTTTTTTCAAGTGTTATTTATTTAACTTTAATTTTTTACCGTACTACTGCTCCGGGACAATATTATGGGCTAGCGCTTAGAAGAAACATAAGTCAATAAGTATACTCAATTGGAAAAGTAGTCTATATAAATAAACATCCCTATCGTACCTTGGTCACGGCATCACGCATCAACAACTGGTCCAATTGCGCAATTTATTTGTGTTTTTTATTTTATGGAGGAGGTTCTTATGAAAAAAATATATTAAGAAAGTTGTGCAGAAAAATAAAAATAAAATAAGACCAAGGGAAGGAAGTCGCGGGCAAAAGCTAGTGCCTAGTTTGATATTATTTTAATATGCGCTAACGCATCTACTCGCACAATAATATCAAACCACACCTCGACGCAAGGAATTAATATCCTATCATTACTAATAGGCATCAGAAAAGTTCGGTTCTAGAATTGACCTGAACCGAAGTCACTACGCTAACTGGGTCTACAAATATAATAGAGTAAGGTATATTTTTTTTATGTACAGAACCTTCTTTTTACTCCTTGAGCAACCTTGACCGCCTAATTTTAATTAATACCACGATAAAGCTACACGCGCTCAAATTAAAAATGTTATTATGTTAATTTATGACTTATCCTCACGACAGCCAGACGTGTGGGGCACGTGCTTACCCCAGCCTGTTTCCAAAACATTTGGCTTTAAAATTCAATTAAAAGAGGCGCTGCCATTATCGGACCGTGTAAAGATTATCAGCAATGTAATGTCAAATTTTTAAAAAGAACGTTTTGAAATAAATGACAACGCATTTTTAACAGACTTTGAAAACTCAAAGAGTTCTTAATTTAAAGAGTGTTTTTTTAGCTTCACTTAACTAACTTTAGGCTAACTTATTTATGAAATACATTGTTATTAAATCATAGAATTCGTTCTTAAAACCTATTTCTGACTGAAATAGTATTAACTGTTATTCTTTACTTAAATCAAACCATACAGTCCACACTCTTTCAAAATGTATGGGGTTTGTGTATGTTTCCTACTACTACTGATAGTTAATCTTATTGGCTATCAAATCACAATAAATTGAAGATTAATAACACTTCAAAAAAATCATCGACCTCAGGTGGGACTCGAAACCACGTCACCACCATGCATGGAATTGCTAAAAACAAAAATTTTCAATGATAATAAATTGTTTTTTTTATCAGTGTCATGGTGATACGCAACTTAGAAAAATAAGTTCTTGTAATAAGGTAAGGGGGAGGCAGATCTATAACTTTGGGTTATTTACTTACATAGATAAAACTGTACTTAGACCGCACTCTGTCTTATTCAGAGAGCATTTGCTATTCCCAGACTAAGGTTAAACCACTGATTTTTGTACGTTAAAAACAGTGGTGTAACCTTAGTCCCGGAATAGCAAATGCACTCTGAATAAGACAGTTAAAGTTTCAATACTTCATCCCCGAACACGTTGTTTAAGTAGTCTCTCCTAGTCTTATCAATTTGATCCCCTTGTTGTGACCAGAACAATTAATATTCTCGTACAATTAATAGTATGTGACGTCATTTGCATCGGCAGACGAATAGCCTAGTAATTAGACGATAAATTAACTTCTTGTAAGCGATGCGGTTAGAGATACTAACTTACTGGTGTAGGGCGTTCGACGAATTATGATGCGTCGTTTTAGTTTTAAATTTGTTTTTTAGTTAAAATTCGGATGTTCTGGTCTGATAACCGTTGAGGAAGAAAGGTTCTCGAGGGTCGATCATGATCTAGAAGAGGCAGCGTTAGCAGCCCCCCTATGCGGTGGAGTGCTGCCTATGGTGTGTATTAATTAGCCTTAGCATTAGCGCTAGTAAATCATTTAAATTTAGTTTTTTAGCAATTACCATGCTAGGATCATTTATGATTTTTAATACTTGAAAAAAAAATCGTCCGCCTCAGGTGGGATCCGAACGCACGACCATCGCATACCGGGCGAGTGCTTTTCCAACTAAGCTACCGAGACGCTAGCTGACTCGATGAAATCTTTCAAGTGTTTCTCGCTGTCAAAGCCAGCGTTTTTTTCCGATCAATGTTTCGGTATACTACCGTCAACCATCTTTTCTTTCCTCAATGTTCAATGACACCACCGTGTAGTCTGATTTTTCTTCTTTCTCGTAGTAGCTGTTCGAGGTCAACTTAGGGCAGCCTAGTTATTGTTGTAGCGTACCCAACATTAGACAATACGATAGTTTGAAGAAGAGAAGTTACTTGAGAGATAGAATGATCCAGATTAGAACATTTAAATTCAAGAATAACAAGACATAGTAAAAAAATTTTGAAAGTAATTAGAAAATATTGACGCTAAAGACATTTTGACTTTAGTACTTTTAGGGTTCCGTAACCAAAGAGTAAAACGGGACCCTATTACTAAGACTTCGCTGTCCGTCTGTCTGTCTGTCCGTATGTCACCAGGCTGTATCTCATGAACCGCGATAGTTAGACAGTTGAAATTTACAGAATGGTACGGAACCCTTCGTGCGGGAGTCTGACTCGCACTTGGCCAGTTTTTTTTTTTCAATTTGAGTTGGCTTTGGTGCTAGTAATAACTTTATTATTTTATTTTCATTTTCATTTCAGAAATTAACAACTAGAAGCTAATAACAAGCTACCACAAATAGATTATATTCAAACCTTTAGACAGAGTTATACTATTATGAAAGAGGAAACTAAATAAATATTTGAGAAAATAGTAATAGTGCCTCTAGATAGAATGCGATTACTATAAAAAAAACCTAGACATCATATATGTCGATGAATTTGGGAAAGTAACAGATTAACAGAAGAATCGATTCTTTTTAATCGGATACAAGTACAGTAAACAGCACGTCGACATACCCAAAAAGTTAAAAGTTCTCCAATAGATTTTCAACTTTAAGCCTGACATGTAGAGATCATTTTCGATTTGTGGTAGGTCGGCGAGCTGTTGTCTGTACAAAAGACGCACCTTATTTTAGTGAACGCCGATCATTGTAGAGGGCGTATTCTGTTGATGTTTATTTTATGCAAATGGCGCGTCGAATTAGTCAAAACCAATTACACGTTGCGCGCGCGCCGGTATCGCGGCAGCGTGCAGGGGCGGTTTACACGTATTTGACTTAAAAATAGTAGTTTGATGACTGATTTAACGGACACAATGTATGGTAAATACTCGTAGATAGATACTCTATCTTGCACACCATATAAAGCAATAACCTACAGTTGATGTTTACAGAAATAATTCTAATAAGGTCAAAATCGTAGAAAAAAAAACAGTTTCTTTTTCTACTACAGTTCAACTTATACTATTTATAGGGTCGACGATGAAATAATTAAAAAAAAGTTGTTCTATTAGAGCGTTAGGCCTCCTTCACGCCTAGTGTTTGCGGGTTCGAATCCCGCAAAGGTCATGTTAGTATGATGACGAGCGACGAGCATTTGTACCTAAGTCATGGATGTTAATGGTTCCCAGGTGGTAAATATTTGTACTGTACATCACATGCACCCTGTAAGGGCATAGCAACAACTTATTAAATAATTGTTTTAACGGTGTAATAGTAAATAACCTTAAGAACAGCTGATACAGCTCATGACTTGTAATTAGCCAATTCCATTAGCCAAAGAATTGCACCACCCCTTCTCTTCCTATGGGTGTCGTAAGAGGCGACTACAGGAGAACCGCCATAAAAAGACGGGCAGCAGCGTCTTCTCTCCACCATTGGCCAAACTGCGATCTCAAACCCGCCTGCCAAGCGTGGCGATTATGGCAAAATCCTCCTTTTGGAGAGGCCTGTGTCCAGCAGTGGACTGATATAGGCTGGTGATGTGATGTGATGTGATTAGCCATTCATCCTAAAATGCCACTTCAACGTTGACCATTGTTATGTTTATCCGTTATCTAGTCGCCATTGTACAAGCTTTGCTTAGTTTGGGGCTAGCTAATTGGTGTGACTGTGGAAACAATTTATTATTATTCAATATCATCCGTTGTGGGTTTGTTCAATAAAGATGTTTTCTTTTACCGCTAACTGGTAAAAATTTGTACACGGTTCCAACAAATCCAGAGTTACGTACCTACCTCCAAATTGTTAAAACATACTGGGATTTAAACTCAAAACCCACGGATGTGTTGACCAACTCCAACTACTACGCTACCATGCTATTAAAATACATTATTTTACCATAAACATACTCCGTACATGTAACTTGTAAGTACATACATGCATGGCATGGGGTTTGTTGTATGACATGAATAACTAATAACTATGGGGACAGATAGTTGAAAGCAAGCGTGCGGTACATAAAGGCAATCAGGCAGTGCCTACCTAGCAAATGAAATGAGATAGGCAGTAGGTACTTACAAATGTGTGTCATTGATGAAAACCACTGATTTTCGGCAGAAACACTAAAGTAGGCATCTACTGCCTACCTCTAAATAAAATCAATGCCTGCTACTGGTTGAAAGAAAGCTAGACAAAATATTTTTAAATCTACTTTTAGTAACAAATATGTTTGTTTTATGTTCCAGCCAGTCAGCGCATTCATCGGTAAATACCGAACAAACCATGACATTTAAATTTAGTATCAGTACCGTGAAAAAGTATAGTTGCAAGTATCTGACTGTCTGTAGCTCGCTTTTGAGTATTTACGAGCACTAAAGGAGAAACTAGTTTTTATACAAATAGTCGTTCACGGAAAAACTCAGAGAACTCCGAGTTGTAGAAATTTCAGATTTTCTTCAGTGCATCTTGTTGAACAATGTTTTTGATGGCGGTGTTATTTTGCTATATTATTATTTAGTCTATCGTTATCATTATAATCTACAATAGTTGTGCGATAGCAGATCCATAATATGCCTATTAACTGTGTTAATGTCATTTCAAACTTACTTTTATAGCTATTTAATCATTATACCTACCTACTTTGCACCAAAAAAATTTTTTTATTCATACTTATTTTAATCTATGATATTTTATACGACCTTCTTTTCTTATGAAAAAAGATCAAGATATTTATCATCAGTCAAGAAAGCAATACAAAACTACTTAAGCCTATACATGGTAAAGCCCTCTGTAAATGCCTTGCAATAAAGATCTATGGAGTGGCAAATGTAACTTGGCAACTTTAATACGTTTTGAAATCGGAGGTGCTAAACTGGCGACAATTCGAACGCCATTTACGCGATGTATTTAAAAACATTGGATTCTAATTTCAAAATGTAGAGTTTCGGGTATGGATGAGAGAAATTACTGGCCATATTATAAATCTACTGTTTTTCTTCAATGAAGCCATAAGCACAAGAACTAAATTGCTTTAATTGGATTTGATTCCTGGTCGGCAATAAAATAAATTAAAACTTAATAGCCCGGACATAGATGCTCCTACCATTCTATAAAACACGAAAATTTGTATTTCGATTAGGGTATTATTGAAACAATTTATTCTTTATTATAAATATTTAAAACTATTTAAACAATGAATTGTTTATCTTTCGGGTATTTTGTCCTTACCAAATAGACTTACTAATTTGTCGGCATTACTATTACCCAATCTCACGTATTCCAACCAATTCAGTTTCACTTCATCCGCAATTTTCTCTTTGCATTGTACCAATAAAATATTGAACAATCCTTTTATCTGCACCGGTAGGTATTATTAAGGCAGCCGTTAATTAGTGGTACGTTTTATACAACCTGATCATTTCCATTGAATTATTCAGGCTATAGCAAGCTACCTGGTAATTTTGATTGAATATACTGACTGAAATTGATTCAATAAAATCGTTTGTAATAATTGAATACCGGTTCTTCATTAGAATATCGTGTTGAACGAACTTATGATATTGGTGTATGTATCGCTAGCTATTATAAACTACTCTTTGAATCAAATTAAGTGGCATAGTATAAAACTCCAATTATGTATTGCGGTTTAAGGATGATTAAAAATATGCAATATTAATATTACCGTAAGCTGGCCCGTATTCCTAATTTTATTTAAAAAACATTTTCTAACTTGATATAAATGAATACCTGCCGAGGAAGCTCTATAGCAACTTACCTATCAACAAACATTTAAAAATAAAGTCTTCAAAATGATAAATTTCTTTTCACCTGGTGTAAGAAGCTCGGTACTTTCTCATTCCCGTATTAAAAAGGGAGTGTCCAATGACACCTCGCTGATGTTTTGAAATAAGAACGCCGCATTCGCAATTTGAACCTACGAATTACAATTTAAAAAAAGAAGGGAGCCCGTTTTTATTTTTTAGCTTTGATGTAGACAATGTTACAACGAGTACACCCATAGGCAGTTACAAGGGAATATTGCTTTTAATGCATTAGTAATAAGAGATATGTTTTGCGATGTTACTAAGATAAAATAGATTTGTCGTATTATACAAAGCCGTTTATTTTTCTCTTTGTCCAGTATTAATACGTCGATTTGGGCGTTAAGTTCCTTTTTTGAAAAATGAATAGGTAAATAGTAGCGGCTCATGTTGCACTGCTTGGAATAGTGTTCAAATCAAATTCGAATTACTTTGAAAATTAGTTCATATTGTGAGCGAATAAAATCGATTTCACTTTAGCAAAGAGTGGTGAATGG
The DNA here is from genome assembly GCA_950371115.1 of Anania fuscalis. Taxonomy (NCBI): domain Eukaryota; kingdom Metazoa; phylum Arthropoda; class Insecta; order Lepidoptera; family Crambidae; genus Anania; species Anania fuscalis. Next base: position 9,424,392 of record OX493348.1, on the reverse strand, counting down.
AAGATATTTAAAAATAAATTGTCGTTGAATAGGTCTTTTGTACAGTCAAAGATTGGTATTAAAATGTTATTAACTGTGTGTTAAAGAACCTTTAAAGTATTTTTCAATCGATTTTAAATTAAAAAAAAAACTGTTTCAAATTCAAACTAATGGAACATGTTCTAGAAAAGCTTTGGTATTTTCCTATCGTTTTATTTTAAATGGACTTTTAATTTTCGTTCTATACCTGTCTAATGGAAGTGACAAGAATTATTCCCTTTTTAACATGACAATAGTGGAATTAATTACAACTTCCGCCAGAGGGCTCGCTGTTCGTTTAATTTGTTCTAATGCAATGGGCTATTAACTTCGGGTATTGTCACCTTTAGTTTAATTGTGTCATCTATGCCATCTGCCGTTAATTGTTGAGTGGTTCTTGTATTGTTTTAATGGTGAAATGACTTTTTTATTTAACGAAAAGTGACGCCATTATAACAAATGTGAATACGACTGTACATTAGTTATTAGGGATTGTTGAAAACGCTAGGGTCCTTAAAAGGACTGATTCTGGTCAAATACATTCACTTATCTATAAAGTAAGATTACATTAGCTGAAAGGTAGATAACAATATAGTTTTAAGTATAATATGTATAAAACAACTATATGATGACCGTCTGGTGTAGTGGTTTGCGCTCCGGACTACAAAGCCTGGTCTTTAAAAGATAAAGATATTTATTTGCTTAAAATATGGTTTATGGTTTACAAGATGGTTGTTGGTTCGAATCCCGCGAGGGGCAAATGTTTGTGTGTTGAGCACGAGCATTTGTACCTAAGACATGGACTTTTATAAAAGTATTTAAGTATGTTTATCCGTTATCTAGTCGCCATAGTACAAGCTATGCTAAGTTTAGGGCTAGCTAATTGGTGTGATGATTGAATGATTTTTTAAAGATAAGAAGACTCAATTGGCGCAGTGGGTAGCGGTGATTCACTGTATGTAAAGGTTTCCGAATTCAATTCTCGGTTCGGGCTTCAAAAAACAAAACTTTCTAAATTGGCTTAATGCTTGGGTTGGAGACCCCTCCAATATTGCAATATTCATTGTCTGGTATCATTTGTCATATTCATCGTAACACAAGAATGACAAAAAATAATAATATGACAAAAAACTAAAATTACTTAGAATGCAATGTATTAATAAGATTTACTGATTATAATATTGTTATTAATTTTACATGCCATAATGTGTCGAGACTTGTTGAATAATTATTTTTAAATCTATGTATTTATCCATTGTACCGTGTCTTTAAGTGAATAATTGATTCGATATGCATTCTTACTAGGAAACAATATAATTGTATTTTCACGGTCCGGTCACACACATTCGGAGAAGAGTCCATGGTTTACACAAATCCGTAACTGTGCCGTAACACGGTCATTTTCGAGACATTTGGTAATCTCTGTTTAACATTTCATTTGCTTGTTTGTAGTTATGATAGTTCTGCAATCTGTTTACTGTGACCTCACCAGTATTGACCTACCGCTTATAATGAAGTAAGTTTAAAAAATGCAGTATAAAGATTCTTTTTTTCACACAATCTATATCTATACTTTTAAAAATAAAAATTAATCCCTATTTTGCTTGGTCACGGCATCACGCGTGAACGGCTGGACCATTTTTGTTAATTATTTTTTTGTTGTGTTTGTTATTGTCAGGAGAAGGTCTTTATGAAAGAAAATATTAAGAAATTTGCACGGAAATTTAGAAAATTTAAGAAAACTTAAGACCACGGGAACGAAGTCGCGAGATTAAAGTTTTAGATCAAGCCCATCAACCTTGAAAGGAACTTCATTACTTATGATGACCACAGCTACACCAGTGTTATTAGAATAAGCAGGATTCATCACAATATTTTTCTTAACGCATAGCATTTGGTATAGGTTTAATTCTAGACGAAACGAAGACATTTCTTGCGCCTTTAAATTCAGTTCAAATCATTTTACAGTGCATTGAACTATATTGATTATTTTTATTAGAATGCAAATTTAACTCCCTAATGTATTCTCATTATGCTATCTTTATAGAACTAAGTAAAAATATTTTAACTCGAAGCTAAAAATATCTTAACTCGTCACGCACTCGCACGCATCGAATCGGGTGGTTTTGTTTTTATTAAATTCAAAAACCGTGTGTTCTTTTCTAGTTATCTTTTAGAACTGACAATTCTACATTTGAATACAAATTATTCAGTTTGTGATCGTAAGCGGTAGTGGAATGTTCTTTCCGTGAAATTAGAAGTATAATGATACGTTTTTCATTATCACCAGTGGTGCGACAATGTCTGATTGTTATAGCAGGTATGATGTAAACCTTTGTATTACTTAAGACACTAGACATCCCCATTCTCCTTTCTTGCTTTTTGTCCTCTTTCTAGTGAGTATACTGTTGATTATCGTCAGCCTTTAGAAGTAGAAAACCTTGACCAATAGAAAGCCTTGACTTTGATCAAAATTAATATTCATGATGATGACCCAATGAAGGAGCAAGTGATTATTAAAACTACTCGCATACTGTAATCAAGTTAAAAGGATATGTGAATCAGACAAAATCGATAGGTGCTAGGTGCTGAAGCGTAATCGCTTCCTTACCGTTACCACTAAAACTGATTTGGTTCATGGACGTCATGAAATTGTTTTTAGCAAATCTCAGTGGCCTTGGAGCTGGGATATGTCTCGGATGGTCTTCTCCAGTGCTAGTAAAACTGGAGGATAGGAACTCGACAGTGCTGTCACGGCCCCTCGCTGATCATGAGGAAACTTGGTTGGCATCGATGTCACAGCTATTCTGCGTTTTTTGTAAGTGAATACCATTTAGTATTGACATCACGAAAATTAGTACCCCCTCCCACACTCCCTCCTTGTCACATAATGTCACACTTGGTCGACTCCCCCCCCCTCTTTAACATGTGACGTAATTAATGGATGGCCCTTAATCGAGATGTATCTTCATCTCGTGTTTTAAAGCTTTAGATTATGTGGATCACAAAATTTAATTTATGAAGTTACGGCATTTTCAATGCCTGGTTTATTCGGAAAACCTACGTAGGAAATACCAAACGTGAAAGTCAATACAACTGACTCTTCTAGAACTCCGTTATGCATGGATGTGCCCCAGGGCACTATATTGGGATGTCTTTTATATTTTTAATTAAGTAAATATCTTTTGTAACATTTCTACATCTTTCTAGGTGAGACAGTATTGCTTGCAGATGATACATTATGGTTTTTGAAGGTGATAGATCTACTATCTAAATTTGCCTTTGATGATGTAAAACTAAATTCTGATTATTTGAGCACGTGTTATAGAAAATAAGAAAATACTACGTACAGATCATAAACCTTAGCAAATCCAGGACTTACTGTTTAAAAACATGCTATTTACCAACATACGACTATGTAACATAGTATTGACCTTTATTTTTTTTTCAGTTTTATTGATAGGATCACCCATCATCAATCGTATAGGCAGAAAGCACGCCTTTTCTCTTATCTACCTTCCGAAGCTGATTGCTGGACTGCTGTTCATCTTTGGCACTGAGGTCTGGGAGCTGATGTTGGCAAGAGTCTTTGAGGGAATCTCCTTGGCCTTCTATTATGTGGTCCTCTCTACTTATACTGCGGAAATTGCTGATGTAATAAAACCTTTATTTTCTTTTATTAACTTTCAAAATCATCACCATCATCATTTTAGTCACAGGACGTCCACTGCTGAACATAGGCATCCCCCAGTGACTTCTGGATTAGCCGGTTGGAAGCCACCTCCATCTAGAGGCATCCTGCAATTTTTACCAGGTCTTCTCTAATTTAAAGAAAAAGCTTATAAAATATATCTTTTGATTTAAAATAGCTCTACCATGTCAGAGGCCGCTGCGATTGCTAAGTGTAGCGTATTAATAATAAATACTAAAACATAATGATAAACGCAAATCTGATGGTGGTGGATGAAAAAAATGCCGAGAGCTAGTGGGTGTGCGTTAGGAGATACATGTCTAGGAGTGAGATGACGGCTGATTATGATGATAATTTTATAAAATTTCTGACGACAAAAGATGAACATATTAGTAATGCCGTATTTTATACCATGCCGTCAAGTAGCAAGTACAAGTTTCAATACTAGTGCTCGTTTTACTACTGGTCCTGCTACTGTGGGGCACAAGTATAGAACCGACGGCCGATGGGGTAGAAAGGTTTTAAAATGGCTACATGGCAAGCGCAGCGTAGGACCTTCAACCAACAGGTGGATAGGTGACCTAGTAAAGGTTGCAGAAAGCTGCTGGATGCAGGCCACTTCCAGCAATCTGAATGTCCAATGAATTTAAAGGAGGAGAAGGGTTATGTTCAGATTGTTTTTTTACTTCCAGAAAAATATACGCGGTGCTTTGGGGACAATCATACAGATGTTCAGATCGGCTGGCATTATGGGCATACTGGGAGTTGCCCCCTTTCTGAGTTACTCACAACTACACTTATCTTATGTAATACTTACAGTTATTTCTGCCTTACCAGTTATGTTTTTGCCTGAAACTCCCTACTTCCTGTATTCTAAAGGTAAGTATTTTTAATAACTTTTATTAAATGCTCCGTAAATACTTTGAAAATGTTTAAGAAGAAGACTTCTATGGTTATTATTTAATGTTACTAAATAAGACATTCAATTTTTAGGTAAAATTGCAGAATCAGAAAAAGTACTTAATTCACTTCGAACCACAAAGCTAGAAGTACACGAAGAGCTACAAATGCTTAAAAACAACAAAAACAAAGAAAAACTAAATTTCCGACAACTTCTGAGGATTAAAGTATTTCTAAAAGCCATGGGTATTTCTCTATTTCTAAGTGCTATAGGACCATGCAGTGGCTTTAATTTTGGTCTCTTCTATCTGCAAAATCTTATGGAGGTAGCTGATACCAGCGTAAAGTCTGAAGTGGCTTCACTTATTGTAGGAGTTGTGCAATGGTTGGGGTGTTTTCCCCCAATATTTATGGCTGACAGATTTGGAAGAAAGTTAATGCTATCTGTCAGTATGCTTCTTATGGCGTTAGGGATGGTAAGACTTTTAGTTTTTCTGATACGCTTTAATTATCATCAACATTACAGACATTTACCAAATGTTTGACTTTTGACATAACAAACTTAATCAATTACTTAAATATTACATAATTAATTAATTTACTGTAAAGTGTTTGAAAACCCACTGTTTTAGTTTTGTTGTTGCTTTCTGCTCTGTTTTACTTTACACTATATTTGTAATTTCCTCGTGTTAGTTAAAAATTAATGAATTTAATATTTTTTCTAATTTAAATTTTACAATGACAGCTTCTAAACGATGGATGACGTGGGTGTTTATTGATAATAATAGGGACTTTCATAATTTCTAGATTGGCCTAGGCACATTCTTCTGGTGCAAAGAGGCTGGATATGAAATCAACTGGTTTCTAAACGTTTTACCAACTATATCTGCTTCGATAATTAATTTGGCTGCATCTGGTAAGAATTATTTATTTCTTTTGTTAAAACTTCAATGGTCGTATACTAACCCTGAAATTAATCGGTAATTAAGGTACCTACATAGTTGACACCACCAGTCACAGTATGAGATTTTACAAGTTGTTTGCAATCGCACTTGCCATCAGTATTTCTATTGCAGCCGACTAGGTAAAATAGCCCTTTAATTGCAAGACTAGCCCTTTCATTGAATAACGCAATTTGTCCACACGCCTTAATGTCGATCAGCCGAGTGGCTGAACACAACATTCATCGGTTATAGCTAGACAAACGCTCAGCTTCCTGGCTATATGATAACTTGCATGATAATTGGTAGGATTCTTTCCGCGATTTTTTATGCTGAATTATGAAATATTTCGCATAGTTTCTGAAAGATCATAGGACAAATTAGCTGTAGTATTAATTGGTTAGTCGTGAGATAATATTTTTCTTTTCTTTCCAGGTTACCTAGCCATATTGTTTATCTTGGTTCCGGAGCTATTTCTTGGAGCACAGAGGGCTTTAGGTGTCTCTGTGAGTTCACTAGCCCTCTCAGTAGGAATATTCACCATTGTCAAAAGTTACTCAACTTTGGTCTCATCTCTTGGTTTTGCTGTTTTATTTTGGATGTTCGGCGCTATAAGTATAATGATTTCGTTATTTGTAATATTCTGTGTTCCTGAGACTAAGGGGAAGATGTTTGACGAAATACAAGTAGCTTTGGGGGGTAAAGTTGTTAAGAAAGTTGATGAGAGTTAGTTGTTATTATTTACCTATTTAATATAGCTTAAGTCGTCTTACAGACGCCTGCCTGTCGATTCTGTAAACAAAACCGCGCTCACTTCGTCGCTGCACTCGCTCATCAACGATAAATAATATGAACCTTCTTACTAACAAGATATAGGCAATGTTCGTTTGTACGGCTAAGTCGAGTTTTAGAGCGAGTCTGCTGCGTTTTCTTAGAGAATCGACCGGCAGCCGGTAAATGATGCTGGTGATGATTGATGATAGCTTAAGTAACTGATATTGGACCCAGGGTTTATCCATGGTCTCTTACAGCAATATTACTAAAACCTTTTTATGTTTTAATAGCTTCAATTAACAGTTTTTCAGTAATGGTAAGAATCCTTGTTAGATTTTTTAAATCTACTTTTTTTGGTTTTTACGTAGAGATGACGTAAAAAACCTATTGTGTTTGTTTAGATTAGTTATTTTAAATAAATTTAACTTGCTTTTCGATAGACTATCATCGTTATGTTATTATACGCTTGTTTAGACACTTTATTATATGTTTCTTTTTATAGTTATTTTAAGAGTAAATAATTGTTACGTTTAATTTTTTTTACATTTTAAGTTATAATATTGTATTGTATCGTATGACTCTTCAGTGTGTTGTATGTCTGAAATTAACAATTAATATTGTAATAAAAAACTGAAACTATTTATTTTTGTATGCAAGTTTGTAAAAATGTTTTTTTTTATGTTGTGTATGTATGTATATTATGTAAAACCAAATTAGTTTTTATGTTTTCGACAACACCCAAAGCTTTTATTAAAATAAAAAGCAATTCGCTTGAATTAGATACAGCAGAGATACATTAACCTCTACATGTTGTAAGTTTACAAGTAGGTAATATCTAGAATACAATATTGCAACAGTTTTGTAGATATCAACTTAAATAATATAATGAAAATTATTATAAGTAAGTAACCTGTTAAGTTCACCTATTTTTAATCAGTAAGCAATGTAAACGTTATTACTGAAAAACCTTATAATTGTAAAATATACAGGTTGACTTTTTTATCACCATCCAAACCTTCTGAGAAGACTCCCGTGACGTGATACAAACGACCATTCCATACATTTTGGTCAAATGAATATTGATATTTTGTATGGAACAGCAATTTTTTTTGCAGTTAGAGAGTTGGTTTAATAGAAAGAGTTGTTCGTTTGTATCACGGGAGTCTTCTCATAAGTTTTGGATGGTGATAAAAGGTCAACCTGTATCTATCAACATAACAACAGCAACAAGACGAATACATTAATTATCGTCCAGTTTTGTTAATTTATTTTCTATGGTATGAAAGTGTGCCCCTATTGATGGATACTCCCAACCCCTTTCCGTTACACTCGTAAAAAACGGTGTAATCTCTAATTTCATTATCAACATACTAAAACAAAGGACGAGGGCGTACTGTGATGCCATTAAAATTAATTTGAGCGTGACGTCACTGCGCTTAGACAATTAATTTCAGATAGCGGTTAACGACTCAGCTGATGCCGAAATTTTTACAATGTGCGGCCACTTTGAGTGTGAGGTCAGGGATAATTTTGCCGCCAAATTTGTAGTTTTGCATTATGATCTTAGCGTACCCAGTGTAGGGCGCCCTCTGACATGATAGAGTTATTTTAAATCAAATGATTTATAGATAGATAGATAGATACTCTTTATTGCACACCACACAAAACAAACAGTACAAAAAAAGAAAATACATTTAGAATAGTACAATTTAGGCGGTCTTATCGCTAGAAGCGATCTCTTCCAGACAACTTTCAGGTAGAGGACAGTTTACAAAGTCGAGAGGGGAAGGCGGTGAAGATTTAATTTATTATAATTATGAATGTTTTTCTTCAAATTTTACTTGACGACCTGGTAAAGATTGCAGGATGCCACTGAATGCAGGCCGCTTCCAACCGGCCAATCTGGAAGTGTCTGGGTTAGGCTTTGTTTAGGAGTTGATGTCCTGTGACTGAAATGATGATGATGATTATTTCCATCCAATGCTAGCAGCCTTGCATCATATTAGCTACTTACCTTAGTAAAAACAGTATTTGTGTATTACGGTCAGCTATAAAGTCCAGATAAATGTCAGGTCAAGTATGAGTGCCCAAGGGATATTTAAAATGTTGTAAATAAATTAAACACCCAAGTTCACCGATTGGCTTCCTATGAAACACTGATTTATTGTTGCATTGCATATGGCGAGAGTCACCTAACGTCTCTGACCCAAATATCGGTCGCGACCAAAGTGCGATTCCCTAATCATTTTAAGGTGATAGAAAAATATGTACTTAATAAAAATAATGTACGTACTTCGTACATTGTGAATTGTTCCAATATTTATATTTATTTATATTACATTTTTCAACTAAAAAGTCCCAAGTTTACCCACTCTAACTTTATCAGCTAAAACTAAGTCGATCTAATGCGCGCGCGCCGCTTACAGTTAATTGCGTTTTTATTCAAATAACCGAAGCGCGCACGATCCTAATCTTATTTAAGGGTTACGGTTAATTCTAACTAAATTATTTACCGATTTGAGTTATCAACACCTTATTCTTTTAATCTCTTGGAATAGAAAGGCCTAGGCCAGGGATGGCGAACCTTTATGTAAGAACGTGCCATTGTTTTTAAAGAAATGTCTATTGAGGTCATAGACGTTCAGTGGCGCTCATTAGTTTTATTTCGAGGTAGGCAGTAGATACTTGTAATGTGTTTTATTGATGAAAATTAGTGGTTTTCATCAATAATTCACATTTGTAAGTACCTAATGCCTACCTCATTTCAATTATCAGGTTCGAACGAACGAACGATCATTGGGTTGATAGTTTGGCTGCGGTGCGCAGGCGCACCGAACACTCCGTAGCGTGGAATCAGTCGCGTTCGCTTGTCTTTTAAGAATACCTACTTCACACTTTTTTCTCTTAGTGCATAATGAATTTTGCGATCGGTGACGTGCCTTAAATATGCCATTGGTTCGTCATCCCTGGCCTAGGCGATCATCAATGGTGAACATACATTCATTCATTTATTTTGCCGACAACATAGTCATTAGTGTTGCCGCTCGATAGCCTTATATCGATAGACCTATCGATAGGCCCATTAATACTATCGTATAATTTAATAATGATAGTACGGTACCGATTGTTAAATTACAGCAGTAGTTAAATTTTGATTTTTAGCAGTTACATGCCAGGTTTTTATTCCAGTTAATAAATTATTTTAAAAAATCGAGCTCACGTTCTCGATAGCTAAGTTGGAAAAGCACTCGCCCGGTATGCGATGGTCGTGGGTTCGGGGCCCACCTGAGGCGGTCGATTTTTCTCAAGTAACTATATATTATATTCGACGGTTGCAGGAAGTGGAGGAAGGATATTTAAAAAAAAAACAAAGTTAAAATAAAGTAAGCAGGTATAATAGAGTATTATTGAGTCTCTGATATGTAATTCTCTTTGATTTGACCGTGATTCCTTTAGGTTCTTTGGTGAGAATATTATTTAACAGTTCTTTATTCTTTTCATCGAATTCCAATCGGCATTAGATGGGTTGAATATCAACCCATCTAATGTGTACGGAGTCGGACATCAGAACATGCTTAATTGCATTTTTATTCAAATACGACGAATTTTTTAACGACTGATACGCTCGGGGCATGCGCTAACTTTACACGTTAGATTTCAATGGTAATTTTAGGGTTAAACATGTTTTTTACAATACAATGCTAATTTAAGGGGTTTTGCCGTTAACATTCGATTGATAAGATGATAAGTAATGTGAATTAATGAAGAACACGTGAATATAAGATCAAATTTAGATATGGTGTATGACTTTAAACAATAATAATTTTAGATTTAACTTAATTGATATTTTTAAACAAAAACAGGAGGCCCGGTACGTAATAGTATCTTTCGGTCGGACGTATAAACCTAAAAAATTAAAATGGCCAGTCTCATGTGTCCATACTTTGATAAAATATGTCCAACTCAATCTAGCCGTCTAAAAAAACCCGACCGTTTTCAATTGTTCATAAATTGTCAAACCTTTGATACGGGGAAATGGATGGTTCAAATTGATCGGATAATACAGCATTTGTTGTGTTCTAGTGGGATTCGTTTTAAATATTATGGTTAGTATTTGTGGTGGTATCATCATTATTAAATTAAATATTATTAAATATTGGATCCTAAGGTATGTAGCTAAAGCACTTGTGTTATAGAAATCAGAAACAAAGACGGTACTACAACACCCAGACCCGAGCCAATATAGCAAAGTTCGTTTTCTACATTGACCCGACCGGGGATCGAACCCGGAACCTCAGAGATGGCGGTGCCATTTAAAGTCCGGCGTGCTCGCCTCTCGGCTACGGAGGTCGTCGAATACGACCGAACGAACGATGCGCTTTCGTATTAGGCCTCCTGTGTATCAAGATGTTGTTTCATTTCGTTTTACCAGAACTTACCGATACTACCTAAGTAATAATAAACATAAAAGTTTGTATATCATTTTTGTTATAGGCCCTCAGTCTAGTGTGGCCATATTTCGGCCAATACCTCTCCATTCCGCCACAGCGTTGCGCGCGACACGCCATAAACGCCGCATGCGCTAATGACTGCATAACTGATATTTACGCGTCTCGCGTATGGAGAACGTTGTTCGCGTTGATGTTAACTTATTGGACGCTTTCACATTAGACATCGAGACATCGTTAATGCGAGATAAACTCTGGTAATGTCACTCAATACTTAATCATTATTGATTTGACAGTAGCAGTTAGGTTACAAATTTTGGCAATTGCAAATAAGTTCTAGAGGTGACTTATTTTTAATCTAAAAACTGATACATGGTTATATTTATAGTTTACATCAGTTATTTCTTATGACTATTCAATAACTTGGTTTTAGTAGTTTACTAATACTCGACCTGAAATCGAACAGAGACCTATTTTAAGACAAATCACCGCGCCTTTCGCCGATCGTCAGTATCGAAGCTATCACCACAAATTGCGTAAACTAGGCTTCATACATGTAGATATCAAATGCAATATCGTTACCGGGAATAACTTCCCACCGAAGCCAGATACAAGTAATATTCAGAAGCAAAAAAAACCCTCTGAGCTATCGGAACAGGTGTGGATGTAGTAGGCTCATACGGGGTTATTATTAAAACACAAAAAGCTCCTAGGGGCCGATTCTGATGCTCGAATGCAGCAGCATTTTCTATTCTGATTGACTAATTTGCTGTTACCATTTGTATTATTACATTTTAGGGAAGTTGTTTTGAAGACAACCGCAGATAAATTATCCAAAACAATAATTATATTATATTATTGAATCCCACCTACACTGCTTCAAAATCGTTAGATCAGTAAATGTGTGAAAATTTGAAAAGTGTTTTTCATTTTCTCCTTGTTATCAAATATAAATAACTATTTGCTTCCATATCCAAGGTTTTTTTAAAAAAAAAAAATGTTTGTTTAGACAAATAACTTTTATTTGACCAGCAAAATAAGATCTTTTCAGGTTGGACATTTTTACACCCTGTATGCGTTAACAGTGGGTGTACTGGATTTATTTAACTGTGGTTATATATTCACAAGCAAAAACCCTCTCGTAGTTATCATGGTAAAACGAATTAAAAAAACGGCCGTCTAAAAGTATGGTTTCGGCAAAGGATTGAGCAAAATGATAAAAATGAAATATGATGGCTTTGATGCGAGAATACGTGGCTTATAGGGATGTGTTGACGGTAAACTTGTCGATATTGAGTTATTTTATGGAAATATGACAACACAAAAATTGCTAGGTTACATGGCTAAGCACACGACTTTTTCGCCATAGGTCCTATATATTAATGTGTAGATTAAAAAATATAGTAAGTACAATAAAAACTAAAATAGAGTCCAAAACAATGATTACAAAAACATTTCATATAAGACCCAATCTTTAAATTTCGAATCACCGAATGTTTATTGTATGGCTAGATGAAAAGAATTATTAGAAAAAAAAAATTGTTTGTCAGTAAAACTGACGTTCCAGATTCAAAATTTCTACATCGATATTGTAACCAGCCAGTGTGAACCTAGAGCTCAGCGTCAGAGTCCGAGCGTCAAAAGAATTAAAAAGTGCCGCGCTCCAAATGGGTTGCAAAAAACCGGGAAAAAACCGGTAACGTTATTAACGGAGGCCCGGATTAGGTTCGTGTGTGCCTCGATACAGAGTTATTTTGATAATGAAGCTAAGTGGAGTGCCATGGATGGACAGTCAGCTTTCAAAGTTTACAGCCATGCACTTAGTTACCGGTCAGCGATCATGGTTAGTAGTAATCGGGAGAAACATGTTGTTGAGCCAACTTATTCATCCAGCCTTTCTAATTTTAATGAATAACAAAAGTAACTGTTATAAACTCAGTTAACATATTAAATTTTAATACACTTTTTAACCCCCGACGGAAAAAGCGGGGTGTTATAAGTTTAAAGTGTGTATCTGTGTAGGTATAATATTATACAACCTCACATACATTGCTCTGTTCCTAAGGAAAGTAGCTAAAGCACTTGTGTTATAGAAATCAGAAACAACGACGGTACCACAACACCCAGACACGAGACAATATAGAAAAGTTCGTTTTCTACATTGACCCGACCGGGGATCGAACCCGGAACCTCAGAGATGGCGACGCCATATAGTCCGGCGTGCTCGCCTATCGGCTAAGGAGGTCGTCAGGTATCTGTCTGTGGCATCATAGCACCTGAACCGAATAGATCGATTTTGACGTGTTTATTTTTTTAAAGCTGATATAAAGCGATGATTATTTTATAATAGCTTTACTTGTAACACACTATGAAATCATATCTTGGAAGACCATTTTAACGATTTCTTATTTAACACATCGATATGAAACTTTGTAAGTAAATTCCCGCAAATTAAAGCACTCGCCCGGCATGCGATGGGACGTGGGTTCGAGTCCCACCTGAGGTCGATGATTTTTTCAAGTGTTATTTATCTTCAATTAAACCTTGCATGGAATTGCTAAAAACAAAAATTGACAATAAAATTAATTGGTAGGTAGGTATTCCTATCGGGATTATCTGATGATGGAGTCAGGAAGTGGATGTGGAACTCTTTGATGGCTAAGTACTAGCAAAATCCTGTGTTAGAAGCGCTCATTTTATTGTTTTCACCGATTCCTATACGCGATATGGGTTACATAAGTTTATTGACAAATGAATTCCTTACTGTATCTTGTTTACATATGCTGGATACAGTATGCAATAGTGTTTTAACTATTATAATATAAAAAATACTTACAATTCAGTGTAATCCAAAGTAGCCGTAGACATATTTAGGAAGCTGATAAAATCTACTCAAATCCGTAGATCAATACTATGAAAACTTAATATGTTCAACAAAAGAATTACTCACCTAAAGTAAACACTCAAATTTAAAAAAAGTTATTGTACTTTTGACAAGTCGGCATAACTGCCATTAGAAAAAAAATGGCAGACGCCGTTCGAAAAAAGAATCGTCCCTATTTAAACAATGCTACCGGAGAATCGGCCGGTCGGACGGATAAATATTATACCGCCACCGCCCTTTGCGTATGGTCCAAGAATATCAGGATCAATCATATAGAAAATAGAGTTTAGGATTTTGACTTTATTTTTAGATTTTAGGAGTTGTCTGCGTACCAAAACAAATTACAATTGTTAATTAAATGCACCTGCGTTTAATATGGGTAAAAAACATTTATTATTTCTTTAAAATAATAGGTATTTATTCTAATTTTAAAGTACTAAAATGGTTTTGAAGACTGTGTGTTATTTAATCGCGTTTAGTGGCTAAACCTAATTAGGTGAAGTCTACTTTAATGTGTAATTAGGCACACATTAAATTAGTACTTCTCTGCTATAACCATTTTTAATCCCGTCTTTGTGTTCGATTGCTATCATTATTCATCCCTCGTTGGCTTAACTCTACAATTATCGCAAACAAATTCACGGGTATATTTGGTATAGTTTGCAATTTAACAAGAAACCTCGCAAACATTAACGATTGTAAGTTGTACTGAAAAATTTAGAAAAAAACACGCTAGTTTCCACGGCTATCACCTTGTTTTTGTAATTTATTTTAAAATATGTATTTTTTTTAAAACCACACAGGTACATTGGTCAGATTTCGATCTGCGTCTCGTAATCGTAAGAGTTATTTTTTTATAAATTTTTCTTGCAGTCTTTCCCGCAATCTCTTTTGCCTTACACCACATTCGCGTTAAGGGTGCTCCACACGAGTTATTAGGCCCATTGTGGGCCGGCATATTTCACGCTCCGCGGCGCCGGCTTTGCGATGCAGACTCCATCGATTATTGTCTATGTTTGTTTCTGTTCGACGATTTAATAACACACGCATTGTTTCGCGACTTCACCTGAGTGGAAATCAGTTTTAATGTAATATTATGCAGTAGATGGATCTGGCCGTTGGACCGATGACCTTAGGAAGATGGTTGGCAGTGGCTGGATAAAAAAAGCGGGAGATTGTGGTCTGTGGCACTCTTTGGGGGAGGCGCTTACGTCCAGCAGTGGTCTGCTATTGCTATTGTTCAGCCTATTGGCTGAATAGATAGATTATGTAGTTGAGAAAGCTAAAATAGGAGTGGGCAGTGGGCACGGCACATGTGGAACATGCATGGAGGTGGCCCAAATCGTCGCTGGCTGATGGCTATCTCCGAAGAGGTAGGCCCAGGAAAAGGTGGTGCGTTGGTTTGGTTGGATGGAGATTAGAAGTCATGGACGATAGATTTAGATCGATAGACGAGTCTGGGACACCTTTGCCCAGCAGTGGGATTATATAGTTAAAAAAAATAGTAATGCATGCAATTTTTACATGAAAACATTGACGACCTCCTGACTTAAATTAAAATCGCGCTTCACTCACTAATAATACCTATTAAAAAAGTTCAAAGTCTATCGGTTTTAACTATTATGCCTGGTCCGGGTCAGATAATTATAACCAGTTAATACCGTGCTAAGCTAAAATTAGCCACAGTCATGATTTTATCGGGCTATAGCGACAAGCTGAAACAAGGAGCTAGGTCAGTAAGAAATAAAAAGTAGGTATTGGACAACATCACATACATTGCTCTAATCCTACGTTATAGAGCTAAATCACTTGTGTTATCGAAATCAAATGAAATGACAGACTCGAGAGAATGTACTATCATAGAGAAAGAATAATTTACGTAATACATAATATAAGAAAATATAAATGTAATGTAATAATAAATGGCAATGCCTAGTCCAGCTTGCTTGCGGATAGTGATGTAAGTAAAGTAAGTTAAGGTTTAATATATTATTATCAAAGTAATGAGCCTTACAAGTAAGCCGACTTACTACGACTGGCGCCATGCCTCGCAAAAAGCTCACTTTTCCGACTCTTCCGCACACTTAATCTTTAACTTCAAAAACAACAGTTAAAAACACAACAGATCAATCCTAACCAATCATTCAGCCGAACAAACAAATAAAGGGATCCACCACGGCTAATTTAACGAAACAACGAGCAATGGCGCGTAAAATCGCAAATTTTGTCTATGGGCCGCAAGATGGCCGCTTGACAGATGCAAAAAGCGCCAAAGCGCGCCAAACCCTTTGGGATCCGTCAAAGTGGCCCAGATGTCGGTAATTTGCAATTATACGACGATTCTATTTCTGTTTACTGTAGTGTGATGATTGTAATGACAGACCAACGGTAGTTTTGTAACTGTTTGTAATTAGATTGAATGTTTGTCTGTGGTACGGTTGAGGGTGATCTAAATTCAAATTGATGACAATACGGTGACATATCGAATCGTTTGGTCGAGTGATGATTTGAAGCTTTGATTTATTTCTGATTTGGTACAATATTTGCTTCATACCTTTTCTTTCATACACATTTGCTACAGATTTAAAGTTTAACTAAATTATTATACACCTCTGTAGCGTACCTACTCCTTGCTGCCACATTTTTTGTTTAACATGTTTCCATAAAATAGGAAAATGTGTCTATTTGATTTTGTATAATCCACCTTTATATTTTTTCAGCATCATTGTTCCTCATAGTCCATTTATCCATCCATCACAACAAAACCTCTACTAAGATCCCAATATAAATATAATATACTCTTTCTTACACACCACACGAAATAAACAAAGCACAGGAAAATATGTTCAGCATAACAAATGAATTACCTTATTATTGCATAACACTACTGGTAAGTGTCATCATCTCATAAAATAGCTAACAATTCAGTCTAATCCTATTACCAAAACAGACTATAATTTATCATCATCACTCAGTGTTCCTCTTTCCTCCCAAATCACAGTCTCATAAAGTACTCCGATTGTTAAGGTGCACTGGACGTATTAAGTATCATCACACGAGGATCCCTCCCCGCAATCACACAGTCTCACCCCATAGTGTAAGCAGGCACAGTAGGTCGGACAATTCTTTAAACTCCTCTTATTAGGGTTCCGTACCGAAAGGTTAAAACGGGACCCTATTACTGAGGCTCCGCTGTCCGTCTGTCTGTCCGTCTGTCACCAGGCTGTATCTCATGAACCGTAATAGTTAGAGAGTTGAAATTTTCACAGATGATGTATTTCTGTTGCCGCTATAACAACAAATACTAAAATACAGAATACAATAATTATTTAAAGGGGCTCCCATACAACAAACGTGATTTTTTGCCGTTTTTAAATTGTACGGAACCCTTCGTGCGCGAGTCCGACTTTTTGCTTCATAATGGACATCACGTCATCAGTGATCACTGCCCCCTTGATTCTGTCAATAGTTCTGTTTAATGTTTGACTGTTCCATCTATTTTTTTGTACTCCATCTATCTTTTCGAGTTTAAGTTAGTCGGTCTAAAGTAGCCAGCCAGCCCAGCCGTAATACTAAACTGTAAGTGTGATATGCACTGGATCCAAATTCTAGATAGACGACTTTTGATAATTGACGGATTTTGCTTTTATACAAAAATAATATCATTTTAATTTTACATCTGAATGCTTTTATCTCTGTAAGAATGGAACATATCTTACAAATATCACAATACAATACAATAACAGCTTGGAAAATCAGTTTTCTTATAATTAATGTATTAAGTTAGTTTTATAAATAATCCACTTTATTAATTTCTTTTGTTATGTTAATAAAAACTTAAATTATTTTGCACACTATTGGTAATGAATTCTTGTAACTGATAACGAATATTTGCGTTTATCGGCAGTACTCGTAGATATGCATATACTATTGAGTTATGATAAAACTCATAGACCTAATGTTGTTGTTTATGATGTGAGCTATCTAGACGTGCGGGGTTGTTGATGTTTTTCAATAACCCTGTAATTACTTCATTTGATCTCTTAGGAGTCAGCCTACCGACCCTACCGCAACTGCGCTCACACAGCGGGGTCGGTAATGGGTACATCGTAATTAAACATCAAAGCTTAACGAGACGCTTCATTAGTAACAGGGTTTCAAGGGCCGAATTTGGAAATGTTTATGTTTTTTTTTGCGAAAATCTTTTTGTGTGTATGAATAGTACCAGGATTAACATGCTACTAATAATTATATAGGATATAAATGATTATTGATTGCATTTTAGCTTTACTTGTAATAAACTAAGCAACAATTACAACTAACTAGTATTTATTTGAGGTTATTTTATTTGTTTTAACAAGACCTATACATATAAAGGTGTGTTTTACAGTTTACATCAAAAATAAACTATTAATTAAAATAGCTTAAAGCGTTTTAGTTATTCGTCATACACTTAAATCAGCTATTTAAGAGATATCGCACGTTTCGTATTATGAACTAATATCTTTACTCATACGAAAAGACACTAGTTTATGCATTTAATTTTGCGTATGTGTAATAAAATATACATAACTACATACTAAAAACCATACCCCTTCTTTTGTTAGTCGGTTAATAACACCTCAACTTTCCAAACACTCATCTCCACTCACTTCCCGCTATTACAGTAATCATAAAGCGAGTCCAGAGACAAGAATAATCACCATTAATCTATGGTAATCCCGCCATAGAGAAAACGTAGAGTGGGGTCGTAATTGACGAATCGTGTAACCCTACACCGTTGGGGTGGTTATGACCGACTGTCAATTTGTTTGTTGTGTTTATTAGGATTTAGCGAGTTAGGATTTGTACGGCTAAAATTTTAACTTTGTAAAGTCGGGTGGAACTCTATACACCGTGATTTTTTAATTACCCGAGAAAATTAACTAACATACTCAGATATCGATATACATCGAATTTGGCGAATAAAAAAACGGAACGGCGTACGGCGTTGGCGTACGGAAGGAATAACTATGAATGAAAAAAATTTCATTCATAGTTATTCCTTCCGTACGCCAATATTACGCGACCAAATTAGGTGGATTTTGGTTCCGTTAATGTTGGAATGATAATGATTACTATTTGAATTAGCAGGACTTTTATGGTGCATATTTTTAAGGAATGTTAGGGACCTTTTAAATAAATTTATCATAAAAAAAAAATTCGCCAAATTCGATGTATATCGATATCTGAGTATGTTAGTTAATTTTCTCGGGTAATTAAAAATTCATGGTGTATACTGTGTAGTATAAACTTTTAGCGTCACGTTTTTTTTTAGTTCCAACGAATAATTTGAAAATCTCTGTTAAATAATTGGACGTTGACAAAAAGAAAGCGATTTTAACGAAAAAACAACGGTATTTTTGCAATAGCTTTGTTTTAAAATATTTTTTAATAAAATAAGCGATAAGACCGCCTAAATTGTACCATTCAAAATGTACTTTTCTCTGTGTACTGTTTGTTTTATGTGGTGTGCAATAAAGAGTATCTATCTATCTTTCATATAATTTATTTTACTATATCAGCCTATTGGAGTCCACTGCGTGACAGGCCTCCCCCAAAGAGCGTCAGAGAACACGATCTCCCGCTTTAATCATCCATCCACTGCCAGTCATCTTTCCAGCGTCCCCGGTCCATCGGGCTGGGGGGCGTCCTACACTACGTTTGCCAGGGCGTGGTCCCCACTCGAAAATCCATTTACTCTCCCTTTATCGGTTCTGCGACAGATGTGGCCAGCCCACTGCCACTTAAGCTTGCTACATTTTTGGACCATGTCCGTTACTTTGGTCTTCTGCCTGATGATCTCGTTTCGAATTTTATCCCTGAATGACTACTTATTATAGCTCATAAATAAATAAATAATAAATAAATAAATATTGGACAACATCACATACATTGCTCTGATCCTAAAGTAAGTAGCTAAAGCTTGTGTTATAGAAATCAGAAACAACGACGGTACCACGACACCCAGACCCGAGCCAATATAGAAAAGTTCGTTTTCTACATTGACCCGACCGGGGATCGAACCCGGAACCTCAGAGATGACGGCGCCAATTAAAGTCCGGCGTGCTCGCCTCTCGGCTACGGAGGTCGTCGAACGTCGACGAAATATTATCATCACTATAAAATCCATTCCAAAAACGCCACATCAAAAACATGTAAATATCTATCTCAATCATTCGCACTGCACTTCCATATTTACACTCCATTTATATCTCCCAATCAAGTCATTACGCACCCCACACTCGATCATTTAACTAGTGTTTATTCTCATTAGGGCCCCGGGCCCCAGGGACGGGGCCCTCGGGACCCGCCAGTTGGACCCACCAGTTGTTTAGGTGATCTTTTTAGAGTATTTTTGTGGTCAATGATTTTGCGAGGGTGTTTTGATGTCTAATCAAGATGTCATTTTTTTGAGGGTTTGTTTTTGTTGTAAAAAGATGGTTTGGTTGTTTGTGTAGTGAATGAAAGAGAGGTTTAGGAAATAAAACGAACTAGCCTATTTTTCGAAGCACTTTCAATCCTACTTATATTGTAAATGCGAAAGTTTGTAAGTATGGATGGATGTTTGTTACTCTTTCACGCATAAACTACTGAACGGATTTGGATGAAATTTTGCATACATATAGAGTATGATCTGGATTAACATATAGGATACTTTTTTATCTCCGATAAATGATCCTGTGAGATACAAATAACTAAAGAAACTAAAGATCACGCGAGCGAAGTCGCGGGCAATAGCTAGTATTTCATATTTTTTTGTAACCAGCTTCTTCTCGTGATTTCGTCTTCGTAACTTCAGAATTAAGTCAAATATGTATGAATAATCCCACTCGAAAACGGAAACGGGATAAAATTCTTATGCATTAAACGAGATCAGTCATTCTGGATGTTTAGCAGGAGATGTCTTGTGGCTGAAGTGATGATGACAAAGGTGTATATTTTATGTTTTTACTAGCGACCCGCCCCGGCATCGCACGGGTGCAATACTGATACTAAATACAATACATTATACATAAAAACCTTCCTCTTCAATCACTCTATCTATTAAAATCTATTAAAATCACGGATCACGGATTTTGATGCGATTTTAATAAATCTATTAAAATCGCATCAAAATCCGTTGCGTAGTGTTAAAGATTTAAGCATACATAGGGATATTGGGACAGAGAAAGCGACTTTGTTTTATACTATGTAGTGATTCCGCTTAGCTTTTCAAGCGTGATTGAATTAAAAGCACATTTTCCCCTTTAACCTATAATTATAGTAAGTAGGCTCGTTCCTGACCCGATATACTTTATTCCCAGAAGTCCGGCTGTAATTGAGTAACTATCTTATCAGTTCATATTTATTTATTAAATAGATACTCAATTACAGCGGGACTTCTGTATAAATTTGGAATAAATAATTAGTGCCATGTGGTGCCGGCACGTTAAAAGAATTGCACCACCCCTTCTCTTCCTACGGGTGTCGTAAGAGGCGACTACAGGAGAACCGCCATAAGGAGACGGGCAGCAGCGTCTCCTCTCCACTATTGGCCAAACTGCGATCGCCAACCCGCCTGCCAGGCGTGGCGATTATGGCAAAATCCTCCTTTTGGAGAGGCCTGTGTCCAGCAGTGGACTGATATAGGCTGGTGATAATGATGATGATGAATTATTGGAACAGATTCACCAGCAACAAATTAATAAACATTACAATTCAGAATAATATGGGTAACATATTTCAAAGAGGATAGGCATGTCTTTATAGGTAAATACAGTGTTTTAAACGAATCATCGACTTAAAGAAACCGGCCAAGTGCGAGTCGGACTCGCGCACGAAGGGTTCCGTACCATAATCTATAAAAAAGCCAAAAAAATCACGTTTGTTGTACGGGAGCCCCCTTAAATATTTATTGTATTCAGTTTTTTAGTTGTTGTTATAGCGGCAATAGAAATACATTTATATCTGTAAAAAATTCAACACTCTAACTATCACGGTTCATGAGATACAGCCTGGTGACAGACGGACAGACAGACAGACAGACAGACAGACAGACAGCGGAGCCTTAGTAATACGGTCCCATTTTACCCTTTGGGTACGGAACCCTAAAAAATCAGCCTAATTGAGGTCCCTCAACTGTTAAAACTGTCCAAAAGGTGTATTCCTGCCATAATCGGGCTTATCAGCTATTTGGCTGACACAGTCGTCATCCAACGATGCGACACCTCGCAGATTGGCTTAGTTCGAATACAATAACGGTTCAGTTAGCCTAAAACTGAGGAAAAGGTGTTATTTTGGTATTGATAGAAACCGTTTTAGGTTTTATGTTTTTTAAAATGAATGTTTGCCTGCCAATGCGTTGCCTGCCCACATTTTTTAAAATTATTTATTTCACTCCAAACTATATCTATAATTACAGGCTATAGTGCCTAATCCGATAGCACAAACACAGATTTTTGTTATTAGCTCGATCCTATGACTAACAAATAACGATATCTGAGGTTGCAGCCGAAACAATAATTTGAAAACGATAACGAAGTTCGATAATACAATGTATGTGATCGAAAAATAAGATGCCGTGAAACCACGTGGTTAACTGACGTCATCATATCTGACAAGCGATGATGATTGATCTGAGCGATTGTCACTTATCTAAGCCTCGTTTTGATAGAACAAGTCGAGTGATTCCATAATAACGGCCACAGTAGCAATCTAGAGCGGTAAACAAGCGCGGCCAGACCTGAGTAGACAACGCACCGCATTAGAGATTTGCGGACTAAGGAACAACGCACACTGAAGATCCGATTCCCCTGTCAAAAATCCAAAATATTTTCCAGTTCGTTTGAGACTTGATTTTCTTTGAAATCTGTAATGCCTAGGGATTATAGGTCGGCAGTTTTTAAGGCGTTTGCAGAATCTGGTGTTGCAGATTTTTAAATTTCCATAATCTATTATTTAAGCAAAAGTGGCAAATGAACTTGTAAATAATTTTATAAGGGATTAAACAAAATTAAAAATTTGATGCATATTCATTGCCATTAAGATCCTTTTTTTATTGACAAGTTATTTCTGTGTTAAACCGGGCGGGTTAGTTTTTCTCCAGAAATTTTGGCTGACATTACAGCAAACAAAAAATTATACCAATAATTAAATCAAATATTAAAACCTAACCAGTGTACGTTGAGCTTGTAGGCTATTACACGACCAGTTGGCCAAATGGCGCGAAACCCGACCCTCCGCGGGTATAGACTACACAATCACTCATCGTAGACTATAGAAGAGATAGACAATGTGTTGATGACTTATTAGATTTAAAAAAAAAAATGAAAGGTCAGCGTCCTTTTTTTGTTTTTTTATTATTGGGATTATTAAAGTAATGAAAACAAATCTCACAACAGAGATTTTGTAATAAAACTAAAAATTGTGAAACATATCGGTAGAGTTTTTGATTCCAATAGAAGTGGTTGAACCTGGATAGCAATACCTTAACCAAAATTTTCTGGAACATCGTAAATAGCCATATACTATAAAGAATATACTTTGATATTACTCTTTAACATTTTTACAGAAATATGATTTTGATGTTGGTCGCATAGAAACAGTTACTCTATGCAGTAGAATCTCTACATATAATCGACTATCCTGTCCTGTCTATTATTCCTTACTCTATGGCACACATTAGTCTGTGGTCCGGTCCGTAATGGCGACTAATGGTTCCGACAAATATTTTCAATTCGTCCTCTTTCTGTTATTAAGTCAATTTGTTTATTGTTGCTCAATTCTTTAAAGTGGCATTTGTGGCGATTTCTTTAAAATTCTTTATGGACAATACGTGTTCTTGGGTCTAGACCACGATTTGGCTTATATAGCGTAGGACGCCCTTTGACAAACTTTGCTTTAAGCTGCTTCTACTGGCAACGGAAATTAAAGAAATTATTATTATTTGTGTAGGTTTTTTCGTGATGTTGGTCATTCGAAAACGTTTTATTTGAGCACCAGAAAAAGACTCTATTAAACGACTTTAGCATTTTGGCATGATTTGGCTGGGTGTCGGAAACGGGGACAGGGGTAATTTTACCCCTTTTTATTCCGATTATCCCCTAAGCACTTCAAAGCAATAGTTTAGGTATAGTTACGGGGTCTTATGCGGCCTCCTGGAATCGCAACTTATTGGAAGTTAAGAAACCCACTTAGAGCATTCAACCAACAATGCTCTAAGGAAACCCACATCAACTTTGTTAATCTTCAAAACTTGACACTGTCAACTCATATCTTTGCCATAACTAATTTAACATAAAAAAGACTAAACTAGGTAATTAAATAGCCTTATAAGCTTATTTAACCTTACCTTTTTACTGTTCAAGTAAAGCCTAAACGACACGAGTGCGTGATCCCGCGTGATGCCCGCGATCCGAAGATGTCAAGATTAACAACATGGCGGATGCGTTTGACGGAGGCGGTCGGGCCCTTGCGATTTGAAGGGTTGCTACGAACTGGTAAAAATCGTTTGGTAATCATTATAATTAGGAATTATACTTTAGAAGGCTATGGAATTGCCACACTTTTTTTGGCAAATTATAGAGTCTGAAAAACACCAAAGCCAATTAATAAATTATAGTCTGAATAATACAAAATTATGATCCTGAGATGTAGTACTTTGTTCAATAGCAACAAAATAGTTCTAATTCAGATTAGATCATAATTGAAAAAAAAACTTAAAAAATTGAAAAGTAGACAACAAAGAAAATCAGTGTAAGAACAATAAATCGATCAGGAAGGGGTAATTAAAAACTATCAAAGATTCATCCAGCAAAGGCAGCAGCGTGGGTTCCTGTGAACTCAGGGGTGATAAGAATCCCTGGAAGTTATTTGGCTGCCGTAAACAGATAACAAAGATTGCAGATGCGTCGGACAATGTCATAGGACATTAAGATCAGAAGACCGTCTAGAAGAGCTACTTTGTAAAAAACATTGATCTTGATTTTAAAGTTTGAACTTTTGGAGAGGTGGAATTGACTACCTAAATGAGAATATGTCACACAAAAAAGGTGCAAGTATCACGAAAAAAAAATTCTAGATCCAAGACTTATAAATCCAACGACGGGATATCTGTAAAGGCACTTAAAGCTATAAATTAATAAATACGAAAAATTCTTAAAATGAACAAAGCTATTATAAAAATATAGACCAAACACCAAAGCGGTAGTATGCCGAGTGAATCCGCGGCCATCTGCCGCCACAATGGGCACTTACATGCGTGCGCACTTCGAATGCTTTTTTGAAAATCGAATGTCATTCCATCTCCAAATGAATACTTACTTTAAATATAGCAAGTTAAGACTTCTTTCGGCTTGGAGTCACCGACCCCCGTTTTTGTTCGGATTAAGTATAATGAATCGTAAATTCGATCTTTGACACCTTTTTCATTTGGTTTCTGGTACTTATTCGTACGAATGTAAAGACGATTCTCGCCAATCTCTTTTGTTCTTTATGTGGTTAACAATAAGGTTGATATTTACTGTTAAGTGTTATGGTGTAAATTAAAATGTCTATTGGATAGCTATTCGAGGGTCGGCAAATGGAGTGATTTCTGCCTCTTATTTTATTTGGCGTAATGTAATTGTATTTTGTTGTAACAGAGAACATATTTTCTAATACGTAGGGTAGAGATTTTATATTTTGTTACTGTTTTAAATGGGGTAATTACTTCTGGAATTGGATTAACGGAAATTAAATTAACGATGTTTTAACATCAAATGATTGACCCGCGGCGGGTTTAAAATAAAAAAAACGCGCTATTTTTAGAGAAAAATTATAGCCTAAATGCGTCTCCTACAAAATTTTAAGAAAGTCTTAATAGTTAAATTACAAAAAATATATATTTTATTGTACTCACAAGTTTCTTTTTTTTTCAGTTGATTTCCGTTTGTGGATTTAGTTTATTGCTCAAATAAAAAAAAAAACAATGTTAGCTAAACAATAGAACTCTAAGACTGGGTTGCACCATCTTAACTTTAACCATAACTATGACTTTAACCGGTGTTTTTGTATGGAGTTTGACAGACTTTTGACGTTTGTTAAAGTTAGAGTAAGATGGTGCAACCCAGCCTAACATATTTAAATGTTTAGTTTGATAGACAGGGGTTTACCATTTGCTTCTTCAACGAATAGTAAAATAAAAAGACTGATGATTCAACTTCATAATGGCATCGGAAAGTGGTGCTTTCGATTTTCGAATTGCCAATATCACAATCCATTTTCGAACGCCCCAGGAACGATTTCAACATAACGAGGTCCACAAATTCGCAGTTTTGAGTGATATTTTAACGAGTCAGAAGCGAAATTAACGTTGTTGGACCGCGCGCCCGCGGCTGTTGCGATGCGGGCAAAAGTTTTCGAATTTCAAACGAGACTGTGTTCCGGGGTTTTTTATTATTTTTAAATGTTGTTAAAGGTAGCAAAGGTGGATTCAGCTGTGCGCCGTATCAGTATGGATTGAAATATTTTTCGAATTTCTTGTTAAGATGCCTGTTTTAGCATTTTTCTTTTTAATTATAAGAAATTTCCATAGCTTAATTTTGCGTTCAACCTCATTTAAATTAGATAATAGACTAATGTCTTTTCGTAGCATAGGCAAACGATGTTTTAGCTATGAGATTGCTACGAAGCTGCTACGAAACTACTATGTGTGCTGATATGGAAAATTCATTACTTTAAAACTTTGTCATTGGTTCGGATTTTAGAGACAATAATTAAAGATAAAAACTGGCTAAGTATGGGAGCCTCCTTAAATATTTATTTTATTCTGTTTTTTGTATTTGTTTTTATAACGGCAACAGAAATACATCAAGTGTGAAAATTTCAACTGTCTTTACTATACAGATAGACAGACAGAAGGACAGCGGAGACTTGGTAATAGGGTCCCGTTTTACCCTTTGGGTACGGAACCCTAAAATTGAGGCATCTAGGCCTAATGTTGAATACCAAAATATAGTTACAAATAGAATTTCATTTGGGTAGATCTGTATGAAAACTATAGGTATGACCTGACATCATACCGCTTACAGATTTGCTCTGCGGAACCTAAATTTATATATCGGGTGTAAAAAAAGGCCTAACGAAGCCGAATACCACATATTCTACGTATTATTACGATCATTTTTTTCTTTTACACTATACCTGGGAAATGACGGGTTACCGAGTTATTAACAGTCAAAGTTACAATTTTTTTTCAAAGATTTTTACAAAATTGACTTCTGTTTGATAATACTAAACTTTTTTACAAAGAAACATGATAAAAATTTTCAGTACTTCTTTCATAAAAGGCCTTTAAAGGGCACAGCCGGCAATTGGACATAAGTTTTTTTTTTTGGTACCCAAAAATAAAAGTCATTTCCCAGCAATTATTTTTTTTTGCGTTCTACTTGGTTTTATGTATAGAATTCGTGGTTTAAGGCTTCGTTAAGCCTTTTTTTACACCCTGTATTTTTAGGGTATGGTGTTATTAAAAGCAAATAAGGTAGGTAAGTAGGTAAGGTTCAAAACATTCACTTGATATATTCTTTATCTCGACTGTTTTTTTTCTGTTACAGATAAAGTTAACGATTTGATACGAGTATTATCAAAACTCTTGCGCGCGTCCGATTTCCACTTTCGCAAACAAAAAACGCTAATTCATATAAATGTATACTTAAACATTTAACGCCAACGTAATATCTCCTATTGCACGATTACATAACTATCCCATATTACCGAAACCCCCCAAAAACGTATCTTGTTCGTTTAATAACAGTTTATCAAACAATATTACGGCGGTGCGCGGTGATTTCCCAGCGGCTGCGACGAGCGCCAATCAGAAACTACCCCCGCCACCCACGCAGCTAGGGTTGTCAATTTACTCAGCTCAAGAGAACGTTGACACCTCTCTGCATTTTATGACCACACGGGACCACACGTTTCAAGTCTAAAATCTTCGAAAATAATAAACTTTTAGCTTATTAAAGGGAAACATGTCAAAAGTAAGTCGACGAAAGCTTCAATTTTTTTTATTTAAAAAGGTATTTATTATTCTACTATTAAGAAAATTGCATATAAAGCAGCAGTATAAAAGGGAGAGTAAACGATTTTTCAGAAATAGAGAACACGTCTCGGAAAACGTAGTGTAGGACGACCCTCATCTTGATACATCGACGACCTCAAAAGATGGTGGTAATGTGTAGTAGTTGGACGCAAAAACTGTGAAATCGCACTGTACTGCAATAACTATGGAAAACGCAAAATATTTGTGTTAAACTTTTTTTTAATCAAATATATAAGTACCCACTTTTCAGACTATAGTAAGTTTTTTTGGCATGGGCTTATTCAATGAAAATTTTAGACTCGAAAGTTTGTACAAATGAAATTGTAAGAGATCTCAAAAGCAATTATGCGGGTTTAAACATAAAGCAGTGGTAGCTGGGTGGTTAAAGAACCGGATCTCGCCTGAACTCTTGAACTTGAGGCATTCCAGTTACAAAATACAATTGTGTAGGGTTTATTTCACAGATTCACATGCGAACTTAATTAACACGAAAAATAATATTAAGGCCACATTAGTTTTGTATTTTTGTTCTGTAATGACGTGATGACATCCCTAGCCCCACCTAATATCCCACCTCCCCCTAATCAGCGCGCACCTCAAACGGGTCTCAGCGGCGCCGCGTTTCGAATTTTGAATTTCGAACGCGGTAAGAAGGCGTTCGAAAATTGAATTTCGAATCATCGCCGAATATATCGCATGTAGGATAACCTAGATTTACCTTTGAATTCCTAAAGGATTCATGTTGATTTAGGCTAGATTCGACGAAACATTTAGTTATCCCAGTTTAACTATTATGAGAATATTAATACACTAATTTCGTTTACGTTTTTAACCGACTTCAAAAAAAAGGAGGAGGTTCTCAATTCGTCTGAATGTTGTTGTTTTTTTTTTTGTATGTATGTTACGCGATTACGCCGTCAATTATGGACCGATTTCAAAATTTATTTTTTAGTTTGAAAGGGTATACTCCTGAGGTGGTCCCATTTCCACCAAGTCAGATTCTGATGATGGGATCCCTGGAAAATCGAGGGCAACCTTCAATTTTTATAGGCACCCATAATGTTTTGCATATATTTTCTGACTCAATGCTGATTTTTGGGTCTGTTAATCATCATGTCATGTTGCTGACCTGATGATGGAAGCCACAGAACTCCTTAACGGATAGGAGTTAGAAGACAATACTGCAATTTGTCGACAGAACGTATTTCGCAGTGTGTTGAGCAGACGTGGAGCTTATGAGGTACCAGACCGCCAATTTTTATTTACTGGGGGCGTACCCGCACACCCAGTAACGAAAAAAAATTTGAAAGTTCCTTTCTTAATTTAACCTGTTATTTAACGCGAGACCTTATCCTATGGTTACGACACCAAAATAGCCGCCGCCGTTCTGGTTGGAGTGTAGGTAAACCCCTTTCTTAAGACTTAAAAATTTTCGTCGAAAAATTGACCCTATATAACACCTTATTTTTATCATACCATTGGATGGGGGGTCCATAGAGGACCAATATTAGTGAAGGTTACTTTGCTGTAAAGTATTTTTTGCCGAAGTTAGGAGGGAAAAAATAGAGGACTTAACACTTAAAATTGTAAAATAAAAAAAGTTTAATAAAAAACTAAAAACCGACTTCAAAATGAAACTAAAAAGCGAAAAATAATATTGACTAAAACATACCTAATCAGTTCTTTTTGGAGTCGGTGCGAATGAACACATTTTAACTCTCGATGGCTGGCACCGACTCCAAAAAGAACTGATTAGGTATGTTTTAGTCAATATTATTTTTCGCTTTTTAGTTTCATTTTGAAGTCGGTTTTTAGTTTTTTATTAAACTTTTTTTATTTTTCCAACTTATTATTGGCACCATAGAACAAGTAAGACTCGCTACGCTCCGCATTGACACACACACACTGCTCTTAATATTGTTGAAGTGTGAATTATGAACGAATATATAAACCTATAACCATTGACTTATATATTACTTTTACATCAATGCTTATAACAAAATTTATGCAATCCATTTCCTTCTAGATTATTAAAGTTTAGTTAGGTACTCTGGCTTTTCAACACCTGACTAAGAAACAGTGATCTAAGTCATGTCTTCGCTGGTTATTAATTAAAACTAAAAGAAACAAATACCTCATTGAAAGTCAGCACGTTAACGTTCGGGAACAGAATTTTAAGTTAAAACGAACCGCGCCGTTATTTCATATTTTATGCCGTTTTATTCACGGATTCTGAACGGATATTTGTTGGATAACGTTGGTGAATGTGAGAAACTGGTAACTGTGTTATCAAAACCATAAATTACTTAATTTCAATCTGTGTAGCTTTAAAATCGATGAGATTTAGGTTAATCTGTGTACTTTTTGATTGATTATTTTACGTTTGCTGGTCTTGTTTTCGTATAATTTGTTTTTTTTATAAACCAAAGTTTCTATTATAGAGCGAAATTTGACAGAGAAGCTCATTCATTCGTTCATTCGTTTTACTCTCGCTTGCTTGTAGACACAAAAGTTGAGGTTGCTCAATAGCTTTATGCCAAAAAGATCGCCATGGTTGATGGTTGGTTCAAAGTTAAAGACATTTGGACTCTGTGGAGAACAGACAAGCCAGAATGAGTTTTGGTTTGTGTTGAACTGTCCAGGATGTCATTCCTACGTCTGCGATCTTACATCTCCGTCATCATCATCATTTCAGCCACAGGACGTCCACTGCTGAACATAGGGCTCCCCCAGTGACTTCCAGATTGGCCGGTTGGAAGCAACCTGCATCCATCCATTAGTTGTAATAGGTTAAGTGATAGCTTTTCATTGCTGCAGAACTCAATTGATACTATTATTCAATTACTGGACCAATTAGGATTACAGTTGTCTAATAACAAATCAAAATATTGTATGTTTGCTAGAGGTAATAAAATACAACGTCACACACTCGAAATAAATAACATCCAAGTTGAGTCCGTACAAAATATTAAGTATTTAGGCTTTTGGCTTGACTCTGCCTTAAGATGGAAAAAACACTTGAATGAATTGTATGAAAAAGCTCACAAATTCTTAAATATACTCAAAATTTTAGCAGGCTCCGGATGGTGTGTCCATCCTAAACATCTACGCAGACTGTATATCTCGCTTATACGGAGTCGACTCGATTATGGGTGTTTCTTTTATGATAACAGTGCGAATAATAATGTGTCCAAATTAGAGAGACTCCAAAACAAAGCTTTGCGAGTTGTCGGTGGATTCATAAGAACTACACCTATACATGTGATGGAGATTGAACTCTGTATCCTTCCACTGCATCTACGGAGGAATTTTTTTTGGGCTACAAATACTGTTTTAATGCTATGACATGGTCAAATAATAAAACAATCACTTTGCTACAGAAACTTGCTGCTCTTACTCCCAATAGTTATTGGCAAAAAAAGAAGAAACCTTTATTACAACTGATCCTTGATGAAACTAAACATGAAAATATTTACAACACACCACGACTTGATATGTATAACCTAACAACATGGTGTTCTAAAATTGAAGTCAAAATTGTCACTGAATTAGATTGCTTGAAGACCTCTAAGTCTCAAGTTAACAGCAACATCTTAAAATTAGAGGTTTTAAGAGAAATTAAGGTGAAATACAATGGATGGTGGAAAATATTTACAGATGGGTCCAAGAGCAGTAATTCTATAGGTGCTTCCTTTTTCGATCCACAACTTAAAAATGATGGAATTTTCAAAATTGATCACAATATCCACATAATGAATGGTGAATTAGTAGCCATTAATGAGGCACTTTCTTATTCAAAAAAATTGTGCAGTGACAAAATTGTTTTATTGTCTGACAGTAAAAGCGCTCTCCAGCATATTGCTCGATGCTCTTCTGGGCTCAGAGGAGTAGCGATAGCTTATGACATTTTGCAAAAAATGTTTTTTTATCAAAACTGTAACAAAAATATTATTTTACAATGGGTCCCGGCCCATATAGGTATTGGGGGAAACGAGGAGGCTGACCGCTTAGCTAAGCAAGCAGTTGTACATGGAATTGTAAGAGATGTAAGACCCAGTAGCTCTGAAGTGATTTTTATATATAAAAAGATAATTAATAACATATGGAAACAACATTTTGATAGGAGGTCTTGTGAAAAAGGAATCTGGTACAAAACTCTACAGTCAGAACCTCCTCGGATCCCCTGGTTTAACAATACACATTTAAGTAGATTACATATAGTCACAGCTCTTAGGTTGCGTTCTGGTCATATTCCATTAAATAAATTTAAACATATCAAGAAGTTATCAGAGTCCCCGAACTGTACAGAGTGTGGAATATTAGATGATGTATACCATTTATTAATGGAATGTGTGCGGAATCGTCACCTAAGAGAAATAGTTTATAGTTATTTTAATATAAATAAATATGATGTTGGTTTATTAACCAATTTTTTAGCTGAACCTTCTTCAGAAGCCGCTAAAATTATTTTTAATTTTGTAATTTTTAGCCTTAAGTTGGATTAGTTAGTAAGATTAGGGTAAGATGGAGCTGACATGTTCGAATTTCGATCAAAGCTCCTAAATAAAATAAACAGAAAAAAAAAAAACATTATTTTGAGTAAATCTTTACTATTCTTCTTTAAGGCTACGTTTGGTCCAACTTTAGCCTTTACTAGTCGTTAACGTTTACAGATTTATTTCTATTTTTTTCGATAAGTTTTATCAACTGCTAGCTGACCCGACAGATGTTGTATTTTCTGAATAAAAAACGTAGAATATTTAAAATTTGAAATTTTTCTTTTTTTTTTCTTTTCATAAAACCTTTACCTACCTACCTCATAACAATTATGAACAAAACATACGTATGTTTAACCTTTTTATATTAAATTGCAGTTGCACATTTCCCGCCCTCCCCAACCGCCCAAACGCGTTCACTTCAAAAACCCGATGTCATTTTCGCAATGATTTTTCCATTCCACCACACCCGCGAATGACTGCGTTCATATCTGAGCAATGCCATTTGACGGATATGCCTTTGTCGTTCGAAAAAAAAAATAGATGACGCCCCGATTGAAGCCGATGACACTGGCTGGTTGTGCTTTTTTACTTTTTTATAGTATTTTATAGTCGCAGAACAAAAACTCTTTTGAAATATTTTGAATAAAGTCGAAAAGGAAATCGAACGTTAAAAATAACAACTGACAAACGATCAAATATTTCTTAAATTATTATGATTACGCTTTTATTTAACCAATGCGCTATGAGTATACTTACAAATAAATGACCATAAACTAAAAATAGACCTTTGAGATTTGAGACTATTCAAAACATGCAGACCAACGAATGTTTTTATACACCAACTTCTTTTAGAACTTCAGCGGTTTTTTTTTCTACTTGTTTTTCTTGATTCGCGTAGGTTTGATGCATAATTAGGGTCAATTCAGAAAAGGTGTGGGTGTGTGATACCTATGTAGCAAGGATGTTATTTGGAAACTCCTAACTTCGAAACCATAATAATAATAATGTATTGTCTGGCGCATTTGTATAATTAAATAAAGGTTAACCCAAAAAACTAAATTGCTTGTGTCTAATAGTTTCGCCTTGCTTTAGCTACGTCGAGTAATACTTTGGTTGGTTTGCAGGAGTATACTATGTCGTGATAAGTAAAATTAAATGCGACGCATCCATATGTAACCCAAAAACCCATGTAAGTAAGTGTAAAGTGCTCAGAAGAGGGCCTTTATATTGAATAAATGAATTTGAACCATGAACTTATGTATTCCTACAAAACGCCGAATCGTATCATTGTCAAACCACATCAAAACCGCAAAAAACTTTATTAATCAAACTGCAAAAAAGAAAATAATCCAATATCAACCAACCTTATTAATATTTATCGAAAAAAAACTCCCGTCGAATGTTAAACAATTTTATATGGAGGTGTCAAGCTGACTGTGAGATACGACCTATCCCAAACTATTGAAATTCATCTATGAATTACTATGTAACGACTTTAATACACAAATCATAAAGACTAAATTACGTTGACAAATTGTTCGCGTAACAGCACTAGCATCATGGGAAAATATTTTTCCAGCCAGCTTTTAAATGCGGTTCTACGCAACCATAGAGTATTTAATTTCTTAGCAAAAAGGTTCATATTTGTACGTACTTTTGTTATGAATAAGCAAATCTGTTTATGTTTATTCGATAATAACGTTTTTCGTATTAAAAGTTGTTCCGTTGCGATCCCGCCGGGGCGGTCTGAAGAAGATTATTATAATATTGTTATGTATTAAACTACCAGCGAGATATTCTTCTATTAAATAAGTATTGAGCTGATACTTCGATATTTCTTGATGCACTGAACATTGAAACTTATTTAAGTTGAGATGGTAACCAATCTTCGTTAAAACCATTTATGAATTCATGGTAATTTGTAGTTTTGTCTTGGTTTGAGTTTTAAAATACGGAATATTAAAATTTTATCTTCTACTGACATTGTCCATGATAACATAAAATGCCACCCTAGTATATGGGTGTGTAAGCTATATTTTTTTATATAGCTGGTGGGAGTTCGTGAGCTATATTTTTTTATAAAGCAGACATGTTTTTTTTAAAGTGATAGTCAAGATTTCTTTTGCGTGTATAAATCCGACCTGCTCAATAGAAGAAAAAATATATATTTTGATTTGAAAATTATGCTAAATAATAAAATTACTAACGTTATATTACTAACGTTTTTATCATAAAAGAGCTTCGCATCGAATAAAGGCTTTCGTCGATTGTGAAATTACGAATACTAAAGATGATTGGACATATTATAAGAACCTATGTATTACAGGGAAGAGTGGAGGGTCACCATTATGTATTATATTTTCTCTATGCCATTATTGAGGCCGATCACCCACAAGATGGACAGACCTCATAAAGTCCACTGCAAAGTCTTCCCTCACTGAATGTACACGCAGTGTCGCTAATAGAGAGAGATGGAGAAGCATCGCAAAAGCCGCTTCCAACCTAAACCATCCATGACCACGACCACTCCGTCAGGAGTGTGTACGACTAAAAAAAGAATAAAATTACTAATTGCTGATTTATGTAGATATAATTAATTATTTTGAAACTACTCCGATGAAAAATAACTTTTTTTGTGAACCTATCCTCAATCTCGTGACTCCCAGGGATCCGGGATTGGCTCGCTTAAAACCCAAAATCTCAAGGTTCGTTAATCGAGATAATTTTAAGCGCACACGTATTTTAAAATCGAAACTTGACCTTCAATCGTTCTGAATTTGTCAGTTTGAAGTTGATAGACAAAATGAAAGTTTATAAAAGTCCAAAACCACCTATTCCCACAGAATAGTTAAAGGTGTCCAGTTGTCCAATGCTTATTCGCTGCCTAAAATAGGTACCCCTTAGGTCACCTCACCATAAAAGTTATCCAACCGTGTGGATAGTTCGAAAAATAGTTTTTTGGCTTACCTAGTTATAATGTTGTGATGGACGACTAACTAAAGTTTATTGTAAGTATAGATAGAGTATCCAATGTTAAAAAGAGAAGTCACTTTTATGTTCCTAACAAATAACTACAATATTGCAAATCAATCACGAAGAGATTTCCTCATCGGACACAATAAACTCAAGCGACACACGACAAAATTAATCACTCGCAAATCGAGAATCCCGAAACCATTAAATAACCAATCTGTATTTTGTGTTCGCGGCCTAATCTTTCCCGCCATTTTTCCCCAACTCTCGACTCTATGGTTGTCAGAAAAGGGTGTTTTATAGTGTCGCCACTCGCTCTCAGTGCGTATTTAATCACCTACAACGAGTATTACTCAATTCGAGGGCATACGAGTCGTATTCAAAACTAACAAAAGAAAAAAAGCAATCTTCCTAGATTGGCATTTGGGGGCCGGCGTACAAAAAGGGTCTCTTTTGGGGGATTGTTGGTACAGATTGAAAAGCGTTTTGTCGTCAACATGTTATTCGGTAATTTAGTGTTGCTCAGGATAAGGGCCGTAATTGGAAAGGAGGTTTAAAGTAAAGCGCATATGTGTCTGATTGATTGCTTTTTGCGAGCGGTGCCTTTAGACATTTATTTAATGCAAGATGTTAATTTCAAATGCAACTAAAAGAGCAAGCAACCAATGGTACCAATTAAAAACAATGTCTCAGAGTAGGCATAACTTTGGCAGAGCTTAGGCAGAGAGCGTAAAGCGGGTGTTCATTAAAATGCGGGTAAAAAAACTTAATTACTGCAATAGCTGCCAAATGCTAGGCCCTAGGCCTAATCTATTTTTCGAATCGTTCACCACTAAGAATGTCTAGAACTCTATTATATAATGTACCAAATTAAAAAACTATTTTTATTTACCTACAGTTAGTTTCCCGGTTTAATGCATGATTGCTTTATGATTACTGCAAATATTCAGTTCTCAAATTTTGTTTTGAACATTAGAAATCTTGGGTTTATTTGTGTTTATAGGAACTTAGAAAAATACAAAGATATAAATTCAATTCTAATTGTAAAAATTGTAAACAATACGTGGTTAGACCATTAATTGAAAAGTGCAGAGCAGCCTAATGTTCTCTCATAAGATCAATCAAAACGGGGCGATCTAGGTTTGATCACTTATAACGTGGCAGTGTGGTCAAATCAAAACTACCTACCTGTTTAATTTTCTTAAGTCATATTTCATTATCATACCCGTAAATATTAATGTTGTAAAAAGTTTATTTGAATTTTTAATCCTCTCGTTTCTTATTTTATTGTTCTTTTTTTCAAACATCCGTATGTTTGATCTTATGAGAGAATATTAGGTTGCATTTCACTTTTTAATTGATGGTCTAACCACGTATTGTTTACAATTTTTACAAAAACTTACGTTTAAGGTGTTTGTGTAATCAATCAGTGCAGTGATGATAATTACATTTTTTTATCGTATAAAATGTAGATATTGTTTGGAGTTTAATACTATTATAACTTATCTTTTTCAATCTGCAACAATATTTTAGATTTTATTGTAGTTTTCACTACGCAATATTTCTTGAATAGATAGTCTAATAATATATTGATGTATAAAAGGAGCTAAAAAACTGCAAAATATTTTTTAATTTCAAATCAAAGCGTTCAAATTTGAATATGGAAGAGGAACAGAAGGCGCGTACAGGCCATCGCGCCCATTCATTACAAACTCGAAATTCGAATTGAGAACGGCGCTCGTTTGCGTTCCGTTCTTTGCAGACCTCCAATTTGGCTGATTGACGCGCCGGCTTCGATTTTCAAACGGCTCAAAGACTGCTGCGTTCCGTTACAAGGACGCTTCAAACGGGCCGTGAAAGCACGGGAGAAACGGGTAGGCCAGTGATTTCCGCATTGTGTTCGATAGAGCATGGGCACAGTCGAATGTTTTGCACTTTGATCAAAATGTACTCACTTCAACAAGTGGGGATTTACGTGCTTTTAACAGTCAGTATTCAATTTAAATAGTCTACTGAATTTATAATATTACTTAAGAAAAATCAGTTGTCGTCGTGTTACAACGCATACCTGCAATTCTTGAAAGTAGGTACTTCAAAACATAAAATGAAAATACCTTCATTTTCAGCCTCTATCTTTACTTTATTTGTTACTGACGACAGCAAAGGCTCAAAATGGCTAAGTTATTTATTATAATAATTATATTGTATCGTTACAGATACTACTTATGTCACTCGTGACAACAAAGATTATAAAAAAATGAATTTACTTAAAAGTTACAATTTGATACTAAAACGCACACAACAAATAAATATGACTTTTTTGTTTTGGCAGTCTTGCAAAATGGGGTTGGAGCGCGAGCGTTTAGTCATCGTGACACTTGGCCAATTCAAAAAAGCGGTAACACTGTTTAGTTACCGCTATTGTCACCGCAGCGCCTCTCGCGTCCTCTTGGTTCAGCACGGTACTTCAATCAGCTGGTGTTTTCAATCGCGTAATCGCGTCAAGATGGGGAGGGGGGTGCCTTAATACTATATCAACTTATATTGATAGACCTTTAGCTCAAAGTGATATGTGATTTGCTATATTTTATCAGAGACAAATCGAAAGCTGAAATGTTAAACATCGCATCATTTCCAATAAATTATCACGAATCACAGCCAATACGGCTATGAATTACGACTGACAATATGCTGACATAAACCTTTTAACCCGACCTAATGTGTCGGTGTCGTGACAAACTGAAAGACAAATGGATATTTCGGCCAGGGATTTACGTGTTTAGATGCACCGTTGAATAAAGAAGTTGTTATATTTAAAAATAAGTGTTAAAATTCTTGCAGTTCACGGATGAACCTGGATTTTACTCGCATTTTGGGGCAATGTGCGTTCTTGGCAAAGCAGAACGCACACCGAGGTAAAACGTACTTAGTATTTAATCATGTCTGGAGAATGAATCATAGTCTGAAAGAATAGAATTAAGTACTCATCGTATTCGGATTTTTAAAGATGTCTGGATAGCCATCCATGCTTTAAAGCTTTTTCACTTATTTTTAACAGCTTTATATGATTTCAGTAAAAAAAATCGAACATTTTCTCAAGATATTTACAATTTAAGATAGGGAACTCAGTAAGGCCATTTTGTAGAAGCCACATCTGAATATCTACATCCAGGTTCCTGACGCGATTCGGATTTAGACTGATGGATTTGAAAATGGATCAGTGGTTCGTGACAACGCCCGCGTTTCGATACACGGGAACGCCATCCACCTCGGCTTCGCTCCGCGCATTACCTCGCGTGAAATGGAACGTTCCGTTCTTGTTTATGGTTTAGAAAATAACATTCGAATTTGAAAGTGATTGATTCTTCGAATGTGGCACATAAGTATTCGATTAGGCGACTACAATAATGACTCAGTATTTTTTTGTCGATCGAGGCCAATGTTTTTATCAATACAAACAACTTTTACAGGTCAACATCGATACATTAAAAAATATTTACTCCCTAAATTAAATTTTCATTGAGGTAGTGTCACATACTTTGTAGAAACATAAAAAATATTGGTATCGATTTTTACCCCATAGATTTTATTTTTCGTCAGAAAACACATTCGCCGCCTTTAATTTAGCTACGGTTTTAATACCTACTTCTTTTTAGGAGAGTAGAACATTAGTATTATTTTGCGGTAGGCAGTAGATACTTACTTAGGTGTTTTAATGATGAAAATCAGTGTTTTTTCATCAATTACACACATTTGCAAGTACTACTGCCTACCTCTTTTCATTTACCAAGTAGGCACTGCCTATTTAGTTTAGAGTCTTTGGATAAATTTGATTTGGCTCAGTTTAGTTTACTTAAATAAGAAAGTTAATTTTCTTAAATAGTAGCGTATCTTCTTAGTTTCTTACATAAACTTATAAATTACGGGAGGAAACAAAAGAATTGTGCTAAAAAGGACCCTTCTCGCTCTCGCCACGACACTGATACTCTTCTAATGCTTCTGATGATGCTGGTTTTGGCTCCACACGACAAGTATGGGTAAGGCTAAACAGGTTCAGGACAGGTTACGGACGTTCCAACCACCACCTTTATAAGTGGGGGCTGAAGGAGTCACCGGCCTGCGATTGTGGTGCCACGGATCAAACTCTGGCTCACATCGTCAACGATTGCCAGCTTCACTTTTTCCTTGGTGGCTTGCGGGAACTTAACCTTCTCACCCCAGCCGCTGAGGACTGGTTGCGTCAACTGAAAAACGACATTTAATTATAGGATTCTGGCAGCAAAACGCCATACTATATGATGAATGCTTCTGTTAGTTATGCAGAGGCGAAGAAAGAGATCAAGTTTGTATTATTTCAGGTAAATTTGTACCAGTAATATGGTAATTACTAAGATCATTCAATTAAGAAGATTTGCAACTTATGTCAGGCATTTAAAGGATAGTATTTAAAAAAATACATGAATAATCCGTTTTGGCTGAACAACAGAAGCCAGGTGGCAGAAGCTAGTGCAGACGAATGTAAACTCGTCGTTAAAACATTAAGCGCGGCGCGAGTGCGCGTAATTAGGGAGTCTCTCAACAACTTTATTTATTTCGGGGACTCGCCTTCATTTGAGATCGGTTTTATACGCCGACCGAGTCCCTTTGATACTTGATTGTTTAGTTTTATACATAATTCTTGTGATTCACAGATTTCTTGTCCGAATTATCACAAATGATGACGATAGTTTTGCCTACACAATTCTTGTGGTGTAGCATGGTTGCTGTCTTATGACAGACACGTGGAGATATGTGGGTAGTGTTATTTGTTTTTGATATAACTAGCATGTAATTACAAAAGACGCTAAATGTCGTTATCTTTTCTGAATCTAACTTTAGGTATTTTTTTCTGTTAATATCAGAGTCTCGTTCTCTTCTATTTCATAGCTAAACAAAAAGATTGTCTTAGGCTATACATAATTCAGCGGAATCCGATCCGAGTAAGTACGGTTTCAATACATCGCTTAAGCAATAAGGTCGTTTTTTGAACGGATTCTTGCGGAATCCAACTGATACCAGCTGGATATAGTCGGAGTCTTACATAGTTACAGATTTAAGACTTTCAAAACTTAAAAGTAATTAAAAAATATTAAGTGTAATTTTTTAACTTTAACATTCAAATGAAGACGTGTTGTCCTATAAATTCTAACTTAAGTTAACATCTATCCTGGTCACTAACATTAGAATTTAGAATATGTTTATTTGAGTACATTTGCGAGTAAACGGTTTGTCGAAACTATCAAGACTTGCCAGTCGGAGTGTAAGAGTTTATTCATGCTCTTTAGAAGAATCTCAAAGGTGTAGCTAAGTTACAATATGCGGTACAGGTGAGTCAGAAAGTGTAAACAAAGCCAATCCTAGTAATATTTATTAACGTAAAAGTCAGAATTTTTGTCCCTTTATAACGACTAAACGGATTTTGCTCACAATTACACTTATAGGTACTACAACCTTTATTGGACTAAAGAATATCTTTTATTTTTTTCGTGAAAACACACAGTTCCCGGAATTTGCGGAATGATTTGATATTGTTGGTGGAATAAAAGTATTATTTTGAGAATTTAAAAAAATAAAATATGTTATTTTACATAACTTGAGGACCACCAGTACTCAAAATGAATATAGCACTAGCGCTGGTAAAATTAAATAAAGAATTATTAAATCACAAATTTATCAACACTTATGTACAGAACTGTACCTCGGCGTATTCGCTAAGATGTTGTCTCCCGCAAATTTGGGCGGGCGTTGCTTAACATTTAAATGTTGAATCATACCCAACCCCCAAAAGGGGGTGCCCCAACCCCCAGAGGCATTAGTCAGGATCATGCCGGATTATTATTGCAGACTTTCTTGAATAATGTTTTTATTTGCGTCGCAAATTGGCTCGCATTTACGATTATACCTTATTTAGATTTTTTCTCTTTGAGTGTATCATTGAGGATTTGATTTTGGTTCTTGGTAAACTTAATTTAAACAGACTAAATGTAAGATCAAGGGCGTATAGAAGATGTGTTTGATATTAGCTAAAACTAGCTTTTTTCTGTGGCTTGGTTAACTTCATGAAGACTAACGGCTTGAGTATTAAAATTTTTGGCTAGATTTAAGCCATGACTAAAGATAAGTCAACCAATTTGATGACATGACAATATTATTATTGCGTTGCTCCGGCACACAAACAAACAATGTAATTAAATGTCTCTTTTTTATTAATTATGTATTGTTGTGCTGAAATAAATTTACAAGACCATAAAATATTAATTTAACGAGTACATACTTACCTATTCTCTTAATTGCATTCATTTCCTAATTTGAATTTATTTCTTTGCTATTTTGAACTTAGTAACAATTAAATTTAATTATATAGAGGATAAATAAAATAAATATCCCTTGCCATGTCTACGTTATTCCTAATTCAAAATAATAAACTTTAACTTTTCAAAGCTTTATGAAAGTACCAAGCTGAGTTTCATCTAATTACTTACAAGAAGTTATTTAGTAGGTAACTAATTGCGAAAAAAGTAATCGTAACGGCAATTTGTACTACACAAAAGAAGGTTCTATTATTAGTTCACTTCTACAAACACCATTCTACATATTTTTTTACCATGGGAAAAACACTGGCCTTTAAAAAGTTTATATTTCCTACAACCTACAACAGGAACTTTTAGTATGAACAAGCAATTTCGATATATTTCATTAAAATAGAACTAAACAAAATGAACACGAGTTTAAAGGTATTTTTTTGTATTCACAATATTCGCACTGCCAATTGTAATATTTGTATTGAAAAAATAAAAAACAAGTAGAAAATAGTACACCTTTTGCAATCTAAAAACACTTGCAAAACAGTACTACTTAACCAATCATACCTATAAAATAAAGATTTGAGTGTATTAGTCTAGTAAGGAAACATAATTTTATTTACTTATAATATTTTTGCCAAAAAAGATTTTGTCTATGAAATAATCCCTAAAATATTAAAGTGCACGCGTACAAAATACTGGACACCGATTCCAAGTTCAAAATTTGCTCCCCTCTAAACTTTGAATTAAGAAATTGGCATGGCGGCCGCTATCAAAGAGTAAAGAGGACGAGATCCGATTCATAAAAGAGATGCACAACTGGATAAGACTTGGTTTTACAAATTAACTTCTCAAGATCGTTTTAAGTACGTTTCTTAAGAAATTAACTTAACCGAAATGTTGGGAATAGGTAGGGTAATCTTGGTAGTTAAATGAATGCGAAGACCGAAATGATTCAAGAGATTTTAATGGATTTGACAAATTACAAGTTTGATTTTGATGTTGTTTGATTGTAAGCGCTGATTTAACATTCAAGGGGAAAGTACCTATTTCGTAGACGTCAAAAGTTCGTAGTTTTCTTACTAACTCAATACTGCTCGGCATGACAGCTTTTCTCATAGCAAGTCAGTTATTTTTAATAATAAATATACTTTAGTAACTTAGCAATCGTACAGCAACATAATAGCCTTTGAAAGCGTTTATATTATAATCTTTAAAATATATTTAGGTACTTAGAAGCTGATTTAGCTTCTTAGCTAACACCTCTATAGCTGAGAGGCGAGCACAGGTCCCGAGTATATTGTCCCCGGTCTTGGTGTTGTGGTACCATCGTTGTTGCTGATTTCTATAACACAAGTGCTTTACCTATTTACTACTACTAAGATTTACCTTAGGATCAGAGAAATAGTCTGTGACATCCAATATTTATTAATTAACTAAAACAAAAGGAATTCTGATCTGAAAAGGTATTTTCCACGCACCATCGCTCTATTTTTGCTTGCAAAGATATATGAAAATCTAGAATCCGCGCTAGTTAACATAAACAAGGCAACAAACTCTCAAGAGACGTTAATCAGCAGTCGTCAAGTGTCAATGCAAGTTGTTCCAATCGCGACTCGACACACGGAACAATGGCCGGCGGGATTACTTCTTGCTGTTCTCAAAACACAGATGAAGAGATGCAACTTCCTATGTTTTTAGTTTCATATAGACAGATAATCTAAGAGCACATACAGAAAGCAAAAAAATTGAGAACTGTATAGTTTTTTTTAGATACTAGCTGTTGCCCGCGACTTCGTTCCCGTTGTCTTTAGATTTGTATTTTTTTTTTAATTTTCCGCGCCTTTTTCTTATATTTTTATCTCATAAGAACCTTCTCCTGTCAATAACAAACACAACAAAAAAAGAATGAGCGAAATCGGTCCAGCCGTTCACGCGTGATGCCGTGACAACGGAAAACGGGTTTCATTTTTATATATATAGATTAGTTTGTGCTGTGTAATTTTGCTTTGGCAATATTGTTTAAATTACGTTCAAATGGTTTTCGAATTCTCACATACTATATTTCACTTTCACTCACGAAGGCAGAAGTTTTTAAAAACGTAACTCATTTACTGAAATAAAGCATTAGTTTAGGCGATCTTAATGCTAAAAGCGGTAATCAAATAGTAGTATTTGGCGTTGTGGCATGGTAATTAGAGCAGCTTCGAAGTTTCCCAAGTTCGTTTAACGGTTAGTAAAATTAAAGTAATTAATTAGTGCTAAGTAATTATGGAAATTTAATTATTTTGCTTTCTTTTGAATGTAATAATTTCCGCTTAGTTACGCCGCATAGAAACCTCAATGACACCACCTGCCATTGCCGGCGTAACTGAGCGGAAATTGTAAGCAAAATAATTACATTTTCATTATGATTTGGTTAAAGCAACGCCTGATTCTGTCAATTTCATGAATTGGTGCATGGTCGAGCTTACCCCGACTAACGGCACAAAGCGCTAGGAGAAAGAAGAATTTGTAGGTTATGTTATTACCATAAAGTAGTTGTCATCATCTTCATCTCACCCACTACTGGACGTAAGCCTCACCCAAATAGCGCTATTAAGCACGATTTCCTGCTTTTTCCATTCATCTTCTACCAGCCATCTTCCTAAGGTCGTCAGTCCATCGAGCTGGGGGGGGGGGAGTCCTCTACGTTGGCTAAAGCGTGGACATCACTCCAAAACCCGTTTACTCCTTTCATCGGTTCTGCGACAGATGTGGCCAGCCCACTGCCACTTAATCTTGCTACATTTTGGACTATGTCCGTTACTTTTGTCTTCTGCCTGATAAACTCGTTTTGTTTTCGCTAAAATTTCTTGTGGTTCATAAAAACTGCTAGCGCGTCTACTATAGCAATCCTAGAGTTTCGCACAATTATCCGCAGACTGGCTTTCAGGCAGTTTCTTTTTAACGCAACGAGATCGGCTGCGTATTTTCTAACTTTATAAGCGTACACTTTAATTTTATTCCAGTAAACTTAACAAGTATTTATTTAATTATTGTTTCCACTAGTTTAACTAAGGCCTAGGCTTGCCATAGTGGACAGGGATAGGCAGAATTTATTTACATGAATTATTCAATAGTTTTTTCTCTGTAGTGATGCAAATTAAAGGCTGGGTCGTCAGTGGAAACGATCTAAAAACAATCGTTTTATACCTTTAATTAATAATTAGTATTTTTACATTAGCTGGTAGTTCAGAAGTTTTACCTAGTCACTCGTGTATACTGCGAATTGCGATGCACGGTGTCGTGACTTTCCCGGAGTGAAT
Organism: Anania fuscalis; assembly: GCA_950371115.1. Classification (NCBI taxonomy): domain Eukaryota; kingdom Metazoa; phylum Arthropoda; class Insecta; order Lepidoptera; family Crambidae; genus Anania; species Anania fuscalis. Next base: position 9,379,511 of record OX493348.1, on the reverse strand, counting down.
ATTTGAAGGTTGAATTTTCGATTAAAAACTGAAACTTCAAAATACAAACTGGTCAAGTACGAGTCTGACTCGCGCACGAAGGGTTCTAAACTATTATCTATAAAAACGGAAAAAATATTACGTTAGTTGTATGGGAGCCCAAAAAATTGTTTATTGTATTCTGTTTTTTAGTATTTGTTGTTATAGCGGCAACAGAAATACATCATCTGTGAAAATTTCAACTCACTATCACGGTTCATGAGATACAGCCTAGTGACAGACGTACAGACAGGCAGACGGAAAGCGGAGCCTTAGTAATAGGGTCCCGTTTTACCCTTTGAGTACGAAACCCTAAAAAGTAAAAGCGCTTAGTTTTTTTTTTTAAGTTGAGTTGAAGCCCATTTGCAGAATAAATTGGTTTTTATTGATTATCGTTCTGTACTTTGATTTTGAGGATAATTAAGGATAGTTCTAATAACAAATAGCATCATCTACCCGGAACGAACAAAACGATATTTTTTGATCCTTTTGAGTGTGAAACTCTTGCTTTCAAGGTGCGTTAAAAAACTCTGAATAAAGCGTCCGTCTCCTAAGCAAACTCGCTTTAAAAAAAACTGGCCACGTGCGAGTTGGACTCGCGCACGAAGGGTTCCGCACCATTATCTATAAAAACGAGCAAAAAATCCCGTTTGTTGTATGGGAGCTCCCTTGAATATATTTTTTTATAGATTTTAGTATTTGTTGTTATAGCGGCAACAGAAATAATAGGGTCCCGTTTTACCCTTTGGGTACGGAACCCTAAAAAACGAACCTATTTCACAATATTTTTTTCATTGTGCAGTAACAGTATTTTGTAAAACCGCCGCCCAGCAAGCGACCGCAGTAGCTTTGCTCTCAAGTTTACCAACAGTTTTAATAAGTGAAATTATATTACCCGGCTTTTAAAAGCGGAGCTCTGAAAGAAAAATAAATTAAATAAGTACTCATTAGCAAGCACTCTGAATGTCGGCTAAAGTTGGTGAAAGAAAACTTCTATTTAATCTAATTTTCTAAACACATCGATATACTTTTATGACGTAGCAAAACCTTTATTTAGATTTTGACAAGAATACAAGTGTGTTTTTTTTTTTTAAATAAGTTATTACACAGTTCAGTTTGTGTTACGTTTTATTAGGCTAAAGAATCAGTATGTTTCCCAGACACAATTTTTTGCTTATTAATGTTAATAAACCTAAAATTAGCTATTTAAATTATGATATACCTACCTTACAAATATGGACACGATTTGATTTGTTAAGTTTTTTCACTTATTTCAAAAAAAAGTTAGAAATTAAGTCATAAAATTCTGCAAATATTATGATATTGTTCTGAGAAACGGATCTACGTCCCCGCTTCACCCTATATTGTTTCGGATCCTCAAAACCCCTACACTATAATAGAAAAAGAAAATCGAAAACGAACGTTGGAAATCGCCAAGCCGACCCATTACGGAGCGCGCGTAAAAACGAAAAAGGAACGCAATATGGCGTTATTATCTCGGCTAATAAAAATTCAGCGCGCGAAAATCCCCGCGCAGTGATTGGCCGGCGGTCCCCAGGGCCCGAGCGCCATTGGCTGCGGGCTGTTTATTCCATTTTCAAATTAACTTTCACTGTCACCGCGCTTTCCAGTTAGCCAGGAATTTATTTATATCATTGAAGGTTTATTACGTGCTCAGTAAGTGTAGATGTGACGTTCTGGCATTTTCTTTTTTCTTGTATTTTTGGGACATGCTTTTCGTGTTAGGCTTTTTGTGACGGGAAATATTGCAGTTATATTTTAGGGATTTAACATATATATATACAACGTCAGTTACAGGTAAAGTGGTGGATATTGTCTTACACTAACGACCCGTCTGTCTTCGCACAAGTAGCACTGAGTATCTCTCAGTTCATCATAACTCTTGAATCAAACCCGGATCAGAATCCGTACAGTAGTTTTAGAGATTATCTTGTACAGACACACAAATCGAAAAATAGTTGTATAAAAGTGGCGAGATACTCAACTTCAGAGTTCAATACTTGTGATAAGCTAGGTGTTTTTTTAACGTAAACTACTTGTAAATACTGCATAATGTTCTTTAAAGCAAAGAATTACATACTACGGTCTACGGTCGACTGCTTTGCTACGGTGCTACGGCGTAGATGTAGCATAATTTCGTAGCGCGTAGCAGACATGTTTTTATCGCAAACGAATTACGATAAAAATGTTTGATGTGTTTCTTTACTTTAATAGTGTGGCTCATAGTTAAATAGTTAAAATATACAGATCACATAACGACTTAACAAGAGACTGTGTTAACCGGACAACATCTTCCCTAATTAAATTAATCTTAATTTTAAAGTTTGTAAATGATTGATTGATGATTTTTTTTTATTCTTAGTCGATGGTAAACCGCTTTAGATAGTGTCAGCCCGAAATTATGCTAATTACTTTCCGAAAAGGTGAGTAATTGGGTTCTGGGTGTTGTGGTATCACAAGTGATTTAGGATCAGAGATGTATGTGATGTTGTCCAAATAAATAAAAAAATACCCGGAATCTCTATTCCGGTATTAAGATACCGAAATAGAGATTCAATTAATCATTAAAAGAGACTAAAAAACCGTGACAGTGTAAATAGCATTGTTTCTTTTTCGAAACAGTGGTAGTAGAATAAATAAATAAATTGGGACCAGCTGTAAATGTTCTATTTACAGAAATAAGTTTGTTTTATTATATTGGTTGCTGGCCGCAGATAGAAAAAGAATAAAATGGCCAAGGATCGAGAATCGAGATGAATGGCGTGTAATTGCAGTGGACTAACTTTAGCCAATCACAACAATGCTTTTTATCGGCTGATCGAGACACTCCAGCACAACAAGACACGAATACCTCTCTTGAGCTTTTTTTTTAAAACGATATGATTGCTTGTTTTTTTTTGTTCCAACTAGAAATTAATCTTTTGAATTAAGATAGAATGGATAAATGGTTTGCGTTGGACTAACTTTAGCCAACAACAATGCTTTTTATCGGCAGATCGAGACACTCCAACACAACAAGGTACGAATACCTCTTGGGCTTATTTTTTTGTTAAACGATACAATGTGATTGCTTGTTTTTTTTTATTACAACTAGAAATTCGCCTTTCGAATTACGACAGTTAGGAATGGATAAATGATCACGTGGAAACACAAAACGGAATGAAAAAAATAGCTTACCTATGTGTAAAGATGTTTGTTACTCAATCGTACTTTAAGGCACACATATTGAGCTAGTTTTGCGTTACGCTAGATTTATCTAAGTTACTGTTAAGCTAGATTAATTTCGCTCTGTTAAGCTAGATTAATTGGTGTACTTTTATAGCACGATTGAGTAACATACTTTTTAAATGATTTTTTTTAATTTAAACCTAGTATTTTTTATTGTCTAACTAATTCTAATATAAAATATTTTATTTAAGGCTAATCCCATGCAGTGTTAGTAACAATTTAACTTAAGAATAGTTTTAGTAAATACAAGAAAGACTAATATGAAAGTTTTAAAAACAAATTTTAGGTTTAAATGTGGTTCAAAATCAATACACGCACAATGTACGTTCAGCCGAACTAACGAGAGTGATTTACCTTAAAGCCTTTTTACATCCTCACCTAAATTAGACCGAGACCCTACCGTAATAAAATCAAAAGTATACGTAATTTACTAGGGCACATTACAAATAAAATAAAAACTTATCAGCCTGTGTTTTTGTTACTAAAGTAAATTTAGGACAAATAATGGTCAACTGCCGAAAATTTACTACCTATTAGGTACGGACAACAGCACGTCGACCTACCATATAATGTCAAATTTTCTCATTTGAAAATGAACTCTATATGTCAGGCTTAAAGTTGAACATTTATTGGAGAATTTTTGACTTTTGGGGTAGGTCGACGTGCTGTTGACTGTACATAAAATATATATAAGTACCGATATGCATGTCCATTCCAATTAAGTCAGCAATGTATGTGATGTTGTCCAGTATTTAAGTTGTAATGCCTAGTCGTAGGCCTTACGGCGGCTTGATTACATCTGATAGTAAAGGTCAGTCACTGGCCTTACAGCACCCATCCACCGCACACCGCATAGCAAATAATGCCCGTTTGGTGGAAACCCACACCATCTCATAGGTGAGAAATGGCCATTGTCCGGCTTAAATAAATAATAATAAATAAATTGCTTCCACAATCACACCTATTATCTAGCCCCAAACTAAGTAGGTAAGCAAAGCTTGTGCTATGGCGACTAGATAACGGATAAACATACTAAAATACGTTTATAAACATCCATGACTTAGGTGCAATTGCTCGTGCTTATCACACTAACATTTGCCCCTCGTGGGATTCGAACCCGCAACCGCCAGGCATTGTAGTCCGGAGCGCGAACCACTACCACCCATGCTAGCTAGTCTACTAGCATAGTAGCTAGTCTGGGGACGTATATGGGCAAACAAAATGTGAGACTCATAGTGATTATTTAATTACCTAATTTACCCTTTTCTTCTAATTTATACAAATAATACTTACATTTTATGACTTCAGTAGATACTGAATTCGATGGTTTAATTATAAGAGTAACTGTTAGGAATGCAGTTGCTCAAATAACAGTTTTTATTTAAAATGTATTTATATACAATCCCTATACATTACCTAGGCTAAAACAAAAAAAAACGACCACCGAAATCAGTTAAAATTAGTGATGTACAAGGCTCGAGGCTTCCGAGTCCTTTTGTCTAGAGCTCGGTGTCGTTTACAGGGCTCGCCTCGTTTGTATGCAGCTCGATAACTCTGGAGTCTTTTTCAAAGGTCGAGCCTTTTTTAGAGCTCGAGCCTTTTTAGGAGCTCGAGTCGTTTTGAGAGCTCGATCGATCTCGAGGCTTTTTCAGGGCTCGAGTCTTTTTCTGCGCTCTAGTTGTGATGGGCTGCTTATGAATGAAAATAATAAAAGGTAAAAGGTAGATTAAGCATCTACGGTGCTCTTTATGACATAAGATTTTCATCTTTTTGAGTTCTAATTTTGGAGACTGAAGTCAGATATTAAAGTCGTAAACCCAAACTTGAGCGATTATTCAAGGCTCGCGTTCATTTTAAGACTCGAGCTTTTTTGAAGGCTCAAGCTCTTTTGATAGGTACGAGCTCTTTTGAAAGCTCAAATTCTTTTGAAACCTCGAGGCGTGGCTTAGAGAGCTCGCGTCTCGGCTAGGCTCGGGTCTTCGAGCCTACCGAGCTCACTGAGTCCTGCCAATACGCCTCGAGGCTTCAAAAGCAGAACTCGACGCCTCGAGGTTTGTACATCACTAGTTAAAATTGGCCTATTTGGAGAAATGCCCTTATAAGCCCCGAGTACCACCCATTCTAGCTACGTCTAGGGACGTATATTAGGCATACTTTTTACTGTTCGGCAACTTCTATGCAGTTCTAATCTAGGTCAATTAACACTTTTTGGCCACCTCCTTCAACCATTATTCACATGTTCAAGCCTCATTAACTATTTTAGCACAAAATCACTACACCCATTCATTAATAACATCGTGAGAACTGATCCCTCCCCACCACTTAGCAGAAACACAAATAATACACAAGCATATTTCAACCCACTCAAAAAACCCTTAAAGCTAACGACCCATAACTTAAAAGCTTGTTCAAAGAAAAAAGAATATTTAATTCAGCCTTTTTACTGTTATATGATAGGGTAAATGACCTGATAAACTTCTTTTGCATCTTCATTTATTACGTTTTAGGTATTTATTAAAAATATATCATTAATCTCCGGTCTTCATTAAGTATTTCATTCAAATCGCTATCAAAATGGTGATAGGTGACAGCCCCAGAAATTAGCAACATTTTGTGTTAAGGCTTCTCTGACATACTTCATAAAATCTAAAAATAGTATTTTTTACGGAAATAACGTAAACACCATTAGATGTTCCTGTTCATGAGATCCTCACTTTTTAGTTTTCTTTTCTGTGCTGTGATCATTACAAAGTATTTAATTATCGGTGATTGTAAACCTGGCTGTATGGCGAAGGCCTTTGCCTTTATACTTGGAAGGAAACAAAGGACCCAAAAAATGTGAGGTGATGAATACCTAGCTCTTCTACTCGAAACACAGCAAAGCTGTTTATTAGGAAGTTCAAGATTTTTAACATTTCTTTCTTGTATCGTACCCAGTATTAAGAAAAAATATTTTAACTTGGATTTAATATGACCTCAACGAATTTTTATGCTAGTATGAAGATTCGACACCCATACACCTCGCCTTATAAACCTGTTACTTCTTTTGGGCAGAGAATTTACGTAAGTACGCCATTTTAATAAAACAGCTTAGTACCTACTATTCATTGGTGTGGTCGCGTTAGTACCTAAACATTTGTATTAATTGAATTAGCCATACAATTCATTGATAACATTCCGATCACATGGCCAATCAATGTTCCTACCAAATTACAAAATCGCCCTCAAAAGGTAACACTTGGAAATAATTATCCGAAAAATGGCAAAGGAATCAAGTTACAATGCAACCTTTTTGTAACCGAACCATAGACAATAACGTATCAATTCCATTATGAATAACGGCGTTTATACAAAATTAGCCCTTGCGTTAAATGAAATAAGGATGTGAGGGTATTCTGAAGTGCTTGTTTTAAATACAAAAGATTTGAAGTGGAGTGTCGATACGGCACGCGGCCACTGTTAGAATAATCCCGTGTGAGTTGGCGGGAATATGAAAGGGCATAGACATGAATTGTTATAAGTTTTAAAAGGTGCTTTTTATGGCAGATATCGATTAGTTTTGTACTAAAATGTTTTTTACATGCTGCCTCTATGTTGCGCAAGTTTCTTTTAAGTTTAATTTATGCATTGATATCTAAGGTTGTTGTTATTTGTTGTCTAGACAGATTTGAGAAGAGAAACCACTATAATAATTACGTTATTTTAAATAATTGTTTTATGGGGGGAAAGATCCGGCCGATATGTTAGTCACTGGGGGCCCATATTCAGCAGGAGACGTCCTGTGGCTGAAATTATGATGATGATGTGGAAAAAGAAAGGGCAGAAGACCATGTGGTCGCAGATCAGTACGATAAGCGAATTTACCCTAAAAACCTATTAGTTAGATAAATGAGAAATCATAAGTGGTGATGCCTAAGAACTCGGTTTATTTTAGTATTTATTTTTTTGATAGGGTAATTAAAGATTGGTACATAACGACAATATAAAAATGGGACTCTTGCTCATAATGTCAATTGCTGCTTATCAGCTACCTCTATTTACCTTTTTAAAATGACTATAAAAAAGTACCTTATTTTTTGGCATCGTATTTAGTATTATTCATAGATACCACCCTTTAAAGGAACGTAATTGATTTCGTCAGACCCTGTATATTAATTCAATGTTTTGTCATAATCTATTAAAAATTGATGGACCGATGACCTGAAGAAGGCAGCTGGCAGCGACTGGATGCAAAGGGCGAGAGATCGTGCGCTGTGGCGCTCCTTGGGGGAGGCCTATGTCCAGCAGTGGACTGCAACAGGCTGCTTTATTTAAAAAAATATGATTTATTTACCCTATTAAAAAAAACGTAAGTTTATCTGCCTTAAAAACAATTACTAAAAAAATTACAAAAGAGTTAAAAATGCCCTTGCCTATGGCCACCCTCGCATTAGGGCGCGTGCACACGTAGTACTTAATTAGTGCAGTAATGGACCGCGCGTGGCGCTGCGAGCGTTTAGCCCGAGTGGTGGCTTGTGAAATGATTCTTTATTACCGTTGGTTTTTGATGGGGGATTGTTACGGATTTGTTTGTGGAACGGTCATATTTGGTAATTAATTTGTTCTGGTGAGTGTGTTGGATGATATTAATTCGCTGTAATAGCTTGTTTAAAATTTCCGTAATGTAGTGTATTATTTTTAATTAAATATTTGAAGAAATGGCAAATGCGCTACTGTGATGCCCGGCCTAGAACGCAAAGGATATTGGAATCGATTTCCAAAATGATCTATTTCCTTTATTTGGTTCATGTGCGTCTTTGGATTAAAAAGAAAGGATTTTTCTCGTATCACGCATATTGGAAATAAAATAATGTTTATTTATTATGATTATCTGGTCCTTATTTATTAATTATTTCGTAAAAGCCACCTAAGTGTAAGTAATAAAAAAAAATACTAGTTGAGATAATTAAATAATTTTGTTTTCTGAATTTGGACCTACTGGAAAAATAGACAAGTGAATTAAGCTTTACATTGTAAGATGACGAAATTATGTGTAATATAGCTTAACCAAAGATAAAACAAATGAATATTTTATGAATATGGATAAATGTTAAAATAACACCATTTAGGTGGTCAGACAATATGTACCATAAATATTGGCGTATATAGCAAATTGGTACTAAAACACTTCCCAGTATTCAGGCGAATGATTATATTCAGCTAAATAGGGGAGCCAAAATAATTTACCATAACGAGTAGGGTAGGGCCGAAGTAAGAGGAGATTTTGACTAATGTGATTAAGCTGTCGTTATTAATTGATCTTTTACTTTAGCTGTTTTTGACTATCTGAACATCGCTGTCACAAAAAAAAACGCTTCTTTAGAAAAATACTTCTCTTATTTATTTCAATCTCTGTTAAAGAAGACAATCATAAGTTGATAAATAATTCATTTTATTACTAACTAGCTGATGCCCGCGACTTCGCTCGCGTGATCTTTAGTTTATTCAATGTATCTCACAGGATCATTTATCGGAGATAAAAAGTTCTATATGTTAATCCAGATCATATTCTATATGTATGCAAAATTTCATCCAAATCCGTTCAGTAGTTTTTGCGTGAAAGAGTAACAAACATCCATCCATACTTACAAACTTTCGCATTTATAATATTAGTAGGATTAAGTAAACTATTTGTGCTACATGTTTGCCTTGACAATGTTGCAAATAAATAATAAGATTGGCGCAAAATATTTAACACATGATGGGACATAAATTATCAACATACATTATAAAAATAAAATATTGCAAATTGCTTAACATTGGTTAACTTTAAATTGCTGCAAAAAACATCTATTTCATTTAATTTAATTAAATACACAATTCATTGATAACATTTTGATTACATGGCCAATCAATGTTCCTACCACATTACAAAATCGCCCTCAAAAGGTAACACTTGGAAATAATAACAATATCTACAGTCTACACCCACAAATTGTCTCAAGTAGTAAAACTAATTGAGTCCTACAAACTTGCAATAAAGACATCGAATTGAAGTACTTCACTTTCTAACCAAAAAAAAAACTTTGCTGACACTCAAAGAAGATTCTTGACACACATTTCTATCCCAAGAACCACTTTTACTTTCTAAAGGTCTAATCCCCCATTGTAACAATAATACCCTTAATCCGCAAACAGGAGTATTAAGTTTCGATAATAATGTCGCCGAAAGTGTTTCTCGCAACACCGATGCGATGAGATAACGATAAACGAGCCGTCCTTGAGTGTAGACGTGGCGTAAGAATTAAATAGAAAAATTTCATTCAAATTTAAATGTCAGTGGGAAGCGTGAGGTGGGATACTGAGATGGGGTTCCGCCGCCAAATTGACTCAGTATTTTTTTAATTTATAAAAATAATATAATTCGTCTGTTATCATTAATAATTTAAGATTCGGACTATTATTGTCAGATTTATTTGACATTTAACTAATATTTTTTTCATCTTTTATGGTACCCTGACATTTGCATGCTAATTTATGTAGCCCAAATATGTGATTCTTTGATTGTAATTTGACACCTTTTAAAACATTATAATATGGTTTACTAAGACGTTAATTAATATTTGATTGATTGCCACAGAATAAATAATATAGTGTCTTTCCGTGTATCTCGGGCACGAACTACTGTCAGTCAGATTTTTCCGAGAATTGCTATCTATGTGAGTGCTTGTATGAAGCTTGGCTTCTGATATTCATAACTATTATTTATTCGGTGGTATTGTGTACTGAACCATATATATATTTATTGCTGGCATTAACGCAGAATCGGTGGCAGCGAATGGAAACGTATTAATTGGGACAGAGAGGTCTATGTCCAGTATTGGTCATGATTGAGATAGTAGTCATGATTGAGATAGAAAATCTGTAAATTCAGAGCTTTGAATGCTTGCGTAATACGTACTTGCATAGTACGTGCGTAGCACGTAGAACTGACGACCGATGGGGCAGAATGGTTCTGGAAAGGAGGCCACGTACTGGCAACCGCAGCGTGGGACGTCCACCCACAAGGTGGGCAGACAACCTGGTAAAGGTTGCGGGAATCCGCTCTGGATGCAGTGAATGCAGGCCGCGCGCAACCGGCCAATCTGGAAGTCACTGGGGGAGGCCTATGTTCAACAGTGGACGTCTTGTGGCTGAAATGATGATGATGATGTGATACGTACTTAAATTAAGAAATACGCGATCTGAAGCTTGCTTTTAGCGCTTTTCTACGTTTCTACCTTTAATCGGAGGGACGCTTGGCTGTAATTTAACTACTTATGGCCTTACTACAAAAAGATAGACTAGTGTTGAACACTTTTCTAAAGATAAGTCAACCAATTTGAAATGTTGACACATCAGACATTCGAGACATTATTAACAAACATTTCAAATTGGTTGACTTATCTTTAGACAAGTGTTCAACACTAGTCTATCAATTGAAGTAAGGCCATTACAGTTTAAAACAAAAGCGTTTGTAAGTAATAACTATTATATGAACAATGACTATCAAAAATGAATGGTGTCCAGTGTGTAGGTACACCTAAAATCAGTTTTACCGAGTATTATCAGGAGGATAACTAAGGATTTCGCCTGGTTACTGCCTAAATAGACTTAGATTTAGGACCGGCAATAAACAAGAGATGGCTTTTAGCGACTTGTCCTTGTTGTGGGGTTTAGGTACAAGTACCTACTAAATAGTACTTACCAAATAATTTAAGCAAATTAATTCTGTAGTAAAAAGTCAATTACGAGATCTTCTTGTACAAAGTTCTTAACCCCAACTTAGCCTTAATCTGCAGATTTCAACATAATTGAATAAACATTAACTCAGAATGTAAATGTTATAGCATATTTATCCGTGTCTTATTATAAGTACTTAATATTCATAAACAAAAAATTACACAGTTCTGCATTAAAAAATAGCCAACCTATTCAGAAGAACCCTAAAATTCTGTCACGCAATTTTAAAGCAAGTCTCTATTTGCAATTTAAAAAAAAACTGTCATTGTATTGACGCCTCTAGCTTGTACCCGGCCTTATTGTCACCGTGCGCCCAGAGCGCGAGATGTTTGCTAGCGTGTGCATCCAGGCTTATAAATAAGGTAGATTACCTAGTCGAAAAAATGTGCTTTGTGTTGCGTTTATTTACATATTTTGAAAATCAATTTATTATATTGTGTTATCGACTTTTTTTTACATTTTGTTTATTGTCACATTAATTCTACTACATACTCTCCATAATATAGGTTTAAATTACTAGCTGTTGCTTGCGAATTCACTCGCGTGGTCTTAAGTTTATTCAGTATATCCCACAGAAACATTTAACCGGGAAAAAAGTATCCTATAGGTATGTTTTCTAGATCATATTCTATATATGTGCAAAATTTCATCCACGTCCGTTCAGTAGTTTTTGAGTGAAAGAGTACCAAACATCCATACTCACAAACTTTCGCATAAATATTAGTAGGATTAAGTTCTAGGAATTCTCTACATCTGTAATGGAGAAATATGCCAAAATTTGTCAATCCTTCAGAGATCCAAAGTTCCAAAACTAAGCAATGTTTACTCACTTAAGTTTAGGTCTGCTTTAAAATATTTAAGTCTAGGAATCTTTTATTCAGCTTATTTTTATAATATCCTATATTCAATGTATTCCATAATTATTAAAATTTACTAAATAAAATGGTTCTGTGCCAAAAGAAAAACCGACAAAATAATTGTACGATGAAATTGCACGCCTCTGTAATTTAACTGAACGCTTTAAACAATCTTTAGTAGCCCACATAATATCTCAATTCTCAATGGTCACTCCAAAGAGTATAATACCAACAGAGTTGACACTGCTTAGACAGAACCTTTATTCCGAGTACCCGAGCCAAAGAACCAATCCCAAACACTTGAGAATCAGCTTACATCTAAGGAATTCACTCAACGCAACGATAATAATCCTTAAGTAGCTTTATCACATTAAAATCACACTCCAATGGCTTTGGATAGATTAAACACAATACCTTTGCGTAATACTTACGAGAATTGGGATTAAGGGTGCCGCCATAGAAAAAGTTATTCTTACGTTGAATTGAGTATTATTTGGGTCAAAAATTTAATACGTTTGTTACGGCGGTAAGCGCAGTAGGTAATTTTAATGTTTACTACTTGATCACAAGATTAATGGAAATGACAGCAAATATTATTGGAAGAAGCAATATTATATTATTGGCATTGTCCAGTCGATGTGTCGGTACTAATGCCTAATAGGGAGGCGATTAGGTAAAGAAAATGAAATTCTATTTAGTCCGTCATTAGATTATCGAAAAATAATGGACTCTTATTCTTTGTCAACCAAAAAATACACAGATAAAGCGCGTTACAGTTCGAGACAGAGCTAGTGACGTCACTTCTTGGTAAAAATTGTACCTAGGCGTGACGTCACACGGCAGTGAATGTATGAAAAAGCGGGAGATCGTGCTCTTTGGCGCTCTTTGGGGCAGGCCTATGTCCAGCAGTGGACTGCAATAGGCTGAGATGATGATGATGATATCTCTGTAATTTTCTGATTCTGTGAAATAATTTTAAAAAAATACGTCGTCATGCCTATTGTTTTGGTTTACGTAGAATTAGTAACTAAGAACTACTGCTCGTACTAAGTACTTGTATGTGCGAATTAAATAATTTTATGGAAATATTGACAGGTAGATTGAAAGTAGGACATTTTACTTGATTAATTCCTTGAAAAATGTGAATTCCAAGCCATTCAACGCAATTCTGCAATAAATCTTAATTTGGGACAACAAATTTTACATAGATTTCGACGTTTTTCCCATATAAAAGCTGTAATATTTGCCCACCTAATATTTTCCTAAGAGGTTTTGATTGCCTATTTGAAGTTTTAATATTTATTGGTGGCCAGTTTACCTCAGACATAAGTCGTTTATTACCTTTTTTGCACTGACGAAAAATATTTTAAAAAGTTGCCTCAAGCGTAACACCTTTTCCATATGGTCATTTTTCATAATATGGTCAAATAAACACATACACGTGCCTTCGTTCTTGATCAAAAAAACTCACTTTAGCTAGCATCAATAAGATTACAGACATCCGCCAGACAAAGTCGGACACTTGCCCATTGTGAGTTTGCACAATGATCGGGCAATCCGCGCTTTGTCCGGTAGATCCGTTGAGTTTGATCTGACCGCGTTCTTTATATAAAACCACTTAGTTTTTATGTTTTTACTTTGCAACGGTCATTCACGATGTAGAACGTTTATTTATGGTTGACTTAGGTCATGGAACACGTCATCATCATCATCATTTCAGCCACAGGACGTCCACTGCTAAACATAGGCCTCCCCCAGTGACTTTCAGATCGGCCGGTTGGAAGCGGCCTGCATCCAGCGTCGTCCTGCAACCTTTTATCAATATGTATAATGTGTAGTATGTGTAAAAAAAATAGTAAGAAGACTTAATAAACAAGAATATTCATCAAGAATAGACATGTACCGTGATTTCGTTGAATCCCTAGGGATTCCGTGAAATCCCTAGTATCCTCATTTCCCTGCGATATATACCTACACATAAACAAAGTTGGGCTATTTAATCCATTTATTAATCAAGAACGACTGGATAGATTTTAATGATCATGATCATTGATTTGTTGGATTTGTGTTTACCCCCTAATAAAATAGCAGAATAACTATTAAAATACCAGAAAAACACGAAAATCCATTCAAGCAAAACTAGTTAGCTAATAAATAACTTTATTTATATGTTTTTTTGTGAAATAACTTATTTACTTAATACATAATTCAGAATTTGATCTATGCACTATCAAATAACTAAACAGCCGTCCATTTTAAAAGTGTATATCAAGAAAGCCGCGATCCCTCAATATTATATTATAGGCACAAAGATGGAATAAAGGCAGAAAAGGGAAATATGATCAAAGCATTTCCATAGAGCAGGTAATAATACAGCTATTAGAGAATTGGATTTGTCTGTAAGGCTGCACTGGTGTATACCCCCGAGTTTGTTTACATTTTCCGTTTATTTGGAAAACAGCTGACATTGAAATAAAAAAGAAAAAAATAACAAAATTATTACAATGAGAATGTTTTCATACAGAAATAGCAGGATTATACAAGCATCTTGCCCGGAAACCGGAAGAGAGCTATATACTCATCGGAAAAAGACCACTCTTTTTCCGATGAGTATATAGCTCTCTTAGCACGTGGCTGAAGACCAACACGTTGGACGGACCTTCATGTGAAAACCCTGGAAATGCCATTCTGCGAAGCATTCAGACTTCCAGATTGAAAGCGGCCTGCAACCTTTACCACGTTTGTTTAAAACCGTTTTATTTTATTGTATTATTATGTTTTTGTTTGTAATAAATGCGTTTTAGTTGTTATTGAACATACGTCATGGATGTTTTAAAATAAACTTCAGTGTCTCTATCATCCGTTACTTATCTAGTCGCCATGGTACAAGGTTTGCTAGTTAGAGCCTAATTTCTGTAAGAAGCAATCGTTTATTTTTGATTACCATTGTATTTATATAAGGTCCGATTTTATTAGTGTTCATCCTGTTAACCTGTGACTATATAGGTCAAAAGCAATCGTAAAAAACCAATTTTCAAATGTGGTACACATAAAAACTAAAAAAGTTTAAAATCAACAACATTGACTTCATATTGCATAAACTCGTCCTACCTTTGCTACGTTTAACCATCTGATTATCCGTCTTATTCCTTCCCCTTGTACAGAGCGAGAAAGAGTTGAAGATAGGACGAGTTTATGCAATATGAAGTTGATATTGTTATTTTGTAATTTATTTTTAACTTTTTTAGTTTTTATGATAGACATTTGAAAGTTGGTTTTTACGATTGCTTTTCACCTATATAGTCACAGGTTAACAGGATGAACACTAATACAATCGGACCTTATATACTGCTTTATTTAAGTAGGGAACTTATATACAAATTAAGTCCGTGCATACAAAATAGATTTATTTTTCCTCCTTAAAAATAAATTTACCCCACAAGTTGTTATTCAGTTGACTGCCAGTACTCAACACTCAACGTCAAAGTCTTCTGACGATTGAAAAATCGCCCCATCCCAAAGATAAATGGTTTAAAAACCCACCATAGGTATTCCCGAAATATTTCTTTCGTTATTTGTGATAAACAGACGGACCCGCCCATGTCTACCTCGCTACTTAGCGGATTTCTTGGGGTGAAACTGAGGGTTGGAGACACTCGACTGTATCACGAAATGGGGTGTGTGTGGAGACCGCTTTTGAATGTAAAATAAAGATTTAGATTCGTTTTAATAGTATTATTCTAATAACAAATTAGTAAATAAGTATTAGTTTTAGAATAGTTTGTTACGGGATTGCTACCATGTACCTTATTTTTGAGTTCCCGATATTTCGGCACTGTTGCAAGCGCCATGATCACGGAGTAACTCATGCATGATGGTAGCAATCCCGTAACAAACTATTCTAATGTTAGTGACCATGAAAGTTTAAAACAATATATAAGTATTAGTTGTATATTCTAATTGGGGACTAAGGTTAAACCTCGGTTTTAACGTACAAAAATCAGTGGTTTAACCTTAGTATGGCTGGACTAGTAATTGCACTCTGAATAAGACAGTAAATGTATTTTTTACTGTTCTGTTTGATTTGCATGGTGTGTTATTAAGAGTCTATATCTACTTATCTTAGTAAATTAATAAGTAAAATTATTAACCTCTCAGCCCAGCTAAACGCGGCACCATAAAAAGATCATTGTAAAGCTAAGTATTCCTTAATTCAAAATCTATAAAACAATATAATATTTTACTACCATCGTTTCTTTCACAATTTAGATTTTGGGTCCAAATCCTAGTATTTTTTTA
Source organism: Anania fuscalis (assembly GCA_950371115.1). Taxonomy (NCBI): domain Eukaryota; kingdom Metazoa; phylum Arthropoda; class Insecta; order Lepidoptera; family Crambidae; genus Anania; species Anania fuscalis. The sequence goes on along the minus strand of OX493348.1, from coordinate 9,363,327 downwards.
TATTTTGACCATTTGATTTGAAGTTTTAAAATTTTGAATGTAATATTTTTTCCTCTCTTTTATTTATACCATAAATAGACAATACATTCCTATTGCATTCATCAAAAGAAAAAAACTAAATCCTTATAAAATCACAGACTGTAGTTCGTTCGTACATAAAGATGATGATTGATGGTTTCAGTATTAATTAGTTTTAAACATTCGCGTTGCATAATTTCATCGCTGTTCCAATCAGCCTGTGACCACGGTCGGTGTAACCCCGTAGAAACGTCAGGCAAAAATGGTAACATTATTACCTAAACTATGACCGCGTTAATTCCCGTTTCCAAAAAACCCTTTATCACTAAGTTGCGAAAATTTCAGGATAAAGTTAAATCACAAGGTGGGCAGACGACCTTGTAAAGGTTGCAGGAAGCCGCTGGATGCAGGCCGCGCGCAACCGGCAAATCCCGAAATCTTTGGGTAAGGCCTATGTTCATCAGTGGATGTCTTGTGGTTGAAATTGAATGAATTGAAGTCGAATATGTATTTGCCTAAAAGCGACCAGAAAGTAAGCTTTTATAAAGCTACTTCCATACATTTGTAGCAGCTACACTAACTATGCCACTCGCATCATCACCCCATACATATTTTACAGGTCGCAAATATAATAAACCGCGCTGTGACGCGACTCATATCTTCATAATATTTATATATATGCGGGTTGTGAAATATTATACTCAAAACATATACAGGGTGTACAAGAGAATAGGACACTCCTTAAGACCACGTGATCAGCTGGTCATATACAACAACTTTTTTTTGGGAGCAACATCGAAATCGATATTTTTTTTCTGCTTCCCCATACAAACTAACTCGCATACCTAGATGATAATGTATGGAGCATCTGAAAATAAAATCACGATTTCGATGTTGCTCTCATATGAAAAGTTGTTGTATATGACCAGCTGATCACGTGATCATAGGACACTCCGTATATAGGAATGTAAATACAGGATTTTCATCAAATTCAGGAATCAGAGAGTTAAAGCTACGTATGGTTATAATAAAGTACGATATTTGTCACCTACCGTAATTTGCGAGCTGGCGACCTACAGGCTACAGCATTATCCTAGCCAACTTTGATGTAAAACAGAATTAGTAGTAATTAGTAATTAGTCGTTGTAGTCTAAGATCCGGTAAAAGAAATATCTACTTTTATTTGACGATAAAACATATTTTATGTTACTTATTAGATAGATTGATGAACCACACGCATAAGTATAATGGCTCGCTAAATAGTATTATACTAGGTATAGCGCGCCTATTGTCTATCTTTTGCTGTTATTGATTTTTAGGTAGGTAGGTAGGTATTTTTATAATATACGTGCGAAAGTTTGTGAGTATGTTTGCATATTTGGATGTTTGTGAGTTTTGTGATTAAATCACGCGTAAACGGCTCAACGGATTTGGATGAATTTTTGCACACAATTAGAATATGATCTGGATTACCACATAGGATACTTTTTATCCCAGTTAAAACGTTCCTGTGGGATATATGTGATATACCAAACATCCTGTAGTTCACGTAAACGAAGTTGCGGGCACAGCTAGTTTAAAATAAGTAGACAAAGATTCAAAATACGCGTGTGATACATAAAATTTGTCGTTGTGGTCCAGAAGTATCAACACATCATCATCCTTGAGTTGCGAGGTACCAGTCAACGGCTTTTAACAAAGTCTCCAGCCTTACTCAACCTGATAATTTGAGGCCTACAGAGTTTATTTCCATTTTTTCTAAACTTACAAAAAATCATGTTAGTCGCCCTCATTGAGAGGGAAGGTGTATTCAATATTGTAAGATTATGTGTAGACTCAGACCTGAGCAAAACAATTCAGAAAAGTGGCAACTTGAAATCAAACCTAAACCCTTATAAAATCAGATCATACTTTCATAACTTTACAAAATTATGTTTCACAAACTTGGCAGGAAGTTTAAAAAGTACAAACATAACCAACCAGTCTTTAAACTCAATAAAATATGTATCTGCTCATCTGATTATATTCCTTCATGCCCCGAGATCCTCAAAATCAACAAATTGGCCTCTTACACACCAAAACGAATTTGATGATCCGATTTCGCTCCCCGCACTTACCGAGATGTAGGTAGCTATTTCGATTCATTTGCTCACTATAGGAGATATCTTTTGTTGAATTTGCTGCCTCAAAACCAACCCTATGTATTAGAAAACAAGGGATAATAAATAGCTTAGCTTTAATGTTTATTATTTCATACCACCCGCGGTGTTTGTTTGAAGAGCCGCGTTTTTTCGCCATTGTTACTATTTTTTTCATGAACTATAGTTCACTAAACACCGTATGTAATGATAGCGAAAATTGGATAAAGCATTGTAAGGGCTTGTCATATTTTGTTTGGTATTGTAAACAGAATGGGCGGTAAATAAAATAACGTTTGAACACACGATTGTGTTTTATTAAATAGAATTAATCTTGATATATGTAGAATGTTTATGTATGTGTTATCGGCAATCTGTGTAATCCGGTATTCTACAGAATACCTAGACGTTATAATGGCTACTGTTTAAAATATCTAATGCAAAAGTTCTAATGCAATGTGTGAACTAATAATGTATCATTTATTATATGACTAGTACACCTTTAAGCATTCTAAACAGTACCAAATATCCTACTTTTGCCTGGCAAAATATTTAATAACAATGAAATCTCTCTGTATGTTCAATAAACTCGGCAAAGTCGTTTCTGTGATTTATCGGTCGAATTTTAAAGGTTACTATATCCATATAGTTTTTTTTTTTTAAGATGGGCTTACTCTTTACCCCAATCTTGCTCTAGAGCATAGATGGGATCTACGATGGAGCGAGCTTGCCCAGAAGATGCCTATTCACTCTGGACTTAAAGAGATAGATCTAATTTCATAATGGCACTCCATAAAATTTCTAGACATTGCATACATTAACTAGGCAGTGTTCGTAGCTGCATAGGTAGTTAAAGAAAGTAACAATGACGTATTGCCAGTATTATTATTTTTTTCATTTTCATACAAAACAATATTATTATTAATCCGATTTGAAAGTTGTTTTTTCAATAATGATGATATCAAATTTCTGACTTTACCATACTGACCATACTTTTTATATGCATATATGTAAACGCATGCACAAGCTCGTAAAAAGAAGTAACTACTTCAAGCAAATGGCCACATCTGGTACAAAACTGATGAAAGGTAAACGGGTTCTCGAGTGGAGACCACGCCTTGACAAACGTAGTGTAGGACGCCCCCAACTAGATGAGACGACGACCTTAGGACGATGGCTGGCAGTGGTGGGATGAGAAAATGGGATGATCGTGCTCTTTGGCGCTCTTTGGGGAGGCTTACGTCCACTATTGGACTGCAATAGGCTGACATGATGTAGAGTGTACACTCGTGGGGCTGTACAGCAGGGAGCCTAGCACGAAAGTGTATCTTTCGTTCGGTCGTATATACCTACCAAATTAAAATGGCCAATCTCATGTGTCAATCCTTTAATAAAATATGACCAACTCAATTTAGCCGTGTAAAAAACCCGACTGTTTTAAATTGTTCATAAATTGTCAAACCTTTGATACGGGGGAATGGATGTTTTCATTTGATCGGATAATAGGTACGAACCGACCGAACGATGCGCTTTCGTATTACTCGTAGGCCTCCTGGGCTCACCTCAACCAGCCTCAATATAACAATAGCCATACTCCATTACACGGGCCCAATACGGATTGATGAAACTTGGAGCCTGATATTATAAGGACAGTGACTAAACCCTGTTAGGGGGCGTCCATAAATTACGTGAGGTGTTTTTTTTAATTTTCTGTCCCTTCCCTTGGTGAGATTTCGTGAGATTTTATTCAACCCCCTCCCCCATCCCCTAATCTCACGTGAGATTTTTCGAAATGTGGGTTTCTTACGTAAACGCGTTGGATTTACGTAAGAAAAATACATAATACATATATATTTTCTATAGAAAAACCACTCAAATAAAGGTTTTAAACTTAGTAATCCTAAAAATCTAGATTTTCTAGGAAACTTGAAACGCGAGCGGGGGTCGGGGGTGGGGCCATGTTGATCATGACACGGGTTAAGCATGTACAATCTGGATTAAATGGACCAAAATAGTTTTTTATTTTATTGTTTCAATCAGAAAAAAAATTGCGTGATATTTGCCGAGACCCCCCCCTCTCTCCAACGTAAGATTAGATGAGATTTGACTCGACCCCCTCCCCCCCTTAAACATCTCACGTAATTTATGGACGCCCCCTTAGATGTAAATTCAGGGGCGTGCTGCTGTGCTTATAGGCAATAAGGCAGTGCCTACGTGGTAAATGAAATGAGGTAGGCAGTAGGTACTTACAAATACAAAATGTGTTCATCAATGAAATAAATCTCTAATTAAATTAAGTCTTTATTAAATAGTAAAGAAGTATAGTAGCTAAGAGAAAAATCTTTAATTTATAGTTTTATAGCTCTTGAGGGGTAATAAAAATCATTGGCAAACAAATATCAAATTCCATGATTACAAATTACAGGTAGCGCCATCTCTGTACAGCCTAAGAACTATGTGTGAAAGTCATTGACAACGCCATCTCTGGTCAACGCTAGTAACTAATATTCAAACACCACACTCCTGACAGCATTACTTTTCAACCTTTAACGAGTAGATATTAGTCGAAAATGTTACAGATAGAGGGCGTTAAATAAAATATCAATATGCAATTTTTTTTTAACAAAAAAAGATTTTGTATTTAAAGGAGCGTTCTATTCAATAATACAACCTGTATAAGTTTAATCTGTGCCGTAAGTAGGAGGTAGGTAGGTATCTCCTATCTATCGTAAGATGGATAGAGGAGGAAAGCATTATCGAAATCGTATTGCGGATGTACCTAGATCCTCTAAGCATAGAGAAAGAATAATACTACGTAAAGTAAGTAAGCTCTAAGTAAGTACTAGGATTAAATCATGATTTTAGTTATAACAAAAACGCGTTTATTTGTTTTAAAAAAAGGCCTGATTTTTGTTATTTTACAGTAGTCGCAGCAATCCAGTTTCAGTTCGGTCACAGGAACATTATTTAAAATGGTATTCTCGTAAACTTTTAAATTGTGTTAAAATTTAAAAAAATAACTTGCCTAAAGACAATTATAGATTTTTTTAATTTTCAGTCGTATGCTACTATAATTTCTGAACATAATGTTTTTGGGATCTGAGCATCACTGGATTGCGAAGAAGGGATTTGGGCTTTATAGCATACGAAAAAAAAAATGTTTACTTATAAAATAATACTTAAACTTAAACCATACCATTTTTTTCAGAGGTATTCATCATCGAATTACTTAGCGCGTAAGGTTGTATGGAACATTTTTTTTTTGCCGAAATTTTGTTACCAAAATTCCTTGGTTGTTACAGATTACAGAACATCAAATCACGTGGTTTTAAGGAGAATCCTATTATTTTGTAAACCCTCTTTATTAGTAGTTATTACCCACTCTTACGATCGGAAACAAATCGTTTATAGCTTTTAGAGCTCGGTTTTTCTCTTAGCTCTTTTCAGAGATCTATCAGATATATCGATTTCCAAACTCGGCGGAGACCAGTCATCGATGATTCGCTCCTCGATAATGTGACGGTAGACGAGTGCAGACAGTCTTGCTGTCCTTTTCTTTTCTTCCGAATCGAAATCGACTTCGTAGAGGCCGAAGCGCTCACTGCGAACAATATGCAGTCAAACTGAGGAAGTTTTGGAATGTTGTGTAACTTTTGAAGGACATATTGGGTTTCAAAGTAATAAAAACACTCCTTAAAACCACGTGATCAGCTGGTCATATACAACAACTTTTTCTAAGGGAGCAACATCGAAATCGAGAATGTTTTTTCAGCTTGTCCATACAAACCTACTCGCATACCTCGATGATAATGTATGGAGCATCTGAAAATAAAATCACGATTTCGATGTTGCTCCTATAGGAAAAGTTGTTGTATATGACCAGCTGATCACGTGGTTTTAAGAAGTGTCCCATTCTTTTGTATATCAATGATAATACGTAAGATTCGTAGCATGTACAGTCGCGTGCTCTGTTATAATACATGAACAAATTTTCAAATTTAAACAAATAATCACTATAACCATACATATTAATATAACCATCAAAGAACGTCACAATAATGTCCTCATTATTGGCAAAAATATTTACACTAGTAGTTTTCAGAAATATGAATACACTTTCACGAGCAAAATTATGAAGACATTATGAATTACAATAATAAATCAACATGCTTATTTCCAAAAATGTAAACAGGACAATTTGATAATAATGTAAACGCTTACGACTATGGCTTTTTATCAGTAACATGTATACACTTATAAAATTGCAGCATTTTTCACTATTCTGACAAATGTGCCTCAATTTCAAAAACATGTACACAATAATAATAATAATAATAATTCATTTATTCATCAGACAACATTGATCCAATAATGGTTAGTAACAAAAAGACACTTAAAACTATGTTAGTACTTAATTTTCACGCAAGTCAGTACCTACGTGAACCATACTGCAGTGGTACAGGTACCGACAGTCAAACCGCTCCGCGAATGCGTTACAATATAGTTATCATAATAATGTAAGCAATATTTTTTGTGTTTTAACCGACTTCTAAAAGGAGGAGGTTATATGTTCACCGATACTTTCATCAATTATGCACCGATTGGATCCTACCCATAAAAAAACCAGCCAAGTGCGAGTCGGACTCGCACACGAAGGTTTCCGTACCAATATCTATTTTATTCTATTCTATTATCTAAATATTTATTTTATTCTAGTTTTTAATATTTCTAGTTATAGCGGTAACAGAAATACATCATCTGTGAAAATTTCAACTGTCTAACTATCACGGTTACCTCATGGATACAGCCTGGCGAAAGACGGACAAACAAACAAACAGACGGAGAGCGGAGTCTTAGTAATAGGGCCCTGTTTTACCCTTTAGGTACGAATCCCTAAAATCAATCAAGGTCTCATTTTTTTTATTTGATTTGATTTTGATGATGGGTTGTCAGAAAAATTAAGGAAAGTTTTCAAGTTATAGGCACTCAGGACGTGTTTATTAGCTTTTGCTGAGCTGAAGATGCCCAGACAATTAGCAATTGGTAAATAATACTGTGATTTGTGAATAGGAAGTGTCTAAAATAGACTCTTGGGCCGACGTGACGCCTACGAGGTACCAGTCAGTAATTTTATTTACTTAGGCTGTTAACCAGCATATCCACATATGATAAAAATATATTACTTTAATATGAAACTAAAAAGTGTAAAAAATCTTTGTCAGGGATAAAGATTTTTAATTTTTTTCATTCGCACCAACATTAAAAATAAGTGATTAGTTGTTGTTTACAAATATATTATTTTTCGCATTTACTTTTTTTAATTCCACAGTAGGTATATTGTTTTTTTTTTGTATGTTTGTTAAGCGATTACTCCGTTAAATGATTAAAATGTTAGTTACCGATACACCGATAGTTTTAGTTAAAACATCGGTGCTGGGTACTGTACCCAGCCAGTTTTTTTTGTATATATTTGCTATATTTTTTTCAAGAGGGATGGCTTTGTCCAGTTGTTGACTTACGCATGCTTTTTAAGAGACCATGACGTTTTCAATACTCTAAACCTGTTTGCACGGTGTTAGGCCACCTCTACGAGTAATTTCGTGAATTAATTAAACATCTCAGACCCAATCAAACAATTAAGTGCTTTCGCTACTTACCATAGGATCAGAGCAATGTATGTGATGTTGTCCAATATTTATTTATTATTATCTATTTATCTCAATCTAACAAACTTGTCGCTCTCTGCGGATGAGTACATATTATGTAGGTATCATCATCATCATTTCAGCCACAGCAGGACGTCCACTGCTAAACATAGACCTCCCCAAGTGACTTCCAGATCGGCTGTGGCCTCATGGCCTGTGATGGATTATGTAGGTACACTGTGGTAAATGGTTTCCAACTTTTTGTAAGCAGGAGACTTGGCTTAAAAATAGACAGTAGTCTTGGCAGGGACAAAATAATAACGTTATTACTTATAACGTCACCGTTATTAAGATGCAAAGACATTGTTACTAGAAATCAAAGACATTTCACCTAGAAATTAAATACAATATATTAGTTAGGATGAAATAAACGCCACTTCAGTAAGCGACTGGCCGTCAACGTTTGCCTTATAAAATAATACAAGACTTCTATTATCAAAACTTCCTAATAAACTTACCTTGTCCCACTAATCCACTCGACGTTGTCCATCAAGCTCCATGCAGTATACCCTTTAACGTCCGCCCCATCTTCAATGGCAAACAGAAGTACCTTCAAGTATTCTCGTAAGCAATCCACGCGACTCTGGTCCCAGAGACCGGGGTTGGAAGACCAGCCGTGTTCCGTGATGATGACGGGAGGGTAGTCGTAATTTTGATTGATGTGGAGTAATGCTTTGTAAAGTCCGAAGGGGTAGCTCTGGAAAATATGAAACTTTTTAGAAAAACAGATTAAACAGGACTTCTTTGGATGCCTCTATCATTCCGCATGTTACTCGTCTTTGTAACTATCATAACTTTTCGGAAGGAATTAAATATCAACAAGTTTACAGGTTCCTCAATTTCAATTTCAATTTATTTGCATTTTAAAATGTTACTTTAGTATAAATAACATTATATTAGACACAATTTCGGACCCTATTGGGCACAGCAACAATTATTAAAAGAGAGGATGACGCAACTTTTTTTTAATTTGGTATTTGGTGATAATTCTTTAGATTTATCTAGAGTTTATAGTTTCTAATATTTTATATATATTTTTATTTATAATTATAATTTATTACGTAATTAATTAAATTAACAATTATATTTAGCATTGGTATTTACATAAGACTTGTGCTTATAATCACTATTTTAAGCGTCTAATAATTCTTGCTTCTCTGACTTTAAGTTAGAAGTTCAAGATGGGAAGTAGTATGTTTACTGGGCTAGTGTGTATCACGTTAGCCCAAGTTACTCATCATTTACAATGAGGTGATAGAATTGAGATCAATGCGAAAAATAATACCAATAAGATGATTTTTACGTCTAACGTTGCACCAAAACCGAAACACCATTTCTACTTGTACCATAACATACACTGTACAGTAACTAAATGTTTCCATCTCAATATCACTCCTATCTATAAGTCTACCTCTCTAAAAACAAGATCAAGATGATACAGTACCTTTAACCAAGCAGACTTAGCAGACCTCCAGATATCATCGTAGCTCAGTTCTACGTTTACGTCGTCATCGAAGGATGGTGAAAGAAACTGCTTTTTGGATGGTTTTACTAGGACTGTGGTGTAGTGGTTCATGCCTAGGAAGTCTGCTGATTCTGTTAGACAATTTAGAATATTTCACAAAGGAGTTAAAATAGAAGGATATTAAGTTTTGTTGTTAAATTAATTAAGCTTTAAAAAAAGGCTTAATGGCCTGCCAAAAATAATTCAAATTCGATCATGGATGGATTGGAAATCTACAAGGATTGATCCGTTAGGCAAGCTAAGGATATTTATTTATTTATCCAAACTTTATTGCTACTAATGAAATGGTGTACAAATGGTGGACTTAAAGCTATGTACAATTAAAGTCATGTTAGGAATGGATATGCTGCAATGGCACGTTCAGATGGCATGATCAGAGTTTTGCCACATGAAACAAAAAGCGATGATTCTGAAGAATTTGATTGGTTCGATTACGACAAAACTTGATGTGAGGCAATCTTGCGAATGAAAATTATCCTTACTCTTTATCAGCCGCTTCTCCTCAGCAGTCAAGCTTGGAAGCCGCGACCGTGGGAACCCTTGCTCCAAGCTTTTCTTTGCCACAACGTCCTTTACTGCTTGCGGAAAGTCACCGAACGTCGACCATATTGGGTGCAAGTACATGTCTATCTGGTAATTAAAGTTATTGTCAAAATTATCAATTAATTAGTAATTCGATTGCTTCGTAAAGCAATTTGAAAAGGTCTAAGGTCCGGTATCCACTAAAACGGAGATGAAAGAGAGCAATATGAAAACATCCTTGACATCTAATGGTTTTATAGCTTTGGTGAAAACCGGGCCAAAGAAACATGCTTACAGTGAAAGCCCTGTATTGCTCTGCTGCTTGTACGTTGACGGTTTTGTTGTTGATAGGGCTAGCCCAGTTTACCGAGATCGCTATGCCGACGTTTCCTGTAAGGATTAAGATTTAATTAAAGTTATTATCCTGGTAAAACCAAAATTAAAGTCATGACATATTCTTAGTTATGCAACGTTACCAGACCATTAAGCTACTTAATACTAACTGCTGCTCTCAGAGACGTCACTATCTTTAAATAATAAAGTCTATATGAATAAAGACTACTATTGAAAAAAAATGAGCAAAAATAATTCAACGTCTCTGAGTACAGCAGTAAATACCACTTAAAGCATTGGTTACATCTATATCTGTATAATCTGCTTCATAATGACCAATTATAGTTCCATCAACATTATGAAGCTTACTTACCATTGTATTTACTCTTGTACACTCTCTCATACAGCCTATACGCCTTTGCATGGGCTAGTAATACATTCTTAATGCAAATATAATCGGCTATCCCTTTCATATCCACACCTGGTGCCATAGCTGTGTCGCCATATCCCTCCACGCAGACAGAATTGGGTTGGTTTATTGTGACCCAAAATTTGACTTTGTCAGCGTATCTTTCAAAGATTACTCTAGCGTAGTCTTCAAACCAGTCGACTGAGAGAGGGTTCGCCCAACCCCCTAAATCTTGCAGACGTTGGGGCAAGTCGAAATGGTACAAAGTGACCATGGGTTCGATTTTGTATGCTAGTAGCTCGTTGATGAGGTTGTCGTAGTATTGGAAACCTTTCTCGTTTTTTTGGTTGGGGAAACCTGAAAATTGTTATTGTGTAATATTTTTGTTTCATGTAAGACGAGTTCAAGCTCTAGTTGTTTTACAATCTAAGATATACATACATACATAATCTAAGATAGATATTCAAGTGCATTCACACTGTTTGTACTGTCATTTTTCTGTTGTAAAGAAAAATAAAGAACTTTTTATTTAAAACCGTTTACGTATAAAATACATTGAGTGTGTTTTAAGGTCTTTCTTATAGTTTAGGATTATTTTCTCGAGAATTGAGCTAAAATTGAAATCTACCTGAAGGTAGCACTCTAGGCCAAGATATAGAGAATCGGTAATGGTCAACCCCTATCTCTCTAAGCATCTCCACATCCCTCTTATAGTTGTGGTAGGAGTCACTGGCTACATCTCCATTTGTGGCGTCAGCAACTAAGTCAGGGTGCTCGTGAAGGTACTTGTCCCATATACTTACGGATTTTCCTGTCAAATTTAAATTAAATTTACCAATATTTTGATAAAATCAAATAACAAATAAAACCTTATCAAAAATATATAATAACAAACAAAAACTTATCAAAGAAGAAGAAGCTAGCATTGAGAGAAAATTAACATGAAGATAACGTTTAATTTTAATAATAGACATGTTTATCTATTAACATGAAGTGTGAGATCATATTATCATTCTCTAAATTAGTCAACTCATATTGCTAACCTTGTGCATAACACGCTGTAAGTAGGTATGTAAGGCAATTCTAGTATTTCATCGGCAAAACCGATTTTAACCCCGCAAATATTAATTGATTTATACAGGGTTTAAAAAAAGGCTTAACGAAGCCTTAAACCACGAATTCTATACATAAAACTAAGTAGAATGCAAAAAAATAATTGCTGGGAAATGATTTTTATTTTTGGGTATCAAAAAAATAACTTATTTCTAACCCGTAATGTATAGCGCGCACGCCACTGACTATGCCTGTGTGTGTAAGCGGATCATGTTTCTTTGTAATGCTGGGGCTTCACCTGCGTCTAATGTCGTTAATTAGTGCTCTATTTGACGAAATACGCAGGTGTGGCCGGTCTTTGTGCGCTAATTTGCTTCAATAACATTAGACGTCAGGCGTTTAGTGCGTTGTTGTGGCTACACCTACTACACTAAACATGTTAAAACACGGTCACATTCAAAAACTCTTTGTGAATTAAATGTTAAAGTGCATAGTTATAAAGTGAGGATGGAGTAGACAAAATAAGAAAAGTATTGAGTTCTTGGAAGCGTTTTATTTTATTTTAAAGACACACTCACTGATCACACGCTAACTAAGTCGCTAGACGCTAGAATCAAACGTCAAATAAGTGTGGCCACGCACTTAGCGCGTAGCTTAATGCTTTAATTTAGTTAACGCTAATCATGCCTTTATTTGAACGTTAGGCGTCACGCAGGTGAAGGCCCAGCATAAAAAAGTTTAGTATTATCAAACAGAAGTCAATTTTGTAAAAATCCATGAATTTTTTTTTTATTGTAACTTTGACTGTCAATAACTCCGTAACCCGTCATTTCCCAGGTATAGTGTAAAAGAAAAAAATGATCGTAATAATACGTAGAATGTGTGGTATTCGGCTTCGTTAAGCCATTTTTTACACCCGATATACCTAATTGACCCCCAAATGAAATATTAACTGACCCCGAAGCTTAATTATAGACTTCAGAGTAATAATTATACTACGTATTACCATCAGCATTCCAAGCTCCTTCTACTTGGTACGCCGAAGAGCTCACTCCAAACAGAAATGTGTCAGAAAAATGACGTATTTTTGTGTCTGTCCATCCTTCAACTAGTCCAAATATGCTGAAAAGTAGAAAAATTACAAAGACTCCAGACAGGTATATACTGAATGAATAAGTGTGCTACTTAGCTAAATAAGTAAGTAAAAATTTTACTACCTACTTACTACCTACCTGAGTGAACCCAGAAAAAAACAGTGTTGTTAAGACATGACATCCATTATAATGTGAAACAGTGAGCTAGTAAGTGACTGAAAGATCATTTAACATTTTGATAATTTGTGGATATAAGGTAACTAGTAAATTATGGGATACCAAAATAACCTAAGAGTAATTTAACATATAATATATTAAGGATATGGAGGTAAACATGTAACGTACTTTACTAACTTGTAATTTTAATATAATTGTAAACTTACCAAACAGTAGCAATATTTATCCATAAATTTACCATTTTAAATGCCCCGTTTGAAAGACCAACATACACAATACGAGTTACGACTGTTTAGCGAGACATATAAGCTAGATAATATAGATAGCTGTTCATTAAATATACAATTATTATCTATTAATCCTTTCCTTATATAATGATAAGATATGTAGGACAAACTGAACTAAAGATGATTTACGCGCCATAATCGGCCAATCGGTGCACAGCAGAGGTGTTAATGTTTTAGTTGTACTATTAAAATTATAACAAGCAAAGGAATCACTGATTATTATTTTAAATGGCACAAAGAGATCCCTCAGCAATAAGGCTCGGTCTATACCCAGCCGGAAACCGGACCGGGTTAACGCGGATTCAATCCATCGCTTAAGCAATAAGGTCGTTTTTTGAACGTGTACTTGCGGATGCTAACGGATTCCGGCAGCGTATAGATAGACCGAGCCTAAGGTTCACACTTAGAGCGTAAAATGAAAAAACAATCTGCCAATACTAGTGATGTACATACTCTAAATCTATTGCAAACCGTTTTTAGGGTTCCGAAGTCCTGACAAGGAACCCCAATGGCCTTATTACAAAAAGATAGACTAGGTTTAAACCATGTGTAAAAAATAACCAACCAATTAAAAATGTTGACACATCAGACATATCTTGGTAATAATGACCCATATTTAAATTGGTTGGCTAATCCTTAGTTAATCCGTGTCTAAACACGGTTTAAATCTAGTCTATCTTTTTTGTAATAAGGCCTTTATAGTTTCGTCATGTCCATCATTCAAAAATTCCTTAGAGGAAAACATTAAAAGTGATTTTAATGAAGTAATTGCTGAAATATATTGTGGTAAGGACGGGCAACTACGAAATCCTATATTGCGCGTGGTATGACACGCAAACGAACGGACGGAACCGAACGGAACGGAACGGACGAACCTCGGACGGACAGACAGACAGACAATGTCTGTATGTCTGTCCGTCCGAGGTATTGCTTGGAGACTGTTTATCCTAGAGAGTTGTAATTTTGTGGAGATATGGTAGAATACAATTTTGAAAAATATTTTTTTTCATGGTAGATCCCATACATGTCACGTAGGGTGATGATTTTTTTCATCCTTTATCCCATCATGTGGGGTATTGTTGAATAGGTCTTTTAACATGACTTAGGGGTTGCAAAGACAATGTTTCGATTTAGGGATCCGTTTGCGATATATTAGACTTTAAAGTGCCAATTTTCGCTCGAGTAGGGCGTCCGGCGTCCCCCCTCTAAAAGCTAAACTATTCGCTAAAATCTGTAAAAAATCTTGATAATAGTGCTTTTAATTAAATTTCAAGGAAAATTATAACAGTTAAGATAGATCAGTTGGTTTAGGAGTAATAGTCGTGTCGTGCAACTCAGTCGTTCAAAAATTCCTTAGAGGAAAACATTAAAAGTGACCTTAATAAAGTAATTGCTGAAATATATTGTGGTAACGACAAACAACTACGGAACCCTATACTGCACTTGGCACGACATGCACTTGGACGGTTTTTTATAAAAGAGACATTGAGTGATTAAATAAAAAAGCACTCCAAGGTACTAAATTCGATAAAGGGTTAAATAAATTATTACTTGCAGAGGCATATTAAGATTTGAATGAATATTTCAGGGACAAATTTTAAATATCATAATTCTTGACATCTTTTTATTGTTTTTTCCCTGCAATATATAAAACTGACTACTTATGTATAAATTTGAATTTTATTTTGACAATTGTATTTTAATTTTAAGACGTAAATTTTGACATCTTGGAATCTTAAGCATGACTTAATTATACCAATTTGTTTATATATATATAATATTGTATGATGTAACATAGTAATGACATGCAAATGTAATTATAACTTTAATTTATTTCAATATTTTTATTATATTACCATCTATAATGTACATTATGAAGTGATTAATTGAATATAAATACCTATATATGAAATATACCCTACTAAATAGTTTGATCAAACCAGTTCATGTTCCTGTTTTTTGTGAAAATACTTAAAAGTTTAAAGATTACAAGTGATACACAAATTCACAATTGTTAGTAGTGTAGAAGGGTCAAAATTGAGACGTGTAAAACACATATTGAATAAAGATGTAGATACCATGTCAATTCTCATTGTTTCAAAGTAAAGGATTGACAGTATTGATGACACCTCGTAAAACGAGATACAAAAAATTAGTTTCGCCAGAGATGTCTTCAAGGTTCAAGCATTCCCGGATCAATTTAATTCATTGTTTTTTTGAACGGACAAGAACAACAACTTTGCTTGTAAACCAATCCACCGATAACGCTATATTCATAGCGTGAGAGGTTAAGATGAATAAACGGTTAACTCCAATTTTTGCTTACAAATCAACAATATTATAACGATGCAAAATATTTTTCATTAATAACGGTACCGTTATTTTATCAGTTATATTGGTCACATCCCGAAAGTGGAGTAGTGGGGTGGAATTTGTATGGAGTTTGACAGATCGACGATTCGGACGAACATTAAAATAGTGTTGGGTTAATGTGGATTTCATACAAAAACTGTGTTTTCCTTCAAATCCTAAATGGATAATGGTGCTGTAAGATTGTGGAAGTAGTTGTTACTTAAGTGAAGTTTCGGAGGCAATTCCATCAAGATGCATCGTCGTCGAGGCCCAAATTTTACTTACGTTAGTGGATGTGTGAAATACATGATTTTCGCCTTGAATTTTATATTTTGGGTGAGTTTGCTGGTTCTAACTAGGTTCAGAAACCTCTACAGATAGACATGGAGAAATTATTTGATTTCGCTAGTGGGTAAAAACAATGCAATGTTTATAGTTAGGTATATCATTGTTCGATGTGATTCATACTGTTCTCACTCTTTGTTAGGAGCGTGTTCACATGACGGTTCAATTTCACAGCTTTCAGGTCGCTTCCGTTAGCGATAATAATGGTTACGAAACAGTATACCCAGTGGTTTAGTCATTTAGCAAAAATACCTACCTTATACCTATGTGTAGAAGTACAATAAAGAGGATGCTATGCAATGTGCACTTATCTATTAAAGCAATACATCGACAGTTTAACTGCTTGATTATAGGTATGATTAATGAGGGGTGGCATATGACTGTTTGAAATGGTACAGTTTGATATAAAAATAGTAGGAATAGTTTGTTACGGGATTGCTACCATGTACCTTATTTTTGAGTTCCCGATATTTCGGCACTGTTGCAAGCGCCATGATCACGGAGTTACTCCGATTTCCGACTCAGTTACTCCGTGATCATGGCGCTTGCAACAGTGCCGAAATATCGGGAACTCAAAAATAAGGTACATGGTAGCAATCCCGTAACAAACTATTCTAATGTTAGTGACCATGAAAGTTTAAAACAATATAAAAATAGTAGGTATTTAAACATGAGTACTGGATACGCTGCATAAAATCATACTGAGCTCTGGTTTGCTTGCACTTCCTAAAACTGACTTGTAGTGAAGTGACTAACACTTAATCATCATCATTCGCCTGCCCTGTTCCTAGGTTATCTAGGGTTGGCATAGTATATTCTCCTCTTCCAGGCAATTTGGTCACTCGTCACCGAGTCATTCACTCCCTTCACAGAAATATCCACCCTCACACAATCGATCCATCTCTTCTTAGAACGTCCTCTTCCCCTCCATGCATCAATACTCAGTGACTAACACTTAATGAGAATTAAAAATATCTCCAAAATAATGAACAAAAAGATTTCATTCCTTTTTGCTAATTTAGTTTATTGTTTATTAGCATTCAAGCATTGTTGTTTATATTTACGTATTGTTGCAGTTGTTTGGTGGACTACTGATAGCAGTTGGACTATACGCTTTTATTGACAAATGGCAAGCGACTGGACTCATAAAGGTAAGTCTATGGTTATAGAAAAGGCGTAAAAACTGTTGTAACAATGAAAAGTACTAAATAATACAGTCTTATCGTCAATAATGATAAGGAACTTGGTGGTTTGGTAAAACACTTAACATTTGGCAAACCATATCAAAACAAGGCTTTTAGGCAAACAAAAATGTTTACACACACTAGTTAGTACCTATAATGTCTTCGTCACATCACAAAAATGATCACAAAAAATAATTATAGATACGTAAAATTTTACGGGGTTTTGTGTTTAATTTACGATTTTGTGTTGATTTTTTTGTGTTTATCGGTGTGATACCTAACCTAGCATGACCAACAAAACCTGATATGATATGATATAGCCATTTATTGAC
Source organism: Anania fuscalis (assembly GCA_950371115.1). Classification (NCBI taxonomy): domain Eukaryota; kingdom Metazoa; phylum Arthropoda; class Insecta; order Lepidoptera; family Crambidae; genus Anania; species Anania fuscalis. The sequence goes on along the minus strand of OX493348.1, from coordinate 9,345,853 downwards.
ACCCAACTATCAAAATATGAACTTTTATTGAAGCAGCGAGTATAACCGTGACATGACATGCTCACTGTTTTGATAAAAGTTCAAGATGGCGGCCTTTTATATCATATTTTAACAGTTTGGTGTCAATAAATCACTATAATTATCATATCATGTTTTGTTGGTCATGCTAGGGGGGGCTGAATTCCTTGAGTTTCAATGTATTTGTGCTTAGTTTCTATACAGAAATAAATCTATTTTATCTTACCTATTTTAAATAAATAATTTCATGAAAAAGGAAAGTCGGACAAGCAAAAAAAAAGCATGTCCTGTGGCTGAAATGATGAGTATGTGCTCACATTTTATTTTAGTTTTGGGTTCGATTCAAAATCAGTTTTTGTTCATGAGTGACCAAATTAAGGTTGTTTTTACCCGTTACTATCTATAATTGTGTCACAAGTATATAAACTAATTGCCTTATTTTCCTGTATTCAAATTAATTGTACTCTACTTTATTACTAAATTGACTAGCATTAGCCAAGCATTTACCTTGTATAGATGCATCAAATTTACTTATATAAATACTGTTTTATCAGTTTACTTTAAGTGGGCTGTTTTCGCACTTAGCCCCTTGATTGGGTCATTGTTTGTTTTGCATCTTTTTCCTTACCCCAAATTGCCAAGGTCATTCTAGAAGGTCAGCACCCTTTTTAGGCTCTTGAAGGCCTCCAGGAGTGATTGGAGAATCTGTGCCTGGTGTTCTGCCACACTTCTGCATTCCATAAGCCTATGCTGTGGCCTGTGGTGTTTTTCTGCCTCCATGCATCCTCTGCACATGAAAAAAATTTCAACATGCTACAGAAAATAAAATCAGGATTGTTTTGTAGAAACTTTAATAAAAAAATCAAGTAAAAAATGGAACAACTGATTGTTAAACGCTGTGCAACCTGTTTTGAAGGCCGACACGCAAAGGGGAGTCGTCGGTCCCGTTTTGAGCTCGACACGCGAGAGGTTAACATTTTTTTGGCTCTGCATACAGGCTACCCATATTCCACATCTGCACCTGCTCTCCAGCTCTGATTTGATATAAGGGGTCGTCCACAGATTATACATACAATCACAGTCACGGGGGTCATATTAAATGTGCCAGTGCATGTTAAAGAGATGGGAAAAAGCGTTACAGTGACAAGGGGTTCAAAATGGCGATATTTTATATGTGGATGGCCCTTAACAAGCGTGCATATTCGATCTCCAAACCTGAAGCAGTAGTGCTTCCTACACGGTCCAACGAATACCCCTTGTTTGACCTTGAGTTCGACCTGACACCGCAGTCGCCGACCGAACCCTAACCGGAAACAGATAACCATCTAGACTATTCCAAACTATGTTGTTCATGCTTTTGGTCGGCATTGTGTCTTAGGGACAATAACCCGCGACACGCTACCAATGACGAGTGACACTCACACGACAAATAGCGACACACTGATCAACCACTCCGTCACGCGACAAATAGCGACACCTACCCCCAGATAGATGTGAAGCTTTGGTCTGTTATAGCCGAGCGATAGAAAGTGTGCCCTGTGCACTACTGTATTTTCTTGTTGGTTTTGTTCAATGGTTCCTAGTTAATAAGTTAATGTCTTCTCGATGTTTGTGAATAATGCTGTATTTACCTTTTATTATTAGATTTGTTGCACTTAACCTAGATATAGAAATTGTACTGCACCCATATTTCAGTGTAAACAAATGTTGGTAGACCAATAAATAAAATAAAATAAAAATAGATATTAGTCCCCTAACGAATACGAGGCTGAACGTCTGACGTCATGGCAGCGTCCAATCAATGTTGACGCAACGCTTGCGCAGCGGCGTTTACTTAACGCTGATTGGACAATGCCACGAACGTCACCGCTCGAAAGACGCTTGTGTGGGGAAGCCTAATATTTATTGTCCTTTGATTAAACTAGACAAGCTATTGCTGTGACTTTAGTTTATTCATAACTAGCTGACCCGGCGAACTTCGTACCGCCTAACAGTATTTTTTTTTTCCTTTTCTTATGTTTTTTTTTAGTTATTCGGCTATTCGGGGCGAAGACAAATCCATAATCCATATAAACCATGAAAATCGATCCAGCCGTTCTTGAGTTATAAGTGTTGTAACAAACCCGACTTTGTTTTATATAGATAATAATGGGCAAATTACAGGTTTTTAAAATAAATTGTAACCTATGTGTTATTCTGATGTATGATGTAAGCTATATTACTGTCAAGTGTCATTAAAATCCGTTTAGTAGTTTTTGCGTAAAAAGTAACGAAAATCGATCCAAACTTTCGCGAAACTCTATCCAAGACGTTTGTCAAAAATTAACGGTGGGAACTGCCTATATACAGAAGTTTTCATTATGTCATATATTATTTTCATTATTATTATTATGTCTATCTTTCCAGCTGGACACAGTGTACGATGTGATGCTGAACATCAGTCTGCTGATCGCGCTGCTGGGCGGGGTGGTGTTCATCGTCAGCTTCGCGGGCTGCGTGGGCGCATTACGGGAGAATACTTGCTTGCTGAAATTTGTAAGTGGCTAGGCTAGAAAGCAAGACTACTAGTCTTAAGGCCATTACTGACCGGACTGCCAGTCATCTGCAATATGTTTTAACTCAGATTGCTCAAAAAGAAGAGAGGTCTTTCCTAATTAATACTATGATCTTGAGACTAAATTAGGGCCTTCTTAAATTTTAATAGGCTTTCTCTTTCTCATCCTAGGATGTAGATTACATTTAAACAATGCTATTATCTTACTATCAATCACTAGATTAATAGATGTAAGGCTATTTGGGACACCAATAAGATCGGTCGACCCCAGTACATGTTTCATCTGTGCTCCCTGGTCCCAACATTGCAGCACTGTTCAAAGACTTTCTTTAGGCTCTAAGGGAAATCGGATGAGTTGAGAAACTTTATACGACCAAAATAAGCGCGCTAACTAGTGTTTCCCAATGCAAGAACAAGACCCAAGACGAGACTTAGCTGAATCTCGTCTTGCAACAACACTCCTGGTCTTAGTCTTGCAAAAACTGTCTTGGTTTTTGAGCAGCACTAGCGTTTATTTTTTAACTTTTTAACGTTCCTAAAATTCTGGTTTCTTGTCCCCAGTACTCCCTATGCCTTCTCATCCTGTTCCTGGTGGAGATGGGAGGCGCGGTGTGCGGGTTCGTGTTCCCGCGCGCGCTGCACGGCCTGCTCGAGCTCAGCTTCACCGAGCGCGTCGTGCACGCGTATAGGGATGACCCTGACCTGCAGAACTTCATAGACTTCGCTCAGAGTGATGTGAGTCGCTTTATATAAGGTCCGATTTTATTAGTGTTCATCCTGTTAACCTGTGACTATATAGGTGAAAAGCAATCGTAAAAACCAATTTTCAAATGTGTACCATAAAAACTAAAAAAGTAAAAAATCAACAACATTGACTTCATATTGCATAAACTCGTCCTATCTTTGCTACGTTTAACCATCTGATTATCCGTCTTATTCCTTCCCCTTGTACAGAGAGAGAAAGAGTTGAAGATAGGTATTTTTATGCAATATGAAGTCGATGTTGTTATTTTGTAATTTATTTTTAACTTTTTTAGTTTTTATGATAGACATTTGAAAGTTGGTTTTTACGGTTGCTTTTCACCTATATAGTCACAGGTTACCAGGATGAACACTAATAAAATCGGACCTTATATACATTAGCATCAGGCGACAGCCCTGCGAGTTAGCGGTAAGTCACTTTGTGCGACTTTGACCTGCAGAACTTCATCGATTTCGCGCAGAGTGATGTGAGTCTATGTGTATCTGTCGTAGCCCGATCTTAAAATTAAACACTTCATAATCTGGCCGGCCATTTCATAAAATGGTCGTATTTCGTAAAACGGCCAAACAAAACTGGCCATATCGTTTAAACGTCAACGTTTAATGATATGTCAATCAATGATTGGCCATGTCATTAAAATAGGTATAAATACGTTTACAAGTTACTGGAATTCGTTTAATATTAATTTTGGGTAATACATAAATAAACCATTACAAATATTTGTAATTTTTAAAAGGAAACTAATAAATAAAAATATTTAAATAAGCTAACTTACCTCCAAATTACGCGTCGAACACCACAATAATTTGAAGTTGCGCCTTTTTTTCGAGTAACTTTCATAAACATTACCTAGCTTGATGTCTTAACGATAATTTACTGCAATTCAATCTTCTATCACTTATTGTTCACATTCACAATTTACAAGAACAGAATAATAATTTTCCACCGCCATGTTGTACCATAATAACAAAGCGACATCAGCGCCTCTACCGGTGGATAATATAACTGTTTTACGATGTGACCACCAACGTTTGGCCATTTCATGAAGTAGTCGGTCATATCGTCAAACGCTGACTGATTCATTGATCTGGCCTATCAACATCATTATGTGGCCAGCGGGTACTGTGCTGCATCATGAAAAAACGACCATTTTACGAAATGGTTGGCTAAATCATGAAGTGATTAATTCTAAGATCGGGCCACGAAATATAAATTAGCATCAGGCGACAGCCCTGCGAGTTAGCGGTAAGTCACTTTGTGTGACTTTGACATGCAGAACTTCATCGATTTCGCGCAGAGTGCTGTGAGTCTATGTGTATCCTTCAGCAGCAGAGTACCAGTTTATAGAGTAATTCTCTTTAGCACGGTCATATACATGCGACAGCCCTGCGAGTTAGCTGTAAGTCACTTTGTGCGACTTTGACCTGCAGAACTTCATCGACTTCGCGCAGAGTGATGTGAGTCTATGTGTATCCTTCAGCAGCAGAGTACCAACTTATAGAGTAATTCCCTTCAGCACGGTCATATACATGCGACAGCCCTGCAAGTTAACGGTGTACCAGTTCATGGAGTGTATCGCTTCAGCACAAATTACGTATAGCGGCGGCGCGCTAGACAGATAGGCCACTCGGAACTAAGCGTCAAAATCATTACGCACAAATTGACAATTGCGTTTATATGCAATCCGGACGATCCGGGGTAGTACTACAGCGGACTGTCACTCACGACAGTTTACTATGCATTGATCATTGTTACGTGCGAAAAATGGATATAAGCGTTTTTATTAGGTACTGCTGCAGTGTGTTTGGATGTTTGAATACAACACAAAATTGTGATTACACGTTCTTTAAATTTCCAAAATAATTTTAAAAGGTATATAAAACTAGGTCTAGGTAGGTTTTCTCTTGTAAGTAAAGTAATTAAGTAGTAAAGGTAAAGATAAGTTTTTATAGCGGTCAATCATTCATTTCATTACATTACAAATTTAGCAGGAATGAGCTTTTAATAGTTTGTTACGGGATTGCTACCATGTACCTTATTTTTGAGTTCCCGATATTTCGGCACTGTTGCAAGCGCCATGATCACGGAGTAACTGAAGATCTTGCGGGTAAGTTGTAGTGGCGTTCTGTCGAAATGATCTGAGGGTTGAACAGACAGGTTGACAGAACGCCACTACATACCAAGAATGGTCAGGAAAGCGATTGAAATTACAAAGTGCAAAAATTTCAATCGCGAGGATGGGTTTAAATTGTCAAGTGTCTGGAATTCAGTGATTCGTATGTGCAAAAACCGGAAAAAACAACAAACTGCTGTGTCGCGGTCAGATACTGTTAGTGTTGTGTGTCGAGAACAGGTGCGAGAAAATAGTGAGTTTGTAGACAATGGTACCGACGCGTGCAATAAAAGACAGCGAAAGAGGGTAGACTGATATGTTTGCCCTTAATAACTTACCCGCAAGATCTTCAGTTACTCCGTGATCATGGCGCTTGCAACAGTGCCGAAATATCGGGAACTCAAAAATAAGGTACCTACATGGTAGCAATCCCGTAACAAACTGTTCTAATGTTAGTGACCATGAAAGTTTAAAACAATATGAGCTTTTAAGTTTAACACCAGTGTTTTAGGTAAGCGTTGAATAAAAGATTATAAACATATTAAATTATTCATTGATTTTTTTACATTGTCGTTGCTAGGATAAATACGCCACCTAGAAATGTCAGTATATGTCATAACAGTACCTAAGTAACATTAGTTAGTACGTAAAATTTCTAACGACAGTAGTTAAAAACGACGGTAATTGGAGAAGCCAAGTTGGGGAGAGTAATTATTGCTCTGTCTTCCCATTTAGGCCTGGACGTATGATGAGATGAATGAATAAACTAATCGTTGTATCGGTGTTATAAAGCACACTTATTTATTTCAAAAATAAGAATAGCAACCCTAGGCAGTCAGCCCAATTTGTGCAGTTGTTTTCGAGAACGGCGGGAGTGGACCTTCTGTATTTTTTCTATTTTGTGGCTTCAGCATGATGATCCTTTACATGTAACAGGCGTGCAAGTAAGCGGCGTACCATTTTATGGAGTAATTTTCTGAAAAACGGTTTTATTTATGGGATAGCTATATTTAGTTATTACGCACAACTTCATGACTTCGCGAAGAGTGATGGGAGTTATAGTAGCGGTATACCAGTTTGTGGAATGTAAAGCACATCATACAGGGTAGTTTCCTAGCACACGGGTTACCCTAACCTGCAGAACTTCATAGACTTTGCTCACAGAAATTTAAGATAGTTTGTGTTAGGTGTACCATCAGTTTATGGGGTGCAACGCTTATTCAAAGTTCTATACGTGCGGCAACCCAGCAAGTTAGCGGTGTACCAGTTTATGGGGTGAAACGCCTAGCACGAGTCTATATAAGGTAGTCAGTCACCTCGTGCATGCAGTACTCCCTCTGCCTCCCCCCTGTTCCTTTGATTCCTAACTATACTATTCCTATTTCTAGTTCCACTGCTGTGGCCTAACATCAGACGGCTATATGGACTGGTCCAAGAACGAATACTTCAACTGCTCCTCGCCATCGGTGGAGCGATGCGGCGTGCCGTTCTCGTGCTGCATCAACGCGACTGACATATCCTCGGGGCTGGTTAATATCATGTGCGGGTATGGCGTGCAGAACTACCCGGTAAGTTATACTTTTATACTTCGTGTTAGATTTTAGGTCCACATGTATACCAGTTTAGGTCCACATGTATACCAGTTTAGGTCCACATGTATGCCAGTTTTGGTCCTCATGTATACCAGTTTAACTGTCATAGAAATTATTTTACTCCTTGAATTTACTCTTAGATAACTTTTGTTAGGGTTCTGTAGTAAAAACGTCATGCTTATGCCTCTACATTATATGTACACTATAAACTTACTAGAATTTATGTAAGCCATTTCTTCTAGGTAGACTTGTAACGCTACAACATTTAAATTTTGTAGGATATGTAAAAACTTTGTTATCTTTTAAATTGTATATTTATAGCTTACATTTGACAACTTGTCAGTTTCTATGGCGCAAGTGTCGTAGGAGAGCCCTATATTCAGAAATACAAGTCCTATGGCTAAAATTCATGATGATGATGAAGTGGAAGATCTTAAAACCAAAAATCTCGACATTTATTTATTTTAGTTTAATCTTTAAATTAGCCAAAATCGTCCGTTTCAAAAGTCACTCTTGTTTTTACCTTATTTTTTAATTGGTGGTTGTTAAAAGCTTACTCTAGATTAAACAGTACTTAAGGGCTCTTTCAAATAAGACGTTTTGAGCCGGACATAAGCCGTGCGTTTGCAGGACCGCACACTTAACTGTTGATATTGGTCATATTTTTCCAACGCAGTTGTCATTGTCATTGAGGTATAATGTACTAGCGTACTAGAGAACACATCTCGAACTAAATGTTTCAGCCAAGCATTGTAGCCCGGTGGACTACAAAGTTTGAACGGTGAACAATAAAGAAGCAGTTTTGACAACTTCAATTATTGACACTGACTGAAGCTTTGTACTACCACTGGACTACAATGCTTGGCTGACACATTTAGTTTGAGATGTGTTCTCTAGTACGCCAGTACATTATACCTCAATGGTCATTGTCATACAATTTTCAGAGTGCGTTGGGGCAATCGCACGTTAGCGGTCCGTTTCAAAGCGTCTAGATTGAACTTTTTGGCAAAGCTAATAACAAGTAACCCTTTCCAGGTCGCCGAAGCTAGTAAGCGCGTATGGACCAGTGGTTGCATCGAGATCGTTCGCTCGTGGGCCGAGCGCAACCTCTACACCATCGCGTCTGTCGCGCTGGGAGTTGCGCTGTCGCAGCTGTTCGTGATATACCTCGCCAAGACGCTGGAGGGGCAGATAGAGTTGCAGAAGGCTAGGTAAGTTGTATGGCTAATCTAATAACTGGATGGATACTCCCATTTCTCACGTCTCTTTTGGAGTCGGTGCGAATGAACACATTTTAACTCTCGATGGCTGGCACCGACTCCTAAAAGAATTGATTAGGTATGTTTTAGTCAATATTATTTTTCGCTTTTTAGTTTCAGTTTGAAGTCGGTTTTTAGTTTTTTATTAAACTTATTTTATTAATTACCCCAGAAAACTAAAATTTGCTTTTATAAAAATATGTATATCAGTAAGTAACACACAAATATTATAGCGTTCATACAAAAATATAGTTTTATAGGACTTCAAATAAATCCTGTTAATGCACCAAAAACATGTAAACCATCTTCGTAGTATTTGTTTTATGAGAGAGAGAAAGACGCATGCATTCATTCAGACTCGCGCAGTCTCCCGCGCATGCGCGTCTGCTACGCCTAGTGCCAACGATTGTCAAGATCGCCAAGCATCGCGGGTTCGCATCCTGCACTAGCATTTAATAAACGGGATATCTGTTGATTTGTATGTTGTGGCCATTACGAAGTAATAAAAATAGCACTTTTCACGATTTTTTTATCTGCTTAGTAAATTGTTTATTTTAATTACTTAGTTAAGGTGTATTTTAAAATATGAAATCCACTAGGTATTTACAAGATTAACAAATGATACAAATACCTAAAAACCTTAAAACAAATATCAACATACCTTACACGTATTGCAGTATTTTTTCAAAATGTCCTCCTCTCTCCGAGATACAAACACGTGCTCTTTTCCGCAAGTTATTCTTCAAAGAAATAAGCATGTTTCTTTGGGCTTGAACCTCTTGAAAAGCCGCAATGATTCGGTTTCGCAAATCACCAACACTAGTAGGTTCACTCACAAACACTCGGCGCTTGATCTCGCTCCACAAATAAAAGTCCACAGGCGTAAGGTCCGGGGACCGCGGAGGCCAGGGCACGGGCCCGTCGCGGCCGATCCACCGCGCTCCGAACTCGCCGTTTAGGTACGCGCGCACTGTACATAGTACTGATAGGCCATCACGATATTCGTCACTTCACTTTAAAGTAAACACAGGTGCGGAGGTCGCGTGCGCCGGTGACCTTGCGTGACACAACCTTGACCGTTTAAGCACATGCGTAAAGAAACGGAACAGAGACAAAGCTTCTAAAGAGCTAGCAAATTTTATACCTATTTTGGTAGGGTTGGCACAATTGATATAAATGTTCTTTTTTTCCACATTATTTATTAAAATAGCCTGTCAGGCCAAGGTCAAGAGACACAATAAAAAATCTATTATTCGCGGCCACCGGTGGGTAATTGAAGCTTGATAGGATAGGTTATTTTTTTTACAAATTACATACTCTAAATATTTTTTTTTATTACTTTTGGTTTTTAATAATTTGTTGTGTCTTTTAATCGAATGATAAATTCTAAATTCATTATAAAGTTTTTTCAAATAATCCAATGGGAAATAATCACATGGCATAAGAAATGTACAATCTTGCAAACGTGCTAATATGTCATTACTAATATTAACAATTTGTACATGAAGATCAAAATATTCGCAAAATTTTTGCTCAAGCAATTCAACAAATGCAATAAAATTGTCAGGAGGTATTATCACACACAGTACAATGTACAAACATATTTACAACACTTTTTAAATACTAAAACAAAAATATTACTACGTATTATGTGAGAAACTCGATAACAAAACAAAACACGCACGACATTCGAGCGTCGTGTCACGCCTGCAAGCCCTGAGATTGACCACTGGCTGATCTAGTTTGAAGCGGTTTCGGCTCATACGTGACAAGCAGCCAGTGGTCACACACACACACGCGTTGCACTTGTAGTGATGTACCTATCACAGCGCATTCGTATGTAGCTTTGTCTCTGTTCCGTTTCTTTACTCATGTGGTTTAAGATGCGCGACGGACTGAGCTGAGGTCAATGATGGCGCGGGCGGGCGGGGGATGCGCGTGAGTCTTCGCCCGCCCCGTTCATTGATGAAGGGAGTGCTGGCCAGATTCGAGCTTAGACGCGAGTTTGCCGAATGAGAAAGAAACGTCTTTTGTCGGCAGGTTGTGTACTTTGTTTTCATTCATAGTTATTCCTTCCGTACGCCAATATTACGCGACCAAATTAGGTGGATTTTGGTTCCGTTAATGTTGGAATGATAATGATTACTATTTGAATTAGCAGGACTTTTATGGTGCATATTTTTTACGGAATGTTAGGGACCTTTTAAATAAATTTCTCATATTATTATTTTTTATTCGCCAAATTCTATGTATATTGATATCTGAGTATGTTAGTTAATTTTCTCGGGTAATTAAAAATTCACGGTGTATAGTCACAGGTTACCAGGATGTACAATAATAAAATCGGACCTTATAATAATATATTGGCTCAAAACTAACTCGCCTTTAAACCTTGTAAAAAACTATGCTCACTTGATATTGGCGAACGTGGCAATGCGGATTAGCCAATAAAAAAAGAAGCAATCTAAGCGTGTCAATCGTTGGTTCCAGATGGCAAACATGAAACAGGGGTAGCGCGGGCGCCTACCGCGACGACTGCCGCCGCGCCCTGCTCTAGCACGCGCCCGCGCCTCCGCCCCTCGCGCCTCCGCCCCTCGCGCCCCTCGCGCCCGCGCACCACATGTGATGCAAGAAGGACGAGTAAGTTCCGCATTTAGTACTTTAGGAAGGACCAGTGACCTAGTACTTTTAAAAGGACATTGATTGACTAAGAACTTTAAGAAGGACCAGTGATGAAGTACTTTTGAAGGGACCAGTGACGAAGTACTTTAGGAATGACACTTGTACCTAGTGGTGAAGACCTTTGGAAATGACACTGTTGGTGGATAAGTACTTTGGGGAAGACACTTGGTGGCGAAGTACTTTAGAAGGGACACTTTAATTGGTGATGGTGGAATGGGACAGTAATAAAAGTATAAGTGAATGTTTTGACACAAGGAAAGTGTCTTTTAGTGAGTGTAAACAGGCGTTAAAAGAGCAGGTAAAAGCTGTATACGTCTGTGTAAATACCAAATACATGTGATCTAAAAGAACTATTAACTAGTAAAAGAATAATTATCAGCTTAAAACGAATTATAAATCTAAATAAAAGAAGATTAAACTGACAAGATAAAAACGTAAAGAGGTATGAATAAATGCAGGCGAATAATTCCAGTATATTCACTTATAGGTACGTTTAAATGTAAAATATTTGTCGTGATGTCAATGTGTATAATACTATCTTTTGATAACTTGTAGAGTAGGTTAGACATTTCCAATGATATTTGTTGACTTTTAAAATTATGCATTTATTGATTTTGAATCTCATATTATCGAAACGCATAATAGTGACATAAAGCACCTTATTCGTTATTACTAAAACAGTTTTTAAAACATGATTAAGGTTTATAAACAGATCTGCCACATTTTGATAAATATCTACAGCTGCAACTCGAAAAAAACGCGAACAGAGCTTTGGCTAAACATGTTTAGATTGTTTTTCGAATAAGGATAGCTCTTCAGAAATAACTAAGAACTTCTATCTTAATAAAAAGATAATATTTTTGGCAATTAAATAAAAACTAAAAAATATTATTCCTTACTCAAAAAACTTTGTGAATCCGTCACTGGTTAAAATAAATAATAAATCAAATAAATGTAAATAAATCTTTCAAAGACCTTATCGAAACTTTTAAGAAACTGGATAAAGGTACCCAGTATAAAATAATAAAGTAGTCAGGTGATATTTAACCATTTTAATTACTTATGTATGCACAAATGAATACTTAAAATATTAATTTCAAAATAATATCATAATTATTTAAGAAAAACAATGTAATAAGTTATTGTCTATGCTCATATAACCGTGTTCTTATCGATGGTAAATTGTAAAATGTAAATATTTGTCAAATAGTATAGGAAGCCCTTACATAAGTATTGAACTGCTTCCTTTTATACAGAAAGATACTAGAGGAAGTATCTTTTAAATAGAAAGGAACTACAGAAAGTACCTTTTAAATAGAAAGGTACTACAGGAAGTACCATTTAAATAGAAATGTACTACAGATAGTACCTCTTATACAGAAATGTACTACGACTTTATTTATAAAAAGGTATTTTGGAAAGGTACCACAGAAAGTACTGTACTTATGCAAGCGCTGCCTATAAATGTATCTATTCCAGTAATTAAAATGTAATGTTCAAAACGGTATAACAAAGCGTAGAGTGGTATAAATATTAGTAATTGTATTTTTATGAATTTAAAGTAGTATAAAAAATATTAAGTCCATGTTAAGGAACCACTATATTTCTAAAAATAGGTGTATATTAAGTTGTTTAAAAACTGGTAGCTAATATCACGTGTACAAAAATGTATTTGTTACTAACTTGACTCAAAGTGATTTTAATTTAATTAGATTCAATTTGTGATAAAACTTTAATTATTATGCTTTAAAACTAATTGGTCCAAAATTATATTTGCTCACTTTTAAACTAAAAACATTTCATTGGCTTTAAAAATTATAATAATTTAATTTATTTAAAACTTGACTGACAATTGACTCATTGCTCTATTATAGCAAAGGATAATTTAAAATCGAATATTAATATTCATTTTGTAATTTAAATTAAAAGTTAAGCCATTTACTACTTTGTCAATGAAGGAAGAAAGTTAAAACTAAACATGAATCTACTGATATGATTGATTGTAACCTGTAAAAAAATGATTTTTGTACTATGCCATACCTTTAAAATTATTATTATTATTTTTGTAGCATAATCTTTGTACTCTGCTTCTCGGATTTGTTAAATAATAATAATGATGTGCAATATTTTATTATTTTAGAATGTAGGTTTGATGTTATGGTTTGGTATGGTGTAGAAAAATTCAGTCATTTAACAACAATGATAAACATTTTGTTAGAAATATATGTTTTATGGAAAAAAGTTTGTCAAGCAAATATGGCAGTAGATGTTACATCGACATTCCAAATTGACTGAAAATTTGCAGCTTTTTGAAATTAATGAGATGTAAACTTTGAATTTGTCTACTAAATTAATTTTAATTTTTGTTTTGTATATTGCCATTCCAAATTTACTGATATTGTGCAACTTTTTATCATAATCAAACAAACTATTATAATTCTAATTTAAAAATTACTTCAAAATGTAATGCTTAGTATTTTTTTTAAATAAATTTCTTGTCGTATTATTAACTTTACTCTCTTTTAACATACCAGTCATTACTGCTCAATATAATATTCAATTTTTAACCAAATATACATTTACTGTTAAGTAATAATTATGATTAAGTTTCCAGCTATTACTAAGACACATTAAAATGTACATAACCACGTAAATTTAAGGTTTATTGTAAATGTATTTATGTATGAATGCCATGTATTTAATTTAGTTTAATATTTAGTATTCTAAATAAACTCACCTAACTGTATAAGGAGCACAGGCAAAGCTGATCTTAGATGGCGCCAGTATGTTAATTCTGGTCAAGTAATGTCAATTTCCATATAAACGTCAATGTCAGATTTATGTGCTCGATAAATAAATACAAAATGTATTTGCTAATGACTAAAACTAGCACACAGACGCATCGTTTTGGACAGAGATATTCTGACGAGTGTTTTTTGACGTAAGTTTGACTAAGCAAAAAACTTAGTGATTATTTGGTCAATGGCAGAATCAGTGCAACAGTGATAAAATAATCACTACGGATAAGACCAAACACAATGCGACACCTATCGGGATGAATCTGCTGTGTGGTTTCCCATTTATGATACTCTTGCCGGGTGGTACGCTTTGGACTGAGACGGCATACTTACTCTATTATAGGTATTATGTAGCAGTAAGTGCTCATTCGACCGAGGACAATTTGTGGTTTTTGGCAAACGTCTTTTTTCACGATCAGTTTTTTCACGATCAGTTTTTTTGACGGTGGCGATGCTTTTTAAATGCCCGTGTTCACACGGAGCAGGAATCGTAAAAATCACGTTAAACGCGACACGTCTTAAATCACGGTTGTCAAAAATTACGAATCGCGATTTTTTGATGACGGATAATGTTTGGTAGTTCATCCAAGACCGGCTTCTGAAACACGAAACGAATGTAAATATCAATTCGTACATTTTGACAAATCTTGAAATGACAAGATTTCGTGGGCAAGTTGAACGTCCATACGTCGTGACGTATCGTTTTTTCTGACGAATCGTCAATGACGAATCCCGTGTTAATGAAACCATATTAGGGGTACTTTATTACCTCATTGCGCCACCTACCGCCGCTGCCACCTAGCGCACCACATTCAAGCGTCTGTCGCCCCGCAAGAGCATGAACGGACTGGCGAATGTTTTGGCATGTTACTGCCATTACGTAAACGGGTCTAGACTGGTCACTGAAAACTAGACTGAGCAGTCTCGAATTTTTTAAGTAACTGCCAGTATTTTTTACACTGACCACCATTGTAGTATTTTTGTTTATTTAAAAGATTTTTTAATTTGATCGTAGCATCATCTGAATAGCTAGCCAAGACTAAGCTTTGTTTAAGTTTATCTGCAAAGTGAGTCCACGTTGGTGACATTTCAAGTGCACGAGACTGACACGTCACGGTCATTCTGTTTGATGAAAAGTCTGGACCCAGCTTAAGAGATATTCTATCCCATTCTTAAATGCCACAGAAGATGGGAGAGATATACGCTAACTGCAAATAACATTGAAAAATAATTTTTTTATGTGGCAAGGTGCAACTGCCTAATGTTCTATTAAAAGTACAAATAGTTGACCTCGTACTCAAAACACAATTAATTTGGTGGACTTTGTAAAAACGTATTTACATTTCAGTACAAGCTACGTTGAATATGTCATCACGTCATATTACAAAAACGAGAAACTCGGTCTCTGACTAAAGCACTATTTTTTATGTACTTTTTGTAGTACATTAGGATGTTAGAACCTGTTTGTTGCTTTTTATAAAATGGAGGTCAGTCTAATAATTGCATTTAAATTATACGGGGATATTAATAAAAAAATACTTATCTTTTGCTGCTACATATATTATGTTTTATGGCTACTGTGAAGGTGATACAGAAAATTATGTTTACAATGGGTCTGATTCCGTAGACTCATAAGAAAAAGGTTGAGAAAAATCCGTTTTTGGAATTGGTCCGAACTTGCACTTGTCAGTTTTAGATGATTTTGTAAATTCCTACTACAAAAAAACTACAACAGTTATTATAACCCATAATTATAATGACAAGTAATAAAAACCGGTCAATAGTTTAAAGACAATATCGCATTACGAAACCTTACACAAATAAGTCCTACTTTCACTTTAATTAAAAGGACAAAAAAAAAAGTACTGATTTATATTAATCTAGGAAACAGACCCATTTTTAGATCTCAACGCATCATCTTGTTGTAACAGCTAAAGAACTTCGTTTTGTATAAGTTATTTATAACCTTTGAATAAACATGGCCAAATAGTTAATAATATGGACAATATTTATATCTTATATTTATACGTTACTGCCATATGTAATTGTATGTAATCTTTCGCGAACGTCAGGATGGCACCTGTAGTTTCTGTATCTTGATGAAATATATTATCAACTATAGTACCTAAACTCTACTAAACAGTACCTACACAGAAATAATCAGTACCTAAACCCTTTCAATGCAAAATAAAAAATCTCATACAGCTGCCATTTGTTATTTATAGTATTGACATTAAAAGGGTTTAGGTACTGATTATTTCTGTGTAGGTACTGTTTAGTAGAGTTTAGGTACTATTGTTGATAATATATTTCATCAAGATACAGAAACTACATGTGCCATTCTGACGTTCACAATCTTTCTCGAATACATTTCGTAAAAAGTTTATTTGTTAAAATAGTTTTGTGTACAATCGACGACAAATGTAGTAAAATTTAAATTGTTTGTAATTTTCGGATGAAACGAAGTTTTAAAATTTTATTCAAAATAGATGTATAAACTTAGTGTGTAGGTGAAACGCAGATATAGTGTATGTATATGTCTTTCTTTGGGTGTAAAGTCAAGGAAAACGCGAAGCGTGTGTTCATGTGTTTCTAGAAAATTATTCAGGGTGTTATCTTTTTCTTTGCTTGCTAATATTGTAAAAAAAAAACCATTTTGTTTTTCAACAAAATTATTAATTAAAAACTATAGCCTGTAGTAATTAATCATATAACACAAAAACATGTAGGTACTACAGAAAACAGTTTTACACTGTTTTTTCCTTTAAGATAATGCTAAGATTGCTGACATTATTCGCTAATCAATTGTGAACGGACTAATGTACGTCTTTGGTGTAATAGTCATCTATAAAACCACATAGTCAAATCATTAAAAAAATAACTGTTTTGCACTCAACCTAAATATATAAAAGATATGATGGTCGTTTTAACTATTGGTTTCCAAGCAAAAGTTGAAAAACGACCTATAAACCTAACATCCTGTTCGAAAAAATGTGCCATTTATAAAGGTTTATTCTGTCTAATGGAGTAAACAAAATGTACGTAGTCCGACACGAAATATAATAACCCTCGTGTCTATTTTTGATTTTATACAAACTTCTATGTTTTATCGACACAATTCCATTTTGTCAAATGAGTATAAAAAAAACACGCTTTTAGAGAAACTTTATAAAATACAACAATCTTCTTGACGGTCTTCCTGATTATAAGTTGCTTGTTTTAAGAGCAAGCCATTTGTGGCACATGTCTCGCGATTTCTTCAGAATTTCAGATTGGTAACAAACCTCCCGAATAATATTGCTATAATAAAGTAAAACAACTTGTACAGTTGTGTTATCGTACTGGCGATTTGCGAAAGAGTTCGAAGTGGGCCATAGATTCGCAAACAAACTTTTCGCGAATTCTCGCCTCGTTCTCGCTTTTGAGCTCACTCGCAAATCGCCAATGTGAAAACATCTTACAGTTCTCCCAATCCTACGAGCAGAGCCCTCAGCTAGTGGATTGCAAGAACTAAGTGCAAAAGTAAACAGTTTAAAATTTCATTACAAACAAAATTGTTTATATTTTGCACGCGATTGTACTTGACGGGATAATGTATGTAGCGAGAGACAAATATTCTTGTACGACGATTTAGTTGATGACTGCGATGTTTTGATTCCAAATAGATAAATAAAAGGAATTGTAACCATATTTTTGTTATTTTATTCTGTTTATACATAACATTTGAGTTTTACTTGGAGAAGTATTAATTAGCTTATATAAAACCATAATTATCCTTTCCGCTAGATGCCGCTTCTCACCGCGACGTTATTGCAAACGTAAATAAAACTAAGAACAATAAACTTAAGTGTGTGTGTCAAGATAATTAAACTTTTAAATATTGAAACGTTAAGGAAACATTCAAAATAGACAAACCTTATCATCGTCCAGGTCAAGTGGTTTGAGCCGGATTGTGATATTGAAGAATATTGGAATCATGAATATTGTTGATGAACTTTGATTGGCAGCTGTTAATTGGCGGGCATTAGTTTCACTTCGAGGTTGGCAGTGCGTCCGTGCATACGGAATCGGGTACCGGGGCAGAGTCCCGACTAAGAGAAAAAATACTTGTTGAACTTTGATTGGCAGCTGTTTAGGTTTACTTCTTCCTCTTCAGCTCGGGCTCGAGCTCGGACGGCGGCGGTGGCCAGCACTTGTCGAAGAACTCCTCGGTGGTCGCGAAGCTGAGTGGCAAGATGTGACTGGGCCGGTTCCACAGCTTGCTCAAATCACTAATGCTAATTATTTTAAAGCTTGGTTGGGACACTTGAAGAAAAGATTCGACATCAAGCGACTTATCTTTACACTTTCGTGCATAGTTCGGATGCTCAGAAAAAACAGCCATTCAAGTCATCGAAGCAACTAAAATAACTACTAGATACACTTCTCATTATTACGATACCATGACAGGTTGAAAAATCATAATGTGTGGACCGAGTCCTGGAATCCTCTCATCATCTTTCTGATATCGAGATGCAGAACCGTTCGATAAATTAAGTGACACTAATAGTAAACCATGTATTTACATAGTATTTTCTTCCTCTGTGGTATCACGTAGTATCGGTTGTCGATTTGCTATCAATCGGTGCTAAATCGGGGGCCGACTAAGAGAAAAAATACTTGATGAACTTTGATTGGCAGCTGTTCAGATCTACTTCTTCCCCTTCCCCTTGCCCTTCCCCTTCAGCTCGGGCTCGGGCTCCGGCTCGGGCTCGGGCGGCGGCGGCGGCCAGTACTTGTCGAAGAACTCGTCGGTGGTCGCGAAGCTGAGCGGCAGGATGTGACTGCGCCGGTTCCATTCATAGCGGTCTCTCTCCTCTCGTTCGTCTTGCTCTCGCTCGTCTCTTGCCATCAGCTGTGATAGAAGACGATAATGGTTAGACAGGGTGTGTTTTTATTAGTGTTTATACCTAGGGGTTTTAATAACTACTTAAGTATTACTTTTAATAACAATTATTTTGCTTGTCAACTACTTTTGTTTTATCTTTTTAAAATGCAATCAAGTCCGGATGAATTCATCCTTATTTTATATTAATTGTAAAATACAGAGATGTTTCTACAGATAGTTAATTAGTAGTTAAAATTGACATGACAGTTGTAATTTTTTCGCATATGTATAACATATAAAAGCTTATTCGTTAAGTATTGTTAAGCATTAAAGAGAAAATGAATTGTGATTCTTTAACTAAGCAGTCGGTGAAATTCAAACCAAGATTTTGCCAATGTGTCTTTAAAGTGATGCGGTTTGTTAAACAAGTCAAGTTCAGGAAGGGTGAACAGCTTGTTTGCCTCGTTTGCCGCTCGCACAAAGAATGAGTTCTGCCCGTAGCTAGTACTGAGTTATTCGTCAGCTCGGCCCACACGTATAAAAAACCTTTGGGACGAATTGCATAAGATCAATTAAAATTGTATGCGTCAACTCGTCCCATCATTTTTTTCCGTTGAATTTTCAACCTTTAAACGTCTGGTATAGTTGCCAAGAAAAGTGTTTTTTATTTAAGAAAACTATTATTTTTTCAAACTGTTTCTTTTAAGAATTTATCATAATAATTGCTTCTGTTGTGTTCATATTATATAAAATTAAAAAGGTCAAGACATTTTTTTTATGCATGTGGGCCGAGTTGACGAATAACCCCTAGTACTGCATTGAGGAATATCCAAGTAAACAGGCCGCCTAACTGTTCTGTTTGGAATTTTAGGATTTTTTATTACCAAAAATTAGCTATCAGCAATAATCGCGCAGTCATCGCGCGATTGATCTCAGTATCAAAATCTATTGCTCGGTAGAGGCAGCACTCGGTAGATTGCTTTGTTTTTTGCTGTCAAATAGCGATTTTAAACCCAGAATTGCTGCTATCTTTGAATACGATGTATCTTTACGGTGGGAAATGGATGTCATCATCATCATCATTTAAGCCACAGGATGACCACTGCTGAACAAAGGCCTCCCCCAGTTCCTTCCAGATTGGCCGGTTTAAAGCGATCTGCATCCAGCGGCATTCTGCAACCTTTACCAGGTCGTCTGTCCACCTTCTGGATGGACTTGCCTTGCCTTGTGGATGAATAATGATTACGATGGGAGATGGAATAGTGTTAGTATGCATCTCTTAACTTTAAACAAGTGGTATAAAAACCTCTAAATTTCTAACTGACCTCCAACAAAGCTAGATACTCCTCAGTATCGACCTCCTTCTTCTTCTTTCCCGCCGGCTTAGCTTCCTTCTTTGGCGACTTCTTCGGCTTTAGCTTCAGAGGTGCATACATTCGCTTCGGGTTCTGAATCGGGAAGGGCGCGTCGATTAGCACATACTCGGGGGGAAACGTGAACACCGAACGGACCAGGTTGTATTGGTAGTCGGTGCTGAATCTGAAATAGGAAACTTTAAGAAAGATTGAAAATGAAAACTCTTCAACTCCCGCCAGCCGCGTGCTGCAGGCTATATAATTTGGCTGTTTTCATATGATGGCGCATTGAGCTAAACGCGTTACTATGCGGCTGAGCTTCTTTGTTTGAGGACCGGTGGGGTTGGCCGCATGGTGTGCCTAAGTTGACTCAATTTTAGTGTATGGTTACAAGATCCGAATTTCATCAGACTGGGCTGACGCTAAGAATGGATCTCCAAACATGTTTGGAATAATTATTAAGGTTGAGACGTTACGTAGGTACTTAAGGTTTTATAATCATCATCATTTCATTCACGTTCACTGCTGATCATAAGCCTCCCCCAGTGACTTCCAGATCGGCCGGTTGCAAGCGACCTTCATCCAGCGGCTACCTGCAACCTTAACCACCACCTTTCTTAAAATATATTGTAATGTATATAAATTTTGCAATGTAACCTATTGCCATATTAACCATAATTGTTCTCAATATTAGCACACAATTGCTCCAAAGCATTTGAGTACGCTTTGTAGAAAAAGGGTAGAGTGGGATAAGCCGATAATAGAATGAAATCTTCATGGTTTGTTAAAAATCTCCTTCATCGTCGCGTCGTCAGAGGTGGACGTGTTGTCGCGCCTTCTCCGGTTTTTCGGATATAATTATTTCGCGCTATTCTGACCCGTGCCAGCATACTCTCAGTGTACTATCCACCTAAATTTGCCTGTGCAACAGAGAAGTTACGTTACGCCGCGATCGACTGCGTACCCTGTACCAAGCTTCAAATCCTACTAGCGACGATATCTCCGAATTTATACTTACAACGATGTTCCGTTCACCTACAAAGACAGCATCTTATCCCGACCTAAGTGCAGTGCAGGGAGATGATGACGTCGGCTTGCAATACGTGACCTCTAGAAAACAGAAACAGCAACCGAAACAAGAGAGTGTCACACCCTTGATGCTTGAAACACTGATGTTACGCATGCAACACTCATTCGACGAAGTCAACAAGAACATCAACGACGTCATCAAGGTAGAACTGAGTAAGTTGTCTTCCGTTTCCGATGAAATCAGATCAGAATTAAACTCATTACGACAGGAAAACACAGACTTGAAACGCTCCATAGCCTCAATGCATGCACAGCATAAGGTAACGGTCGATATGGTATCCGACTTACGTACGTCACTCGACTTCACCTCCAACCGTGTTGATACTCTAAGTCAGCGGGTAGAAGCATTAAAGCTTCACCGTACAACTGATGACGCTCTTTCTAACGAGTTAAAGTCCACAAAAGAGGCTTTAAGAAATATTGAGTGTGATTTGAACCGGCAACAGCAGCGCGAGCGCCTTTTAAACCTTGAAATAACGGGCATCCCGGAAACAAAATATGAAAAACTAAATGCTACATTCTTAGCTATCGCCAGCCATTGTGGCGTATCTTTATCTGACGATGATATCGAACACATCACCCGGGTTCAGCCAAGACAGCCAGTTCAAGGGCGTCCGCGCTCTGTTGTTGTAAAGCTTAGGAGCCGTGTCCATAAGGACAACATCATTGCCGGGATACGTAGACGCCGTGGAATCACAACCAAAGATTTAAACATGTCTGGAGAGCTAAAACCTATTTATATAAATGAGCATCTAACCATACATAATAAAGGATTATTTAAAAAATGCAGAGAAACAGCGGTAAATAAAATGGTTAGATTTGTGTGGATCAGAAACTGCAGTATCTTTATGCGGAAAAATGAAACTTCACCAGCTGTTATGATTAACTCAGAGGAGGATCTGCGGAAATTTCATTAGAATGTATACTTTACTGTTATTATTCCTTACGTCTCCTAGTATTTATGGCATTATATCTCAGTTTATTTTCGCCTATTATATATTAACTTATAAGTATCTTATAGTTTGCTCAATAATTATATTACACACCCAAATATCACCACACACATACATACACTCCGTCTATCACTCATCACTACACCTCACATTACAGCAACAAATCTATCTCAAAATTACCGATAACAAGTATACCCTAAATAGTTTCAATGTTTGTCTCATGGTTTTATCAAAAAATACTAAAACACTTATGTTTCCACACCCGAAACAAATGAATGAAAAACATATCGCATTTTTTATTCAATATAAAAAATGCATCAAGTTTCACTTGTTGGTCGGGCTTATAATTTGTACTAAACCATACTTCATAGTAGGTACTTATTTGCTAACGTTGAATTTAATTTCCTGCGAGCTCACATACACACTGGTAGTTAACATACACAATTACGTAACAGGACCCATATTTAAATATTATATACTGGATGTCGGTTGCCGATACATTCGCAAAATCGTGTTAACATCACAAACATCAGCTTTCGTGGCCGACCTCACTGAGGCTGCGCGTGCGTCCGCCTGTCCCGCTGCCTGCCTACACTACGAGCGTGCGTTACTGGCGCTTTACAAGAATCGTGCTTATCGTGGGCATTGTAATAACAAAAGTGGCAATGACAAAAACCAGATATGTGCTGGTTTCGTTAACATTCAAAATGGCATAAGAAGGTATGGATGTATAGATGTTGTAGCTCGTTTCTTTGGTTTGTATTTTTGCATTTCGACTTTTGAAGTGTATTTATGTGAAATTTTATCTTTATATGTTTTGCATTCAGAAGTCATTTACGTATTTGCTATTCGATATTTCCACGTAAACTCGCACAGAAAAATACCATATTTACTGTTCACTTGTGGTCTGTATGTTTTAAAAATGCATTATATGAAATTAGTGAACATTATAGAACATTATATGAAACCTCTTCTAATAATAATTTATAAAAATGGATAAATTAAAAAACAATAAGATATTAACAATATATTACCAAAATGCCCGCGGACTTAGGACGAAGTGTTTGCAGATGCGACAGTCTATTTTAAGTGATGAGTACGATATTATAATTATTACCGAAACATGGTTGCACAGTGGGATGTTCGAACGTGAATTTTGCGATGACCGTTACGACGTATTTCGCTGTGATCGAAATTTAGTATCGAGCAACAAAAAGACTGGGGGTGGTGTCATGATACTGGTTCGCAGTGAACTGTGCGCCACGTACTGTGCTTTTGCCGACCCATCGCCTCCAACCGAAATGGTGACAATTATGATACCGGCGCGGGCGATCTCAATCGCTGATGACTTGTACATAAGCGCCGTTTACATCCCTCCCGACAATGACCGTATTCCGTCTGATATAGACTGTGTAATAAGTACAATTAATAATTTAAAAAATATCAATAACGCTAAAAACAATTACATATTCATAGGGGACTTTAACTTACCTTGTATATCCTGGCGTAATTGTGAACCTCAACATCTAAATAAAGGTGCAACAGAAGTACAGAATGCTGCTATTAGATTAATTGAAACCATGAGTTTTGCTGGACTTAAGCAATACAATGACTACAAAAACTACGCAAATAACACTCTTGATTTATTCTTTTCAAGTATTCCTCTAGGAATCTCCACCTGTGATTCACCATTAGTAAACCCAGATCGCGCACACCCCCCTCTTTTATTGGAAGTGCTAGATCTAGCTATCACCCCATTAAGAGAGGCGTCTTCACCGAAGTACTGCTTTAAAAAAGGTGATTATAAGTCAATAAATGAGAAATTTGGAGAAGTTGACTGGCACTATCTTTTTGAACGATTAACTGCGGAGGAGTCATGCGATAAGCTTTACGAGTTTATTAATAATGCTAAAAATCAATTTGTCCCATCAAAAATATTAAATAACAAACGTAGGTATCCTACTTGGTATAGCCCTGCTCTGATCAACATTATAAAGGAAAAAAATAAATCACATAAAAAATGGAAAAAATTTAATAACTTACTCGATTATAATGAATTTTCGCTCTTACGAAAACGACAAATTCAAATACAAAAAGAGTGTTATACTCGTTTTATTAAGTTATCCGAGGAGGCTATCAGAAATAAACCGAAATCGTTTTGGACATACATCAAATCAATGCGAGGTGGATCCAACTATCCGAAACAAATGTTATATCGAGGTAGTATTGTATCTGATGGTGCAGCTATTTGTGATGCCTTTAATACTTTTTTTGAGAGTGTTTTTGGCATCCCATCTGGTGAATCCATCGAGGCAGACGAGACTACTTCTACTACTGATACTATATCCATGATAAGCATATCTCCCGAAACAGTCCACAAGAAACTGCTTTCTCTAGATGTGTCGAAGGGGGCTGGATGCGATAGTATACCACCTTTGTTCTTACGCAATTGTGCTAAAACTCTATGCATACCTATATCTATTGTATTTAATAAGTCCCTGAACGAGGGAGTAATGCCCGGTGAATGGAAAAAAGCGCACATAGTTCCAGTGCATAAAAAAGGTAGTAAAACAAATATCGAGAATTACAGAGGTATCTCAATCTTAAATACCATCAGCAAAGTTTTTGAGAAAATTGTTTTCGAAAATATATATCCAGTGCTAAGTAAGGGAATTCCTAGCAATCAGCATGGATTTCTCAGGCAGCGTTCTACGGTCACAAATTTAACGTGCTTCTCTAATTTCGTGTTGTCCAGTATGGATGGGGGTGGGCAGGTTGATGTGGTCTACACGGATTTTGAAAAAGCTTTCGATCGGGTGGACCACATCATTCTGTTAAATAAATTACAGAAACTGGGAATCCACGGGGATTTACTCAGGTGGATCAAGTCATATCTTAGCAACCGATCCCAAGCAGTTGTTTTGGGTGGATATAGGTCTGATTTTATACATATACCCACAGGAGTTCCTCAGGGTTCTCATCTAGGTCCCTAGTTCTACAATGTCTACGTTCATGATATCATTGACTGTTTCACAAACTCAAAACACCTAATGTACGCCGATGACACAAAAATATTCCTTAAAATTCATACTGAACTCGATTGCGAGTTAATGCAAAACGATTTAAATTCTTTATTCAATTATTACTCTAAAAACAAAATAACAGTTAATATTAATAAATGTGAATGCATTAGCTTTACACGTAAACCAAAACCAATAATATTTTCATATAACTTTGATGGCAAGTCGATACGAAGATCATCGGTAGTTAGGGACCTGGGTGTTCACCTTGATGATAAGATGCTATTATCTAGCCATATCGATAAAACAATAAACAAAGCTTACCAAAATCTAGGATTTCTTATCAGATCATGTAAATCATTTAGTAATGAACATACCTTTAAAATCGTCTATTATGCATATGTTCGAAGTGTTCTAGAATACGCCAGCTCCATCTGGTCCCCACAGTACGTAACATACAAGAAACGATTAGAGCGCATTCAAAAACAGTTTCTAAAATACATAAATTATCATCTCCGTAAACCGCCACCTTCGACATATGAAGACAACTGTAAGCAATTTAAATTATTAACGCTTGAAGATAGACGAAAGCTGATGGATGTTTGTTTGTTGCACGACATAATTCACGGGCAAGTAGATTGCCCTGAACTCGTGGCGGAAGTAAAGTTCAGAGTTCCGGCTCTTCGCTCACGTCGCCGTTTGCCGCCGCTTCTTTGCGAGCCGCACACCTCCACTAGGTATGCTCAAAACGCCCCGCTGTCCCGCTTGCAACGATCGTATAACGTGACATTCAGTAAAATAGATTTATTCTTACATAATAAATCATCATTTAAGGCTCTTGCCATCAAGGCCTTGAGTCCTCTATGATATTGTTATATACAGGGTATCGCACATCGCACATATCACTCACTCACACACACACACACACACACACACACACACACACACACACACACACACACACACACACACACACACACACACACACACACACACACACACACACACACACACACACACAAACACACACACACATACACACACACTCACACAAACACTCACACAAACACTCACATTCACTCACACACACAGACACGCACGCATGCACGCAATATGTTATAAGTTAGTACCTAGCTTTAGATGTTGTTTGTTTCTCTCTGCTGATAAAATTGTAAGGCGCTGTCCATTTTCACGTCCTTCTGACTTTTGCGTGCATTTATGCTATTGTAATAAGTAATCCGTGGAAATCTGTAATTAGCCGTACTAAATTGTTAAGAACTTTTAAGGTAATTTTCTACTGTATCGCCGTTGATTTCCCAAATAAAGAAAAAAAAAAAAAAAAAAAAAAAAAAGTCATGTCAAAGTCAGGATATAGGCGCTCATCCGGGCAATACACGTCCCAAAATATAACTTAGCCCTACCACCGCTTCGGGACTGCGTATCGGCTGGTGATGAGTGATGAGATGAGAGCATGACTGGTAACAAGCCCGAATTAATTATTTCTAAGGTCTATTCGAATAATGTGATTAGATTTTGTAGGTAGTCATATATTTAGCATGGTTTTTCTGGGCAAAATGGCTAAGGCTACTGGGTTTTTTAATTGATGCAGATTTATTATGTGCTTTTTGCTTAGCATTTTAATTAATACTAACAAGTCAAAAATATAGTGAATAATCTTCGTCAAGTCCCTCAGCGAGCAACCGTATGCTGCTTCCTCAAAGGTGACCAAGTGCTTGGACTCGGCTGGCACCGGATCATTAGACTCCTGTACCTCTGGCAGCTCATCGGGGGCCTTGTAGAACACCCCAACTTCGGTTGGAGTGGGCAGCCTTTGCTCTGTTGCTACGAAACGGGCGGCCGAGAGCATGTTTTGCTGTGAAAATCGTGAGGTTCGTTATGAATAAAACAGAAAAACTTTTTAGACACACAGAAAAAGAGTGTCAAAAAGTTCCTTAGATCCGTCGTTACAGCCAAAGCCATAACGACGTGGGTTTTCAGCGGAGACCCCGACCTAGAACGTGGGACGAGTAGTCACAACAGTCTATCGGTCATATTAGGGTCAGCTCGTAACAATCCACTGCTAGACATAGGCCTTTAAGATCATCGGTTCCCTTTAGATAGAACAGATGACCAGAATCGGTTATTGAGATGAGACTAAAGTTATAGCATTTAAGCGATTCCGTGCAGTTGGCGCCGCAGAGGTGCTATAGGTTTTTTTGTGTATGGTGTGTGGCTAGTGGCGGGCATTGGTTTTATTTCGAGGTAGGCAGTAGATACTTACAAATGGTTTTCACCAATAACACACAATACCTCATTTCATTTATTAGGTAGGCACTGCCTGATTGCCTATATGCACCGCACGTCCCTGCGTGTGGCGCGCGGCGGCGCCCCGAGAGGAGAAAAATTTCTACCTGTAAATCTCTGCTAAAATATCATTTTTCAGAGGTTTCCCGTAACTGAAAGTGTCTTTATTTGTCACACAGATAACGATTCTCCTGTTCGTTTCAGGATATTGCGGGAAAACGCACACTAGAAGTTGTAAACCTTTTCACTGGAAACAATATTATGGTTATACGTTACAGCTATAGTAGTATTTATGATTAAAGGAGATATTAGGTTCAAGGCTCAGCGGGACGTGTTATTTTATTTGCCCGGATTATATAAGTGCCAGGAGGAGGGCCTACATACAGAATAAATAATTTCATTTCATATTAAGATTTAAGATTTATTTTTGCAATAGTCTACATACAGTTTTCGGTTTGTCATAATATGCGTCTTAGCACAATTTGACAGATCTACTGTACTTATTAAGTGTAGTGTCGTCTGGCTAATATCAATTTTGTAGTAACACTTACCAACAGTTCAGAAGTAAAACAGCTAAAAGCTGTACAGCTGCGTTGCGGTTTGCTGCACTAAAGCTTAAGGCTTTACAACAGCATTCTGATATGCCATTATCCAACCATTATCCAGTCTAGAGCATCATAATGGTTTTGAAATCCCAATATAAAGCGTCAAGATGTTGGTGAACTAATTTAACAGTTTATACGAACCTTAAGTTCTACATAAGTTTACTATTCGTTCGTTGAAATGCTTCCTGTGTTACTTGAGAGGTTATACTTATAGTCTTGCTTCTCAATGTAGTAGTCCTGCCTACCTCCTTAGTCATACAGTGTAGTGTAGTGTAGGTCTGTCTGTACGGAAAATAGTAAAGTTTGATTATTACCTCGAACCTTTGCAACATGCGTTGCCGGTCTGCAGCGTCGAAGTGCTGCATCTCCTTCATCCACTCACAGAACCACATAATTAGCACAGCTTGAGTTGCTAGAAAGAAATTGAAAACTTGTGAGTATTATTTATAACCTACTAGCTGTTGACCGCGACTTCTTAAGTTTATTCAATATATCCCACAGGATAATGTTAAAGTGCAGCGCAGACGGCACACTTTTTATGTGATCGAATCTGCGGCGCACAGAAAGTAGGCAAGGCGCGCAAAAAGTTGGTCGCGGATTTTTCACAGACTCAACGTCATTCGATTCGATCATTCTTTCGGCAGAACTGTAGAGACGTAGATTGCAGACTAAAGTGTGCGCCGTCTGCGTTAGCGCGCTTTGAAGCAAACGTTCAATTGTTATCGCACGGTCGCATCGGTCTGCCCGAATACCTCGGTTTTTTTGTGCGCCGGACTTTTTGCGCCGCGTCGTGTGCGTTAATGCATACAATTACAAAGGTTCTATTTTCACAGACTAAAAAGTGCGTCACAGATAGTCTGTCGTCTGCGCGACACCTAAGAGGGATAAAAAGTATTTTATATGTTTATCCAGATCATATTAAATATGTGTGCAAAACTTCATCCAAATCAGATTAGTAGTTTTTGCGTGCAAGAGTATAACAAAAATCCATTCTTATAAACTTTCGTATTTATAATATTAGTAGGAGATGTGCTTTCATCGAAAAAGTGTTTTTGTTACTTATCGCATCGCACAAAGCCTTTGGCGTGTCTTTCGTGTTTCTAAAAAGCGAAAATGGCGTGTTAGGATTTTTGAGAAGCGATGCTGTGCGACTCTTTCTAATGTCTATCTAAATACTTTTTATTATTTATAATAACACTAAAAGTGACAGGAATTACCTCGACAATTTATTCAAAATAACATTAGTGCCTACACCATTATTGCAATCAATCTTTAGCGCCTAAATTAAGTTGTAACTCACGTCTATGCAATTCATCTTCCTGCGCCCTCCTCAACAGATTGGCCAACGTATCCAAAAACCAGTACTCCGCTAGACTACTCTTATAATTATAACACCCGACAATCTCTGCTAGAATATCAATGTACTTTTGTGGAGGTGTCGTATTTATGTTTGGTATAGCAAGTGGATCTATATCGGTCTTAAATTCTTCTGGCAATACATGTATTCTGTTTTGCTCTTCAATCTTTCTGATTCGATCAGGTAAGACGTGGCGCAGGGATGGACTTGGAAAGATTTCGGGCAATTCTTCTGGTGTTTCTTCTATGATCTGTTCCTTTTCTTCTTCGACAGCTACTTCTTCGGGGACGACTTCTTCATGGACTTCTGGTTCTGTGTATTGAGGTTTGTTAAAATAAACGTTAGTAATATTTTTTTATGATTGAAGGTTTGCTATGTCAATGAATAATGTCGAGGTGTCAACTGTAGGTACTTTGTAATCCCCTTCAGTCACTTAGTTAAAAACAGAATGAAGTTTTGATAACTGAAATGTTGGTCTGATGTATAACAGAGGACACTCGGCTTAACTTCTCTATTTTACCCACGTGTAGTTTTTACTAAAACACTGATGTAATGGAATCTGTGATCTTACTAGTAATTATTTCTTATGTAAGCAAATGTAAAAGTATTCACGGTTATTTTTTGGTCTTTTATGTAAAACAGTTATCAACCGTTGAACAGTCCACAGATAAATGGCTTGAAATTCAAAGGTTTGTTTTACTGGAGGAATGCACGATCTTCGGAAAATCTAATTAAATATTAATCTCAAAAGTAGACACATAAATTTTAATTTGAGACAAAATCGTTTTAGCGTTCTTAATCACGTTCAGAATAGATAAGATAAAATTATAAGGTATTTCAAAAATATCTGCCATGGCTGCTATGGATAAAAGTACTACTTAATATGTGAAGAAATTTCATGCTCCAGACTTCATCTTGAAGATTAGGCTTTATTTTGTTTAAAGCCATCCACACCTGTCCAAGTACCGCGAGATGTAGTAAAAGGGGGCTAGTTGGACAGGCGTGGATGGTTTCAAACAAAATTTAACAAAGTTAAGCCTTTTTTTTTTCCTTAATGGCCTCCAATAGTGTGTGAAAGCGAGCACACACATTCCGCCAGTGTCGAGTCAAGTGTTGCAGTGACACGATTTAGAAATTATTACAAAAAAAAACCATTGCCCGGTAAATTAATGTAATACTATATAAATTGAGATTCTTAGTAGGATATATAGAAAGTTTTAATTACAGTTTAATGTCAAATTTTACAATATACTTAAGTAGATAGGTACTTGATAAAGGGAGCGGAAGTAAGGGTTAATAAATAATTAAAGTTAATAGGACGAGGAATTTTGGAAGGAAGGGTATCATATAAAGAAACAGAACCTATTACAGCTAAAAAAGATATGGTCCGGAAAACCTTCATCCAGGCCACACTCGCATACAGAACTGTCTATAATGTGTATTTTATGAAGAAACACAGGCCAGTGTTTTAAGAGACCGAAAAAAGTGACATCCTCTTTTTATTGCAAAATACTAAAGTTAAGATTATTACAAATGCTAGACCGAAACTCCCGCGTTTCTATTATGTATGGTTTTTTTTAAATATTTTTTTAAAAATATCATTTTCGCGACCCGGATATAACGAAAAATAATCATAAATAAAAAGATTGTCAGGAAACTGTTTAATTAGCCTAGGTGTTTGATAAACACAACAAATACACACATTTTAAACTAATTGCGAACTCTATAGGTATATTCGCTACGAAGCTATTAATTGTTTTATTGATTTTAGTTTTAAATTTATTTCTTCGATATGCTACGCGATTAGGACGCGATATTTATATCATAGCTTCTTTTACATGTCTTCTATGCACCCTGTTAATATCATGACATAACTCCATGGATTATTCAATCTGCAGTTAATTTTAGTTTTTGGTCAGGGTTGTCACTCGCAATATGCGGGTATATTTGGATGTAAAATTAATACAGCACTTACTGACATTACTTTGGCGGTACAGGAAAATATGATTAGGTAACTTGAATACATCATAAATAAAGAGGATTTTTGAATAATTTATTATAAAAAATATCATAGTATTATATCATTGTCTTCCACTTCCAGGCTCTCTGTTCCATCTTGTTATTCATAATAATCGGTTTAAAAAACAGCGCACTTTTGGGTGATGACTGCAAAGTGGGTTCATCAGATTCGTATGTTTGCATTGAAGATACCAAATGACCCCTTATAAATGTAGTTCTCAGCCATTTTACGTGTTTTTTTTTTCGAAATGCTTCATATTATACTTATAGTTCTTGTACATGCTGTCACATTTTGACAAAATACTAGGTAGCGTATTAGTAACCTCCTCCCTGGATCGAGATATTGCAGACTCATTTTCATTTCCTATCGCAGCGAACACTATTTCTACTCGCTCGGGGAGTGAAAGTGTTTTGTTTTTCCCTGATAAAAGCTTATAAACATCCAATCTAGTTAATATTTTTGTATTGGATACACCGACAGCAGCATCGTTGTCATTATCCAGTTCTCCACATTTGAATGTGTCGTGCACACTTGAATAAAAAGTGCCAGTTGTGGCATTGACCACAACTTCATTTGCCTCGCGCTGACCAGCATGAGAGTTGGCGCCCTCATGCCCTCCTAGCATTAAGTCCCCCGGTCGGAGCCCGGTAGGACATCCCTCAGCAGGTTGGGTCAGGCAAAGTGGCGCCTTGGGTCTGTGACGGCTCCATGGTGTCTCACCTCCGTTCCTCTAGCTAGACTATGTGTATTGACATGGGTTTTTAGTATTAACCTAACGAGGGTGGACCCCTTCCCATATCACACACAGCCTTTTATCGAAAATTTAAAAATCAACTAACAACAGAGTATCTATACGAAATTACGGAGCCTCTTCAATAACAGTCACATTTAAATATTAATAAAAAAATCGTGCATAAATATTATTTCTATTTGTATTAACTAACGTTTTAAGACATGTTTCTTGATCAGTTTAGCGTATCGTTTTACCTTCCTTCTAAAACACTTCATTTAAATTAGTAACCTACATATATATTAAAATATTGAAGTGACAACCCTAGAACCCGGATATTACGGATATTAATATATTTGGCAATTAATTCAATAGTCCATGGAATTATGTCATGATATTAACAGGGTGCATAGAAGACATGTAAAAGAAGCTATGATATAAATATCGCGTCCTAATCGCGTAGCATATCGAAGAAATAAATTTAAAACTAAAATCAATAAAACAATTAATAGCTTCGTAGCGAATATACCTATAGAGTTCGCGATTAGTTTAAAATGTGTGTATTTGTTGTGTTTATCAAACACCTAGGCTAATCAAACAGTTTCCTGACAATCTTTTGATTTATGATTATTTTTCGTTATATCCGGGTCACGAAAATGATATTTTTAAAAATTTATTTCAAAAAAACTATACATAATAGAAACACGGGAGTTTCGGTCTAGCATTTGTGATAATCTTAACTATAGTATTTTGCAATAAAAAGAGGATGTCACTTTTTTCGGTCTCTTAAAACACTGTGAGGCGTGCAAGTGTGACCAAGATTTATATTGTGACATTCGGGGCATGAAATTTCTTCACTATCGTTATCTATATAAGTAATACTTTCTTCCATAGCAGCCGCGGTAGTTATTTTTGAAACACCTTATATTTTATTTTATGGGTAAAAGAGAGAGTAAGTAGTGTTCTCTGTTAAAATCGATTTTCATTCAATTTGAAGCGAGGAGAAAATGTAACCTTGTTCCTCCAGCTCCCCCGAGACAGTCGAGGACTCCATTGACTCCGGCGCAGACCTGATGCATTCCAGCCCTGATTCAGACAGCAGCTTATTCAACATGGATACATGAATATCTTCTATCGTTTTAGACGTCATCTTGGATATTAGAGTTGCCTGCTTATTACAAATTAAACATTACAATACTACGAACGAAGAAAGTAATTCTTCTTCTTTTTTGGAATATGGCGATGAACTAGTGTTTTGACTAATTTGTCCTGTCAGACCACTTTGACATTCAATGTTTTTTAAAATTAAGTATGACACATTTTTGGTTTTGTTCAGTATTTACCTTTTTGGTCTATGCTGGTTATTTTTTGACTTTGATTACTAATAGTGGTTATTATAACGAAGTGGTTACTTGTTAGTGGTGCTTAGTAGGTACGTTAGTACATTATACCTCAATGGGTGCTTACCTGCTTACCTGTTATTATCATCAGCTACGAGTATATATATATAACAACTTCAGGTTAGTTTCACTTTTTTAAACTCAAGAAAGGCTAGACCATAGATTTTAATAACCATCAATTTTATGGAGATGTCTCCGCTGAAAATAGTAGAATAAATACTTACAAGAAGCAAAATATCAATAAATATAATTTATTATCATTTTGCAAGTTTTGAAATTGCTTTAAAATGCTAGCCAGCTAGTGAATCAATGACGAATAATTAAAATTATTTAGATAGTCTATGTTAACTTCAGTTTTAATTTAAGCAACCCTTTGAATATTATAAAACTAACATTATACGCTCTTTGTTAGGGTCTCAACTCTCAAGGTTCGCCACCAAAACTATTAATACGAGATCAAACAACTAGCGGGAATGTGTTGGAATTCATTAAATTGAGTTAACGGTACAATAAACGTGAGCCCTAATTGGAGGACCCAAATATGAGGGGCTCAGCCCCAAAATAGGGGGTTGGCGACCCGAACCTTCGGGGCCGAGGTGTGAGTGACAAGCGGGGTGGTCCAATAGACTATATTTTTTTCCTCTGCAGACAGAGAAGCATATCAAGAAACCGAAATCAGTTGACAAACTTAAAGGGATTTCCCACGATAATTAAAAATCTATGTATCTATCTATCTACTCGTCCTATTTACATTCTTAGATATAGTAACGGCTCTAATGATTTATATACGAAATAAATCATAAGCGAAAACTTATCTAATAAGTTTTCGCTTTTTAAGTTTAATTATTACTATAGTATTTGATATCTTTAATTAATTACCAATGTCAAAATCCTAAAATTAATATAATACTTATTTAAAGTACTTTAAAAGCTTTCTGTAAACCCTATATACATACAATCATTATACGAACCAATCCACAACTTGGAAAACTTGCTGTGCAAAACAAGCATAGGTAAAATACCCATTAGATAGAAAATTTCTAAAAATGAAAATATATTTCTTTGCTATATTCTTCCAGGGCTTTTGATAATCAAATTTTAACTTACTGCTTCGTATTTATGAGGATGGCGCTAAAGAAATAATAATTTCCACACCATATTCATCTTCAAATTAAGTTCCAAAATCATGTGCATACGACGTAGGAATAAGTTTCAAATCGATCTCTCTCTTCTTCTTTTATTTAATGGGCAAAATATTTTGGTGATCTTGGTTGACACCGTTGAATTCCGCCAAAATCGATCTCTGTAAAGCATTCGACGCTGTCTCCCGTGACTCAAAGCTGTCAGACACACGCCAGTAGGCGTCCTTACAAGGCTTCCACTTAGCACATACTAATTGCAAGCGAAATTTACACCTCTTGTTTTGTTGTCTGTGCTGTAAGTCGCCAACTATCGCGGGTGTGCCACAGGGAGCAACTTTGGGTCCATAATTCTTGATAATAAACGGCATGTCTTTGTGTGAGATTTTGCAACTTTTACACGAAGAAGGAATGTCGCAAATGTTTTAAGGGTACGTCGTACGTGCGTATTAAATTTGCCCTGATTTGTACTAATGAATTTAAACAAATAATTTAATAAACCATGTCATATTTGCAAAAACGCTTGTATTAAGCTCTTTTGAACGTCCCATTTTTTCCCTAACACCTGCATTGGGACAATATTGTGTACCTTGTAGCATTGGAAAAAAGTATTTTTCGAAGAAATTGCTGCTTAACGGTGAAAGAAAACATTGCGAGAAAATCTGCAAATTGATTTTTTGATACCTAATATACAGGATGTGGCTTTACGTTTCGTTCAAACAAAATTCAAGTACCCAATCGGCAATTGAGTTAATATTATCTACAGTTATAATATGTATAAACATAGATTAGCATGCAATGTGTAAAAAAAAACTGTTCCTTTAAATTCGATCTTATATTTATTAAGGACCTTCTCTAATGAACATAAATGGTCATTCATATCTCTTAAGACGATGGTGTTATAACATATTAAAATTTACTTAAAATTAAAATTTTAGATTTTTTGAAACATCCATTTTTGTTTGATCCATGCTTTTACACCTTACAAACCTTGTAAAATACTTAGATATGGCAATTAAAATTCTCATACAAGTCGCCGACAGCCGTGGTTTCATACCTACATATTTATTACCTTTTGAGGTATCATGATTTTTCGGGATGGAAACTAATTCGGCCTATAGTAAAGTATGCCTATATACGTCCCACTGCAGGGCACAGGCCTCACCTCAACTATGAATGAGGTGGTTTGGGCCATACTCCACCACGCGGGCCCAGTGCGGATTGGTGGAGGGGTGTTGTAAGGCCAGTGACTAAACCTTACTGTCAGATGTTATCAAGCCGCCTTAAGGCCTCTGACTAGGCTTCACGACCAATATCAAGCGATATTGGCCGGGACCAACTTTTAACGTGCCTTCCGAAGCACGGAGATGCTCGTGATAAATGTCACTAAATATGGTCGGAATGGTCACCCATCCACTCACGACCGCGGCGTTGGTTGCTTAACTTTAGTAATCGATACCAAAGTGCTGCCGCCACTGAGCTACGAGCACCTCGGCGAGCGGCCTATACAGGGCTATATTTCGTGTTCCACGAGTTGAATTTTTTAAAAGGTAGGAATGATAAAATATTTTGTTTTTGTTCTTTACATAGATTGATTAGGTTACTGATTAAAACTTGGCACTTGTATAATATTACATTTCTCGTAAATCGTTCGACTAATCAAATAGTTGTATTGATTAAGTCTATATCTTTAAGTAAAGACCGAATCTAAATTGCTACAGTAGCTTCTGACCTAAAGACAGACAGGACGGACGACAGACAAATTTTATTGGAGCGCAGGACTTTCATTTATATTAAGTACCGACTGAACAGTTAATCCCAATTCAGAAATGAAGTAGTCTACCCGATTAGCGGAGCTGCTCGGTGATTCGTGCCGGGTTCGATTCTGGGTTCGGGTCAAATAAGAAAAAGACTTAAATTAGTCAAAATTCCGAATTTTGAAATCAATCTTTAAAACCGGCCCAGTGCGAGTCGGATTCGCGCACGACGGGTTCCGTCCCATTATCTATAAAAACGGCAAAAAAACACGTTTGTTGTATGGGAGTCCCCCTAAATATTTATTGTATTCAATTTTTTAGTATTTGTTGTTATAGTAGCAACAGAAATACATCATCTGTAAAAATTTCAACTGTCTAACTATCACGGTTCATGAGATACAGCCTGGTGACAGACGGACAGACAGACACGGACAGCGGGGCCTTAGTAATAATAGTAATAGGGTGCCGTTTTACCCTTAGGGTACGGAACCTTAAAAAGGAGTATTTATTGTTCCTCTGTCACCTCTTAAAAATAATGTATCAAATTACAAATCTTTCTGTATAATTTTTCTGTAAAAAAGCCAAATTGTAAATATTGTAATGAGCGTCCAAAAACACAGCAATAAAAGCCACTCCGACCGATCAAGTACTAAAATAAGTACACAACTAAAGGATAATGTATGATGTTAATAGCCCGTCATATTACGCGCGTGTGTGTGCACGCACGCACACACGCACGCAGTGCGTGCGCGGCAAAAATGCAACTCGTCGACTTGGTTAAATATCGCAAAAGAAAGCTGTGGAGCCGCGAGCTATAGATTAAATTAAAAAAATATTCCACAAATTCACGTAGGTACCTACATTGCTTTGATCCTAAGGTAAAATAAGTCGCCTGTGTTATAGCAATTAGAAACAACGACAGTGCCACAATAATACTTAAAACTGAGACAATATAGAAAAGTTCATTTTCTACATTGACCTGACCATTTGAACCTAAGTAGGACCTCAGAGATGGCGGTGCTGTCGGTAACGGTCGTCGAAAAAATATAAAAAAGAAAGGTTCTCTAGTGGCAACCACGAACTAGAAGTCGCAGCCTGGGCGGCCAGTCCCAGTGGACTGTTATTATTGTGAAAGTACGTGGAGCTGGCATTCTATAGACGGGCTGTAGCAGGCTCTACAGGCCTACAGCCTGCTACAGCCCGCCCATAGATGATAAGGCCCATAGGTGCTAAGTCTACACTTACAAGGGCTGATGATTATCGTTGCGTAAAGCAAGACATTTAATCTTACCAGTAGCATCTACCAGCACACTCGGACCCATCGAATTTTGAAAATAATGTTTTATAAATTGATTATCATCACTGAACGAACACATAAGCTCATTGACGCCAAATCGTAACACAGATCACTGTTACTCGTATGATTTCTTGTTTGTAAAAGTTTGTGTAATTTTTTTTTTTTCATTTTAACTTCGTCTTGTTTATATTCATTTTTATTTTGTATTGGAATGTGTATTTAATGTTACCTCTGTCTATGTGTCCAATAAGATATCTCATTAATAACTATTATCTAATCTATCTATACATACACTTCTAAATGCACAAAACTTACAATTATTTAACCAAAATAAATTAAAAATATTAGAATATCCACGTGTTCGATGAATAACAAATACCTATCTTGTATCCTCACCCTTCTCCACCCCACTCCTGTTCCCAACTTCCCCAACTGGCAAGGTGAATGAACCCACGAAATGCGCACGCACGCACACAGACAACGCGGGACACGTTGTCGTAGGTTGATGTATCGCAAGAAAAAAGCGGATAATTTGATCAGAGGTTGTTGGTCCCGCGTCGTGAGGCAGGTCGGGGTGACACGTTCGATGCTTGTTGGGTAGTTTATTTACTTTTGTTGATGTTTATGAGTTATGGTAAACAAGCTTTTCATACAATTCGTAACTGATTAGCTGATCGGTCACTTAGTATTATCATGGATTTTTAGTATGAAGACGTTTTTTTTTGTGTTTTTGATGTCGTATGTCTGAATAGACCATAAAACGATAGTAAGTTAATAAAATAATGACAATCTTGCTATAAATATTTAATTAAATTAAAGAGTCTAAGAATTGTATCGAATTTCGTTCTTGATCTAGTTTTGTTTATTTGTTTGAATAAAAAACCCTTTCAAGACCATTTGATTGTCCGAATGTCAACAGTTGAAGACATGTTTTCTCGGCCACAGGTATAGTTTTAAAGTTGAAATTAATAACTAAAAACAATCTAATAAAAAAGTCTAGTTACAGTGGTCCTATATTTGACTCACACCCGTTAGTAAATCGCGGTCGTAATCGTAAGTTTGCAACCTAGCACAAACCTCTAGGCTCCCTTTCATGAGTACCTTTCAAAACGTTTAAACGGGTTTTTAAGGAAGGTTGTCTGGAAGAGATCGCTTTTAACGATGAAACCGTTTAACTTGTACATGTTTCTGTAAACATCAACTGTAACTTCTTTGTATGGTGTGCAATAAAGAAAATCTGAGCGCAAAGCGCTAGGAAGAAACAAACTTTAACAACGTTTTGTGACATCTTCTGAAACCTATTTGGCTGTTTTAACATTACTTAGTAAGTGTATTTTAATATGTTCCAATACTGATCCTGTTATAAGAAATGCTATGAATTCAATGAAGTGTGAATCGAGTTGATTTTAAAAACAATGTAACGCTCTATCGGTTCGTTATGAACTGTTTAAGACATAATGTCTAATGTAATGAGATATAAGTCAGTAAATATTAAGCTTTTAATTCAGAAACCGAGTTCTAATAAAATAAATCCTTTCTACGCAATGAAACGATGCATTTTAACGAAACAAATGTAAAAGCGGTGTGTTGTGTGTTACTCAATTACTAACTTATAAACAGATACACGATTTTAGCTTCGTGCAAAGATCGATGACCCATTTTTATTGACACTTTTTTTAGAATTAGACCCTCTTTACAATTTCTAACTAAATAAGTAATATATTATAGTATCGCTTGGAAAGGGGCAAAATATCTCCAGTAGTGGACTGAGTGGGCCGATTATGAGTAAATACACGTGTTTCTATGCATGATATACAGGGTGTACAAAATTATAGGGCTCTCCTTAAACCACGTGATCAGCTCCTCATATACAACATGGAAGATGATGGAAGGAACACCGAAATCGTGATTATTTTTTCAGGACATCCATACATTATTATCAAGGTAGCTTCATCAGTGTACGGTGTATTACCCGTCAGGCCACGGCAAAGAGACCGTATCTTTTTTATTAAGATTTCGATGTGGTCCTCCTTCAGAAAAAGTTGTTGCAAGTAGGTATGTGCAGCTGACTGGAAGTAGGTTTGTGTAGTTTCGTCCTTAATTAAAAAAAAAAATTCAATAGGTGGACTTAACGCCACGAGGCATTTTCTACCAGTCGACCATTAGGCTAAATAAAGATGTTTTGTGGGCGGTGTGAAAGGACATACAAATGAAAAGAAAAGTCTTAAATTGGAATACCTAATTTAATAAAATCTCTTGTCTTCTTCTAAGATTGTACTTTTTGGTAATTTAAAAGAAACACTTTGCAGAACTAGTTCAAACTCATCCGTTAACAATGGCGCAGACATGTAAGTTGCATTACGTAATTACTGAAGATTAACGTTAATTTTGCTTTCGCCTGAGGAAAGGATACATATTTTAAAAATACGTCTACACTTAGGTACCAGAAAGAATAGACATTGGTTCTAAGAAGTAAATTATCTTGAATGTAAATTAGAAAGCAAGAGAAAAACTCCATAAAGTTGATGTTTAGAAAAATGAATATTGTGATGTGATCTAGATAAAAAAAGCACATTTATAAACTGCTAATAGATATACCCTTCACCTAACATCCTGTATAAGTTCTACACTATACAGAGTGTTTTGTAAGGGTACCTATATCAAGCCGAAACTAGCTTATGTTAACATATGCATATAAATAGTATGGGAAAGTCAGAAATTTTATATAACAATTTCATTTTTTTCAATTTTTATTACAAAACTTAATTTTAGAATCCGATTTGTATCTTTTTTTTTTATAAATGTTGATATTCTAACTTCACGATAATATTGATATACACAATATGTTGTACGTATGCAAGTTTCGGCTTGACTTGATTTTAACCCTGTATAAGTAGTTATATTTTTTATCTGTCCTTTTTAGTAAAGTCTAAAACTAATAACACATCCAGAGCGAGGTCGTTAACCTAGCACAGGGTAGTGGGTAGTGGGGCAGTGAGACGCATTAACGCGTGAGTCTGGAAGGGCAGTG
Source organism: Anania fuscalis (assembly GCA_950371115.1). Lineage (NCBI taxonomy): Eukaryota > Metazoa > Arthropoda > Insecta > Lepidoptera > Crambidae > Anania > Anania fuscalis. Next base: position 9,305,150 of record OX493348.1, on the reverse strand, counting down.
CATTATGGGGATGATCTCTACCGATAGCCTGTGGCTTTACTCGCTAATATTATTTATAGTGCTTAAAAATGCGCATATTACTCGTGAGTTCGCATCACGACACGAATCTCTGTGTTTATCGGTATAATGTACGGATTAAACAACTTGATGGATGGTGAGAGTAAACATCGTAAGAAAACCTGAAAATTTAATCTTCAGATCATCATCATTATCAGCCTATATCAGTCCACTGCAGGACACAGGCCTCTCCAAAAGGAGGATTTTGCCATATTTGCCACGCTTGGCAGGCGGGTTGGCGATCGCAGTTTCGCCAATGGTGGAAAGCAGACGCTGCTGCCCGTCTTCTTTTGGCGGTTCTCATGTAGTCGCCTCTTACGACACCCATAGGAAGAAAAGGGGCGGTGCAATTCTTTTAACGTGCCGGCACTACACGAATCTTCAGATAGCACAATATAACATTTAGCCATGGCCCAAAAGGGTCTGATTCCCCTACCAAAGAGTTATGTACCTAGTCTGATGGCTCGACCCAAATGTAATAAATAACCTTTGATTATAAACATGTCTAGATAGTGTGGTGCTCAAATTGTCACCAAAAGAACAGGCCAGATTTGAGTGAGTAACAACTATGGTTACTATGGTAACAATTATCGGTTGCTATGGTAACAAGCGCGCCACTGAGCGGGCGAAACAAAATTTGGCGCCAACAGTTGGCTTATATTTTTTTTTACGTTTATGACACTCGAACAGGGAATCTAGACATGTATATAATCAAAGGTAATAACCAGACTTTCCGCATCTATGATCATGGTCAAGCGTATCCTGACTAAGAAAGAGACAAGTAGATGGAAAGAAAAAATAAATAGAGATTTTCAGCAACATCGGCTAGGTGAAAGATTAATACGACGTGGACCATGATGGTACTATGTTTTATTTCATTTGGCTTAAGACCTGAATGTACATAAACAGAGCGACAAACAACATTATCACCAGCCTATATCAGTCCACTGCTGGACACAGGCCTTTCCAAAAGGAGGATTTTGCCATAATCGCCACGCTTGGCAGGCGGGTTGGCGATTTGGATAATGGTGGAGTGGAGACGACGCTGCTGCCCGTCTTCTTATGGCGGTTCTCCTGCAGTCGCTTCTTACGAAACCCATAGGAAGATAGGGGTGGTGAAATTTTTTTAACGTGCCGGCACCACACGACACATAACACCAAGGTCTATTACTGACATCAAAAAGGGACAACAGGAACGATACTCTTATTCCCTAAAAATTAGCAATCAGCAATAATCGCGCAGTCTTCGACCGATTGATAGATAGTGTCAAAATGTATTGGCAACACTGACAGTAGATTGCTTTTTTGTTGCTGTCAATTTGCGATTTTAAAGATAGAATTAGTAAATTTTTGTTATCGCATTGATTTTGCAAGATACGGAATCGGGGTACGTGTATCTGTCTGTATATTTTAGGACGTGTTTAAGTGCTCGAAAAAGGGCCTACTGAATAAATGACTTTGACGATCTGGCATGTAAACGGCCTCACACATGTCTGGTCGGTCAAAATGAAAGATGAGACACCCGGTCCAGTCAAAATAAAATTGTCTGGTCCAGAAGACGGGTGTTGTGACCTATCTATTCCTTTGTAGAGTCCTTGAAGTGCCTAAGGCGGTTCCGGCTGTTGTGATTCACAGTGATAGGATCAACGGGTCGTTCAGAACGTGCCGGGGCCGTCGGAATCTAACAGCTGATGGGGCCTGCTCTTGCTGCGTCTTCCAGTTCGTAGTCGCCACTAACGGTTATCTCTGCGAGAGGTGTAGCCTGCCCATTGCCACTTTACCTTTGCGATTCAACGAGATATGTCATTGATGTCTTTAAAGGTATGTAAAAATAAATGCAGTAGTATACCGTCATCGTTCCTCGTTCAAATCTACTAAGTATATTTAGTATTTCTCTGACGACCTCTGTAGCCGAAACGTGACGCCGGACTAAATGGCGTCGCCATCTCTGAGGTTCCGGGTTCGATTCCCGGTCGGGTCAATGTAGGAAACGAACTTTTCTATTTGTCTCGGGTTTGGGTGTTGTGGTACCGTCGTTGCTTCTGACTTCTTTATCACAAGTGCTTGCGCTACTTACCTTAGGATCAGAGCAATGAATGTGATGTTATCTATTTCCTAAAAACAAAAGCGAATAACATAATTAAGTTGTTGTAAATATAATCAATCAAGGCCCTGAACAAACTAATTTTACTACCTACTCGCCAATTTGCAAGGTTGTTGACTAAAATGGAATTGAGATTGCCTGACTGACCGATTTGACACTTACAACTCCCACGCATTCCGATTTACGGTAAACATTTATTTGTTAAATTGCCAGCCTTGGGATTCTGGTTTCGTGAATTGTGAAGTAGATAGCAAATGTAATTAACAATTTTATTAGCTACCATTGCCGTTAAAATTAGTTATTAAAAAGATAACTTTCATAAAAATATATACTTATTAGGTCATTGTTTACTTACGGGGCTAAGATGATATTAATTATATGAAATACTTAGATTATCACTTCAGTTGGTAAATATATTATGAATACATTGTTTTATTAAACATATGTACCTAATTACAAAATATATTGATACATATTACGTTTTATTTATCCTCTACGTAAGCAAGACCAGAACTAACAATTTGAAATTATACCTGACCTTTTATGTGGGTGATTCTTTTAACAGTTTAATTTCAAATATAACATAAAAAAATCATGTTTTATTAACTTTTAACATTAAAAATTTAATGTAATATGTCAAGCGCTACATTTGTCTATGAAGCGCTTTCCGCTTGAATGTTCAAATCATCCCCTATCTATGCGCCCCGCACGATTGGCGGAAGGAATTCAAACCCTTTGAGCCAACAGTCGTTAGAATAGAACAATATGCCATTTTAGTTTTAATTATGAAACATAGAAAAGCGGAACTAAATGTGCCACCCTATATTTTGATTAGGTGTAAATGGTACGGGGGAAAATAGTTATGTAAAATAATCTAGCATGGTGAAAGGTATTATGTAGTAGTAGTAGGTTTTCAAATAAATGACTTAAGTATTTATGTATTTATTTGAAATTTAAAAATATTTTATTTAAGTTAGAAAAACATTGACCTTTTTTTTTATGACGTTTTTTAACTACAGTTTTACAATATCACAAAAGTTTTAAAGTGCATTTTTTATTCAATGTTTTAATAGTCAAAAATTTGAAATAATAGGTCACTTTTCTTATGAACATAAAAAATACTGCTACATTAAGACATCAATTTTTTATCTGTGCTGTGTAGGTAATTTAATTGACAAATGAAGCTCTGGCTGCAAAAAAAAAAATTTTTTTTACGGATCACTGATTTCGTCTCCCAAAAAAAGCGCTTCAATTTGTCTATGAAGCGCTTCCCGCTTGATTGTACGACACCCCTATCTCCGCGATTGGCGGACGCGAGCCAATCCACCCTACGCCAACACTGGCTTTAGACAATGCCTCGTTTCTGCTTTTTTCTGCTAATCTGCGAGGGCCCAGGGTCTAGGGGGTAACGACCGATGGTTTACGCACCGTTACGCTGTCAGTGGGGGGATTGATTAATTAACTGGAGTTAAAATAACGTGAAGTTAATGGTGGACGTGATGGGGTTCCTGATTATTGATGAAATTGGATTTGAGACATTTGAATTAACTGCCACAGGTTTGTTTAAGTTTGTATGATTTTAAAGGCTGCGTTTTTGTGGGAGTTACAGAAAACGATGGTTTTATTTGAGTTTTTATTTCATAAACAATTGAATTAAGTACCAACATTTAATTTAAAATTGCCAAATTAATAATGTTTCGTGTAACGATGTTTAATGTTACGTCTCATGCGATCGTTTGGCAGCTAATATAATTAATATCTTAGCTGTATTTAGTTTTTTATGTCCCAACCCAAAACAACAAAACTATTTAGATTTAAAAATAAACGAAATTATAAAAGTCTAAAAGTTAAAAGGGCGATTCTTGTTTTATATCTGCCTTAAACAATTGACGAAATATACTAACGTGTGCCTCGCATAATATACCAACTATAGAACGTCTAATTTATTAACACAAACGTGTAATTATAAATAATTTCACACCTGACGTATGTAACTTTGACATTTTCAATATTCTAACACAGAGGCTTTATTTGCAAATGGCCATATTAGTTCACGGTCATAATTAGACGTGAAAAAAATTAAAAGCAAGTGTTATGCCCTTCGTTAAGACGACGGTCTCGACGTATAATAGTGTAAGTACAGTTTTTTTAACTCAATTAAAGAAGCCTAAAAGTAGCAAATAACCGAAAGTTCAGTTTTAATAATGTTTTTTTAAAATATATTTATTTATATAACTTCTATATAATAATAAATTTTATATTGAAATGGGAAAATAACCCTTTACGCTCACAAAGAGTTATTTTCCCATTTAAAGATGATTCAGTTAAACTCATATTTTCTAAATTAGGTGTTGCTGCGAGACGCGCATTGAAAAAAAAACAGTCTGGTACCTACCTCATAACATAAGAGTGTTCATGCCTTACTTACTATGACCATGATAAATTTGGGATCTTCGTAGCCGTGTGGCGAACACGCCGGAATTGACGTCGCCATCTCTGAGGTTCCGGGCTCGATTCCCGGTCGGGTAAATGTAGAAAAACGAAATTTTCTATATTGCCTCGGGTCTGGGTATTGTGCTAGGTACCGTTATTGTTTCTGAATTCTAAAACACAAGTGCTTGAGCTTATCTTAGGATCAGAGCAATGTATGTGATGCTGTCCAATATTTATATTTATTTAAGTATTTTATAACCATAATAATTAAGTAAAACCTATTCATATTGCACTTGCACTGTTTTACGTCCAACCGAAATTATTCTAACTAGTTGGCCTAACGCTCCTTGTTTGGTGCGGACCAGTTAGCGGGCATCTACACCTGGCACAGGTGGTCTAGGGTTTATGGCCTACCATAGTACCAGCCGCCCGTTAGAAGCATTAGCGGTGGGAACAAAATTTATCTAATCATTTGTATTAATAATTAATTTTATTTTAATGCATATGTAATTGTTATAAAAAAACATGTCCCAATTTTTGGTCAGATTTAGATTTAGGGGACACACTTTTTTGCATATTTTAAAACCAGAATTTAACTTTTTCAAAAATATATTTGTGTCTATATTTGTTTCTGTACTAATTAGGAAAATATTAATTTGTTATCGTCATTCATTCAAAATAAAGCCATAACTAGAGAAAACAAAAGTAATTAGTAAAAGTGGTCAGTAGTCTTTGAAGGTCTTTTAAGGTAAGGTTTAGTGGTATAATATTTAAATGACGTACGAAGGTCATCAAGATAAGGGAATATTATTGTGACAATTTTTTTTTAATAATTTCAAAAAATCCTTAGTTGTCACCACGAGTACATATTTATTTCAAAATAAACAATTGGATTCACATAGGTATTATTAGAAATAATTAAAGAAGCATTTTTTCAGTTGGCTAAAAGAACCTATTCAGGTTACGGAGCGCCACATTGAGCACCAAAAAACGAACAGCTGAATTAACTTTGGAACATAAAATATATTAAAATTTAAATTGCGTCAGACAGGTCTAATAGTATCAGTGGTCAAAAATAAATATGCCTAGAATTAAAGCTTGATCTTGGTCATTTACAAATACTTGGGTAATTCTAAAAACGTTAAGACTCCTCGGATTTCATTATGTTTCGAAACAAAAAGCGATTTAAAAATAGTACGTATATTCACGGCATCTCTATATATTCGCAACGGTCCGTCACAGAGGAGCGCAAGCGCAGCGAATTCGTCGCAACCTTGGGCCGGTCAGCGACTCGCGGGCTTTTAAACGAAAACGACGACTGCCACTCGGACTGATCGAAAACAATTTGTTTAATCACTTTTTGACATTTATTAATGTACCCCGGATCTTTCTTTCATGGTACGTTCAATTTAATTTTAAATTACGTACCTCACTTATTTTTAATGTAATGCATAAAATATGATAATTACGTAACGAAAATATGTACCTAGTTCTAATTAAACTAGAAATATATATTTTTGAGTAAAAAGTTAAAACCGGTTGCTGTTAGTTAGATTGATGACGCCATTTTCTAATAAATTTGCATTAAAAGTAAAAAAGCGTACCAAACTGACTCCTCCCTGAAGGTCGTTGGCCTAAGCGTCATTCTTTCGCCGCATTTTGGCCGAACGAAATAGACGAACTGTTTGCATTTCACTCGCACTTATATCGGGTCCCATTCATTTTCGTGTGCGTGATGAATACCGATTATCTCATTCAACAAGATCGCTTTTTGAAATTCGTGCGTGTGGGTAAGTTCGGTAGTGTGTGTGACGAAAATTATCTGTTTCGAGCATTGTATTGAATGCGAATGGTCTCACATTTTAAAAATATCGTTCCTTGAAATTTTATGAGTTTTAAATTCCGAACGCGGCGCGAAAACTCACACTTGCGCGTTCTAATCGCAAAGTTGTGAATTGCGTGAGTGTGCGTTTTATGTAACGACAATTTTTCGATAAGTCGTTGTGGTAGGTCGCGGCCGCGCATGCGTTTGCAAACGTGTTTCGGCAGTTTAAATTTGGAATCGGATTCGGTCGCTTTGTTTTGTTTTGGTTTCTTTCTGGTTTCTTATTGGGCGAGGCTTGTACGTGTTTTGTTGCTATAACTATGTGAACAGGAGTGAAAACATAGAGGTTTGATTATGATATGAAGCCTAAAACGAAACCGGATTAATATGAAATTTTAATGTACATGATGTTTGTTATGTTACAGAGTGAGCACAGTTAAAGTGAAAATGTGGCAGAATCACCCTAAAATTTACAAATATTACATGTAAACTATTTGAATAAACGAGGAAGTAAAGGATTTTGGGCTAAAGTTACAAAAGATAAGGTTGTGATACTTAGTAATTATGATATTATGATGAACAACTTTGTGCTTCTCCACTTCTTGCTCTATGCAAATATATTTGCCATAGATAGGTACCTACTTTTATCCCCGGATGCCTCTGGAACAGATTCCCGAAAATTCCGTACCTTCTCTTTAAACCTTTTAACGAATTCGTTGTCCAAATATGTTTTTGTCAGTGAGGTGATATAGAGTGTGTGTTTGCCGTCAATCAGACAGTTACGGAACCTACAAGTATTTCTGAGCAAAACTGTAATTCCATCTAGGCTACACTTCTAAATCAAGAAACCTTCTTTAACTCAGAAGTTCGCAGCTATTCGATAACTTCAAACGACTAAAGTTTAAAAATGCGAGCTAGTACACCGGTTTCTAAAAATACTAAAAAATCCAAAACCAATGTTCACGACGAAACTAGTTTTAATTTTTATTCTTTCTATAGTTTAAGGTTTACTTGATAAAAAAACTCAAAAATAGCTCAAAAGTACAGTTAGGCCAACAATCACAGGGTCCCACAGGGTGGCTGACCGGCGCCACAATAAGACGAGCGCGTATCCCGTCACCTGCCGCTGCAAAAACGCGCGGCCGGCTGCGGACCGGTCCTACTGATTTAATGATACACAACCATTTTTAACTATTGCACATGCAATTTTTAGATGAGAAAAACTTTTTTAAATAACTCCAATTTGGTTTAGAATTTACCAGTTTATTTTTTTTTTGTTTATTTTTTTTAATTTCCGCCCAGGTTCAAAACGCTCGCTTTCTATTAAAATAATATTTTAATTGAGAATAGACACTAATAGAGAAGCAAATTGCATATTTATTTCAATAGGTGTCGCACTGTCTTTGGTCATGCGCCACGGCCGCGGCCCTTCGTCCTGCCCTTAGTGATTATTTCATGAGTGGTTCTGCCATTCTTTCACTACCTAATCAAATAATCACTAAGATGTTACAAAAATATGTTTTTTTAACTATGACAGCAAATTTTTAATGATGTTAATAATATTGTTTTGATGTTAAAAACGTGCATTGCAACTTTAGGAGGTAATTTAATAAAAAAACTTTTTTAAATGACTAATTTCGAAATCTCGCAAAAAACTAATTTCCATTTAAACAGATGTCAACCGTTTAGCGGTTTAATAAAGGGACGTTAATTTTTAATTTAGAGCGTGAACAAATAAACCTGACAGATGAGTAATAAAATAAATAATAAATAAGCAACAGAAAACTTGCTAATCTCGAAGCATGGAATTAACATCGTGTTGCGAACAGACAATGAATTTCGCCTTGACAATGAATAGTCAGTGTAAAAGCTAAAAGTCACTTAACAAAAGGACGACAAATCAAGTGACCGAAGAAAATAGACTACGAATCATACCCCCCACGTGTTGGCGTAGACGTAGACTGATGATATAGTATGTATTTTAATAAATACATATTGGACAACTTTACATACATCAATATGATCCTAAGGTAAGTAGCTAAAGCACTTGTGTTATAGAAACCAGTTACAACGACGGTACCATAACACCCGAGCCATTATAGAAAAGTTCATTTTCTACATTGACCCGACCGGGAATCGAACCCGTAAAAAAATTATACCTTAGCGTTAGTACACAGGATGTTCGGTAGACCGATTTAAATACTTTTACAGGTTGTTCTACTCAGGAATATAATGTTTCATACTAAATTTCAAGTGTTACTCGAACAAAATGTATGGTGCAGGTATTATTGCTCAGTTTCACCATTGGTGCCTTAATAAAAGTTGTTTGTAATGAGAAGAACATTCTGCAAAAGTATGGACATCGTTCTATGAACAACCTGCATATACATAATAAAAAACTTTGCCCCAGAAACTAGTAGCATAGAGAAAGAATTATACTACGTAAAACTAGTAGTATCAACCTTATTTTTTTATGAATCAAAACTGTTTTTAAACATCAACGCGGATGGCAAACGTAGACAAACAAATTAAGTTGAAATAGGTTTAATTTCTTAGGCCAAATTGATAGGTTAATGTTATTATCTACCTACATATCGCGTATATTTATCTATTTACATATTGCAACAAGTACCAGCGACTGACAGATTTCATACAAGTTATTAAAGTATCATATTACATTCAAACGTCACGTCGTTGCCTTTCTCTCTTTGGCTCATAATTATAGATTTTATCACAGAAACAATTCAACAAATCCAAGCCGAAAGGTGTTGTTGCACTATCGTACGTCTATAGTCAAATTGACACGTAAAGTCCATCGGCCAAAAAGTCAAAATAAGAGTAGAATACCATTTTAAGTCACTATCGTGTTATATTGTAAAACGATAAGGGAGCAGACTACCCAAAAAGTTCAATGGCAATACAATAGAATGACCAATGGTCTAAAATTTGTAGCAGAATACCAAATGTGTAAAAAAATTACAATACGATCCAATAATTATACAATAATGCAACTTTTAAATTAGCAGAATTGGGGCCCAGGTAAGTTTGTTTGACCATTAATTTTTATTGAATAACATTTTAAGTAAACATTTTATTCATAAAGTTCTCTAAACCTAGATGACATGTCATTGCCCCGTTGTCTGCTCATTGGATATTGTTTTAATTAGTTTACCTATAGGTTACAGGTGGTGAAATAGGAACGTACGCTAACATGCGTTTAGGGGTGTAGCGTCAGCAGCAGCACATCAGCAAATGTCATGACTACAGTCGCTAAGATTTAGGAAGCCCGTTTTGACAGCCGGTTTTAAGACGATAGTAAAAGACAACATTAAAAAAAATATAACTAACTTTTTGGGTTTAAATGTAAGTTCTATTAACACTTAAATGTGTCGAGACTCGAGAGTTAAAGAATTAGAAAATAAGGAAAATAAACAATTTAATACATTTTCACAAGTGTCAAATTGGGCCTATTAAGTCATTGTCATGCCCTTGCAGGGCGTTACACTTACTGAATTGTACCAATTAAAATGTAATGTTACAATGTGAAATAAATTATTTAAATTTCAATTTGCTCTTTAATTGAAACCTTAAGGGTGAAAAGCCTTAAATTTCGGATATTAAAATCAATCTTTTGTGCATTTCCTAAGTTCGTTAAGCCTATATGACAGCCATGACAGGTCATTGCCCCGTTGTCCGTTCATTGGATATCGGTTTATTAGTTTATTGGTTACAGGTGGTGGTGAAGTGGGAACTTACGCTTACATGCGTTTAGGGGTGTAGCGTCAGCAGCAGCAGTCACATCAGCAAATTTCATGACTACATACGGTGAGATATAAGAAGCCCGCACCCCGATTCCGTATCTTGTAAAAGCAATGCGCTAGATTGAGAAATTCTGGCTTTAAAATCGCTAATTGACAGCAAAAAACAAAAACAAAGCAATCTACGAGCGAAGACTGTGCGATTATTGCCGATTGCTAATTTTAAGGTATTCAGGGTGCCATTTTGACAGCCGGTTAGGCAATAATAAAAAAGACAACAATATTTAAAAAAACTTTATGGGGTAAAAAATAAGTTATATTATAAGGTGTATACTTATCAGTTTACTTTTTTCTAGGGGCTGATTCTACTGCTCAAATGAAACAACTTTTTCTATCCCTTCGAAATCGCAAAAAAAGAATTCACTTCCCCATATAAAATAGCAGAGCAGCTGACATCACCTCGTATGGAAAGATGGATTTTTTTTACGATCTCGAAGTTGGTCCCATACAAAAAGTTGTTGTGTTTGAGCAGTAGAATTACCCCCTAGAAAACAGTTAGTTGATTAATTTACACCTTATAGTTAATTAGGGGTGTAGCGTCAGCATCAGCAGCAGCAGCCGCAGCATCACTTTCATTACTAGACGAGCTGCCTCGACAGACGTGGTCTTCTCTCAATTTGAATTGTCAAAATAAGACATCAGTCTAACGACATTTTCGCCCGTAGTAGTAAAATGAAAAAACAGAGACGTTCAGATTTTCCTAATTTAAAAAAAAATCTGGTGTACTTTCCCAGTTTTTACCTTGGTATAACAGTTATTTTCTTATCGTTCTAAACCCATAACCTCCCACGGCATGGCAACTATGGTGTTTTTTTCCATGGTGTTTTTTTTCAGTCATAGGACCAGCCATATTCTTAGTTCTAAAGTCATGTCTAAAATACTCCCTTAGAGTAGCCATTTAAAGAATTAATCATCAATTACTTAGGTATAAACACTCGTGGGAATTTCGACAAATGTGACACAATATTCGTGACACACTTTTTCTTGGTGACATAGTATTTTGAGTTTTGAATTAATTAAATTCTATTTCTTTTGAAATTTACTGTTTTCTGCTGCTCAAAGTCAGAAATACAATTACTTTCTGTATGTACGGGATCAACATACTTACATTTTAAATTATCATTCACTTTTAGTAGTTTTATGTCATGATTTAACACCTACCTATTTACCTACAGTATTGAAGCAAATGAGCATTTGAGTTTTTGATGTTAGTCTCTTAGGGTAAATACTGCCCCTAAATCTGAATTGAAATCAGAAAAGAAATAAAATCGGTCAAGCATTTAAAAAGGAGAAATAGAATTAGCATCTATTTTGTTTGTTTTTCCATTATTTTCTTATACATTTTTTTACTGAAGTATAACTAGAATGAATGCATGATCAAAATGATGTTATGTTTTCACAATTATTAGCATATTCTTTAAATATTTTTCTTACATGCCGTATTAGGTTTTTGAAACTACATGCTACTTTAAATTTGTTTTTTTTTTGTACTAAAACTACGCCAGCCCTGTGCTGCAACTACTGCATCGACTACACCAAGCGTAAGCAACTTGCACTTTAAAAAAGCAGTTTGCACTTTGCACCTACATTGGGCTCACCCAACGCATGCGGACGGTCCCACGTCATTGCCCACCGGCACGGAACCACCGATTGGGCAATTACCCGCCCCGCGTGATGATCACAGAGGCGCGCAGCGAGCAGGCCTTTGACGAATTAGAAAAGTAAATTACGTTCGAAATTTGAAAAATGTTACGGTAGTTTTTTTCGCGCCTAGAATTGGGAATTGGTAACTTTTTACAGATTTTACTTTTGTTACAGATCTAACCTGCTTTAAATCATAAATAAACTTATTGACTCTATAACGATAGGTCCAGATCTGGCGAACGCCTAGAATTGGGAAATTATAGCTTTTTTTTCTGGTCGTACTCGAAATTTGGGAAAGGCTGGTTACACCCGTTACTACAAAAAAAAAAACAGCAAATGCAACTCGAATGCAACGAAATATTAAAAAGATCAAAATTTACCCATAAAACCCACACAACAGTTGTTTTGGTCTTTAGTTTTCAAAAGTGATTTTTTATTTCATTTCATTTCATTTAATCAGACACCTTAAAATCTAATAGATACAGATATCCAAAATGGTTAAATTTATATATGCGAGTTTGATGTTGAATTCTTTATTAAAGATAATGTATTGAAACAGTAGAATCATTCCCTGTAGTTCATAATTTTTAATTACCAAATAAAATCTCGTTTCACTAAACTGGGTAAACTACCACGAAGGATCAGTCAGTAGTTTTTGAGTTTCAAATAACGTTCTTCAAATGATAATATTGGTTTTGGAGAACTTCAAAAATTTGGACAATAACTACCGACTTTCACTATTATGTTCCTAGCGATAGGCTCATAAACATTGAAGTAATATATAAGTCAATGCTCATAAAGCAGAATTCCAACCTTGTGTTTTTGTAAAGAGTTTGACTTCAAAATTATTATTAAGAGGCCCCAGGAGCCCTAATTCCTTAAGTTTAACAAAGTCGCAATCTATTTTTAATCCGGTCCCAGTAGCATACTGTCAAATCAGTTTTCTTAAAGACGTAACAAGAAGTTGCTGAAAACAGTTAAAAAAAAACTAATTTTGGTGTGTTCCATTTTCATAATAGCATTTTTAAAGATTAGGTACTACGTTTTAAGTCTTAATATTACTGGTTAATGAACTCAATTGGATTCCGACTACTGTTTAACTAGTATTAGGCCTTATAGATGTAGCAAAGGAAGTAATATCCAGAATCCAGAACAATAAAAGGTAATGCCATCCTAATCCCCCTTAACGATTGCGAGGGGGGGTTAATCCGCGTCTCAGTCTCTTCTCTTTCTGTTAATTAATGAGAAAACATGCTTACAGACTAGTCATTTATGAGCACATTAAAATTAGATTCGCATTCAATAATTAACTTATTGTAAGTATTCTAAAAAGTTGCATGAGTCCGGGTGCCATTTATTTTTTATTTTGTTTTGTTTCAGACCTGGGCCCTAACCATGAACTATTAAAACAATCACAAATCTGTCAAACATTATCATTTCTGTCAAATTTTGTATGAAATGACGTACCAAAATTGACAGATTTGACAACTTTGAGATTGTTTTAAGAGTTCATGGTTATGGCCCAGGGCGGTAACCATGAACTCTTAAAACAATCTTAAAGTTGTCAAATCTGTCAATTTTAGTACGTCATTTCATACAAAATTTGACAGAAATTATAATGTTTGACAGATTTGTGATTGTTTTAACAGTTCATGGTTAGGGGGCTGATGTGTTATTATTTCAACGCTGAAAAAGGTGCTCTGAATTCATATCTTTTGTATTTACGTTGACTACAAAAACTCAGGTTGTTAATTCGCAAATGGTAGACAGTCTTTCGAGAGTGAGACAGAATGTGAATAAAATCAACAGCAAGGTACACTTACTTATTATCAGCGTCACTTCGCATTATTTCTTACCTCTAGCTAGGTTAAGTACCCTGAATTCTTCTCATCTTTATTTATTTTGACCCTAGGAGAACTCAAGGTCATTTAGCAACTTCTAGCAGATAAGTTGGACAGTCTTTGGAGAAAGAAAGAGGATAATACATCGTATTACACTGACATAAGTTGTGCCATGATACTAATCGTAGTATCATGGTACAACTTATGTCAGCGTTAAAACTGTCAATATTAGGCGCTACACTGAAAAGCACTCCCCGTTTATATGGATGGGGGTGTCCGGCCACCAGAGTAAACATCTAGACGGCTGCGAATCGAAAATTGAAGTTTCGGCCACAAGACTTTAAAACGGATATAAAATTTTAACACTGGTCATACAGGCTGCGTATGACGCCGTGCCCTTACCATGGGTCTGTGATTCTGAACAAACAGAGGAAATAATAGGAAAATGACAATTTACGGGTTACATACATAAATCTTTTCTTCTTCAGGCTGATCACATTTCTTGAAGACCAAACCGTGTGGTGTAGGTAGTGGTTCGCGATGTGAACAACAAAGCGTGTCGGTTGCGGGTTCAAATCCTGCATGGGTCAAATGTTTGTGTGATAAGCACGAGCATTTGTACGTAAGTGATTAATGTCTATAAATGTACTAAGTATGTTTCCCTGTTATTAGTCGCCATAGTACAGTCAACAGCACGTCGACCTACCCAAAAAGTTAAAAGTTCTCCAATAGATTTTCAACTTTAAGCCTGACTGAAAAAAATTGACGATTTGTGGTAGGTCGACGAGCTGTTGTCTGTACAAAGCTTTACTTAGTTTGGGGCTAGATAAATTGGTGTAATTTTTGAGTAGGTATTTATTTACTATTTAGGTTCATGATAAGTTAGTTTAATTTAAAGTATTATTGATTTTAGTTTGAATTATTGTATTCATTTAATTAATAAAATATATTAATTAATTTATTATTTATTTGCCCTAGAACCAGCAACCGATTTATGTTTTCTTCAGTGGGACCGCGAATTATAGCCACACAAAATTGGCGTTTCATTGCGAGATAAAAAAACGACACGAGCATATCCCTGCAAGAACCGAAATCACCGATATAGCTTTTCGATTTGGGTTGCGGACACCAATCATAAATGATTCTAAGACATCATTTATTAAATTTGACACCTTATTTTAAGCCCGATAACCCGATGCATTATCATTTATTCGAAGAATCTGTTTTTGTTTGCTTCAAAACCAATAAAAAGTTAGGCAGTTGAGTCCAGTAAAGAATGACGTCAAAGCTTGCTATCGCCATACAGATTATAAGGCAGAGGTGCGTTTTGACAGCACATAAAAAGTATGTCAATTGATCGGTGGTGTCAACTAGCCTATAAAGTGGGCAAGCCTCATCGCTCACAGAACTGACGACTCGAGAAAGGATCTCGAGTGGCGACCACGAACTGCAAGACACAGCGAGAGCTGGCCTCATACCCGGTGGTCTGACTCTGAAGATCAAGTCATTGCAGAAAGACGCAAGTTGAAATCGGCCCAGTGCCGATTCATCATCATCATCATCATCATTTTTAGCCACAGTACGACCACTGCTGAACATAGGCCTCCCTCAGTGACTTTCAGATCGGCCGGTTGGAAGCAGCCTGCATCCAGCGGCTTCCTGCAACCTTTACCAGTTTACAAATTTTACAGTGCCGATAGCTGTGGCGTTTTATAGAAGAGCCTATGTCCAGCAGTGGACAAACAACAAATGAACCTTTAGACCAGAGAACCAGACCATTGTTACATATGAAGAGTACTTCTATGAATCAGTACTAGAAATCTCGAATCGAGAACTCACAGTAAGAACTAGAGCTAATGCTGGCGGCAGTTACGAGCACTCTCTATTTATGGGGCACATAAACTGGCGCTCAGGCGCACCTAAGGCGCCCCCCCATCGCTTACTACCCCCGAGCTGTCATGGCGGCCAAGATTTACTCCGCGTATCAATTGTTATTGAGACCCTGATGGATTGGCGGAGATGTTACGAGGGACAAGGTCACCTTGAGACGGATGGTTTGGGCAAGGCTGTTCTGTGGCCCTAAATGTAACACTAAACATACTATGTGCAATAGATGATACAGGCTGTAAGAAAGTGCACCTGACCACGTTATTAGTTGATCATATTATACAATTTTTGATAGGATTATTTAACATCAAAATCGTGATGTCATTTTTTGATAAGTACTTAAGACAAACCAACAAGGTACCTCGATGAAATTGTATGGAGCGTCCATTTTTATGAACAAATGAATACGTAGTTTTTAAGAGTGTTCTATTCTTTTGTACAATATGTACAATCCTATTCTATTAATTAACTCTGATGGTAAGCAAGTTCAACTATAATTTGTATGGGGAAAACTAACAATCTATTTGATTTTATTGCGTTACCCGTAGTGATGAAAGTTATTAAATTTAAGCACTTGAAACTCCGAAGCTAAGGGGAAGTTTGTTATTTAATATGACTTGATATACACATTAAAGACGATCATACGACTTATTATAAACCTTTTTATAACCTCTTTCAGGTCCAGGTTTTTTGGTACCGTCGTTGTTTCTGATTTGTTTGACACAAGTGCTTTAGCTTACATACTTAAATTTCTAAGAAAGTTATAACTATAAAGCAGTAGATTAGCCCTGTAAATTGTTGTGCCCTCATTGTGCACGGGAGTTCGCTGCGAAGATCGGCTACATAAGCCATCTTCGGGTGCACCAGCGCCCGTCCAATTAGGAGTCGAGGTGGTCGCCATGGCCGAAAACGGTCGGAAAGATCATCATTATCATCACTCGTAGGACCTTATACAGGGTAATGCATGCTAAAGTAGCATTGGGCGGGGCACATAGAACGGCCAGCCAGAAAAGTTCTGGAATGGTGGCCACGTACCGGCAAAAGTGCTCGTAGCACCCAAAAGGTGGACAGACGACCTGATAAAGGTTGCAGGAAGCCGCTGGATGCAGGTCGCTTTCAACCGGCCGCTCTGGAAGTCACTGGGGGAGGCCTATGTTCAGCAGTGGACGTCCTATGGCTGAAATGATGATGGTGATGACTGGGTAATGGAGTAATCTTCACCACCCTATAGTTGAGGTAAGGCCTGTGCCCTGCAGTGGGACAAGGATTTACATATTAAATACAGGGTGGATACGATCATATTTTCGTATGCTTACGAATATAAACGAAAATATGGTATTAGATTAAAAAAAATGTGTTGGCGCATTGAATTTTTATCAATGTTAAATAAAAAATAAAGCGCTTTTTTCTAGTTTGAAAGGGGTTTAAAAAAAGTTTAAAAAAATAAATAAAACTGGATTATCAAAGCTAGTTTCCAAAGATGTAAGATTCCTTTGTCCTACTGCGCATACTCTTTATTACATACTATAAAAAGTAATTACAGTGGATGTTTAATTAGTACTTAAACGCTTTACAAGTCTAGATCATTTCATTTGATAAGGATTTTGACTAGAGTTCTCTTAGTTCGATTTTTTTCTGTTCCAAAAATGTAGGCTAGGCTTAAAAATACATAGTAATTAATTTACAACATTTGATTACTTGAGTGGTATTGCGTAATTTGGCCGGTTCGAAGCGGAAAAATATATGAGACGCATAAAATGTGTCCATTTTCAGAAATTCGGTTTATTAATTCAAGAATAAAGACAAAGTGCCATATATATAGTTTGCCTTTTTGAGGACTGTAGTCACTTATAGACATGTCAGCTCCAACTGTATCATTTAATACATCAAATTACCAACTAAAAGCTACCTGCCATTATTAAACAGCAACCATTCAAAACACTATCACATCACCTCATTACTATACCGCTTTATTTTCCAATAAAAGTTGGTATCGTGGCGGCGATATCAAAAATAATAACTGTTTATTAGCACCCCCCCCCCCTGCCCCCTCCCCACGCACGGAAACACACGAAGTGGTGCGACGGCATCCGACAGCATACGATAATGTCCAGTGAAAATACTCCGCGAAACTGTGCTAGCAATAGGGCGCGGAGACATAAAATGTCTGGAAGCGACAAATGTAAACAGGACTTTATCAAACTCAGTAATTACTCATAAGTAATTTTTAGAATTCCGTACCTAAAGGGTAAAACGGCACCCAGTTACTAAGACTCCGCTGTCCGCTTGTCTGTCTGTCTGTCCGTCTGTCACCTACCAGGCAGTTAAATTTTTCACAGATGATGTATTTCTTTTGCCGCTATAATAACAAATACTAAAGAGCAATAAAATAAATATTTAACCCCTTAAATTTTTTTATAGATAAGGAACCCTTCGTGCGCGAGTCCGACTCGCACTTGGCTGGTATTGTTTTATTTAAAACGGCCTATTTTTTATGCCAACATTTATCTCTTGTACGGTACTAGCGCTATGTCTCAGGTTAAAATATCGGTTTGGGTCAATTTAAATACAAACTGTTTAATGTGTCACGGTTTTGGATGTGTTAAGAAACGCCACTTACAAATTTTATTGTCTGAAAACTCGTAACAAAAGGATCGACTTCATTGAGACAATGACAATTGGGGTGATATCTGGCGGATATTGATTTGTTTACATCCATGAGATAATGGAGAAGCAAACTTGTTGTTTAGTCTTGTCGGTAGTGATTGATTGATCACAGATTCAACGGTTCTGCCACTGATCAAATAATTAGTCCGTTATGCGTCTGCGACGTATTTTGAAGCATTATAATTCCAAACCTCATACGAAATCCTTAAGATCGTATACGAAATCATAGAGAAACATTATGCGATTTTATCGATTTCGTATGCGATTTTAAATTTGAATGCTTCAAAAATACGTATTCAGCAAAGTTGTCCAACATAATATGTCGAATTTGCATTAAAATTAGATACAATAATATTAAACTAAGGTAAAGACAGAGGCATCGTTTTGAACAGAGATACATTGTTAAAAACGAAGCCATTTTGTGAAATAAAGTCATTTTGTGTTTATTAACCTAAGGAGGACAAGAAAACAGACGATACGCGCAAAATGTGTTGCCTATGATGGTGGTAAGACCAAACAAGCTGGGCCCATCGGAGATTAGCTTTGCCTATGCTTCCCCATTGTAGTAGTACCAGTGTACTGTTGTCTTTTATTTACGCGAACACGATACATTTAAATGAAACTACATTTACGGATTATTTCGCGATTTATTAACATTTTATTTAACCTGACGTTTCGAACGTTTCGATAGTACCAGTGTTTTATTTTCGTGCCAAAAGGTTCGTTTATAAAACAGCCACATCTAGACAAGCATATCCCAGGCCGTTTTCATTCAGTAGTCGATATGGGGAACATTTAAATGAATATAGACGGCACAAATACTGTCGCCGTGCTATGATTTGATATTGTTTAGTTACGAACTGCTTTGATGGCTTGCTTTATAATACAGGGTGGATATACAATCAAATATACTTCCTCCATGCAAACGTAATCAGCTACTAATAAACAACTCGACAAACAAACAACAATCCGTTGCGATTAACGTAAAACTATTCACTACTATATTATAGTACTTGTGCTTGTTGTCTTTGTTTCGTCTCCTGTTCTGTAAAGGTATGTGTGCAGCGGTGTATCGGCCCTCCGGAGCCTGCTGCCTGAATTCGAGCCGGAGTCGACCAAAGAGATTTGGGGTTCTCTGGTGGTCCGATATACCGCTGTCACTACTCGTCCCACGTCCTAGTCGGGGTTGCCGCTGAAAACCAGCGTCGTAACGGCTTCGGCTGCAACGACAAATACCTTTGACACTCTTTTTGTATGTTCAATGTAATTCTGTTTGTAACTATGCATATGTGTGTCAAATAAACGTTTTCTATTCTATTCTATTCTACTATATCCGTACACCGTCCGCTATTGGTACAATACCTACGACGTGTCGTGTTATTATAGGATAAACAAGCTGAAGTGGACAGATCACATTTGCCACAGAACCAATAATAGCCGAAAAGAAAGAAGGTGAAATAAACTTGAATTGCCGAATAGTAAGCTGGCTCTACATGGTTCAGGACCATACTCAATGGCAATAAGATTATTGCTTTACCAAAATATAATTATCAGGGACATTAATGAATATGATTTTGTAGCGGCCATGAATATTTTTTATGTCATAATTGTTATTATCAACCTAATGAATATTATGTTCAGGTGCAATAAATAAATATCTATTTTAATTCAATTTAAAATATAATGCATAAATAAATAGTATTTCATATTAATTGTATACTTATTTAATTCTTATTCACTACCTACCATTAGTTATTAATTTTGTATAAATTGCTGTGCTCTTGCAGGGTGCATTACTTTTCTGCTAACCACACATGTAATGCAATAAATGACTTGATTTGATTTGATTAGCCGATGAGGCAGACGTGATCTTGACTGGAGAACTGAAGACCGCGACCTGGCAATTGCAGGGTAGTGCGCCCTCTGACAATGTGGAGCGATGATACAGGCAGCTGACAGTGGATAAAAAAACTCGCTTCTCGGCTATCATCATCATCATCTCAGCCTATTGCAGTCCACTGGTGGACGTAGGCCTCCCCCAAAGAGCGCCAAAAAACACGATCTTCCGCTTTTTTCATCCATCCATCTTCATAAGGTAGTCGGTCCATTGAGCTAGGGGGCGTCCTACACTACGTTTGCCTAGGCGTGGTCTCCACTCGATAACCCGTTTACTCCACCTTTCATCGGTTCTGCGACAGATGTGGCCAGCCCACTGCCACTTAAGCTTGCTACACTTTTGGACTATGTCCGTTACTTTAGTACTCACTTCTCGGCTATGGAGGTCTTCAATTCTATTTATAACTTATACTCAGAATATTTACGTCAGAATCGCCAAACCAAGCATCCAATGTTTCTCAAAACGCTTCAAAAGCAACTAAGTACAACGTAACTAAGTCAGAATAGTCCAACTAAGTCAGAATAGTCACAAATCAATGTCGTTACGTCCCCGTTACGTCCCCGCGCGTTGCGTAACCGCGCTAATAAGATTTGTAGCACAAAATACTAAACAGTTTTCAGGAGTAGTGGTTTGTAAGATTTCGTGCACGAGCAGGGACTGGATTCGATTACAGACAAAAACATTATTATAGTACGCTTTTTTGGGATCAGACATTTCTTTACTGAGATAGAATTACGTCTAATTGCTGATTAATATGGCATCAGAGTTTTTACGACGACCTCCGTAGTCATGAGTCGAGTACCCCGGACTTTATATCTCTGAGGTTTCGGGCTCGATCCCCGGTTGGGTCAATGTAAAAAACGAACTAAACTATTCTATATTGTTTCGGGTCTGAGTGTTGTGGTACCGTTGTTGTTTCTGGTTTCTGCAACACAAGTGATTTAGCTACTTAGGATCAGAGCAATGTATGTGATGTTGTCCAATATTAATTTTTACTAGCTGTTGCCCGCGACTCCACTCGCGTGATCTTTAGTTTATTTAATTCCATTGATTATTTATCGGAGATAAAAAGTATCCTATATGTTAAATTCCAGATCATTATATATGTATGCAAAATTTTATCCAAATCCAAACATCCATTCATACTTACAAACTTTCGCATTTATAATATTAGTAGGAAGTAGGATTTATTATTTTTAAGCTGCACTGGATTGTGCTAGGAGCACAACTACACACCGATGTTTATCAAGACTTAAACCACTGGGATACTTTAACTCTCATAGAATGTATTATCGTTATTTCAACTGATTTTCATGTTTCCAATATACTGGATGACTTTTTTTACCGTCAGAAAAAAAATACTGTGTATTCTGTACCTAAAACTATGTGATATTATGTGAGTGTGTTTATAAAATACACTGATTTTATAAGTTTTGGAATGTCCAAAAAAATGCATAAACATAGAATACATCAGTGAATATGCGTTTGAGTTTTGGTCGGTTTCATATTTTTATCATTACTTTACCAATATTCTTTTTTTAATGTTAAATTAGTCAAAATTAACTTAGAATTAGATGGTTATGAGGATAAATAGTTGATAAAAATAAAATAAAAAATAAAACAAACTTTTTTTTTTAAATTATCATGTTATCATCACCTATATCATTTACCTATCTCACATGTTTATTTTCTTGACGGTAAAAAAAGTCATCCAGTATGGTTTTATCGGTTTTAAGCTAACTATTTTTATCGGGAACTCAAAAATAAGGTACATGGTAGTAATCTCATTACAAACTATTCATTTTTTCACCTTGAAGGAAATTTAAAGTATCACGAAGTCCGTATAAATATGATTCTGGAAGAGAGAGAAATCAAATCATCAATGTTGACCGCTGGGGCAAAGAGTGGGGATTGCTTTGCGCATCTTACGGGACGATCACTGTATGAGAGACGCGTGTGCGCCGAGATATCAACCAATCACGGCCGGCGGTGCAAGAGTCACGTAATCGTTATGGCCTTCTGTGCAACTTTCGCCCAGCGCTCAACTTTCGTGCCGCTAGTTGTACCATAGATCACAGGCGTCGCGTCATTAAGAAGTCATTAGTATAATAGAGAACAATGGAAGAAAATCGACTTTTAAGAGCGTAGGTAGCCCTTAATAAGTGTCAATATATATTAAGAGGTTTTGTTGTTTTAAACTAATACCTCTTTCTCTATGCTAATACCATTAGCCTATGGCTAATACTAAATGTAATTTTGATTTCGGCGGGGTAACCATGAACTCTTAAAACAATCTCAAATTATCAAATCTGTCAATTTTGGTACGTCATTACATACAAAATTTGACAGATTTGATAATGTTTGACAGATTTGAGATTATTTTAAGAGTTCTGGGTTACCGCCCTGAACGGATTTATAAACGAGCAACACCAAGTAAAGCGGAGTGGGATAAAACTTGGTATAAAGAACTGGCGGAGCTCATTTTGTTTGCGGTCGTCGGACGGTATAGTCGTGCCTACTCTACGTGCTATTTGTGGTAAATAAGTAATTAGTAAAAATCACTAATTTGTTTTAAATTTAATATAAACATTGTTCATTTCTAAAGAAGTATTATAAATTATTAAAATCATCAAGTGCTCTTATTATTGCTGCCAGTATCTAACAAAATGTAATAAAATTAGTTAAATAAACAATACCTCCTCGAGTGAAGCTACCCGTAGGTTCGGAAGCTCGCAAAATAAACACGCTTAGTAGCGAAACTGAAGCCGCATCGGTGCTAATGCGCCGTACCTACTGAAACCCGTCGTATAACGCTAATTATTGCCAATCGTATGTTTGGGTTAAACTTCACTTAGCTTTACACGTCTACCTACAATATACATTACTGGACAGGTAAGTAGAAGACGATTAGCTCGGTGATAGCGCGAAGAAACAACGGATGGGGCAGAAAGATAGTTGGACCGCTATTAGTTCTTCAGGGTTTTGGGAAATTTTGTAACCAAATCTAATTGATATTTTATATCACGCTTCAAACCGAATGGAATTTCAAAAGGCATAATTAGTTGAAAGGCACACTTTTATAATGGATCTAAATATAATATCCTGTTTTGTTTTCACTTGGAACAAAATCCTCTTGGGTTTGATTGTAAAGTCTCCGCAGACAAAATAGCGATTAGATGCTAAAAAAAACTTCTCGCAACGCACATTTTACAATAGATAGATAGATAGAAAATTTTAAAACATTAATTCTGAAAATCAAAACATTGTGTTGAAAAAAAAATGTCTAAAAAAAGAACTCGATAGGAACGGAAGGCTGAAAGTCTATTTATCTATTTAGCCTATTGCAGTCAACTGCTGGACGTCTCCCGCTTTTTTCATCCAGCCACTACCAGCCATCTTTCTAAGGTCGTCAGTCCATTGGACTGGGGGGCGCCCTACACTACGTTTGCCAAGTGGTGTTGGCCAATTATGATTGTTTAAATGTCCGTAAAATTTCGAACGAATAGTAACACCCTACTTACGATCCTTAACATATAAATGTCCGACATACAGATATGGTAACACCCTAACTTACGATCCTTAACATATGAATGTCCGACATACAGATTAAGCCTGTAACATGCATAGGTAATTTTGCTTTTACAGCGCCAAAATAATAATCTCTACAGCCAAGAACAAAAGACTTTACTTTTAACCTTGATCATTGCATTGTACCAGGAACAGTCTACGTCTTATCTTCTTCATCTCAGTTGTCACTTAAAAACCAATAGTCTTCAATAAAGCACGTACCACAACAAGCCACAATCAGTTTTCGCCAGAACTAGTTAAAGACAGGAACATCCTTGAGGATTGGCGGGACCAATTTGTGAAATCGCCTCCTATTTTTAGTGGCAGACAGCAATTTAGTTGGAATGTAGGCAGTCACCTCGTCTGGCGCCCACACTGCCCAATCGAGTTAACTAGGTCTCGGTGTGGACGGGCTAGGAAGATACATGTCTTATTTCATATCTACGAGGGATAAGGTTTAAGGGATATTTATCTTTTACGAGATTGAAATGCAATTTACTTAATTCCTTACAAAATTATTGCATATTTAACAACAACAACTATTGAAGCGCAGTCGGAAATCAGTGTTTTGCTATGTTACAAATGTTATGTCAGATGTTTCGCAGGGGCGTGCGGTACATATAGGCACTTAGGCAGTGCCTACCTGATAATTGAAATGAGGTAGGCAGTAGGTACTACTAGTACTCACAAATGTGGTTTATTGATGAAAACCACTGATTTTTATCAATAAAACAACACATTTTAAGTATCTACTGCCTACTTCGAAAAAAAACTAATGCCCGCCCATTGAGGTATAATGTACTAGGGTACAGTACATTACACCTCAATGTGCCCGCCACTGGTTGCGTTGCGCACAACTGTTAGTTGATATCCCCATAATCCGCACTAAGCGCTTTTCATCATCTTTTATAATGCGCACAGCTAAAGAGTGGAATTCCCTGCCTGCGTCTGTATTTCCGAGTTCATATAACCTGACTCTCTTTAAGTCCAGAGTGAATAGGCATCTTCTGGGCAAGCTCGCTCCATCGTAGATCCCATCTATGCTCTAGAGCAAGATTAGGGTCAAGAGCAAGCCCATCTCAAATTAAAAAAAAAAAACTGTAGCTTAAGAGCACCATTACTAATACACATTTGAAAAAAAAAACAAATTTAGATTTGTCTGATTGCAATTATAGATAAGTTTATACAAAATAAATTATTACTCTCAAGTAATTTGTAATAGGATTTTACGACGACTTAGCGAAAACCACGAAATCTCTAGACTTTTCCAGAATGCTTGCACATTTGTGCCAATACCTAACACCAAGGCACAGACAAAGGAAAGGTTCACATTTAGTTAACACTAAAATGAATGATTAAGCTATTATTTAAAGTCTGGACCCAAAATCTAAGTGTAACCGATTTCAGTATATTATTATAATCCTGTTATTTCAGTACAAATAACAGCTTTACTCTGAATCTGAACTGCGAGTTGACAGACCATCTAAATTAGGCCAGGTGCCCACGTGCGTCTGTTTTGAGTGTAAACTGTTCAGAGTATTTGAATGCGGGACTGGCGACTAATTGGACGCGTGTGGACTTTCACCTGTAATATGGGGTGACACTGGTTTGAGAAAATTTTGGGTTTCTGTTGGAATGTTAAAATCGTTTATCACGATTCTGACATTTAACAGCATTTTGGAGTTATTTACTAAAAAAGTAAGTGCGAGCATAGTTTGTTTTTGTCATTTGATCTTAATTAAACAAGAATTTTAATTAAAAAAAAACTTGCTTTATAATAAAACTTGTTTATTTACTATCAGAATATAAAAATTTAATAAGACGGTACGGTTAGTTTTTTTCTTTTAAAAAACTAATGAAGTAAGGGCTCAAGATTTTAATTTTTCGTACAAGAACGGCGGCGCTTTAGGCTGTGTCCCCAGTAGGCAAACTGTTAGCGGCCGACTGAGTTTGCGGCCTATCGATTTAGTACGCCCTTCCATTTGTTTGAAATGGAGTGTCCACAGTTTGCTAGTTTTGCACTCACTGTACGCAGTTTGCAGCGTTACGCGCGCCGACTATCTCAGTGAGCGGCCGACTCCCAGCAAAACCGGTTCTAGTCGGCGGCGGCGATATGGTTGTTCGATCTGAGTTTGCAGCTAACTCAAATTTCAGTTCGCCACAAATTTGCGGCTCACTCAGTCGGCCGCTAACAGTTTGCCTACTGGGGACACAGCCTTATGGTCCTAGAAATTTTGGCCACCCTACACCTAACTGGTGACGCAGTGAACATGGCCCCAGCCATACGGACATTCTCTTCTCAGCTGTGATTTATGACTACAGCTTACTGATAATGGAGAAATATTCTCATTTGTTTAATTAGGCAGTGTCTTATTAATATATTGTTTAAGATAATAACTGCATTATTTTGAGAAACGTCAGTCAGTTTATAAAATATTACAAACAGAATGCAACAAATACATACATACATACTAAGAACATCAAAATACTTTATATTATACTTAATCGCACTTGTATTTTATGCGCGAGCCTTTATAATCATATCGCTCAGGATCCATTCATGGATATCCATTGTTATATAATTGTTTTTTTTTTCAGAGTACCTATATGGGTTAAGTCAATTTATTATGGCAATAAGGTAACGAAACTAATGATACGTCGTAGTTTGAAACCTGAACATAAAAGGATAGAATAGAATAGAATGACAAGTGATGATTGCTACCGCCTAAGCAGCCTCCTCACAACTCCCAGATGTCTGGCCAGAGGCGTGCGGTGCATATAGGTAGGTATGCTATAGGCTACTAGGCAGTGCCTACCTGGTTATTGAAATGAGATAGGCAGTAATTATGTACTTACAAATGTTTATGATTGATGAAAACCACGGATTTTCATCAATAAAACACTAAGACAGTACTTATCTGCCTACCTCGAAACAAAACCAATGCCCGCCACTGCAGTGGCAGTCAGGTTAAATCTGAGCAGCATTACGAGTTAGCGACCTGCCCCTTCTCTTCCTATGGGTGTCGTAAGAGGCGACTACAGGAGAACCGCCACAAGAAGACGGGCAGCAGCGTCTTCTCTCCACCATTGGCCAAACTGCGATCGCCAACCCGCCTGCCAAGCATGGCGATTATGGCAAAATCCTCCTTTTGGAGAGGCCTGTATCCAGCAGTGGACTGATATAGGCTAGTGATGATGATGATGATGACCTGGCTATTTACCTAGGTTAGTTACCATCACTAAAGTTAATACCATCTCTCGTTAGTTCCAAGTCTTTGTGACCGTTGCCTTCGCTTCTACCTCTCTCTCCATATACTGGCTCGGGAAAATGGCGTGCACCTATTTATGTAAAAAAGACGAAATAGAAAAATGAACTATTCAATTTATGTTTAGCTAATTTGAATCAACCTAAAATAGTCAAATACAGCTGAGACTAAAGGGGGCAATATAAAATTGTTCTATATAGCCCTGAAAACGAATACTTAATAATGTACTATTAGCCCTAAACGCGCTACAAGAAAACACGTGCCTTTAGCATATCAAACATGTCCGTTTTGCAAAGAAAACAGACCGCGCGTTGACAGCGCAAACATCGAGTCGATACGGGCGCCATTGTTGTATATTTTGGTTTGTTTTCATCCCATTAACTTTAGTTTTAGCTGGGGTGTGGTTTAATTGAAAAGAGTACGCAGCTTACAAGTTAAATACACAGGCATAAAAACACAATCGGGTACAGCCTGTCGATTCTTTAAACAAAACCGCGATCACTTCGACATCACTTCAGTAATCAACGAATAATATTGTGAACCAACTCTATACCAAAATAGAGTCTATGTTTGTGTGTACTGCTTAGATGATACGCGCTGTCACTTTAACACTGTTGTCACTCATCGACAATAGTAATGTGAACCCACTTGTTAGCGAAATAGAGGCTATCCTTGTTTGTAATCGCTCAAGTGATATTTAGAGCAAGTTTACTTGTGTTTTCTTAGAGAATCGACCCCTAGTATACTGGGCGTCACGTAAAAAGAGCGGTGGCCAAAATAGGAACTAACAGTTTCAGTACTGCTGTAGTAAGTGTTCGGTGGAGATAAGTAGCGCAACCCTTCAGCGCTCTTTTTGATTTACGAAAATTATACTTAACCAGACACCCTTATATCCAGTAACTGTCCACGTACTTGGTCTAGACACTAACATTGTGTAACCAGGCATAATGTTTATGGTTAGACATAATGGTTGACACCCTAGCAGTAACAAATCTCAGCAAATTGTCATTTAATTTCTAATGTAAAAATTGTATCAACCTAAGTTAGTTTGCCGTCTATTTCGACGTAGCATGGACAATCCAAAGCAAACTGGTAGTGATGCTTAATGTTAACGATGCTAGTAATAGGACTTAGTAAAATAAAAAGGCATTTTAGCAACAATCACACATGACAGAATAAACAGTTGCCAGTTGGAGATTAACCTTGTAAACTTGGACACTTTACTTGGCAGTCGGTGGTACGTCAGTAAACTGGAGTCCTCTCTTGCCTCTTAGGTTAATTTCAAAATTTCAAGTCAGAAGATAGGTACTTCATAAAGTTTACTGCCATAGTGTGGGTGCCAACTGTTATCGAAATGCCAATTGACATTTGATTGGGTCCAATTATTGCCACATGACACGTGTGGTTGAATTAAGTAACTGTTACCGAAATACCAATGATATTTCAGAAAGAAAAGTATGCTAACCTTAAATTATGGAGTAAGGGGGCAAGAATGCTAGCAGCGTTTCCTCGTTGTATTGACATTTGACTGGGTCCAATTATTGGCATGGTGTGGTCTAAGCATTAGGTTCTTTACCCAGTGCATCCGCTACATCCTATAACTGGCGCCAGCCAATGCTTTTAAGTTAATTAAGCAATATCCAGCACTTGTACGGAATTCCCCGGACATTCGTACACAAGTTGGACACTTTACTTGGCTGTCCGCAAGCGACACCTTACACCTTCTGCCTTTTCATTTGCTAATGGTCGGTTATTTATTTTGGTCAGTTGCATAATGATGATTACAAAAGAGTCAATTGACTGGCCATTTTTAACCAACTTCATTATTTGAACTTAGGATAAACATACACCTCTCTATGATGTTTATACAAACACCACCAAGGCTCTACTACTACTACTACTACCTTGACCATTTTTGTACCTATGCCTTTCTGGATTTCTATCTGAATGTTTTTTTTTGTTTCCTCCTTTTCTACGAATTCGGGTTATAGAGTAGGGTTAGTTTTTGAAACTTAATTTTTGTACTTAAATAAACGAACGCTTTATTTTTATTAGTGTAAAAACTTTTTGGATCCGATAAGCGGGCCTGGTGACCTGTAATACAGGTATTTTTATACCTTTCTCAGGCACCAGATTCCCACATGGATAGGTTTTTTTTCTGTACCTATGTATCTAAGCTAAGAAACCACATGTCATTTAAAACCTTGTGTGATAAGGATTTATTTATAAGTATTATTATTTATTATTATCATTGAACTCTCTCCACATAGCAAGTACACTTGTCAGCATACCAGTGTGGTATGCACCTAATTCTTGGTAGTACAGTCGGTTGAAAAAGACACAGCGCGGTACGGTCAGCAACAAATGCGCCGTCACCGCAGGACACTGACGGACGGTGATAATTACTCTTAAAAATTGCGCGCCGACTGTACATACAGTGCTAGACAATGCACAGTGCACAAACTTAAATAAGTTTTTTCAATTTTGAAATTCTCTAATTGGCTTCACTTCTAACTCTAACTAACAACATTATAATATAACTAGTAAGCCTTAATATTTATTTACCTTGATAATTGGTTGTTTTATTTTAGAGTTTTTAATTAGGTCATAATTGAAAATTCTCTGTATTACATAAAATTTTTAGTTTACGCAAAAAAAAAATTTTATTTTATCTATTCATGTAAATTTACGTTGATAATTTATTATTACAAAAGGTACATTTTGGAAGCCAGAGCTCTTTATTAGTAGGTCAGAAGGACCCAGATAAGCTGACAGATAGACAGCGAAAGTTCAGTTACAGGTTCCTATTAGTAACTCTAACTAAAGTGGTAATAAAACAAACAAAATTACAGATCATTTACAGAGGTACCGGCACCGATGTTGAGCGCTAAGGCAGAGAATGCGCATCATAATAACGATAACAACCAATCAGGGCCGGTGGTGCAGTGCGGCGTACTAGCCAATCACGTAATCGTAATGGTCTTCTGCGCAACTTACGCCCAGCGCTCAACTTCCGTGCCGCTAGTTATACGCCATGTTTTAAATTGTGTTCGATGGGAAATTGTTCTTTTCTTCATGTTATTGAAAAACGTCAACATCGTTTTATATAATACCTGGGCCATAACCATGAACTCTTAAAACAATCTCAAAGTTGTCAAATCTGTCGATTTTGGTACGTCATTTCATACAAAATTTGACAGAAATGATAATGTTTGACAGATTTGAGATTGTTTTAAGAGTTCGTGGTTACCGCTTAGTTTTTTGATAGGACCTTAATCAAGAATGTTTCATTATTCCGTAAATTAATTAGGTACATAATTAATCACCATTTCAGTGCGCTATTATTAAGGCACTCTGTGTTAGTATCATTTATCATTTGGGCTAGGCCAGGTTCGCGAAATGATGAGTTTCATAACTAAGTACGTTACTTGATAAAATAAATAAGTTTTGGAATAACAAAAACTTCTATAAATTAAGAACGTCCAATTTTTTAAGACGTTAAAAATTAATTAAAACACAATCCTTTAAACATGTAGTTACCTATATGTTTTAGGAACACCTCTTAACAGAACTATTCGTACTAATTTTTAAAGACTACCACAGAAAAAAAAATGCATCATTAGGTTTTACTGGTTCCTTTTTTCCTTCGTTCATAAAACTTTAAATGTGACTACCTACAATGATGTCCTGTCGTAGTATTTAAATTTATGTTGAAAAAATTTATTCTCAAAAAAGATTACAGAATCCACTTACATAAGGACAACATTATCCTAAATTTAATCTAGATAGCGGTCTCCGTGCCGTAGACATTTTTTTCACAGTTTCTTCGAGTCGCCCTCCAAAATTACGAGTCAACAACTTTTAAGAATATAGTTATGCAATTGAGACTTAAAACTGTTAATGCAGTCTCTATTTTTCAATTTGGTTTTGTCTTATCTATAAAATAATGGATTACAAGGTTCATAGTGTTCACTGCACACTGCACTGCAGTGTACAGCATGCACTAAATAGGATACGTAACAGCAACGAGGACTCTGCAGTATCTTCTACAGTTCGGAGACAGGCCAACATTTTAGGAGTTAACTAGTTTTTCGCGAAATTACACAATTTTTTAGCTGCTCGACTAAATTAGAGGCGAATTAAAACGAGGCAGCATTTATTTAAGTTTTTGTGGACTGGAACTGCAAGTAGGAACAAAATGTAGCGCTTCAAAATGGTCGAGTATTTACTTTGAGTTATAAAAGTAAAAATTTAAAATGGCTGCCTTAACTTTGCAGTTCGTACAACATATTCTCGGGTTTAGAGAAATAATCAAATCTACGTAAAAATGATGGCGCTAATTTACTTACTATACAGGGTGTACATTTATTAGCTAACTACTCTAGCGGATTATTTTACTCCTTAAATGTAACAGTTTTTTTCTATGGGACCAACTTCAAAATCGCAAAAAAATACACTTGACATACGTTTACATACATTGTGAATTGCTTGACTAATAATTATTTAGAAAGTGTTTATACGACGTTGGAACTCACTTCCCTTCGATTTAAAAAAATCGGACTGTTAACTAATTTTCAAGAATAAAGTTTAGTTTTCTTTGTTAATTCCATTCACTAACGTTAATAAATTGACCTATAATTAAGAATAAAGTTCGCCAAGCCATACCATACAATAGATAAATTTTATTGCACTTATATTTATTTATGTATAGTATATTTTTTAGGTATATTTGTATGTATTATATATTAGTGTTTAACTATTAATAAGTATTATTTATTTGATTTTTTATATTTTATTTTATTTATTCAAATAAGTTACGTAATATTTAGTAGAAGTTTCTAAATTATTTAACTCTTTGGCTAGTACAGTTTTGCTAGCTTTTTGGCTGTATTTCAGTTACTTGCACCGCGCCTTTTAAAAACTTTCTGCATGACCCAATGGTTGACTGGCAGAGAATGATTTTAGCATTTAGTCCACCTTCTGTGCACTATTTGTAAGTTTGTTCAACAAAGTTCTAAATAAAATAAATAAATATACCATTTCTATCTTTTTTGTTCTTTTTGTAAGGTAAATGTCTAATACTAATTAATTACTAAATACCTACCTTCAAGAGTCCCACGCAGTTGAGTGCCGAAAACGTCCAAATAAATAATTCAGAGCGCATACTCTTGACACCTATTGACTAAATGCTAATGTCACACAGACATACGCACGCACGTATACGCATCACGTATGCAGGTAGGGTTGTCAAAAAAGGTGTGTAAATAATTAGATACGTTTAAAATAAATCTCTATCATTTCCTATCATTATGTGAAAGTGGACAAAACCAGTAGGTTCGGTATGATGAACAAACTTTATGAAATGTTTGGACTAATAAAATATTGTAGGTAGGTATTATTTTATTCAATAAAAAATAGCAAAACGCCTGTAACAATATTTTGAGCAAAAGCAACTGACGGCTGAGTTTATAATTTGCGTTATAAAGATTTTACCATTATTAATCAGTTAAGTTAATAAAAAATAATTATTATGAAATAGGTAAATTCATAAAATACATTAAATAGTTTCACCTTAGCCCTAAACGATCTAATCCACGCACACATTCACACCACCGACACATCTATGCGTGTACGATCGCTACGATTACAGTCTCGTCTGTGTGCGTCTATCGCCATTAGAAATTCGTCCACTCCGGCGCATCACGAAATTCGGCGGCCTGCTATTGGTCGATGCGGTGTTAGAAAAAATTAGGCGATTACCACACTTGCCTGCTAGTGGTGGGTCTTTTGACATTGATGGATTGGTGATTTTTTATTGTTAAGTTTGTAAATTGATGATAATTTTGGGAGTGTTGTCTCTTTCATTTCCTACTGTGGGTTGAAGACGCCAACTTTGTTTTGTTTTTTTTTTACATTTTTTCAAAATCATTTATTTATTTGGGACTTGATTTTTTTTTTTGATTGGAAGAAAGCCTTTTGTTATTTTTTAATTTTAACATTCCGTAGCTTGGTAGTTACGTTATGGTTAGTCTCTTTCTATAATTTTGTAATTGGTTAAATTGGTACCACAAATTTGAAATCACGGTTCAAAGTAAAAAAATATATCGGTTACGGGGATATTCTACTGCTTAAATATGTTTACATAAAAAATATTAATTGGTATCAATTACATATTTCAAAATATTTAAATATAAAGTTTTATTTAACAGTAGATAGTAGATCATTAGCGTAAAGTTAATTAACAAAATACCATGCATAAAAAATGTTTGGTCATAAAAAACATAAATTTTAATAGTCTAACAATCGAGAAAAACTAGTAATGTCCTCCACAAGCCATAGAATTTATTCAAATCAAGATTCAACATTCAATCGTCAGTTTAACACGTCGTAAAAACGTTTTAAAACTACAAAGCGGCACGCACACAAGCACTTCTCACGCACACAAACGTCGTCTAACGTAAAATGCGTCCGTCTACGTCCCCCACTCTCGCGCAGCCGAAATTTGAACCGAGTTAGACGATTGGTGCCGCGGCCTATGTGGGTCCTTTATGTGGACCGGTTCTAATAAAACAGGGTCCACCATTTTGATTTTTTATTCTAATAGGCGTGGAAAGATGGCGGCTAACCGTCTAATAGGTTGATTAGTTTTTTGTTAGTTAAGTATGTTTTGGAGTATGTAATGGAGTTTGATTTTGTTGTATCTATTTTATTTAATAACCAGTTGTTTTTTTTGTTTATTTACTATACATGTAATTATTTTTTTTGAATAAGATAGGTAGCCCTACGTTAATATAATTATGTAAGTACTAAAATTTTTAGGAAGAGCAGTTTTATAGGTACGGTCTATCTAGTCAAAGTGGTCAAATATCCTTTACGTAGCATATTGTAATGGACGCGCGCCTAAGGCGTACACTTACTATTAACGCGTTATAGGTACTTACATACAAATATCTTACGTGTATGTAAGCGACCAAGGAAAAAAAGAAAAAAAAAATAGGTGTAAAAATTTTAAAAAGAAAAACATTAGGTTTTAATTTTTAATTAAATCATATCTATCTTTTTTTTAGGGTTCCGTACCCAAAGGGTAAAACGGGACCCTATTACTAATGCTCCGCTGTCTGTCTGTCTGTCCGTTTGTCACCACTAGGCTGTATCTCATAAACTGTAATAGTTAGAGATTTGTAATTTTCACAGATTATGTACCTACTTCTGTTGCCGCTATAACAACAAAAACTAAAAAACAGAAAACAATAAATATTTAAGGGGGCTCCTATACAACAAACATGTTTTTTTGCCGATTTTATAGATAATGGTACGGAACCCTTTGTAGGCGAGTCCAACTCGCACTTAGCCGGTTTTTCTATTCTGTATTTCCCCTGCTTGCTATTTCCTTGAGCTCTTGCTGATTATGATACGACTTACGAACTATTTTCTACTTAACTGCGTACTATTGGGTTTATTCTACCTAGTTAAAAAAGTTTTAACATCATCATAATCTACCACGTACTTAATTCACATATAAAATACATAATAACGAAACAACTGCCGTAATAATTATTACCTACCCATAAAAAGCTGACATAATCAAAATACAATTTGTACAAAATCTCCCACTTATCAAGGAAACAATCAAGAAATTACGAGTTCACAAGGAAACGTGTCGAATTAAAATTTCGCGAACGAGGTCAATATCATAATTCCACGACCAGTACGAGAAAAAAAAAATAAGACGCCCCAAATTGCGACGCACACAACTACGCAAAGCGGGTCCACAGACACAGTCACGCACACCACGACAATAGGCCCCAATTCGAATTCCGAACGCGCACAACACAGTTTCCGCAATGGCGGCGCGGTCGATGACCCCTGTTTTGGAGGGCGCCAGTGACGTCACACGCTGACCTGCCTCACGGCGACCTTGAATTTGGTTGCGACGCTTCGTCCCCTTTGTTTCGCGCGGATTTTCGGGGATCGTTAATTCGAGGATGGGGGAGCCAGTTTAAATTTAGAAATAGCCGCTCATTCGTGACTGGAGTTTATTCTTTTTGCGCGACGCTCCGGGGTGAATCAGCTTTTTGAAGTTTGAAGGTCTTTAAATAACGTGTTGTTTGTGAAGTAAAGTACCTAGTATTCGTTTGGTGACATGAAACGTGGTGTAATCGTACGACAAAGATTAGATAGCAGTGATCGTCCTGCGTTTTGAAATCATCGCGATTCCATGGACATTTTTAAATGTTAACTTAAATACAATATGTATGTAAAGACAGAAACACGTAAGAGTCCAAATGAGATAGGTAATTATGGTAGGTAGGTACCTATTTGGAAATAGTATGTGAAACCTGTAGACTAAATTTGACAGTTCTGAAAAAGATTCATATTTGAGATGTTGGATGAAAAGACAGGATTCCGAAATAAGGAACCGATTTTTTTAAAACCGATCTACTCTCGAAAGCACTGGCCGCAAACTATTTAACGCAAAATCATCATGAAAAAAGAAATCAAACTTTTTATGGCGGGAAAACTAGCAAGGTGGCTACTCGTTGACAAAATGGCGGTCTCCCTGGCTCGTTTATTATGGTATTTTATTAAAGGACCACCTGAATCTTTATCGGTGCGCGTCGGTCGTCGGCTCTATCCTGTTTCGTATTTATTTCGCGTGGGGAATTAGTTGATATTTTGCTTGCTTCGGTAAAGTATTTTTAGTGCCGTAGGTCAGTATAGTAACAATGTTGATGTAATGTTTATACCATAATTCAGAAAAGGGAGATTTTCTTGACGCGCTCTTTTATCATGTATGGCTGTGTCCTACACGTGAGGAACTCCAGATAAATATGTGCATTGATAAAAGCAGGTACTTAGGTAGGCACTTAATTCTTGTACCTGAACTTAATTCCGTATAACTTTTAATTAAAAAATAACATGGTTGCGTCGCCTTTTAATCAACTTTTATGTCGGTTAAATCGCTCTACATACAGCATTCTGTAAATAGCCTACAAATTTTAATGTAGATATTTACAAGTGCTATAAAAATATACGGTAAAAGCGGGTTACTTTAGCCCGAGGCCAGGGGATAATTTTGGCTTGGGCCGATAACTTCGCTATTTTGTATGGAAATCATAACAATATCAACAGGTCTTTTTTAACTTCGTGTAATTAAGCCAGATCGTTGAATGGTTTTGGTATGGCTAAGTACCAAAGTTACCCTGTAAATGCCAAAATAGATATTTTAGTGATTTAATTTATTAAAAAGAAAAATCACATGCAAGAATTACAAATAAATTCAGCCACAAGCGTCGTCACATTTACTATTCTATATAAAATGTCATAATGTTTTAGTGATTATTGTTACTGCAGTTAAGAAGTATTATTTTATAAAATAGTTTTGTAACTATTTTAAAAACATTAACCAGTTATGCTCTAGTTTTAATTATATTCTTCAAAACCTATAAACAAAACTAGCTCAGCTAATGATTTTCCCAGCATAAAAAGGCGGCAAAAAGGTTGATCAAACCAGTTTTCCTACAAAATACAGAACAATTACAAACTTACAGAACAATAGGCCAATAATTTATAATTATTATACCATTTCCGCAAATACCTAATCAAAAACCGTCACCATTGTTTGTCTTCAGATAAACCCGTCTGCAACATGATTCGGCAAGTCGGATAAGATTTTTCACAGAAGTAACATGCATTGTGCGAGCGAGACGGCTGCCGATAATGCGCGTGCGAGGGGGACAATGTCATACAAATACCAAATGTAGACGTGATTCAGAGGTCGTTGACCCGCGTTTTGATGATGCATGGCTATTCGCAGGGTACGGTCAGCAGGAATGAGAGCGAAAGTTGTTGATGACATTCGCTGAATTCGGGATGCGAATGAATGTAAAGGTCAGACTTATTGATTCTGGTAAATATTTGATTGAAATGTTAAGTGGAATTTACAAATTTTATAAAGGGAGTATTATAACTTTTGTGTGAGGTGTTAAATGCAAGAAAACCGTTGATCGGTGTTTATATTTGTAAGTACACATTTCAGTATCGGTCGGTTCAAAGCATCAGTCATTTAAACTTAACGATTAAACAAATGAGAAAGTCTTAGACTAAAGGATATTATGACTTGTCTATGCTGGTTCATGATATCTGGGCTCTTGCTCTTGTCTAGTCGGTGTATTTTTAGGGTTCCGTACCCAAAAGGTAAAACGGCACCCTATTACTAAGACTTCGCTGTCCGTCTGTCTGTCTGTCCGTCTGTCACCAGGCTGTATCTCATGAACCGTGATAGTTAGACAGTTGAAATTTTCACAGATGATGTATTTCTGTTACCGCTTTAAAAACAAATGCTAAAAAAACAGAATAAGATAAATATGGGGGCTCCCATACAAAAAAAACATGATTTTTTTGGTCGTTTTAATAAAAAATAGTGCAAGTGCAAGTGCCGGTCGTGCAAGTGTATTTGTAGATTTTTTACTTTTCTTTTGCTCCTAAATTTTTAATCAATTGTCAACTTCATTATCAATCATCTTTGGTCTGTAAAGAGTGTAATATTATACAGAGTGGTATAACAAAATGACCGCCATTATCCTAATATAAATAATAAACAAAAGCTTCAAATATTCAAACCAATTCTTCAGCCCTAAACTAAGCTGAGCGTACTATGTCAACAAAATAACAGATAAACATACTTTAATACGTTTAATTTGAACCCATGACAGTCTGACTTTGTAGTTACAGTTTTCAGCAGTCAGTCCATACATAATTTTTTTCCGGAATTTCCTGAAAAAGTGCCCATTTTTTGCGAACTCTACCTCCTTTTAAGAATTCCTTTGATCTTTGAAGAATAGCCTCAAAAATTCTGCCTTGTGCCTTTATCTTACACGGACCTGACGAACATCATCATCATCACATCACCAGCCTATATTAGTCCACTGCTGGACACAGGCCTCTCCAAAAGGAGGATTTTGCCATAATCGCCACGCTTGGCAGGCAGGTTGGCGATCGCAGTTTGGCCAATGGTGGAGAGGAGGCGCTGCTGCCCGTCTTTTTGTGGCGGTTCTCCTGTAGTCGCCTCTTACGACACCTATAGGAAGAGAAGGGGTGGTGCAATTCTTTTAACGTGCCGGCACCACACGGCATGCAACCTGACGAACGAAACGACCGAAAGAATATTTCCTACATAGTTGGCTAATAATAACGACTAATTTGTAGTAGTTACACTAAAATTTGATAAAGATAGATTCCATTAAAAACGTCTTGTTTTTAAGTAAGCATACCTTATTTAATACAACTGAAAATTTTTTAATAATTAAAAAAAATAATTAAAAACTAAAAGAGCGTCGTTAGTTTCCTTTAATTTTTTTAATTGCTTTGTAAGTAGCCTTGTTTTTAATACGTCTACTGCAGGGCATCATATATGGAATTTTAATGATGAAAATGTAGTGCAAATTTTTGGCACGCACGAAACACGCGCGCCACACGCGCGTGTTTACTGCGTCTGTAGTTTTCCTCTTTAGCGCAATATATACTGAATCGTGTTTGTAGGACGCCTCCCGTGGGAGCAACAAACTGCAGTTTGACTTTAGAAAGATTGTTGGCAGTGACTGCATAAAAAAAGCATTAGATCGCGTTCTTTGGCGCTCTTTGACTGCAATACCTAGGCTTTCATGGTGTGGTGATGATGAATCTAAATTTATATTAGTAAAAGATTAAGAAACATCGTTTGACACAATTTATTTCATCTTACAAAATAACTGCATCCAGTGGCTTCTTGCAACCTTTGCCAGGTCGCCTGTACACTTTGTCCTACGCTGCGATTGCCGGCGCCTTTCTGCCCATTCAGCCATGTCTGCGTTTTCGAGCTAAAGTGTTTTCTAGCTCGAAAACGCAGAAATATATCACACAGAATATCAGAGTGACAATAACAATAGAACATATTTGTAAACTAGCTGTTGCCTGCGACTTCGCTCGCGTGGTCTTTAGTTTTTTTTATATAGATAGGTATCCCACAGGAACATTTAGCCGGGATAAAAAGTATTCTATATTTTAATCCAGATCATATTCTGCAAATTTTCATCCATATCCGTTTAACCGTTTATGCGTGATTGAGTCATAAAACATCCAAACATCTAACATCCAAACATCCTTACAAACTTTGGCATTTCTAATATTATAAGTAGGTTTCTAACTAATTCTCATGTTATCCTTTTCTGCGGACCGTACCGACCTAAATACCCGTCGACCACGAAACGCCGATCGTCGTTATCGTGCGGCACTGACCTGCGCAATGGCACACAGCGCGACCGAAACTTTTGATAATACTTCGCGTTCCTCAAGGCTGAGCGAGCATTATGAGTGGGTAATACTAGTCACATTTACTGACGGTCTGCGGGGTAACCATGAACTCTTAAAACAATCTCAGATCTGTCAAATGCTGACAAATCTGTCTGTCTGTATATCTGTATCTGACTGTCTGAAGACAGTTCATGGTTACCCCCCTGGAGTAAGTTGGTTAGCTTGGCTTGGCATGAATCTTGGTGGGGACATCTGGGGTTTCTGGTTGGGCAAAGGAGAATGATTAAGTGACTATGAGATTTAGTATCGCTATAAAATCTGTTATGCCATAGATTAATTTATTATGTGATTATACTACTTTGTGGTACA
This sequence comes from Anania fuscalis, assembly GCA_950371115.1. Classification (NCBI taxonomy): domain Eukaryota; kingdom Metazoa; phylum Arthropoda; class Insecta; order Lepidoptera; family Crambidae; genus Anania; species Anania fuscalis. The sequence continues at coordinate 9,265,484 of OX493348.1, read as the reverse complement.
GTATTTTTTTATTGGGTTAATCACCGAGTTCCGTTTTGATTTTAAATTTAACTTAGGTACTACGAAGTACGAAGGGTATGCTATGCAATTATTAAAAGAAGAAGATGACTTATTTACTTGTGTCGATGAAATTCAAGATGCAAGAATATTGTAGATATCATCATTTTATCTACTTTTAAGTAATGCGAACGCAAATACCGTAGTCGAAGTGAAAAAAAACCTTCAAACTGGATTTCCAATGGATTTATTTAACTAAAATGGTATTCTGTGCTAAAAGAGTATCTGTCTAACGAACAGAAAAGGTAGGTTAACAAAACCAATAACAATTATTTGACGACCTCCATAGCCGAAAGGCGAGCACGCTTGACTTGGCGTCGCTATTTCTAGGGTCCCGGGCTCGATTCCCGGTCGGATCAATGTAGAAAACGAACTTTTCTATATTGGCTCGGGTCTGGGTGATGTGGTACCGTCGTTGTTTCCGATTTCTATAACACAAGTGCTTTAGCTACTTATTTTAGGATCAGAGCAATGTATGTGATGTTTTCAAATATTTATATTTATTTATTTAAATATGCCGGTCCGAAACAAACTGTTTGACTAAAACAACTACGACACGACTTGACAATAAGCTGTCATTCCGTGCAAAGTTCGGGAATCACCCGCTATGCGTCTGTTGATTTGATCCAGACAACATGGTAAAATTCGCAGGACGACGCTGGATGCAGGCCGCTTCCAACCGGACGATCTGGAAGTCACTGGGGGAGGCCTATGTTCAGCAGTGGACGTCCTGTGGCTGAAATGATGATGATGATGATGATACTTCTAGAGACACCCTGTATAAGTTCGTTAGTAAACTCGCAAACAAGAACTAGTATCAACCAATGAGTATAACTAATAGGTCTCCACGCAACATGCTTTGCAATTACTATGCTCTAATCATTATTCTGAAGGCCAAAATAAATATGCGTGGCGTCCGTCCAACGAGCTAGCTTCAATTGATGGCATTCTTAATCATCTCGTAATTTTTTATTAATGTGGTTATGTAAGAATAACTCAAAGTCCGTATTTGTGGGATAGGAAACTTAGGCCCTCTTGCGCATCACAGGAATAGCTAATTTAATCCCGAACATTCTCCTAACACGGTATAAAAAATCATTCCTTAGCTGTCTGTTTGTATGACAACGACAGAGACAGAAAGATGTCTTAATCTCGTACTAAATTAATCCGGTGGTGCGCCAGTCCACCTAACATATTAAATCGACGACTTAGATGAACCTAGTTTTGTGGCAGAATCATTTATTTGCTATTGAACAAGGTACGTAATATAATTAGCACAATTTTGTATTCATCATCACTTGTCCAGCTATAGACAATAGCATGCAAATAAAAGTTTGATTTTTTGAAATTGTATGAAAATAAAAATAAAACCTATATTGATGATATCAAATTTTAGACATGACCAGGGCCCTAACCATGAACTGTTAAAACAATCACAAATCTGTCAAAATTGACAGATTTGACAACTTTGAGATTGTTTTAAGAGTCCATGGTTATGGCCCAGTATTCATATGTGTAGCTATTATGTTAACATTAGGTGTTGTGGTACCGTCGTTGTTTCTGATTTTTAACCGACTTCAAAAAAAAGGAGGAGGTTCTCAATTCGTCTGAATGTTGTTTTTTTTTTTTTTTTTTTTTTTTTTTGTATGTATGTTACGCGATTACGCCGTCAATTATGAACCGATTTCAAAATTTATTTTTTAGTTTGAAAGGGTATACTCCCGAGGTGGTCCCATTTCCACCAAGTCAGATTCTGATGATGGGATCCCTGGGAAATCGAGGGCAACCCTCAATTTTTATAGGCACCCATAATGTTTTGCATATATTTTCTGACTCGATGCTGATTTTTGGGTCTGGTAATCATCATGTCATGTTGCTGACCTGATGATGGAAGCCACAGAACTCCTTAACGGATAGGAGTTAGAAGATAATACTGCAATTTGTCGACAGAACGTATTTCGCAGTGTGTTGAGCAGACGTGGAGCTTATGAGGTACCAGACCGCCAATTTTTATTTACTGGGGGCGTACCCGCACACCCAGTAACGAAAAAAAAATGAAACTTCCTTTCTTAATTTAACCTGTTATTTAACGCGAGATTTTATCCTATGGTTACGACACCAAAATAGCCGCCGTTCTGGTTGGAGTGTAGGTAAACCCTTTTCTTAAGACTTAAAAATTTTCGTCAAAAAATTGACCCTATATAACACCTTATTTTTATCATACCATTGGATGGGGGGTCCATAGAGGACCAATATTAGTTAAGGTTACTTTGCTGTAAAGTACTTTTTGGCGAAGTTAGGAGGGAAAAAATAGAGGACTTAACACTTAAAATTGTAAAATAAAATAAGTTTAATAAAAAACTAAAAACCGACTTCAAAATGAAACTAAAAAGCGAAAAATAATATTGACTAAAACATACCTAATCAGTTCTTTTTGGAGTCGGTGCGAATGAACACATTTTAACTCTCGATGGCTGGCACCGACTCCAAAAAGAACTGATTAGGTATGTTTTAGTCAATATTATTTTTCGCTTTTTAGTTTCATTTTGAAGTCGGTTTTTAGTTTTTTATTAAACTTATTTTTTATAACACAAGTGCTTTAGCTACTTAATTTAGGATCAGAGGAATGTATGTGATGTTGTCCAATATTTATTTATTATTTATAAGCCTAGTTTCGGCTTGATATAGGTACCTTTACCTAACACCCTGTAAATTCGAATCCGTTTTGTGTGACGAGCGCGAGCATTTTTACCTAAATCCAGCAGTGAACTGACTTTTATTTCTGTTAAGCTTAATTAAGTGCTGATTACTATACTCAGCGATGCTAGACGTATAGGCGTGTATTTGCCTATACGTCTAGCATCGCTGAGTATAGTAATCATTTTTTTTATATTTTTTTGTAAGTACCTTCTAAGTAATAGATATTTTTGTTTTTTAAAAATTAAATAAATAAATATGCTCTGATCCTAAAGTATGTAGCTAAAGCACTTGTGTTATAGAAATCAGAAACAACGACGGTATCACAATACCCAGACCCGAGCCAATATAGAAAAGTTCGTTTTCTACATTGACCCGACCGGGGATCGAACCCGGAACCTCAGAGATGGCGGCGCCATTTCTAGTCCGGCGTGCTCGCCTCTCGGCTACGGAGGTCGTCATGTTACAGTTACTTACTTTTCTAGCAGATTATGACATCTTTAGTAGTTTAGGATGTCGATATTTACGGCCTTACTCAAAAAGATAGACACGTGTTGAACACCTGTTTACAGATAAGTCACCCAATCTAAAATGTTTGTTAGTAACATGTCTCGAATGTCAGATGTGTCAACATTTCAAATTGGTTGATTAATTTTAGACAAGTGTTTAAGGCTAGTCTTTCTTTTTTGTAGTAATGCCATTAGTGTTTAACAGCGACTTAGTTATTTACTGAACTAGCAACAAGTAGATATTGACGACCGCCTGGTGTAGTGGTTCGCTCTCCGGACTACAAATCCAGGCGGTGGCGGGTTCGAACCCCGCAAGGGCAACTATTTTTGTTATTTATATTTAAGTCATGGATATTTATAAAAGTTTAATAGGTTGGTTATCTGTTGTCCAGTCGCTAAAGAACAAGCTTTGCTTAGTTTGGGGATAGATAATTGTTGTTTTGCTGGAAAAAAAAAAAGATGTTTACTTAAACGTAGGTACAACGTACCATACACTCATGCCAACATGACAAATACACTGAAATGTTACTCTATAAAAGTACATCACAATGTTTACTACAAAGTAATTCATGTCCTTACTTTTTAAAATCTAAAAATTATTGTAGATAACTAAACAAAGGTATATCGTCACCAGATTTGATTTGAGAACAACAATATTATTTCTCATAATATTTGTTGATAGCGATAACACAATCTTGACAAAATTAATCAGTGTTAACGATTATTTGCGAAAATATATCGGCCGGTCATTGCACCCAACACGACGGGTGCGTCAAATTATCTTTATTAAAAAACCGGCCAAGTGAGTGTCGAGCCACGCGCAGTATAGGGCTCCGTAGTTGCCCTTCGTTACCACAATAGATTTCAGCAATTAAGGAATTTTCGACTATTAAGTTGATTATTATATTGACTATTACTCTGAAACTAACAAATCTATCTTGACTGTTATGATTTTCCTTAAAAGTTCCTGAAGGCACTATTATCATGAATTTTCCCAGATTTAATAAGCTAATAGTTTAGCTTTTAGAGAGGCGGGTGGGCCCTACTCGAACAAAAATGTGCACTTTAAAGTTTAATATTTCGCAGACGGATCCCTAAATCGAAAAATAGTCTTAGTAACCCCTAAGTAATTTTAAAGGACCAATTCAACGATACCCGACACGATGGGGAAGAGAAGGAAAAAAGATGTTTTTCTGAATTTTCTTTTATCCTAAACCACCAGTGTTGGAGTAAACAAAACAAAAAGACAATCATTGAAAGCGGTTTCGGCCATTCTTCATTTTTTGCGAGACTAACGCACGACAGTTGATTTATATATTAATAAATAGATTAATGTATTAAAGACGTAGGTAAAGCTTTCTTATAGGAAAATGGCAAGGATTTGCCGTGGCGGACATGAAAAACTCCCAATGAACAGCCTGTGAAGTCAGGTCGATCACTGCAACTTGTTTCTTCTGCTTCTTTCAGCTTCTTCCAAAACTACAGCCTGTGTCTTGTCGTGTCCTGCGTGTACGCACACTTGGAAAAAGGTACTTTTTATAGTTGTCACTTTTGTCCTCTACCTAAAGGTTGTCTTAGCGATAAGACAAATTATACATCTTTATGTGGGTATCAATTTTATCATCTTTGTATGGTGTGCAATAAAAGGCATATAACTTCTTCGCGCCTCTGAAAATTGAAAACGTTGTCTAAATGGGAAGGTCACTTAGTAATGTTTGGGCATTGACACGAGAAGACAAAGTCATAAGATTAATTATCTTAATTAAAGACAGAGTAACACTAAACTGTGGTAATAAGGAACGGTTAAATCTATAGGTACCTACATCATCATCATCATCATGATCATCATATAGTGTCATCGCTTACAGAAGTATAGTCTTTAAAATAGGAGGCGGTCACTGACTTTGTCTTTGATTTTCCAGTAGCATTGGCAGCCAAGTTTCGTCTAACCTTTGATGTTGCCAAACCACCTTTAGGTACGGACCCCTAAAATATGCATCAGACGATAAGTGAAATAGAAGATTATGATAATCCTACCATTTGCTTCAATGTCAAAAAATATACGTTTATCAACGTGGGGCGACACGTGTGGGCTTAGTCAAACATTGCATTGAATATGCGACAACACAAATTGCACAATTAAGATATTAATATACAGTAGGACCGCATAGTCATGTAGCAAACTAAAGTGACAGTAGGCCGGCCACTTCTGTCGCAGAAACGATGAAAGGTGGTGTAAACTGGTTATCGAGTTGAGACCATGCTTAGGGAATCATAGTGTAGGAGGCCCCCAGATATATCAGTCAGTCAGCCAGATAGATCAGTGACTAAATAAAAAAGAGAGAGATCGTGAGAGAGAAAGTGTCTTTGGGAGAGACTGCATGAGGCTGACATAATGATGATGATGATAAGGGCCGCATTATTTGTAGAACTTAGTGGCGAATGGCGCAGAGATTTATGTTAACGCAAACGTGAGATTTCTGGTTCGGAACAATTTAGAAATCGAACTTTGCCTAATCTCCTCATCTCAAACTCAGTTTGGATTTGCAAGTTGACATGCTAAAAATGCGATTGTATAACCGAAAATCTTTACAGGGCGTCGACGGATATTAATGTGAAGACATAAAAATTTGAATTTGAATTATCAATAACTGGTATCAATTGAATCGAATGTAATTGTCTTGATATTGCAATACTATTGATTACTTTGACATACTAGTCGCTTTTGAGATTAGTCTTATGGATACTGTCCATATTGATAATCGATTATTCAGCATCACTAACAGGAATTTGCTCTACTTTAGGTTTATTTATTTTAACTTTATTGTACAGGTGAGTACAATTAGCAGACAATGTTAAACAGCTTTCTCTAGGTTTAGCTCATTTTATTTTAATACCCTTAGACAGTGGCTCTACTGTCGCTATTATTTTATGTCAATTGTTACCAAAGTAGGTACACAGTGTAATTACACCTAATATACCAAGCTGCCAGCCAAACAGTCCCTACACGAAAACCCTTTTATACCAGTGGCTAGCATTAGTTTTATTTCGAGGTAGGCATTAGATACTTTGATGAAAATCAGTGGTATTGATCAATGATACATACTTATAATTGCCTACTGCCTAACTTACTTCATTTACGAGGTAGGCACTGCCTAATTGCCTATATGCGCCGCACGCCCTGTATTATACGTACTTACATACATAGACTGCCAAAATCATTACCCTTCCTTTTGGTTTCGCCGTAGTCGGGTAAGAATCAGCTCTTGGACAAATTCTCGTCAGACCTGCGTAACTCTTTAACAGAAGAATCAGCCTATTTTGAACTACACTATTTAAAATCAAACTGGTATGGGTATAATTACAATGCAGTATATTTTGAACAGGAAAATTAAATAATGCGTATTATTTTTGAATCACAAACAAAGAGCGTTATCTTGGATGGTGTGACTAATATTTTTAACTACTTCAAGAGAAGGACATTATGTCAAAACGACCTACAATAGTATGACTGGTTGAAACCAATTTACTCTGAAATATTTTACACGCGGATCTATTCGACGACCTCCGTATAGCCGAGAGTTGCCACCATCTCTGAGGTTCTGGGTTCGATTCCCGATCGTGTCAATGTGGAAAATTACTTTTTCTATATTGTTTCGGGTCTGGGTGTTGTGGTACCGTCGTTGTTTCTGATTTCTATAACACAACTGCTTTAGCTACTTACCATAGGGTCAGAACAATGTATGAGATGTTGTCCAATATTTTTTTTTATCTATCAGACTGGGTAGGATTATAAGGTCACGGGGCAGTAAGTCTAAAAGTAATAACTGACTTGCCACATCTATGATCATGGTTAAGCATAATATACAACTAGCGCCGTGTGGTGGCCGTGTGTCGTGTGGTGCCGGCACGTTAAAAGAATTGCACCACCCCTTCTCTTCCTATGGGTGTCGTAAGAGGCGACTACAGGAGATCCGCCACAAGAAGACGGGCAGCAGCGTCTCCTCTCCACCATTGGCCAAACTGCGATCGCCAACCCGCCTGCCAAGCGTGGCGATTATGGATAAATCCTCTGTTTGTAGGGGCCTGTGTCCAGCAGTGGACTGATATAGGCTGGTGATGATGATGATGACAACTAGTGGCACGGATGTTGAGCGCTGGGTGAAAGATACTCAGAAGACGATCACGTGATTGGCTAGTCGTGCGACGCGCCAGCACCGATGTTGATCGCTGGGGCAAAGAGAAGATCCTCGCATCAGAAGGCCTACTACGAAAATATATTGTTCGTTCGGACGTATAAACGTAACAAATTAAAATTACCATCTCCTTAAATCAATCCTTTGACATTGTATGACCAACTAAAAGTAGCCGTGTTAAGAACCCGACCGTTTTTAATTGTTTATAAATTGTCAAAGGTGTTATAAAAGTGAATAGTTAGTTAATTTGATGGGTTAATGAGTGCGCGGAGCTAGCAACCAATTTCAGCAGGCGGTGCAGGCGCGGCGCGCGACTAGATTTACCATCCAAGTCAGGGAGGATGCCTGTTGAGTATGTACAAAACGTTTGATTTTTCAGAAAAATTCCTGTCTGAATGAAAAGTTGCATGTTGTGTTCACCTTTGAGATGGTACACTTAGACGTATAAGTTGATATTGTGTTTTGAAAATTTTAGTGTATCAACTACTGGTAAACCAAATAAATAAATAAAAAAAAAAAAAAAAAAAAAAAAAATAAACAATTTCGGCAAGCAAGCAGGCCAAGTCAATTTCATCAGGCCAGACGGCCGGGTGAATAACCCGCTTGCATGATTGGAGTATGTATTTATTTGAGCTATTGAGAACCGCGACATTCAGCAATGCCTGTCGTAGCTTAGCGCCAGTCGTACTCCTGTTTAAGCCGTGAAATGCCTGTCAAATGCGGTGACCGCCTGTCAGATGGTAACCCTACTACCAACTGGGCCATAACCATGAGCTCTTAAAACAATCTCAAATTTGTCAAATCTGTCAATTTTGGTACGTCATTTCATACAAAATTTGTCAGAAATGATAATGTTTGACAGATTTGTGATTGTTTTAACAGTTCGTGGTTAGGGCCCTGAAACTACGGATTGGGCTATTCACGGCGTGAATAGCCCAATCCGTATAGTTTCAATGTTCCTCGGCGCATTTTTTGCTAGAGATCCGTGCCGTTAGTTGTACTCTATTTATTTATCTGAAATTTTAGTATTTTTTAAAATTTTCTATTATAAATTAATTTACTTTATAAAGGTTGCAGGTATCCGCTGGGCCCTGGCCGCTTCCAACCGGCTATTCTGGTTTATGTTCAGCAGTAGACGTCCATTGTAGTGGCTAAAATGATGATGACGATTGTTTTATAAGTTATAGTTTTTTTTACTGTGGGACAAATGGTGATCAACTGACTGACTGGTGACTGACATAAAATTTACCCATAAAGTAAACAAGCAAAAATGTGTTTGCCAAATAAATGATACGTTTATGATAGCCAAACATTCTCATATGAACAAGTGCAAAAGAGTCGTAGGTTCATTCACCGCTCAAAACATCTGGGTCAATAGTAGTTATTGATTTCGTTCAATAACAAAAAATATTCACTTTTATCTGCTGTGACGTGGAAGTCCTAATGTTGACAATGTCTGTCTTAAAAAGTAAAAGTATTTTTTAATTTTCAGGATTGGTGCAAGCGAAGACTTTACTCAAACATCCTTACTACCGTTTCAGTTGGTGTAACGAGGAATCGACAAGAAAAACTGGTTCTATTTGTGAAAAACAAATAAGAAAAAAACACTTACTAAATAAAATAATCGAGGACCTCCGTAGCCGAGAGGCGAGCACGTCGGACTACACGTATATGGCGCCGCCTTCTCTGAGGTTCCGGGTTCGATCCCCGGTCGCGTGGAACTTTTCTATATTGTCTCGGGTCAGGGTGTTGTTGTACCGTCGTTGTTCCTGATTTGTATAACACAAGTGCTTTAGCTACTTACCTTAGGATCAGAGCAATGTATGTAATGTTGTCCAATAATGTTTGCTTTTTCATCCAAATTCAAAACGAAAGAGGTAATTATGGTCTTTTCAAGCGACAAAACGATGGCCGGCTTTAATTAAGAAAAAAATAACCTAAAAAAAGATCCTAATAGCAAAGGAAAAATACTTTAATACTACCTTTAATATCATTCCAGTAGGGTTTGGATCCTAAAGGTACACCAAAAGGTGTATATCAATAAAAATAATCTTGATTCAATAATCACATAGGTACACCTACTACACCTTTATAGGTACAACACCTAGTTACACCTACTTATTGAAGTTTAATAGCGGAAACTTACAAACGAAGTTTGTCACAGAAAATATTGTTGAAGTAAGTAGATAGTGAGCAATAGTTTTTTTACCAGACAACCTTGGTTCTTATCAGAACATTCTGCTAAAACAAAACGCAAATAGGCGAGTATTTTTACGATTATTTCGTTATCTAGGTTCTACGACCGATTGTCCAGATAAACAGTATTAGGCCACAAACGTGGTACTTATTATTTTTAGTTTCAGAAACTGAAGATAAGAAAGCTAGGATATTAAATGAAACTGGTGCAAAAACGTTTGTACGTGGATATGATAAAAATACTACTACGAACTTTATATGCCTACACTTTTTTTTTGTTAATGTCTTTTCTAATTAAACCCTACGAAATCCCGGTGTAAGGCAAAATAAGTAACATTTACTATTAATGGATCCAAAAGTAATCTCGGCTATACATCAAACAAACAGGACATAGCATTTGGCGACCTCCATAGCCGAGAGGCGAGCACGCCGGACTTTAAAAAATGGCGTCTCAATCTCTGAGGTTCCGGGTTCGATCCCCGGTCGGGTCAATGTTAAAAATTAACTTTTCTATATTGGCTCGGGTCTGAGTGTTGTGGTACCGTCGTTGTTTCTGATTTATATAACACAAGTGCTTTCGCTACTTACCTAAGGATCAGAGCAATGTTGTGATGTCCAATATTTTATATTTTTAACAGGCTGAAAAGAAAATATAATTAACTACGATAGAAAAAAAAACTTGTTATAGACAAGTTCGAACACATTTTGAAAATTTAAATGTTGACAATGGCCTTTAGCTTTTAATTTTAAATTTCATTCTTTTTTAAAGGAGGTTCTTAGCTGTTTTTATTTTTGTCGTTTGAAATAGCAAGTAGTAACACCTCTTCGTTTCATGTCAAGTGTTTAACTAGTTTTTTTTAAGACCGAGGAACATGCGTTTATAAATATAACAATATTACATAAAATATAGATAATACATTATAATACCTACTTGTATCATAATAACTGAGTTACGAGTTGTAATTAGTACATTTTAATACTTGTATCATAATAACCGAGTTACGAGTTTTAATTAGCCGTACTTTATTTTTTTTGGCTGTAGAATTTATTGTTCCTTTAAAAAGGAAACGTTGAAAGTTAGTTTTTTTTTGTAGTTTTACCCTCATCATCATCATCACCAGCCTATATCAGTCCACTGCTGGACACAGGCCTCTCCAAAAGGAGGATTTTGCCATAATCACCACGCTTGGCAGGCGGGTTGGCGATCGCAGTTTGGCCAATGGTGGAAAGGAGACGCTGCTGCCCGTCTTCTTGTGGCGGTTCTCCTGTAGTCGCCTCTTACGACACCCATAGGAAGAGAAGGGGTGGTGCTATTCTTTTAACGTGCCGGCACCACACGACACGTCAGTTTTACCCTATTTGAGAAAAAACTAGTACCTACATATTACTATACTCAAAATATAGATCTGACTAAATGTGAAATCAAATAATGTAATAGCAAAATATTTAATAAATAAAGTGTATAAAATAAATCGATAAATGTTGGACAAAATCACATACATTGCTCTGGTCCTATGGTAAGTAGCTAAAGCACTTAATATGTTATAGAAACCAGAAAAAAAGATGGTAACGCAACACACAGACCCGAGACAATATCGAAAAGTTCGTTTGCAACCGGGACCGGGAATCGAACCCGGAACCTCACGAGATGGTAACGCCACCAAGTCCGGCGTGCTCGCCTCGCAGCTACGGAGGTCGTTAAAAGCAAAATAACCACTAAGTCGAAAATATTTAAGGTGCTTTGAAAACTCAGAAAAACCTTATTCTTGTAATTTAATCGTAGTTTAGTTTTAATCCGTACTCAGTAAATATAAGTAAATTTATTTTTAAAATAAATAATTTCATTAAAAAAGAATGTCAAGATTGTTAATAAAATTGGACCAGCAAGGATAAATAGACTACTAAATCGATTTTTGATCTAGACTGTCGAATTGAATGGCCATCGAATTACTATAGTAAGTATATTTTTGTAAGGTAGTTACAAAAAATTAGAGAGTAGGTTAAGTTTATAGGGTTATTTAAAAGCTTTGATTAATACATGTCTAGATTCCCTGTTCGAGTGTCATAAACGTCAAAAAATATAATTATACGCTAACTGTTGGCGCCAAAGTTTGTTCCGCCCGCTCAGTGGCGCGCTTGTTACCATAGCAACCCATAATTGTTACCATAGTAACCATAGTTGTTAATCACTCAAATCTGGCCAGATTGATGTTCTTTTGGTGACAATTGCAGCAACAGAGTGTGTTGCCTAGACATGTTGTGATCTAGACATGTTTATAATCAAAGTTTTAAAGCAAATAAAGAATATTGAATTCTTGTAAAATTTAAAGTACCTACTAAATATTTTTAAAGGGTTTTCCTGTAAATTTTCGGCGTCGCAGAAGCCCAGCCACAATTTATCTTATAGGTAAATTTTTGGCGTAAACATTGTAGATGATTCACAAAAATTAATGAATTATGACTTCGGTGGCAATTGAGTAGTTTTAATGAGGATAATGTTTTGATCTAACTCTGCACAGTGTTCGTGGTCGGATAGTCAACTCAAATCCATAGTCCATAGGTCGTGTTTTCGAATTTCCAGCGCATATTTTTGTTTTTTTGGAATTTATACAGGGTGTACAAGAGAATGGAACACTCCTTAAAACCACGTGATCAGCTGATCATATACAACAATTTTTACTATGGGAGCAACATCGAAATCAATAAAAATTTTTCAGCTTCTCCATACAAACTTACTCGCATTCCTCGATGATAATCTATGGAGCATCTGAAAATAAAATCACGATTTCGTTGTTGCTCCCATAGGAACAGTTGTTGTATATGACCTGCTGATCACGTAGTTTTAAGGAGTGTCCCATTCTTCTGTACACCCTGTATACGTAATCATAAAATATATAATATAACCGGTAAAGGTTGCAAGAAGCCGCTGTATGCAGGCCTCTTCCAACCGGCCCCACTGTTCAAAACCACAGCCTGTATACAGGGCGTTCAAAAGAATAGGACACTACTTAAGACCACGTGTTAAACTGCTCATATACAACGACTTTTATTAGCAACATTAAAATATTTTTTTTATCTGATGCTCCATACATTTCATCGAGGTAGCGTAGTATGTATAATGAATTAGAGCTAGCACGCACGGGTAGCTTTTGTCACCGTGACTGTTTTGTCACTCTTCCATTATTTAAGGAGATGACATTATTTTTGTCACCCAGTTGTCACGTCATAACTTGCGCGCATCTCCATACATATCCATGGACTTGCAAAACAGTCACGAAGACAAAAGTTGCTCTTGCGTGCTAACCTCTTATTTTTTCGATTTTGATGTTGCTTCCATAGAATTAGTACATGTTTACAAGCCGCTGATTACTTGGTTTAAGAAGTGAATTTGCGTAAAAAACGTACTTACCTACTAACTTTCAAATTGTCAAATATAAAATAAGTACCTATTATTAGAATAATTTTCTGTTATCTTAATTAAACAAAATGTTTATTTGTGCATTGTTGCTGCCGAACAAGCCAAGGTTATTGCCGAATTCTCTTATCTGTTTTGATATGGTCAGTATTAACAAAATACCTACGGACTTTTTATATTAAGTTTCAAGGAAAATACATATTTAACCACCAAATGTAGAAAAGAATTGTGAGTTTTGAATATGTATTGTCTATTAATCGGTAGATTTAAAAACATAAATCAAGAAGCCACATTTATTTGAAATAAGGCCTACAACAGAGATTGAGTTACTTGCGCTGCTTCTTGCCACCTGAAGGTTGTGTGGAAGAGATCGCTCTTAACGATAATACTGCCTAAATTGTACATCTTTCGGTAAACATCAACTGTAATTCTTTTTTTGGTGTGCAATAAAGAGTATCTATCTATCTATCTTCTTCTTGGCACCAGCTCACAAGCCCTGAAGCATTGTTGCGGAAAACAAATGAAAAAAGATGTAAGTAATTGTTTTTTTTATTTTTCGTAATATCGCATAGAGGTTACACAAAGCTTTAATAAACAAACTATCAAGGAGACCAGTTTCATTTTTGTTTCGAATGTTATAGGATGGTTTGCGATTCTTTAGTAGCTAATTTATTTTGAACAAATATCAAACGTGTGACATATTTAAATATGAAATATTTTTTTTAAACTATTTCCGCCATGAATAAAACTTACATTCATAGAGCCAAAACGATCGGGTACCACATGCGATATGCCTGTTCGATTTGATTCATACTTCCAGGAACACTCTGTGAAATAGCAATTAAGGTAGTAGTAGGTATTTACATTATAAATAATCACCGATAAATATGATTAATTTCTAACTTTTACCTCGACTTTTCGTAATTAATAATAATGATAGACAATTATTGATAATATTTTTGATGATATATTGTTTAACAGAAAAACTCAACCTTGAAAAACATTTGCCATTTATGTGAATTACCGTTTAATATGTTTTCTTCAAATAAACCGCTATTAGCATTGCATATTCCAACAATTAAACACATTCAGGCACTCCAATCACCTGTATCAACATTCTGGCCAGAAGAGATAGTATATCTGCAAGCTGGTAGTGCGAAAGAGACGCAGGATCCATGACCTCAGACAACCAACGACAAATTGGGGTCAGTGACTTGATAACGTATCAGAATTTGGATGAATAGCCAACTGTTTTCGGCGATGTACTATCGCTCGTAAAAATACACAGATATCAGAATAATAACAAGTCTGTGTCGTTATTGGGCTAAGTCATCATGACGTAGAATGATAAGGATTTGCAAGTTGAAATAAAAGGCAATTAATAAATTTTGCAGGCGTGGATACTGAGGGGCTTGCCCTGACCGCTGAGTCTTGACTTCTGAATCCTGAGTCGTTTATATTATTAAACATAATATATAAAATAAATATTTAAGTAATTTAAGATATTGAAAATAACTACATGCAAACAACCCTTTTTATCTAATTACTATTTTTCAAGATTCATCCCCCCATCTTATCCGAATCTGGTTTTCGGGCTAGGCAGATTATTACTTGCAGCAGTTTGCAGCTTCTAGATAGTTCAAATTTGATCTTTGACACAAATTTAATTTTTTTAACACATTTCTATTCTTATCTCATTTCTATAATACTGTTTAGGTTTTAAAATTAACGTTCAAAACATATTATAATAAAATAAAATTTTTATTTGAATATTGCAAATTAGCATAAACACATTACGTTGTTTAAAAGCCTTTGTCCTTGTATAAAGATCAACATTTAAAGCTGTCATTCAAATTACGAAGAATTTAATAAATACCAATATGAATAAGCTACCAAAAATTAAAAAAATATCTGCGTATTTAAAGGCATAATTTCGATCTTTACAAAGGACACTATTGATTGAGGTGTCAAATTATTAATAATATACTTTTTTTGGATTAAAAGGCTGGAGGCCTAATACGAAAGCGCATCGTTCGGTCGGTCGTATTATGCGATCAAATTAAAACATCTATTCCCCGGTTACCCGGTATCAAAGTGTTGACAATTTATGAACAGTTGAAAATTGGTTTTTACACGGCTTGATTGAGTTGGTCATATTTTATCAAAGTATTGACACATGAGACTGGCCATTTTAATTTGTTAGGTTTATACGACCGAACAAAAGATACACTTTCGTGCTAGGCCCCCTGGTTCGGTTCTCGGCCTCAACAGGAGGCCTATTTTTGAAGCGTTCGAATTCTAAATCGTGTACAATTTTCTAGGAATTCGTATACCTACATACCGGCCGATCTGGACCCAAGTCATTGGGTGAGGCCTATGTTTAGCAGTGGACGTCTTGTGGCTGAAATGATGATGATGATAATGAATACATACGATTCTTGTGAATTCGTTTGCGAATTGAAATTTGTATGCTTTAAAAATACGCCTCAAAAGCCTTAGTTTAGTGATTCAGTAAGGAAACGATGCCAGTATTCTTGCTTCCTTCTAGGTATACAGGATGTAGGAATGGTATATCAAGACGAAACTAGCCTATGATAACATATTATGCATATATATAGTATGGTAAAGTCAGAAATATGATATGATATGATATGGTCATTTTCTGAAAAAAATATTTCTTCAAATCGGATTCTAAAAATTTATTTTGTATAAAAATTTAAAAAAGCATAAGATGTAAAATTTCTGACTTCACCTCACCATACTATTTATATAGGCATAATATGTTAACTTAGCTAGTGACGGCTGGATATACCATTTACCCAAAACTCTGTATACTCGGTAGATTTCCTTCTTCCTTCTTCATAAAAGTTTATTTGCCTTTCTTTGATGAATGTGGTAATGCTATCAATATTATGGATATTATGGCCGTGCTTTTTAAAGACTACTACTTTTTAAAGATTACTAAGACTCCGCTGTCCGACTGTCCGTCTGTCCTTCTGTCCTTCTGTCCGTCTGTCCGTCTGTCGAGATGTAATGGAAGATTTGCCTCGCTCTGGTAGGCTATCAACGTCTGCTACTGAAAATCGCAAAAGTGAAGTAAATAGTGACTGAAAATCCTCATTCATCGTCATACGAGTCGATTCGTACCATTTTAAATAATCAATTGGGTATGAAACATGTTGCCGCTCGGCTAGTCCCAAAAGACCAGAATTTTCTTAAAAAACTCAATCGCAAAAGAGTCCCTGAGGACATGCTAGAACGAGTCAATTCGTAAACGTATTGTTACTGGTGACGAGACGTGGGTACGAGTTTGACATGCAAACTAGTCAACAAGCTTCGGAGTGGCGCCTTCCAACTGAACCGAAACCGAAGAAACCGCGCCAAACTCGATCGAAATTCAAAGTCATGTTGACTGTTCTCTTTGACTGTCAAGACTGACAAGGCCATCATTGTGAACGAATTTTTGACCAAAAACTCAATAAATACCATGAGCAGTCACTTTATTCACCAGATATGGCTCCAGCTGACTTCTTTCTTTTTCCTAAACTCAAATTACCACTTCGTGTCACCCGGTTTCATTCGGTATGAGACATAAAGGAGAATTCGCGACGAGAACTGAACTCGATTCCGGAAAAAGCGTTTAAAAAATGTTTTGATGATTGGATTATTCGTTGGCGTAAGTGTATCGCTTCTGAAAGAGCATACTTTGAAGGTGAGAAAATAAATTTGGATGAATAGCTAACATTTTGGGTATTATTAATCTTTTCCCGGTACTTTCTTGAGTAGTATTTCTGTTGCTGTTATAACAACAAATACAAAAAAACAGGATACAATAAATATTTGCGGGGGCTCCCATACAACAAACGTGAATTTTGGCCGTTTTTATAGGGACGGAACCCTTTGTGCGCGAGTACGACTCCCACTTGGCTGGTTTTTATAAATAACTGTACCCTTCATGCGCGAGTCTGACTCGCACTAGGCCTGTTTTTTTAATATTGATTCTCTGTCTGTCTAGTTTTCTACTCGATGTACACTTTAGAACTAAGAAGCTAGCCAACGAAATAGAGCAGAACGTAGATCACTCATCACGTTTGTAGTAATTTGTAGTGAATGGACAATAATTAGCCGAAGATCACATGTCATGTCATGATCACATCCCAGGGGCATGTATTGCGACGGGATTATATCCAAAAGTGGGCTGGTGTGGTGTTAAAGCTATAGTGCTCAATGGTCGGAGTCTAAGCTCACACCAATAGGTCGTGAGTTTGAATTTCAGAACGTTACTGGAATTTTAGAAATCTACGGATTTATACCACCTGCTTAGTCATCATTATTCGCCTACCCTGTTCCCAGGTTATCTGGGGTCGGCGCAGTATGTTTTCTTCATCCATACAATTATGTCACTCGTCATCGAGTCAGTCACTCCCTTCTCAGACATATCGGTACTCTCACAATCCATCCATCTCTTCTTAGGTCGTCCTCTACCCCTCCATCCATCAATACTCATACCCATCAACCTTCTCGTTACGTGCCACTCTTCCCCGGTTTCCCTTTCTGTTACAGGTGCCACTTTCATGCTTCCTCTAATATATTCATTGCTTATCTTTTCCATTCTCGTCACCCCACGCATTACCGCCTGCTAAACGGAGAAAATAAGTAAGGAAACCTGCATACTGAATACTAGTCTGGATCCCCTGTCAAAGGATTAGAGAGGTCTGATGGGAAGCTCATCAAAGTAATAAACTCGACTTGCCGCATCTAGGATCATGGTCAAGTATAAGTATTTATCAATTCTGAAACAGGTCAAACCCTTATAGGAAGCAAATACTTCAAAGTATCCTTTCTGACTTCTGATTGAGTCACGCGCATCACCACCAACTTGAACCTTTGTGCACCAAAAAGGTAATTGCCATTTAAAAAGCAAATGACATAAGCCGAAACAAAAGAGGTTCGTGTGTATGTATGTGGTTATTGAAAGTAAAAGCTCACGCACACACTCGTGCACGTACACAGACCTGACCTTTCCCAACAATACGCCGAATACTTGGGGTCGGTGACCGGTGCACCGAGGCCGAATGCGCGCTGCATTCGGCAGGACTCGTTTAAAAAAAGCAAAAGATCACTTTCGCTGGATGAAAATGAACGGCGAATTTGATTTTAGGCCGGGAGTGTTTTCAAATTTAAAAATGGATCTTTTTTTTTAATTTTTCGGGAATCATGACTTCACTCAGGTCACAGGGCGTCTATTTTTAGGCAATAAGTACAAGTTTAGTATTCTGTTTTATATGTTAAAATCAAATAGCGCTCTATCGTTTTATGGTGTCCACTTAGTGCAGTAAGTACCTTATTATTTACATTTCACGTGCTGAAAACGAAGGCCGATTGAAATGATTCAAATAACTGGATATGTCAATAGAATCATTTTAATATTAGATAGGTACTTTCTGTTATTATTTAATGTTTTCAAAACAAAAGCTGATGTTATTATATAAGTCATTATTTTGCTAGAACCTTCTAACTTTAGCACTATTCTATTGTCACTATCTTGATGTATTTTCTTGTTATGTAATAAGAATTAGTAATTTACAAATGCAATGATACGAGTAGGTACAATAGATTATAATTTCATGCAGTTTTAAACAAAGATGTAGTTTCATCGTTTTCATTATAATGTTGAGGATGTACAGTAACAGTAAGCAGCTTATTAAACGATTGTCAAATGTACTCAACCG
This sequence comes from Anania fuscalis, assembly GCA_950371115.1. Lineage (NCBI taxonomy): Eukaryota > Metazoa > Arthropoda > Insecta > Lepidoptera > Crambidae > Anania > Anania fuscalis. The sequence continues at coordinate 9,246,682 of OX493348.1, read as the reverse complement.
AATTTAAACTTTAATTATTTTATGTAGAGTTCTAATTCAATCAGAAACAATTGAGGTTTTGTATTTGATAGACGAGCTGTTCATGTTGTACGGTTGTACCAAAGTAAAAAACAATGCAAAAAAAAAATGTTTAACCTAAATTCAATAATTGGACCAACTGCACATTTTACGTAGGCATCCATGTCTGACTGACTGAATTGAGATTATTGTCTGCCTAGGTAAAATTGCAGATTTGCATGCAAATTATTTGAGAAAGCGCCTTGCGAAATATGACCCACATAATTTAGCTGTTCTAGCATATCTCAACCATTAGTACTCTATAATTTTCATTTAATGATAAATAGGATTTTACAACAATAAACAATGACATGCCATTGTTTCCTCAAACTGGCGTGGTTTTCATAAAAACAAGTTTAGTCTACATCACGCCGAACCGCGAATCAGTTGTCCCTTTTTTGTTTTCTTTAACAAATGAGGTTATGATCAGCGAGTATCATAGAGCAAAGTATTTGTTACTTATATAAAATTACGGCGTCGTAACGTATCGGCCAGTTTGTTGACGCCGCAAGTGAACTTGAGTTTAAGCCTCTGTGAATGTCATCTAGGCTCAGTGCAAGCGTGGTTCCGTGGACGCATGCACGGTCTATACCGCGCGTGCAACTTCAAGGGAAAATTAAAAGATGTCAGTTCCGATTTCAACCCAATGCTCGAATTCAGATGTGAAATGCTCGTGACGCCTCCATGCGGGAAAGAGACAACGCATTCGCCTCGCGTCTGCTATTTCGGTGACGTCGCCCGTTGCATAGTGAAATAATATAATGAAAAGTGGTGGCATTCAGTAAATTCGTCGTGTTTACGCGCGTTGCTGGTTTCGTTAACGGTGTTCCCGGGTGGCGCCCTCTGTGTCCCTGTTCTGCACACGTGAAGCTGTCAAAACTTCAAAAGTCAAAACATTAGTGACGTGTTTTCAGAGGAGTTCGCGCGGGAACACGCTCGAATATGTGCCGATTTTGGCGCGGTGAAACCGTGGCTGGCCCGCAACGCGGAAAATTGAGCTAGCGGTGTTTTTTTCCAAACTTAACCTACGACAATCTTCAGTTGCGCGCGAGTCCCGCACGCGTCGCGCCGCATTCGACACGAAAACCGACGAAAATCACACGAATGGACCCCGAATCGTCGACACCCGCCAAAATAACTTTTCGAACTTGGTGTGAATGTGTTCGAATCGTTCCATTTTCGAACGCGGCCGAATAGTCGCCGCGCGTTCGATGACCTCATAAAGTGAAACTATTTTTTTTTTCACTTTGCTCAATTTTGTGATGTAGACAATAGTGCCTTCTTCGTACAAACTGATGGAATCTTGTGATGTCAAAGTGCAAATAAACTAAGTAGGTTATAAAGTGTATGTACTATATTTTTTGGGAGTTTGGAACTATAGTGTGCTTATGGACAGAACCTGCGTAGACTTCACTAGGTAAGTTGTAATAATATGAATTCGATAAGTCATGATAATTATCGTCAGACTACGAACGCCAATCTTAATCTATGAACTTGATTGAACAACATGAAGTTAGCGCAAGTGAGTTGCATTGCGAATTGCGCGTGCAAAACCGCGCATGTGTTTATCAGAAACTTCGCTGTGTGTTAATGTCGCATGCGAAAATGGATCTTAAAAGTTTTGTGGTGAGTTAGTTTAGGGTTGAAAGTTGTGTATCCAGGTTTTTTTTGGGTTGACGAACTTGTGAAAGATATTTTTGTATTTTAAAATGCACATTGGCACTTTTGCGAGGTTTTTCCTCGCTCAACAGTAGGTCCAATGGCCTTCGCGCTATCACAGCTCGTCGTAGCTGCCTAGGTTTACGGCTAGATTGATAATGTTTAGGTCACAGCGGCAATTTAATGAATTTTGTTATTGAATGTTGGACACGAACATTTGTGTCAGTACTTTGGGTGGCATTGGCCACGTTTCTGTGTAGTTTTAGGTGTTTATATATCTTGTTAATAGTTAATTAGTAAGTTACTCAATACTATACTACAATACTAGGGTAAAAATATAGAAGTCAAAATCAATTATCATATTACTAACAGGATAAACTGTATCTACTACGGTCTACGCATATCTCCGACATATATTAAAGTATTTTATACAATTTCCTAAAAACTTCCTCTCTATTATAGATATGATATAAGTATGTTGTACCTACAACATACCTACCAAAGAACCCAAATACCTATTTGGGTTCTTTTTCCCCACATATAGAAATAAAAAATTATAGAACATGCAACAACAGGGCGGTAACCAAGAACCCTTAAAACAATCTCAAATCTGTCAAACATTATCATTTCAGTCAAATTTTGTATGAAATGACGTACCAAAATTGACAGATTTGACAACTTTGAGATTGTTTTTAGAGTTCATGGTTACCCCGCAGGAGACTATGATGACTATACAAATAGAATAATAAAATACGCGCCAGACACACCCATTTTTATAGCCTTAAAGTAAGTTAAGTAAGTAATACTCTTTGTCTGGGACATTTCCCATTCATATTTATTTATCATAACCACGGATGGCCGATGGAGCAGAAAGGTTCTAGGATGGGGGCCACGTACCGGCAAGCGTAGTATAAAACGTCTCCAGGTGGCCAGAGGACCTAGTAAGGTTGCAGGAAGCCGCTGGATGCAGGTTGCGCGCAACCGGCCAATCTGAAAGTCTGTGAGGGAGGACCTTGTTCAGCAGTTGGCAGTGAACGTTCTGTATCTGAAATTATGGTGACGATGATGATATCATAATTAGCTAACGTTAATCATCCACTGTTAGTAGAACTCACGTGTTTGCTTTTACTAAAAAAAGGGCGACTTACGCCTTTTTTTTAGTAAAAGAAAACACATGGACATTCTAACACAGATACCATACTTAAAGCAAACAAACCTTAGCCCGTTGTTATGTTTAACATTTAAAAAGATATCGATCATTTTTTTATTTTTACTTCAATATTCAAAACATAATTGTATAGGAATAATTTACAAAACGTTTTAACTCGTTTATAATTTATCACAACATCACGTAATAGGGATGTTGACATCATTCTTAAATAATTCTAAGGTATCATGTATTAAAACGAACACTCTATTTTAGGCCCAATAACCCGGTACAATATCATTTATTAGAAAAACTGATTTTTGATTGCTTCAAAATCGATAAAAAGTAAAGTGGACAGTGAGGTCATAATCCGATATCGCCATACAATTAAAACAAGTAATAAATATAAGGAATAGGGGCGTTTTGACAGCTCATAAAAAGTATGTCAATTGATTGGTGGTGTCAACTAGCCTATTTTGCTAATGAAGTAACAATACAATTTCTTAACGTGTTTAAAATGAAACATTCTTCCAACGGTTACGGCAATATTCCGCCCAAACTAACTATGGCGACACTAGGTAGCGAATAGACATACTTGTACCTACTTAGATCTGATAAATTCCAAGACTCAGTTACATGTTTTGACGACCTCCGTAGCCGAGAGGCAAGCATGCCGGACTAGGCGTCGCCGTCTCTGAGGTCCCGGACTCGATTCCCGGTCGGGTCAATGTAGAAAACGAACTTTTTATACTGTCACGGGTCTGGGTATTGTGGTGCTGTCGTTATTTCTGATTTCTATAACACAAGTCACCGAATGGTTAGAGGCACATTGAACATCAACGTCAAGCTAGAAAGGTCCCGTTTGATGAAGTCTACGCTCCGACCCTCTAATGCCCATATTTACTGCCCCGAAAGCTTTCAGCTTGAGCTGTCAAATCGCTTTGAATGCCTAGAAAACTGCGAGTCAGTGGACGAGATTAACAACAGGTTTGTAGAAACTGTCCAGGCGGTCGGGTCGAATTTTTTCAAGCCCCGTCGAAGAGACAGACCGCAAAAACTTACCGACCACACCCTCAAACTCATGGCAGAACGACGTTTACTGGCACTGCAGTCCTCCGCTGACGCTAAGTTGTATCGGCAGCACAATAGACAGATATGGAAGTCCTTGCGACATGATATCCGCAACTTTAATACGAATAGTATTAAAGAGGCGATAGAGCGGAACCAAGGCTCCAAAGTGTTTGCAAGAGACATGTCTATTGGGCAGAGCCAGCTGACGAAGCTGAAGACGGAGGATGGTAGTATAATGTCGACAAAAGCCGAAGTTTTGAGGGAGATTGAAAAGTTCTATGGGCAGTTATACACCTCGGTCACTAAACCTGTTAGTAGTTCAGCCGCAGATCCAAGAGCTAAGCTTACCCGACACTATACCGAAGATATCCCGGACATCAGCCTATATGAGATTAGGATGGCTCTCAAACAGCTCAGGAACAACAAGGCGCCGGGTGATGACGGGATTACCTCAGAGATTCTGAAAGCGGGTGGAACACCGGTACTGAAGGTCCTTCAGAAACTCTTTAACTCCGTCTTGCTCGAGGGAATAACGCCGGAGGCATGGAACAGAGGTGTGGTGGTGCTCTTCTTCAAGAAAGGAGATAACACCTTGCTGAAGAACTACAGACCCATCTCGCTTCTGAGCCATGTCTACAAGTTGTTTTCGAGGGTCATCACGAATCGTCTCGCACGTAGGTTCGATGACTTCCAGCCTCCCGAACAAGCAGGTTTCCGAAAAGGCTTTAGTACCATAGACCACATCCATACGCTGCGACAAGTTATACAGAAGACCGAAGAGTATAACTTACCACTATGCTTGGCGTTTGTGGACTATGAGAAGGCCTTCGATTCAATCGAGACTTGGGCAGTGCTACAGTCTCTACAGCGGTGCCATATTGACTATCGGTACATCGAGGTGCTGAAATGTTTATATAAAAACGCCACCATGACGGTCCGAGTACAGGAGCAGAGCACAAAAGCTATTCCTCTGCAGCGAGGCGTAAGGCAGGGAGACGTTATTTCTCCGAAACTGTTTACCGCCGCATTGGAAGATGCTTTTAAACTCCTGGAATGGAAAGGATTCGGCATCAACATTAATGGCGAATACATTACTCACCTTCGGTTTCCGACGATATTGTGGTCATGGCAGAGTCGCTGGAAGACCTCGGTACAATGCTCGATGGCCTTAATAAAGTTTCCCAACAGGTAGGTCTTCAGATGAACATGGACAAAACAAAGATTATGTCGAATGCCCATGTTGCGCCCTACCCAGTACCAGTTGGGAGCTCTATTCTTGAAATTGTTGACAAATATGTTTACCTGGGACAAGTGATCCAGTTGGGTAGGTCCAATTTTGAGAAAGAGGTCAATCGACGAGTCCAACTCGGATGGGCAGCGTTCGGGAAACTACGCAACATATTCTCGTCCAAAATACCTCAGTGCCTAAAGACGAAAGTATACAACCAGTGTGTGTTACCAGTGATGACATACGGAACTGAAACATGCCTCTTACTATGGGCCTTATTAAGAAGCTTAAAGTTGCACAGCGCGCTATGGAAAGGGCTATGCTCGGTGTTTCTTTGCGAGATCAAATCAGAAATGAGGAGATCCGTGAACGAACCAAAGTCGCTGACATAGCTCGACGGATTAGCCGCCTGAAGTGGCAGTGGGCGGGGCACATAGCACGTAGAACTGACGGCCGATGGGGCAGAAAGGTTCTGGAATGGAGGCCGCGTATAGGCAAGCGCAGCGTAGGACGCCCACCCACAAGGTGGGCAGACGACCTGGTAAAGGTTGCAGGACGACGCTGGATGCAGGCCGCTTCCAATCGGCCGATCTGGAAGTCACTGGGGGAGGCCTATGTTCAGCAGTGGACGTCCTGTGGCTGAGATGATGATGATGATGATGATGATAACACAAGTGTTTTAGCTACTTACCTTAGGATCAGAGAAATGTATTAACGTTGTTCAATATTTATTTATTTATGCTCTTGCTCATAAAACGAGCCCTTACTCCTTCCACGACCACTAAGCCAGCCGTTATGCCATAAAAGTATTTTTGGCATTTGGCTTTTACGAAAATGACACTAAAACTTTCAAAATTTTGCCAGTTTACGATCGAACCATGAGAATTTTTTTATTTAAGAAAACAAATACATAGATCAGTTTTTTGTGATACTGTCTACCGGCAGTAAGCCTAAATGGCTAAAGATACTTTTTTCTTTTTCTTTTTAAGGTAAAAATTAAGAATGCAAAATTTGTGCGAACAAAGATTTAACTAACTGGTTATGATCAGCATCATACTTTTCCTGCGCTGCTGTCTGGTCATCTGATGTTGGTGCAGTACTTACCTTTGTTTTCTTCTTCGAGGCAGTTTGGGACTAGTTAGTCGTCATCAAGTAATCAACTCCTTTATCAGGCATTATCATGCCTCACACGATCAGCGCTGGAATGTGATAATAACAATAAAAGAGTTAATAATAAAAAAATAAATTGATAACTCGTTCTTATGTTTATTAAAAAAAACTGTTTTCACAAAAAAAAAATACTTTATTTGTACCTGTACCCTATTTTTGCGCCCTTAAGGGTTACATTTAATTATTTCTTCTTATTAAATACCATCCCCTAAATTTACAATAAATCATCTTTTTTTAACAAAGATTAACATTTGATATAATAATATAGATCAATTTATTTCTGTAAATAGGTCATATACCACTTGTAAATTTCCCAATATAATTATTTATATTTGGAAAAGATTATTGCGTAAACAACGAAAAAATAAAATAATCTAGGATAGAGTACCTTCCTCCTTAAATTTCAAGTCGGTGTATAAAAGGGGTAAATCCGGTGGTCCAGTATTTAAATACCCTAATAAAAAAAAAGTTTAATAAAAAACTAAAAACCGACTTCAAAATTAAACTAAAAAGCCAAAAATAATATTGACTAAAACATACCTAATCAGTTCTTTTTGGAGTCGGTGCCAGCCATCGACAGTTAAAATGTGTTCATTCGCACCGACTCCAAAACGAACTGATTAGGTATGTTTTAGTCAATATTATTTTTGGCTTTTTAGTTTAATTTTGAAGTCGGTTTTTAGTTTTTTATTAAATTTTTTTTATTTTACAATTTTAAGTGTTAAGTCCTCTATTTTTCCCTCCTAACTTCGCCAAAAATTACTTTACAGCAAAGTAACCTTAACTAATATTGGTCCTCTATGGACCCCCCATCCAATGGTATGATAAAAATAAGGTGTTATATAGGGTCAATTTTTCGACGAAAATTTTAAGTCTTAAGAAAAGGGTTACGGTTACGGGTTTAAGGGTTTACCTACACTCTAACCAGAACGGCGGCTATTTTGGTGTCGTAACCATAGGATAAGGTCTCGCGTTAAATAACAGGTTAAATTAAGAAAGGAACTTTCAAATTTTTTTTCGTTACTGGGTGTGCGGGTACGCCCCCAGTAAATAAAAATTGGCGGTCTGGTACCTCATAAGCTCCACGTCTGCTCAACACACTGCGAAATACGTTCTGTCGACAAATTGCAGTATTATCTTCTAACTCCTATCCGTTAAGGAGTTCTGTGGCTTCCATCATCAGGTCAGCAACATGACATGATGATTACCAGACCCAAAAATCAGCATCGAGTCAGAAAATACATGCAAAACATTATGGGTGCCTATAAAAATTGAGGGTTGCCCTCGATTTCCCAGGGATCCCATCATCAGAATCTGACTTGGTGAAAATGGGGCCACCTTGGGAGTATACCCTTTCAAACTAAAAAATAAATTTTGAAATCGGTCCATAAGTGACGGCGTAGTCGCGTAACATACATACAAAAAAAAAAAAAAAAACAACAACATTCAGACGAATTGAGAACCTCCTCCTTTTTTTTGAAGTCGGTTAAAAAATATCAGATCGTTTAGCAAAGACGTTTTTAAAAACCAATCTAATCAGCATAGTATATTCACACGCATCCAGTGAATGAACATATAGCGTACATGTACCGCTACGTATACGGCGCAGGAGCTATTTCACAATGAAATGAGGGTTAGTAGGCTTACCTATAAATAAAAACGATAATTGAAAAGATGTGAAGGGAAAGTTGGGTGGACTATTAATTGTGTCATTATCAATTTAGGTATTGCAAAAATACCAAAAAAATGTTTTATTTTGTAAATAATAAACTATACAATATAGGAACTGTTATATTTTTTTAGTAAATAAAGTTTAAATAAAAGAAGAAAATAATGAAAAATTTAAAATAAAATCCACTAAACCTTATTAAGACCTTAATTTAATACGATTTCTATAAGACCCAAGGAAGATCAAGGTTAAAAACCAATTTTAAGTTTTATCTCTGCTCTATATAAATAGGGATTTAAAAAAAATGAAATAGTATATACGAATGTTCATCATCATCCGGTTTTGGAAGTCCACAGTTGGTCATGTACTTCCCCCTAAGAACGCCATAGCGAGTACTAGGCCGTATTCATTCCACGACATTCTGATTCTGAAAAATGACAGCCTTCTATTTGCAGAGAAACTAGAAATAATGAAAACCTGTTGTTTGAGTGTTTTTGTAATTCAACAATATTATAAAATTTTGTGTGGGTAAATAAAATATGGGAATTGGCAACGGTACCCAAAGGGAGAAAGGCCAGCCGAATTTCTGGAAAAGGAAGACCTCTTTGCGATGAATTTCTTCTTTCAGAAGCCGCTTCAGAGGATGTGGACCTGTATGAGTCCATATGAGTCCACAAAAAATTAGATTGTATGCATTCCACGACTTCCTCTGGAATAGGTCGTCAGTCTTCCGGATGGGGAGCCAGTATATGGTGACCACTCGAACAATAAACGAGTTTATTTATTGAATGAGAACTTTAGATTATCCTGGGGATTGATCTTACTGAATCTGCCTTCATTGTGGATATCTCGTGGATCGGCAGGTGCGGATTTTGCTACGAACCTGTTTCGGAGCTATGTAGGCAAGTGAAATGGCTGACTCATACTTGTATGTCATATTTGCAGATACAATTAATGTTTTTGATAAAAATAACAACATGACGGTTTCGTGGGTTGTTAGTAGTAAATAATAAAGGGCATGGTTTTGAGCAGTCGCCAAATTTAAGGAGGCGAGTGCATACAAACAACTTTTACCATTGTAATCATGGCAAAATTGCTGCTTCATAGATGCATCAAAGTTGATCGTTATTTTGTATGGAGAAACGAAAATAGAAACGATTTCTATGTTTTAAATACGACCATATTCCATGTTGACCATATTCTCCTTCTTAAGTTTCAAATCTCATCCAACATAGGATCATATCCAGAACTACATCCAATTGGTAATGTTTTAACCCAAAAAAGATTAACGAATTTTTTGCGAATTGCGTTCAGAAACTACTCCAAGTTGGTGCTAACTAAATATCTCTCGTCATTAAGCTGGTCTGATGTTTCAAAGTGGCTTAATTGCACCTGAAAGTAAGGTAACTTACCTTACACTTACAAAACGCAGGTACTGAGTTAGTGCAGTGACGTATAATAAATAAATAAATATAAATAACCTGAAAAAGGTTGCAGGAAGGAAGCCGCTGGATTTAGGCCGCTTCCAACTGGATAATCTGAATGTTATTGGGGGAGGTTTATGATCAGCAGTGGACGTCCTCCGGCTAAAATATAAGTTTTAAGTCCTGTTGCATGTGTACCTATCTACCACCAATGTACATCACTTAGTAAGCAAATAAAGAATTGTATTGAATTGAAAATGATAATAGGTCTGTGAGCTTTAAAATACAGACCGAACAAAAACTTGTTCAAGGTTAATTAATACCAAAGCAACACAAATCGTAACGGTTAATGTTAGTACAGGATACCTAAGCTTCAAAATATTACCTAAAACATAAATATAGGCTAGATAACGAATTGGGGAATTTTACAGCTAAATCTATAGTTGTTTGTTTCAATTTAGTACTGATTGTTCTGTTTCGCTAATAATACACCTTTAGTGCATGTGTAAGACCTAAAAATAAGGCTTCATTAAAATCAGAATGCAAATTAAGTAGACGGTTAGCGGAAGATGTTTTTGCATCGTCATCATCAGAAATGGACGAACACGGCGATCCGGTTGGCGTAGTACTCGAGTGACGATCTTTTAAGACGATTCTGGAAACTTTAAATAGGTTATGTTCTAGCCATTGAGATTAAGTATATAAAGGTGTTTCAAAAATATCAACCACGGCTGCAATGGGTGATAGTATTTAAAGAAATAGATAAATACTTGCTCCATTGTACATTTTTGTTTTAAGCAATTCCATGCAAGGATTAATTGAAGATAAATAACACTTGAAAAAAATCATCGTCCTCAGGTGGGACGATTTTTTTCAAGTGTTATTTATCTTAAATTAAACCTTGCATGGAATTGCTAAAAACAAAAATTTACAATGTTTAAGCATTTCTGATCTTAACCAATAGTCAAATATTTGTAAAAATATTTGTATAGGGTGTTGACGGTAGTATACTACTCAGCTATACATATAGCTACAACATTGATCAGAATACGCTGGATTTGACAGCGAGAAAAAACACTTGAGGAATTTCATCTTGTCACGTGACGTCCTCGGTAGCTTAGTGGTCAAAGCACTCGCCCGGTATGCGATGGGACGTGGGTTCGTGTCCCACCTGAGGTCGATGATTTTTTTTCAAGTGTTATTTATCTTCAATTAATACTTGCTCCATTTTGCATAACTCACTCTGCCATCGGCAATTTTGACAATGCGCAAGAACGAGACGTGTACGAGCCGGCTATTTGAGCAGGGTGTGGACGGTTTTAGACAAATTGAAGCATTATCTTTAGTTTATTATTATATATTTTTTTAAATATAAATTTGATGACGGGTTTTTTTTTCTTTGCTATTGTAATACTTACACATTGCAGCCGTGGCACTGTGGCAGATATTTTTGAAACATCTTATATGTGTAAACAAATTAAGCAGTTACCTTGTAAAAAAAAGCTAAATAGCAATTTAAACAGAATGCTAAATAAAAAAATCTTGATTTCGATGTTGATCCCGTAAAAAAAGTTGTTGTATGACCAGCTGAACACGTGGTTATCTCTTGTACACCAAAATAACGGTCTACCTCAATGATAATGTTTGGAGGATCTGAAAAAATACATCCTTTTAAGCCTTTTATGCCAAGAAACTAGAACATATTAAGTACACAACAACACAGTACAAAACAACATTGTATTTCAACAATTTGTATACAATTTTTATTTTTATTATGCACTGTATGTAATCTGAAATAACACGGAAAAAATATGCCAAAAATCCCTACTTCGCGAGTATTGATCACGTCGCTCGTTTGTCAAATATCAATCATACAATAGTTCTAAATAAAATAAATAATATGACTAACCAATTGTTTTATGAGTATTTGACATAACTTCCTATAAAATGTAATTGATACAGGACTATTATTAATGAACACTGCTTCATACAACCCAGACAATAACAACAGTTATTTGGTGGAATCCCCATCATGTAAGGTCATGAGGAAAATGTCAAACATCCTAAAATTGATTGTTATAATTAACACCAATATTATTGTTATGTAAGTAGTTTAAAAATAATTTATCCGCTGCATCTTTCCTAAAATATCTCGTTTGCATTGCATCCTTACTAATCCCACGTATAATAAATACGAAAGTTTGTGAGGATGTTTGGATAATTACATGTTTGTGATTCAATCACGCGTAAACGGCTGAACGGATTTAGATGAAATCCTGTAGTTAATAAATCATAATCCACACAAATGAAGTTGCGGGCACAGCTAGTAAATTACATAATGAAACAATAACACATCGTATAATAATAAATATTGGACAACATCACATACATTGCTCTGATCCTAAGGTAAGTAGCTAAAGCACTTGTGTTATAGAAATCCGAAACAACGACGGTACCACAACACCCAGACCCGAGCCAATATAGAAAAGTTAATTTTCTACATTGACCCGACCGGGGATCGAACCCGGAACCTCAGAGATGGCGGCGTCATTTAAAGTCTAGCGTGCTCGTCTCTCGGCTACGGAGGTCGTCAAAAATGACGTTATTAGTATGTGTTGATGACCATCAAGCTGAGAGGCGAGCACGCCAGACTTGGCGTCGCTATCTCTTGAGGTCCTGGGTTTGATTCACGGTTGGGTCTATGTAGGACCGTCCTAGATTCCGTGAAATCCCTAATATCCTCATTTCCCCGGGCCATATCTAAACTATACCTAAGTTCAGCCCAGCAACAGCTGTGACTATCCCAGCAAGCCTGATGATATTTCCAAACATGGAAAAGGCGTAAAAATAACCTGCTTTACAAACAATAGCCACATTCGACTATCAGGGCTGTCAAACTGTGAAGCCATTAAATATGTATGTTAAAACATGTCCAAACATCCCTTTGTGTAGGGCTATGGACTAATTTTATCTACTTAGTGACCTGAATATCCAATTTCTGTTTCAATTTCAAAGTCATTCTTTCCTTTTTTAAATCCAAAAATGTCATTCATTAATACCGTAGCATATAATTATTACTAACAAGTTTTACTGTAGACGATGTAATTATTCTAAGAAGGAACTTTCAATTGAGGTTAGGTTAGGTGAAGCTATGGTGATTGATTAGAAAACGTATAACTTTTTACGAAGCTGTAAGGATACCAGTCTAATCGGTCTGATTTGTAAAATTGACGTTTAAAGAACACCTGATGATACATCCTAGACTACTGATCTAGGATAATATCCTGAGAGTCCTGATATAAAAATGAATTTTTTTCTGTTTTTTTTGTGAAATAAAATAATATATTATTATTATTTAACTAAAAAACATTTTTATATCAGGAATCTAAACGCATGCCTAAAGTTAAACGCATTCTTAACCTAAATTCAGATTTTTTTTTAAATAATTTATCCTCAAAAACTGACGGGAGAATCTTTGTGTTGTCCTTTATATCACAGACATATTGTTGGTGAGAAGTTTTTTTGTAAGTCCAATTTTAAAATCAAATTGGCTGCCAGCCCTAGCATGACAGGCGCGTCCAGTTAGTATCGATTGGCGTTCCGAATTGCGGCTGAAATATTAAAAGTACTAACATTTGGCCGGTCGATAGTTTGGCGTGTGACTGTCCTGCCTGGCTGCTAACTCGCTGTGCCTTGTGGTAATTTGTTTTAAGTAACGACAAAGCGTTCTTTGTTTGGGGTTTAAATTTTACTTTTTTTTCTAATGTAGGCAAAGGAGTACGTTTAGATCAGCTTTTTATTAGAGTCAGATGTAAATAAATCTAGCACAATATTGACGGTGCTTTTTAAGAGAAAAAAAAATCTGTATAATACTTATAGTAAAAGAGAATGGTCACCCATACACTTTTAACTTACTTAATTTCGTTATTTACAAACAAAGCGTGGTTAAAGGAAATTAATAAACACCACCATTAATCATTCTTACATAAGGTCGTGCATTCGATTCTCGGTCTATATCAAACTTCTTATGCATCTGATCGACAGAGAATCTTAAGGAGATCATAAATGTAGAAACCAGACAACCAGTCATGCCGTTTAGGATCATAGTCAAGCGTACCCCGACCAGGAAGAGGAAAATGCGTGTCTCTAGCAAAAAGCTAAACAAGGAGACGAAATTGAGGAAATTAGGCAACGAAAAATAGCTGCGTTTAAATTTCGACGTTTTCGTTTTATTATCACTTTAGATTTATATTTAATACATTTATTGCATTCTTGAATTTTATACGCGTAGTTATAAATATTTAAGACAAAATACTAAGATTATTTTAATGTTTTAAACTCTGTTAGGTTGGGACTTGGGCTCAAGATATGGTAGGCAGACAGATAGGATAACGTAATAGTAAATCTAACCTAACCTAACCTAACTTATAAAAAAATTATTTTTTTTAAAAAAAGTTTTCACAGACACATTATAAAGTGACCAATAATATGCAAACAACTAAAATCAGGGGTGGTATTCGAAATCGCTTAGCGCGTTCGCCTCCCTACTATTAAACTCTGAACTTACAACCTTTTAACATCCCTAAAAACAGTTTCGTGTGACAACGCCGTAGTAGGGTAGGGTGGTGTAAGATTGCGCGGGCGGTAAGATTGCGCACAGGTCTTAACAGGACAACTACGTAAAGTTTGTAGCTTACTTCAGTTGTGTTTTGATTGCTGACAGACCGTTTCTGTGCTCCCGAAAAATATTTGGATTTCCTTGAAAAACGCAGCAATTACGTAAGTTTAAAGTTTTTGAACACTTATGATCTTATTTTTCAACAAAATGAAAGTGATACTGATATAAAACTTGTTACAATTTCAGTATTTCTCTAATATTTTTGTATACCAATACTCTTCATTTAACCGGCAAGTACGAAATAATTAAATAAAAAACTAAGAGATGGCAGTAGTATCTCGATGTTTGGGCTGGTATCGAAATGTGTAAGTTTGCGCACCATAAAAAATCTAAGGTCATTAGTAGCTCACCTTAAAAAAATGACCTAGAAAAGCAAAATGAAGAAAGGAAGCAAATTAAACAGACACTTAAACAAGAAAGGGTTAGGAAATATACAAAAAACTAAAATAATAAACTAAAGGCAAAGTGTGGGATTGTGGAGGATGTAAAGAAAAATATGAAGAACCAATAAAAGAAGTTTGGATTGAGTGTAGCTCCTGTCGGGAGTGGTGGCATGAGAAATGCTCGGTTACATCGGTTCTTGGGCTTTTATTTGCGATTTGTGCAATTAATATGCAATTTCTGCAATTTTGAAATCTTACCGATCTCAACGCGCAATCTTACACACCAGGATGTGTAAGATTGCGCAATTCCCAATTGTTGATTTTTATTTAAATACGAAGAATGTTTGTTTATTTTGTTTAAAAAAAATATGTTGATTTGTTGCCAAATAACTATTGATTATAAATAAAAGGTTTCGTTATTATAGCTAACATACTTTTTATTTTATGAGCCTCTAATTTCAAACTGCGCGAACTTACACCACCCTACCCTACCCGCCATTACCGCTGTTTTCGGCGGCGCCACTGTGCATTCGACTGCGCTTTTTTACGTTTTTTTGTCGACTAATATTAGGTTTTGTCACGGAACGGGAATATTTTGCTACTATTAGTGACTAACTAACCTAGTAGCTTTAGGTCGGTTTAGGAAATTAATTTTCACGCGATTGCTTTTTGACGATATTCGGGGAATGTATTTTGATGTTGGTCTTTTAAATGTTATTTAATGGGTATATGGTATTTCAATTTAAAACTAGCTGAAACTAAAAACATTGTCCTGCCGCTGACGCTTTCAAATGACTTAAATTGCACATATGGTTGCAAAAATCGTACTGCGTTTTTCACAAGCCCTTATTTTATTTACAAACTTCTTTTCAATACATCAATAAAAGTCCACAAGAACTTGCATATTTTATTTCCAAGAAAAGTGACAATAATTCAAATGGACGGCGTAAAGAAAGAAAGATAGAATTTCTATTCCGAATTTTAGACTGCTTATTGTAAGCGGGAAATTCTTTCATGGGAAAATATTATATTCGCTTGTAAACGATATACCATAGTCAACTGCTCAACAACCGAGTATAACAAGGGTTTGTAAAAAAAAAACTTATATTGTGTTGTAGCGCCTACAATACAAGATTCACGATCAAATTGATGATCGTCAAGGTGTTAGAGTGCAAAAGTCGGGATCTCAATTTCTTATATGCTTAAATTATTTGGTTTTAATGAAACTACTACGACCTCCGTAGCCGAGAGGCGAGCGCGCCGGACTATAAATGGCGCCGCCTTCTCTGAGGTTCCGGGTTCGATCCCCGGTCGGGTCAATGTAGAAAACGAACTCTTCTATATTGGCTCGGGTCTGGGTGTTGTGGTACCGTCGTTGTTTCTGATTTCTATAACACAAGTGCTTTAGCTACTTACCTTAGAATCAAAGCAATGTATGTGATGTTGTCCAATATTTATTTATTTATTATTACTAGAAACTAGGGGAGGCCTATGTTCAGCAGTGGACGTCCTATTGGCTGAAATATTGATGATGATAATCTAGAATCTACATGAAATCACTTTATTGATGCTGCCCCTAAATTAGAAGCTGTAAAGTCTATAATTTATCAAAAACCGTTTTTAAATAATTGAGTAATTTACTATAAAATAGGTAAAAGTTACGAATAGCATATAATTGGCTAGGTCCTAATCTTCGCGTCATATCGCTAATCAGAAGAAACTTAATAAGCTCTGAAACCTGTTTCTGTTTATGGAAATTTCGTTTTAACAACTATATTGATATTAAGGAGGGGCTCCTCTCACTGCGAGCGAACGAAACGAAAACAGCCTCTTGGTGTTGCCAATAAACATAATATTATGAACGACGATCATTTTTTAATTATTAATCATTTATGTTTGCTCTCTATCATTGTAATGTACCTATTACCTTTATGTGACGTTATAGTATTTTTTAAATTTCTTTTAGATTTTAATCTATCTTTCTTTATGACATTTGGATTTTTTGACTTACATTTCGACGTGATAAATGAATGCGAATATTTAATAATGTTTTAAAGCAGATTATCCACATAAACTTTTAATGAGAGCAACATCGAAATGGCAAGAAAATACAATACCTCGATGATATTATGAGGATCAGTTTTATTTCGCGATTATCGTTGTTTTTCATGGCATTATTGCTCGTTCTGGACTTTTTAAATACACGACTCTATATGCAAACCTTTAGAAGAAGTATAGAATCAAAATTATTATCAAAGCCAAAATTATCTTAAGTGACTGTCCTAAAATATTGTTAAAATAAACATTGTAAAATTTCAGTAGCATGAAAACTAACACAAAACTATGCACTAAAAACAGTTTTCGAGAACAGCTCTCGGCAAGAACTACTAAGAATACTCAAATTGCAGCGTTCCAAAGCTCGGAACGCGCTGTCTCATATAATTTTAAACGCAAGAAAAGTCATCATCCCACTTTCAAGATGGCCGTCAATTTTTTGTCTATCGCTAACGGCCGAGCGAATGTTTAGAACCAGTTTCTTATACGTTTCATAGACTAACCTTGTCATTAGGTTCGCCAAGTCATTTTTTGAATTTGGAACACCGTCGTAAGTGCTGTAACTACCATTTGAATGTAAACCTTAACTCAAAAGCGACAAAGTAGGAATTTACTTGTTGGTTGTCAGAACATGTGACTGGCTGGATAGGCTAAAATGAAATTTTTCGTCGCAAACGCAGAACGCTACATTCCCCTACCAAGACCCGAGCAATGACATCGGCGAAAGTATGCTCTATCTGGGGATAATTTTTTAAAGCACTTAACTGGAAACTTCTTGGTAGAACGTTTGGCATTTCGTTTAGAGACAATAGTAATAACAGTTGCGTTTTGTTAATTGTTATATTTGAGGTCAGAAAAATACTTTTCAAATACGGGGCTTATCTTTTTAAAGTAATGAACATTTACATTTTCGCGACGAACAAGAAATTACGAACATGATAGGCCAATGCGTTTATTTTAGTTGAAAAATAGCTACGTTATTAAATATAACGAGCACAAATATTAAAGTCTAAGACAGAATAAATTCAGCCTTATTTTAATTGTGCAAACACGCATTCGTACAATAATGTTTACTTTTTCTTTTAAATCGCTAACAAACTATTTTTTATTGCAACGAAAACTAAAATAGAACATCTTGCAGTTCACAAGCATCTTATATTTCACGATACAAGGTGTCCTTATCTGTTCAATGGCACCCTACCCACTGATCTATCATAGCTACAACAATTTGAGCTTTATTGACTACTAAATTCCTTCTAACGCTTCTGATAGTGTGGGTCAAATAAGACTGGTCTACGACCTCGCTCCGAATTGGTCCGAATGTTTCCGAACGTATCTAATATGGCGGCTGTAAGCGTCACGGTTTTGAGGTTAAGGTTTAACATTTCCAACCGTTCTAAACTTAAACTCTACATCTATGCGCGCGTAGTAATTCTTATTAATAGCACTTAAAGTTTATTTTTGATTGTTTAATGTTTGTGTTTATGTTTGTACAAACGTAAATGGCACGTAGACGGTTGTCATTTACTTACGATGTAATAAGAGGTCTTGATCTTTACATTGAATTCGCGGGTTGCCGATGTCGGCGTATTATTTAACTATGAGTTTCGCGCAAGCGCAGTTCTCACGGATCCGTTGGTTTGCTATTATTGCTTTTTAATAAGGGGCCGGTGAGGTGAGAGGGGGGATGCAGTTTTTTTCCATTGCAGGTTGTTGCTCCCTCTTCGCTCCTTGATCAGTTTTTATTTTTAGCGAAACAGGACATTCAGCTGCCTTTTGTAAAATAGATAATTTTAAAGTTTAACAACGAGTCTGGATTATAAGTACTGATTAAATTAGAAGTGCATGTTCAATTATGTTAGAAATAAACTCGCTTTCGAATTTAGCCAAGAAACCTAACGATACTTATTTTCACCATACCTTTTACCTTATCTCTCGATCCCTAGATTCTCGAAAACCATCACCATCAAAACCTATAGGGTATTTTCTTGTTTCCTAGCAGGAAGATGATTATCTTCTTACTTTTTGCACATTAACAGAATCGTCTCAGAACACCAATAGTATTTCGTACCCAAAATATCACGAACTAGAGCATACATAGGAAAAGAAGAAGAAGACTATGGGGTATCTTTCTTTGTATAAAACACTTGAAACTTAACACGAAGCGAGGCAAATAAATAGGATTAAGTACAAATCGATTTTTTCTTTGTGGATATACTTACTTTCTTGGTTCATTATTAGAAGGTTTCCTCAAGTAACTTTGCCAACCAAAGATGACAAGAAACTTTCTTGTCTGCCAATCTTTGGTTGGCAAATATTGTCACAATATTGGCAAATGTCTTTTTAAAAAAACATACCTAACTGTTAGAATAATGAATACCTACACCAAGTAAAGAAAATTGACTTTAAATATCAATGTTATAGAATACATTTTTGAACTTACAGACATACCTAATTCATAATAAGTACTGTAGCTTGTTAATCCTGGATTTATTGACATAATATGTTAATAATTCTAAACAGGTGTGTTTGATTTAGTCATGACATGATGAATCTACATTGTCACTGATGAATCACAAACGTTTTGCTTAATCGGTCCTTGAAACACAGCTCTATCATTATTTATAAAACGTTTTGAAAAATATTTAAAAGCCCCAATTGATAGATTTTAGTTCAATTTTGCATTTTGACGCCTTGCAGTCACCGAAACAGGCTGGGTTTCGTAAAGGCTATAAGTACCGTAGACCATATTCACACAGTAAGGCAGATTATACAGAAGTCAGAAGAGTATAATTAGCCTCTGTGCCTAGCCTTTGTGGACTACGAGAAAGCCTTCAAATCCTTCGAGACCTGGGCTGTTCTTGAATCCTTACAGCGATGCCAAGTGCTGAGGAGCCTGTATAAAATGGTATCGATGACTGTTCAAGTTTAAAACCATAAGACAAGACCTATACAGTTGCTGAGAGGAGTGAGACAAGGAAATGTTATATCTCCGAAGTTGTTCACGAACGCACTGGAAGACGTCTTTAAGACGCTGGATTGGAAAGGAACGGGTATCAATGTCAACGGCAAACACCTCACGCACCTCCGGTTAGCCGATGACATTGTCATCATGGCGGAATCGCTTGAGGATTTGCAAAAAATGCTGCATAGTCTTAACGCTGCCTCGCGACGTGTGGGCCTAGGGATGAACCTGGACAAGAATAAAATTATGTTCAATGACCATGCCATCCCCGGACCGGTCTCCGTTGAAAGCGTGGCGCTGGAGGTTATCAAGGTATGTCTACCTCGGGCAAGTGCTGCAGTTAGGTAGAACAACTTCGAAACCTCGGTGGCCAAGAGGCAAGCACGCCGGAATTGGCATCGCTATTTCTGAGGTCCGGGTTTGGATTCCCGATAGGATGTTAGTACTGAAAAAAATGGTCTTTTGGTAATATTAGGAGGTTCCATTACGGGAAGCCTTACGTTCGTGTGGTATTTCAGTAGCTTATTCATTTTTATGGTAATTGTATTACTCGTTATTCTGACTTTTAGCAATACCGCAGTGGTGGTAGGGCGAAGCTATATTTTTAAGACGTGTTTAAATGCTCGGAAGAGGGCTTTTTTTGTGAATAAATGACTATTATTTTGCACAAGTCTGCCAAATTAATTATGTAACTCAAAATGTTACTGATCGGTTGTACGAAAATCCATCGTCTCAAAATGGAAGCGCGAACAATGCTCGCTTATCGCCGCGGATTATGGGCAGTATGGCCGCAACGCGATATGGGGCCCTAAGATTGCGCTCGACAAGTTTCGCATTAAGTTCAATATGTTGCGAACAAAATGTCTATTTTTTTATGAGACTCTAACCTACGGATTATGCAGTTATGGACAGAATATCTGCTAGCTAATTATTTTTTAAGAGATTAACCTACCGAACCGAAACATGACATTAAAGTGGGACACCGAATCACTCAGCGAGCTATGGAAAAGTAAGGAATTTTGCTAAGGGAAAAAATCCGATGCGTGGTCATCGGACTAGAAGACCAACACAGTGGACATAGTCCACAAATTTTGCTATAGTGTCAATAAGCCGGCCATAATAACACTTTACAATAACAACATTATTATTTAAGTTACTTATCTAATACCGGTCAAGCGTTAAAATAGAGCTACTGCATAGGAGTTGTAGTGGTGTGAGTAGTGTGTTGTATGTAGGTAAATGTTTAGGGACTCATGAATTTTTAATAGGGTGGGTACGCTATACAACTTTACCAAGGCAATATTTTAATTAGTAAGAAACACCTGTGGTATAATTTGTAGTTTTTTTTAAATTCCTACTGGTTAAGTGTTTATTTCTTCTATTGTCAGTTTTTCTATTTGGAAAAATAGAAAGAATAGGATTGGCTATTATTGTAATTAATTTTTATGTACAAAAATAAAAGAAAACAAAAAACTCGCTCGCACGTGCGCCATTTTAGCGGCTCAACATTTGCGTTCTCAATTTAAAATCCGTTCGGGGAACACGAAAAGATAACAAAAATTTCCGCGCCAATTCCGGGGAAGGACACTCGACCCATTGTTTGAATTCAGAACGATTCGGCGAACTGTCTACGCCACTACTTTGCGTTCGCGAAATTGAATTTGGTACAATTTAAACTTTGCCACTTTGAAAATATGTTTTAAAATACAACTCCCGGACTCGGACCCAAATTCGGTTATCCATTTTCAGTGAAAACATGAAAAACTTTTTATAAATTGGTATTCTCTACATTTATTGATTTAGAGATCTAACTGCATTTTAAAACGTTACTTGAGTTGAGTTAAACTTTATCTTACCTACGTCATAAAGTTTTGTTATGTCGTATAATAATTGTTACTGGCTGGTTTATCTAGAAAAAAAATATATATAGAAACTTTGCAACAACTTGATTCCATAGTTTATGGTTATACTTGTAGAATGATCTACTATACCAATCCGTTAGTCAAAAACTAACCGATTAGCGCAGTCCTGCCAGTAAAGTTGAAATAAAACATTTCTAAAGCAAATTGCCAAATAGGCCATTATATTAGCACGCTTACACGTCCCCATTTTTTACATACCACTGCTTCGGGAAAAATTGATGGCTTAAGACTAAAACAAGCAGGCATGATATGCACTTGTCACTTTTTAGAAATGACCACTTTGAAAGGTCTGCTTACAGTGCTGTTGACTTAAATGAAACTTAGAATAGTGTTAATAAAGGTCGTAATAATCCTATTCCTTCTAGCGCTTTGCCTCGTTTGCATTCGTTTTCGGAGGGTACGCTTGAGTCATGAAGGATCATGATTTATGTAGAACCATGCGGCAAATAAAGAGCTATGGTCATCAAATCTCTTATCCCTTGGACAGGGGAACCAAAACATATTCCATTATTAAATTACATGGAGAACTGAAAGATTGCAGGAAGCCGCTGGATGCAGGTCGCTTCCAACCAGCCAATCTGGAAGTCACTGGGGGAGGCCTATGTTTAGCAGTGGACGTCCTGTAGCTAAAATGATCATAATGATGATTATTATTAAATGTGCAGGATTTCACACGATTCTGCTTTAGTTTCGATGGTACAGTTACGTCAATTGTCTCTTAAATAAAAAGAACAGTATCAATCGACTTTGACATCAATCCAATACATGCAGTAGTTTCCAGTGTAAGCTAACCTGTACAGTTGCTTTCGCATAACCGGAAGCGGCAAATTAGTGGCCTCTGCTGCGCGTACGCGGCTACTATGCGCCCGCGCCACGCATCGTCTGCGCCGCTTAAAAAAAACATTATTTTAAATTTCGAACAACAGGCAAGGAAGTTCGAATTTACAACCTACAATAGCTCGACGGATTAGCGAACTGAAGTAGTGGGCGGGGCACATAGCATGTAGGACTGACGGCCTATTTGGCAGAAAGTTGTGGAATGAAGGCCACGTACCGGCAAGCGCAGCGTGGGACGTCCAACCACAAGGTGGACAAACGACCTGGTAAGGGTTGCAGGAAGCTGCTGGATGCCGGCCGCTTCGAACTGGCCAGTGTGGAGGTTTGGGGAGATCTACATTCAGTATTGGACGTTTTATGGCTTAAATAATTATTAAAATATAATAACTAGGTTCGTTGTACATGGTGCAGGGTGCTCTAACGAGAAGGCTTGGTGTACAGTGGAAACAAAAAGGCTGAAATGCCAAATCGATAGCCGATTTGGCAGAATATGTAGATGTTTTAAGTGAAGACTGCGACTTGACAAACGCAGCGTAGGCCGCCCTCCGACTAGATGAAGCTATGATATAATTATTATGATGACAAATTGACAATCGTCTTGTATGTTGTTTCGCGTTCCACACTATAAAGCCTGGCAGTTGCGGGTTCGAATCCCGCAAGGCGCTAGCACAAGCATTTGTCTAAGTAATTATGTTGACAAACTTATTTAAGCATGATTATCCCTGAGTCAGCAATGCAGCATAGTACAAGCTTTGCTTAGTTTGGGGCTAGATAATTAATGTGATCGTGGAAAAAAAAATATTTAGGAAAATCAAATAAAAAGTTATGACGTTACAATAACAACTCAACTTAGATTACATTAAACCAAACTATCCACTCCACAGGTACAGTCAGACAAAAAACAATGGCAATAAAATGGCGCTTCATAAAATAAATACGACATTGTCTAGTGGCTCGCTCTGGCGGTAGGAAATTAAAGTTCCGACGTGTGGCGCGTAACGATCGCAAATATGCGCTAAAGTGTACAACTGAGCTATTAATAAATCTTTTAACTAGAGTGTAGGTATTTATAGACAACCCTATAACAACCTTCAACACGGTATTAACTTTATCAATATTTTACTAACTAAAAATACTTTTCTGTGAAAAGTATTAAATATCTATTTATTGTCGTCCACAGAAAATGTTGCTATAATATCAGAGCGTCCTACAGAAATTTAAGATGCATGTTATTTGAAGAAGATAAAGAAGAAGAAAAAGATTTATTTGACACACAGAATACAAAAGGCAAAACATCTACAGGATAATAAAAGCAATATGTGTCAAAAAGGCCCCCGCTCAGCATTGTCGTGACAGTCAGGGACGTATCAAGACGCTGGTTTTCAGCAGGGACCCTGACGGTATTTGTGGCCTCATCAAAAGAACCGTTGAATAAATTCAGGGTGTTGCTTAAGTCAGTTCCCACAGCAAAAAAGGCGTTTATCATCATCATCATTTGCCTGCCCTGTTTCGTCATCTAGGGCACGTCTAGGGTCGGCGCAGTACGTTTTCATCTTTCATGAAATTTGGTTACTCGTCATCAAGTAATTAAATAATAAATAAATATTGGACAACATCACATACTTTGCTCTGATCCTAAGGTAAGTAGCTAAAGCACTTGTGTTATAGAAATCAGAAACAACGACGGTACCACAACACCCAGACCCGAGTCAATATAGAAAAGTTCGTTTTCTACATTGACCCGACCGGGGATTGAGCCTGGAACCTCAGAGATGGCGGCGCCATTTAAAGTCCGGCATGCTCGCCTCTCGGCCACGGAGGTCGTCAGTTACCTTAAGTCATTACCTTTTCAGATAAATCGGCCCGTTATTAATACTTACGTCCGAAAGAACAAAACATTTTCGTAATAGAACCCCGAGAGTCGTGGTAGTAAGTCGGCGTATCATTTAGGCCGATTTCCAAAACAGTTCACAAACTAAATGAAAGTACAGTCGGCATAGAAGTTTGCCGCGAAACCGCGAGACAACGGGCGCGCGCCGGAAAATGGTATCGTCAGCAAAGAAACTTAAATTATTTAATTGATAATAATTTGACTTATATTAATCGAATAATCATTATTTTACTAAACTCACCAGTAAGACTGCTCTAAATAGATAGATAAATATTCTTTATCGACCAAAGTAACACATGATTTTTATTAAAAGTCTGAAAGACGTACAATTAAAATCTCTAATCTCGCTAATTTTATAACAATGAAAGTATCTATGTTTGTCATTTTGTTACTTAATCAGGCTTCAACGGCTAAATGGAATTAGCTGAAAGGTACACA
This sequence comes from Anania fuscalis, assembly GCA_950371115.1. Taxonomy (NCBI): domain Eukaryota; kingdom Metazoa; phylum Arthropoda; class Insecta; order Lepidoptera; family Crambidae; genus Anania; species Anania fuscalis. The sequence goes on along the minus strand of OX493348.1, from coordinate 9,222,088 downwards.
TTTTTGAAGATATATTGATCTAGCTTTATACATAGGACAAAATAATAAAAAAAACGTTTGTTTGCTATAAATAAGTGGTAACTTATTGTATTGGCACAAGAATACAGTTATAAGTTGCAGTTATAAGATCCCGTGAGATGATTATTCATTCCTCTTTGGCTTGATTTTGATCTACTCACACAAAGTCGTAGACAGAAGCCTAGGTCCATGACAAGGCAATTGGTTTGTTGTCTAGTGAAATGTACCTATGTTTATTTTATACTATCCTTCTACTACGTTTAAAGTACTCAAAATAAATCAGAAAATCTGGGCCTCCTTAGATTTCATCACATTCTAATCGATGGTTTATGTACAGAGGACAAACATAGCAGCATTGATTTTTATTATTTCAAATATGATTATTGCGCTCGCTTTTTCTGCTAACGCTACAGTTTAGCCAGGCGGTGGCTGTCAGCGGATCTGCGAGATTGCCCGGAATCGAACCAAAACTAAGCCGCGTTCCCAGCCTGTTGCAGACTGCGCGGCTACAATCCTACATTCACATTTCTCGGCAGCATCGGGTATCTAATAATAAAATATAAACACTTTTTTGTTTTAGTACGTTTTGCGAAACGCCTCGGGCAAACCATTTTGCCTGGATCCTCGGCAAAAGCAAGGACCTTACTTACTTTCAGACTTTTTAGAAAATTTATTTTTATAAAAGAGACACAAATAAGTATTAAAGGACTCAACATATATTTTACGGTTTTTCATGTGCTTTTTTACAAATACAAATAGTTTTATTGACATAGAAATTTTGAGTTACAACTTGTATTTCTACTACATAAAGAAAATTACTTAATTATTTTGTACTTATCATCATCATTTGACTTCGTGAAAATGGAATCCACAATGGATCAGTATCCCCAGCTGTCATAAATTAGTTTGGGTCTTGATCATAGCTATTTCTAATTCTATGGTCCAGATAAATAATTGGTTTGGTCGTTGTAAGAATTCAAACCCATTCCAAAAAATCCGTCTTCATACAGTATTCTATCTAATCTTCTTAAAAGGTTTGATAGAAATCTATAAAAAAACCGGCCAAGTGCGAGTCTGACTCGCGCACGAAGGATTCCGTACCATTAATCTATAAAAAACGGCAAAACATCACGTTTATTATATGGGAGCCCCCTTAAATATTTATTGTATTCTGTTTTTTTTGTATTTGTTGTTATAGCGGCAACAGAAATACATCATGTGAAAATCTTAACTCTAACTATCACGGTTCATGAGATACAGCCTGGTGACAGACGGACAGACAGACAGACGGACAGACAGACAGACGGACAGCTGAGACTTAGTAATAGGGTCCCGTTTTACCCTTTGGGTACGGAACCCTCAAAGTCCGTCTTTATGCATTCTATGTAATCTACTAAATAAGTTTGATAGAAAGTTGTAATGCATACCAAAAACTAGCCATTTAACTCTTTTCGTCTCATTTCCTAAACCCCTATTGTCCCTGCTATTTTGGCAACTACCGTGTAGCAGCAAATTGCACTATTCGCAATTATGCTCGGTTAGACTAAATTGCCCACAAATCTCTCCACTTACGCCGACATACTTTTGTTTGGAATCCATTGCGAGATTTCAGCATTTTTACGAACTATTTTTAGTGGGAAACTAGCAGGAAACTCATCATCATCATTTCAGCCATAGGACTAATGAATAGTTGGCTGGAAGCGGTCTGCATCCAGCGGCTTCCTGCAACCTTTACCAGGTTGTCTGTCCACTTTGTAGGTGGACGTCCTAAGCTGTGCTTGTCGGTACGTGGCCTCCATTCTAGAACCTTTCTGCTCCATCGGCCGTCAGTTGTACGTGCTATATGCCTAACAGGGAACTAAGTAGTATAACTAGGTACTTTAAAAAAAATTAAGTAACTTTTTTGTAAACTCAAATTCTGAGTTGAGATTCAACATTAGTTGTTTTGCGTCGTCTTAGTAAATGATACACCTGTGAACTATACCTACACGTAATGCAAATAGACGATTTGACTTGATTTTGATGTAAAATATTAATATCCTTATATATTATGTTATAAGGTGAATTGATTTTGGTAGGGCGTCTCGCAGAAAAAACCAAACCTTTTATGAGTTGACTCAAACCAGGCATTGAACTCATGACCCTTAGGGTTTGAGACCAATCAACATGCTAGTACATAAATTCAACAACAAATTAATTTAATGTAGGTAAAATCAAAGATTTTGATGTTTATTTGTCAAATCTAATACCAAATATCAGACAAAATTAAAAACCAATGGAATAGAACCTAGGTCTGACTGTCACATACAGTCACGAGCTAAGCTATAATCTAGGTCAGTCGCGTACATTCCACCGCGAGTGCTTCCGCGGCGCGCGACAATGTCGACGCCATAATTACTAGTTAACCGAAATGGATCCGGACAGGGGGGCTGTGGAGTCGAAACTGATTTTGGATTTTTAACCTTAGAATTAGTTGTCACAGACCGATACTATGAAGTTGACTTGCAAATGCTTCAAACTGTATGAAAATCAAGCGTGTCTTTTTCATAGCAAATTAGTGATATTTTGAACACTAAGTAAGTATTGCACAATTTATTATTCTCTGTTTTCGATTCCTACTGACAAATGTCCAGTACCAACGATCGAAAGCATGCTACAGACAGGAATTTAGACGCTCAAAGTAGATCAACTTATGGAATCTTGTTTAATATAGGTCTTTGATAGTCACTGTTCCCTTAAACTATAGACTAGGTTTCAGCCATCACTATAGAATAGTTGACCAAATAATAATTTCATCATCATAAATATTAAAGAGTCATGTGCTGGCAGGTGGTCATTTTACAGGCTTTTAACTAACTTTAATGCATGTATATTCGGGTCAAATCTTGCAACTCAATGCCATCTCCGTGACCTCCTAATACGACATGACAGCCAAAAAATTTAGTAAACTTCAATCTAAAATTTCTCTTACTATTACATTGATAAAAAAGTTATTACTGCACAGTTTATAAAACGCCGAGCGATATACAGACATAATATGTATACGACTTATGATGTCACACGTTTGGCAGCACTGTCATTAAACGAGTGATAAGAGAAACGCTTAGAAAAGGGAGAAGAACAATATGATTATTAATTTAGTCCCAAAATGTCAAGTAAGCCTGTAACTCACCTAATTGACTTGACAATTTGAGCAATAATATGAGGTGGTTTGGGCGATAATATACCACGTAGTGGGTACAGTAAAGGAATGATCAAGAAAAGGTTAAACCTTACTGCCATATACTATACAATTTCAAAATCTTGTTAAATTAAAACTTTGGCTTATCCTCGTTATGATAGTCATATTCAAAACAATAAAACTGAATCCACACACTCATTCGTTCTACATCCAAAACAAATATTTTTAAACTGCCACTGTTCGTAATAAAAGTTGTTGCATTTACAAACAAAAAACTACTCCACACTTTTCACAATCCAACCAGACTTTTTTCACAATTCGCCAGCCGGTCTGAAAACCGGTGAAATTCGAGGAACAAGCCGCCAGCGGGCCGCGGCGAATACGAAAAACGAAGAAAAGCGACGAAAAAGCGACGAAAACGCTACGAATGCGACGAAAAAAGCGCGGGAATGACGAAAAACGAGCACGAGGCGGTGTCGTGTGGATTTACCTTGTACGTGAGTGGGCCGCTATTGAGCGTTGCTTTGTTTCCAATATATTTTCAGGGGTCCCTAGGGCGGAGGAACCATTTTCAAGTTGATAGCAGGTAACGTAACGACGCGATGTGCAACGAAGCAGCCTTAATACGGTTTCGTAGAAGCCTCGTAGTCGGTCATCAGTGCTACGAAAAATAAGGCCCGGGTGTGTGATATTAATATTACGAGTTAAGGTTTGTAGGATAGGATAAGTACACTATGACAAGAAGTCGTGAGAGACCCTAACTACAAAGTTAGTAATTTTGAGTTCGAATCCAGCAAGGGACAAGTGATTGTGTGATGAGCACAAGTACGAGCATTTGAGTCATTTCGGTCAGTTGCATGGTGCATAACAAAACAACATGGATGGTATTGTGTAGGATTTTGCGGATCTGATCTGTAAAACATGTCGGGCTTCTTCCTCTGAATCTCTTGTGTTTGACTTTGCCAGTGACTAGCTGATTCTCCAGGTTATCCCTATGGTTGCTGGCAATGTGGCTAAAGTATTTAAAATTTCTTTGGAGGCAGAACTAGTTAACACATTGGCATGATGACTTCAATGGCAGGCATTGGTTTTATTTTGAGATAGGTAGTAGATACTTACTTCAGTGTTATATGTATGAAAATGTGGTTTTCATCAATGACGCACATGTGACTGCCTATCTCAATTTATTTACCAGGTAGGCACTGCCTGTCGTGTGTCGTGTGGTGCCGGCACGTTAAAAGAATTGCACCACCCCTTCTCTTCCTATGTGTGTCGTAAGAGGCGACTACAGGAGAACCGCCACAAGAAGACGGGCAGCAGCGTCTCCTCTCCACCATTGGCAAAACTGCGATCGCCAACCCGCCTGCCAAGCGTGGCGATTATGGCAAAATCCTCCTTTTGGAGAGGCCTGTGTCCAGCAGTGGACTGATATAGGCTGATGATGATGATGATGATGAGGCACTGCTTAATCGCCTATGTGAACCACACGCCCTTGGATGAGCTGTCCATGCAGTCTCCAATTCTGCTAATCCTCATAACATTGTAAAAACTAGAGGTGTGTGTGTGTTAAGATTCGAATTTCGAACTCACGTCCTGCTGTTGAAAAGCGAGACTCCCACAGCTGCAGTTTATTATTTTACAAATATTAATATTTTTGTTTCTACGGAACCCATCTCGCAAAACAGTAGCAAGTTTTGGGCTACCGCTCGCATGTCTGCCCACAGTAACCATTACCCACTTAGTGCAGTTTCACATGTACGAGTGAATATTTGGGCAATGTTTGAGAACCGGTGCTTTTCCTTTCGTGTTGTTTAACTTTTGTTTGTTGCTTTGAATTGTTTAGTATAACTGTTTTTGGTGTTGCAATGTTTGTGATCGTAACTCGTTTTGTCTCGATTTGTTGAAATGGAGATGCCATCGAGCTAATACCAAACGGACTATCTTTTTTCTAAACTAACTTTAGTGATTTTTCACTTATATTTGGTATGAAATTAAAGTCTTTTTAACTTTGCCCCATACTAAAACGGTACAGTTACAGATTATGACGACCTCCGCAGCCGAGAGGCGAGCATGCCAGACTTTATATGGCGTTGCCATCTCTGAGGTTCCGGGTTCGATCCCCGGTCGGGTCAATGTAGAAAACGAACTTTTCTATATTGTCTCGGGTCTGGGTGTTGTGGTACCGTCGTTGTTTCTGATTGCTATAGCACAAGTGCTTTATTTTATTTTATTTTTATTTTATTATAAAACAGATAACATGCTGTCTTACAGTTTGTCCAAAACGCCAGCATGCTAGTTTACAATTAATTATTTAACAGTAAGAAATACAATGTCAAAAGTTAATAATACTAAAGTAGGAATCAAATAAAAATTAAGAGAACATGTCGAGAAACTATTAAAAATTTTGAGATAATAAATTGCCAGATGTCAAATATCAGTGTAACACAAAAACAAAATATCTATAAGATCGTCACCTCCTATCAATTTAGCAAGATGTCAAATATAAAATACAAAAAAATACAGTGTCAAAAATAAAATGTCAGAAATTTCTTCTTCTTCTTTTTTATATGGCGACTGACGTGTGTTTCACCGCAGTGTGTACACTGATGGGCCTTGCTATAAAATTGCCCGAAACTATCTGCAAATATGTCAATGTCATAGTCGTGGGCAAGCTTATCTCCAATAAGGTGTAAAGCGCTATTAGTGGGCGCGTGTGCGGCTTTAGCTACTTACGTTAGGATCAGAGGAATGTATGTGATGTTGTCCAATATTTATTATTATTTATTTAATAAATTGATTCGGGTAGTCGAACGAAAAGCATGGTCGATCTATTATGGCGAAGTGTTAAAGATATAGAATCATTGAAATATAATTTTATTTGATACTTATCGAGTGGAGTACCTGTCTTGGAGACAACTGGCTTTAGACCCGATAGCATTTTAATTTAAATCTTATTAATAGCTTATTTAACTCAAAAGAGACTTGAGTTTTAAACTTATTAATATTATTTATAGAATTTAAAAACATAGCTTTTATCGTTTATTTGTGTTACTAACCACAACTATGTTGGCTGCATTAACTGATAGTGGTTTGGCCCATAGTTAATAATACAATTGAATGAATAAAACTTCAAAATATATATTTAGAATGACCCATTTATGTTTAAATTAACTGAGTATCAATTGCTAGTGAAGCAAGCTGGACATATTCGGCCTTACTTATAAAAATCGACTAATCAACATCTTAGTAACTGATTAACTATTCGCTGCTTAACTTCTTAAGTAGTGCGTAACTATTTTTCACTCATAAACGCTACTTAGGCGTTAGTTAGTTAATTACCACAATTTTTATTTTACTCTGCCAACACCGGACTCTAGTCATTATGAAAGACCCAAAATACTGTCATTGGAGCAAAAATTCAAAAAAAGAATGTTCAAAGCAATGTCACATGTCAATCAATCTGGAGACCAAAGAGTAGTACTTGTATTTTTCCACGAAGGGAAAGGTGATGGCTAGAGCTATACAGCCATTATTAAGAAATCTCTTATGTCATTTGGGAGTGTTTAACACATCATTGTATGCGGGACCCCCTAGATGACAGCTAGCTAGACAGAAAACCGCTGTTGCTGCGACGCCATTTCGGTAATTAAATTTTAAACAAGGGTACGATGCTGCTTATCTTGACAGCTGTCACTACGACGATGATTAACTTAAATAAGCGTTTATGAGTAAAGATATTTTTAATAAGCTGTTCAGCAGTGTCTTAAATTTAATCAACGTTTATAAGTAAGACCGTTAATCTTTATGTATGTGACCAATGGTTGACTGTTATTAAATGCTTTTGGCATCAAGTCCGCCATATATACTAAGGAATTTTTGTTTGTGCAATAAAGTAATTAAATTATACATTGATTCCATTGTAACCTGAGCTCTCCATAAAGGAACCCCCTGTACAATTAAAGCTTGATTTATGATCTAACACATACCATTAAATGTAAATGACTAATTATTTAAAAAAACCGGCCAAGGGCGAGTCGGACTTGCGCACAATGGGGTTTCATACCATTTTCTATAAAAACGACAAAAAATCACGTTTGTTGTATGGGAGCCCCCTTAAATTTTTATTGTATCCTGTTTTTAGTATTTTTGTTATAGCGGCTACCCTGGTTCATGAGATACAGCCTGGTGACAGATGGACAGACAGACGGACAGCGGAGCCTTGGTAATAGTATCCCGTTTTACCCTTTGGGTACGGAACCCTAAAAAATGACCTTATTTACTAACAATATTAGTTTTTATATTTGCGCGTCTGCTCGCAGGCATAATACAAATGACTTACTAAAATATAATAAAGCTGTATTCTTGCAAATATTTGATTTGAATGTCAAAGATACGAGGTCAACTTCTGCAATACTAAAATCTAGCAACTTAATTAAATTGTTAAATCTAGTTCAGTAGCTTCTAAGAAATACATGGCATTTGAATTTATTACTCTTATAATACTGGACCAGTAATTTTAAGGCTTTACTAAGTTATTCTGTACTTTATGAAGGTTTTAATGTATAGTTGATTTGACATCAAGCTGACCTCGCTTTTTAAATACAAATAAGAGGTCCTTACTTACAGGATGATTGGAAAATAGAGTTAGTTCATTAATATATTCTACTTATTAAAATTAAGAAAAAAAACGGCCAAGTGCGAGTCGGACTCGCGCACGAATGGTTCCGTACCATTTTCTATAAAAACGGCAAAAAATCACGTTCGTTGTATGGGAGCCCCCTTAAATATTTATTGTATTCTGGTTTTTAGTAAACAGAAATACATCATCTGTAAAAAAATTCAACTGTTTAACTATTACGGTTCATGAGATACAGCCTGGTGACAGACAGACAGACGGACAGCGGAGCCATAGTAATAGGGTCCCGTTTTACCCTTTGGGTACGGAACCTTAAAATTGAAAAACAAATGACACACAAAAACAATTCAACTTACTAAATAAAACCAAACAAATCGAAGTTCAATTCAGTATAGCAACAAATTAATCAGCCTAAACTAATCGTACGAAACGTCAACTCAGCTCGTACTAACCTACATACTACGTTGTGCGACACGAGTCACACCGAAACGCCTAGATCTGTGCCCTTGTGCCCAATACCGATATGTAGGCTTTAGTATCTATATTCAATTTAGCGATCAGTGGCAAACATATTATATTTTTTTTGTATATATTTTTTGCAAAGTTAAGCAACCGTGACCGTGGTTTGGAAATGGATGGGTGACCGCTTTGACCAAGGCTAACGACGCATGATATTGACCAAGAGAAAGCTTGAAGGTGGCTGTCAGTGGCTGGAAGTAAAAAAGTGGAGATCGTGCTCTTGGTGCTTTAGACTTACGTCCAGCAGTGGACTGCAATAGGCTGATATGATGATAAAGCAACCTTGGCCATGGTTTGGAAATGGATGGGTGATCGCTTCGACCAAGATTAAGGCGGAAACGCAGTGGTGGAAGGATTAAGCGCTTATTAATACTGTTTAAACATTGTTCATGGCAAATACTTAAGTGTAGGTATACATACATTTTGTTTTACGCACAAATACTCGCAGTATAAACAGATACTTTAAAATACATTTAACAAATTTTTCTCTTTAATATTTATTTTAAGAACTTATTCCTTTTCAAATAGGTTTTTAATCGTATAAAACTTAATATCTGGATGTTTCAATATTTCTGTAACAAAATATCTGAATTAATTCGCAAAAAAAATTTGGCAATGTTGTTCAACAGCGAGCATTATCTACGTCACACGTTTCTAGGAAGGACTGAATATAATTTTAGTTCTTTCTACTTTTAGACCAAATTCTAGCCAAGTACAAATTAGATACTGAATCGCCTAGATCAGTGCCCTTGTACCCAATACCGATGTAGGCTCTATGCATCTATGTTCAACGATTTAGAGATCAGTGGCGAAAAAAAAATTATTTTGTCTGAGTGTGTTCCCCCCAGCTCGATGGACCGACGACCTTAGGAAGATGGCTGGCAGGGGATGGATGAAAAAAGCGGGAGATCGTGCTCTTTGGCGCTCTTTGGGGGAGGCCTACGTCCAGCAGTGGACTGCAATAGGCTGAGATGATGATGATGATGTGTGCAATCCAAACTGAGGTCTGGAATTGGATGGGTGACCGTTTCAGCTTAGGTTGGGGATTTAATAGAAAATTTAGAAGTTATACTATCTTCAGTCTACTTTTACAAAACTAACCCTTGTTGGAATTATTGTAGTACAGTATCCGGCACCGATGTTGAGCGCTAGGGCAAAGAGTGGGGATCATTTTCTTGCGCTGCTTCTTCTCGGCGCTAGCCCAAAATAATGTACCAGAGCAATGGTAGGGTTAAAAATGGGACGTGTAAAAGCGCTTAGTTCAAGCCTATTTGCGAAAATAATTTGGTTTTATTGGTTTACCCAAACCGGGATTGAACCCGGACCAAGCGTTCAAAGCAAATCAACGCTCAACTAAACCAATGTCGACATTATAATGGTAATTATGAAAATCAACAACAGTTTACAAATACAAAAGCTATTTTGTACTGAACCACTCTTTGTCACGTCATTCGACATTGGCCGATCGTGTTTTGTTTTCGCAAGGACACCATAGACGTTCTATCTCAAATTAGATTCAGCGAAACAAATGCTAGGTGGACGTTTGTCCTTATCTAGTATTTGAAAACATGATTTGCACTTAATAACTATGCGTGATAGAGTTGAAAATAGAGTGCCAAGTCTTGTTAAGATCAGAATTTATTTTAATTGTCAATTTGAGCTACCAAATAACACTTGTTTGGCACTTGAGGTCGCAAAATGAATAATTTATTTAAACTGTAATAATATTTCAAATGTTAAAATGTTTGTTATTCAATTAGGCTGAACCAGCTGAACAGAATTGGATGATAGAATTATAAACTTGTGTTACTACTAGGTCAATGATAGCTACTCTTAGTTAGAAGAATCTCCCATTACACCCATTTCTGAGACAAAAAGCTCGTTTTCCAAATTGATACTAATAAATCGAATCTGGGACGGGCAGCGTTCAAGGCGGATCATACAGCCACTGCGCAATGGGGCTGTCGTAATTACCTTTAACTACATTTATATTTTTTTAGATAGGAGCGACACTTTTTGAATTAAAATAAAATACATTTTTGCTTTTCAAGTTATAATTTAATGCAAGACATTTTTTATATTTTACTGAGCTTACAAATTACACTGAATTTGCCTAAAACCGTGAGAAGATCTTTCTAAAATCATTCACACGAAATACGAACTATCGTTCAAAATGTCAGCGCACAAAATCGCAAACGCCTATTTAGCAAATAATTCTCCAGATAATGCCACTATTTCAATAGTCAGTATATTTTGGCTGTAAAGTAGTGTTGCCACTTGAAAGTCCATTGCACTATCGATACCTAGGCATATCGATAGTATCAGTGGTATCGAAAGAAGCATGACTATCGATAGTATTAATTATCATCATCACCATTTTAGCCACAGGACGTTTACTGCTGAACATAGGCCTCTCTAAATGACTTCCAGATCGGCCGGTTGGATGCGACCTGCATCAAGCGGCTTCCTGCAACCCTATGTCATTTATTGCCTACATTGTTATTGATATATAACAGTACTAATCCCTTATAATTAATAAACTATCGATATCATTAATACAATTAGTAGTTTGTTAGCTAGTAATGTGCAGCACTATCGATACTATAATTCTAAGTATTGTTATATTTTAGGCAATCGATAGTTTCGATAGTATCAATACTATCGCTAGTATATCTTAATTTAGAGTTTAACTATCGATAGTTTGATAATCGGCAACACTACTGGAAAGTATGTTGATTCCTTACTGCTAAATCATGAAAATTGGTAGGTTGTCTATATTTATCTTTATTTCGAATAATTCATCATTCAAATTGGACATACTTACATTCATGATGAGATATCAACAACAGACTCACAATAAAAGCTATAATTATCTTAAATTAGGTGATAAAATAATCGCAAAAGTATTAAATTAGTTTTAATAGTGTCATCGACATGAACAACAGCGTAGACCAATAAATTATAGCAAACAAAATGGTCCGATTGCAGGGGTTAACGCATTTTTATCTCATTTCGACGCAAATGTGTTGCTTTTTCCTTTTATTGATTCGGCATCCGTCTGGGCCTAATTATATGCGTTTAATAAATTAACACGATCGGAAAAATAATAACGATATAGCCATGTATTTAGCTGGCAATAATTAAGGTGCAAAAAGTGAAGTTTAACATCATAATCATTTCAGTCATAGGACGTCCACTGCTGAACATAGGCCTCCCCCGGTGACTTTCACATTGTCTGGTTGGAAGCGGCCTGCATCCATCGGCTTCCTGCAACCTTCGGACGTCTATCCTTCTGGGTGGGCGTTCAGGAAGTGGTACAGGAAGGACAAGCGGCAGATCCAACGATAGAACAAAAAACCGGCCAAGTGCGAGTCGGACTCGCGCTCGAAGGGTTCCGTACCAGTATCTATAAAAACGACAAAAAAACACGTTTGTTATATGGAAGCCCCCTCAAATATTTATTGTATTCTGTTTTTTAGTATTTGTTGTTATAGCGGCAACAGAAATACATCATCTGTGAAAATTTCAACTCTCTAACAATCACGGTTTATGAGATACAGCCTGGTGACAGACGGACAGACAGACAGACAGACGGACGGACAGCGATGCCTTAGTAATAGGGTCCCGTTTTACCCCTTGGGTACGGAACCCTAACAAAGAATACTTTACACACGTCGTAACAGCTTATCGGTATTTAGAATCATCATCAAACGTATCTCACTGCGAGGCAATAATCCTCCACAATAAAAAGTCAAAGTCATTTATTCATAACCTATATAGGCCCTATTCCCGGCACTTATACACGTCTCAAAAATATAACTTAGCCCTACCACCACTTCGGGACTATATACTTATCAGAGAAACATTTCAACAAACTTAGTCACCTTTGCCAGCCTGGTTTTTACAGGAAATTTTTCAAGACATAAATAGTAAGTGCGAGCTAGGCATGTTATTAATAATAACATACACTCTTAGAGTTCTTATAATCATGTTTAGTCGGTTTTCTTTGTTCTTGTGATAATACACGTCCACCTAGCAAATAGATGGATCAAAGTCACCGACTATGGGTAGGCTGCATCGCACCAAGAGCTGACAACCCCTGAGGTAGAACGGTTCTCGAGTGGTAACCATGAATTTGAAGACCAGCGTGATCAGGTGTCCCACCAGGTGGACTGAGATTATCTCAAGGTTACGGGAAGCCGCTAAGAGCAATCGGTCCAGAGCAGCTCACTGTAGCATTCTATGGGAGAGACCTGGGGGGCTACCTTGAGCTTTAAACTATCGACTCAAATTCTAGGCAGATCAGTGTCTGTGCAGCTAACTGAATAGCTCAGATTTGTACTATGCATAGTATGAATTTTCTACTATGCATAGGTCACCATTCGTGAAAATGCTTGGCAGTGAATTACCTATATCATTGTTACTTACATGACTTTTAAATTTAGCATCTTTTTTTTTACTTTAGGAAACACTTGAGCAGTATTAGCGAATTAAATACCAAACTATCCACTAACTTGCTGTCAGTTTGTATGACAATGACAGAGATAGAAAAATGTCTTAATCTCGTACTAGGTAAACTAATCCGTTGGTGCGCAAGTCCGCCTTAGATGATGTTAATGATAAGGATTAGGATCTAACAAGAGGACGTGCGTTATAAGGGTAAATCTTGTAAGTATAGATAGATAATCTTAGAACAATAGAAATTCGATTTTGCGATTTCACATCTAATGAAAGTAATCGATTAGAATCGATGAATCATTAGACGATGCAATAATAATTAGACTTTGCACCTCTATTGTTTGTGTGCCACTGGGTCAGTAGATGGAGTCATCGGACAATAACGATATTCGATACTTGGTGTCATCAATATTTTCGATCGCGAATCGCTGATGACGATATTTTGGGGTTTCTTTGTTGATTTAAATGCGTGACAACTCTTATTTTTTTAAATATATTTGGTAATACACATTTTCGACCTCAACCTCCGTAGCCGAGAGGTGTCCTGCCTTTAAATGGCGCCGGTATCTCTGAGGTTCCGGGTTCGATCCCCGGACGGGTCAATTTTAAAAACGAACTTTTCTATATTGGCTCGGGTCTGAGTGTTGTGGTACTGTCGTTGTTTCTGATTTTTATAACACAAGTTCTTTAGCTACTTACCTTAGGATCAGAGCAATGTGTGCTGTTGTCCAATATTTCTTAATTATTTATTTATTGTATATTAAATCACTTACTTTACAACAATTGAAATCAATGTACTAATACTAATAAATATACTAATTAGTACTTTATTTCTCAAATTTACAAAAAAATATGTATCCTGCGAATAATAACGTACCGGACGTTACGCACTTTTTACTCACTTATCTAAGTCAGTACCTCTCATATTTATTTCTCTCTAACTGCGTCAGGACATTCTTTTTTCGCCAAAAAATAGGTATTTATAAATTTTCCTTTGTCTTTCAACTCTACTGTTAAAAATATTTTGTAAGTATAAGAGTTTGACGACAACACAGTTGGCATTTATAGTTGGTCCCTATGCTAGGTCTAAGGTTCCGCGCAGATGACGGTCATCGGTGGACGGTGGCAGGCAGTTGCGGGCATTAGGTTTATTTTGAGCTAGGCTGTAGACTTACTTATGTGTTTTATTGACGAAAATAAGTGTTTTTCATCAATGACACACATTTGTAAGTAGGTACTGCCTACCTCATTTCATTTACCAGGTAGGCACTGCCTAATTGCCTATATGCACCGCACGCCCCTAGTGGCAGGCAACGGTGGCTATCGCGCGCCACTTTCATTAGTACCGCGTAAGCGCATAAGGTAGTGGACCCTTACAAGTGGTCCGTGGCCACCACTGGACGCCACTTACCACACGCATTTAAGCGGCCACTGTCACGCCACTGGTACGTCACTGGTCTCTCGCCACACAAGCATCGAGAGTCAGTACAGTTGAAAACGTGTCCTCTAGGGGCCACTGACCACTCGTAGCGACCACCGTCCCCTCTCGTGGCGGCCACCAACCGCACTTAGTCGCGTGTTGCAGACTCTAAGTCGCGAGTGGACACTCGTAACAGAGCGGCAAATCCATACAAAATCATTAAGCTGTGTGTTGCTACCGGTGACTCGTTTGCGCAGATCCTAAACTAATCATGTCCAAAATTATCGTCTAGTTTCTTGTTATTATACTGAATTCTTAATCCATATGAAAACATCGGTTTAAAATATATATTCCCGTCAGGCCAGGTGCATTACATTACATTGAAATATCACTTCCTTTGCCACAAAATATAGTGTAAAAAAACAAAATCGGTCGACGACAATGCAGTAGCCTTGACAAAATGCATTTGGTCTAGACGAATAGAAAATGGGAATGCATTACGGCCCACAGACAGATTGTGCTATTTATATTCGGGCGTATAAAATGTTGAAACGGCTTATGAATGACCCTGAATGTGGTTGGACGCGAAAAAACATTTTACAGGAGTTTTAAGTGACTTATGTAAAACTTAACCTAATATTAAGGTTAAATGAAATAGTTACAATCTTTTAATCTTCGTCGTCATCATAATTATTTAATCGTAAACAGTTCAGTCGGTCTCCTTATTACAAGAAGCGGATTTGTTCATCAATACAAACATACTTCGGGTTCATTAAGGAAATTGTAAAAAAAAGCTTCAAATAATCCAAGCATTTTTCAGACACATGTCAAGTTAATGGGCCATGGAAGAAAAAGTTGATGCCAGCGAAATAATTAAAAACAAACTTTGGCTATAAATTACCTTGCATTTATTTTGACATTCAATTTTTTAACCCGTTTGCCGATCTAATTGGTATTATCTCAGTGGACGCCACTTCCCACATTTTGGTAACCTCGTGTACTAGATCCAAGTACATAATTGCGTTGCTTTTGTGTATACAATGTTCTCGTCATGAGGGATAGCAATGTCCACAAAAAACATCTTCGATTGAGCCCCGTCCATCAGCACTATATCAGGCTTATTCGCAAGAATAGTCCTGTCAGTGATGATGGGCCGGTCCCATTAGCCGGATACGACGGTATCCGGCTACTGGAACCGCTCGCTCTCGCTCGCAATCGCTAGGGACTCGCCGGGGCCAGTACTCGAAAGTGACGACTTTGGGGGTACTGGCCTTGGCGGTGACGGAGTGATTCTCCAGGATGGCGACAGGCACCACAAGGTGTCTACTGTGTCATCCATTATAAGGTATTTTCAGTTATTAGTCGATTTGATACCTGGTTTTGTGTCGCACAATCGTATGATTATGATTATAATTGAATTTTACTTCATAACCATGACTGTGTGTTGTTTTGTGCATTATTATTTGTTCAGGTTTTACAAAAAAATAGGAAACTCCTTAAAACCACGTGATCATACAACAACTTTTCCTATGGGAGCAATATCGAAATCGAGATATACGAATAAGTTTTTATGGAGCAGCTTAAAAATATCAATTTCGATGTTGCTCCTATAAATAAAGTTGTTGTATATGACCAGCCGATCTCGTGGGTTTAAGGAGTGTCCTAATCTTTTGTACAACCATTTTAATTAACGATTAAAATAATATCAATAAGTACAATATAATTATTGGCGTATACGGAAACGCTATTTACATTAAAGTATACTTAAATCAAATTCTAATTCAACATTAACTTCACAGTCATTCCTAGAATAGAATAATTTGATCAATCATGAGTCAAATGAATTGCTAAATCCAAATATGGAGTTTCCATTTGCATGACTGTACTTCCTACTGTACAGTCGACGAGAGAAGCGACAAATTAAAAATCAATCAATAAGTTCCAACAATCACTCCAATTATGTGTAAAAAAAATCTAATCCGGCCAAGTGTGATTCGGGCCACCCATATTGTAGTCGTTGTCCGTTGTCCCGTTTCAATGTTTACGTAGTTTTACATTTTCCCTTTCTTACCAACATTTAATATAAATTACTATTAACTACTTGTGTAAAACCTTTCTTTTCCTTTTAATTTCGTTATAAATATCATACTGTCGTGATTGTACACTGTATGTCAATGATTGTGATGAATTTGTTAAATAATACTTAGTATTAGACATTATTTTGTATAGCAGAAGTACCTACCCTAAATATATTTTCCAACATTTTATTATCCTACTTTATCGTTACCTAGGAGTCTGACCTAAGCCGCGGACAGACAGACAGAAAAGCGGATACGATGACTAATTAATTATCAAAATTTTAATTGTCAACAACACTTATCTCCCCGCCTGTACTTCCTAGTTCACGTGTTGGCCCTTAACAATGGCTTTAGGTCGAGCAATTCCAAACACTATTCACTATTATGCGCCTGCGCAAGGTCACACACAGCGCCCTTGTTTTTATATCTTGGCGCGTGAGAATGGCCTATGATATGCTTTGTCACTCCAAAGTTACTTATAATAGTGTTATGATAAAGCATCCTCTATTGCGTGGCTTGTGATGTCAAATGAATCGAATCTAGAAAATGACCTATTACCCTATTGTTTGGATATAGGTAAGTTTAGTTGAAATTCGAAGACAATGAGGACACTATTAGGGTTCCGTACCCAAAGGGTAAAACGGGACTCTATTGCTAGACATCGCTGTCCGTCTGTCTGTCTCTCCGTCTGTCACCAGGCTGTATTTCGTATGCCGTAACAGTTAGACAGTTGATATTTTCATAGATGATTTCAGTTGCAGCTATAACAACAAATACTAAAAATCAGAATAAAACAAATATTTAAGGGAGCTCACATAAAACTGAAATAACAAACGTGATTCTTTTTCTCGTTTTTATAGAAAAAAAAAAAAAAATTCTAGCCGACAAAACCCTTATCATCAAAAATAAAGTTGTTGGTCAGTTATTCTGTTCTTTTAGCTATCTTGTGGTACATATTTCTGTCATGTTTCTACGACCCATTGAACCTTGGTTATTACATAGTGTTAAAAAATGGCCGCTATTCATAGGGGGTGAGAGTTTAATACCCCAAATTATTATTTTTTGTAGATAAAATTAGATATCGCACTTAGCCTTAACGAGCTAGAAGTACAGCCCATATCACATTGTTTATATTTTTAACTGGGTGATTAAATACAGAATCAAAGTTTGAATGTATGACATTTCTGCCATAAGCTTCCATGGTAACCCCTATTCCCTGCAACCTGCAAAATCAAAGGCGCCCATTGCAGTAATTAGTAATCTGCTTACTCGCATCGGTTCAGAGGAAGCCATTTTGTATAAACAAAATCCAATATGCGCGAGCGTGTGTGAGTGCTGTGTAACCAAGGATGGCGGCCCGTATGCCTAAGCAAGGCCTGAAAATGACGTTCCATAACTGAAATTAAATACAAACATGACTAAAATAGATACTAACAAATGTACTAAAGGTATTAAGGACAAACACCAGGTTAGCTGTTCATCACTCCAATATGTAAAAGATACCTGAGGTCGATGGTTTTTTTTCAAGTGTTATTTATCTTCAATTAAACCTTGCATGGAATTGCTAAAAACAAAAAAAAAACAAAAATTACAATGTTTAAGCATTTCTGATCTTAACCAATAGTCAAATATTTGTAAAAATATTTCTATAGGGTGTTGACGGTAGTATACTACTCAGCTATATATATAGCTACAACATTGATCAGAATACGCTGGCTTTGACAGCGAGAAAAAAACACTTGAGGAATTTCATCTTGTCACGTGACGTCCTCGGTAGCTTAGTGGTCAAAGCACTCGCCCGGTATGCGATGGGACGTGGGTTCGAGTCCCACCTGAGGTCGATGGTTTTTTTTTCAAGTGTTATTTATCTTCAATTAAACCTTGCATGGAATTGCTAAAAACAAAAAAAAACAAAAATTACATTGTAAAAGATAATCAAAAAAATATTTTTCATAAGAATACAGAGAATTTTGAATTAAAAGAATCCAAAAAAAGACGGTGAATCTGGTCGCCAACAAAAGGATTATTATGATCTCTGTGACTCAGTCTTGAACACTTATTTTCAGTTATAATTTAAAAATAAAAAATAGGCTAAGAAAATTAAACACTTTTACGAGCATTAAAAATGACGATTAAGTTAAGCTAACTTAAACGGGTTAGTAATCAATATTTTGATTTAAACAAGGCATTTTACCACACACACAAACAACAATACCTACCACAACGAGAAGCTACCAGATAAATTTAAAATTAAATATTTATTGATATTACAATTAAAATAAATTTAAAACACACCGGTGTACTGACCTCGTCAAAACGAATTAAAATGAGTCCAAACACGAAGATTTTACAAATAGTCGTTTCAGTGTTCCATTATCCAGCTCCTGATTTCATCATCAATTCAACACGGTGAATTAAAATTTTGTATTGTGATCCGAATGACAGATGGTTATAAAGTTTTAAATAGATAGGTCAGTACGAAGTAGATTCAAAATCTCTTCGAAGATTTACTACATGGTTAGTTAGTTACGATACGAGTGAAGCATATACATATAAAAAGTGTGTTTTAAAAGGTGTTTTAGGTTGGTATAGTTAATGCTTCTATTGATTCTACCAAAATAACAGTAATATCATATGTGTTTAACTATTAAAACAATCATGATTTAAAAAACCCTAAAGAAGCGAGCGATGACAGCTTATGAGTTGACTCTGTTTATTGTGAAATAAACGTAGTATTTTTGTATTCTAATAAGCTATTCTGAACTGAGACTGGATCAACTTGTCGAACCTAACAATCTAAGTACTAACCTTATCTTTGATAGCGTTAATTTACCTTATTTATATTTGCCGGCGTTAATTTGAGGTGCGGATTGTAGCTTCTTCCGGTAGATTCATATTTGTTGATTCAGGCTTCGGGGGCTGATGTAACTAACTCTGCTGCTGGTTTTTGATGCGTACGTATTAAATGAACATTACATCTTGTGGTTTAAGTTATAGCCACTTCAACAACATCAATGACATCACAGTTTGTTTAAGACGCAGCTAATTCGGATAAGATTCAGTTCGTAAGACAGTTTTTAATTCCCTTTTTTGTTTTAATGGTTGATGCATATTTATTGGTAATTAGTTAACGAATATGTGTTACTGAAGGTATAAAAGGAAATTAAGAAAAAAATTAAAACCATTTTAATACTTTTCAAGCTATTTTCAAAAGGAAAGTTTTTAAAACGACGAGTACGTTTTTCAAAAAGACTATTACTTTTTAAACGTTTAAATTTAATGATTTGTAAGTAATAATAATGAAATAATTTCTTATAATTAGCATAGTATTAACAACGTTAACAAAATAATTTACAAATTATACATAGAAAGATTCCCTAGATCTTGTAAAGAAAAAATATTATAAGAATACAACAAGTGCCAATTTTCGAGAATCTAGCCAAATCCAACCCTAACATGTTTAAAAAACCTATAAGGGCCATAACCATGAACTCTTAAAACAATCTCAAAGTTGTCAAATCTGTCAATTTTGGTACGTCATTTCATACAAAATTTGACAGAAATGATAATGTTTGACAGATTTGTGATTGTTTTAACAGTTCATGGTTAGGGCCCTGCACATGGTAAAAATACAAATTACACGTTGTTACTTAAATTATTTTCATTTATAACCTAAAAATACTAAACCATAAGCAAGAAAGACGCGATCTACTCTTTTCCATAGCCTCTGTCCACCGATCCGGGTTCCCCCCACCCTATTGATTTTGTTCGCTCCACTTTTGCCTCCCCCCCCCTTTTTAAAACGGCCACCGCTAAGACAATGCACTTTGGCGAAAATTTCCACGGATACTGATAGGATGGGGTGAGGTTTTTGTTGAGATGTAAGGTTTTTACAAGCTTTTATTTAACTTTGTTTCGTTGAAGACGACATTATGCGTTAGAATAAAAGTGGCATGGACAAATGTTGTATTTAGAAAGATTTAAACCTCATTGAATGAAAACCTAAAAGAAATGAAGAAACAAATCGATCTAAAAAAACTAAAGAAGAATTTATGGTTCAAAATTACGATGACATGTCCTGCTCATTTAGATTTCAGTTGTGGTGAAAAAGTTGTTGTTAATACAACAATGTTTGTAACTACATACTATTTCAACAACAACAACTTTTTCCATGAGACCAAAATCTTAATCGCAAAAAAACTTCTCTATTAAATCTAATAGACTAAGGGCCTGTATCACTACGGATAAAGTTATGTAACAGATAAAAATATGTCGAGGATAAAAATGCTAAAATGAATGTGTCATTATAACGCTATTTGACGGTCGTGAAATGCAAATATAGTGTTTAGATAAGTAAAATATAGCTTTAGAATAGTTTGTTACGGGATTGCTACCATGTACCTTATTTTTGAGTTCCCGATATTTCGGCACTGTTGCAAGCGCCATGATCACGAAGTAACTGTAAGGTTACTCCGTGATCATGGCGCTTTTCTATTCTAATGTTAGTGACCATGAAAGTTTAAAAGAATATAAAATATAGCTTATTTAGAACTAATGCAGAACTTATCCGAACATTTTGAAACTGACCTTAAGTAAATTAAATTTGGTAGCCCAAACTAAATTAAATAACTAAGCAAGTAGTTTATTAAATAAAAATAATCAAAACTAAACTACCGAGTAAAATAGCGGTTGAAAATATAAACTAGGTCAATGAAATACCCTATGGAATTTAATTCCCGTGTGCATATCAAAATACGGCAGATAAACAGACGAATCTTTTGACTGCGATGATATGAAGTTTGATTTTTTCACAGCTTCAAGGCATTTTAGATCTGAGTATTTGATATAAAAGAGATAAAAAGATCTTTACAGACAGTCAGACGCTTCAAATAAAAACCACCTGTTTTGCCGCATAAAACGTCTTTATAGTCGCAATCTTAAAAAAAACATGGATGAGGTCCCTGGTTCGTTTTCCGGTCAGCTCAATGTAGAAAACGAACTTTTCTCCATTGTTTCGTTTCCGAGTGTTGTGGCACCGACGTTGATTCTGATTTCTATAGCACAAGCAACACAAGTGCTTTACCTACTAACCTTAGAAACAGAACAATGTATGATTATTGTCCAATATTTATTTATTGTCCAATATTTATTTATTTAATAGTAAACTAAAACAGAGAGGTGCTCGTAGCTCAGTAGCGGCAGCACTTTGGTATCGATTAAAGTAAAGCAACCAACGCCTCGGTCGTGAGTGGATGGGTGACCATTCCGACTATATTTAGTGATATTCATCACGGGCATCACCGTGCTTCGGAAGGCACGTTAAAAGTTGGTCCCGGCTGATATCACTTGATATTGGTCGTGAAGCCTATGTCAGAGGCCTTAGGGCGGCTTGATAACATCTGACAGTAAGGTTTAGTCACTGGCCTTACAACACTTACGATATCGATGTTGCTCCCATAGGAAAAGTTTTTGTATATGACCAGCTGATCACGTGGTTTTAAGGAGTGTCCCATTCTTTTGTACATCCTGTATAAGCATACTTTACTTTTAAACTAAAACAGTAGTTTCCTACATTCAATAGCGATCATCTCCTAGTGACGACAACGATGCCAGCACGCGCCTCCGCAAACCGTCTCAGGTTCGAGCAAAATCAATACAATAGAAGTTTTAATACAGTCCAGGCATTAAATACAGTCCAACTAATAATAAATAATGGATGAAAATCCTGAAATAAATCAGTATTATTATTACTTTCTTATCTGAAGATATGAAGGTTTCAAAGAAAGTAAAAGGTATTTTACAATTTTAGTGACAGATTTAGAAATAAAGTCAATGTTGTCCCACAGTGAAAGTTTTTGTATGCGAGCAGCTGATCACGTGGTTTTAAGGATTGTCCTATTTCTTGGCACATCCTGTATAATGTTAACACACATGTTAATTATGGCAATAATGGTGCAGTACTTATTCAACCATTTTTCAAAACTTATAAGGTTAAAATTTGATACATTGTTGTCATACTACATTTTTTGCATAGGCTCGTATCAATTCGTATTCAATAAATAAATATTTGAACTCACACGCTTCATTTTTATGCTATGCTAGCTAACACTGCCAAATTAATACTACCAACTTTATATTTTTTCACCGAATAAAACAAAATTATCCTTAAAACAATTATTAGCAGATATTCTAAACAGACAAGGTCAGTCAAGCCTAACTCCATTCAAAACGTATGCTACAGGAAAATCTATTATTTGCGTATCGATGTTAAGCAGAGTGTTGCGCTGGCGCATGAATAATGCTGCCACTTCACAAACGCAGGTCCAAACAAATTCCTTAGCGACGCATACATCTCGGGTATAGCTTCAGAAATACAGCCATGTCATTACAAAATTT
Organism: Anania fuscalis; assembly: GCA_950371115.1. Classification (NCBI taxonomy): domain Eukaryota; kingdom Metazoa; phylum Arthropoda; class Insecta; order Lepidoptera; family Crambidae; genus Anania; species Anania fuscalis. The sequence continues at coordinate 9,199,382 of OX493348.1, read as the reverse complement.
TAATTTGTGCATCTTAATTACAAAATCGTCATCATTCACATGTCCTGTTATCAGGTTATCTGGGATCGCACAGTATGTTTTCTTCTTCCATGCATTTCGGTCACTCGTCATCGAGTCATTCACTCCCTTCTCAGACACATCGGCCCTCATTCAATCCATCTATCTCTTCTTAGGTAGTCCTCTACCCCTCCATCCATCAATACTCATACCCATCACTCTCCTCGTTACCTAAATTACAAAACCATGTATAACCTTTATGCAGGCGTGTCTGACTAGTCAATCTGGAAATAAATGGGAGGCCTATGTTTAGCAGTGGATGTCCTGTGCCTAAAATGATGGTGATGATGTTTATTCATTAGCTAATAATAAAGCCATGCTTAGGCAAAAATTGATTAGAAACACTTAATGCAAAACATGCTCGGTAAATTATGACTGTAACGGTTGAATTAACGAAAAATTAGCTTCTTACGCGGATACTTTCATTTGAATTAGAATAAGTGTTCGGAAGCCAAGCCACAAAACTGAGGAAGGTCCATTCAAATGAGCTGCCCGTTCTCGCCAGGCTACCTCAGTCCAAGGCCACTCGCTTTGAAATTTAATTAGACCCAGTTTCCAGATATTAACATTTCTCCAATGGCACCCCTCGGTCACGAAGGTTATTTCACACACGGACTCAATCAGTATGTATTTATGTTTGACGTAACTATAGCGTATTAGCTCAGTTTGTTTATCATTGTTTAATGACGAAGTGTTCTTGTAGGAGTTGCTGGCCATCTTAGTTTGATCCATAATTAAGATTTATTGCACTTTTCGTTTCAATTTATAAACCTGTCCATAAAAATTATGACGTTCAAACAAAATTCTAAATATGAATACATCACAATTTTCATTGACAATATAGAATTTCTAGGCTCTATCGTTTATCAGTTTTGACTGCTGAAACACGGTGCTAAAGGCTTTAATAGGAATTCACTTTTACTTAGGAGTGCAGCATACTAGCTTAAAGAAATAATGAAAATACTTATTATAATTATATCAGAACCAAAGGTTACCAAAAAAATACATTAAAATCAGTATATCTGCTTTTAGTAAAAAGAATAGGTGTTGATCCCAAATCAACATATTATCCCGCCATATAATACTTGTATATGTATAAATTGAATTCGACACCGACTTTGACTTTATTTATCCTATAGATTTTTGGAAATCAAAACTAAAACTTTTGAATTGATAATAAATCAAATGAGCAATAGCTAAAGAAGTTACAATGTAGGTAAGACGTAAACTTAAACATTAGGAAGATATAATTGAATAATAACATGTCTAGAAAAAATAATCAATACATAGTAATAAGCAATTGATTTTAAAACAAAGATTCATTATGATTCTACGATAAATTTAATTAAATCCAGGGAACCTACAGTTGTGTAGTAATGACTGCATAATTAAAGGGATTTCTTTGTGAATCCATGGGAATTGTAAATAGCTATATTTAATATTTGATGAATGCGAAATTGAGTTTATCTGTTATCGAACAGTTGGAAAGTTCCCAGGTGTATTGGATTACCGGAAAAAAACTAGGCATCATCGATTATCGAAAGAGTAGACACACTTAGAACAGGCGATACGATTTCTACTCTATTATCGTGTAGTACAAAATAGTTTTTTTTTTTTTTCGACAACAATCACCATTGTCATCATCATCTGCAGTCCAAAGAGCACCAAAGAGCACAATCTCCCGCTTTTTTCACACAGCCACTGCGAGCCATCTTCCTGAGGTCGCCGTCCATTGAGCTGGGAGGTGTCCTAAACTACGTTTGACAAGCCGTGGTCTCCACTCGAGAACCCGTTTACTCCACCTTTTAATTCGACAACAATACTTCCATTAATTTGAATGAATGACGTCTTGGTTTCGGACATCGGATAGATTTGGGGTTCTAAAGGTATGAGCTCGTCGGCGTGAAGTAAAACTGGGACTACCATTGCATGTTTATGCTGGTGTTTGTGTTAAGTGAAAATGTGTTTTTTTCAATTGCCACGAAGCTCTACATTTAGGTAGTAAAACAGATAAATACTCTTAGCGATACGACCGCCTTAATTGTACATCTTTCTGTAAATATCAACTGTAACTTTTTGTTTGGTGTGCAACAAATAGTATCTATCTATCTATGAATACCTTTATTGAAACATCGGAATTCCCAAATTCATCTTATTTCAAATTCAGAACTAAATGTTTTTCCTGTTATTTATTTGTATGCGTGGTATCAGTGTTTCTTGTCATTATAAGGTATTTTATTCATTATATATTTATTCTTTTCTCTATTTTTTTTCATTTAGAATGTATTTTTGTAATGTTACATTAAGTGTTACAACCTAAAAACTTATCAATCTCTCTAAATTTGAAACAATAAAATGTCTAGTACAAAACAATTACCGTACTCCACGATGTCATTACGACTGATCGTTCCGTCCTTCACGACTTCGTTCCGACTAATCGCCTGGACATCAAATTAATAATGCATCGGGAGCTAACGTGAGCTTTTACAGTTGTCGTTGCATTACTTAACGTGTAATTGAAGTACTTACTTGTAGGTAATGCTTATTGACATAATTGATTGATGTTTGTGTTTTGTTAAACCTGTTGTTAAATGTGTGTGATATTGACTGCTTACTTTAAACTAGAACAAATTTAACTGTAAGATCAATAACTGTAAATAAGCGATTGTACTAGATTTTAATTTTGGTTGTGAGTACACAGCCAACCTAGTTTCGACAAGTCACAACTTTTAAATTTACGACTTTTGTAAATTTTTGTTCTTAGCAATTCCATGCAAGGTTTAATTGAAGATAAATAACACTTGAAAAAAATCATCGACCTCAGGTGGGACTCGAACCCACGTCCCATCGCATACCGGGCGAGTGCTTTGACCACTAAGCTACCGAGGACGTCACGTGACAAGATGCAATTCCTTAAGTGTTTTTTTCTCGCTGTCAAAGCCAGCGTATTCTGATCAATGTTGTAGCTATATGTATAGCTGAGTAGTATACTACCGTCAACACCCTATAGAAATATTTTTACAAATACATATTTGACTATTGGTTAAGATCAGAAATGCCTAAACATTGTAAATTTTTGTTTTTAGCAATTCCATGCAAGGTTTAATTGAAGATAAATAACACTTGAAAAAAATCATCGACCTCAGGTGGGACTCGAACCCACGTCCGATCGCATACCGGGCGAGTGCTTTGACCACTAAGCTACCGAGGACGTTACGTGACAAGATGCAATTCCTCAAGTGTTTTTTTCTCGCTGTCAAAGCCAGCGTATTCTGATCAATGTTGTAGCTATATGTATAGCTGAGTAGTATACTACCGTCAACACCCTATAGAAATATTTTTACAAATATTTGACTATTGGTTAAGATCAGAAATGCTTAAACATTGTAAATTTTTGTTTTTAGCAATTCCATGCAAGGTTTAATTGAAGATAAATAACACTTGAAAAAAAATCATCGACCTCAGGTGGGACTCGAACCCACGTCCCATCGCATACCGGGCGAGTGCTTTGACCACTAAGCTACCGAGGACGTCACGAGACAAGATGCAATTCCTCAAGTGTTTTTTTCTCGCTGTCAAAGCCAGCGTATTCTGATCAAAGTTGTAGCTATATGTATAGCTGAGTAGTATACTACCGTCAACACCCTATAGAAAATTTTTACAACTTTTGTCTTTCTTTCGCCTTTTACTGCCACAAACTAGACGTAATAGAAAATATTTGTTTGGGGGTCAAACGCATTGGCTGAAAGTTATGTTAAGAAAGAAACTGCTCTTAAGAAAATGTATGATGCTGATACTCGTTGAGTATGAATGCATGGAGTTTGGGTTTGTAAGATTCTTATGATAGTCCTAAACACATTTTCATTTATACAACAAAAAAGTTTAGTATCTTAAAAATTCACGTATACAATAACATAGGGGTAACGAATAATGATTGCCAAATAATGCAGATGGGGAATTTGGTATAGTTACACAAATTTAAGACTAAGTAGGTGACTCCAGTTATTTGATGTTAGACATAGCCCGATAGAAAAAAAAATGCCTGATATGGTGCATTTAATATCGTGAAATACACTTTCTGCTTTTAAAATAATGCTGGGTCCAAAATGCCCTGCGCCTGTACTCGAGGTACACCACCTGTGGCTTCGTAAATTTAGTGTGTTCCCGTCCCGCTCCCACTTATTCCAGACCCCTGCAACCTTTTCGCTCACTCCTGTTTTCACAAATAAGTTGCATCCGAAAACAACATAGAAAACTACAGAGAAGTATCGTTGCAAAATGAACTTTAAACTTCCAGTTGTTAAGTTCAATTTTGTGTGGCTTGAAGAAGGCTGAAATTTCTTTGTTGGCTATGTTGAAAGTTTTCAGCCTGGTGGCTGCAGGAAATGTACCGCCCTGTTGTATTCTCTGATTGTAATATAACGCGATTTAAAATAAATAGGGATGTTCTACTGTGTGTATGCATAATCGAGTCTCGAATTCTCGATGAAAGTGCGATGTAATCTGCCTGATTGGTATCACCAAGTAAAACTTGTATTATGTATAGTCGAGTATAATTGATTATCGATTGATACAAAGAAAAACTTTTATAAGAAAACATTATAACTAGAAAAACTTTCTTGTTTACCTTTAAACTATGGTAAAGTAATCTGTTATGGTAAAACAGAAAAAATTAGGTGTGCCTATTTGAATGTCTCTGACACTGACACCAACGTCATTGGCGGTTGTTGTGTTGCGGAATACCAAATGTACAAATGTATACAGACATCAGCTCGTCGACCTACTACAAATTGTTAAATTTTCTCAATTGAAAATGATCTCTACTCGTACATGTCAGGCTTAAAGTTGAAAATCTCTTGGAGAACTTTTATCTTTTTGGGTAGATCGACGTGCTGTTGACTGTACTTACTAGTAAAAATCTAAATTTATTGATGAACTGTATAAAAATCTAAGTTTCATGTCAGTTTCGTATTTTTCATGCCACCCCCGTAGCACGCAATTTCGGATCTGGGTGTTGTGGTACCGTCGTTGTTTCTGACTTCGTTAACACAAGTACTTTAGCTACTTACTATGGGCAGAGCAGTAAATAGACCAAAACAAATTAGACAATATTACATTGATGTTGTCTAATTTGTTTTTAAAGATAATTTATCGACATATCGTGGTCAGTAACAACACTAGCAGTTAACCGCTGCACCGCGTCACGTAAACTGCGCTTAATCCGCGGCGGACGATTCACGGGCGCCGAAAACAGAGCACTGCTGACCTGGATATAGCATAATACAGGAGAGTCAGTAAGCCAATGCTAGTCCTGCCTATAAAGTTGGCAATTTTGCTATTCGGTTTGAACAAAACGTATGTGTTTACTTGTCTAATACCTAGGTACTAGTTCTTTATTGGACTTGTCTAAAATTGAACTTATTATTACTACTAATGATCCCAAATTATTTGGTTACTATAACTGAAATTTATCGATACTACACACATGAGCTACACCACCCCAGAGTGGTAAATGAAAGATATGTATGGTATATATTACATGCTATTATCAATAATAATAGTAGAACAAACATTTTTTCAAATTCAAATTAGCACAATCAAAACATACGACCGGTTATGCCGCATATTTTGACACCATAGTATCAAAAGCTATACTACATTACTTACCGTTATCCTGGATCTTAAAATTTAGCAATAAGCAATAAATATATATTAAAAATATAAAACAAAGAGGCCGAGAGAACCGTAAATGTGTGGTAAAATCACAAAATAATATTTTTTCATGAATCAATTCCCCTCGTTATGGATAAACTCTAACCTGCAGTTTGTACGAAACCCTTGGTACGCGAGTCCAACTCCCACTTGGCAGATTTTTAAGTAATTCGCAATCTTACGAAGCCGTTGCGGTAAAGGCTTATAGGCACCAATATTAACACTAAAACGGGGTATTAGCTGTTGAAATGCCATTTTGGCCTATTCCCAAAGTTGTTTGCACAAAACTAAGAATTACTGATGCGCGCGCGGTTTCTAAGAGCAGAGGTCACGCTTTCACTCGTTACAGGAATGTTACATCTACAGGGCTGTCTCAAATAATGTCAGACATTTTTGACTACTACACTAGATGTGGTCGTAGCTCAGTGGCGGCAGCGCTTTGGTATCGATTACTAAAGTTAAGCAACCTAGGCCGCGGTTGTGAGTGGATAGGTGACCGTTCCGACCGTATTTAGTGTCATTTATCACGAGTATCTCCGCGCTTCGGAAGGCACGTTAAAAGTTGGTCTTGATATTGGTCGTAAAGTCTAGTCAGAAGCTTTAATGTGGCTTGATTACATCTGAAGTAAGGTTTAGTCACTGGCCTTACAACACCCTCCACCAATCCGCACTGGGTCCGCGTGGTAAAGTGAGGTCCAAACGACCTTTTACAAAAAGATGTACAAAAGAATAGAACAGTCCTTAAAACGTGATCAGCTGCAGCAACCACTTTTCTATGGAACCAATATCGAAATCCATTTTTTTTTAGCTACCTTACAAACTTACGAGCGTTGATGATTTCTCAGTGATAATGTATGAAGCATCTGAAAAAACTTCACGATTTCGATGTTGCTCCTATCACCAGCTGATCACGTGGTTTTAAAGACTGTCCAGGGCGGTAACCGGCCCAGAACCGCTTGCTGTGGCATACAAATGTTTACAACGATTATATAGATTTCGGTTGGAAGATAAAATAATGGCTATGTTTATGGCCTATAGTTGACTGGTAGAGAATGCTTTTGGCATTAAGTCCGCCATTTGTACCACATGTTTTTTGTCTGTGTAATAAAGTTCAAATAAAATAAATGGCAGCATTTCTTTTAAATGAACGTAGATATAACTATCTTCTATAAATTGAACCCCATATTTACAGGTTTCATAAAATTACAAAAAAAATAATTTGGCAAACAATATTTTGGACAACCCTGTATCGAACGGGTTTAGCATAGACAATCACATTATTTTAGAAAATTTCAACGGTTATTTCGTAAAGTTTATAACACCATGCTGAAGTTGGGAATGAACTTTGGACTCTCGTGGTTTGGATGTAGATTAGAAAATCTAATCTTAATTGGGGTTACGGACCCAAGATAATGGGTTGATAAAAATAATCTTTACTTCGTACCATCAAGAAAAACAAGTCTTTGATGGATACTAGAGCAGGCTAAAGAGTAGAATTAGTGGAATTGGTGGTGGATAGTGGAACCAGGATCGGTTTCGATTGGTGGATAGTGTCTCCTGGTTCACGCACCAACTCAGTTTAGTGGTACCAAATCATTGATTGTATTGTCATCCGACTTTACATGCGTAGAAGGATTCAAAAAAACAATTATATAATTAACAACAAGTAAAGCTAACTAAAACTAAAAGGGCATTATTTTCTGCACTACTTAAGCGAACAACTGTGAATAGAAACAGAACAAAGCCCTTGAAGTAAAATATAGATAAGATAAAAATGATTAGGACTAAAAATTCCAATAAGCCAATCAAAATCCTTTAAAAAATAGGATAGTTGCGTACTTACTTACTGCTTATTTTTAGCCGTTTCTCATCATTCTTATTACAAATCTGTTTTAAAATTGGAATAACATTACAAGAAATGATAAATATTGAAGCGTATCCATAATTCTAAATTCAAAACTACCTATTCCCCAACTATTCGTTCTAACATCACACTATTTCATATCGGCGGCGATAAGCGTTATCAAAGCAAAATGGCTGCCAAACTGTTATCAATCATAGCAACAGCTAGACAATCTAGGAAGCGCTATTTTGACATTGCGCGCGACCTTGACGCAGTGCTCTCTGATTGGCCAGCGTGGAAGTATGGCGGCTAGCGCACGCGTCTCATTGTTTCTATTTAAGTAATTAATTGACCGGTTTCGTATGTTTTTCATATCTAATTTACATTTTTAACTGCGTAGGACGCTTTTTAACTGCCTAGTTTTGTTGGATTTTTCTTGAGTGACATTGGAAAATTACGAGATTGTTTCTATTTATAGGTTGGTAATCTTTTTGGTGCCTACTTTTTGTTCTCGTCTCTTTTGTTCTAAGACATGAGAAATTGTGTTTTTAACTTCGTATCTAAATTGCAATAAAATTTTGTTGTTTTTCACAAATATCTTGTATACTTACTTAGGCAACAACATGAGTGTAGTCTGACTCACAAAAGGTTTCGTCACTTATTTACTATAAGCTAGGTAGATTTTTAATGGTTAGTTGGGTACCTATTGCTCTGTTACGAGTTATAACTTCTTTTTTACCTACATCGTATACCTGCGCCATTTGAGTATTGATTGTGGGAAAACAGTGTCATAGATTAGTGCCTATCTATACCTACAGCTTAGATAGTTAACGGCAGGAATTAATTCCATAATTCTTAATTTCCTATTTTAACTATAAATCTTACCTTTTTTCAGTCTAAGAAAGTCTTAGCGCTTCAACCGCGGACATTAAACGTCAAGTTAAAGTAAAATCTTAATAATTTACCTCTCAAGCGTAAAGGGAGGCAAAAAGGAGAGTGCCACTTGCTCTCAAAGCCTCAAACTTGAGATAATTCGTTGCCTCCTCCCGATTTTATGCGAGGATATCTTCGTTACCGCATTACAGCTTTTTAGCTTTAAAGGATTATTTCACCTATATCTATGAAGTACCTAGGTATCTCGAATTATTCTAGTGTTAGAACTGATTTGTCCTATTTTATCATATTTACAAATAAAAGGAGAATTGCGGCCACGTATAAGCAAGCGCAGAGTGGGACGTCCACCCACAAGGTGGACGTCCCACGACCTGGTAAAGGTTGCAGGAAGCCGCTGGATGCAGGCCGCGCGCAGCCGGCCAATCTGGGGGAGGCCTGTGTTCAAAAGTGGACGTCCCATGGCTGAAATGATGATAATTACCTATACGTGTGTAGGCTATGGAAGTGTTTACTTTAAACTTGACTTGCTTAGTAAGTGATATCTATAGTATTAGGTCTTCTGAATTGTTCTTACTAGCACAACAAGATAACATTAATAAAGTCTAGTTTTGTAGAGATACGTGTCTTTATTTCAAATTCATATAACCCTAAAGTCTTTAAGCTTGAGTAGATAAGGATTCGAAGACCCGACTGGGTTATTGGCACGGTGTTCTGCATTGAGTCTAATGGTTCTGAATTCGATTCCTTGAGTTATTTTAAGAAATGAACTCCTTTAAATTAGGTTGTATAGTTATTAGTTAGTTAAAGTTGTGCCGTGCGCCAACAAGATGGGCCGATCAAATAAAATACTCGTCATCTGGATTTTACTCGGTTGTAAGAGACGCGCTGGACAGAAACCGGTGGAGGCAGATCATCCGCTCCAGATGCAACCCTAATGCTGACTACGATCCTCAGACATCAGGGACCGACCCGAGAGAGGGAGAGATAGTTGTGCTAGGAGATGTCCCTTGCAATCCTATCGTTATCTGGTATCTCGTAACACTAGGTCAGAGTGCTACTCAACCAAAGTGAAACAGCTGATGTTTGTCGAATTTTTACCGATTTTATTATTATTATACAGTTATATCCTGTCAGGCCAACAATAAAAAATAAAAAAAAATATTGTTACGCGGCCACCGGTGGGTAATTGAAGCTTAATAGGATATAGTGTTGATCTGGTCTAGTGGTTCGCGCTCCAGAAGTCCAGACTACAAAGCTAGGCGGTCGCAGGTTTGAATCTCGTATGGGGTACGAGCATTTTGTACCCGAGTCATATGTATGTCTTAATGTATTTCAAGTACATTCGTTATCCTTGACTAGTCCCTATAGTATAAGCTCTATTATTTTGGACTAGATATTTGGTAAGATTGCAGCAAAAAAATTACTTATATTAATTGGTACTCTTTATTGCACACCACACAATGAAAACAAGAAAATAACAATTTCGGCGGTCTTATTTCTAGAAGCGATCTCTTTCGAACAACCTTCAGTTAGGAGCAGTTGCCAAGTATTTTTATTGAAATTCAATCCATTCATTGTCTAGTAACAAGCAAATATGACCCGCTGACAATATAATAACGAAATCTCTTTGTCTGCACAGCATTCGTCTTATCTATAATTATTAAACCCCAGGTACCGTATAATAAGGAAAAACTAAAGCACGAAAAATTGATAAAGGGTGAACACCCCTTATCGATCGGGGTGGCACACCCCCAGTGTATAAGTATAAAAAGCGTAACAAATTTTCGTCTTAAGAAAAGGAAAAGAAAAAATGTGTACAGCCACCCTGGGGCGCCCCCCATAGGGGGTGGCGTGCATTTTTCTCGTGGTCTCTCTCGCTCTCGGACGCAAGATGTTGCAAAAGCCGTCTTTGTTGGGTGGTTAATTAGATTTGGGAATATGGGTTTTTGGGGATTTTAATATTGTCTAGACTCATCGATTGGGGATTGATCGGGTTGTTGGGTGCTAGAGTCTAATATTGAATACGCTTAGGGAATTATTTAAAACGATGTGTGGTGTCAAAAGATAGATGGAACTCTATATTGCACACCAAACAAAGAAGTTTCAGTTGATAATTACAGATAGATGTACAATTTAGGCTGTCTTATCGCTAAGAGCGATCTCTTCCAGACAACCTTTAGGCAGAGGACAACTATAAAGAAAGGGGGAAGTGGTGCAAAGTGATTATTGTAAAATTTTATAAACATACAGGTTACAAATTACAATATCCATATGTAAGTATTTTAAATATATTTTTTTATCACCACGTGATCTTTAAATTATGACATGATATCCTAGTCGTTACAGCGTCGATATGAGTGTTAATACAACCTGGTGAACCTGGTACAATACAACAAACTGTACCAGGTTCTCCGAACATAGCCAAAATTAAGCCATCTTTAAAAAAATGCGTTTTATAAATTGACCCAACCGGGAATCGAACCCGGGTCTTATGCGTTTTAGGCGAGCCACAGCACTACTCAGCCAATCAAGTCCGAGCGAAAACAAAAGCGTTTAGTTTCTTTTCTTTCTTTTAGACGGTGGTTCTACTACTCAACATAGGTAAGAAAATATCAGCTGTTAAAAATAAATATTGGACAACATTATATACATTGTTCTGATCCTAAAATAACTAGCTAAAGCACTTGTGTTATAGTAATCAGAAACAACGACGGTACCGCAACACCCAGAACCGAGACAATATAGAAAAGTACGTTTTTCTACCTTGACCCAAACGGGGATCGAACCCGGAACCTCAGAGATGCTGACGCCCTGGCATGCGCGCATCTCGGCTACGGCGCGATGTGTAAAAATAGGAAAATGTTTCCAGATTCCAGTCATGTTATTTGAGTACGAAACATAATCTTAAATGAACAACTATGTCCATATTTTTATATAATTAATACAAAATGTAAATCTCATAACACGTAAGAGGTTTTAAGCAATTTGATACTTAAAATGTCTCAAAGAAAGAACGGTACCTACTTAATTTATAAAGGTAGCAAAAAAACATACTGCATACAGCCTTAGAAAAAGTGCACTAACTCATCGTACCGCGCGCTTCCTTTGCCGCTGCGATTTAAAAAAATAAATTAACACTAAAACGCTCACGGGCACAAAAACCACCCAATATCCTTCTATTCCGTTCTAAAATATTCAGCGAGACCACAAAATTCAATTTGTACTCAGAAACTGCTCTCCTTATTCCCGCAGACGGACAAAATGAAAACATGCTACGGAAAAAAGTGGGGGGTAGTGTACCAGGAATTAAACTTGGGTGGGGTGGAAAGGAAAGAGGGAAGACGCCGGATGATTAATTATTAGTTTGTGTGTGTTCCAAAGATAGCGTCTATCGGTATACAGCGCTTTGTGCCCGATAGTTGGAAAGGGGGGTTAACTTATTTTTTTGTAATAAATGATCGTTAATCTTGTTTGAAATTTAGAAATGGAACAGGCGAAGGCGTTAAGTTTTAAATTCTATTTAACATAGGTTCTAAACTGCTTTGTTGTTGTGTGAAAAAAAAAACTCAAAGTTCGTTTAAGACTGGCTGGTAATCATTTATCTTACCTATTATAATTTAGCAAAATTACTTAGCAAGTATTATGGAATGCATACTAAAGAAATTGTCCATGTCCTTGCCGGGACTGTAACCTAGAACTTCTGCTAAGTGAAATCACCGAACATACCTACTAAGAAACAGATTTGTCAGCTTTGTATCTTAGTAGGCCAGGGCGAGTTTCATTTCTTTATTATTATTATTTTTTAATACATTAAAGGTACATTAGGTACTTTCTCCGTAAAATACGCTGAATTCATAAAAAGCAAGCATTTGCTTATGTCATATCATGTTAGGATCAATCGACAGAAAAAAAAGACAAAACAAAGCATACCTACAATCATTTATTTAATTATTATTACATTTATTTTAATTATTGGTTATATTAGGACAAACATGTTTTAGAGTCAGTACATTTTTTTGCTCCCTTTTTTTCAAGTTAAAATCCTCTTTATCCTAACTTGCAAACCATTGTATAGCAAAGTTCATGTAATTATACATACATTAAAATTAAAACATTAAATAGCATTGAGTAAATTCATGGAATAATTTTCATTTTCCTTGCGCTCCACGAACTTCATTTCTTATAATGCTCGACGCACACTGTATCGGAATATACGACGGATCTAAAAAAAGTAAATCTAAAGTTAATAAAAAGAACTTGGTAATGTTATTTAATCTATACACTTTAATAAAATATTATAAAATACAATTTTACTCCCTTTTTCACTAGTTCCCTAAGACTTTTAAAATACAGCTCTCAAACTGGACAAACCTATGGCCAGTGTCACGTTGGACTGCTCTAATGAAAAAAAAAAGATTTTGCTAGTAGCAAGAACAATGTAGACACAACAGCAAACTACATACAGCCAGGTCTTTTGTGTATTTTTCAGTTGGATCATAAGTCCGAGACTTTGACAATCGTGTAGTAGGTATTTCAGATGTGAAATGCGCTTAAAATGCGAATAATAAAGCTTTTTCGTGTATTTCAATTCAATAAAATAAAATAATAAATATCTTTAATGATCAAAACGAGGACAAGTTCGTTGTAAAACCTCTCATGGCTCCTAAGCTATGTTTGCAAAACTGTGTTACAGAAATCATTGCCCACTCACCCTTAGACACATACAACTTATGGCAAATGAAGAATTGAAATTTGAAAACCCATATCATACATAGGTACATCGTACATTCAACTAGTAAATTATCACATTGTATTAGAAGCGAATGAAATTTATTATTAATATGAATGTAAAATGGTTAAGAATGGCTTGCTTTTAACCATTATTGAAAGCAAAGGAATCAAATGAGGAATGAGTTTAATGAATAACAAAATATGCATTGCACAGTGCGCACCCCGCCGTACCGGGTCTACCCATTTTTGTCTTTTTCACGGCTTCAATTTAAAATTTTATTTCCCCGCTTGACCCAAAGGGGACGGGTGGGGAAGGGGGGGGGGGACAGAGAAGACACTCATTATGACCAATTTTACCCCACTGTTTTTCCTACTATTGTTGCGATGATGGCTCATTTCTGTCGTCTATTCAAGGTTTTGTTAAGAATTTGTGAGAAAAACTTTGCAGTAGACATTTTGGTTGTTTTCCGTTGGAAACAATTACAGCAAATGGGTCGGGTTTAAGTATGCTTTTAGGTTTTTTAGCTCATCCTGTTTATTATTGTTCGGGTTAGTGACGGGTTGGGAGACGTCAAAGGGTCCCGGCCTTCGCCTTGTTAAGAGAAATGCGACAGAATACCGATTTTGTGATGTGATCAACAGAACTCAACTTTGATGTAGTTCATTTATTTTAACTTTTAACAGATAAAAATAAAATTGTACGAAAGGTGGACTTCAGTTATGCCTTAGTTATTTGCCCCTCGCGGGATTTGAACCCGCAACTGCCAGGCATTGTAGTCTGGAGCGCGAACCATTACACCAGACGGTCGTCATATTAAAAAAAAAAACAATATAAGTGCCAACTCACGAGTCAATATTGCAAGGAATGAAATCTGGGAGATCAAACAACAATATCTCTCCGAGTCTGGGTGTTCCGTGAGACGCCCCTAGGAAAAAAACATTGTCTGTTACCTTGTAACACAAGTAATACGTGAGTGACGGGTCTGGGTGTTGTGGTACCGTCGTTGTTTCTGATTTCTATAACACAAGTGCTTTACCTACTTACCTTAAGATCAGAGCGAGTATCTGATGTTGTCCAATTATTTATTTATTTATTTATATGGTTATTATTTATATGACAATTAGTGTCTTTGTAGATTCTGTTTTCCCTAATATCTATGTTGTACTTGTAATTCAAAAGTGGTCTATTCAGTCAACAAGCCCTGCTAAAGTTTTGAGGTGGTTGAAATTCTATGGTTTATTAAATATCCGATTTTTTAAGTTTCTATTTGTCATTATATTTATCTTGCTCATGCACTCTTACAAATCGAGTCGAGTCTGATAAACAAAAGTTGTCGCTTTCTTACTCAAGACTAGGACTTCGATGTTTAATCCATTGCGACCGCAAATTAAAAATATCCTACCCCAGTAGTGGAGCAATGGGTAACTGAAAAAATAGGCTGTATGGCTTTGTATCATCGCCTTTCCCTTCGTGGATAAATACTACTACTTACTACTGCAATAACAAAATCGTAGTCTATGGTCAACCGACGTGTTTCGTTAGACTACGTCACGAATTGGCCCAAACCCTTCCCAAAAAGGGGTCAAGCGTGCCTTCCCCAGGCCAATTTAATGTGCAAGGCTGTATTGATTCCCGGCATTCTTTCACGCGGGCGCGAACGCCCCCCCTCCCTACCCCCCACGCCTTGGGATAAGCGGGGCTAAGACTTTTTTGGTCCAATGGTGCTCTCATCAAGAATGGCGGTTTGATGAGGTGGAAATTAAGTCTTTGTCAATTTCTAACGTTGATTAGTGCAACAAAAGATAAGATAACTAATTATCATGATTTGTTGTCTTTTACTTGTGACACCAATACATGTCATTGACAAAACAAATATTAAAGTAATATATCCTAAAACCGTTTCTGAATTCCGTCGTGAAACATGGTTTCGAAAGCAACACGTTAAAACTCTTTTGACCGTTGAATCTCAAAACAAGCCGTGTAACGAAAATTCCCTCAAAATGAAACTGAACAACAAAAATAGATCAAAAAGTGTCGACCGTAAAAGATCACACTAAAAAAGCAAAGAGCCGAAAATGCTGACTATAGCGGAATCATTTAATTGAATCCACTGAAAAAAACCGTGCAAAATTCTCCACACTAAACTGAGATAAACAAAAAACCTAATACAACTTTGGAGCCTACGTACGCCACGTGGCCTCATAATAAAGTTGTTCAAATCCGAACAGGCGGCAACTCCGAAACTAGCAAACGATCAACAAAAACAAAGCTCAGTGCAACAGGTACCACCACCTACAATAAATATACAGACTAGGTACGTACTCTCCAGCTGCATAGATGAACCAAACCTACCCGAATCTTCACGCCAAAACGGCAGTTGGCAAGTGTTTTCTATGTAACCACACTACTCTGTGGCAAGGATTCAAATGAATTCCACATGGCTCAAGTTTCCAAATTCAAATCGCTGAACTCATTTTGGTTGGCTCGAATTTCAAATGCATTCTAATTTCGAATTGCAAGGCGTCGGGGAATTTGTTTTATTTTTATTATTGGATATTTTTAATGTCCTCGATACGAGAATGCGGCGCGGTTTGTGCCGACGAGAACGAACTTCCCGCCTATTCAATTTTCGCTTACAAAGGAAAGTTTTCAGGAAGCGTTCCGGGTCACCGGCTCCGCAGTTTCGTTTAATATTTAAGTGTAACTTTGACGAAATTGTTTAAAGCGAATAGTGTTTTCAATTAAACTTTAAAACCGAGAAGGATTATAGCGGGTGTTCGTTAGTTAGGGGATTAATAGGTTTTAATGTGTAATATTATAAAAAGGCAATACTGGTCGGCAACGAAAAGCGCTGGAAACTAATTAAAAACATCAATTCCGGGCGCCACGCTACGGGGGAATATTTCAAACGCACACACACGCACGCCCCCCTGCACACATGGGCATATCACGCACACAACAGTTAAAAATAAGTCCCGGGCCATATCCGCGTGAGAGAATGGTCTCGATTTTGTCCAGGGCGGGAACAACGTACCTGAAAAATTGGGACATAATATGAATAAATTTTATTTCTAGCCATGACTGGCAAAGCTGTTAATACTTCTCTACACTTTAATGTTAGAAAATTAGGTAGTTAAAACTAAGCATAAAAAATAATTAAGATTTATTAATATTAGGTACGCCTATAGTTTTCCTAAATTAAATTATGTCACGATTACTATTTTAAGTTTGCTCAGTCAACAACACTGTGCTATCAAAACGACAGAAATATTTACAGGAAGTTTAATTGAATACCTTGCTTGTTATTCTATCATGTTCATGAAAAATTTATGAACATCTTTGCATAAACAATAAAAACGAAAAAAAAAGTCCGCATAATTTTGCTTCTTACCACTTTTTCGAAAATACTTATACTTTCTTCATCGACTTTTAAAAATATTTACGATTGTTTAAGTTCCCTGAATGATTTGATGTTACGCCATATTGCGTTTGCCTATATCATATAATAATAATAATAATAAATTTAGATTTTTTACAATGTTTTTTTTTTCCTTTTTAAAATATTGTACAAAATTAAAATTAAGAGTTAAAATAAATATTGAGAATAATAATAATACGACATTATTCTATTGATTTAGCGTGGCATTGTGAGTAACATATTGTAGCTCGAGATTGGTTACAAAAGAAATAGGTACAATTAATATTAATGATAATGACAAAATGCAAAGAAAACATTCTTCTAAAAAAGCAGTTACTCCATTCTCTATGAAATCAGTCGAGCAGTTCTAGAAGTTATCCGGGGGAGACGACCATAGCAGAATGTCTTAAGGCGGAGAGGGATGGCGCGCTCAAACCGAGTTATCGTAAATTGATCTGGGACGGGGGGGAGGGGGTGGCGCGCCCAAATTTGACAGCAATGGAAATTGGCGGGAAAGATTATTGGTTGCATCGCGCTCTTTTTTCACGTTACATTTTCGAATTCGGCTGCAGAATTCCCATTTTAATACTGGCCACTAATTGTTATGCGTCGCATCGCAAAATTTGAATGTGGAATTGGCTATTCAAATTTAAATCTCTATCCCAAATGTAAATGTCTTCCTCTTTTTGACTAAAACAATATTCGTTTCGTTACTCAAGTTGCAATGTATAAAAAATGGTGATCGAATATTGAATTTCAAATCGTAACTTTTTCGCACGTGAATTCGGGCAATGGAATTTGGGACTGTGAGTGACGCAATAGGATTTAAGTGGGTCGTGTAGGTCAGGTTTCTGAATGGAGTTGTTTTGCCGTTACTTATAACGCGATTGATGGCAATCGTACTAATCAAATCACTTATTATTTGTAATTGGAGTTGTGTCGACATTTGACATCACTATAATCGACACATATAGAGTTATGAATTGAACATGAGTATCAATCAATATCGTTGATAGCGTTATTAGATTAAAAATTCGCTTTTATAATTTTAAATTAATAGCTGTCTAAGTTTTTTATATGATGATGATGACGAAGCGATTGTCGATTATCGAGGTCATTCGTTTTGAGCTCATCGCCTAACTCATTTCTAAAACTTTTTGAATGGTGCTGCAACGGATTTAAATTGCTCACTACAAGTCGAGACAATAACAACTGGTGATTTTCATTGTCCAAATATAAATTTATATAATATAAAGTATGTTGTTTAAGGAGGCAAATGTGTTGATTAATAACTTATTCATACATTTGACTACTAATAAAAACCAAATATTGTATGAATAGATCGTATCATCTTATTTGTTCATTGGTAAAAACATAAAGCGCTATGATACTAAAATCTGTTCCACTTTACAATAAAGTTATGAGAAATTTCATTAAGCGTAGTTCTCATTTGTATCTATGATATAAATTTTCCAATATGCGTCGTGTGTGGATACTGGAAACTTGCAGTCCCTAGCCTTTGTGTCTTAGATCGGGTATGATCGAGCGCTTTGCTCGATATCGTTACTATATCGATTATCAAAGAAGTTTCTAATTTTGATGTTAATGACGTACCTACCTATATGTTTGAAATTATGTATTTCTCAACGATGCAACAATTTGCGAATTACTTACCCCCACAAATCGTAGCGGTAGAACTCTTTAAAATGTCTCACACACCAACATCTTAATAACAGAATCGGAACGCTCCAAGCGATTTTAAAATAAGAATATCATAACTGGCCAATGGGAGGTGGGAGCGGATTTCGGAAGAACGTTCGCACCCCCCTCAAGTTTTTAAAATAAGAAAATTTCGGTGGAGCGTGATATTTTTAAAATAAGAACCTCTTTCGTGGCATATTCCGTGGAGAGAGATTTTAAAATAAGAATAGTTTCGCGATACCCCCCTCGTCTGGAGTTTGAAATAAGAATTCGGGGGCAGATTTGGGTGGTTCGGGGATATTCGGGGGTGTTGGGTGTTCCTTGATGAGAGCGAAGGTTTTTCGTGGAATTTCGTTAGCTCCTTTCGCCGGGTCACTGACCGGCGGAGTCGATACTTCGATGAATGTTATAGTAATTGGATGGAGGTGTTTTTTTATCTCGTTTTTAAGACGTCTGGCGACTATCAGGAAGTCGACTTAATAAGATTAGACGCGGACATCGCTAAAGGAATTAGTTTGTTAACGAAACTTGTATTCGGCGGTAGTATGAGACTAATCGCGTTATATCCGACGGTATTAGTATGAAATGTGTTGACGGTAACGTTTAAACCTATTTGGACATATTTATAACATCATTGTTTTTTTTTCTTTTAGTATATTTCATATAATTTCCTGAATAAACTTATTGTTTCCAAGCTTACCCTATTGTGCTTTAATGATTTTTATTATGTTCGCTGGCAAACTCTTCAACACATTTAATCTTCATAAAGCGTGAAATTAATATATTTTTCTTAGGTAAATTTATATTTTTTGTCACATTACTTAATAATCTTAAAACAGTCTTTTGCATTCCCCTATAAAATAAATAACAGTAATGTTAGTTTTTCGTAACACAAACATACATTTTCTTCTCTCGCACGATAGAGGAATTGTCAACCTTACTTTTCTTTTGCCGATAATCCCTACCACAAAATTTCAAATATCCTCGACCGATTTTAAACTTTAATTTGAACATGTAGAGTTCAATATTATTTGTAACAATTTTAGGTTTTGTGGCAGGATCAGGACTGGTTTTTCTAGTTGATCCTTTCCGTAATGTTTCTTTCCCTCAATCTTTCCTTTTAAGGTGTTCTTAATCATCGTATTGTATTGTATCAAATAGCCAGTTACATTATTTTCTCCATAGTTCTCAACGGTCCATTTTGCTAATATGATATTGTTTGTTTACTATAAGTTTATATTAGTATGAAATTCTAAGGGAACCGCAATATTAAATTGTATTCTCTACCGCCCAACTTAAAGGTCATTGTTATTATGGACACAAGCTCGGAATCCCAAATTTAATCATAAAAATACAAGCAATTAGCTAAACGTCCAGACAGAACCCCGGGGCGCCCCCACAGACTAAAAAAGGTAGTTGTCTAAATTGATTCCACTGGGAAATTTTGGATTATATCTGCAGAATTATGTCGACTGTATAAGAGAATGACGTTAAGCATTGTTTTCCCCCTTTGTTTGGTTTGCCGTTAGTTAGTGTTTCTTTTTGAGATTTTATGTTGATGATGTTTAAATTCAACTGATTTTGAAATGTGAGCCAATTAAGTTTTTAGTTTAGTGTGCAATATCATGGATTAGTTCCTTCTTTAACCATTCATTACGTTAAGGTACTTAAATATTTACTGTTTTGATAAAAATATTTTGCAATAATGTTTCTTCTACATTTTCTATTGTTTGTAGTTTGGAATTCAAATACTTAAACTAATAAAATCCTTTTTTTTCTGCAAATAGGCCTTTTTTATGGACTTTTTAAAACGTCTCTATTTTGATCTACTCTTCCACTGCTCCACTATTATGGTCAATTCTGATTTCAAAATTCATAACGACTTGCCTCTTTAAGAAGAAGCGTTCGATTCTCAAATTCAAACCTGTTCGTTTCCTTTCAGTGTTGCCGCGCGTGTGCCATGGCGGAGTGCTCGTTCGCGCGCTGCCAGCAGGAACGACGCGCCATCCGCAAAGAGCTGCAGCGCTGGACCAAGAACATGGTGTATATACTCGGTGAGTCAACTAAGAGTCCATTTTTATGTATCCACATAGCACATAGATGATGTCCGAAGGGGCAGAAAGATTATAGAATGGAAACCACGTACCGGCAAGCGTAGCGTAGTTCGTCCACCCACAAGGTGAACAGACGACTTGGTAAAGATTGCAGGAAGCTGCTGGATGCAGGCCGATTTAAAATGGCCGATCTAAAAATTATGTTCATCAGTGGACGTCCTATCGCTCCTTGACTGACCAATGCCAATACTACAGATGCTCGGATTCAGTTCTGGTCCTCCAGACCTAAGCATAGCGACTTAAGATTCCATAAAGTTAACAAGTTTTGGTCACATTCTATATAGAATCACTATTTACACATTAATTGCAGAAAATTTTACTCTAACGTCCATACCACTGGCTTTTTTCCGAGTAGTTGTGTCGGCAACCGCTAAAACGACGTTTGCCTTGTCTCTTCCGAGTCGTTTTGGTGATAGCTACTAGGCTTTATAACAAAGCGTGATAATCAGAAGCTTGATCATGTATTTAAAAAACGTGATAATATCAGAAGTGATATCGTAATAATAAGCCTTATTTTTCAATGCTTTATTTCGGTCAATCATCAAATTCCTTAATTAAATTTTGACGTAATTCATCAGATTGAGCATAGGTTTTGCGATACACTACTTCTATACTACAATTTCGACAGACTTAGGCTATCCTGCTTCTCTATTTACATAGCTAGATATGTACGTATGTGTGTCATAAACAATTCTACAACTGTGCTCGTTAGCTTATTGCGTTTAGGGCTCCGTAGCAAACAGAACTCGCTGAAGGGATATATTGCACAAGTTTAGAGCTAAAAACATTTCGCCTGTCTGTTTGTTGAGAGGTTATTAACTGCCGGCTTGTTCTTTTAGACATTGGACTGGTAAACGGCTAAATGTTGATATTTGACTAATATTGTTATTATGTTCTTATTTAGATTCAACTTAATTACTTACTTTTGGCACTAAATATGAAGAAGATTTTTCTTTAATCTTAAGAGTTTGGACAAAAGGTTCTAATAACTAAAACTTTATGGAACTATTCAAAAATTTTTTTCAGACGAAGACTGTTTAGACATTAGACACTGTTTTTTTGGCTATATACGCTTACATAATCCACATTAATAGTTCCATCCAAGATAAACAGTTTCTTGAGATATTTTTTTACAGTCTGTAAAACCAATTTTAATTTTTAAACCAGATATTGAAGGAATGACGTAAGGATAAGACTTTCTTTTACTAAACTATTGAAAAAAATAAATTACACAACATTCAAAGAAGTTACAGCTGATGTTAGAGACGCACAATTTGCAATAATTGTTATTAAAAGTGCAATCAATTAAGTTTTCTAATACCATCATCATCTCAGCCTATTGCAGTCCACTGCTGGACGTAGGCCTCCCCCAAAGAGCGCCAAAGAGCACGATCTCCCCCTTTTTTCATCCATCCACTGCCAGCCATCTTCCTAAGGGATGCTTGGGATTTCGTTAAAGGATAAAATCCGAAATGAGATCATCAGGCAGAGGACTAAAGTAACGGACATAGTCCAAAAATGTAGCAAGCTTAAGTGCCAGTGGGCTGGCCACATCTGTCGCAGAACCGATGAAAGATGGAGTAAACGGGTTCTCGAGTGGAGACCACGCCTAGGCAACCGTAGTGTAGGACGACCCCCAGCTCGATGGACCGACGACCTTCTAATACCAATTAAAGCCAAAATATGCTATACTGCATAACCACGTAACAATTTATTCGCAGCAAATAACGTTTCATCCACAAAACAACGATATTCATTTCGCATTTTTACGAAACAGGTCTGTCAAAACCAACTTATAATTTTACCTCTAAAATGTTTTCAATAAGTGGGTTAAAAGGTTACGCCCGGGACGTCAGCAAAAGGCTTTTAATACGACCAATTTGGATGGTCAGCACACTACATAGGTAAATAATGGATCTAACGTTTAGTAAAAAATTGTAATGTTATTCGATTTGACTCGATTTACGTAGCATAGTAGCTGGCCTGAATTGCAAAGATTTCAGTTTTGTAGGGACAATTTTTAAAAATAAATGAATGACACTTTTGCTAGGAGACACACTAATTTTGATTTGCTGGTAGATAGAATTGACGAAATTGAACTTTCTTGTGAGACTCTTACTGAAGACAGTATTATCTGTTATCGAAGTAAGAACTTCGATACCAGATAATTCTGTGTGTTCTGTGCAGAGGTGTGTTTTCAATTCTCATCTGAGGCGGTCGAATTTTTCCCATTATCTTAGATAAATTAGCTCTCATATTTTTGTATAACTAAATTTTTAATTGTTTATCTTTAACTTCAAAATCTGATTTTATCCTGACTAAAATCGTTGCAACTACCTGAAGTAAAAGTAGCTTAATAACATTTACCCATGAACGTCAAATAAAGGAACCACTGTATATCCCGGTCTACTCGGAGAGAAGCCAACTTCTCGCGAGCTATTGCAGCTGTAGCCGTGTTATATTTGGGCATTATACCAAAACATAAGTTAGTCAGCCAATGAATTCGTATGCGACTTAAAAATTTCTGCAGTTGCGGATTGTGGTTTGGGTAATATTTTCTTACCCTCTTCATCATCATCTCAGCCACAGGACGTCCACTGCTGAACATAGGCCTCCCCCAGTGACTTCCAGATCGGCCGATTGGAAGCGGCCTGCATCCAGCGTCGTCCTGCAACCTTTACCAGGTCGTCTGCCCACCTTGTGGGTGGGCGTCCTACGCTGCGCTTGCCTATACGCGGCCTCCATTCCAGAACCTTTCTGCCCCATCGGCCGTCAGTTCTACGTGCTATGTGCCCCGCCCACTGCCACTTCAGCCGGCTAATCCGTCGAGCTATGTCAGCGACTTTGGTTCGTTCACGGATCTCCTCATTTCTGATTTGATCTCGCAAAGAAACACCGAGCATAGCCCTTTCCATAGCGCGCTGTGCAACTTTAAGCTTCTTAATAAGGCCCATAGTAAGAGGCCACGTTTCAGTTCCGTATGTCATCACTGGTAACACACACTGGTTGTATACTTTCGTCTTTAGGCACTGAGGTATTTTGGACGAGAAGATGTTGCGTAGTTTCCCGAACGCTGCCCATCCGAGTTGGATTCGTCGATTGACCTCTTTCTCAAAATTGGACCTACCCAACTGGATCACTTGTCCCAGGTAAACATATTTGTCAACAATTTCAAGAATAGAGCTCCCAACTGGTACTGGGTAGGGCGCAACATGGGCATTCGACATAATCTTTGTTTTGTCCATGTTCATCTGAAGACCTACCTGTTGGGAAACTCTATTAAGGCCATCGAGCATTGTACCGAGGTCTTCCAGCGACTCTGCCATGACCACAATATCGTCGGCAAACCGAAGGTGAGTAATGTATTCGCCATTAATGTTGATGCCGAATCCTTTCCATTCCAGGAGTTTAAAAGCATCTTCCAATGCGGCGGTAAACAGTTTCGGAGAAATAACGTCTCCCTGCCTTACGCCTCGCTGCAGAGGAATAGCTTTTGTGCTCTGCTCCTGTACTCGGACCGTCATGGTGGCGTTTTTATATAAACATTTCAGCACCTCGATGTACCGATAGTCAATATGGCACCGCTGTAGAGACTGTAGCACTGCCCAAGTCTCGATTGAATCGAAGGCCTTCTCATAGTCCACAAACGCCAAGCATAGTGGTAAGTTATACTCTTCGGTCTTCTGTATAACTTGTCGCAGCGTATGGATGTGGTCTATGGTACTAAAGCCTTTTCGGAAACCTGCTTGTTCGGGAGGCTGGAAGTCATCGAACCTACGTGCGAGACGATTCGTGATGACCCTCGAAAACAACTTGTAGACATGGCTCAGAAGCGAGATGGGTCTGTAGTTCTTCAGCAAGGTGTTATCTCCTTTCTTGAAGAAGAGCACCACCACACCTCTATTCCATGCCTCCGGCGTTATTCCCTCGAGCAAGACGGAGTTAAAGAGTTTCTGAAGGACCTTCAGTACCGGTGTTCCACCCGCTTTCAGAATCTCTGAGGTAATCCCGTCATCACCCGGCGCCTTGTTGTTCCTGAGCTGTTTGAGAGCCATCCTAATCTCATATAGGCTGATGTCCGGGATATCTTCGGTATAGTGTCGGGTAAGCTTAGCTCTTGGATCTGCGGCTGAACTACTAACAGGTTTAGTGACCGAGGTGTATAACTGCCCATAGAACTTTTCGATCTCCCTCAAAACTTCGGCTTTTGTCGATATTATACTACCATCCTCCGTCTTCAGCTTCGTCAGCTGGCTCTGCCCAATAGACATGTCTCTTGCAAACACTTTGGAGCCTTGGTTCCGCTCTATCGCCTCTTTAATACTATTCGTATTAAAGTTGCGGATATCATGTCGCAAGGACTTCCATATCTGTCTATTGTGCTGCCGATACAACTTAGCGTCAGCGGAGGACTGCAGTGCCAGTAAACGTCGTTCTGCCATGAGTTTGAGGGTGTGGTCGGTAAGTTTTTGCGGTCTGTCTCTTCGACGGGGCTTGAAAAATTTCGACCCGACCGCCTGGACAGTTTCTACAAACCTGTTGTTAATCTCGTCCACTGACTCGCAGTTTTCTAGGCATTCAAAGCGATTTGACAGCTTAAGCTGAAAGCTTTCGGGGCAGTAAATATGGGCATTAGAGGGTCGGAGCGTAGACTTCATCAAACGGGACCTTTCTAGCTTGACGTTGATGTTCAATGTGCCTCTAACCATTTGGTGATCGCTACCGGTTTTCACCCCGTTGATCACGGAGACATCATTGAACACTCGTCGCTCTGTGGTCATGATGAAGTCAATCTCATTTTTCGTGGACCCATCGGGGCTCATCCAGGTCCACTTCCTCTGAGGCGGCTTCTGGAAAAAGGAATTCATCGCGAAGAGGTCCTCCTTCTCCAGAAATTCGGCCAGCCTTTGTCCCCTAGGGTTCCGTTGCCCATATCCAAATCGCCCCACTCTCAGCTCATTATCGCCTCTCATGCCCAGTTTCGCGTTAAAGTCTCCCATAACAACTTACCCTCTTATAACTTACCAAAATATATATTTTAAATAGGTAACATGACTGAACATTGACGACCCGATTGGAGTAGTGGCGTGATATGTAACTGGTTCCCGGGTTCGATTCCCGATATGGGGCAATTCAGAAAAAAATTGGCTCAGACAGGTGTTGTGCCAGGAGACGCCACTGCCGTTGTTAAAAATACTTTGAAAAAATTATATCAAATCTTGAGATTCCATGTATCTATCTATATATATAGGAACAGAATCCTTCCAACTTCCTTGCAAAAAAAAAAAACGTGGGATAAAAATACACGAAGTTTTCACCAACTTTAACGTTTTTGAAAATGAAAACAGCTTCTCAAACAACAACCTACAGTACATTACCTAATTATTGATTCCGTGAAAATAAAGTACCACAACTACTACAAACTAACAGAGGGAAGTACCGAAACTGCCAACGATTTCTTTCAAATGAGACAGGAGTACCAAAACTGCCAAAAATCTATGCCCCAGATACACTCCAGTATAACAGTTCAGTCTGGGTCGATGACATCCCCTTACCACGAGACTGAGTTCTATACGATAGACGTACAAACTACAAACGCATTGGGTGTTGCTTAAAAACTCAGACAAAGAGAAAGCGGTACATCTTTTTGTTTCGAAACTTGTTGAAACAATGATAACAATGTTCTGACGATAAGATGATTCGCGAAAATTTCGGTTTTGGTGAAATTCGTTTTTTTAACGGACTAAAACGTCATTTGAGTAAGACTAAATTCAAAATTTTGATTGTAAGAATACATTCAAAATCTAAGTTAAAATATGATAATCGTCTGGTAGAGCTATATACATTCCAAGCGTTTATTTCTGATACAAAGTTCATAGTACAGCAACAAATTACAAAAATCAGCTTAAAAAAAACAAATATAAACTTAACAAACAGAAAGAAAAGCATTAAGTGCACAAAATTCTACCAAAAGACATAAGTTGAAATGTGAGTTACAGTCATGTCATGTTAACTAAGTGTCATGCAAAAATAATATTTTGTAAAGTATTCAAATAACTTGAAAATATATTGAAGATACAACTGATATAGGTAATGAGATCGTTTTCATGACCTTTGAAGTCGACACGTAGACTGAATTCAGTCACATTTCACATTATTAGCACTACTTTGATATATCACAAATCGTGTCTCGACAGTGCACGCATAGTACAAGTTAATACAGTAGGTTCACTCTGCTATAATAAATGTATGGTTCGAATTTTTTAGTTAATTTCCTTCTATGGAGAATCATAATACAGAATTACTTCCTTGGATACTAAACCGCTCACTCAAGACAAGATCTTATTTAGAACTATAATAAGTAGTATTGAATCAAACGTGCGATGTCAAACTATAAGTACGTGCGTACCTAGTTGTTATTTCTTTGGTAGAATTACTGTCGACTGTTTGCAATAGTGAGGTGCGTAATCGATGATCAATAGTATCTGATCAACAAATATCTCCATCATAACGAGTCGTTACCCGCCACTAGTATCAAGTTTGTCTGACAAATAAAGTTGCTGTGAGCGCCACCTGTTGCACTGAATCATAGTGGAGTAGACATACTGAGTTATACTCTACTATGGTTTAATATAGGGTTGAATAGTTACATCTCATAATAAGAAGACGTTTTGTAGTAAATATTACATAAGAGCAGTCGCTTTAAGTCTTCAGAAGACCCTGATAGTGATGGAATTAGGTCGATAAGGAGTAGTTTTTATTGTGTTTTTACATTTGAAAGGTTAATTTGTAATAACTTCTTCTTGTAATTATAGACCAATGACGATACTTGTTGTAAATGTAACATGATTATACATTCACGTTACGTTGGTGTGCATGTCTGTTCCGCTTGCAAAGTATCAATACGTAGAATAAAACAAAGCTACTACCTTTTCTCCGGCTACTTAAAAACTGCTACTAATACATTAAGAAGATGGAAATGGCAAAAAAATTAAACCTTCCTCATACTAAACCGCCGACCAGTTTATATGGAGAAATGAAAAATAAGTTACAGTTTTAGGTTCTTTAAAAATAATCGTATTTGAGCATCGGAAAAAACCCTAAGAAATTAACGTGATTTTAATTGCACCTTGTTTAAGCCAAAACTACGCTACGAGACTGCCAGGCCGTAGCGTAGTTTTGGCTAGCGCATGTATGTTAATAGTTTGTTTTCTCATGACGTCTTCTTTCAACGTTAGTAAGCCCACTATTAAAATGTATCGTTCGTTCGGATTTTTGGACGTATAAACCTAACAAATTTTAATAACCGGTCAATAACAGTTAAACAGCTGGACCATGGGGCGCTGAGGCCCGCGACCTTTTTAGAGAGATAGGGCGAAGATTGAGAGAGAAGGGAAATGATCCCCGCTCTGGTTCCTGGTTGGTCCAGCAGGTCTCTATTGCCATTCAACGCGGCAATGCAGCCAGCATAATGGGGACCTTTGGATCGACTAGGTTGCAGGGTGGACCTTAATTGTTTATTTGTAATTTTTAGACAATGCTTTTTGCTGAATTTTATTGATTTGACGTATTGTATTATTTTTCTTTGTTAATAATTTATTAATAATCTGTGCTAAATGTATACCAATTGAAAAGTAATATAATCGTATAATTAGCTTACTAACTAAACATTAATTAGCCGGTCAATTGTATTAAACCTTCGTCAATTCATGAAAAATTGAAACGGTCGTGTTTTATACCCGACTGGTTTAAGTTGGTCATATTTTCGTACGAAACATTTTCGTAGTAGGCCAAATCGCGTAGTACCTGCCTGGAGGCACTACGCGAAGCATCTAGCGCCGGCATTTACGAAAGTCTGTGGTGTCTCTGTACTATGGTTTCTGTGTATAAACACTATGTTTATGTTTGTTTGTTCTGTTGATCCTAATCTCTGGAAGATTACTAAGATGCAGATAGAACTACATCTGAAAAACTAAAATCAATAAGTTTGTTGTATTCCTTGCAATTTAGCGTTTACTTCAATCTCATTTTAAAGTTAGTCACAAGTGAGTTAAAAGAGTATGTTACTTAGTAAAATTGGAACCTTTTGTCGATGTTAAAGCTAATAATGATCGGGTAGAAATGTAATGTCATCGAAAAATTGCTTCAAACATAACCTAAGTCAAAATTTCGTCACTCAACTTCCTTAAACACGTAACGGCTTGTGTAAGCAACCTTAATAAGTCAGTTTAGACAAATACGAGATCTAAACTTGAGAATCCAGAACAATAGAATTTGACTTAAAATTCGTGTCTCCTTCCTTATTCAAAACTGGAGGCTAAACGTATATATGCATCTAATTCTCGATGCGGAGGCAGCCAGATGCACGCACCTCCACAATGGCCGCAAAATGGAAATTTGTGAGATTCTGAATTTATTTAATTTTTTTAATGACTTTCTTTGAAAATGTTAAAAAACTCGTAAGGGTATCGAAATTATGTTTTATTTACGAAACTATATTGTTCATCTATTCCGCAGATACTTCTTTAGAGAACGTAGGCAATAAGGAAGTATTGCGTAGCTTTTCCAATCATGCGAATCCACGTGGTCCATCGCTGTGCGTCCTCTTCTCTCAGAACCATTCCTTCTTGTCCTGAACATTCGTCAACCAAGTGGTCTCAGGTCTTCCTTTTACCCTCTTGTTCTTCTTTCTTGGTAAAGAAACTTTTTTTTAAATGTTTATTCGCTAATAATCAAGATCAATCGATGACTATAAAAAATAAAAAAATAAAAAAACCTTTGATGATTTTCAAACGGCTGATCAGGTCATGTTTACCTTACCATATACTTTCAATATCATTGAAGTACGGTACTAAATTTCGAATCGATCGGACATAAGGAAGTTAGTCAGTTTCCCTCATCAACTAGAAAAGAGCTGATGATCTTCAAACGGCTGAACAGATTTTTATGAAACATGGCTAAGAACACTCGGGATAAAATTATCTATGAAACTAAACGAAAATCGGTTCATCCATTAGAGAGCTACGATACCACAGACAGACAAGTTAACCATATAACACCCCTCTCTTTTAGCGTCGGGGTGAGGTTAAAAACAGAGCAACGTTGTCAATGTTATTACACTATTAATTAAGATCGATAGAATTCTATAAAACAGTAATACTGACTGGCTGGCAAAGGTGACTGAGTTTGTTGCGCCGTTTCTTATTATCACCAGCCGATATGTAGTCGCGAAGCGATGGTAGTAGACAAAGTTATAGTTGTGGGACGTGTATAAGTGCCCGGAACCTTTAAACAGAATAAAAGACTTTGACTTTATACAGTGTACAAATTTAACAAACTTTTCCTATTGCAATAAAAGTAAGTTTATTCGTTATCAGGATGTATGTGGAGAAATATTAATAAGCTGTATTGAACATAAGAACATTCTAAAGATACAAAGATTCTGAATATGTCATATGATAAACTAAGAGGTCTCACAATCAAATAATAATAAATGTTAGAACTTGACGTTTTATATAGCCTTTTTATGAAAATCCTGGAACTTGTATTTTATGTAACACTGAAATTGTCACTCTATCTACCTAAATACCGTAAAACCTAATTCCTCTACTTGAAATTAGTAAATACACCGCGACCACTGTGGACCGCTGCATCGGAACCGCACGGCGCATGCGCCCGCAGCGCGCTCCGCCAAACAACCGTCAACCTGTTGCAACGCCCGCGTGCACTCTGCAACTCTACTCCACAAATCCAGCCCGCGACTGGCTGGCATTCGGCTTCCAAATT
The DNA here is from genome assembly GCA_950371115.1 of Anania fuscalis. Classification (NCBI taxonomy): domain Eukaryota; kingdom Metazoa; phylum Arthropoda; class Insecta; order Lepidoptera; family Crambidae; genus Anania; species Anania fuscalis. Next base: position 9,169,125 of record OX493348.1, on the reverse strand, counting down.
CAAAATTCTAATCTCAAAACACTAAATTCCAAATCCAAAACTCAAAAAAAGAACATCTCAAAAACCCGGAAACGAAATCTCGAATATCCTCGTCTTAAGACCTACGTCTTCACACTTTTAAGACGCTCGCGAAGTGCAGTGAGAATTGATTGAAACAGGTGCTCTAAATCGATTGTATATTTTATAAAGATATTCCTAGTTCTTAACTCGATTAGAAAAAGTTTTAACCGATTTGTTGTGAGTTTGTGACAGTTCCTGTTGACAAAGTTCCGATAGCGAAGTTTACGCTCATGTATTTGGCTTTAAGTGTTGTATTTAAAAATAGTATTAGCGGCTAGTAGGTTTAACTTTTTAGGGTTGAATTCGGACGTTAATTTGGTGTGGTGTGGCGAATAATTGGTGTGTTCCGAAGTTAGAGCGTTTGCAGAAACGAGAAGTGGAGCGCTGCAACAAGTGGTCGCCTGATGCCTTCCCCGGTAACTGTGCCACTGTTATTCGACTTTGCATGCCCGCTCACAGGATTATGCTGCGTTCCGTACGTGCTCTCCGAGTAAATTCGAAATTCGGGATTTCTCGTTTGTTGATTTGCCGCCCGTTCGGTGTCGTCTCTAATTTAAACCATTTTTGCTTTAAAACCTCTGTGCTTGTTTTTTTTTTTATTTAAAATAGTTTCCGAGTGGGTGGGGCGGGGGTTTCTTTTGTTTTAAGTCTTCCCACCCGCCATCTTAGGTCGGCGACAAAAAAACTGTCATGGCGGCACCATAGATGCTTTTGTGTTCTAGTTCCGAAGTAAAATACTAACCTATTTTTAGAACTTCTTGAGTGGCTTGAGTTTTCTCGAAGGATTACGTGATTTTTATGTTGTAACGTTTCTTATTTGGAATCGGATCGTAATCATAATATTACTAGCTCTATTTACTAAGTAAGCCAATTTTGGAATTTATTTTTTATTTTTTTAAAATTAAGTATAACAAAATCGAACAAGACATGTACTTGACAAAGCCAAGTTGACCTGGATGGTCGAAAATTTCTTCGTGCCAAAGAAGTACCTACCTAACCACAGAAAAAGCATGTCTCTTCTAATACAGGTTTTGTAAAACATAAAAAAAGTTCAGCTCACTCGGATACCGGCAAAGGGTGTTAATTAAGATTAGAAGATTTTAACCGTACAGACAGATATGTAAAAATATGATGGTCGTGAAACTAAGTAAAAGCTTGTAAAAAGGTTGAAACCATTTTTTGTCAAATACATACTTTCACCCAAATTACGTTATAGTACCTACTCGTATTAGATACAACTAAATCGGGATAATTACTTCAAACTTTTCCATAAACCAATTTATTTGTGAATATGATTAAGCGCTATGGCGCTTGTAACAGTTACGCAATATTGAAAACATAAAAAAGTATACATGGAAATTATTCCGATTTAGTAATATTTGTGATAAGTTTAAATCAGTATACGTCATAGTAGTTTTGGAAGCAGACATATTTCATGTATCTATTAGCAGTGTCTACTTGTTCACTAACTTCGTAATTGCCGTACGAATAGTTCCCGCTTAGTTCAAATTGCTTTGGAGATTTCTGTATAATCATGTTGTTTATTAAACAATATTTTTGTGCTTTAATATATTCCAATTATGTTGCGATAATACAAAATATTATAAATAAGAAATAACGTTGTATACACTTATCATATTTTTAAACTCAATGTGACTTAATTTTAACCTTTTAGCCGTCAGGCTACAGAAAAAAGACACAATGCAATTTTATTGTTGCGCGACCACTGGTGTCTAACTCTGACTTTGAATAGCAGTGTAAGTAAGTATGTTCTATTACTTTATTCGAGATAAATGGTTAATCGAAAGACATACACCAATCGTAAAATAATATTGAATCAGAAACTCCATAGAACCTGCAGCTCTATCTCGTTGATAAAGTATGGATTGGATGGATCTATTTTATGATTTCGATGTTATTCATTTATTTTATTCTTTAATGCACGAAATAAATGTATAATTGGCGGACTTAATGCTTTAAGACATTCTCTACCAGTCCAGATGTTAATCCAGAATTCCAGAGGTAAGTTCATCAGATAGATGAATACATTTGCCTTCTGTAATATGGGGACCACAAAGAGCAACAATATCAGCAAAACGGACCATCTATCTCTAAAACTGGCTAGTGATTTTACACTTAACCAGTACTTCAGAGATAAATTAATAGTTGAATTTTTGTCGAACAAAATTAAATAACATTTCTCTAATATCGTTCTCGAGTCTGTGTTTCATGATTAAGACTCTACATCCTGTATAAATATGCGTCAGATTGTGATTGCATGTAATACGGAATAAACATTTTACGAGGTACCAAACAATATACACATTTTGACAGGGGCGTGTTTCCCCACAGGCAGATCCGGTTCAAACTAAAAACCCTTTATTTGCATTCAAAACGAATCACCACACCAGTCAGGTCTTTAATGTCACAAATATACCTACCTTAGTTTAAGAATATTGTGTAAATAAACGTGTTGTAGGTACTTCAAATTGTTAGATAAGTAGCTCTAGTAACGCCTGTATAACTTTGCCTTGTTTTATTGTAGGAACATATAGGGAATTCCCATTTGAAACTTAAAACCTTTACATTAACTGCCAACTTTTATACATTCTGTCAAAAAAGTTTCGGGAATTGATGATTTGTTTATGGTTCCAAATTCAAAATTATATATTTTTTGTTGTTATTAGATTGGCACAACTGTTTTCCATTTTGGCGCGGATAATTAGATTAAATACAGTATTGTTTTTAGTTATACTATATCTAGTGTGTATTGCGAATTTCATAATGGAACAACAACATCGAATAAAGAACTTTGTCTTAAATTTTGCATCGCCTATGGGATTTCGTGTTCGGAGTGTCTGAAAATGTTACAGAAGGCTTACGGTGAATCGACTTTATCAAAAACACGTGTTTATGAGTGGTACAAAGCGTTCAAAAGCGGTCGAGATGTGATGGAAGATTTGCCTCGCTCTGGTAGGCCAGCAACGTCTGCTACTGAAGATAACATCGCAAAAGTGAAGGAAATAGTGACTGAAAATCCTCATTCAAGTTTGAGGGAGCTAGCCGTCGAACTTTCTGTGTCACACGAGTCGATTCTTACCATTTTAAATAATCAATTGGGTATGAAACATGTTGCCGCTCGGCTAGTCCCAAAAGACATGAATTTTCTCCAAAAACTCAATCGCAAAAGAGTCGCTGAGGACATGCTAGAACGAGTCAATTCCGACCCAACATTCATGAAACGCATTGTTACTGGTGACGAGACGTGGGTTTACGAGTTTGACATGCAAACTAGTCAACAAGCTTCGGAGTGGCGCCTTCCAACTGAACCGGAACCGAAGAAACCGCGCCAAACTCGATCGAAAGTCAAAGTCATGTTGACTGTTTTCTTTGACTGTCGCGGTGTTGTGCACTCAGAATTCTTGCCAGAAGGTCAAACAATAAAAAAAAGAGTATTATTTAAGCGTTATGCGGCGTTTAAGAGAGCAAATTAGACGAAAAAGGCCAGATTTGTGGAATGATAATTCTTGGATTTTGCACCACGATAATGCGCCTTCCCACAAGGCCATCATTGGAAACGATTTTTTGACCAAAAACTCAACAAATACTATCGAGCAGCCACCTTATTCACCAGATATGGCTCCAGCCGACTTCTTTCTTTTTCCTAAACTCAAATTACCGCTTCGTGGCACCCGGTTTCATTCGGTAGAAGACATAAAGGAGAATTCGCGGCGAGAACTGAACTCGATTCCGGAAAAAGCGTTTAAAAAATGTTTTGATGATTGGATTATTCATTGGCATAAGTGTATCGCTTCTGAAGGAGCATACTGTGAAGGTGATAAAATAAATTTGGATGAATAACTAACAATTTGTGTATTATTAATCTTTTCCCGGTTCTTGACAGAGTAGTACATTACAGAAATACTGACTAAAAATATAAAATTAAACTAATTGAATTGAGGTCATACGTATAATCGCGTTTAGCCTTGCCAATCTTTCCTTTTAGGCTTGAGATATAAGGTACTATTCATCGAAAAAACGTGGATATTATGTTTATCTTAAATATTGTCCAAAACGTACAACAGGAAACTTCAGCAAAATTGAAACTGAAATTGAAAATACAACCGATTGTCATTCCCAAACTCATTTCGCCAATAAAAAAGAACAAATGCCAAACCCAATGAAGGTCTATTTCCGATTTTAAAAATGGAACTGGAGCGTTTCGTTTCACGTGGATTGCACTGACAGTTTTTCGGTTGGTACTGACAAGTGTGACGGGCCTTACGGGTGGCTGGCCGAAATACGTGGGCAGCTACGCGGGGGGCGGAAAAATTATTCGTTTTTTAAATGTCGAACGATTGGGTACGATATTTATTGTTTAGCTCTATTTTGTAACTGAGCTGGAAAAAGTTATAGTAACCGCTTTTCGGGCACTTCTTTTTCCGAATTCCAACATAGTGGAAGTATTTTCTGCTATGTCCAGTGGCGTGCGGTGCATATAGGCAATTAGGCAGTACCTACCTAGTAAATGAAATGAGGTAGGCAGTAGGTACTTACAAATGTGTGTCATTGATGAAAACCACTGATTTTCATCAGTAAAACACTTATGTAAGTATCTACTGCCTACCTCGAAATAAAACTAATGGCCGCCACTGGCTATGACTAAGCACATCAGTGACTGACAGAACTTACTAAAATCATAATTTTATTTATTAAGTGTCAGAGAGTAAGAAAAAGGAATTGAGGAGATTTCAAACTCCTTTAGTCGTTTATTGTTATCTGGTGTTAAATGCCGTACAAAGAGGAGGTACATGACATAAACCGTAGTCAGACAGTAACAAAGTTTTCATTACTTTCATGGCATTGTTCAAAATTTTACAGTAACATAATGTATGGAATATTCTTTAAGTATGTATCTGATGTCAGAGTGAGACCCTAACAAGATTACCGAGAGAGTTTTAAATACTTAGTTCGCGACATTTCCGCTGAAAACAGACATTCTACGTTGCTAATAAAAAAAGTTTCTACTTAAGTAAGTAATACCTATTGATACAAATAGTAGCTAAGTTTATTAGGATCAATAAATTGTCTCCATAAAGCAAATAAATTGAATTATAACAAAATAACATTTATCCTCCATTCGTAAATAATGTAGATATGTTTGAATTGAATCACCACACGCTCTATAAATCTAGCATTAAAATGTATTTCTATGGCTAAACCTAGTTTTATAACTAGTTTAAGTAATAAATAGCTCAGAATCCACAGCCTTCCGCGTTTTTAATACAATCCTCCATCGATGTAGGTCTAATTGAAGTGGCATTCGTTTGGTATATACGTGAACTGAGCGCACTTGACGCGCAATTTTACAAATATACTCTTCTAATGAATCTACATCTTTTATTTTGTTATTTAACGTATTTGTTTAAACTCATCGTCAACATATTATTCAGTTAGTATAGATAGAAGTGGGTGACTCTACCAAGAATTTTTTTTTACTTTTTCTTATTCTATTCTTTTATCAAATACCTTCACGTGTAAAACTGGTTTTTGAAGCAATAACAATTATCTTATGATATCGATTATAGCAATAAACATTACAAAAAAATTCCTTACCGAAAGGTACAGAGATATAATCTGTTATCTTTTTATATTTTTATTGGAATAAAGATGCAATTGAATGAGACTATCCCGCAAATGCCTTAGTTATAATATAATTGTGTATTATATTATTCTGTGTTTCACCAATTCAACTTAATGGTTTATTTAATAAAGAAAAAAAATCTCATTTTAAGTATTTACAACTTATTTTTCCGCCATCTTTTATACTAACCTATCCAGTTTCTTTAATTGCAAGTTAAATAAATGGTTCTTGTTTCAAGTCCCACTTCCATATAAGGCTATTACATAACAATCAGCCATAGTCATTTTCCTGTCATAATGAGCCAATTAGAAGCGACTAGGCTTTTTTAAATACGAAACTAGGAATGCCACATCTAGTCTCTATATCTTTAGGAAGAAGGTTCAGTTTGTCATGTACATTTGTGCATTGCGATATGTCCTTGTTAAACTAAGCAAGGTTTGTTATTGCACCAATAAATTTTAATTCTATTAGTGTTTGTTTTATAATAGGAAATTGCAAATAGAATAGAAATATACAAATACAAACGGTTAAAAATTTAAACGTTTTTCAATATAGTCTGTCATGTACAGAAAATCAAATCTGTTTACTCACAACACTTCAAGGATATTTTTTTACTTTGTTCTTTCTTATGTCGGGAATCAAACCCACACGTCCTTCCGCTATTCGGGCGACTGGTATGCTAACTGAGGTACAGAGGACAGTTATGTCTTCGAATTGTTTCATTATTGTGTCAGCGTGCAGCTGAAATCCCCTTACTTTAGAAATAAACGTAAATGCAAATATTTTCATTCAAATTCATATGTACAACGGATTTATCAACTTTAAATAAAGGTACTTACTTAATAAAGTCTCTTTAAGTCCAGAGTGAATAGGCATCTTCTGGGCAAGCTCGCTCCATCGTAGATCCCATCTATGCTCTAGAGCAAGATTGGGGTCAAAGGCAAGCCCAACTCAAATAATTTTTAAAAAAAAAAGTACTTATTAAATAAGGGTAGGGTTGGTTTTTACAAAGGAAAAAAAAACATGAAAATATTTAATACCAAATTAATATAAAACGGATTTATCGACTTTAAATAAAGGTACATAATAAAGTTATTTATTTCCTAGAATCACTTCGTATCCCGTCTGTCTGTCAATACCATATTTTACCAGAAACTTATGTATAACAAGTTAACATTTATATTAAATAGACTATAGACAGAATAGTCTGTAATCCTTTGAAGCTGTGAAAACACCAAACTTTTAAGTCAACACAATAAAAAAATGCTGTTTATGCCGGTAGTCGCAACGCAACTACTCGCTAGGAAATCAAAACTTATAGAGAGTACTTCCCGTTGACCTAGAATAATAAAATTTTACAAATAAGCAATGCCTTTCAGTTCAGTACTCGTAAAGGAAATAGGGCGAAAACCGTAAAGTAGTTACATCTCAAATTTTTTTTTTAATAACTCGGAAAATGCGGGAAAAATCTTTGAAACTCGATCCTCTTTACGGAGAAACTACTTGCATACATTCCTACAAGTTTGTACAGTTATGCTCACTCGCAATTGGCTAATATTTTTTAACATTCTCAAAAAAAAGGTAATCTAGTATTGGAATGTGACGTTGTATGAAAAACTTGCAATCTCTATGTTCATTTTTTACTAATTTAATCGTTAAAGTTCTTCATACTAATGAGCAGAAACTTCACATGAGCAGAAAAAATACTTTTCCTTGCCTTAGTCGTTAGGTCAAAACCAAGACAAATGAAAAATATTTGATACGGTACAAGGATTTATTCCTTTGCTCGAGTCCAAGTCAATATCGAATTCTGACGCACACTACGATAATAGTAATCCTCATAAAGTACATAGTGCATATAGTATAGTTATTTAGGACAGCAACGCACATAAAAATCGGCAAACGACCGTGACAGTTGCACTGAATAACGACACAATGCAGAGTTAAAATAAAACTGAGCCACCACTAAAACGTTGGACTTAAGAATATTTCAGTTTACTAAGTAGATTAGGGAGTGAACGTCAAGTTTTGGAGTTTTTTAGGGCATCGGTAACTGGATCTTTTATATTGTATAAGTTTATGAATTTATTTTAATATTTGTTTTGGTTTCGTTTTAACTTTGTTTTTTGTGCTGCTTTTGGTATAGTTGCTAAGAGTTCGTTCGAAGAGAGCGTTCGTTGCATGTTGTCTCAGGAATGTAAACATCTTAACCTTCGTAATCGTAACCCTAAGATATAAGAGGGGAACCAGACCATTTTGGACCACAGCGATGTTTAAGGTGAACCATAATGACTCTTTAGAATCTTTTTTTTTCTTGAAGACTCCGCAGTTGTTTTTGTGCTAAGTCGCTGTACTAAATGATAATGGATGATTTTTTCATCTATCTCTGATATGATATCATGTTACTACCACATTTTGAGTAACTACTTTGTTAGTTTCAAAAATCAAATATGAATATAATCAACTTTTCAAACGGTGGAATCAGCCAAAAGACGTATTTAGTAAAAGTTACTTTAGAACATTATTGTAATGTTAACAGTAGGTAATAACAACATTATAGGTTGAATAGAAGTGGGTCAGATAGACCCATTATGAAGTGTAGGCTTGAGATAAATAACTTGGTTCCAACCATTGGCTTTGCAAATGATGTCGAAGTGTACAGACACTTTAGACACTTTAGACACAATTTAGACACAGGTCTACAATAACACAATTAATAAGACAGACAATCTTAATTACACACCACCCAAAACAAACAAAATACGAGAAAATACCTTTGGTCCTTTAGACCAGCAAAATATAAGCGATCTTTTCCATTCAACCTTTAATTAGAGTGACAGTTGATCAAAGCTGATAGGTAGAAGACGGTGCAAAGTCCCAAAACTAGTAAAAGGAAGTTCACAAACATAAAATATATTTGAATAAGGTTAAACTATTATTTATATTCATAAAATTCAAGTCAAGTCTCAAGTCGCAATTGTCAGTAGTCGCTCTGTAACTCAATACGAGGCGCGACCTTCGCCCGCTGTTATGTCGATCTGTCTGTGTTGTACCTCCCGAACTTATTGTTTTATATTAACTCTGTATGTAGCCTTGAATGTCAATCACTTATGTATTGTCAAAGGTCTGGTAGTAGGAATAGAATGAGCTTGTTGAGGAAGAAAAAAAAGTTTTTTAATAAAGTTTTAAATCTTGTTTTATCTGAAAGTGTTAATCACACTTTTAGTATGTACTAGCTGTGCCCACAACTTTTTTTGCTTGAATTACAGGATGTTTGGTATGATACATAATACCATAGAGAAAGAATAATACTACATAATACAAAACTTTCAAATAAAAAAAAAGTTATAGAATAAATATCCCATAGAAACATTACACCAGGATAAAAAGTATCCTATACGTTAATCCAGATCATATTATATATGACGTCTCCGAAATTTCATTCAAATTTGTTAAGCCGTTTACTCGTGAATTCGTGATTGAGTCACATACATCCAAACATCGTCACAAACTTTCGCATTTATAATATTTGTGGGATTCAAATTGTTTTGGAAGAGCTCTTAACTGTCTGACTATCAGGGTTCATGAGATACAGCCTGGTGACAGACGGACAGACAGACAGACAGACGGACAGCGGAGTCTTAGTAATAGCATAGAGAAAGAATAATAGGGTCCCGTTATACCCTTTGGGTACAGAACCCTAAAAACAGAGTAAACCAAGCACCACCCACTGTGGTAAAGATATTTTCTTTCCCTGACCGTAAATGTCATTCCTACAATAACATCAAGGATTGGACAGGAGTCGGAAATGCGGGTAGACTTCTGCACTTGACATGGGACCGTCAACGCTTTGCAGGACTAGAAACTAACCTTCACTATTGATGTTGGAGAGGCACTCTTAAAAGAAGAAGACAATATCTCTGAAATAAATTCCAAGCTTATCTATTTTCTAGGACTATAGCTGCTACTCTTCATCAATTTCCAAGTTCAATTCAATACAGATTATCTAGGGTCTAAGTTGTGGTACCGGCGTTGTTTCTGATCTCTACATATAACACAAGTGCTTTGGCTACTTACCATAGGATCAGAGCAATGTATCTAATTCTGTCCAATATTTCCACTTGCAGTAAGCAGTTGCGGTCTGTACTTGCACTATAACTTCGGTTGACTTGCGTTTTGCAGGCCGCAGACCGCAACTCTACTTGCAAACGATGGTTGGCAAGACAAAAGATGGCTGTTAAGACTGCTATGGTAAATAATTATTTTCAATAATGGGTAACCATGATGTTTTAATGCTGTGGATGTGAACTGCAAGAGGATCTGGAATGGAGGCCACGTACCGGCAAGCGCAGCGTGGGACGTCCATCCACAAGGTGGACAGACGTTGACGAACTGGTAAATATTGCAGGAAGCCTGCAACCTGAACGCTGGCGTTCAAAGTAAAGTTGCGGTCTGCGGTTCACATCATCATCATTTCAGCCACAGGACCTCCACTGCTGAACAAAGGCCTCCCCCAGTGTCTTCCAAATTGGCCGGTTGGAAGCGACCTGCATCCAGCGGCTTCCTGCAACCTTTACCAGGTCGTCTGTCCACCTTGTGGGTGTGAGTCCCACGCTGCGCATGCCGGTATGTGGGCTCCATTCCAGAACCTTTCTGCGGTTCAAATCCAAAGCATTACCTCATCATGGTTACCCATTATTGAAATCAATTATTTACCCTATCAGTCTTAACATCGTTTGTCTTGCCAGCCATCGTTTGCAGTTCACATGTCATTTTTTGCGCCATCTTGCTTTGTGAGGCAGAACGCTGTAATCTTTCATTCGGAATCGGTTACATTCTTGCATTTAGCGTTTTGAAAAAAAACGGAAATCGAATAATAATTGATATCGTCTTTTGTTTTATAACTTCTAGTCTTTTTATAGTTGAAGTACATAAGTGTGATTGATATCCAGAAGGCCTATTAAGAAAACGTTTCGTTTGTTCGAACGTATAACCCTAATAAATTGAAATTATAATTTACTTGTGTCAAACCTTTGACAATTATGGGAAATTAATAGCAATGTTTTTTACACAGGTTGTTTTTATTTTTAAACTTTTTTTTAAAGTGATTTTTATGCAGAAGTGCTAGTTGCAGAATGATAATTAAATAAAGTCCAGAATCCAGATTAAGTCTCAATTTAAAAAATATATATACAGCGAGTGGGCCAGACATGCACAAAATATTCAAAAGAAATTCTATTCTCGCGACGCCTCATATTGGGAATAATTTCAAACGATATAAATTTCAAAGCCGTTTTTGAAGTTTCCAATGAATATTTTATCGGAATTGGTCCATATATTTTTCGAGACTCAAATTCTGAAGTTAAGGATAATGGTTTTATTATTTCTGTTTGAAAATTATTTATAAGTTTTTAATAAACAATAATATCGCTAAATTAAAACTATATTTTATTTGTTTATACATACATTTAATATGAACTTGAACGAATGAATATGAACTTTATAATTACAAATATGTGTGTATTGTTTTCCTAAAATGCTAAGTTTCTATTTCCTATATATTTCTTGTTTCATCAAAAATTGACTACCGTCTGGTGTAGTGGTTCGCGCTCCGGACAACAAAGCCTGGAGGATGCGGGTTCGAATCCCGCAAGGGGCAGATGTGAGTGTAATGAGCACGAGCATTGTACAATGTTACCTACCTAAGTCATGGATGTTTATAAACGTGTTTTCTATTCGCTAGATGCAGCTTTTCTAAGTTTGGGGCTAGTAAATTGGTGTAATTGTAATAGCTTTCATTTCAATTTGCATATAATTTTGTATTCTATACCGTAAAATGATCCTCCAATTAAATAAAAATTGTATGACGCTGTAAATAAAATTTTTAGCTGAGTTAAAAGCTTAGTCACAATCTATCTACCAATTAAGTAATAAGGTGTATTTATAGATAATAAACGGTCAATAGAATATGTAAGTAAAAACTCAAAGCCACGTTGAAGCTGGTACTAAAGGTCCAAGTGTTCTGAAAATTAGATATTATTTTGCCCTTAGAACCTGCAAGTGATAATGACATAGTTAATTAACGGTTAAATTATTTTCACAATAACCGACCATAATTATCTTAAGTGTCGTTCTAACCGGCGGTAATCATCAACTTTATCGTCACAACAAAATTACATAAGTAGACAAAGGCATAAAAACGTCACACACTAAAAACTTTGCACAAAAATACATTTAGACGACTACACACGGAATATTCAACCTTACGACGTTAGAAATAACAACAAAAGTCCGAGGTATCAACCGGAACTAATTTTTGATGGGATGTGCACTGTGCATCATAGTTACACAGCGCCATCTCTACAGATTCCTACAAAATTTTTCACCGAACCATTTTCTTACAAGAATAACGCACACCATTGCACGGGCTACTAGCTCACAAGCGAACGACGAATACAATCGAACGCACCCACACGCTGAGAAAAAAACGATAAAAAACTGCACACAAACAACGCCCTCGTAGCACACAGCTAAGCGAGTTCTATTTTCAAAATTTGAATTTGCCGAAATTCACATTTACAAAAAAATATTTAAAGAATTGGGTAGGACAAATGGCCGAAATTGAAATGTCGTTATGATTAATACAAGAAGATAAGTTGGTTTGCTGAACTAAAATGCACAAGGTTTCATACAAGCGCGGGCACCCGCACAGTTGCAGGTGTGTAGACGTCGCTGCACTTTGTGTCTGTAGGGGTATTGTAGCGCGTCCTAGCATTCTTGAGACTAGAAGTTATTATCAGTTATATTTTTAGTCTTTGTCGTCGTATGAAAGTGTTATTCAGTAGAGTTATTTAATTGTATCAACAGTTTGATAACTATTTTATTTGCGGGTCAACAATTGATATTCCATTATTTGCATTAAAACGTTAAAACAAGGACAATTCTTAAAAGGCTTGGTTCCAGTCTTCATTTCTTACGTCGTTTGCTAATTCCAAACAAGTAGGTTATTTAAAAACTTACGTTCAATATTTACGTCTGATTTATTGCACACTGATAGATTGTTTCTAAATTTTATAAATACGTACATGATTATTCAACATTAAAATACTAGTGCCCAAGTCATTTTTAGGTAACAGCTACTGAAAATGATCATAATTTATGTCGGGCTTTAAAACATGGTATTCAAGGCTTAATCTAAGCCTGTCTTGTGCAGAAAGTTATTCCCTAAAGCTTTTTTTAAGAAATAAGAAAGAGTTATGGTTTCATCAAGTATCAATGCGATGCGGTTGGCAGCTCTCGGTCGCAGTAAATACAAGGTAATGGCTAAGTACGCACGCGGTCTAGTACGGCGCGCTCCGTCGGTGCAGTCCCGCCTATGCACAACCGGCAGAGAGTCGCATATCCGCTCACACCACAACACGCGACGAAACCGCTAAAAACCTCCGAAAAAACAGGAACCTTACAATCCCAAAAAAAATATTTTGACCACAGACTATATTTTAATAAAAAATAATATATTCATATCAATCGCGTAGTGGCTCCCATCAGAGATTCATATTTTCGGATCTAGTGAGTTTTTCCGAATTTTTTTAAGTGCGGATCACGCGCGCGATGAACACATATCAGATGGAAACATAGGACCCGAACTATATTTTTTATTTAGTAATAAATAATAGTTTAAATAAATTTAAAAAAAGGAATATTTTTGTGTATTGTGACTGTCGTGATGTGTTACATTATATTATTCTGTGACAGTGATATCGCTGTGAAATACGGCTGAATGGATTTGTGAGCATTACATGACGAGGTGACACAAGATTCGAAATTGGAACTTTTTATTTTTTTTACAAGATTACCACCGAAGTGTCAAACTGGACCGAGGAGGAACCGGCCACCTCTGACGCATGTAAGTCCTCGGATTTCAAAACTTGAATTCGGATCGTCTGAGTTTTTTTAACAGAAGTGCCCTTAATCTTGACTTGGTGTTGACAGGTGTGTGCGTGTAGTGCATACTTTACTTGTATGCGTTAGGGTTCACGCACATTTTTTTGTGTTTTCTTACGAATCTCCCCACCACTCGCCCCTCCATACTCGTTATAGTTTATCTGTCCCACTCTTTTTCTATGACTTCGCCGCTTTAGCGCGGCGATGTGTGCGTGCTAGTCACGTGTGTGCGTTAATAAATTGCAACCTATATTTTGATCGAAGGCCAATGACGACATAGAGAAAACGTTTTTTAGAAACAAACTCAGCTTTTTATGTCACCTTAACATAATATTATGTTTCATTGCATACTTTTAGATCAGATTTGATTACTTTTGATAATTATTTCATAACACATGCAATGAAAACGCCAATTAGCTTTAAAACTTGAAGAAATACTTGTTAAAAGATACAACACAAACATTTTAATTATTAATATGGTATTAAGTAGTGTTTTATCACCGAATAAATCTGATTTTTGGCAAAATTTATTTAGTTTTGCAAGTGTTTCGGAGCTGCGCGCGACTCTAGGCTAAAATTTTGCCGACGGAAACTTTTCGCGATCGGAATTTGAGTTCACTTTTATAAATGTCTTTAATAACATCGAGTAATGTAATTTATATAACTTAATTAAATCTTAAACTACAAACTAGTGTTAAATACTTGTGTGGTTATAGAAATAAACTTTAATCGCTGCAAACTAATAACAATCGAATAAATCCGTCATAAAGGAAAAAATATATTTAATTCTTTTAGTAATCGTTTAAAAAAGCATTTTAATAAATGGTAACATTACTTTTATTTTAAACATGCTTGTGCTTTTGTAGTTCTAATGCAAATGTCATTACACCTAGTTACATGTAATAATACGAAGGTAATAATTGCCGTATCTATAATTATTTTGTCTAATGAGCAATATTCAATTAATATTCATTTTATCGTACAGTCCAAAACTCCAAAATACACATGATTTACTTAAATTGTTAATTAATAATAATAAAATTAAAATAAATATTAGGTCACTACTGATAATTATATTTATTTATTTAATTAATTAAGTCATTTAAGCAGTAACAACACCCAACCCAAAATCTGGTTGCTGATAACAAATTATTTTGGTAATATCAAAAATAAAAACCAGGTCATCTCTCAGGATGTTTGTTGAATTATCAGTAAACCGCATAAAAATATTTTACATTTGAAATCTTTAGGTAATTAATTATTGTTCATTGACATTCTGGGCTTGCTTTGTACATTTTGGCTAAAATTCCATTTTTATTTAAATTAATAAACCAGTTTTATTAAAATTTTGATTTTGATTCTGGTATTTACCTACATCTGAGAGCCAAAATTGAAATAAACGAAGTAAAATAAAAAGACATATTTTTAATATATTATCATTTTCTATTAAATATTTTTAAACTTGTTAGGGTAAACGTAACATGAATTTATAAATGCATTTCCTAGTTCGTAAATGACTTAGCTTACAATCAAAATGTACGTTTTACTTAATCGCACTTACTAATATAAATTACCTTTTTTATTGTGGAAAGATACATCTGATACGTTAAATAATTACCTATAAAAATGAAATAATAACTTTGTATAATTAATCATGATTCTTGCAAGGTTAAATAATTAGAAACAAGATATAAGCCTACAAATAGTAAAAGGGATTTTCCTTATCATTTGTCAACTATTTTGTGAGTGTTATATTTTATTATTCAACTGCAATTCAAATAAGTTTCTATAATACAAATCAAGTATCAAAACCAATCAATCGCGTTTCATTTTAAAAATAACGAAATCTATCATTCCATCTGAAAGCGTTCTAAATTCAAAAGCTCTACACTCAAGTCCTTGCGGCTTGCGCGCGCGCTCGCCTTGGCCGAGCGCGCAGACTGTCAATGTTACTACAACCTACAAACGACGCCATCTTGTTTTAGAACTAGTCTCCGAAGGCTGCGCATGCTTCATGGCTTAATCTGTTGCACGTTTTTTTCTTTGTAGGCGGTGGATGTGGCCAGTGTTTTTTTTGTTTTTCCATGGTATGTCAACTTTTTGGAACGAGGTTGCAAATTTTGGTTGTTTCTTTTTTAGTTGGGTTTGTTCGTTCGTTGATCTCATTCTTGATGCAAAATTAACTTAAAAAGAATATTGTACGATATGGAGTTTGTATTTGAATAGCTTGATGCTACTTTTGTCTATTTGTCACTTTACTTTGGGAAGAAAATAGAGACTGTTGCAAAAGTTTCATATGTCTTAGTTTTATTTCTAAGTAGCATAATAATATAATCATTAAATAATATAACAGCTGTAAATAATAAAACAATTATTCAGCCCATCGTAAATCACACGTCTAGCGCTTATTAGAAACAAAAACTACAACAGTGAACAATAAATGCAAAAATGAAACAACGCTCACTATTCATATAAAATAAAGCTTAGAAAACAGCGTTAGACTTTATCCAACAGAACGTTATCCAATAGATAGTTGAACAGCTGGTCTGGATTAGCGATTTCTTAATACGGTCAATGTTACTAGCGGCCGCCATTTTGCCTGCGCGCGCGCTCCATTCACTCGTCGGAGGCTCGATTCGTGATAACCTGATGTTTCCATCGATGTGCTTATTCAATCGATGCCTTATTCGTTATTTTACACCCTGAACAAGGTTATTTATATTTAAGTTTTCAGATACTTTTCAAATTTTACACTGCTAGCCATTTCTTGTAATGATTTAGTTAGATAGAGTTCCTTATTCAATGTTTTCGAGGCATAGTTTTGGTACTTAAATCTGATGTCTTAACTACTTTTGAAATATAATAATAAATGAGATTTTTATGCTTGCTAGACCAATATTTTTTTATACTTCGAAGGCAATTGATAATAAGACAAACTTATTTAGGTATCTCAGAGATAGTTGCTAAGAACGGGAAAAGTTGAAGCCATAAAACAGTACTAGTCTTTTCTGAAGAATTAAGGAAGGCAGCCTATACTTAATCGACCTAAATTTTTATCACTACATCACCTTTTACCTCCAACTAAAAAAAAGTTTAATATCTTTACCTAAATTTACAATACCAAAGTCCTAAGTCAGAGTAATATTTTGTTGCTGTAGGTACTTTTAGTTATGTCAATTTAGGTGAAAGGTAACCGTTTAAATTAAAGTACTTAGCGAGATATTACTTAATGTCGTAAAGATTTATTGTTGCACACTATGTTTTTTTATCTTAATCCCTTCGCCTCAAGTGTAGTCTCAATTACTCGATTCAAATTGTCTGAAGACTAAATGAATGCAAATTTTAAATACTCATCATCGATGACTTCCTCCTCTCACTCAATTAGGTCATCGAGCATCTGGCGTGACCTCCAGACGAAAGTAATGGCCTCCCAAAAAACACAAAAAAATCACGCCTCTCCCTGTTTAGTGATGGGAACACGATGTCGATGTTCAGCAATGAATGATGTTAAAAAATCCAAAATGTCGACAAAAAACGTTTTTCCACTCTTAAAATAAATTCGTACTTGATCTCTCTAACAAAGAGAAGTTTAATCGTATATTTAATAGATTCTTTTATATGAGTTATGATGAATTTTATAGCTTAGGAAATAAAATAAGGTCACATTGTAATGCATAAAATTATTGCTAAGTAGCAACAGCCCAGCTAGCCTAGTTTTTGATATTGAGATTTGACATATTCATGATATTCGTTATTGTAACAATGTTCTTCATTCTGTGTTCAAGCAACGATAGATAGCGTTTGTTCTTAAACGTTAGTAAATTTTTTAATTTGATAAATTTACAGATTTTTTTTACATATAACAAATTTTGCTATTTGCAATGATCACATTATTTTCATTGGAAATAATTTTATATTTACTCCAATAATTTGGGTCATGCTGTCGCATCTGTACCCCACCTCCAGACGAGAAAGATGAACGCAGTCCCAAAAATACAATAAAAAGTACTCTCACTCTTTTTTAGGGATGAGTCGCGTCCTGGTTTATGTTATCGATATTTTAGTACCTTTTTACTGTTTTTTTATCTGTCTTTTTGTGATAATTACCAAAAGTACAAGCATATTACTCGTGTAATGTTTTTTGCTTTCATAAGCATTATTGAAATTTATCGAACGTTGTGTTAGCTTACATCAAATAACTCGCTAGTAATACAAATACAAACAACAATTATGTAAATATAGTAGGTAGTAAATTTTTTCTAGCAAAGCTGTTTTTTTACAGTGTAGAAACTGCAAAAAAACTTATGAAACGCCTAAATTGAGCCAAACGTTCGGCTTATTATGATTTATTATTAGGTCAAAACAAAAAGATCGCATGTTTCTATGTTTTTTGTATCAATTTGACCAAATTTAACATTATTTGATCTGGATACTGCTGCATTATTATCATTGTTTACAACGTCTCTACATTACCATTTTATCGATATTCCCAGTTTTGTTTCCCAACCCTACTCGTCGCGCCGAAAACGAATGACCCCATTTCGGGTCTTTGTTATAATCTGTCTTTTTGGACGCAACAAAACCGGCGCAAGCGGCGCGGTGAGTGCGCATGCGGGATGCAACGAAAGTACAAGTTGGAAGCAACAAAAAAAATATTATCCTTATATAGGTAGATCGTATTTGTTAGACACATTCTGAAAATCAATAAGGACATTTTTTTATTTATTCTTCAATATTATTTAAGGAAACGCAACTTTTTGTTTTTCTAACAAAAATCAAAGTATTTTGCATAACCTGTTTCAAGTCGTTACACCTTATTTATGCTTTATTTTTTTAAATTTAATACTCCCGACTAAAGAATAAATAAAAGAATGACCTTTTTTAACTTGACTATGTATTATTTATAATTATTTAGGAACACATAGGTACTTCTGTCACTAATTTTATGTCATTTATGTTAAACTCGCATCATTTCATAATTTTAAAACAAGTGCAAAGTGATTATTTTTATATGAACAACCATTGACTTATATATTATTTCGTATTTACATCAATGTGAAAAACATTTAAAATGAAACAAGAAACAACAAGATATTTAATATACTTCAGGATTGATTGAGTGGTATCAATGTATTTCCATTTGCTAGACTAAAAGTACTCAAGTATTTTGGTACTTGAAACGTAAATTGAGTATTAACTCACTTCTGTTCATTCTTTCTAGGAATATAAGTACCTATCTATTGAGATATTTGTAACAAATTGGCATAAAGGACTTACGCAGTTGAAGAGTAATTTACCGGTCATCGATATGACTGACAAATAGACCAAATATTGCGATGTCATCATCATGTCAGCCTTTTGCAGTCCACTGCTGGACGTCAGAGGAGGCTGAAGAGAGAGAGAACGCCAAGAGCGCCAAGAGTATAATCTACCTCAAAGACAGGTCTGATGTTCTTGGTTCCAGTTTTAGCCAATTATATTTTTATTTATCTGCATTTTTTTTATTTCTTTTGATTTATTTCAGTTTGTCGAGCCAGAAGCTTTCCACAATTGAATGTGCTATATTGCAATTTAAATTAGTTTTTGGTTATCCTAAATACAAGGATGGGAAACGCTCCTTATAAGTATTATCTTATTATTGATAAAAGTAATCTGATCTAAGCCACTTAAGAAAATAACGAATAAAAGTAGTTACCTACTAATTTTAATGCAAACAAATATTGTTAAACAACGCCTAATCAAAAATGAAGGCTATGATTTGCAAACAAACCAAACAATGAATAACATCGCCAAAGGAGGAAATGATTGTGCTAAATCATTTCATAATAAAATATTGCAATTATGCTTTTTTTATTTATTATTTTTTTCTGCTGATGAGTAAAAATGTAAAGCTATCATGTTGTTTGGGGGTTGATAGATGAATCAACTCTTAAACATTCCCGGGGGGTAACCATGAACTCTTATAACAATCTCAAATCCGTCAAATATTGTCAAGTCTGTAAAATTTCGTACGTAATGACGTTCAAAATTGACAGATTTGAGATTGTTTTAAGAATTCATGGTTACCCCGCTGATATCAATTAAGGAACTTGAAATATCAATATTTGATTTTGGAATTTTAAATAATTACACGTACTTAACTATTTTTGTGTAACTGTCATTTGATAATTTTGTTAATACTAGCACAAAAATTTTAAGCTTTCCAAAGCTTTTACGTGATAAACATTTTCTATTTATAATATTTTTAGCATAATTATGCGTACTTTTAAATGCCGGCTCATTGAATACGTTTTTTTCGAAACTTTATTATCAGTTGTCCCTTTTCTAAAAGACGAAATACAGGATTATAAAAATTAACGAATCTCACAGTTATATCTGCTAAACACTAATCATACCATACCATAGACAATATTAGGATGGGTACTAATTAAACCTTATTTCGACCAGTAGGTACTAACATCACGATTAAATGATAATAAACTAAAAAACAAAAATTAAACTCACTTTTAAAATTTCTGTTAACTGATATTGTGTCTCTTTTTATTCCTAAATGAGAGAAAGAGACACGTAAACGTAAATATAGAGAGCCCAGTGTCTTACCACCGATCACTAATACTAAATCCGTGCATAGCTTAGCCAACGTAACTTATCTACCGAATAAACATAGCTTACATTATACTAGGCATTAACCTCGGTCTAGGCTGGCCCTAAGTCGTAAAGGCATCTAGGTTACAATCCTAGACCGAACGCAGGTGTCTAATTTATATCTCAGCTTTCTGGATACTAGGTATACCACAGTATATTGCCTACACAGTAACTAAACTTCTTTTAAATAATTTTGGGTAAAGATTTTTTTTTCAAACTGGCTGATTCGACAGACGATTATTTGAAAGATTATAAATTTAAAAAAGTGTTAATTTAAAAAGTGAAAAGTCAATAAAAATGGACGTTATTCTCGATTGTTTTTTCTTTTCAAGTTATTTTCACCATACAAACCTTGTTCTGACAATTACGAGAAATGAACTAAATTGGTATTCTCTAGTGATCCTTCAATCCATATTACAGGCTTTTGTTTTAGGGTTCCATACCCAAAGGGTAAAACGGGACCCTATACTAAGACTCCGCTGTCCGTCTGTCTGTCTGTCTGTCTGTCTGCCTGTCCGTCTTTTACCAGGTTCTATCTCATGAACCGTGATAGTTAGACAGTTGAAATTTTTACAGATAATTGATGATGATGATTTATTTCTGTTGCCGCTATAACAACAAATACTAAAACCTGAATAACATAAATAGTTAAGGGGGCCTACAACAAACGTGATTATTTTTATAGATAATGGTGCGGAACCCTTCGTGCGCGAGTCGGACTTTCCGGTTTTTACTATAGCTTTAAGGTAGTATTAATGTCAAATCACATTTGAAAAAATCGACTTACTCAGGTGGTACTTACTTAAGTTAAGACAATACGATAAATACGTCCAATAAGATCAGATGAATGCACATGTGATCGTGTTCAATATTTATTTAATCATTGTTTTAACAAAATTGAGCTCATTTCGTGACCGGTCGCGTGAGACCGCTCACCAGTAAAATTCCACTGTCTTGTTTTAACTTGATTTTTATTCAACCAAACTCAACTATTTAAATCCAAGCTTATTTAATAACCATATCAACTAGGAAGTATACAATCACTCTGTGTTATTAATTCGGCGTGTTTGTTTGTTGGTTCGCTATGTTTACTACAGTCCGGTGTGGTGAGACAGCTTGTTTTGGAACACAGATTATTCGCTATTACTTTGATATGTAATACATTATAATCTTAGTAATTATATAAATGTGGAAGTTTGTTTGTTTCGATGTTTGTTACTCAACAGCTAAACGAAATATTTAGAGGGAGCCTTCAACATTTGTAGGACAGTTATCTTGTTTTTGTGTTTCCGTGGAATGGATGGGTATAAAGCTAGTCTCATGTTAAAACGGAAACTCTTTAGGGATAAAAACGATCCTTTTAAGTAAGTATTTACATTTTTAAGTAGGTATGTTGTATTTGGGCTTATACTCATGGATATTGTAATTTTAGCTTACGTGTGTGTAAAATTTCACAATAAGCACTGCACCCACTTTCCCCTTTCTTTATAGTTGCCATCTGCCTGAAGGTTGTCTGGAAGAGATCGCTCTTAGCGATAAGACCGCTTAAATTGTTCTTCTGTAAATATCCAGTGTAATTTCTTTGTTTGGTGTGCAATAAAGAGTACCTATCTATCTATCTATCCTTTGCGTCAAATAAGATCAATCTGTGAGTATAAAAAAAACTGAAAAAAGTGTAACGAGTCCATTTTTGAGTGTATTTTCTGTTTTTCTTACATAAGAAAATAGGTATAAGAAAAAACCTATGCAGTTTAAGTTGGACAAAGTTGTGCTTATTATTAGTTACGCCTTTATACTAATTACACATATAAAGTTATAAAAATAAAGCCTCTGCTTATTCCTTTACCATTTACTGATCAAAAGAAACTGATTCCGAACTGCAAACAGTTGATAAAGCTATTCCGACTCTATCAGCATCTGCTAAAACAGGCTTTGAATACATTTATAACCTGACTAAAGCTAAGAAACATTTAAAACGCAAACCTTCAATAAACTGGCCATCTACAAAAAAAAATGACAGCCAAGACCGTAAGCAATAATTTCAAGTAGCAGAAAACTAAAATCAAAATGGCCGCCGAGATCAGGTTATCTATCGCGGCTGGGAGCAAAATAAATTCCAAGCAAAAACTGATGCACCTCATCCGTCTACAGCTTAAAACGAGAAATAAGAACTGACAAAAACCGCGCCGTTCCCGCCGGTTCTAAGACGCGTCCGTCATTTGTTGCGCGCCATTTTAAATGTCTATGGTCCATTTATTTTTAAATTAACTCCAAGGAATCCATCTTTTAAGTTGGAGTGTAGAAAAGTGAAGAAATATTTGTCAAAAACAATTTCAAGTTAAACATTCCGTGAAAAGTTTGATACCTTTTCTCGGTTGCTGTCTTAGTTTCTTTTTTTTAACCTCCAACCGTAGCAAATGTTTTGTTTTTTGCTTACCAAATTAAAATGAGGTGTTTTTATGTTACACATAGTAAGTACATCATAGCTACTTTTTCGACTTTGAAAGATGTAATTTCTGCATTAGTATTCCGTCGATCCCATTTCAAAGCGTCAAAGAACTTTTTATGTCGCATTTTCACTGCGTACCTATTCAAATTCTCGTAGATTGTAATATAATTCTATATATTGCTCAATTTATTTGATTATATTTTGCGTTTTCTATTATTTTTCTCATTCGCTGAAATCAGTCAATGAAATAAAAATCATATAATTAATCTCAATGAAAACACTATTCCCTCCAAGTGTTTGCAGGTTGACTGCAAAAAAAATCTCTTTTGACGATAATAGCACCTTAGTCTTTTAGTGATTGTACTGATCAATAACGTGATAAATAATCTTTATCCATCATTCATACCTTATTATTTGCTTTTACTTAAGAAAAACAAGTCTTATTTAAATAGATAAATTCAAAACAGTTTTACGGTTAAAAATTAAAACCAGCACGCTAATTAATTGTGCTACGGTTAAATATAAAAACGAAATAAATCCTGATAGCAACCTGCTACCAACCAGTTACTGAAGTGCAACCAGTTCGGGACGTCAGAAGCGCAAGTTATGCTTCATCTGAGTAGATAGGGCTGCGTGGAACGGAACGCACTAGACACGTTGATAAAGCTATTAAAAAAATGTAATGTGGCGGGCTGCGTGGTACAGAACGCACTTGACACGTTAATAAAGCCATTAAATAAAAAATAAGTTTTTTTTTAAATGAGTGGCATGAACTTGTCTCAAGGATTTTTGATCCTAGTCAGCAGTTCTACTTTGAACTGTCCCTTTTAACGATTATATTTATGTATGACTTAAAGGGAATATAAAAAAGCTTGTAACAACTTGTAAAAGCAAATGCCACAGGTTTTATAAAGCTACAACACAGCCTATTTCAAAGAACATTCCCCATTTTTGGCAGTTATGTTATGTGACGAGATAACTTGCCTTTAAGTCCTAGAAATCACGTGCTTAGCTGCTGAAATACAAGTTTGACTATAGAAGCAATATCGTAAAATATATTAAATACTCCACCCAAACTCATATCTACACCATACTAACTACATAATTTATTCTTTTAATCCACATTATACAAAAAAATATATTACTAAGTTGATGTCAGGATTAAGGAAACCCGATTTAGGTGGTTTTATTGCTAAAAACTATTTAAATTAAAACAAAAACACTACTTACTCATATCTAAACCAAAAATAGAAAATCTACATGCATCTTTATTATCTTTTTAAAGAAAGCATGGAAAAATACTAGGACTAATTAAACAGACCATGATCGCATTGATTACGTAAAATGATTGCGATACCTTGCGTGATAATTGTTTGTAAAACAGACAGATTTTTTTATTAAATTTCATCAGTTGATCAATTAGACATTTCGCGTACAGTTGTCTAACTTAGACTTGTAATAAAATTTGCGTTGAAATTGATACACCTGACTCAAAGGCAAAAGGATAGGACAATCCTTAAATCGACGTGATCAGCTACTGATAACAATATGCATGCAACCTCTTTAATTATGGAAGCAAATTTAAATCTTGTTTTTTTTAAATAATATGATAACATTGAGGTTGCAAAAATGGGTTAAAGCCGTTCAACCGCAAAAGCATTCTAACACACATCCAAATTACAAACTTTTACATTTATAATAATATTAGTAACAACATAACAATTTAGTTTATGATTTTTAGACAATTAATATAGTCGTGACGATGGCGAAACTATTTATTGAATTTCAGATAAGTATATTATTTTATTTTATTGAAATTCATAGTTAACCAAATATATGGCAACATTTCTTGCATTGACACATACGGTCCAGATTATAGGTCTACGGGGTCGGGCGGTATTTAAAATAATTAACTTAAAACTATTTTCTTAGAGCCCTTTGGGACAAAAAATTTTTGGTAATTTGTCACATTGTGAAATACATTAGTTCACACCCATTATTATTAGCTTTAAATAGGAAAATGTTCTCTACAAAACTGTAACATTTTTAGAAAACGGCACCGAAAAAATTGCACCTTAAGTGAATACTTCCTTCTGGGGTACAAATTATGTTACTTATTTTAAAAAGTTCTAGGCTCTCGTATAAAATTTACCCTATTTTATTCTGGCATTAATATGCTAAGTCTAAAACATCCAAAACATTGCTATTGACTCCGAAACCCTAAAAGACAACATACCTAACACTCATAACGAATAAATAAATCATCGACATAGTAATTATCTTTTCTTTTTTAACTACAAAATCAAATTTAATTTAATTTGCACTACTAAACTTAAAAATAAGAAGCTTTGCAAATAAAATAAATAAAAGATAAATTACTATCATAGTTAAGCCATTTCTTTGTTTTTACAGACGAAGACGAAGTTTTTCAAAAGTTTGCAAATGATCACTGACCATCCCCACTTATATCCATGTTGGTAGCCCTGCGCACGCACGTATTACGTGTGTGCGTTAGTTTGTGCGCGGGCAAAAAACGAAAAGGTTCGGTGAACGACCGCTGCGGTTGGGGTAGGGCAGTATTGGCCGCCCTACGGCTTGAGAGGAGCGAGGAGCGATTAATAAAACAAAAAAGAACCAAAGTTTGTAGGGTTAAATACTAATTAAATTTAAACGGAATAATCTTTGTGTGACGTGCGGTCCACAATTTATAAAATCGTTCAATGTTATTTCAGATTTTTCCATATCTTGTGCTTTAAGACATGATAATTATGACCTAATAGTTTCATGGTTTAAGATCAACAGAAGGTTTATTAGATATTGATGTATATTTATTATGTGTGTTTTTACCTTAAAACAACGAGTGTTGGTAATGAATGTATCGCCAGGGAATTGTGAGTGAACCATAGTTAGTTTATATTTATGTTCAAATGCATACTTCTACCCGATCTTCTGAAAAAGGCTCTTGTTTGACGGACATCTTTGCATTTCTACCCTGTAAATACCTGTCGTGAAATTTTAGTTATGCAAACTATAATATATTCAGCTAGTTTTACGAAAATCTAATTAAGAAAAGTTGTCGTAATAGAAGCGGAACAACTAGTATGTTCATCACTTTTTCCACGCTCATGATCGTTAACGTGTGTCAAGTATTGTTTAACATTGTATACTCAAATAATTGCTTTGTTGATTCCTTTTGCGGTAAATTTAACGCAATCTGAAGAAACACTAAATGTTATTCCATTATAATAGTTTTTGGTAGTTAAGTGAAATGAATGTCTATTTTTATTTTTTGTAACTTAATTAATTCACATCGCTTTCCGCTCCTCCTATGACCCTCCTCTTCGCGCTGTGTCATCGCAGGCAGTTTGACAGCTTTTGAGGTGCGTTCTCCTTTTGAATTGCATTCTTTTTTTTCGATCGGCTCAGGTTGCGGCGTGCCAGTCATCCCGCCGGACCACTATTACTCATCTCGCTCCAACTTGATGCTCGATTATAAATTCCGCCCGTGAAAAGTAATGCAATGCAATGCCTTTGCGTTCAGAAAATAAGGAGTAGTGATGTCTTGAAACATTTTTTTTTAACATCTAGGTATGTTATATATCTTATTGCTGTAATTTTTTACATTGTATGATGAAAACGATGCTCAAGAAATATAAAGTGCCATTTTTAAACGGAATAACAGTTGTCCGCATCGTTGCGTTTATCATCATTTTACACAAAATATTAATTATTTTTCTGTGATAAGTTTGGAACATAATGCGTGCGGACATACAATGTGGCTATTATGCTGCAACCTGTATATAACCTTGCCATTATCGTCCAATCATCTACATAATACTCCTTTATTACGACCGCACTAACCTACCCAAATCGAGCATTGAATATTTTTTTTATCAAAAAAATTTTGTACCCGCTATGTCAAATTATAACGAGTTTCTGTTCTCATTGATAAGACTGGATAAAGTTGTATATTGCTTTTCATGGTTTTTGACATACGTATCACAAATTTTTTATTGAATGAATGTACTTTATATCCTTGTAAAAAAATAGGTGTGGTTGAATTGGGTGGTAATTTTTGTGACTCTATTTTAATTATTTGTAACATAATTTTCACGGCCACTAAACTGCCTATTATCAAAAGTATCTGTAAACCTTTTGTGTTGATGGCGCTTACAATAAATGCCTACACACTTAGACCTCAATAGTAGTGAAGTGTAGTAAAATTTGGTTTAATTAATTTAATTTTAATTTAATTTTGTCAAACACTAACTCTTTGATCAGAACTTATGCCTTTGACATTTTTTGGAAAAAAAAACATATTTCACTATCAAAAAAGTGTCCAAGGAATATATTTACACATTCTGTCTTCTCAGTAATAAATAAACAGTACTGTTCTGTCTTCAAAGGTCACAGCCACGTTATCAGTTCAACATACTTTTTATTAGTCACTCACGTATCGTTTGAGAATAAATTGTACTATTTAAGCTGTTAACTGGAGAGTTATTGGGGTTGATGCCCTATAGAAATTAATGCCTTTGCGTATCTCCTTGTTTTGCTCAAAACCGGTAATAATTACAAACAAGTGCAGTACACGAAACTTGTTTGAATTGGAAAATTCTTAAAACATATTAGTGTAGTATTAAATTATGTATTTTAATTAAAATTGAAACTAATTTGGTAGAGTCAGCCTTATTTTATTATGTGATTGCCAATTGAGTTATTTTTAAGATTAGTTTTAAGTGATTTAAGTAAATATTACTATTTTAAAATTAAAAAACATTCACAACCAAGCTAAATAAAATCTACAAGCCTTTCAACTACAAAATTAACGTTTAGTAGCAAGCCAATAATAATCGAACCGAATTTTGTACCCAGACTTTAAACCAAGTTTGTGTTTTTTTTTATTTACGAAGTTTTCTTTTTTTTCTGTGTAAGTTAACTCTTGTTTTAATCTTTGGACGTAAAAAAAATCTGAAGTTTAAAAAAAATATATACATTCATTTTAATCCATATTTTTGTAATGAAAAGTATTTCCTCGATTGATGACCTCCCATATTATGAATATGTGACACAAGTGCCCGGAAGAGGGCGTAATACCAAACAAATTAGTGTTATTCTTCTGAATCTCTTTGTTTTAAACTAAATGGAAACTATTCACGTTTCACGTCGCAACTCGTATTATAAACTTTTTGTTCTATGAATAATCTCAATTATTAATACGAAAACATTCAAAACATATGATTTGAGTCGGCAAATGTGTTATTGTTATCTACTCAAATAATAACATTTCGCGGCGAGTGACTACTTGTAGACACACGGAATTCCGTGTTTACTGTTTTAAAATGTTATTTTGTAAATTGTATTATGACAAACCGCTTAATCTGGTTTAAAAATAACTACATAATTCGATCGAATAGGGGCCCAACAATGAACAGTAACTAGCAAGTGTTGTTTTAATGTATAACTTTGAAAAAAACGAGGTTGAGACTTGAGTTAATACTGTTTTAATAGCTTATAATACTCAGGTTTCTACTCTGGGTGCTTGTACTTACCATGATATACAGGTTGACTTTTTTATCACCATCCAAACCTTCTGAGAAGACTCCCGTAATACAAACGAACAACTCTTTCTATTGGACCAACTCTCTAACTGCAAAAAAATTCTGCTGTTCTTTTAATATTCTTCCGACCAAAATGTATGGACCAGTTGAATTTTATTTTTGAGTTAAGGAGTTGGTCCAATAGAAAGAGTTGTTCGTTTGTATCACGGAAGTCTTCTCAGAAGGTTTGGACGGTGATAAAAAAGTCAAACTGTATGTATGTATGTATATGACTAGCTATGGTTTACTATAAAAGTGATACAGATGTCTCGCTTCCGTATGTTTTCTGCTGTGAATTCAAATCGCGAACATCTGGATTGTAAAACATCTATGACATGCTCGTGCTCGTCACACAAACATTTGCTTTTTCGGGATTCAAACCTTCAATCGCATGGCTTTGTGTATACAGGGTGTAGATTTCAATCTGAGCAGTACTTACAGAGGGGATTTTATACCTTATACTGAAAACGAATCACGAAAAAAATAACTTCAAAAAATATTTTTTTAATGATATTTTTTTCTTTAATTTAAAATTATTAAACTTCAAAAATAACACGGTCGACAGATAAAAGTTATCAATGCCAGCAAGCTTTCCGCGATATTGCGCGTGGTTTTTACTCGTCTGTGCAAACTTATCGCAGATCTTACGCCACAGTAGGTACAGGGTTTTACAAAAAATATTCGCTTAAAATTTATTAATTTTTAAATTTTTATTTATTTTTGTTCTTAATTCGTGTTCTGTAAGTAGTCACATGTACGTCTTTTTAGTGAATACTGCTCGGATTAAAATATACACCCTGTAGACTCATCCAAATTCCAAAATGAATGATTGCAGTAATAAAAGATTTATACTCAACATGTAGGACATAAATGTAACAACTGACAGAGGATTTCTTTTAAATCACATACATTGCTCTGATTCTAAGGTAAGTAGCTAAATCACTTGTGTTACAGAAATCAGAAACAACGACGGCACCACAACACCGAGACCCGAGACAATATAAAAAAGTTTGTTTTCTCCATTGACCTGACCAGGAATCTTACTATTATTGGGGTAGCCTTTATTGCCGCACCAATAAACTTAAATGCTACTAAATTTGTGAAAGCCAAGATCCACGGCGTCCCAAATGAGTCGAATGTAAGACAAAGCGACTGACGGATCGATAGCAAGTGGACGCGACGACCTATAAAACTGGTAAGATGGGGATCACGTGGATCTACAAATTATATGACGCGGCACAATTTTCCTTGAAGCAGTTTGTTCTGTTTACTTCTGTTACGCGGGGTATGCTTGACCAATCTATATTGCATACTTATGAGATATTAGATATCAGCTTTGGAAAATCCTTTTTTAGCGCACGCCTTCTTCATTATAGCTATATGTGTGCCAAATTTCAGCGCAATCCATTCAGTGGTTTGAGCTGTGCGATGATGGATCAGTCAGTCATAACGGTAGGCTTTTTTAGAAACAGAATTGAGATCACTGGTTTGGCAGATTCTGAGGATGGTGATAAAACAACAAAATGGAAAAACTTTTCTGATTGTAATGTTGCACTGTTCCATACTAATCATAACAAACAAACGAACGCGGCGGTTGAAATTATAGGATCTATCAAATGGTTTTTCATTTATTTTCTGTCCCAAGAATATGGATTGCGAAATCTATGAAATCTAGAGATCTAGAGATTCAATACAAATATAAATTTACTGAATAGCTTATACTACCTTATAATTCATATTAGTAGCCACAACTACTTTCATTGTTACATCTTAACTTTAATTTCCAAGAAAACAAACAAATAAATAGGAATTATACTTAGTTTCGAACTGAAAAGAACAACCTAAAAATAAATCCTGCCTCCTGCGCTCGATGGCGGAAGTTGAAGATGTCCTACTTACACACATCCGGTCTGTACTTCAATATGTGTTTAATTATGCACTATGAAAGTAACAATACATTTCCTGCGTTGGCGATAATAGCCATTCTTTTTATTGTTTCGCTATAAAAATATATTTATAGATGGTATACCACATGTATCATGTCTTTAAACATTGTCACAAGTTATGTCATCTATTTTCATTGTCGATTGAGTAACAGTGGGTTATTTTTACTGTGAAAGCCGTGACTGACCGAAAAATGAATTTAAGAAATCATGATAAAATGAGCCATGTAATTTTTCTATCTCATAATCTTCATCTCTTAATAATAAGATCGCCTAAGTTGTTCTGCCAATATCAACTGTAGGTATTTCTTGGTTAGTCCTTTAATTTCTTGGTAGGAGAGGCCCGTCTCATCCTGAATGTTGTCAAACCATTTGCGTCTTAAACGTTTTAGAGCTCTTATAAATGGTCTCATTCCCTCCAGAAACATTCTTGTCTTATGATTTCATACTTCACACATCTCTGCGGATGTCAGTCGATAGCTCCAATGAACAGTACGCTAACTAAAATTAGAGCATTTTTCGTTTTTTATGTACATCGACTTATTACTAATATTATGACCCCAAAATTTTATGATAATATCGTAAGAAACAAAAGAAGTTTTGAGATTTACTTAACGCTATAAATGTTCTTTCTTCAATAACGGGATGGACATTTAGACAAAGAGCTCCGTCTGTAAACTTTGAAGTTGGCGTAGTATTCATTGGAGGTATATCGGTCTGAAGTCAAGTAAGTATTACCGTATCCAAAATGCAGTTTCTTCGTACACCAGTGACGTATGCAGACGGTCAAAGATCCGGCGCGTCAGATTGGCGACCACAGCGCCCCTGCGGAACAAACGCTTATGATCTTCGATATTTGCTTCAGCATATGAAATTTAGTTCTAAGTTTGGCCACACAGTTTAATGAAGATGTTCCCGTTTGATTCTGGTTTTTAATTAAGTTATACGTTTTCATTTTGTTATGTGGGCGAAATTTGTTTTTTTTTTCAGATTTATGTAATGAGTTGTTTACTCGAAATCATGCCGTAATATATGTATATATTCTTCCTTGAAAATACGTGATTAAACAATGAAGTAAAAAAAAATGGATTGTTAATTTTATGGAGCTATGAAGTCTCCTCTCCATTCTTTAAAATTTACTTATTACGATTTCGATGTGTAAGTTGCTCTGAGACCAAACCATTGGTGTGTCGTCCGGCGTTAAGTCCGGCGTACTCGCCCATCGGCTACGGAGGTCGACAAATAATAATACAATCTAACCTACTGACAATTCCCTATATTCTATCCAGTGAAGTAACCTTTAGTAAGTCATTAACAAAACTAAGTAGGTACTTTACGTCGTTCTAATGCTTCAAACAACGATCATCTAAGAAAACAACATAAATTGTTTACGACCCAATCGCTCCTTCTAGTAGTAGTACTTTGACTATTAGGTTGTACAAACATACAGACAGACGTAAAGGTTTATGTGGTAGGATTGATAACAAATCTCACTTGTCGTTAATTTCACTCTCAGTACTGAGTACAGTTCGCTTAGAATATTATTTATGTATAATTATCTTCTTGTTGTTATTCAGTTTAACCTTATTATGGTTTTTAATCATTATCATTTCATGGAGAATTTATAATATCTCGGTACAAATAATATAAGTAATATCACTATTGGTATGGTAATGGTATTTGCATGACCGTGATCAAATACTTTTCAAAGCTATGTCTCAAAGTTTTTTGGCGGAAAATGTAGAGACTTCTTTGACTATTCGTGGTAATATTTATTTTCGTTATTAGTGCTTTGCACTCGCCCGGCATGCGATGGGACGTGGGTTCGAGTCCCACCTGAGGTCGATGATTTATTTTTCAAGTGTTATTAATCTTCAATTAAACCTTGAATGGAATTGCTAAAAACAAAAATGTAGTATTTTTTTATTGTAATATTTACCTACGGAATTTTAATTGGTGAACTAACTAACAATTGACGCATAGAAATGCACTTACTTTCTTCTAAATGTTTCTGTAAACAGCTAATGTGTAAACAGTCTGTATTAAGTGTTATGATATTTTCTTATGCAGCTGTACGCTGGCTTACTTGGCTTCTGTCCAGCCGATATACAGCCGTTAACCCGTCGCATCCTCGTGTCTGTCGCAAACTATGACGATGTCGTGATAAACTGACAACACAGACATACTGACTAGTAGTATGTTGTATTTGATTTGTACGTGCAGACTTTAAGACGGCTTTTTGGAATTGCTATTAGCAAAGCACTAGATAGATGTAAGTGCCTTTAATGGCCAATTTGCCAGAAATATAAGATTTTGATTTCGATATTTAAATTTGAGGCTATGCAACGTGCTTAAACGTTTTTCATAAAATTTAATCATCACAAAAGACGCATACCTACTTAATACGGAATTACGAAAACAAGATGTCGTAAAGTTATCTACTTAAACATTATAAGCTAGCAACATACAAAAATAACATTTAAAAAAATTATACATTACGCTGTCTTTAGAAAAAACGCTTGCTGACTACTTTTACATTTTGAAAGAAACTTGTGGACTTAATTTTAAGTATTTTATTTTTGATCTCAACTGTACAGAACTGAAATCACAAACATAATGTAGAGTTAGTTTCAAAGTGTTCGCACGTGGCTCGTTCACGTGACATCTGAACTTAGACTTAGTCTAATTTCCTGGAAGCAGCCATCAGTGTTGTTATTGTTAATTAATATTTCGTAATTAAGGGTTTGTTGAAATGTTATGTTTGGTCATAACTAGAACACTATATTTTGACCCTTTTTTAAGGACAGGTTAATCTTTTGCTAAACATCAAATAGCACAGGGCTTCCCACCTGGTGAGGCGGTATTAAAGAAAAGGGGGTATATCCCCTATAGTTAAGTATAGTATAAACTATAGTTTGGACTTACTAAAATAAATTAAACTTGATGTCGTATATAGCCAGTCCTGCGGTAGTGTAAAAAAGCTTATTTGAAGCCTATTTAAATTTTATTAGTTATTGGTAGTTTTTAAGTTTATTTTAGTTTAATCATTTTAGTAATTGTGTGATTTCATAAAAATGATTCTTCAAAATGTAGATGTACAAATTAAAGAAGGGCAAGAATATGTTTTAGTGTAGGAGTACCTACGCTAATAACAGTTGGTAATGCAAGGACTAATCTATATTTTTATTAATATCCCATATAATCAAAGATTTATTTATTTAAATAATTAATATGAGAAGGTACTGTAGGCGTGTTGTTTCGCCAGGATTTTATCATCCTATCTAGCTTAGGTCATCCGTGGTAAAATAGTTTGTTTCATTTGATAAAAATATTTAATGTTTTTACGGAGACTTTTATCTGTTTATTTTAAGAAGTCTGACAGTAACCTTGAACTTCGTTAATTTTCCTGCCGCATGAGTGAAACCTGCTCATACATGTTGAGTCAAGAACAGGTTTCTGAGCCCCTGATGTTTTTGTTTACAAAACAATCAACATTATGTGTTTTGTACTCAATAACCTGAATTAAGTTGAACACCATTCTGAAGACATACTGTTTAAGCCATTGATTAGGTTTTTAATATAGGTACCTCCAACAAAATATCACGTTGGATGGACTATTGAAATATTATTTTTTAATTACAGAGCACCTAGTTTATTACTTGATGGAAAGTAAATATGTAATTATTTTCTTACAAGTACGTACTCTATATAAAAATAAAAGTGTGCTAATCTAAATAACTTATTTTAATTTGTGTCATAGCCAAAGCAAAATGGCGGATCGCATAGTGAAGTGGGCACGGCGTGTTTTATCTGCATTGATAAATTTCATGTTCAAACGTAACAAGGCACAAATAACACAATATGATTGGCCTAACCCTGAGGCGAATTTATGTTATCTAACGTTACACACGCACACCACACCGCTATTATCATACAGTGGAAAACTGTTTGAAATAAGCTCGACAAAAAAATATTTTGTACCTAATTTTCACAATCATGTAATACGTAAATAATTAGGCTGTCTTAATTTATTCCATGACAGTGATTGAATTTAAAAAGCAACGCTGAAAATGAAAATTAAATAAAGAAAGTTCCGTTTTTAAATTTAATAACGCACCAATAAAAAGTTCCAATTTCAAAATTGGAACGTGCCTCAAATAAAATGCAGAGTTAATCGAAACAAAGCCGCGTCTAGCATTCTATAAACAAATAGAGACCGTCGGCCATTTTGACTCGTTAAAAACATTTTAGAAGGCGGAACTAGGTTGGGGTTTTGTTCAAATTTCGATGCGCGTCCTCCAATGGCGTGCGCGGGCGGGGCCTGTCAATTCGACTGACTTGATGGAGACAATGACCTCTTTTTTCGACGTTTGATGATTCGATGTTAGGATATTGTTTTTTTATTGTGACTTTTTTCGGTTTGACCTCGCCGATTCGCGTGCCAGTGCGTCGCGTTTTTTCTCTTTTGTGTGGCAATTGCTTTTTGTGATTAAGGTTTGAGTATTTTAGTGAATGCCTATTGTTTTTAAAGTTATCGTATTGAATAACTAAGCGTTGGTATTACTTCTAATTATTAAGTACTTAATTTAAGTGAAGGTTGATGGCAATGAGGTTGACAGTAATGAATTTGGTATCTATCATTGAAATTAAAAATACTCAGATAGGTATCTATTATAAATTGTACAAAAACATGTATATTTTTAAGCAGACATACAGTTTAGTGCCTTTAGTTTAATCTTTACCACATTGTCTAATTTATTATGTTATACCTATATTAGCGTTAGTTTAAGTTCAAAAGTTGTAGTTCAATAATTGTATTTTGTTTGATGCAGTTCATACTTTATTGTACTTATTTTTTTTGATGCTTTGCTGACCCAACAAAATCAAAATCACAACTCGTAATTAGGCCTTTTCAATCGACATAATATTTCGCGTAAAGACCGACAATGCAACTGACGCAAAAAAAGCTCGTCACACACGACGCTAATTTGATTTTTCTCGCGTCTGGTGTGGTCACGTAACGTTAGCGAAATTGCGTCAAGAAGTCGTTCATTATGAGCTATGTTATGAGCAACCTAAATAAAAATTTTTAGTCAAGGAAATAAAAGTAATAAAATTAGGAGGTAACTTTATGTCTGCTGAAATTTAAGGTAGTCACTTTGTTGATTATACAATGTGATATGGGCGGTACTTCTAACCCGTTAAGGCTAAGTTCGGTATCTAATTTTATTGAAAAAAAAATATAATTTGGGGTCAAAAAAATCCGCAAAATCATGTTTTTTTTCGAAAGTTATTTAATGCATTATTTTATTTCTAGCCAAGGAAACCCTGAACACAAGAAATGAAGTTTATGGTCAGTTACTCTGTTCTTCTAGCCATATTGTGGTATTTCTTTCATGTTTTTACGACACATAGGTAAAACCTTTGTTATTGCCTAAAGTGTTAAAAAAAACAAAATGGCCGCTGTTCATAGGGGGTGAGGGTTTGACCCCCCATATTATTATATTTGTCGATAAAATTGGATATCGGACTTAGCCATAACAGGTTAGAAGTTTCGCACATATCACATTGTATACATGTCTAGATTCCCTATTCGAATGTCATAAACGACAAAATATAGGTATGTACGCCAACTGTTGGCGCCAAAGTTTGTTTCACTCGCTAAGTTACCATAGTAACCCATAATTGTTACCATAGTAACCATAGTTGTTGCTCACTTAAATCTGGCCTGTTCTTTTGGTGACAATTGCAGCACCACACTCAATCAGACATGTTTATAATCAAAGAGTAGTCATGATTTTGTCAGCTCTCAGTCTTGGCCTTGACATATTAATCGCCGTATTAAATTATATTTTGTTTGTTGAAGTTCAACAATAACCTTTAGTTAGATACATTTTGAGTAAGTCTTGGTACTAATAGCATGCATCTACCTACTTATACCAAAAATCATTTTATAGGTATGTTGCTTTTTTAAATAAAATGAAAGTTTTCGTTTCAAAAACGTTTACATTCGGTGTCCCTGGTCCATCGACCTCGTAGTCGCTTCCTGCTGACATTATAAACCTTATTTTGATATTTCGACTGTTGGCATTCCGGGCTTGTGACATTTTACTTCTTTTGGCGAGTACGCAAAATTGTTTTACACTGACTTTGTAGCAGTAAAAAGGCTTTATAGTAAAGTTTATTTTTATTTTTTAAACATAACGATACTAATTGATGAAAAGTTTTTTGGAGAAGAAAAACTCAATTTGAGAGAGAAGGTAAATCAAGAAAATTCTGTTTACATGTTAATATTTATTTGAAGCAAATGTTTCTTGAAACAGTTTGGAATGTGAAAAGTTTATGCTTTACTAAAAAACATCAAAATACAACGGCGAAGTAAGTTTGATATGAATTTAAAATCCAATACAAACAAATTTGAATATCATTGCTGACCCTATTCCAACATGTTAAATAAATACCTAAACTATAGCTGAAACTATATTCAAATAAACTGCACGAGCGCACATAACGCATGCCACTATGTTAATAATATTATTGATTCAATATGGCGGAGGTTTTCCTGTTTTCGAGTTGTGCATTTAATTAGAAAAATAAATGTTATTTTGAGCATTCGAGCGAATTATCGCGTTTCCCACTGACCGATTGGGCTGACCGTGGCATGTTCAGGGCTCCGCTTAATTAAATATACTTATTTACGCATATATTTTAATTACTTCAATTATCTCAGAGGAGCTGGTGATACCAAAGCAAGATAGCCATCACGAGCCTAAACAGATATCGATGGAGGTAGGTAGCTGAAAGAACTGAGGACTTAAGATGATCTTTCGTAGCAGCACAAAGAGGTAGCAGTATTACGTCTTGTAACTTTTTTGTTTTTATCTGTGTAGGGTTTGACGTAAGTCAACACTGATAGCGTACTGTTAAGTACTTATAGTAGGGTCATTCACAAAAACTAAAGAACGTTGGCCCATAATTGCGAACTATGGAGGAGAGATAAGAAGGTCCTTGCCATTCAATGGAACTACACAATTGTGGTCCGTGAACTCATACAGAGCGATTAAATAATATTTTTATCTTAAAACTTAGATAAGTAATTTTTGTTAAACAGATTAACTTGTAAACGTATGGTACATTATAAAAAATAAAACAGGAAAGCTTAAAATATATAAAATGTACTTAAATATTGCTACCATGATTGAACAGTGTTGCTAATTTGATACTGATAATATATTACACAATCACAAAAAAAAAATGAATAAAAATACAAATAACCTTTTAATGGCAAAATCTTTTGAATCTGGAGTTAAATTGTCTGGCAAAATCGAACTTCGTTGCCTAAATAGCAGAAGGGAGGAGTACATAATAAATTGTCTCAATTCGCTTATAGCTCACATAGATCTAGTGCAATTTCACTATCTCCTACGTATACTATCGACTTTGATATCTACAAAGGGACGGTATTCTCTGTCAGACACACAATACAGAACCCTGGCTTGTGTCGGATGCATATTAATTACTAAAGTCAAATTAATCCGACACATGCGTGTTTGTTCTAAAGTAATTTGGGAGAAAACTATCTTACGACTCGAGTAAAAAAGAATAGGGTAGATTTAACCCGACAAATTAAAATGTGTCTTCGTCAAACCAAATGAAACATTGGCAACATTTAAAATTGTTCGGGTTATAGAGAATTTTAAACTATTTTTTACTATTGCAATGGAATTTCTGTTCCAATGTTGTTTTTGGCTTCTAATGTTATTTGAACCCAACAAACTTTAATATAATACATTTAGGTCAACTTAATGAACAAAGTATTTAAGTTTGAGATCTGTAACTTATTTTCAGGCGTTTTATCATAGTTTTCTTTGCCTTCGAGTGTGAAACCTTAAAAAAAAGAAAGTTTACTAGGTCGAAATCGCCGGCTCAACCTAGTATGTAAAGCGTATCTTGATAGCGCCACACCTTGCGTCGCCTATATTTGTCCGGCATGTTTGCGCCGTGTGCGGTGGCCTTTACTCTAATTGACGGCACGTATTGTTTTGGATTCTGCTAATTTGTTTGTTGTGGCTATTAGTGGCTCATTGTTGGGCAGAAATAAGCTTTTTTTTCTTCGATGTGGCTGTCATAAAAGAAGCCAGTCATGAATATGCTAACCTTATAAGAACATGTAAGCAGAAAATTGTAAATTGAAGTTTGATTCCAATTTTAAATTAATTTCTTTTTCTTTTCATTGCTGGGTAAAAAATATTGATCTGTATAACTGGCTGCTGTATTTTAAAACCTTTTTTTTAGAATCTTATAAAAAAAATCTTTTAGTACTTTTTTCCCCTTTGATAAGTCAGTACTGATGTTGTCAGCTGTCATTTACCTACCGATGAATATACATATAATACAGGAACCACAAAGACATGTGTACGAATTCCCTTGTAACACTTGTTACAAGTCACAAGTCTAACAAAGTTACCATGCAATCAAATCTTACCTACTGCTAATTGTCTTATCGATTTGAAACTTTGTAAGTGCTACCAAACGCCTGAACGTAAGACTAATAATTAAAAGCGAAGAGGCCACACTGTCTTTGCATAATTTGTAATAAATAATGTAAATTGCATAAAAGCATATCGTGTGAACCAAATAATTTTATCTGAACGTATGAGTAATAATTAAAAGCGAAGAGTCCACACTGTCTTTGCATTATTTTGTAATAAATAATGAAAATAGCATAATAATAGCATATCGTGTGAATCAAATAATTATATGTTAGCTGATCGCATTTAGCAAGTCTCCCGAAAGAAAATTATATAGAATAGAATAGAATAGAATATTATTTATTTGGCACTCAAAATTGACACAAACATGAAAAAGAAAATAACATAGATTGATACAAAACTAATAATAATATTATAAATAAAAATAAACGTATAAAAAAGGTGTGACATCTAGACATGCGTCGTCTAGATGTCGCCTTTTTATACAATCATATAATTTTCTTACAAGCAAATAATAGACACCATGGTACTGATCTGATAACCATTGGGGAAGAAAGTTTCTCGAGTGGTGACCATGAACTAGAGACGGAACGTGGGCAAGCAACGCGGTGGACTGACAACCTAGTCAGGGCTGCGAACAGCCGCTGATACAATCTCGTGAAAAGCTGTCTATGTAGACTTATAGCTGGTTTCCTCAGTGTTTTTGTGTATTTACCTACTTGTAGATAGAAATTTGTTAAACCTTGGTCTTGGTCTGTAAATAAATATATGTTTTTATTTTAAAAGGTACACCAACAGAATACATTACAGAAACACGACATAATAAAAACATTTTATAATATAATACCTATTATAGGCATACACAGCATTTAAAGATATACACTTTACCTATATTTATATATAAAAAATCAACATACAGATTGGGTTTACTACTAGTTATCATTTTAAACATAATTAATAAAAATATTTAAAAAAAAAACGTAAAATCGCAACCACAATACGTAATACGAATAATGTTATTATTAATATTACATTTCTTTGAAAATTTCCCATTCCCATTTGATCCGCTATCATTCTTTTGTACTGTTTGAATATCTATAACTAAGAGAAATGAAAATAACTTTCTCCATATTGAATAAGAGAAATTAAAGGAACTTTTCCCATATTAAATATTTGGCGTTGTGCTTATCTTTAGTAACTTTCGTTCTTATTATGACGTAAATAGAAAATTTTAATACATGTACATACATGAGAATCAAATCTTATTAAATACCATTAAATACATTAACAATTTTTATACACGAGAATAAAATCTAATTAAATTAGGTTCCGTTTCAAATGTTAATCCGGTGTTTAGTTAATTTACCATTCCCTCGTATTGTTACTTTTACAACTGTCATTAAGATCAGGCGGTTTATTATTTTAATTATATATCTGGTAATCATTTAATCATTTTGCGACTGCAATTCACTTTATTAACATTTATAATTGTCTTTTCTCAGTGTTTAGTATATGTTCATTCACATGTAAGTTTCAGGGAAAGTTCGTATGAAACTAAGAAGTAATTAAACAATGATACATAAAAGTAATGTTTACGGTTCAAACATAATGCCTTCATGAATCGAGCTTTTTATTGTTATTCTAATGAAATAAAGATTAGTCTCATATTTGAAGCACATGATATCACTATAAACTTATTCAAAACTTCGAATACAAGATGGCTCTAAATTTCCGTTACAGATGAAACTATATGGCATATTTTATTTTCTCTCAGATATTTGGTTAACAAAACTAAACGCGGTGGCGCTATCTATTAACTCTTGTGCGTCTCTATTGAAAAGCAGTATATTTCACGAAAGAAAAGGCAATGAAACAGGCCCATACAGCCATTTTTTTTTTCTATGTTAAAGAGTCTAGTTTGAGCTACTGTTACTAACACTTTATT
This sequence comes from Anania fuscalis, assembly GCA_950371115.1. Lineage (NCBI taxonomy): Eukaryota > Metazoa > Arthropoda > Insecta > Lepidoptera > Crambidae > Anania > Anania fuscalis. The sequence goes on along the minus strand of OX493348.1, from coordinate 9,128,403 downwards.
TTCTGTGATAGTGACGTGCCATGCAAGCATGTGCGTAAACTAGTTCAAACACAGCTCGCCTGTCGACCAAGATATTCATTAGTGACAGTTATTACTACTTAGAAGAAGTTACTGTAAACTTCTCCTAAATAGTTTAGTACAGCGCGGCAATTATATTCGTGCCGCCGGGCGTTTTAGGAATTAACACCAAATGCTAATTGGTAATAGATGTTAGCTAAAATGTCTGTTTAGATCCAGCTGGCCAACACAACCTTGATTTTGCCTTTTGCCTTGAATTGAAATTACAAAAAAGCACAAGCACAGTTTCACTACTTTTCCTAGATAGGTATAAATCTAGTTTAAGAATTTCGGTAGTGATTTTGCTAATTAAAATCAACTGCCAAATTATTCTTGAAAACATCATTCGAGCGTGACAAAAAATTTGCATTATTTAATTAGAAAAGTAATCCACCTGACGAACAGCTTTTTTTGAGAATCACAAACTTTGATTTTTTTTGGAGGCTGCTCCCGTCTTGTTAAATCAAAAATCATTCTTATTTACTATCGAGCATAGAGCATACGCATTTCGTGAATTAAATTCGTTTCCGGTTCTGTTCTGTTCTGGCAATCTGACCCAAAAAAGCCTATCTATGATAATTTACCATCAATACGCACTTACTTGTTAACTTGATAGACTCTATTAATCGGCCAGCTATACCCATGATTAGTTGCTATTAAAAACCAACCTAGTACACTAATCAAGGCTCAATAACCCAATCGAACGAAACGCATCGCAACCACGCATTCACGCACTCTTCCGTGCGTGCACTCACACAGCTAAAACTCACTAGCACACGCACAAAACGCGAGCACACAAAAAATGGCGCGTAAAAATGCGAAGCCTCACGCACACGCACACAAGCGCGCGCGAAGGACACGAAGCGAGGTCGTTCACCCCAGTTTTTTTCGCGCCAAGACCCGGGTACTGATCGCGTCGTGCGTTGGCCATTGACTTTATTTTTTATTTTTGATTAAAGGACTCAACGGTTTGAGGGGCCAGTTTCATGAGCTTTAAAATCCTAGGTATGGTTTCGCTCGAAATAATGCGATGCACTGGTAACATGATCTGGGTCTTTGTCCACAAGTTTTTATTTGTTTTATATTTCTTAAAAATAAAATAAGTGAAGATCATTTGAGTTGCACGCAGCTCTATTTTTATTTATGCCCAAGAAAAAGGATGACGTGATGATGCCAGTGTACTGTTACTTTTTCTTTTACTTTGTAAGACGGTCTGGCTCTGATTGTAATTTGTCATTTATTTAATTTTATTGTCTTTGTTTTAGTTGTGAACTTGTGATTAAGCTTTAACGTTTGGCCTGATAAGGCACGAATAGACTTGTCATAATTATCTAAGTATTGTCACTACAAATTGTGACAGCATTAAACACGACTAATAAATGAAAACAGCTCCAAATAGACATACGAAAACAACATTTAAAATGTATTTAAACTTGTTTAACTTTAGTATAGGTACTGTCAACATGCCTGTCCAGTTGATACAAAAGTCTTGGTAGTTCCGGTTAGACCAGAATGAAGTTAAACGCAGTTTTTCATTCGGCACCGTTAACTTGTGTCGATGTAACACGTTCAAGATCTGAATACGAAATAAGAATGAAATCGCACGGGTGACTGAACTTTTGAAAGTTATTGGAAAATAACATCTTAGTTTCGACGTTTAGGATATGCAGGAGTTTATAAAATGATTTAAAAATTGATCTGCTAATCAATTATATCCTTTCTATTTTTAAAGAAATATGTTTTTAAGCATCTTGTTTTAATTTGAGTGTGCAGGCAATGTCTTTTTATATACTTTGGTTGTGTTTGTGCTTTTTTCAAATAAGTTATGATGAGTTAGAAAACAGTTGTAAAACATTTTTCGTCGATTTTCCTATTACAGGTTGGAAAACCACTGCGTTATCTGTTTTAGTATCTATTGAAAAAGTTAAAACGATTCTTGATGTTACTTTTACTCTTAGAAAAAATCAAATCGCAAGGTCAGCAAGCGTTCCCAAATGTAAGCGGCGTCTAAAAACATTAAATAAAGCAAAAAAAAACATTGTAAAACAAAACATCATCGGCCAATCCGTCTCAAGTTTAGTATATTATTCCCAACCTAGCCCAACATTCGGGCCGCGCGGCGGGCCACCCCAATTCCGTCCCTAACCTACCCCACGTGAGCGCGTGTGCGTGCGTGCGACGAATCCGGGCCCGCCGATTTGACTCGTTCCTAATTTGAATTTGGAATGCGTACGGATTTGAAAATGGAATACCTTTGAATATAATGAATAATTTGATGTTTCTTATTTTTGGTTGCGTCTTTTGTTTTTTATGTTCAAATTTTAAACGGACATTATAAGCAATGTACCCACGTCTATCATAATGGTACAGGACGGTCCGACAGAACTAACATCAAACCTTTGTCTATCATGAATGGAATAACAAAATAATTTTGAAGCAAATTTTAATATTTTTAAAAGACCTATTAAACGATACTGAAAAAAATATATGTGCTTAAATGTTTTGAATGGATGTGGACAAACAGAACGTAAATAAAAGAAATGAAATGAATTTGTAACAAAGCTTAGGAATTGATTTACTTATCAATAATTCTTTCTTTAACACGAAGTATTAAATTGTGATAAATTACCCCCCACCTGTCCTGTTACGATCTGTCCTGTTACGATACTGGTTTTATAATCAACTAATAGAATATCGGCAAATGGAAATTCGTGCAGTCTTATCTGTATTTGTAAACGAAATTTTCTCAGAGAGTATTTGCTATAAATATTGTATCGGTATGTTTCGTTTGCATTCAGACGTAAGCTATTTTATGTAAGAAACATGGACGGAATAAAAAGTAGAATTCAGTTTAGGAGACTTCATTTGTTTATTCATTTTGCTAAAGTAACATTGCTTAGCTATTCACTTTAATTAATTATAGTGCAAAATTAACTAATTCTAACTAATAAATAAAAAAAAATTACCATATTAAAGAAATTGAAAAAGCAAATGTGCATTATGTAGAGATGACAATATTATGGCTTTTTTCAGTAATTGAGAAAACCACCACACTGATCGACTACCACATTGATCATGTGACCCTAGTGACTAATTTAATTATCTACAAGACTTTAAAATTATAATTCACGTAAAAAACAAAACGTAACACAGTTTTCAGCTAGTAATAAGTTCCATTACAAATGTCCCACACATAATCACATGTCCCTGAATCCTACGCACACGTGCACGACGAGATACGTTTTCGTGTTGCTTGCATTGTGTTTGGTCCCGCGAGCGTGATGGACGCGTAATCTGTTTTAAATAAACTCTTTAAAACGCGTTTAGTAACTCAAAAGAGGTTTCACGACCTTTTGAAAACAACAGCTTGTTGGTTCCGACCTATTTGTACATAGAGTGGCTCTGTGTGCGTGACCAGGGATGTCACTGCGACAAAAATAATGAAAATTAATAATTAAGACGAGAAAAAGATATTTCATACTAAACCAATTTTTGACATTATTCAGTCAATATTACAAAGTTTTTATGTCTGAATTGATTTGAGTGAGTTTGAAGTGACTCTACATCTCGCGACGGATATTCGAAATAATATTATGAATATCTAAACTCATAGTAAAATATTAGGTATATTGGCGCCATTTATAACTTTTAATATAATAATGCTTCGGCCAATAGAAGGCTAATTCCTGTTGTTCCCTTTCAGATGGCAACCCTATGCCCCACATACACAAATTGCCCAATCCGTGTGCGTTTCGCTGTGTGCGTAGCTTCTTCGCTTAGTTCCAAGTTTGAAATTGGAATGAATGACGGCCAGGTCGCTGACCTTTCCCAATGCTGATTTCTTTTTAAAATTAAAACTTTCCAACCAGTTATAATTTTCGCCCGAGTTTTTACTTTACGTTCTCAGAATAGGGAAGGGTTTTCTTTTTTTCTATTTTTAGAAAATAAACTTGTTCTGAAGATTTTTGCTTGAATTCTTAGCCCAGATAAAGAAAATGTAATTTTTTGTTTTAATTTTGTGTTGGTATGAAACTATTTTATTCTTGGATTGCCATTTCATTGTGAAATTTCATTTCTTCATTTGTAGAGTTTTTACCAACTTCTTATTCTTGCTTCATAAAATCAGTAAGTTTAGTACTATTTTAAAGATTGATAATGCGCGATTCTTTTACTTTTGTACATAAATTTTGCTACCTTTTATCCCGGCTACAAGGCTGTTTCTCGTTCTAAGAATAATAAAACATGCATCACCGTGTAATCCTCGTATCCTTGTATTATGTATGTAAGCTTATCAAAGAAAATCGAATATTATACGCTTTCACTAAGAACTTCAATTTTAATTTTAATGCGATAGGCATAATCATAATCGTAAATCTTTATTCTATTACAGACCGGTACAAAAAGGTAATCTGTATAAACTGCAATATTCTACCTTGATTATAAATATTTTTTAAGTAACACAAAACCATGAAAACAACTCTTCATAGTTACTATTAATAATATTATAAATGTGAAAGTTTGTGAGGATGTTTGGATATTTAGATGTTTATGACTCAATCACGCGTAAACGGCTGAACGGATTCAGATGAAATTTTGCACACATATAGAATAAGATCCGGGTTAACATTAAGAATACTTGTTATCCCGGTTAAATGTTCCTGTGGGATATATGTAATATATCAAACATCTTGTAGTTTACGCAAACGAAATTGCGGGTACAGTATGTACTTAATATTAAAGTAAAACCGTACCCGTACCATTTTTATCAAGAAAACGAAGCAAGTCTACGTACTTACAATTATATCGTCAAAATAAATCAAAACATTATATATTTTTTTAAATGTAATAAAAATAAATTTCAAAATATTTGGGTTTCTGTCTCGTAATGTCGAAGCGCCGTGATTCTCTTAAGTACTTGACATAATCTGTCAAGTGAGAGAATCACGGCGCATAATTTATTTTCTGTGAGATTTTCTCGCATCTTACAAAGCTTCAAGCATTATTTTGCGACAAGACCGAAATGTATTATAAATACTGTGAATATTGGTCATCTTTTTGTCTTATTTTCCCGTTATTCACTATAAAATTTAATTTTATCTTGAAATCTAAACCGGTCCTAATTAGACTCAGCACGAATCGATTGAACTCATTGAATGAGTGAACGGTAATTTTCTACGCTAACTTTTGCATACGTATTTTTATTTATTCTGGCTTCAACTGGCATGTTGTTACCCAAACCGTGATGATGCTTTTCTTCAAAACTCAAACTTGAAAAAAATCAAACTATTGTAATTCTAAAAATAATTGATTTTATTTCATTAACATACAAGTAATAAGTACAAACACTAACAAAATGAGTCTTAGTCACTTTTTTTTTTAAATGAATTAATGAATTTTATTATTGGTATAAGCTAACTGTTTTCTGAGGCTTTTATTAGCTTCAATTGTATCTAACTAATCAAATCTTTGATTTTTTTCAAACTTTTGCAATTTCTTGTAGGTGGTAAAACTAAAAATGGCGTAAAACTTTATTTAAAGTTTAATCTACATGACAGTATGATAATTTAACACCATCGAGATGATAATGATGGAGTCAGGAGGTAGATCCAGAGCTGCTAATAAAACCTTCGAATTTAAACGATACAAAAAAAAAGAGTTTTGTGTAGTTTTACTACGACATAAATAAAATGTTTGTGAGTATGGATGGATGTGTGTTACTCTTACACGCAAAAACTGCAAAACTGATTTGGATGAAATTTTGCAAACATAAAGTAATGATCTGCGGGGTAACCATGAACTCTTAAAACAATCTCAAAGCTGTCAAATCTGTTAATTTTGGTACGTCATTACTTACAAAACTTGACATATTTGAGATTATTTTAAGAGTTTGTGGTTGCCGCCCTGGTCTAACAAATAGGATATTCTTTATCCCGGCTAAATGTTCCTGTGGGATATATTGAATAAACTAAAGACTTTTTTTTACTAAAGCCCGCGCTAGTAGTTAAATACATAATATTATAATCAGTTAACAAAACTATAATTATTTAATAGTGCCTATGGGTTAGCTCATTCTGGATCAGTGGCTCCCTCTACGCCAGAACTAGATACCCCCAAAATCGCAACTTCCGGTTATTAAAAAAAATGATATGCCCTTCCGCTCAGGGTTCCGTACGTATTTCCCCATAGGCGAGGGAAAGGGATGAACTGTGTTTCTAGTATAATGCTAGAAAGGGATGGAGAGAGGGCGACGACCTCTAAAACAAATCGTTGGTAGAGAGGGTTCGGTTTCAGTATGGTCAACAAAAAATGTTTAAATATTAATTAAAAAGATTGCCAATTATTCATTTTTAAAAGCCAACTAAATGCAAAAAATTACAAACAATTAAATACAATTGGTCTTTAGTACGCTCCATTTTTGGCAGCTGCTTTCCTAGACCTTTTGTTAATTGAACTCTTTATTTATACGGCTCCTATTTTATCTATGTCATAGAAATTTGCCACTTACTCTGGTAAAATTAATGTTCAGCAGGTGTTAATACTGGCTCGAATTTGAGCCAATAGGGCGATGCCGACAAAAAAAAAAGGTAAATTCGGAAGGTACCAAGTCACGTGCACTCGCGAGTTTATGGCGCGCGAGTTGACGAATAAGTCCGACAGCGTAATATCGTTCATTGCTGAAAAATAAGCTATGCATGTTTATGTACGAATAAGTATTACATATTGTCATTTATATGTTTTTGTCTCATACGCACTTTTTGCTCTAGCACTACGTCACCTTGCACTTTGTACAGTAGATTGTAGTACAACTGAATTTCTTCTACCAAAGGTTGTCTAGAAGAGATCGCTTTTGGTGATAAGGCCGCCTGACTGTACATAACTGTGTCTTGCTTGTAATAAATACCCTTTAATGTTTTTTTTGCAATAAAGTGTCCTAATCATTGTCCGTGTGCTTGTCATGTCTATTCGGCCTAATATTGCAATCTAGAAATTAAGAGTTTAACTTTTCTGCCAACGGTACATTTATCTAGGCGCACCCTGTCCCTAGGTTCATTACAAACCTAGACAGGGACCTAGGCGAAAAATTGCTAGGGCGAGCTCACACGCACATTGCAACAACCACGTTACGCCTGTGTGTGTGAAGTAAGTATGTGTGCGTTTGCACAAGGTAATGATTTATCAGATTGTATGATTGATGAATAAAAGGGCTCGATTTAATAAAATGATTGAGTTACGTTTATTAAATGACCTGAACTGGGAAAGTATGGTTTACAAAGTGGTTTTATGTTAGTGTAACATTAAAAAAAAATTTGATGTTAAATAGATGTTTTACGGGTCCTCAATGTCTTGCCCGAGCCCGAGAGAGCCCGGTTCCTGTATCCGAGAAACGGTTGGTTTTGCTAGCGGATGGTAGGAATTGTCAACTTGTATTACTCAAAAGCGTTCCTATAAATGACGATTCGTCAAATTTTATAGGAAGGAAACGGCTCGTTACTTTTGACACCAATACGATCAGTTGCTGATGTACACTTACGCATAGTACAATATAGGAACCCGGTGTAGGAGAATACCGTTTAGGAGTTTGATGTTAGCGGGACCGGTTCGACACCAGATTATTAATACTTTTAAATTACGGGAATTGTGCTTCTGGTCTTGTGTTTCACGCTCCGGACTACAAAAAGCTAGGTGGTTTCGGGTTCAAATTCAGCAAGGGGCCAATATTAGTGCGATGAGTACGATCATTGGTATCTGATCTATTCGTTTTCTAGCCGCCTTAGTACAAGCTTGGCTTAGTTTAGCTCTAGGTAATTAGCTTGATTCTTAGACCAATGTATTTATAGGTTAAACACGACTTGCAAGATTTGATCAAATAGTTAATTCAGTTCAATTGGTCTGTTGTAACTAGTTTAGTTTTTGTTGTAGCTTATAAAAGTGTAAGTGCTTATAAAAGTTTTTAAACAAGCAAAAATAAAGTAATACTGTAGGCCAATTCTACTAAAGTAAACTAACAAAACGTAAACGCAACTAAACGTCAAGTTTCGTATTCTACTAATTCACGTTGTCGATCGGTCGCGCACACTACGTTCTGTAAAAATAACCTCGACCACTTTGACACTGAACTGACAAAAAAACATAGACTCTATTTTGTTACTGAGTGGGTTCACATTACTTATCTCTGGTGAGTGAGTGTAGTGTCAAAGTGATCGAGGTTTCGTGACCGATCGAAACGTGAGTCGAAACGCTACTGATTAAGAATTAGTAGACCTACGAAACTTGACGTTTAGTTGCCTGCGTTTCGTCTATAGTTACGTTTACGTTTTGTTAGTTTACTTTAGTAGAATTGGCCTACTGTTTTAAAAGATAACTTGTTAAGAATCATGGCTTACTGCCGCACTCGGAGATGTAACTTAACTTTAATGGTTACTTAAGGAAAATCTGTAATTCCTAAGTCGATACAAATAAAGCCCATTGTTGACCAACAAAAATGCTAATCCACACTTTATTGGTAAGTGACGTCTCTGAGTGCGGCAGTTAGTCCCTGACCGATAATTATAATTATTCGTCATCTTTTAGGGACCAGTTAACTGTCTATAACTTATTGGCTGCTTAGCGGTCAAAATAAGACCGCTTTACATTACAAGTGAGAGTCGAACTCGCACACAAAGGGTTCCGTACCATTATCTCTAAAACGGACAAAAAATTTGTTGTATAGGAGCCCCCTTAAATATTAATTTTGTTCTGGTTTTTAGTATTTGTTGTTCTAGCGGCAACAGAAATACATAATTTGTGGAAATTTCAACTGTCTAACTATCACAGTTCATGATATACAGCTTGGTGACAGTCGTACAGACAGACAGACAGACGGACAGCGGAGTCTACGTAATAGCGTCCCGTTTACCTTTTGGGTACGGATCCCTAAAGATCGAGTTACTGTTTTAAGAGATAACTTGTTACGAATCATTGATTGGCTTCTGACTAATGATGAAAATTAATGGCCTTACTACAAAAAAGATAGACTAGCGTTAAACACTTGTCTAAAATTAATCAACTAATTTGAAATGTTGACACATCAGACATTCGAGACATATTACTAACAAACATTTCAAATTGGGTGACTTATCTGTAAACACGGTGTTCAACACAAGTCTATCTTTTTGTAGTAAGGCCGTAATTATCTATCATCTTTTAGGGAATTAACTGTATACGTTATTGGCTGCTTAGCGGTCAAATACCGCGTGACAGTAAAAAATTGTCTCGTTTAACAGGGCTAAGGGTTACTGACCCAGTTTTTATAACATCATCGCCTCAATGTAACTGTATAATCACATATCATCCAACTGTTTGCTGTATCGCACGTGCTATATCTTCGCTCGTCGGGATTCCACGCGCTTCATATTTTCGTTTTTCGATAAATATTCGTCATTCCGTACACGGCAGATTTATCAATGCCTTACGTATTAATCACTTTGTTTGATTAGTAGCAGTTGGTCACTGTCCAAAAATTTAATGTATAGGACATTACCATTGAAGTACTTCAAATAAAGATTTAGAAATGTCATTTATTTTATTCGACGACAATTCCGCCATTATTCAATCTATAACTGTACTTTTTTTGGGCCCCTATTCCGAATAAATTGCGGTAATCAAAGCACTGTAACGCGAAACCGACCAATTTTAGTAGTCACTAATATAACAAAAAAATAGGGTATCTTCACCTACCCAATGCATTTTTATGGATTCGTGCTAATAGTTGCTTTTAGCGCAATTCCGAACAAGAGGTGACAGTTGTCATGTGTCTTATATAATAGAGTGAAAAAATAGAGAGATTGAGAAAGATATTTATTAGGCAACCAATATCATATTAGATACGAATATAAGACAAAAATAAAATTTATAAAGCTTAACGTTGAGGAAGACAGAAAAATGTAACATTAATTTGGGTTAATAGGGCAATCTGGTATTAATTTTATATCAAGAATTTAAATACATACCAAAGTAATTCTACATAGCTCAAGTGTCTAGAAACGAGACTGAAGGTAGCTTTAATTTTATGAAGTGAAATTACTTACATAATAGTGTAGTACATGTAGTCCACCAGACTTTTGACCTGCCATTTCTCCTGCACTGATTGGCGAGTTCCACTTTGAACCCACAAGGCGTTGCTGATTGATTAGTATTTATTATAATCCAAGGCCTAATTAGGCCCAGATGAAGCCATAATAGGCCTTACAAGTTCTGCAGCATCCAGCTGTTTTCGAACGGGCCTTAATTGTTTTTTGTCGGGACCAATTAAATCGAGCCCGTTGTTGAACTGAGATGGGGTGAAGCCGCCATTGTTATTTTTGTTTTGGATCATTAATTACTAAATAATAAATTGTTTTAACTCACATCTAATTATCTAGCCATAAGGCAGAGCTGATACTGTTGGGACTTGATAACGAATAGACTAGACAGACACTAAACGTTACCATACACCCTTTGCGGGAATCGAGCCCGCCATCGCTGGCTTATAGAACTTCAATTTATATTTAAATATGCCAGTTAATTTATCTGATAGTGTTCAATTAAATAAAACTAGACAAGACATTCATAAGCGCTAGAGAGGGCTTAAAAGTATTTAAGGCTGTACAAAAAGCCATTAATCTTAGACATAGACATTTACAAAAATTCAATGTGTACTATAAAGCAGGGCAACACCAGTCTGTCTATCCGTTATCTAGCCCCAACAACTGCGAGTAAGTAGAGTCGTCTCCTAAACAAAAAACATTATGAGACCCTATACATAACGTTATAGATTTAACAAAATTCAAATAATTTATTTGAAATGTCTGCGACCTCTCCAGCCATTTCGCTGTGCCAATTGAGCAGACTAAATTGGCATTTGTTAATTAGATCAGAACGATTTAATAATTGACCCGCGTGGGAGGTGCAATTTGCATCTTCACAATGCACTTTAAACATCAATGTTAATTTTTGAAGAATTGATTAATTACTTAGGTGTTTCCCAACCTGTTGTCCCCGGACCCCCAGGGGTCCGCCGACCTATCTCTGGGGGTCCGCTAACAGAGAAAAAGGAATAGTAGAAGAGCTTACTTGTGTGGCTGAACGGTTTAATGGGTCCGCGGATTGGAGGTATTTGGCGTAAGGGGTCCGTCCGCCATTGAAAAAGTTTAAGAAACACTGACTTAGACTATTATTACCTCTGTATTAGCCACAGATATTTTGGTAATGTTGTAAGTGCCATCATTAAAAAAACAAGTAAAGTTTCTATGTCAGTAGGGTTACCAAACCAGCGAATATACTCGTAATAATAAGACGATAGTATTTTTTCTGACATGTTTTGAATTTTAGTAATAATGCCATTCAGTAGCTGTCAATACTGAATCTCAATTTTAAAATTAGTATCTAAACCTAATTTACTAAAATAGATAAATATAGAATAAAAATACATATACCTAGAATAAAAAATAAAATAATTTACGCAAATTTAAACGAAAAGATATGAAGAATTAAAAACTTTAAGAATAAATGTTCTCACATAATGCAGCTTCTGACATTTCTTGTTTTTTCCGCATAGTCTCATATTAAACTCACGTCCGTTACACTATTTTACTCGTCATTATAACTGTCATTTGTCTGATTCTTAAAATAAACACGCAAACACGTATTACCTTAAAAATCCAAAGTAATAGTAGATTGTATAGTCATCCCGGCAAGCAGGCGAGCTCGCAGCATCGGAATCGGCTCATTACATTGAACAGTAGATGTTCGTTCAATACACGATCATTTACATAATTTCGATCGAAAAATGTAATGCGATGGAACAAGTTTAGTTTGAGATGAGGCTATAACATTTGTGTAGTGTGTTTTGGGTAACCAGTTAGGTTAGTGAGAATGACTTGATTATACAAACTTTAGTGAGCACAGGAGCAGAAGGGCTACAAGTTACAACAAAAATGTTGTTCGTTCACACGTATAAGCCTAACTGTTTAAAAATACCATCTCCTTGAATCAATCCTTTGACAAAATATGACCTACTCATACTAGCCGTGTAAAAAATACGAACGTTTTCATTAGTTCACAAACTGTCAAAGGTTTATTTACAATAACTATTTACTTGTATTTTGATACAAAGTAAATAGTTATATTGATTTGATAGGTTAATACGTCCGTAAAAACGAATCATTTTCATGGTAGACCTCCAGATGCTTAAACCATGTAAGTATATGAATGGCGTCGCCATCCCTGAAGTTCCAGGTTCGATTCCCAGTCGGGTCAATGTAGAAATCGAACTTTTCTATATTGTCTCGGGTCTGGGTGTTGTGGTACCGTCGTTGTTTCTGATTTCTATAACACAAGTGCTTTAGCTACTTAACTTAGCTTAGGATCAGAGCAATGTATGTGATGTTGTCCAATATTACACTAAAAACTGAAGAAAACGATCGAGGTCTTTGATTGATTGAGAGTTGTTAATTAGTTTGCTTGAAGCTTAATATAAAATTTGTAAAAAAAAGTTACTAATGAAATTATAGGTCTGATTTTGTAGCCTAATAGATACAGCAACTAGGAACAATACTTATTGTATATATTGCAACTACCTATTGTATATATTATTATATATTATAACTACCAAACAAAATATCAGACCAAATGATTATTGTTAAAGTGAAGAAAAAACAATGATTTGGTATCTTTAAGCAATTATAAATAGGCTCTTTAATAACAAGTAAGGTATTATTGTTAACAATTTTAAGATATTAATAGCACAACAAGATAATTCTTACTCTCTGACACTATTTGCATTTCTTTGTTAATGATACTGACTGTTATACATTATAAATTTTTGTTTTTAGGAATTCCATGCAAGGTTTATACATTAAATTAATTAAATTAATTAGGTTTTAATTGTTATACATTAATATCTGCAAGCAATACATTTTTATAAAATAAATAATAATACATTGTTTTCACAATCACACCAATTCAGCCCCAAACTAAGCAAAGCTTGTACTATGGCGACTAGATAACGGATAAACATACTTAAATAAATTTATAAAAATCCATGACTTAGTACAAATGCTCGTGCTCATCACACTTACATTTGCCTCTTGCGGGATTCGAACCCGCAACCGCCAGGCTTTGTAATCCCGAGCGCGAAACACTACACCAGACGGTCGTCAAACGTATCTAAATATACCTACTTAGGAAGTTTAACTATCTTCATGTGTCGTTACTATTTCTTTGACCAGTTTCCAGTCGAGAAAAGTTTGACCGTGATTCTATTTGTAGCAAGTCTGGTTATTACAATTGAATCAATTGCTATTAGACCTACCTAACCACTAAAAAGAGGACCTAGACCATTAATTGACCATGGTTTTATTTATTGTTAACTGAACGTGCAGGTTTGCCCTTATAGCCGAACGTAGATTCCAAAAATTCAGAGTTAAAATTTACTCGACCTAATCATTAGAAAATAATCTATATTCATTAAAACCCTACCAGATTGGCATGAATTGCGAAGTAGTTGGAATATCAACCTTGCAACTTCAGCCTATTGCAGTCCACTGCTGAACGTAAGCTTCCCCCAAGGAGCGCCAAAGACTACGATCTCCCGCTTTTTTCATCCAGTCACTGCCAGCCATCTTCCTAAGGTCGTCGGTTCATCGAGCTGTGGGGCGTCCTACACTACGATTGCCTAGGCGTGGTCTGCGACAATTAATGTGGCCAGCCCACTGGCACTTAAACTAGCTACATTTTTGGACTATGCCTGTCACTAGTCCTCTGCCTGATGATTTCGTTTCTGATTTGAACCCTTAACGAAATCCCAAGCATCGATCTTTTCACAGCTCACTGAGTAACGTGAAGTCGGTAGGCCAGCTTTATTGTCATGTTCCACGTTTCGGCTCCGTAGGTCATCACTGGTAGGATGCATTGGTCGAATACCTTGCTCTTCAGGCGTTGTGGCAGTGGCGATTGAGTATTTTCACCTATCAAAATAATTATAGTCTTCATGAAACTCCCTAAAACAGCTATTAAAACACTGAGATAACGAGTCTTTTGGAGCTCGACTTCATTGTCAATCGATTGCACCGAGACAAGAAAGAGTCACTTTGCAAAACAAAAGGCAAAAGTCCGAAGAAAAAGTCCCAATTACGTTTTCCAGTGCACCCCAACCTCCCTCCACCCCACTGGGGAGCTAGGGTGTGGCGCCTTTGATAGCGGACGTTTAATTGCGATTCGCGAGATTAAACAATTTTCGCTTTTTTTCCCGCTTTTCCAGCTTTGAGCAATGTTTGGTTTCTTTCAACGTCTTATGTGTAAGAAGCTATGTTTGCTTTTGGTTGTCTGTTGAGATTTTTTGCTTAGAAATGGTTTCGTGTTGTATATCTAAGGTTTTTTGAATAAATATTCGTAAAAGGAAATAGGAAATTTAATGAAAAAGTCTTGAATCCGCTTTAGGTATGAATCGTTCTTGGAAATGGTTATGCGAGTAAATATAACTTGTAAGTTTGTTGTTTATCTTCAAACTAGTTAGTATTATCTATCACCTTTTAAAACGAACTGACACTTAAATATAACATTTGATTGTGTAACTATAAATAAATATGCAATAGATAACACTTCAATTGTCATGGTCCCTAAGTATAAATATTATGTGTACAGTGTACAGTGTTACACAGAATTGTGTAAATATTAATATTTTGCTGCTTCTTTTTCTTCTTCCGTGCCTGCTCCCTTTACTTGGGGTCGGCCCTCCTCGTTCGTAGGCGCCAGAATATTCTGTCCTGGGTTGTCTGTGCGTTCAGTTGTGGCGGTTCAATATCTTTATTGACGGTTGTCCACCACGTGGCTGGCGGTCTTCCTCTGCCCTTCTTCCTCCAGAGCTTTTTTTACAGGGTATTTGTCGTCTCGCCTCATTACGTGCCCGAACCACCTCAATCGGCCATCGACCATCTTTTCCGCCACCGGAGCGACTTTTAAAGGAGCCTCTGATGTACTCATTGCGTTCTTTATCGAGTCTGGTCACTCCTGCAGCCCAACGCAGCATCTTCATCTCGTTTGTGCTCATTTTTTTGCTCGTGGGTTTTTTTGATGGCCCTGCACTCCGAACCATATGTCATGGCGGGTCTCACTGCCGTTTTGTAAACTTTGCCCTTCAGTCGTTAGTGTTCTCCATCTGAGCCAGGCTGAATTAACTCTGTGTGTCACATCTGCGTCAATATCTGCGTCGCCTGATAGCATAGCATCAAGGTATTTAAAACGGTTAAATTTAGGCAATGGCTGGCCTTCAATATGCACAACAGTGTTAGATGAAGAGTGTCCACTGAAGTCGCACCTGAGATATTCGGTCTTGCTTCGACTGATGAGTAGTCCGCTGTCTTCTAGCGCTGTTCTCCATTGCTGCAGAGTGGCATTCAGTTGGTTCGCGCACTTGTCTATTAGCACAACATCATCCGCATAGAGTAGGCACCATGGTAAGGGAGACTGGATTTTCTTAGTCAGGTAGTCCATAGACAGATTGAATAGCAATGGGCTGAGGGTGGTTCCCTGATGTACCCCTACTTTAACCTCGAACGGTTCGCTGAACCCAGCAAGGCTTCTCACCCGCGTCTTAATGCCATTATACATGTCTTTGACCAAGGCTATGTAGTGTTCTGGTATTTGTTGCGCTCTCATTGATTGCCATACCAACTTTCGCGGTATCCTGTCGAAAGCCTTGTCGAGGTCTATGAAGACAAGGTGCAAATCCTACAATTTTTTTAACAAATACCTAGCCTTTCGATGTCGGTCGGTCTTCTAGTTCTCATTTTGGCTACTACTTTACCTACTCCTCTAATATATTAAACAATATAGTAGCCATGTCAGTAAGTTCTTTAAATTAAAAGTCTTTTCTGTTAAGATTTAGTGCGGTGAGGTAACAAACATTCTACGTTAACAATACATTATACCAAGTAATGTTTTATCAAGTATTTTTTCAGTCCCTCAGTCTTGTTTTAATCATCTCCATTTCATTTAAAACTTCAACATTTTAAAGATTTTAAACCAAAACCCGCTGATACTAACACCCCGCCCTTTCCCCAAAGAGTTTTATTGCGCTGTCCAAGGAAGTAATTTCGTAGGTCCGACTTCTAGTTTTTAAGAAAGTTCATTTTCTAGCCAGACATTTTTCCAGATATCTACGTATATCCTAATTGAGCCAACTTGGAGGTGTTATCTGATCTCGGTCTAGTTCCTTTGTTCTGAAGTTTGGATGGTTTGTGTTATTAATGAGCGTAGCGTTTTCAGTTTTAAGTTTTCGAGTTTAAAGTTTTATTCCGTTGAGGGGTAGGTACTTGTATATCATTCTTAAACCTAGACTAAGACTTATTCTTGATTTAAATATTAATACTTATGTCGCTGTTACCTTAAAACTGATAGACGTTTAATGACATTTTAAAGGGGTTTTAGTAAAGGCTATATTTTAGTATCTGAGTGACATCACTAAACTTCAATGGTTACTTAAGAAAAACCTGTAAAATAATATGTTTTTCCAAAGGCGCCTACCAGTACCAGCACATACAGACTCGATCCAATATAATAAACATCGTTTATGTATTGACTTTAACCGGGAATCGTACCCGAACCTTTTGCGTTCAACACAAATTAGCACGCCACTACACCAATGGGTTCGTCATTAAACTACACAAACTTATTAACTTGATGTTTTGATCCATTTCGGAGGACGAACTATCTCAATTTGACTCAATTACAACCTAAAATTATATAGGGCACAACCCAATTTAGTTAAACACAGTAGCAACACTAGATACAGCAGATAAAACAATTTGACTTCATAAACAGTTTTAGAATTGCAGATAGCGCAAAAAACTCGCTATGAGTCAGTCGGCCAGCATGCCAATTTATCTGCAAATTATGCGTGTTCTGCGACCCAGATCTCAATGTCATTCGACGGTTCACAGATTGTATGGTAGTATGTGTGTTTAGGTTTTTTTCTTGTATGTGTGTTTAGGTTTTTTAGCACTAGCAATAGCCGTGGGTCGGTCCATTTACCCGTTTTGGATTGAGGTTTGTCATAAAAAGTTGTTGCGTATTTAGAAAATGTATTTATGTGGTCAAATGTAGAGTACCTTTTAAACGTTATGATTTATCCAATGATAAGTTTTGGTTTAAACAGTTGAACTTTGAGAAGTGATTGAAATACGAATAGTACTCAATCGAATAAAGAAGCGGACATGCATAATAAAATTAATTAACTTTGTCATTATTTAAAATAACTTTATAATCGTATGTTGTGAAAACAAATTAAAATTACACGATTTGATTATGTAGGTAGAGATACTAAAGTAGATCATCATAGTTATTAGGGTCTTTTTTTCATTTAGCCTTACCTTATATATATTTGTATAAACAAACAAAGCTTATTAACAATGCTAAGAATCAATAGAGTGGCCAAATTTTTGTTTTTAAAATTTGTCAATTTTTATTTGAATGGGTGTGTAGTTTTTTTACTTAAAGTTATTGCTGTCTTATATCACAATGCATATTTAGGTATTATTACATTAATCAAGGACAAATTAAATGGCACACTTGAACAAAATATCCTTTATTGCACCTAACACATACTAATCTATGTACAAGCACATAAGCTATTTTAGCTCGCAATATATAAGATAAAATGCTAATATAACAAATAACTAGCGCTATCGCTACGATAAGGGGTGATAACAGCTGATAATAAAGTCAAGTCAAGTGCATAGATTAGTATTTTGTTCATACCAAAAACGAACACTAGCTAGAGGTGACCAAAATAATAATAATATTAGAGATCTTTTGTCATTTGACTTATTCAATATGACATATAAGTATAAAGAATTCATATCAATACACGCAAAGACTTAAACAGTTTCCATTTATTTATAGACATTAAAGGAAACATATTCGAGTTAGACTTGCCAAATTGTGTAAAATTGCCTATTAAGTTTTAAAAAAATACTAATTGTTTGTATCAACTTGTCAAGAATATAATAAGACTTTTTAACAATGGTCATGGTTAGCGAAATATAGTAACAAGGTTTGTTTAAAACTCTGGTTTCTGTTGGTTCAAACAAAGTTTAAAAACAAAGCGGGGTTCATTATAAAAAAAAGTCCTCAAAAAATCCGACGAATATTTTCACCATGGTAACAGTAGTGATAAGATAGTGCGCCTAGGCAGTTAGGCACCCTAGGTGCTGATAAGCGGGTCGGCAGGCAAGGCAACTGCAATCTAAACATTGTATCCGGAATGACGCAAAACTCATAATCTCAATTCGTAATTGATGATTTTATTGCTTTAATTTGTCATTTCAGGAATAAACCATTTATTACTTTCAAAAAAAGGGAATTATCTTTTTATTTTTATTTTGGGCACTGACTGACGTCGTATTTATAATCGTCGGAACATATTTATGTATTTTGAATTTTTATTATACTATTTATCACCAGAAACTTTGGGCGTGACATAGGAGTACTTTTCTTTTTTATGTAGGTAATACTATACATAAAATTATTTTACACGAAAATTTAAAACCTAGTTATATAAACTTGAGTAAATTGTAATTAAATTATTAGTGGTATTAAACTTTTATTATCACTTTCATAAAATTTTGTAAGCCTTTAGTAAATATACATTATTATACATCTATATAATTAGTTACAATAAAATAATAGAGTTGAAATAAATGTACATTTCAGACTAACATATAATTATTTAAACTCTATTTTAGTCAGTTTATCAATCAGAAGACTTAAGATGTATCCCAAAGCGATTTACTGCTCAGTAAGCTTCAGTACTGGTTGTAACTGGTTTGAACCGCTCTTATGCGGTATTAATCGGTTAACGGTATTGCTATGAATATCGGGTGCTACATAATTTGTCTCCTGTATCCCGGCCAGCAATGATACAATATGTTGTGAATATTGCATAGCTTTGAATATTCAGGAAATTGATAGATAAATGATAAACGAGTATAATTAGAATTGGATTGAATGGTTTCAATAAACTAAATACGAGTAACTGCGAGAAAGTACGAGAACATGTAATGTTAGTTTAAAAAAATATATTGGGACGTGTAAAAGTGCTTATGTTTTGGCCTTTTTACCGGAAAAAAAAATATTTTATCGATTTAGTGTGTAGATTTAGGCTTAACGTGTTTTCTAAATTGACCTTAACGGGAAACCTAATTCGGGAACCGTCTCGCGAAGCTCAGGTTCACGTCACGCCGCCTCTACACCCATCAGGTCGACAGTAGAGTATTTTTAGGGTTCCGTACCCAAAGGGTAAAACGGGACCCTATTACTACAGCTCCGCTGTCCGTCTGTCTGTCTGTCCGTCTGTCACCAGGCTGTCTCTCATGAACCGTGATAGCTAGAGACTTGAAATTTTCACAGATGATGTATTTCTGTTGCCGCTATAACAACAAATACTAAAAAACAGGATGTAATAAATATTTAGGGGGCTCCCATACAAAAAACGTGATTTTTTTGCCGTTTTTATAGAAAATGGTACGGAACCCTTCGTGCGCGAGTCCGACTCGCACTTGGTCGGTTTTTAAGATCTTTATCATAAGGCATTTTAACAACAACTGATACTCTATCATTCTGTGTTAAAATGCTTAGTGTTAAAGATCCTTAACATGGATAGCTCGGTAAACCACTGAGTGTCTTACTAGTTCAAGCACAGTTGCCGGTGGCGCAATCTAGCGCAAGTGCAACGTTGCGGCGCGCGCGCAAGGCCGCCGCTAAGCTGTCACTCGTAAACTTGACAGTGAGGGAAACATCAAGGCACAGACGAAGGCAAGGGTAGCAATCGCGTAGGCAATCGCGGGTTCACTTACTGTCAAAACATACTTTGTAATAATAGACATTGTAAAATGATTTTTTAGCTCTAGTATATTATAAATATGAAAGTTTGTGAGGATGTTTACATGTTTGAGACTCAATCACGCGTAAACTGCTGAACGGATTTGGATGAAATTTTGCACACATATGGAATAAGATCTGGATTAACATATAGGATACTTGTTATCCCGGTTTAATGTTCCTGTGGGACATATGTGATAGACCAAACACCCTGTAGTTCACACAAACGAAGTTGTGGGAACAGCTAGTATTACATAAATTTTAACAACTATGTTAGTACCTTATAATTCGTTTGGACAGGGTATTTTAGCTAATATGCCACAGTGGCATATTGTGGCATATGAGCAAACATGTAAGCTTACAATGACTTTTAGAATACCGTTGGCGCTACCCTACACCCTAAACATTAGGGATACATGTTTTTACTACATAATAATTATTAATATTAGACGGCATTGAGTGTCCTAATAAATTCTGTGCCATGGTTACCTAGTGTCTAATTTTTCTAGGCGTTCAATTATCATGACCTGATTGGCGTTGTGGCGTTAATCGTTGTTTTGGTTGACGCATAGGTATTTTTGCAGATTATATTTGCACAGAATGATTGTGAATTCGTGTAGTACACTCATGAGTAATAATATCTGGTATTAATAATAATTAGGTTTAGTGTCCAATAAAAATGTAATAATCATGCTGCTCGTTTCCGTACATTAAAGTAAACAGCTAAAGAGCCAATTTTTTGTCATTTGTCACGAAAATTTTCATTTTAACAATTTTCTATATCAAAACATGTCAAACTTATTCGTCATTTACAAGTTATGGCTATTGACAATCGACTTAATATGAAAAAAGCTACTTTTTATCCATAAAACGCGGTCTAAAGCTCAAACTAATGCAGTAAAATACTCAAGTACTTACTCTACCTGACACTGGCGCGATCTATCGCGTACATGCGCGCGCGCCGGCCGCGCAAGGCCGCACTAAACTTGATCGCTAGCTAGGTCATTGCTAGCTGCGGGCCGCCATACCAAACTGGCACGACGCAACTATACTTAGCGGGAGCTTTAGCTTCACAGCTATTTGTTAAGTTTTATTGCGGATAAAATTTTAAAAGTAGACTTGACGTATGAAGTGAATTGGTGAAAACTTATAAATCTTCATTTAATTCAAATAATTGGGAACGTGGTACAAAAAGTCTTTTGCATATACGTAATTAGGTTCTAATCATCGCTGCTTTACGAAACTAACATCAAATTTGTTCCAAATTTTGAAATTTTTCGAAAATATGTTAAAGAATCAATCGTCATCTCCCCCTACTACACACATACACACGGTAAGTTTATAACACCCCTCTTATTCCGTCGGGGTCTAAAATAGTGATGTTGTTAGATAATCTTTTTGAGGTTTTGGATAAGTATTAGACATTAAGCAACCTACCATAGCTTTAAGATAAGAACTGGATTTGATTTACACAAATGGAAGAGTAAGAACTAATAAAAACAAGGTTATTGAAATTGTAAGTAAGACTTACAATTTTAATAACCTTTTTAGTCTTAGCGTTAGCATAAATATGAACATCGCTAATGCTTTTAGATTAAGATTAATATCATTAATGTCACTAACTGTCAGCTTGAGTTTTCTTGGAAAGCGGTACCGTCATTCAGCTGGCGCTAAAATGTTGTTGAATGTATTAATTTGTTTTTGTGCTATCGCTACAAATACTTAAAGCGTGAAGCTAGATGATAAAAAAAAGTTTATTTACTATAAACAATCATTTCCCAATGGCAAGTGACCGAAGTCTTTTAAATGAAACTACTTTTACGGATTATTTCGCGATTTTTTAACATTTTATTTAACCTGACGTTTCGAACACTTTACAGCGTTCGTGGTCACAGGTGGACATGGCCAAAGTCTCCTTTTAAGTATAATAAAATACTTGTGCTACGAGCCTCTTTTTTTAAATAACATAGTATTTATTCATTAACAATATAGTTTTAGCTTATTTAATTTTGGACGTGTATTATTTAAAACTAAGCACTTTCTTACAAAATTATGTCTCGAATTTTAGATACTTTTGCCCAATACTCTAACAAGAACCTAGAGTTATTTCTAGACCGACATACAACCGTTTCTAGGAGTGGCCCAAGACTTATGTCAGCAATAACTTTACTCGCACGTGAGTCATGTGATATTTTTACCAGCTCCGTAGGTATATTGCTACTCTAATAATGGTTTTGTTGTATTTGCTGATTAATTTACGTGATAAATTACAACTGATAGAATGACTGCATACTATAAGTCTTAGAGTTAATTCAATAATTTAGTACTTATAAAATATTTAATTCTATCAACAATTATACTGAAATCTACCCCCAAACTTTGGCGACTAGAATAGTCTTAAATACCTACATTAAAAAACATACATGACCATCTGAATTTCTGAAAGGTTCTGAATGAATTTAATCGAACGATTTTTTTTTTGGTTTAAGAACCTTTATCATCCAGCATAAATTATTTCTAATTGAGAACTAATTCTCTATTCTAATTTTTTTCTGCTTTTAACTCTAATAAAATATTTTTCTTGTTTATTTTATGGTTTACACCATTAATTTCAATCTCATCAAACTCCTGATTTGGTTGTTGAATTGGCTTAAAAATTAATTTATTAAGATTTATTCCCCTAATTAATAAATCAAAATTAACATCTGAAGCTCCTCTCAAATATTGCCTTACAGCTATTGCCTCAATTAACTTATTATTTTGTATTATTTTTAAAATATTATTAACTTATCGATAGCGATGAGTTGTGAATACATATACATTTTGTAGACCATTTGTAAAACAAAATCATACTAATCGGTAAAGTATTAAACTAACTAACTAACCTAATCGGTAAAGTATGATATGAGTCGGATTCTCGGTAAAATCCTAATCGACTTGGCACCCGACACGCGTTTAGCTGGTATTTTTATTGGCATTTTGCTAATGCAAAGAAAGTGAAGAAGAAAGGCTCTAAGCAAGTTAACTGTCTAACTTCTTAGGGAATCAAATAAAAAAAAGGTACAGAGCGTACGTACCTACTTAAATCCTATTTAACCTTGTTTTAGTTATTCATCGTATTATTATTTATTATCTCTGCGGTCGTATTATGTATTGTCACGACATCTAGCGGGAGGTTGTGGCACTAATGCAAACTAGGTTACATCTTAGCTTTCAGGGTTCTTAAGGGGGTGCCATTCGAACGAAAAACTTCGGAGAGAGCCGATCGGGCCCGTACGTGAACACTCACACATAGAAAAATTGCTTTACAGAGTAGGCTGAACGACAGAGTAAACATTACCTGCTATTTTTTCTTAAAGAAAAAAATAATGTAAAGAAGTAAATACTATTTAAGATCATACATAATATTTAGTTTATAAATACCTACCTAAACTTTTGTTATAAATAATATTTACAAACTTTATTATTAATTAACGAAACATTGTTTTTATTGAAAAGCAAACCTAAGCTTTAAATTGCAGAAAAAGTATTTAGGTAAGGAATGTGAAACACAGGCCAGTTTAATTGAACATAGGCGATCTAAATAATAGAGTACACTATTTATATTGTTCGAAATTAATTTTGAGTAATCATTGACAAGAATAACCTTATTATTCCGAGGCATACTAACTAATGACCACAGCACACCAGTTTGCCGCGGTACAAAATTTGCGGAATACCATCAGCTATGAGTATGTAATTAGTTTTTAATGTACTTTTGAGCCTTCTACTATGGCAGTTGACTCCGTACCGCTAGATGATCCAGAGTAATTTTTATAGCACACATGCTCAGGTACTTCAAGATTGCAATTCTAAGCTCACGCGCATACCATACACTATTCATTTTTATCAGCAAATGTAGAGAGCTTTTTCTGTAGCCAATGATAATTGCACCTCCCGATAAAGTTATTTATGTTTTTCTATACGACCTCTTACTCCAACAATGCATGATGGAGTAAGAGGCTACAACTGTTATCATCGGTACGCCACATGCATTCACGTCACCATTTTTAATAGCCACTCAAATTCTTCTCGGCTCCCTTTTTTTTGCTATTTCCTCTATGACTTTCTCTTTGGCCAGCTCCCAGAGTTCACATACTTTAGCATGACATTGAAAATCCTCTTGATATACCCTACATATCGGAAAATCTTTAATGCTATAAAGATTTTCCGATATGTAGGGTATATCAAGAGGATTTTTGACATACTCGAGGGCACCTACTCCCATACTTATAGATAGACATAATGTTACTCGTGATTGTGTGTCAGTTTTTTGCTGCTTTGAGGATTTCTACAACTCTCCAATTTAATTTTGCACACCATGTAAAAGTAGTAATGAAAACCATTTTTATTTTCTCCAGTAATATTTGAATCACTTAAATTGCAACCAAATTGAGAATTGGGGTGTGTAAGTGTGTGTGTAAGGGTTGGGACTTGGGACCCGAATCCACGATCATCGCATACCGGGCGAGTGCTTTTCCAACCAAGCTACCGAAACGTTTGCAGAGCAGACGTAATCTTTCAAGTGTCAAAAACGCTGGCTCTGACAGCAAGAAGCTGTCGGAGCCAGCGTTTTTAGAACCCGATGCAAAAGAGAGGGGTGTTATAACTTTAACGTGTCTGTCTGTGTATCTGTCTGGAATTACCTCAGTGATTCAATACAACACAGATACTGAAAGTCCATTAGAAACTCTTCAGCTCCGTCTTGCTCGAGGAGATAACGCCGGAGGCATGAAACAGATATACGGTGGTGCTCTTCTTCAAGAAAGGGGATAACACCTTGCTGAAAAATGACAGACCAATCTCGCTTATGAGCAATATCTACAAATTGTTTTCGAGGATCATCACGAATCGTCTCGCACATAGTTTTAGTAGTTCAAAAAGGCTTTAGACCCCATCCATACGCTGCGACAAGTTATGCAGAAGACAGAAAAGTATAACTTGCCACAATGCTTAGCGTTTGTGGACTACGACAAGCCCTTCGCTTCGATCGAGACTTGGGCAGTACTACAGTTTCTCCAACTGCGCAATATTAACTATAGGTACATCGAGGTGCTGAAGTGTTTATATAAAAACGCCACCATGTCGGTCCGAGTGGAGGAGCAGAGCACAAAAGCTATTCCTAGTGGTCCATATAGGTTGGTTCCAACCAGCCGATCTGGAATTCACTGTGGGAGTCCTATGTTCAGCTGTGGAGATTCAATCTTATTAACCTGCTTTCAGAACAGGGTAAAGAGTGGCAGGATAATCAGACATTAAAGGTTATGGTGTGATAACAACGAAATGGCTACGTTTATAGGTATAAAGATAAAGATAATTTATTTATAAATATACAATATAATGTATTGCCATTACATATTTTAAGATTATTATTCGCAAACATAGTGGGCTACAAATAATAATAAAGAGGTCAGATTAAAGATCACATAATAATAATAAAGCCCTTTATTCTGGTATTAGAGATAACATACACATTGTTGGTAACTTAGCTTATAAAATATCTCTAATCTCAGTGTGCCTCTTGACATAGGCCTCCTCTAATAGTTTCCACTGAGGTCTATCCTGGGTTACTCGCCTCCACCTTGGGCCAGCAGTCACTTTGATGAGAATGACATTAAAATGACTGCTGGCTCAAAGATCACATACCCGTTACAAAATCAGATTGTCGTGCTTCGACGTAATTTGTACAAAAACAACACCAATTTCCACAAAAATTGTTTGCCCGGCGGATCACCGACGGATTACTGTCTGTACATTTTACGCGAGGGGTGCAGGTCATGTATATTGTAGTGTCTGTGTGAGGCGCAAGAGTGTTAGCGGCAGGCTAAAGATTATATTTATTTTAAAGATAGAAATTTGGTACCGTGTTATTTCACTAATATTGAAAGTATATGGTAAGGTAATCAACACCTAGGCAGCCGATACAGCGTTTTGGGCTCTTGTGAATGGTGATTATAAGTGAATGTTAGATAATGACTGAGCCCTTGGGTTGGTTGTAACAAAAATTAAATAAAAATAAAATTTAACTATTGATTAAGATCAGAAAATCTTTAAAAAAAATTATATTCTTTTGGCACTTGAAAAATTTGTCAACTCTGCTAACGTCTCAGTAGCTTAGTTGGAAAAGCACTCACCCGGTATGCAATGGTCCAGGGTTCGGGTCCCATCTGATCGGGACTACCAAAATTTTATAATACCTACTTGAGAAAAATCAATTTTCCAAGTAGGTATTATAACATTTTAAATTAACCCGAAATAAAAATATGCACCGTTTGCTTATAATAAATCTCACAGCTGACGAAAAAGTGAACGAAACATTGAATTTACAATTTTTATTATTATTTATACATTATTGATGACATCCATAATTATCATAGACTCTTTTATGTTTTAGCTAGATACCTATTGGTGTGCATGCTCTGCGTTTGCACTACTCTGTACGGGATAAGACTTGACATTTGAGTTGAAAGACAGCAAAAACACTAAAATGTACTGCAAAGTATAGATTTGTAACACGGCTGCCTTTAGTTGGGGACATCGGGGAAGAATTCGGGGATGATCATCAGCTGGCAGGCTGGCTTGAAATAATATCTGTGCTTCATGTGCATGACCTCACCAAGGAATCTATTGAAAATACGCATCACACCATTCAATTAAGTGCGCCTAGTAAAATAATAAGAGCCATGTTTCCTTTTAAAATATATCAGGCGTTTGTGTTTTAAATTAAGAAATCTTAAAATATTCATATTTTTTATATTTATACAAAATTTTAAGAAGGGGACGGTCTGCGGAATTGCAATACAAACATTTTCATGTGCGAATCATTGTTTAATGCGTAAAATTGATAAAGTAATCGAAAAAAAATGATTTTACAAGTTATTACCTTTCATGTGTATTTTTTTTATTTTAAAGGTATTTTTCAAAATTTCAACAAGGCGGCGACCTAGATCCAGGATCAGGCTAGCCTACAAAGGTGGTTTTAATGTATTTAATCAATTCAGCGTCTAGAAAAAGTGATATAAAAATACCTTAATTTTGACAATTTCGCGCAATACACTCTTAAATGAACCAGAAACTGTTTTAGGGTAAATATAAGATCCTTTTTTATTAGAGAACCTCTATTTGATTGGTTTATTTAACTGTTCAACTAAGAAAAAGTTTACTATGGAACCAACATTAAAATTAGAAAATCAGTAAATAATCCACTAACTATTTAGTATGGAAAAGTTTTTTTTAAATTGATGTTGCACTGGTTGTGAAAATTGTTTGTTTTCTAAGTAAAATATATCAAGAAGGAAGATTGATAACTAATAAAACTGAAGAATATATATTGGAAATTAGTCATTAGTTTTCTATTTTTTGCAACGAATTCCACCTTAGCTCCAAGGTTGACTGGTAGAGAATGGCAAATGTTATTCAGTCCACCTATATACACTTTCAACAACTAATTTCATTTAAATTATTCTCAGATACATAAAAATATCTTCAAAATATGAAGAAATACTTAGATCAAAAAAATTATTTTAAATCATAATCGTTATATCAGAATCAGCACAATGCTGATTTCGCAATATATACTTATGTAACAATATAATACATAACAATCGTTATCAAGTTGTTATATTGTGAGTCACGGTCACGTGGTCGTCCACATAATGTATTATATTATTCATTTTAGGCATATTACTCATATGCATTTTGCGGTCTATTCCTTTGTACTACTGGATTTCCCCTGATTACATTTAAAAAAAGTTTCATGAGGATTATTTGGGTTATTCCTTTGCCTCTTTTCCGAAATAAGCGTGTTAAAAAACTTGCTACGTCGTAGTAGTTTCGTAGTAAAACACTTTTACGGAAAACCGTGATTTATGAGTATAATTGTATTCTCTTTATTTTAAAAAACTGTAGCAAGTATTTCCAATTTTGTTAATGTACAGATTAAATGATAAAAAAGTCGTAATTACTTAAATATTATGTTTCTGATTTCTATAACACAAGTGCTTTAGCTACTAACCTTAGGATCAGAGCAATGTATATGATGTTGTCCAATATTTATTTTTATTTATTTATTTGTTGAATCTGTAGTCTAAAATTATTTTTCCTAATAAATTTATAACAACAACTAACATTTTGTTGTTATTTAAAGTCCTCTTAAAATAAAGTTTACTTGTTAAATAGGACCTTTTAATGTAAACTAACTCTTATGCTATTACAACATATTCATCTAGGTCAATCTCTTTAATAAATAAATGTATTTTTTAATAAATATTGAACAACATCACATACATTGTTCAGATCCTATGGTAAGTTGCTAAAGCACTTGTGTTATAGAAATCAGAAACAACGACGGTACCACAACACCCAGACCCGTGACAATAGAGAAAAGTTCGTTTTCAACATTGACCCGATCGGGAATCGAACCCAGAACCTCAGAGATGGTAGCAACGCCCAGTCCTACATGCTCGCCTCTCGGCTGCGGAGGTCGTCAATTATTATAGAACAAAGCCTCATTACACAACAATATAATAAAAGTCTATTATCATCAGCCGGCACATTAACGGCACACATAGAACGATCGCCAATCGATATTCAAACCAAAGCTAACACTTCACCAATAATTAAAACGATAATACTTAAAAAACCTTCATTTAGGCCATGAGTCGAACGCACAAAACTGCATTCTATTCTTTCTAACAGCTGTAGACCTACTACGAAAACTAAACGCTAGCCAATTTTCATTTTCGTATTGCCACTTGTATGTAGTTTGTAGAAGTATCCGATAGAGGCGCTGTACGAATCTCCATACAAAAATACGTTGTCGAGCGAGTAAACGTAATTCAACTCATGGTAGGCCCACTGGGCGGCAGCTATCTCTTTCTAACGTTCGAAATACCGTACTGTGGGCGGGTTTTTTCACTGTTAACTAACGGGGCCGCTCACCGCATTTACGATGTTTAGTTTTTGACAAAATTCTTTTGAAGGTGAACCTTTTGAATATGAATTTTGCGGGTTATGGAAAATGGAGGGCGTATTGTACGTGGAAAGCTACGTGTTAGCGTTTGATGTTTGTTTGAGGTGTCTATGTATCAATAAATATGTGTATTTTTAACGTATCTTCTAGGTAACTTCATCTTTTAAATAGATGGATTTTTAAGAGAATTAATTAATAAACGTATTATTTCGAAATTGAGTGAAACTTGACCCAGCCCAGTTATGAGACATTTAGGCGGTCTTATATTAGGCACAAAGAAATTTAACTTAATAACTTAAGTAAGCTGCGAAATGTTTTTCTCAAATTTGATTATAATGTACACACATGATTTGTAAATATTTGTGTACTTGATCAAACTTGACCTAATAAAAGAATAAAAGCAATAAGCTGATTATTTTTATATTTATTGTTCTATTTGCATTCTTAATACTAAAAAGATAGCTATTAACGATGTGTATTTTAAATTATTATACTTTAGGTGCATTAAATAATATCTATCTATATTTTTACCTCCTAAAGTAGTCATAAAGTAGTTGGTTAATACAATTTAATTGATCTATTGGCTCTAACCTTGGTAAGACTTAAGCTCTGATCTGTATTTAGCTGCAAAAATAGCAAATACCTATTAAAGTCATTTGTACACAAATAATATTGGTAATAAGTAATTAACGGCCCTCGTTCGATCAAGGAAAACGTTTGTGTTTCTGTCGACGGCCCTTAAAAACGGGGCGGAGTATGTACGTATAATTTTATTACTCCGTTTCCTGTTACGCCATTTTTATTCCAAAACAATAATACCTACGTTGTTATGTACAGCTCAGTACATGAAATGTTTAAAATAGTATACAATAGAATGTATTGTTATTTGTTAACTAATTGAAACTTTCAGTTACCTAGTTTTAAATTTTAGGTTCATTTTGTTTAATTAAACTATTATTCTATTTTTATTGTGTTAAAGAAAACACGGCTAAAGATAAATAAATACTATTTTAAGAGCTCAAAATGCTATGATTCGGTTACATACAACGCGTAAACCCCTTCGTTACCTTACAAGGTTTGATTACGCATCCCCAATGCAATTTGTGTTTTGTTTTTTTTTCTTTATTCTAGCATGTCTATTGTCTAGGTGTGAGTCACGAGTTTTCCGCCTTTTAGCTAAACTATGACCTTAGAAGTGACTTCATCGGTTTTCAATGGAAATATTTAGACTCGTGGCAGATTTGTGGATATTTATCAAAGTAACTGCTACACATTTAAGCTTTATTTTATTAAAATTACAGATTTTTATACTTTTAAATATTTGTAGAGTATATCCTCAATACACAATGTTTTTATTTAATTTGAACCACAACCACAGATTAAGAATTATACTACATACAACTAATAACAAAGCAAAGATATATACCTACAATACTCTATTTTGACATGTTACTTAATATGGTGCTAAACATTTGGCAAATCCAAATAAAACTACCTTATATTTTGATGTAAATGAAATGGCAATGATCTACAGCCATTTTTTTTAGACACAACTTATGTGAAAAATCCACAAAAATATGCACAAAATGTGTTCTTTAAACTGGGTAAGATTACTTATGGACATTCTGGTTACTCCCTTCTCCTTTTTGTCTTTTCTGAATAGTCTCTAATTATGATCCAACTTAATCAAAAATTCGTCCGCCTCGAATTAATGCCTATTTTAATTGCTATTGTTTAAACACTGTGAATAAATTGTCATTCTGTGTAATCGTACACAAACAGAAACCCAATATGAGCACCAAGGCTGTGCCCTTGCTCCAATATGCACAATAATACCAAATGTATGTAATTACATAGGTAAAGCCTCTGAGATTAATTACACTATTTTTAGATATCTAGACGACTTATTCGTCTGAGCAGCTGATCAGTTTGGACCTAAATACTAACTAACTAATAAGGAATAACGAAAGACCTTCCGCGACAGGATATCCCAAGTAATTATAAAATTAAAGTAATTATAAATGATAAATTTAAATATTTTGCGCTAGAAAACACAATTGTTCCGAGGGCCTAGTACCATAAAACGAGCTTTGATCAAAACTCAGTGTTATTTTGTATTACCTTTTGATGGATTTAAGCCCGGGTAAGGAAGAAGTTATTACTGTCATGTCCTCCCAGATTCGTGACAATTAAAGAAAAAATTACACAAAAAAAAACATTTTTGGTGCTTTTTTACGGTATTCAAGGACCCTCTCTGCAAAATTTTAAGAATCAACGCGGCCGTCTATAGCCTAAAAGGCCGCTAAATGACAATTGGTATTTTTTCACTTTTGATGAGATGACAACCGCCTGAAAGCCCTTTCATTCGATACACCACATGGTATGTGTAAAAGATTTTTTTTTCTTTGTACCGCCGACAACCCCCACCATTTTCGCGATTGTCTCATCAAAAGTGAAAAATGACCAAATGTCACTTAGCGGCCTTTTAGCTTATAGACGGCAGTACGAACAAAGACATATCTATCTGTTTCGCCTACACGTTGATCCGTCAACTAGTTAGTTATACCTTTTAAATTATACGAGTAGATTTCAATACTCGGCCTAACTTGCTTAAAACCAGCTTAACCATAAACCCTAACTTATGCTATTTCCTTTCCACCTTTTTTACATTCCCAACTTTACCCCACCCACTTAAAGTTCAAAATGGCGTATAATTTGAAGTCCCTGTTCGCACCTGTTCCTATCAGCTTGCGTTAGATAGATACCCTAGGAACAAATGGTCTACACATGGCTAATGACCCGTGTTTATAGTAATTAGCATGGTAAAGATAATAGAAATGGATAATTGGCTTTTTAGAGCGAAGGTCTTTGACAAATAGGAGTTATTTTTGTATTTGTCTAACTAATTAGGAGTTTGACACGAATAAAACAACTGAAAATCGTTTCTAAGTCATTTGAAACAAATGAATACAGATAAACAAATTAAATGAAAATAAACCAGGCTTCAAGCTTCGAATAAGGTGTAATTAAAAACGTATGTAAATTGTATAAACTTTACCGTATTAAACATTACACCATCAAAATGAAGGATTTCAATCATTTATTTCTACAACATAGTTAATGTATAACATATTAATACTATTTATTGATTAAATATTACCTACAACAAAATTTCATCACAACCTGCAAAGCGCACATCAAATCATTTCCTTATGTACCATGTAATATATAATGTCATGTACTAAACGTGATAACGTATCACGAATAACCTTCGTGATAACTCCTGCCTATTTATTTAGGTGTAATTTTGATAAATCCCTACTCAACTACTCGTCAGAAATAGGGATGCGCTTGATAAAAAACATCGATATGATGTTGAACCCCTCAACCTTATCGAACGAGACAGACAGAACAGGCATTTAAGTGTCACGCGGTCTCGTGTGACTGCTCGGCATCAAATAAATAAGTTAATAACATTATATTTCAAATATTTTTTTTCGTGGGTCGGTTCGATGCAAACAATTTTAACTACTTTTTTCATAATCATAATTTTTAATAATGCAAACAATAGGTGTAGGTACAAAAAATATTACAAGTAAGATCTATAGCAAGATTAGCTAGGTCAACTTCGGACCCGTTGTACGTAAGATTGAAATATTCGGGCGATATAGCTAGTTTTAGCTAGCAAAAAAGAACTAGATGATTTATATCAGTCAAATTACCGAGGTGTTATTATTGGTTCCTAAATTCCTTACATGTTTCGCTTGGAACCACACGACGCGTCGTGATAATAAGTTGGAACATGCTAATCCTTTTATCACATGATAAAACCACTTCAAACATGGCGGTGGAATATTTGGTACAATTTTGCTTTGTCGAATGGTCGCCAGCGTTTGACGTAGGTATTAAATGATAAGTGACATACAGTGTATTGAGTAGCTATTTTCTTTTAATTTTTTATGACTCTTTCTTTGCTATAAACGTAGCTACACTAGCTCCAGCCCTTCAGCCACACAAATTTTTTTGAGTTAAAAAGTTTATTCGATTTTCAAATATATTTCAAAACTTACCACAGTATCAACACTTTTTTTTTTAATAAACGTTTGTTTTATAAATGTGATTTGTAAAGATAAATATTGTTACTGGCCAGCATCTACAACACGATTTGCTGAAGTTTAAGGCCAAGTTAGAACCGACATGGTATAATTTTGAGAATAATTCAGAATAAATAAAAACAAATGCGTCAGACAAGTGCATGTTCTCGTAGTAAGGAATTAATATCCTTCTATTACGAGGTACAGACAATGCCTTTTTCGTTTCAGCACACCCAGACACAACCAAATTTATATAAGTTCGTAATCTGTATTAAAACAATCTGGGAATCAAACTTTACATTTGAAGTGAATCACGTCGCCATCGTACCACATGTCAACTGTGTTTTCGGATTTTCTTGATCTATGTCAATCACTTAATGGTTTCGATATTAGTGATTCACTTAGTAATAGGTTTTACCGAACCTAAAAAACAACAAGGCTATGCCATTTTCGAGGAAAATAAACGGTTTTTACCAAATCGATTTCTCTCTAAATTCGTCATGAATTTGGTATTTGGTATCCGTGAAATTACTATGATTATTGAAAAGGAAACTACATTTTTCGTGTACCTATTAAATAAATATTATGTACCTAAGCCTTGGTACGTGCCTCACACGTTCAATGCATTATAATAATTTAAGTGTTGAATAAAAATAAAGGAAACAAACTGATAATGTTCATCTCCGGTTCCAGAATAGTATGTAATTTGCATATGTTAGCATAATACATTTTCCGGCTTAGTAGGGCAATCGTTTTTAGGACGCCCCACAGCCCACAGCTCGATGACCAACCTAAGGAAAATGGCTGGTATTGGTTGAATAAAAAAGCGACAAAACGTGCTGTTGAGCGATTTTTGGGGGGCTTATGTCTAGCAGTGGACGCCATAGGCTGACAAGATGATGATGTTTTTCTTGTGTTTGCTAGTTTGTTACCAGTTTGACAATTTAGCATTAAATAATAAATAATAATAAATATTGGACGACATCACGTACTTTGCTCTGATCCTAAGCTAAGTAGCTAAAGCACTTGTGTTATAGAAATCAAAAACAACGACGGTACCACAACACTCAGACCCGAGACAATATAGAAAAGTTCGTTTTCTACACTGACCCTACCGGGGCTCGAACCCGGATCCTCAGAGATGGCGGCGCCAATATAGTCCGGCGTGCTCGCCTCTCGGCTAGAGGTCGTCAATATTACCTTTAACAAAGTGATCATGTCATCAGTGACAGCAGTAGCAGAACTACTAATCAAATAATCACCACGGGCAGAACTAAACACAAAACGCCACTATCGCTCGCTATAAATGTGCAGTTTGCCTCTCCATTTGAATGAAAACACGCCAAAGTAGGTATTCGTTCAATGTCCATATTTGCTAACCATTACTCATGGATATCTCAAATGGCTTCACAACACAGTGCCAATTCTAATTCAACTCGTGTACCAAGATGGCTTTAGCAATTACTTAAATATTACTTCAAGACGGAAACTGCCTCGAGGCAACCTTGAATTCGTTTGGAATACAAGATTCTTTAATGCATTTTCCCTGAGACGTAAGAAATAGTCAGTTTAGGGACTCGAAGGCAGATATAAAACTCTTTTCATGTAAATATTATAGAAATCTTTTCATAAAAAGGGCTTTTAGGATGACATCACTTAAATCTTATAAACTGTCCTTGGGCAAGTTTGTTTCCAAGTATTTTTCCTAAAAGATAATTTCCTAATAAAACCTTTTTCTACCAATAAGTAGTAATCACTGCAAAAAGAAACTTTGTAACTTTCTTATGTCTAATATAATGTTCGGGACTTAGTTTTTCTTGAAATGAATCGAGGAGATTTTATAATAAATGTTCCATGAAAATAGGCAAAATGTAGATTTATGTTATACAGAACCTTTATTTCTTAAAAGCTCAAAACCACGGAAA
This sequence comes from Anania fuscalis, assembly GCA_950371115.1. NCBI lineage: Eukaryota > Metazoa > Arthropoda > Insecta > Lepidoptera > Crambidae > Anania > Anania fuscalis. The sequence continues at coordinate 9,093,421 of OX493348.1, read as the reverse complement.
ATGCTATTTCTATTTATTTTTAGTATTTGTAAATAGGAAGTTAACAATGATTGAATGTCAAATTACGATAATAGTCACGCTACTTCATTGTTGAAGTCGATTGACATGAATTAGAAATTGATGATGATGATTACTCATTCCGATTCTCGGCCAATAAATCTGACGTAATGTAAAATGATAATATTTGAATTGGAAGGTATCTTTACTACATAAGTCCTGACTGATAGTGTCCAAAAATGTAGCAAGCTGAAGTGGCGACAGTGGGCTGGCTATGTTTGTCGCAGAACCGACGTGAGGTGGAGCAGGAAGGTTCTCGAATGGATACCATGCTAAGGCAAACGTAGTGTAGGACGCCCCCTGGCTAGATGGACCGATGACGTGAAGAAGGCAGCTGGCAGCGACTGAATGCAAAGGGCGGGAGATCGTGCGTTGTGGCGCTCCTTGAGAGAGGCCTATGTCCACCCAGTGGACTGCAACAGGCTGATATGAGGAGGATGATGAGGATGTAGTTTTGAACAATAGCCAAAATTAGGAAGGTGGATAAGTTCATCAATACTAACAACTTTTACATAAAGTTAACATCGAAATCGTAAAAAAAAAACTGCTCAGAACATATCATCCAGTCGTTAAATCGTATGGAGGTTTCTCCATACAAAATACCACGTAAACAAGCACGTTTTTGATGTGGACCCCAAAGAAAAAATCGTTTGAATTTTACTCTAAAAAGGTAAGAGTATCGCCAAATTTAAATTAGTAAATCGTTTTAGTAACAATTTTATAAAGCAAATAGAAATCGTAAAATTAAATTAGATTCCCTATTATCATCTAAGTTTTGGGAATGGGATAAAAGGATTTAATCTCTATGAGTTGTTGTTTATGAGCGCAGCAATTAATTAGTTTTGGAGCAAAAATCAATTTTTTTTGTACACCCTGTATTATCAATATTCTCGAAAAGTCCAACCAAAAACCGTTTGCAACGACGCAACCACAAAACTAGACCACGAATACATTACGAAATGTAACTGAAATATGTAAAATCTCCGCCGTGAAACTTGATTTATTTCTAAAACGATACATTAGCTGTGCCCCAGATAAGAAATTATTATAATTCGACTCAAGGTTATCAGTTTAATGTAAATAATGTCACGAAATGCGTGAATTTCTAAATTTCCATGCGATAATGCTTGTTTATTCAAACTAGTGCAAAGGTGTACTATGGAACAGTTTGATATTTTGCGTAGAATTGGAATTGCAGCATGAAATTTAAGTTAAACTTAGAAATGAGGTTAGTATTGTTATCAACCTATGAAGAACCTCAAGAGATTAATTCTGTTTATCAATTTTAACATTCCTTATCCTCTTGGGACCCAGAACAGGAAGAGACAGATTATTAGAGTTGCCTGAACTAATACTACTTAATATAAAAACAAAAAAAAAATGAATCCAAAGGCCTAAAAAACATTTAATTTTCTGACGAAGTAAATAATAGTTTTAGTATAGTTTTACTACAAAAACAAAAGAAAGGCTACCGTTGCGTGCATTACAGAAACCCGTAGAGTGACGGCAATCTCCTGGGCCTCGAAAACGTGGTTATTAAAATTATGTGTTTAAAATTGAAGTGGACAGTGACGTCACACAACCTTGGGCTATACAGTAAACAGGGTATACAAAAGAATAGGACACTCCTTAGAACCACGTATCAATTGCTGAAATATATACTTTTATGTAAAAGATAATGTTTCAGCTCAGTTGATTGCAGTCTTCTAGATAGCAAAAGGTCGTGGGTTTGAATCCCAAGAGAAGCAGTTGACAGTGAAAATATTATTCTTGATATTTCCTTCTTTTGTTTATTTTGTGTACTAAGCTTAGTATCAGAAGTTAAAATGTATTTGATCAATTTACCTTTAAAGGTTAATTCTACAAACAAGTTAATCCTTAACTAATATTAAATCGCGAAAGTTTGTTTTAATTCTGGATGTTTGTTACTCTTTCACGCAAAAAATCTACTGAACGGATTTAAATGAAATATTTCACACATATAGAATATGATCTAGATTAAATTAAAAGTTACTTTTTATACCGGATAAATGTTCCTTTGCAATATTTTTCTATATATAGATCTTTATTCAAACGTTTTACATATCATACCAAACATCCAGTAGTCCACGCAAACGAAGTTGCTGGCATAGTTAGTAATAAAAAATAGTAGGTACCATCTAGAAATCAAACCTCTATCTTACATCAAATTTACATTTACAGTAAAAAATGGCTGCGATCAACAGCCGTCATTACTACAACCCACACGAGTTGATTATATTGTCAACTGTTGTCAACGACAACAACAAATAAAAAGTGGGCCATTTACAACTGAAGTGGCATTTGGTTCAAGTTGCCTATGGCACAGGGAAACAAGAACAGCCAGTACATTCGAATATGACATGTTACGAAACTAAAATAGATTTTTACTGCTCAAAATAAATGGTTACATTGTCAGAATTAATGACTATTTAAATTGTCTACTAGTCCAGTGTTGACAATTGACTAGTAGAGAGTGGTTGACCACTAGGCAACTAGGCAAAACAAAAATATCGACTGAAATATATAATTTTAATAATAAATAAACGTGAAAAAATGTTGTAATACTTAAATTGTTTACAAAAGCACCACTAAATACGATGTTTCGATATTAACTGATCGATATTCTTTATTTACACTAAACAAAGAAGTCACTGAAAGAAATATTGATAATTTTGACAATCTTACCTCTTAAGTTGTGTTCATTAATTTAATATCTAAATCAGTAATTATGATAAAGATACTTAGTTAATATTACATGAATATTGGCTATTCATGTTTGCATTCCATTTGATTTAATTTACAACAAAATAACATCTCCGTCTTTTGTTTCTTCTAATTTTTAATTTACTATTAATTTACTGACACATTCTCATTTATATGATGATATTTCAGCTATTAACTTATTTATTTACTAATACCGTTTTGTTGTTTTTAAGCTGACATTCAATATCAAATTTTAAAATTTGCTTTTATATATTGACTCAATTTTTTGAGGACTAATCAATATTTTTTACCGATTTCAAAAACGGAGGAGGTTCTTTGTTCGGCGGTTATGTAATTTTTTAATGTATGTTCACCGTTATTTTCGTCAATTATGGTCCGATTTCTATACCAATGTATTAATATTTTTTTGTTTGAAAGGGTATTTGTAAATTATTTTCTGTTCTATCTTTGCTACGTCAGTCGCTAACGATTCCGTTTGCCACAGTGATTGATCACCGTTAATTGTCCCTAAAAATGGAAGCCCATGTCAGCTCTAACAAGGAAAGCACGGCGCACGGAATTAGCTTGATCGAGAAATCATTAATTGTCAAAAAAGCAATTGTTCTGTTTTTGGTAAAAAAGGGCTTTTGTGGCTTGTAAATGAGGTTTGTTGCAAAGTTTTTGAGTAGTTTGTTTAACCGAGTATATAAAAAAATACTACCAGCATTTAGAAGCCCACTGTTGGACATAGGGTTATTGAATGCCACAGCGAACAGCAACTAAATTTATTAATAACAATAATTCATTTATTGATCCACAACATTGATCCAATAATGGTTGTAACAAAATGACACTTAATACTATGTTAGTACGTAATTTAAATAAATACATTTCAACTAACTTTCACTGACTCTAACCGGGCCTCGAACCCGCCAATCGCAGCTCCAATACTCATACCGTATACACAGAACGCAACTTATGTATCATTACTCCGATCAGCTGAAGCGCTGACTGCATAGCTGCAGTACAAGCGCGCGCGCAGCTGTTATCAGCGCAGGACGTCAGATAGAGTGCAAGGTCGCGCAGTGCCGTTGCGTTATATTATATGATAAATTCAAGTGTTTAATGGATTAGGAGATAACATTTAAAGTATGCTGCACAATAATGGTATCATCCTGTAACTACATATTGTATAGATCATGGTGGACAACTGTAGCTGTCCCGTAAATAATGGTACCAACTACTTAACAACATATTCTTGATCGGGACCTAAAATATGTTATTTTTTGTCTTTTTATAGAAACTCAATTGGCTTTTTCGTATTTTTTATAGAAAGTTGATATTTTTTACAAAATTAACCAATATCTATTCACCCGCCAACCTCATAATGTTTTTAAACAGACAATATTGCCTTTATTACAATCATCAAGTCCATTACAAGTATGCTGCACATTCACGATGACAGCTAAATACAGAGGCTCAGTTCTGAATGTCATTTTCACAGTCAGACGTAAATTTTTAATTTAAAAGAACATACAATAGGCCATCAATTATGTATGTCTGACTAATGGTTATTGCAACTCCATAAATTGTGTGAATCAAAATATCGAGAACAACTGTGTTTTAAATTTGTTTAGATATTTACTGCGCGAACGAGAATCTAATAGTATTGTTTTAATTGTAACTATTTATAGACGATTTCGTTATAAGTAGTGTCTTGCAGAAGTACAGAAATAGACAAGAGAATCACGGCCGTGAAATTTACACGTTTTTTGTAATTAATACTTAATTCAGCTTTTTACTATGGTGCAATGTTATCCGTGCAAACTCGCAGATTTTTTGTGACTGTAAAACGTACTTTGGACCTATTTCTGGAATTAAAATTAAAGCATAATACTTACCTCATCAATTCATGTCTCTTTGACCATTTTTATTAATGTGTATAACTCAAGGTTTGACAAAAAATACAAAGTACAAAAAATAACTGAAAAATCGTTTAGGCACCCTTGGAGGTAGCCTTTCTTTCGATTTTGACTTCATATAGGACATCCTGTTTATTATCTAATGTGGACTTCTTGTCTATTTTATGCATTAAAATTCAGTTGCACGATTTGACCCGAACAGACATCCGTTGCAAGATTACTACTGCATTCTACAGTTATGATATTGTGGACACGAAACGACACTATAACAAATTGCAGTGGGCAATGCATGTAATATTCGCAGTTATCAAATAAACAACTTTAAACAAGGCTCGCTGCGTGTAGGACGCACGGCGATTCACAGCACAAGGTCACTTACGAGTGTGTAGGGCTACTGTCATTTCTGACAAACGTGGATAATAGATGAGACTAAGTAACAGTCTTAGTAAACAACAGCTCATTGGCAATCTGATATCAATATAACATTGTTAGCCTCTGGGAGTCCTTTATTGCACACAGGCTTCCCTTATAGTGATTTCTTATTTATAATTGTGCTATGCCTGCCAGTGTTATATAATGCTATGGGACTTATCGACATGTAAAACATAATTTCAATCAAATGTGTGCAATAAGCTGTTTGAATTATAATTTTGAATACAATATTAAGCGTCTCTGGGCTTTTCACAACTTTGACGTGATATTGAATTTTTTAGTTATCTTCTAAGTTTGGATAGAGACCGAAGAAAGACGTTTTCCCAGCGGTGGGACTGTAAAAGTCTTTGTTACTTATGTAATTAACCTTGAAACAAACAAAATTATTTTAGATACAAACGACTGATGCAAATAAGCATTAAGTGAAACTTAATTTTAAGTATCGACTTACGCAGTTTTGAACCTAAAAGCTTCTTGTTCTTTTTTCAATGCCGCTGTTATGTCATATATTCTCTGGCATCAATACAATACTACTGTTCACAGACGTTCTAATAACGCTCAAGCAAATGAATTGAATGAAATATTCCAAGTTTGGTGTTTCCCGCTATGGTGGCGGCTGAGTTTGGCCACCGCGTGCCAATGGTGCCAAGGCAAGGTCGATGGAGTAGGGACTGCACTTTTTTGGTAAAAAAAAATATTGGGGAAAAGCAAATACTGTTTTTTGTTCAAATACAGTAGCAGATCTAATATTTAAAAAATATACAGCTACAAAAAATCTAATCTCCAATAGTATAAAGAATATAATTTAAAAGATTATATGTTGGACTCATGCAGATAAAATGCTTTGGCTTTTATCTGACTACTTAAGTTTCAACTTGAATGTTAGAACAATACTATTAATTTGCTAATAGACACAATTAAAACTACTTTTTTATGTATGGTTAAAATATGTTAAAAATAATGTTTACTTACAAAATTCTATTATTTGTAAAAAAAGTTGTAAAAAAATTATCATGGACACCCTACCGGCGCCCGCGCAACATCTAACCTAGAAACGGGTTGGATTTCGTGACATTCGCGCGCGTGTGTGCGCCACCCATTCACAAATGTGTGTTTGTTGTGCCAACAGCCGAGGCGCGCTGCGCACGCGTCTCTTACATAAATACATGCCATTCTCGCCCTTACGCGCCCTTGGCATAAGAGCCACAGAAATAAATTAGACAGAAAACTTCCTTGTACTGATAGTTGACATGGCATTGGTCGGTTTTCGTGTAATAAAATGGGCGTTACTTTAGTTAGAGCGGTTATAGGATGATGATTTGTGTTAGAACATTTAGAGGCATAGTTATCTATGCATACCTACAGCAGTAGCGTGACTCAAATTAATTTTCAATGTCACTGTAGCAGTGTTGTTGTGTTTTGACACTTGAATAATTTAATTAATTACAATTATTTTCTATGTGCACATTATTGGAGTCAAGTATTTATAACCTCGGTAAGTCTAGTATATATTAGCGTATGTTGTTTTTTTTTTAATTTATTGTATTTATTCATTTTCTCATAGATTAAATAAACAATAAATTTGGTTTGTGGTCTGGTTAATTTATTGTAACATTTCTTATGTTATTGATATTGTGAATGTCAGGCAGCTGTTTTTGTAATTTAATGCGATGTTATTTTTATTAATTTTATTTTAATATACCATAAATAAACTGAGGAAACACTGCGTAGTTTTATGACTATTAGGTACTTAATTATTTATTGTGTTATACAATTATTACATGATTTGTTTCCGCAGAGTAGGTATTAGCGAGGTCATGTATGTATAGATTGTACGAATAATTAATTCGTTTAATAAAGTTTCTGCTACACATACATTATGTTTCCTTCCGCAAAAGATAATTAGCGAAAATATATCAAAAACATGTTACGATATTTCATACTTTTTTTTTTTTCAAAATCACAAACAGAAAACTTGACATTACTACCATACCTAATAAAACAAGTATTTTGACATAAATTTATAATATTTTTGATTTAATATATTTTATACAGACTTTCATTTTCAAGTTTCAACTAATTATTAATAAAAGCAGTATTTGAAATTTGCGACAAAAAACGACACTAATTCCCATCAAAGTTCGTTTGAAATTTTCAAAGTTTTTTTCAGTGACCAACTAATTGTTTCTATAGTCAGTCAGTTTTTTTGTGGCATCCGGTTTTAAAATAAAATAGATGAGAATTTCATCACAATAACGGCTATGACGCCATTTAACAAGAACTTATGAATATAATTACTGAAACAATCGGCTCTATTAAATCTTTAATCATTCGATTCTGAGGCATAATCAGTTTATTCTTCCTCTTTTCGCTTCCGTGTTGTTTCTAGTTAAAATTGTTTTTTATTATTTGCTTTTTAAAGTTATGAATGTTTTTTTTTTCTAGTTGTGGACTGTGTGTGTGTGTGTTGAATTAAATTCAATACAAAAACAATACTTTACAGGGGCTAATTTTATGTAAAAAGAGTCTTAATAATTAACATTACCTATTTCCATTTATAAGTTAGAAGTCATATTACTTTTCGATGATTATAATTATGCAAGTTGATGGTTTTGTGCAATTCAATAAAGAAATAATTTTTACCAATTTTTTTCATCTGATCGGAAATATGCACATCTTTTAATAATATTTTAGAGAGTGGCTAATAATTGCTTTAGAAATATGTAATATTATATTTTATTTTTTCAAATAAAAAATATGAGTAGTTTCTTAAATATGTCCTAAAATGTTTATTATATCTGGACACAATAATATAAATGGAAAATGATTTATATATTCGTCATTTTGCTATTGGCAAATGTAACGCCTATCAAATATTTCAAAGAAGGAAAATTATTGTGTAGGCATAAATGCATTAGATTTCCTGAAACGAATTTCTCATAGTTACTATGAGTTGGTTTGTTATTTATTTGTACAAATATATATTTAATATTATTCTGTTCCGTACTGAAATCATATGCAAAAAATACCTAAAATTACACATTATTCAGCAATAGAAACATAATTACAACTCTTTATAAAATACTACTTGTAAAAATAATATCAACCTCTTACTGGCTAGTTATAATAGCTTTTACTATGGAACGATAATTAAATTTCAAATCATAACTTTTATTTCGAGCGGAAATATGTATAACAGCTAGACCACAAAACAAAGACTTAATCAAAGTGATATTATATTTATTTAAAAATAAAGAGTTTCATCGCTTGATAAATACTAGTAAATTTCTTTACATTTATCTGACGTACTAAATACGCATAATATTTTACCATTTATAAACATAAAATATTCAAGCTTTTCTTAAGTTAAAGTAATGTTTATATCTGTATCCAAAAGTATGTCCTAAAATCTATTAAAACATAAACTATCTTAAAATAACCCACTCACATCATACGGTTCTCTGAAACAGATACTGGTATAGTAGATAGATCACTAAGTATAGTTCACGAGATACTATGTAACGCCTAGACCGGCGCACACGGTCGCAGACTGGCCGTGACATACAATTCGCGCGGCTACATACACATAATCTGTTCTATACATTAGCGTGGCAACTTTTAAAGGCTATGGTTATATATTTTATGTCATAACAAAATGCAGTTTAAACATTAAGCACGGGTATAGTTAGTATATAAAATAGAAAATCACATGGGGTCATTGGTGACCACCAAACAAGAGATTTTCTACTGTGTCTAGTGTCGTGGCAGTCGAAGGTTGGGCAGGAATTAAGCATCTTGATAATGCTAGAAGAACTAGAATGTAGACAGTTGAACTCAAATTCGATTTGCTTAAATCACTTAGTAGAGTAGTAAGCAACGCAACAAGGAAGATGGCTGGCAGTGGACGGATGAAAAAAAGCGGGAGATCGTGATCTTTGGGGGAAGCTACGTCCAGCAGTGGACTGCAATAACCTGAGATGATGATGATGAAGCAACAAGAGTCGTCTCTGGTTCTGTTCTTACTATATTAGTCATGACTTTAATAAAACCTTTGCTTTTAAAAATCCTGCAGGTTTTAAGTAAAACATTTTCAAATGTTAAGTAATTTGTGTAATTTTCATTTGTTGTATCACCCATCATCGTATCGTATGTGAGTTGGAAACATTTTCATCAAAACACGCCTAAAAACTCCATACCACATTTTTTTTTTTAAATTCGCCGCTATACGTAATTTGTATCCATACAGAAAGAAACAAAAGAAGGTTAAAGAAAGTACTAGAGGTCATTGTATAGTTTGTCATTGTCATTGTTTGTACATGAGTATAGAATGTCCTAAATACTTTTTTCTATTTTGGCACGTATCCAGCAATAGCAGAAAGCGTAGAGATAGATAATTGATGATTTGTGACCATCACAAGAGTTTTTTTTTTACTTTAACGTGATGAAAAGTTTAGTTCTGCCAAATGGGCGTTAAACTTAGTATTAGTAAGTTACTATTCAATCACAACAAAAACAAAGAAACCTCTAAGGAAGTTCTCTGAATTAACAACAAGTTTAAGACAACATTTCTGCGTATACTTACCACGGAAAATGTTTTAAAAATGTATTTCATTACCGGTTTTCCCATCGAATGCTGTTTTTAATCAATGCAAATATTTTTTCCTTGTAAACCTTATCGGGGTAGCAAAATATTTCTACACATACCTAAATAAATAGCTAAGTGCGTATTATTTTTCTAGATTATTTTATTACTTTACAAAGAAAAAACATTTGATGCTGCCAACACTAAAACAAAATTAATCTAGAATTACAATTTAACCAGGTTTTAATCAATCAATGAACAATTTTTCAAATTTAGGACAGTTAATCCAGCCTAAATCATCCAAGTCTCTCCCACAGTTACTATTGCCAACCAAAATAAATTATCAAATGGAAATCATGGCCCGAAACGGATTATTCCTTAGCCAATAACCAGTCGTAAAGACTCTTTATCGTAATGATAACTTGAGGCTGATTCTCCTCGATCCACCATATTTGTGTAGAAAGCGACCTCTTTAGTCCGTGTTTGAGTACTTACTGTACATTTAATCTTTGACCTTAGTAGCGGTTTGGAGGAGGCATTAAAGTTATTTGATAATTTTATTGAACTTCGTATAAGGCTTGGGAACGATGCCTTTGGCCCACAGCATAGATTCTTATAGGTAGACAGGTAACAGGACAATATATATTCGATTGCATACTAGTACTACTTATGCCTACAATTGACTTTGTTTTGAAATTACTTAAAATTAATGCAAACCTACTTATACATATTTAATTAGTCTATGACTAGAAGTAGAGCTATTATCAGTACAAATAGTAATCAGTTATCTATGAATCACTGCAACGTATTGCAACTCTATAATCATCCTTATCCATGACAGTCTGAAATTTATAATCTGTCCTGAGAACTACCAACTTAACTCAAACCTAATTGTATACCACTCTTGAGCTACTGGGAATGAACTTTTTTCTCACAAACGGTAGTGCATGAGACAAAAAAGATTCCCTGCGAGTTAACAAAAGAAATTAATTTCTGTGATTCGAAACGCGTCATCATTTCGTTATTGCGGCCGCCATTTTGGAATTTGCGCGCGTTCAACTGTCATTAGGCAGTGATGCCAACTTTATAAAATTGTAAGTTACGGTTGCGTTCAGAAATTAAATTATGGGCTCTTAAGACGTCAGTGTGTGTAGTTATGGTCTTAATTGTATCGCTTATAAAGCAATTTGAGTGAATTCTCCTTTGAAAACTTTGGCTTTGAAACACTCCAATAATTTTTCTATAACCAACCAGTAATAATGTCATTTCAGTTTTTTGCTGGCTATAAATTGACAGTACCATTTTTAAAGCAAAATACCAACGTTTTTAACAAGCTTGTAATAACATAGTTGTGAACTTAACAACGTATTAACATGAATAATAATATTACCTACCTACAGACTACAATGTTAGCTAAAAAACTTGTTCTAGCTTATTTAGTATTATTTTATACATAAAAAAACAATTATTTGTTTGTGGGTGTTTTTTTACATTACTGATCTAATTACTATGATAGAAATCATTGTAACTGCTTATTGCATAACCTCGTTCATATTGTAAATATTTTTTACGATTTTAATGTGGTATTCTATTCTTTTGTACGCCCTGTATATAATTTTATTAGTTCGTCATCTTGAAGAAGGAACACACCATGTAACTACTTGCTTTCCTACAGAGCGGTTTCATGAGACCAATCAAAATAAAATGAATTCAAACCAAGCAAATTAAACAGATTACAGACGCAATAACATCTTGTCCGTTTTCAGCACTCTGCTTAGTAAAATGACTATTGCAATGAGGGTTGCCACCCGTTAATTTTTTTAAAAAGTACTTTATAATAAAGTATACTGGTACTTTATTTTGGGGTAGTCGTACTCTATACTTAATGAGGAAATGAAATTTAAAAAAAATGAAAGTATACTTTATTTCACATTTGTCATTTCTCTAGTACAAATTTTATAAGAGGCTGTAAACTTATTTAGCAGAGACAGTTTGTTTAATATTGCCAAAAGTAATAAAAAGTAGGTATGTTTTCAAAAGTAAAAATAAATAATACTTTATTTCCATACAACGTCCTTTTTTTCTCCCTCTTTAGCGACCAAAATACTTTATTAGTCCAAAAAAGTGGCAACCCTAGCTACAATACAAAAGGATCGGAACTGACTATGATGGTGTAAAAGGGATCAATTTAAGCAGTCAGCCTACATCCAATTTTATCAAACGACTAAAACTTTAACGGCCAATGAGCGTCTAATCGACAGAGGTTAAGTATCGAAACAATTTCAATGAAAATAGTTCGTCGATTGTTGTCAACGGCCATTACATAACCACGTTTAAACGAGTACAATGGCGCCGTAATATTAAAATAGTTTGACCGGTTGCGCAACGCTAGAACACCTGGTGGCTAGTCATCCATTCAATTATGTGTTTATAGTTTTTTTGTAAAGCAAATGGACGTGCCGTCATTTTCTTATCGCTGTTTTCGAACGCGCTTCCTTTCCGTTCGAAACTTGAAAGATATTTTATTTTAAATTGTTGACATGTTTTAAGGTTTTATTAGTGACAGCTAAAATCTTTTCTTAAGCTTTTGTGGCCAGAGCTCTACAATTTGATAACATTTTGAGAATTCCAAGTCTTTACTAATTTTCTGTTAATAGAGCTTGGTTAAAGTTAGTATTAGCATCGTAATGTACATGACGTATTTTTTAAGCATAATAATTTCAATCCGTATAACTATGATTCGTATGCGAAATAAAATTAGAATGATTGAAATATACGACTTTTTTTTACCAATGGTCAATGGTGGGCAGACGCCCTGGTAAAGGCTGCAGGACGACACTGGATGCAGGCCGCTTCCAATCGGCCGATCTGGAAGTCACTGGGGGAGGTGACTTCCAGATCGGCCGATTGGATCGATATGTTCAGCGGTGGACGTGGACTGTGGCTGAAATGATGATAAATGGTCAACGATTCTGTTGATTTTTGTGTTGACAAATATGGTAATACCTAGATGTTTTTTTTAAGTTTTTTGTCAATTTTGTTTTTTTTTTTTACAGTCAATCTAAATGCAGACAACAAATGGTAATATTTATGCAAATGTAAATATATAAAAAAAACAGGGATTTACGTGCGTGCGTAGTTAAAATAAACTGTCAGTGGTGTAGCAATCTCGCCACCTGCCGTCTTGTCATGCGTTTAATTAAAATGTTCTTATTATTTCCATTACGATTAAAAAGCTATTTTCCATCTTCAATTCCAACTTTTTCAATCATGATTAGTGTGATTTATCATTTTCGATGAATAATTTGTTTTTTTTTTACATTTAAAGCTCACACACATATCAATGTTAAATTAAACACTTCACAACACAAAGTGTTTAATCTCGGAGAACGAATTGGGAATGAAATTAAATGAATTTACGAACGAAACGAACTTTATTTTAAAAAATTCAAAATTTATTTATTTTAGGATTATTAAGAAGTTCTGAGAATTGCAGATCAATAGATATAATTGATACTAAATTTTTACTAAAGTTTTTAACTAAACTAATTTGGCTTTTAATTATTGTTTAATAGTTTACATTATTTTTTTAAGGTTCCGTATCTCAAAAGGTAAAATTGAACGAAGAATGACTGCAATTCCTTGGAGTTGTAAAAAAATAATAATTATTCTATGTCAACGTAATCAAAACTATAACACAGCTAAGCAATGCTCAATTATAGCACAAGTACGGAGAACAAAATGTAGTTAAATCACAAAAAAATCTACCTTCCTATAAGTTTTTTATTTTATTTTATAAAATGGTATTAAAGTAGTAGCTACTACTAGCTAGACGGATGGGGCCAGCCCACAGCAATGCTGTAAACTTGCTAAATCTTTGGACTATGTCTGTGACTTTGGTCACAAATTACGTATAGCGCGGCGCGCTTGGTCTTCTCCCTGGTTGATCTCGTTTCGAATTTTGACGACCTCCGTAGCCAAGAGGCGAGCGCGCCGGACTTCTTCGCCATCTCTGAAGTTCCGGGTTCAATCCCCAGTCGGGTCAATGTAGAAAACGATCTTTCCTATATATATTTTTTTAAATCTTTATTAAGGAAACATACAGCATTACAATATTACTTAGAGCTAACATTAAATTGAATAATACATCTGCATTTTTCTTGGGTCTGGGTGTTGTGGTACCGTCGTTGTTTCTGATTTCTATAACACAACTGCTTAAGCTACTTACCTCCTGATCAGAGCAATGTATGTGATGTTGTTCAATATGTATTTATTTATTTGAATTTTTTGTTTACAGAATATTCTAAGTTGTTCTAAATTATCCTATTTATTCTCCCTCTCTCTTCTTAAAACCATTTTTCGAGCCCAACATTATGTACCTTCTGATTTTTAATCACCCGTGTCACGCTCCACTGCACAAACTCGTGAGAATCGAACCCGGCTCTTTCCGCGGTCAACAAAAAACAAGATCGCTACGCATTGACTTAATTTTATCGATTCGGGTTCAATACATTGTTGTTACTGTTGCATTGTTGCAATAATTAGAATTAGAATGGAATTGTATTTGTAAAAAGCGTTTGATGTTGGAATTGGAAATTGTATGAGCCTTATTAAATGGCAATCGTAGAAATCTAACGAGATGGAATAACTACCCAAAATGGCGTTGGTAAAGAATAGTCAAGAATATAGCACGGTGAGATCTTAATGGAGTGTAATCATTATTTTACATTTTACATATTATTACTAGAGTATTGTCCCGTTCCTGTCTATAGGAAGTATCCTACTGATTAATTATCTTAATGAGCAAGTTAATTCAAGTTGTTTTCTCCTTCACTACTGAGCAAGGTACAAAAATGTAGTATAGAAGAATTTGATAAGTAGGATTTGTCACCAATGGTAATTTAAAATAAAATTTTAAATATTTTGGTTTGCAAAATGGCTAAAACTATCTGATTAATCATATTACTAGCATTCATTATTTATAAAACAAATTTTTCAAATTGCATATTTAAAAAAACAGCTATATTTAAAAAAAATGCTTAAAAAACAGTGGTACCTGAGTACTTATACCTGTATAAAATTACATCCTTTTTTTAAAAATCAAATTACCTTTATTACATACCATAAACAATAAACATTTTTGATTTAACTTTTTGAATTGTTCAAAAGTCGAATGTCAAATAGCAAGGCCAGGCCCAGGCGTTGCAAACCTTCGGTTTGAAAATAAAACTTTTTTTCGCTCACATCGTTTTGCTCGCTGGAGCATCTGTGCCGGCGATATTATCGCAAAATTATCGCTTACGTTTATTTTCTATTTATTCCGTATGCGGATGTCGATTATTACTCGGGATTCAATTTTAACGGTTATATAGTATGCATTTGAACTTCTTTGACTGACCATCATGACCTAGCTTTTACTTTGTTAGAAGATATTTAAATATTATCTGCTTTCGCTCTACAGCGTACAATCTATCTCCGAAACTATTTATGTACCTTGTTATTTTTCATTAAAAAATGATAAGCTTTGTCAAAAGTTGTAAAACAGTATTCGGTCGTTAGCTCTGTTTGATCAAAATTATTGTAATTAATATTAATGTCATTTCTACTGTACCTATGCTCGATGCTTTTCGCTAAGGTATCCTGTCCAAGCTTTTAGTATTGATTTACTTATTAAAAATATTTTATATCTTACCTATTCTCTTCGGCTTAGGAAGTAATAATACCCTTCTACTCCAAGCTCCATACTTACATTATTAATATTATTATTTAGTTTATTAAAATATTTTAATTTTAAGACCTTTTTTTATAAGAGTTTTGTGAGGAATAATGATGTTAGTTTTTTTTTTTCTGTAACGTAAACTATTTTCTACTAGCATAATAACTCCATAAAGACCTAACTAAAATTCTACAAAGTGGAATGCTTCTGTATAATCAATCGCTTCAAGTCAATTTACAAATTGGTCTATTGAAACAAAAAATAGCTTGTTAAAATTCCAAGAAGAAAATGACAAAAGGGCCATGTTCAATTATTTCTCTAGCCATCAAAAATGTCATTAATAACCATTCTCATTGGAAAACAAAAACATGATTAATAACATCTATGGTCTACTTCAAATTTATAACCGCATCAATTTTATTGACTGCCTTTCCTTAACTAGCACCGGGAATGTCATCGTCCAGTATTTTTAGCCCATAATTTAGATTCTTTACAAAATAATTGTATACTAACGTTATCTATGAAGAAGAGTTAGTATTATAAGGTAAAAAAGACGAGCCATTCGACGGCCGCTACCCATCTGCCGACCAATAGCCACACGACAAAAAATAATTATAATTTAAAACCGTACGAAGCCCTTTTTCCAACAAACGGAGATGTATTAAAAATTGAAATAACAAGTTGCGTGCAACGACCCGATAGAGCGCAGAAAAAAATAACATAAGACGCACCGAGCGAATTGCAAATGAGATCTTAACTCGATAAATTTAAAGAACTATTTCGAATAAACATTAGCGTAGCAGATGTTGTTCGAAATGAAGATTAGGGGAACTAAGGCATAAAAAGTGGTCAGCCAATCGCGGGACGCGAAGCTCTTCTGTCCCTTTCGCACGCAGTTGGCTCCACTCTTTCTAATGCTCATATTTTTTGCCATCTTATTCTAATTCCTCATTCAAATGACTCGAGTTCGATTCCAGGGGTGCGGAATCTTTTGCGTCAGTGAAATTTTTTAACGTTTTTGGCAAACGATTTTTAATTACTTACATGCTTATTAATTCATGATATCACATTAACGTATTTTTCATAATTAGTTGTTTAATATTATGAAGTAGACAATAATAATTATAATTTTTATCATAGATTGTGATCGATGGCTTTCATTTTTTCCATGGCTATGCGCGTGGTTGCGTGAGCCCCGCCCGATGTGAGCATAGATAAACAATGTTCCATAGCAAATTGTTGTAATTTTTTCGTCAATTCTTAATGTTTCATTAACTGGAGGCCTGCTAGCTTTATTTTATAATTTGGTGATTCGAACATGTTTGGTCCTGCCAAATATCGCATCTGCATTGTGTAAATCAATTAACAAATTGATACAGCGCTGTATTTGCTGACGTAACCACAATTAACAAGCTTCTGTGTTGCCAAACAGTTGTGTGGATAGCTGAATGTTTTAACAATCTATGTGTTTGTAGCGCAGCAAGATCACGAGTGCCTAGAGGTCGCCCAAGATGTACGGCATCCGGCCTTTCATTGTCTCCGTCGAGATTTAAGAGCGGGATCAGATATCATATTTCTTGTTCAACCGCGCCTTTGTTTTTACAATCACTTGTAGGTAATTGAATGACGGTGCATTGTATTTCGCTTGTCCTTTAAGCCGATTATTGTAGCTATTTAGTCATCGAGTTTGCGAGATACGAACTTGGTAAGAAACTTGTTTTTTGCAGGATGTTATTTTATAGTTATTTCTTAATAGTGATCTGAAATGGGAATGACTGGCCATAGTTAAAAGGAAAAAAATAAGCGTTCTGTTTATCATGTTACTAGGAAGGATTATAGGATTATTTAATAATGATGATTATAGGCGAATAGCGTCGATAATTCCACGCGCATATTCGCGATGTGCCAAACAAGGACATCGGACGTTTCCGCGTTGAATCACTTAATTTGTGGGGCAAGTGATGAGCTGAGAATAACACAAGCATTAAAAAAACATTACACCATTTTTTAAGTCGTGATACGGATAATCTAGCAGCAGATGAAGTGTTCGGACATGCACTTGGCAAGAAAAAAGTTAACAAAACAACTGGTTAGTAATGCATACACTAGGTAATGGATGAAATACAGAAAGGTGTATTTCTGAAAACATTGATAATAAATACAGTTGATTGAAATGTTTATGTTTTTTCTGCAGTGTGTTTTCGTTAAAAGTCTAGTTTAATATTCAGCATATTTTATCATGATGCAAGACTTGATAAAACTTACGTTCACTTGTTTCTATTTACCTGCAACACTAATTGGTGTAACTGTTGTCAAGTAGGCACACGATGCCATTGAGAAAAACAACCTTACTATGAGACCGAAATATTCTTGGTTGAGGTACATTTCAATGTAGGATTCGAAAATTTTGAGAGTTTAACTTTAGTTTCTAAAACATTTATCAAAAGTTCGTTCCGCTATCGCGACTCCGTCGAGCCATACCCCAAACATGCACACACAAATGCAATCTGACTCATGTCGACCTTGAAATAGACCAGTCTAATCGGAGTTTTAGCCAATCAGTAGTCCGCACACAACGCCACACACCATCCTTTGTTTTTAATATCAGTTCGGTCACGCCATTTTGCTTAAATGACCTTTTGTTGTCAATTGAAATTATTCCACAAGTTTCAACTCTATTTAATTGTTCTTTATTACGTTATTTAATTCAATTACGTCCGCAATGCCAAGGATCCTATTGTATTACGAACAAAAATTGTTTTGTTTTTCACTTGCTTATTTTTATGTTTCCTTCATCTAACGATGATTAGATTATTATTTTTCTCATTAGTTTATGAAAACTTTGCTTTGTTTAAGTTACAAGGTTAGAAAGAGTTAGTCTCTTCAAGGCTCAAGTAAATAGATGTCCAATCTACGTAATGCCAATCATCATCATCATTTCAGCCACTGGACGTTCACTGCTGAACATAAGCCTCCCCAGTGAATTCAAGATTGTCCGTCTGAAATTGTTTTGTTTTGAATTGTTTTCATGCTACTAATGCATTAAACAATTTTTCCAAACTTAAACAAAGTTTGGTTGTCATAAAGTATGTATAAAAAAATAGAAGCAGTATTATTGGTGTCTTATCTAAGTACGGTTAAGGAGCGGTACAGAGATTATTCTCGCTTTCAAAACACATTAGTCCGATTTACTTGGAAGCGACTGAATGTGTAATTATTTTTTTATTACCCCATGCCATGGGAGTTCAACGGCTCCACATTAATTACAATATTAACATGTGAAGGTCTCGCTTCAGTTAACCACCTTCGCAGTTTTGTAATCGTTAAAATTCTGTGAAACGTTAGAAAATTACAGTCTTTGTAGACAATAGAAGTTTTTCTTCGACGCATTTTTCGTTTTGTATTGAAGCGTTTCGCTTTTTTGATTGATGCGTTCGGGGGAGCTCGAATGAAGGCACTTAGGGACGGACAAGAGTTTTTTTATATTTTATGCATTTGTAAAATTAAAGCGTTTTTCAAATTGTGGCTTCCAATGCATCTTATCTTATCTATACCAAAACAAAATGTTATTTCCTTTACTATATTGACACTAATAATTAGAATTTTTCCTATTAGTATTCATATACTTGTTTGCTACAAAATTGTCGTAGTAATATCCCATGCATATGTAGAATGTATAAAACCTTATACTCAGTATTATTAAATGACGTCCAAACTTGTGGTTATTTTCGTTTAATAAGGAAATAATTGTTTGTTTATTATTCTGAGTATTTACTGTAAACAAATATGCAACAAATTTATTAATTAGATATTAAGTGGGATGCCTATTACTATTCCTTTAAATTATCTTTTCCGGAAAATGCCAGCCTATATTTATCTACGAAATGTTTTTAAAGTATTTAGTATAGGTTTTTTATTATTATTGTAAATAGGTTTTAGATAGAGGTGACTGATCCAAATCCAAGATCCAAATCTTGACTGTTATTCAGCAATCGTTTTTTTTTGTGGTATATTATCTTTATTTGTATCAACTTCTGCCGTTCTTCTGTTTTTGATGAAGTTTAAAAGAGTAATAAAATCAATTTTTAATTAAATATACGAACTTGATTTTAAAACTACCAAGCCGAGCGTTGATTAAAATTATGCAGATTAAAACGTCACTTTTTAATATCCATAAAAAAGGTTGACGATCTCTCGAACGAATGCAATAGACAATGAGTAGTTTTTATTCCCTAGCCTATGCTAATTCTGGTTTATGATTGCAATTCAAATTCTAACGTCGAATAGCTTTTTTAAAACACATGCGTAAGCAACGGTTGTTAGAGGCTCAACTTTTTAAATACTACATGCTGCTAAGCTGTTTATGTTAATTTTCTAATGGTGCTTTTTGTTGCTGTTTACAAAAAGTTGTATAGTTTATAGGGCTGTTATCAGAAGTGAAATCGATTTTAAAACTGCTAATTTATCAAACATTATTACCTAGATACTTTGAAAAATAACGTTTTACATTAAGGCTTCAATATTCTCTTGCTATTGAGTTTGAGTTGTTCACACACTTAGAGCAAATTATAAAATTGTTTTTATTTCATTAAAGATTTGTTTTAATGAACATTTTTGACGACTGACAAGATTTAGGTAATAGTTGTATTAACGATTTTTAACGGACACAAAATGTTAGGTAGTTTTGAAACAGTTAGATTTTTAGGCTTTTTAAATGTTTTTGATAATAATATGTTGAAAATTTTAAGTAACTATCTTTCATTCTGCTTTAATACCTTTTCTAACCCAACGTCTTCCACTTTTGTTTTGGCATAGATCTAATTTCATACAAACTAATAATGAGTCATGTTGATAATGACTTGTCATCGAATTTTATTTGTAGTGTATCTAGTTGTTCTTATATCACATTAATTAAACCCCCTCTTTTCTCAATTCCAGGTCTAGAACGGGTGGCGGAGGAGTTGATGGGTCGAAGAAAATGGAAATTATGCCAGGACGCCTTAATACCAAAACGGAGCGAGCCCGAAGCGTCGAGCGACGAGTCTATGCCTGCCACCGACCCCCCTCCCGCGCTCAAGATAAAGACCATAGAGCAGATCAACGACCAGGAGAGACCGAAGACCGAGGATACCGAGGAGACGGTCAAACGGAGACCGGAGACGATTTTGGAGAGTTTGATCAATCGGCCAGCGACGCAGCCGAAGCTGGAGCTACCAGACGAGCCGACGGACTGGAAGCCAGCGGACAAGTGCTATTTTTGCGTTGATGGGCAAGGGGGGGAGCCGGCGGAGGGGGGGACGGCGGGCGGCGCGACCGTAAGTACCGCCCTGATCACTTTTTGGCAGCTTCCACGATGACGTCACCGGGGCGTGGGCATCGATCGCGTTTTTTTCGGCGAACTAGGTCAGCTTTTTAATCAGTTGATAACGAACACTTATCACGAACTAGTAAAACATGGCGTTGCTATAACATTTATAAAAGAAACTAGATAGCCGGGGCTTATCACTAGCTATTAAATATGGCGGCGCTGAAATAATTTAAAAGAAACTTTAGAGCCACTCTATGATGGTATCCATGAAAGCTTGCAATAGTGTTGATTACGAATTTACGACCCATTTCACGTAAATTGTCGATACAATTGCTGACAAGTGTTAGTACCAAGTGAGTGAGTAGTGACAAGCAATAAAACATTTTGATTAATGTTTAGTAAAAATACACTTTGAAATCAAAACACAAAATAGATCTATCTATTAATCAGATTCATCTGCATCACTATCATAGTCAGTTAAACCATTTTATGCTTTTACCTTGAAACTTAATTAAGATTAAGTAAAATTAATATTAATAGTTTGTTACATTACCTAAGTATTTCTAGTCTAGGACTCCAATTCTTATCGATGAATTAACTATTACGCTGTCATAGACAAAAAGTATAGAGAGTATTTATTTCCTGACATTTAGCTGTCAATAAATAAAAAAATAATGCAAATGCCAAAAGTGCTATCTTTTAATGACTAGACTAAAGTAAAAACCGGCCAAGTGCGACTCGCACACGAAGGGTTCCGTACCATTATCTATAAAAAAGGCAAGAAAATCATTTTTGTTGTATGGGAGCCCCGTTAAATATTTATTGTATTCTGTTATTTAGTATCTGTTGTTAAAGCGGCAATAGAAATACATCATCTGTGAAAATTTTAACTGTCTAACTATCACGGTTCACGAGCTTACAGCATTTGAATGCTCTAAGTTCATGAGATTCAGCCTGGTGACAGACGGACAGCGGAGTCTTAGTAAAGGGTCCCGTCTTACCCTTTGGGTACGGAACCCTAAAAAAACGAGTTTTACAGTCAGAACCAAGTAAAAAACTTATTTGTAAAAAATAATTATATTCTAGATATAATTTTTATTACACACAATGTACCTTGACCGTACTTCATCATCATCCTATATAGTTATTAAATTATTAAACCAGATCTAACCTCGGGTGTGGGATGCCAGAATAATTAATCCTTCAGTATAGCATAGCTTCAAAGGGCGGCGGTGTCTAAATAGTCATAGTCGCCTGTGATTTTCCTTTGTGCAATTCTGCATACGGTACTAGGAGTCGTAAACATTGTACTTTAGAAAAATAAATGAAGTAAAAAACTTAAATACATAAAAAAACAGTAAAAAGCAAAAAAATAATTACCGTTTTTTTTTCTATAAAAGAAAAAGTATTATCCTTTGAAGCTTTAATTCCTATGATAATGACATTGTGGTACGCTAGTACATTATACCTCAATGGATAATGATATAGAGATCATAGCCGCCTTTACGTACAAAAAGCTTCTGTTCGCGTCAAATGTTCCTGTGCGATATATTGAATAAACTTAAGACCACGCGAGCGAAGCCACGGGCAACAGCTAGTCATCAATAAGGCTTTGCCAAAGTGGCATCTTTATCATCATATGATGATGATTTAAACATATCATATCAGTATACTTCTAGACACAAGACTCTCCTAATGCACGCTACCGACTCCGATCCGCATGGATATGATTTTCCATACACTTCCAGCGACTTTGTATATTTGACCGTTCCACCTTATTGGAGGGCGCCCTACATTGAGATTGCCTACCCTCGGTCTTCAGTTCTTCACACAAGAACACGTCACATCTTATCGGTTCTACGGAAACTGTGATAAACTAATGTTTGTGAGTCAATTAAATTGAGTGAATCCAGATAGCTCTATCATGAAATTACTTGTATTTTCCTCTCGTCCCTATTCATTCGCCTCTGTGATTAATATCACAGGTGCTACATACTTAAACGTGTCGCCAAAACCGTATGACTCTTATTTAGCCACCACAAGGTTTATTTTAGAATAACAAGTAGAGTTAGCTGATTGCAAATTTGTAGGGGTATGCAAGATTGAGTTGTTAGTTCAGATTAGGTTTTTGTAGATATTGAATGGTGAAGACTATTACCCAGGTGATGTTGTAGTGAGTTGTTTACTTTTTATTTAATTTTGCTGATAATAGGGATTTAAACAAGCTTTTTGTAACAGTTTTATTTGAAAGGGATTATTATGGTATCTGGTGATCTTAAGTTTATTCAATATATTCCACACGAACATTTAACCAGGGTAATAAGTAGGTATCACATATGTTAATCCAGATCGTATTCTATATGTGTGCAAAATACTATCCAAATCCGATCAGTAGTTTTTGCGTGAAAGAATAACAAACATGCTTACAAACTTTTGCATTTATAATATTATTAATATTAGATGGGTTATCATCATCATCATCATCATCATCGGCCTATATCAGTCCACTGCTGGACACAGGCCTCTCCAAAAGGAGGATTTTTTCATAATCGCCACGCTTGGCAGGCGGGTTGGCGATCGCAGTTTGGCCAATGGTGTAGAGGAGACGCTGCTGCCCGTCTTCTTGTGGCGGTTCTCCTGTAGTCGCCTCTTACGATACCCATAGGAAGAGAAGGGGTGGTGCAATTCTTTTAACGTGCCATGCCGGAACCACACGGCACGATGTCGATGGGTCATTCATCCCTGACCATATTTAGTGACATTTATCACGCATCTCCCGTATTCGAAAACGCAAGACAAGTTAATAGTTGGTCTAGGCTAAAACCGTTTGATGTTATTCGTCAAGCCTAATCTACCCTTAAAGCGGCTTGATTACATCTGACAGTAAAGTTAGTCACTGCTTCACATCTCGCAATCCGCAACGAGACCGCGTGGCGGAGTTTAGGCCCAATCCATTTAAGCCTCACAGTTGGACGCTTATAGGCTTAATGTTACTTTAAGTAAGTAAATATTAACTTACAATATTAGAATTCACTCACAAATATCTCTTTTAAAAGTATACCAACTAAATGTTGCTTTTCAAGCAAACATTTTCAAAATTCTATCTCAAACCCATTTTTACAAAACACACCAGCTATATTCTAAAGGTTTTAAATATATAAGGTGTAAACTTATCAGTTAACTCTTTTCTAGGAGGTGGTTCTACTGCTCAAATAAAACAACTTTTTGTATGAGACCAACTTCGAAATCGTAAAAAAATATTTCATATCTTTATACATACTGATCTCAGCTGGTCTGCCGTTTTGTATGGGAAAATGGTTGTTTGTTTTGCGATTTTGAAGTTGGTCCCATTGAAGAAATTGTTCTATTTAAGCAGTAGAATCATCCCTAGAAAAGAGTTAACCGATAAGTTTACATCTTATATATTATTAAGTTAATTTTAGTAATATTTTGGACGCATTTTTAATTTATTAAAAAAAAACTAAATTAATGATAGGTTACCCAAAATAAAATTGTCTCTTATTAACATAAAATTTTTGATCATTTTTTAGTCAGGTACATTCATATTACCCGCATTTTTTTAAAAGGAGTTTTTAAAGCAAAAGCATTTAGGTCATCGTGGTTTTATTTTAATTATGGTGCCTCTGCTTTTTTATGTTTTTGATACATAATTTGTGTAAAGCATACCTGTATGATACAGGTTACCACCATGTTTCATACAGGGATTAACTTTTACAGGATTTTCTGGCCTTTTAAGCTTTTACAATTTTTTTTAAGAGCTGTGGATTCTGATTAAAGACGAAATAAAATAAAATAGAATGGGATTATGGGACTAACAATAACTGATGCTCCATACCTAATTTTATTTTTATTCCCTCGAGTATATAAATAAAATTTTTTTATGGAAAGGTGAACTTTTCTTAAGATTTCGGTATGGTTATGGCAAACGTTGTCTATTTTAATTTGTCGATTAGAACATCCTGTGATAGCGATTCCTCCGCCTCATCAGTCATTTTGTATATTTTCGTATAGGTTTAATAAATTAATTTAGTGTAACCTATACTTACTTGTAATATTGACTGCAAATTAGCCATGTTTCACGGTTTGAAGTCCAATAAACAGTTTAATCAATAGATCAGCGCGTTGAGTCAATATTGAGCAATGCGAATAATTACTAGCTCAAATGCCAAGGCTGAGGAAGGCGCGCCCATTTTGAATCATCGCTCAGCTTTTTTTAAATACATTAAACAGACCTCGCTCTATAGGCACATCTCTTGGGTCCGCGCGGATTTTGTATTCACGATTTTTTTTAAAGATTAATCAAAGAACACAAAACAGAATAAATAAATAAATTGAACAGCATCACATACAATGTTCTGATCCTGAAGTCAGTGTTATTTTTATAACACAAGTGTTATAAAAATAATATAATAGCAGAAACAACGACGTTACCACAACACTAAGACCCGAGACAATATATAAGGTGTAAATTTTTTTAGTTAACTATTTTCTAGGAGCTGATTCTATTGCTCAAATACAACAACATTTTGTATGAACCAACTTCGAAATCGTAAAAAAAAATTAACCCTCAATATTTATTTATTTATTTATTTATTTATATACGGTATACAGACAGGATACAGTCATCGCATGCTATAATTATTGCAATAAACAGACGTATCCGGACCGTAGCCCATAAATAGTATACACAACATGTTCAGTAAATGCTAATGTATGCTACTAGGACATAAAAATTATACATATTAAAATAAAGTCTAACATAAAAAAGGAAATATTATACATGCAGAAACTACTTTCAGTTACAAATTACAGGCTTATCTTTTTTGATTAATTACAAATAAATAAACAAATTACAAATAAAATAAATTAATACTATTTGTTACGGCGAGATCACTTCAGCCTTGAGAGTATTGGATATGGCTTTTTTATAATGAGAGAAGCTACTGTTGAAAATATCTATGTCTTTGCCACCACGGGCCAGCTCGTTGTACGTGCGGCACATTCTGACCAAAGGGTTATAATACGACGTGTTATTCCTGTAAACCTGTATGTCAAATGTGCTAGGATTGCGAGATCTATGCCGGATATTTACGTTGAGAGCCGAGAGAAGACCTGGAGCATCGACAGTAGAGTGGAGAATTTTATGAAGGTACAGAAGGTCGTACCTTTTACGTCGAATTTTAAGGGGAATGACGTCGAATTTAGTTAGTCGCTCGCTATAGGTACTAAGAGAACGACCGTAGTTGTGCTTACGTGATACATAACGTAAGCATCTCTTCTGAATTCTTTCCAGGTTGTCTGCATGATTTTTGTAGAAAGGCGACCAAATTGGACAGCAGTACTCCAAAGTGCTTCTGACAAAGCTGTAGAAAAGGCAAAGGGCGCTCTTAGGTTTCTTAAAATCTTTAGTGGTTCTCATGATGAATCCAAGTAACCTGTTTCCCTTTTTCACAATTTGATCATAGTGAGGACGGAAGGTTAATTGCTCATCAAGTAGCACTCCCAAGTCCCGATTTGTATCCCTCCCTATAATACAAACTGATGTCAGCTGGTCTGCTGTTTTGTATGGGGAAGTGGATTTTTTTTTGCGACATCGCGACATTAAAGAAAAAGTTGTTCTATTTAAGCAGTAGAATCACACCCTAGAAAATAGTTAACTGATAAATTTACACCTTATATAAAAGTTCGTTGTCCACATTGTCCCGACCGGAATCGAACCTGGAACCTCAGAGGTGGCGGCGACGCCCAGTCCGCCTCTCGGCTGCGGAGGTCTTCAAAAGAATTACTAATTATTAAAAATTTAAATAAATTGAAAAAAAATATGAAGATGTTATTATGTTGAGCAGTTTCGTTGGATAGTTGAAATGTATCCGATAAATAACAGAAGTTTAGGCTAAGACACACTGGTTACGACAAGAGTAGATAAGAAGAGATGGGTGGGTAGAGTAAAATATCCAAACAACTTAGAACGCGGTGGCGTTCTAAGTTATTTGGATATTTTACTCAGGGTTATTATGTCTGTTATTTCTGAACTACAAAACGAATGACCTTGAAACGTGCATATAATGTGACAATGTTTTGAGTACCTCTTTCAGAAAAATAATGAACGTAATCGGACAACGCGTTAATAATTTAGAACTAAGTAAACATTTTGCCTTTTATCCCATCTAGGGAAACGTGTTGAATTCCGTAATAAAAAGTATCCTATGTCCTTCCTCGGGGTGTGATTCCAAATTGTGCTAAGTTTCACTTGAATTGATCCAGTAGTTCCGACGTGTTGCGCGGCCAAGATACAGACAGACAGACAAAAATAAAAAATGATCACAGTTATGGCTTCAGTATCGATAAAGAATGCCCCCCCCCCCCCAATCCAAATTTCGTCAATACAGAATTTTAATAAACAACCCGTTACAGTTTTATTATAGTATAGATTTGATAATTGCATTGTGCTATATAAATACATACTGTATTCTTACAAATAAATTAACCACTCGACTGTGCGGACTCACAACACAACTCAACATAAAATTAGACTCAAAAGTCAATCGTCATCTACAATTAAAATCTTCTCCCCAATATTAGTTGCAGTGACTCTATAACCTTGCTTATACCCTTCGTAATTCAAACCCTTAATTAATCGACCACAACAATTGTCACATTTGTAATTGTACTTAATCACCATACAAATCACGACAGCTATTATCACGTCACTGCCTTTTGACAGCTTTGACAGATCCCGCCCTAAAATTGACGCAAATGACATAATGGCCGCCGTCATTTCTCATGGCAAAAACGTGTGTTCTACAATAGAACATCTTATTGTGGGAAACGGAGGGCAATCAAATCGGAATTATTGTCTTTATTACAGAAAACCGGGTAATTGTAAGTTTTACCGGAATTCAGGGGTAATAGGCTTGCAATTTTAGTGTTAGTTTGGCCACACAGGTGGAACAGGATTTGATGGGACCTGCATTAAACCTTTAACCAGCGGTGGCCAAATAGCTGCCATCATATTTTGAACTTTATGCCCTTGAGTTAGGATTGAAAACCAATGAAAATTCAAAATGTTTATACCGGTCAAAGGGAAAGGTGCTTTTACATGGGCATTTTTTGAGAAATAATTGAACAATGACAGTTGCTAAGGTGGACTTGCGCACCACCGGATTAGTTAACAACGATATTAAGGGTCTGTTTCAAAATTGAAAACTAAGCACAACGCAACAAATAAATTTAAATAAAGAACACAATTTGTATGAATTACTTGGCAGATTAAATTAACCGAGACTTACTTAGCGATTGTGAAACAGACCCTAAGACATATTTTTGTCTCTGTCATTTTCATACAAACTGAGAGCTATAGAATGATTTTCAATACCATGTTAGTGGATAGTTCGGGATTAAATACGTTAATCCTGAGATGCACAAGTGGGCCTAATAAAAGTAGTTGAGCAATTATTAGAGAAATCTGGGAAAATCGCCGCGCAAATTTTAGGATTTTCTAAAGATTGTTCCTAAAGTATTGCTGCTTATTGCTAGATGCATTCTAACTGATATATTTAGTTGCTCCAGATTGCTTGTATGTTTTTATTATCTTTGTGTTGGTCTACCTTTTATTTTATTTAAGGCTTAGAAGCAAAATTTTATTGAATACTGTATTTATAATTATTAAATAATATACAGCTATGCATTAATGTTTAAATGCATACGAAAGGTGTAATACCAATGTATTACACTAAAATGGTGGTAGGATTTTATACGTAATTTATTTACAGTAATTACTAGTATATGGTAGGTACAATCGATACGTTTGATTGTTAATACTTTAGCGATACATTAATGGCGGGATTTTTGATGGCAGAGTTGTTTAATAAGTATGATTGCGAAAAATAATGGTAGCATTAATTAAAAATCAAAATGTCTGTATTAAAACCTTTTTTTTTCAGAGGTCGTATCGTGATTTCGTGATGCCTCTGGTAATATTCCCCTGAATGGAGCAATTTAACACACAGCAGCAATACGCATACGCAAGATCTTTCTCCGAAACTTGTCAGTATTTTTTCACTTACATTTAGTATGAAATGACTACTTCAGTCAACTCTCAAACTATCAAAAATGACAAATAAATTGAACGACATTTTATACTTTTTACGGTATGTGCTCTACAACTGTCCCTAATATATTTTTTTGATTAGTTGACAAAAAACATCATCTATTTGTAACTTTCATATACAAAAACAACATTCAGTCGAATTGAGAACCTCCTCTTCGTTTTGAAGTCGGTCAACAACTTTTTGTAAAGGACTAACATAGAAATCATCACCTCAGCTTTGCCTGGTGACCTGTAATACAGGTATAGGTGACTTTACCTGCGGAGTTCTGAGATCAATAGTACGCAAAAAAAAAAATATCCGGAAAATTCTTTCCAAAAAAAAAATCCTCATATTTATTTGCTTGAATTATATTTAAAATCAGCCACTAGTACAACATTAATCAAAATTTTATCGTGATTTTTTTTCTTTGATCTTTTTTTGGTAGTTTTTAGGTCTTCTATAATATATTTTTAAAATTAAAAGAAACACATCACACACTGCACAAATTAAATAAGAAATACTATGAGCTGCACAATTTAGGCAGTCTTATCGCTAAAAAGCGATCTCTTCCAGAAGATCGTAAGTTATAAGACAGTTGAATTGGATTGAGAGGGTGAGTCGGTGAAGAGTTCCAAAATATAAAAAAGAAGTAATATTATTTACAAGCTTTAATCATTGGTGATTATAAATAAAATCAAGTTACCTCTTCAGTAATAATAGTAATAAAATTATATCTGACATGTTGTAAAGACCGTGAGATACTAACATAATGTAACCTCCACTTTATATTTCTTGTAAAACGCTAAAACAATTAATATGCTAATTCGATAATTTGTGTGTAATGGTACTTATATTTTATTTTCTCATAAAACCAGCTCTGTGTTTAGAGTTTACAGCCACTATTAGGGCCAGTCCACAGATGATAAATAATTAAAACCTACACCCCACGTAATTAATAAAGAGGCATCCTCATTTCTAATCATTGTCTACCCATAATAACAGTTTATTGTAAACCCTTTAGCCTTACAATAGCAATTATGTACCTTGTCTAAACCAAGCTTAGCAACGACCACCAGAACTAGACCCGTCCGATCTCTTACAATTTGTCTCATCCCGTGCGTACGCTGAACAACAAGCCAGAGGAAGGGCTCAGGATACGCTGGCAGCCCCACAAACCATAGTTTCAATTTACAAAACAATGCCTTATCCATTTGCTACGATTCCACGTCAAAGTAGAAAACTCGTATTTTGATTAATACGTAGGAAAGAGACGGGGTGCGTGAGAGTGACGCTTGATTCATTTCAGACCCTATAAGTAGGGCGTAAGGTCGAAATTCGTTCATATTAAGTTTCCCGCTGAAATAGTGTAGGCGTATAGCATGAAAAGTAGGCAGTGTTTGGACACCGCGAGCCATGGAGAGGTCATTGTAACTTTATTTTTAATAGCTACTTAGAGATTGTGCTTTTGTTTTTTAAGTGAACGCTTTGCGAATTGTGCTCGCTCGTTTTAGCACTCCGCTTTAGTGGTTTAGATTATAGCAATTTTGTGCTTTACCTACATTAAAAAATATTGTTTTTAGACTACCGCTCCCTCCCTACAGAAACAGATACGGTACAAAACAGTTTTGCGTAGAATAGAAAGCCATTAATTTAATTTGACAGTTCTTTAAAGCCACCACGTGGATTTTGTTTTGCATGAGTTGATTTGACATGGACATAGTTTATTTTTCGATATTTCGGCATTTTATCGTTTTAAGGTCCGAACCCAAAGTGTAAAACAAGGCCCTATTACTAAGGCTCCGCTGTCCGTCTGTCACCAGGCTGTATCTTATGAACCGTGATAGTTAGAGAGTTGAAATTTTCACAAATGATGTATTTATGTTGCCGCTATAACAACAAATACTCTACAACAAACGTGATTTTTTTGCCATTTTTATAGATAATGGTACGGAACCCTTCGTGCGCGAGTCTGACTCGCACTTGGCCGGTTTTTCTCGTAAACGACGGTACAACTAAATAAAAGGTCATATAAATATCAATTATTATAATTAATTGGCACTGGCCACGCTCATACAAGCCACAAAAGTAAAAAAAAATAAAGCAATACGAGTAAAAACGGAACAAACGATTGAAGCTATATAATAGGTTAATAATAAATACCAAAAACGTACTTAAGGCTTTGTTCATTAGAGCTATAGATCAAATCTGCTACTCAATGTCCTATTACGGAATAATGACAGTTTGTTCTAGAAAAAATGCAAATGAATTTTAACGTTTACTCATTATGCTGGAATTATTGCGATGCAATTGAATTATTTAGCAGTAATAAAACTATAAAGGAAATATAATTGTTTGTAATGGGCGGGCCGTGCGTGAAATTAATGCAATGCACTTTGTATTAATGTTTGTGCGTACGCGCACTTCGAATTTGACAGTTTATTGTGTTATTATTATTTGTAATTACGAATAAAATAAAGTTTAAATATAAATCCGAATCTCATCATCTACTCTTTACTAGCAAAGTGATAACTATTTGATTCTAGTAGATGAGTTGTTACAATATCATCTATTTAGTAATTTACCTGAAGTATTGCAAAAAAAATATTTAATAAAAATCTAAATATTAGTGTTTCTTTAGGATATAAATACGAACCACAGTATAGTTTTCTCTTTTACAACTGCTAAAATTTGTTACGATAGGTAAACGTACTCATTGGTTAAAATTATTTTTTTAACAAATTTCTGCTAAACATACTTATTTATTTTTTGCATTGGCATTAAAAGATTACAGTATCCGTCAACGTGACAATGACCTGCAATTAAAGTGCAAGACGCAGTTATTTCATTTCTGAATAAGCAAAACTAGGTGATATTCTGATAAGAGCTTGAATCATACGAGCTATGACCGATTAGGATCTTTGACATGTATAATAATAAATGTTTCTTGTTTTTACGAAGTATTTGATTGCGATAACACGAAGATACCTATTTTGTTAATCACTTGTTTTGATTTTCTATCTTTGAATGTTGTTTAGTTTTTTTATCAATCGATAAAATTACTGTCAGGTACCAAAGTGCTTTCTTCACACATGGACATCTGTAAATAATGGTTTGATTTTTTTTTCTGTTGTTTAAAAAAATATATTATTTACTGCACTAAAATATTGAAAGTCTGTATAGATTGTCGACTTTCTAACAAAAAACGTTAATAATTGAAACTAACTTTCACCAAACATAATTTAACAATAAAAATGTCTGTCGTATAACTTTTCTTCCTAGTTTTTATAGTCTCTTTCCCGATGAATGCGCTGGTAGCGTAAATAATCTCAATTTATGCATTGATGTAATGATACTCTCCAATTCGTAATTGCACGTTTTGTTTGCATTACAATTTACTATTGCAAAATGTATAGAAGTTTACGGCAGTCGTTAATGATTTATCTCCACATCATTCAACGGAATTGGTTTCTTCCGTTTGTACTTTAGTTTAATATTTTTAAATCTGAAGTAAGTAAAAAATACAAGATTAGCAGTAGCTTAATAATGAGTAAGGTATTAATAACTCATCTTTTGTTTGTTAAACAATATCACGTATCATCAATAATTTCCATTGCAAGATTTGTTTTCTGAGGATGTGGTTGTATAATACTAGACTTTTTAAAATATGTAAATCTTGAATGTGTTTTTTTTCTTATAATTACATAACTGTTTTTTTTTTCTTATAATTACATATCTGTTTTTTTTTAATTGGTCAAGTAAAGTTTCAATAAAAATGCAACAAAGTGCGTCGACTCCACTTCACTCGGTAGCCGATCGGTTAAACAGCATAGGCCGGACAGAAAAGCCTATAGGGGCGGTCCGTGGAGGGTGGAAACCTCGGAAAATTCACGTGCCGAGCCCACCCCTCGCTAGAACACGTGCATCCAAACAGCCCAGTACTACCGCCTTTGCCTTACTAATCATTGCCGCTCGCGAAAAAAAAGAAAAATGAGCGCGCGCGTTTGACGTTTCAAAATATCATTTTCGAAAATAGAACGCGTGTGGCGCTGCCATTATTTTTTTTAATGCCGCGTTTTTCTGTTTAAGCAGCGCAAACGTAAATGGAAACCGACCGCTTTGTAGTTTGAGAGTGGTTTATTACTTTTTTTGTGTGAAATGGAAGGGAACGCAGCATGAGCCGATTACATGGTTAGTTGGCTACACTGTTTTCAAACATGAACATTTCTGTTGCCACTTTTATTGTGTTATGTTGATAGCTATTTTGACAGACAATAAATAATAGAATGGTAATTTCGATTTCAAGTTTAATTTATTTCAGTTCGCAATTTTCACAAAGTAATAAACCTCATTTATATTACCTCAGATATTTTTTTTTATATTAGCACTACACACACACACCACACTTACATACCTATTTGCATGGTTTTCCACTATGTGTGTTTTATTAAAATTTATAGTCTAAAGAACTATACCTAAATCACGCTTTTCTATGCATGAGCTTCGTCAAAACTAATCAAAAGAGCACAGGTCATGTATTTTTTATTAAAAAAAAATAAAGATGAAACTTTACTTTGTTTTAAACCGTCCACACCATGGGGACCACGTGGATGGCGGAGTGTGTTATGCAAAATAAAGCAAGTATTAATTTATTTACCATCTTTTCTGAAATAATTACCAGTCCCGGGCATACAATTTCTACACTGTGGTAATCAATATAATACTTCACCCATTGCAGCCGTGGCAGGTATTTTTGATACACCTTTTATAGAGTTTTACTATCTTCTTCCTGTTACATCACTAATCAGCTACTGATGGTAGCATATTATTTTATTAACCGACGAAAAAATGAAGGAGGTTTTCAAGTCGACGCGTATTTTTTTTAATTTATGATCACGCGTAACTTTTTACAGAGTAGTCCGATTTTCTTTTTTTTATAAGAAAAACTGATATAGCCCGAAATTGGTTCCATGTAAATTAGACGGCAATTGGGAGTCGGTTAATTTCAAACATTTAATTAGTGAGGTACAACGGGTGAATAACAAAAAACAATATACCGTCGAACATTGAACCTCCTCCTTTTTGAAGTCGGTTTAAAATTAATAAACTATGAGCCAAATTCAAATAAAATTTTATTTTAATCATCTGATGAACTGATAATAATTCGGAGGAATAGGTAGTAATGCTATTTAACAAAAACCAACATAAAGTCAAATTGATATTACCTCCTCCTTTTTTTAAGTCTGTTGAAATAACAAACATATAGAAAACAAAACTGGTCTTTTTCTTATCTTCACGCATTATTCCAGCCAGGCACAATTTATATTTTGTTTCTATGTGTTGCTAAAATACATATTATATAGGCTTTACTCTGTCCACTAACGTGCTAACTTAAGATAAAATAAATATACATTGTATTTATAAAAAATCTATTTAACATAATTTTAAACTCAAGGTATTATTATTGATTTTGAAAAAATGCCTACGTAAAGATTTAATACGTTTGTAACCAAAATACTCATTTTGATTTATTAAAGGCACTAAAAAGAGTAAAAGAACATAATATCACTTTTTATTTACAAACCAAATAGAAGGGGTGGGTGTTGGGGTTAGAATATGGTGAGGCATAGAGTTGAGTTCTTCGTCAGCTCGGCCCACACGTATAAAAAACCCTTGGGACGAATTGCATAAGATCAAAATTAATTAAAACTGTATGCGTCAACTCGTCCCATCATCTTTTTTCGTTGGATTTACAACCTTGTTAACCCTTAAATGCATAGTGTATCAATTTTGATACTTACTTATTATTAAGTAATTTACCTTAAAAATTATTTTTATAATTATTTTAAATAAAATAAAATAAATATTTGAACTATGATCTGTGAGTATAGCATAATTTACTAAATAAATATATAAAATCAGGATTATTCTTGATTGACATTATAAAAAAGGACGTTTTGGAAAAATCTTTTCTGTATTCGGGAATGAATACCTTTTTTGGAAAAAAGAAAAAAAATACTTCCAGAAGTGCCACTGTTATCATGAAAATTGTGACAGATTGATAATTAAATGATTTTTTATAGTTTAAAAGAAAATATATTTAAATTTATCAAAATTAAATAAAATTATTGGAATTTTATTTATAATTTTTTTGAAGTGTTGGAATCATAAAGTAAGTAATAAAAAGGCTTTATTTAAAAACAAAAAAACCATGCATTTAAGGGTTAACGTCTGGTATATTTGCCAAGAAATACAATTCTCGTAACCAAAGTAAAATAACAAAGTTACCTACCTATACCTAAATGAATACCAATTAAAATATTCACTAAATTAACATTCACACATTAATTGAAGCACAATAACTATTTCTAACAGAAAAAGTTAAATCCTATTAACTTTAAAAGTCAAAAGTGCTAACACATGACCTTATTCAAATCACCAATATTCATACGATGAAATAAATAAATTTATACATAAAGGAAGAACATTCTTGTATGCCTACTGCAGGTCGATTAAAAAAAAAAAACAATCGCTCCCGAACGTATTTAAAAATACTATTCTAAATTCAAACGGGCCATTAACCGGTTCCCACGGCCGCCATGCTGGCTCGTCCTCGGCCGCCATTGGCCGAGGGCACAGTTTAGCATTAGAATGTGTAGACCCCACCATTTAGCGAACGGCAAATTATATTTTTTACATCCTAAGTCTAACGGCAGCTGCTGAATTGGCGCTCTGTCATCGTCCGAGGAAAAAAGGAGCAATTACATATAATTGGCAATTACATTAAAAATTTATTAAATAGATATTCTGTTTCTAATGCCTTTGAAACTTCCGTTAGTGTTAGCCTTTGTTAAGCACATCAGGTATATAATATAGTTATGCACCTATGGATTCAGTAAATACTTTTATATTTATTTTGTGGACGTGATAATAATGTGTCATACATCAGCCTAACCTAAGTTATAGGTACAGAATATTATTCTAAAATCAGAAATTTGTATTTGTCTGAAGTATAAACTCATAATGACGATCAATAGATTTTCAATCAAATTGTTCCATAATAATGCAAAAACTATCAAATAATATATTTTATTTAACTAAATTTAAAACACACTTTAAAAAAGATAACATTAATCAAGGCATGTCATGTCTGAATTTTCAATGGACCCATTTTTACATCATAATAATTATTTTAAAGGAAATTGGTTCAATGAATGGCTCAATTTTTTTGTTGATACAAGAAAACTGATTATTATAACATAATGTGAGTGCTTAATGTCTCTCTGACATGCACCTGCCTGGGTATTTTCAGTCTAGAAAACTCTAATAGTTTCTATTAGCCCATAATTTAAAGCTTAACTTATATAACTTCTTTGCTATTCCATTCTATGCGATAACCTTTCAAAAAAGTTTACTGGTGTGTAGCTTGATTAGAAATAAAAGTAAGTAAGGTTAGGTAAATTTCTAATAAAATAATGTACCTATTCATAACAGCTTACAACAAAAGATATCGATTAAAAAATATTTTCGATGGACATTCAATTTTATAAAACCACTTCTATTAAGATAATTGTGTTAACTTGATTAACACTTAAAATCCTTAAATTAAAATTTCAATAGTGCATTAATTTGTGTTCACCCTTTTGAGGATCCCGAGATAACAATAAACCTATTTTTTATTCTAATAATCTTTTGTTGACACAATTGTACAAAAATAATAAACAACTGATCAACTCATATGTCTTACAAAAAAAAACAATCATAATTTTAAAGAAAACTAGATTTTATAACAAAATACGTTTAGATTCTACATTTACCTAACAGCGTCAAACATCTGCATACTTCACTTAACAAACACCATGAACAAACATCTTTTAGTTTAATTCACAGACCGTATGTCTGTAGGTCGGTATGTAGGTATACGTATACAGAATGTGTCTGTATGTGTCTAAACAATTCGTTAGTTATTATTCAAGGTGGACATGATTAGCGAAACGGCAAGGTTAGCCGACCGGTCGCGCGACGCCATTTTGGTTTTTGTACTACGCGTGCTGTTCAAATATCAATGACATAACTCTGTTGAGCTACATTTTCTATCAGAAAATAAACGTTTTTTATTCTAACCATATGATTTGTTTACAAGACAGGCATTGTTGAAAAATCATTTTACCAACCAATAGCAAATAAGAACTTAATTAAAAATATGTCTAAGTTTTGATAATCAAAAGTTTTAACCGATAAGTTAGACCTAAACACCAAAAAACAAACATTATAGGCAAACAATACTAAGGCTACTTTATGCAAATGAAAAGTTAAATGTGTTTATGTGATCATACATTGACATTCAGGTTTACAATTTTATAAACAGATTTATTACGATTCAGGTTAATCAAACGTTGTCACAATAGCTTCAAGGGCGAACTTCGTTAATTAACATTTCAGGAAGTTGTCTTTGTTTTAAATACTACACGTAAAACAAATTAAACATTTCGCGCCTAGATAATTGTCAATTATGTCGTAACGATTATAACAGACCTAGGCATGCTCAGCAGACAGCCTGTAATTATATGACATCGCAAACAAGACGAGTCAATACAGGAAAACCTACTACTCTTATCTTTGGCACCAATTAATTGGGAAAGTTTTTATGCTTGAATGTAACTCAATTAGGCTTTAATGGCTAAACGGAAAACGGAATTAGCTCTAATAAAATGTCTGATAGAGTAGGTATAGATGGATATCTAGCTTATCACATGGGATATTGTCTGTCACATGGAATATTTTATCCCATTTTGGTATATCCGTGGGTGAAATGATTGTTCTATTCATTTTTGGCTTTATTCTATAGTCTACGCAAACGAAGTCGCTATAGAAGCAATAAGGCAGTGCCTCCTACCTGGTAAATGAAATGAGGTAGGCATTATGTAATTACAAATGTGTGTCATTG
The DNA here is from genome assembly GCA_950371115.1 of Anania fuscalis. Lineage (NCBI taxonomy): Eukaryota > Metazoa > Arthropoda > Insecta > Lepidoptera > Crambidae > Anania > Anania fuscalis. The sequence goes on along the minus strand of OX493348.1, from coordinate 9,055,625 downwards.
ATGAAAAGTACAGATTTTTTATCAATAAATCACTTAAATAAGTATCTACTGCCTACCTCGAAATAAAACTAATGCCCCCCACTGGTAAGATCATATCAAACACACAATTATAAATTTAAAATTAGAAGAGCAATTTCCCGCGTAGCGAATTAAACTACCAAAAATCCAATGAGCGTCAGTTGAAAATGTTTTCAAGTGGAAGATAATGTTTGATATAAGTTTCTCAAAGTTACACAAAGCTTTCTGCTTAAAAAACCTGCGGTGTGCATGCACCACAAGTGAAAAAGTATTTCAATTAAAATGCAACAAGAGCTATGATTTCATACAATAAAAACTATCCTCTGTAGCTTTAAAACAGCAGTTTCAATTGCTGTAATTAGAAATTAACGTTTCCTATTGAGAACTGTAACGATAGCCATCTCCTTGATGCCATTTATCGTTATCGTTTAAGTTCTTAACAGGTTGATTAACCCGCAGTTCTAACTCACTTAATGACACTGGAGGACACCGTCAGATTTTTAGTGGGTAGACTGGCCTCACCCTGATGTTGGGAGTCCTACATAACCCTCGACTACCCCCGTGGCTGGGGTGGTATGCGTAATGGCATTTCCCTGACGTAAAAAAAAGGTTTAGTGCTCTATAGAACAATAATACCTGTAATACCATGTTTTAATGCAAATAAAGAATTGATAGATAGATCAGGGCCATAACCATGAACTCTTAAAACAATCTCAAAGTTGTCAAATCTGTCAATTTTGGTACGTCATTTCATACAAAATTTGACAGAAATAATAATGTTTGACAGATTTGTGATTGTTTTAACAGTTCATGGTTAGGGCCCAGGACAAGCTTAATGTTAACTTGTCAGACTAGGAACGACATTTTAAAAGATCTTACAAGCTATATTAGTTCGACTTTTGTATATCGGTCTTATTAGTCTCATTTAGCAACAACTGTAACGCTTCGTCTTCTTCAAGGTAAATGTTTCGTCCACTGTTGAATATATTCCTTTAAAAACTAGAGAGCTGAAGATCCATACAGTTCTTACAGCGGTAATTCCTCGAAGATACAGATTGCAGAATACTAAAACTATTTTGTTTGCTCACAATCGCTGTTCTGTTGTTTTTCTTTTGATTTTCAACAACAATATCGCCGCTATACGTAATTTGTGACAATATCGTCGGTAATCTTTATCTACATGACATTGATAGTACCAGAAATTCTAGTTACATAACTAAAAGTTTAATAAATTAAAACAATTATTCAGAAAAACATTGAAATCATATTCATAAGCTAATAATTATGTGTTATAGTGTCTACATAGATGTCATATTCATATTTTACAAATTATGTCAATATTTACATAAAAACTGGCGGTTACTTAACTTTATAAATATATCCTGAAAACTTATCCCAAACTAAACTATTCCCGAGTAAGCAAGTAACTTTTGTGCAACTTCAGCGCGTATGCATTTTAGAACATCCCTGTGGTTTCACAAGAGTTCGATGTTTTACGAAAACCAATTTTGATGTTGTAAGAAATTCAAATTTATCGGCACGCTGTATTTGTAAACTTGTTTTAATTTCTCGTGGGTAAGAAAAGTCTGATAAATAACCACATATTAAAGTGGAATTAGTTACTATCAAAAATCACGAAAGAATAAAAATAAAATTCATTGTAAGTTTCCTGACGTATTCTTTTTATTGATGTTCTTCGCCGTGTACAAACGCAGACACTAGTTGAAGTATATTAAAATTTATTAATTTTATTATGTCTCAAAATATTATATTTAGTAAAACCTAATGACGATTTTTATCTTTACAACAATTCAATTTTTCGCGCAAGGATCGCTTGTTCATTTTTTATGTAGAAACATGCAAAGAGAATTTCTATCCTTCGCATCATCTTATATATAAATTCCTTGAACTACAAGCACATTAATTGCTTACTACAACAACATATGAAAGCATTAACCAGATATCCTATAAACTAGTACCTACATTCCAAATAAACGATTGACCGTTAACTTTGATTCCGAATTCCGATAAAACCATCTATCGTTAACTCTGACCTTCTTCTTCTTTGCGTGTTGACTCAGACTTTTATACATATATTATATGTGAGAACCAAAACTCAGCCACCGATATAGCACTATCCGTGCCTTGTGAAGATCCTCGCGTGTGCGGGTGTAGGGACTCGCAGCTGTATAATAATAAGAGATGTACCATTGTCTAGGGGAAATACCACATAAACAAGCGCTTTCCAATCTGTGACCCCACCTGTGAAATGGCAAATGGCAAACTCCAATCTGACCTCATCCTCTCTCTTCCAGAGTCCCGCATCGGAGTCGGACAGCAGTTCAGTGTCGGGCGCGAAGAGCCCGGCCGGCGCGCCGTCCCTGCTGCAGCACCTGCTGCAGCTGCAGCTGCAGGCGCAGACGCCGCAAGCCATCGCGCAGGTGAGGACACAGCACGAGGAACTACCAAGTACCAACCACCAGGCCTCAGTCTTAAGAGGGCGATTACAAAATTTTCAAAGTGTTGCGGTTGTTTAGTGTTTACTGGTCATTTAAATGATAAATCGAAGTCGACATTAAAAATTCAAAAACTAAGAAAGAAGCAAAACAGTTTGACATGCTTTAGGAATTAGGATACAGGAATTGCATGCAGTAATAGGAATGAGCGGAGGGCTTGTGTTCCGTATCGCGACCTGCAATGGCGGAACAAACTCAGTCACCTATCTCAGCCAGATTTTATTACTGAAAATACAGTTACAAGACGTGTAACAAGTTTGAGCTAGGCAGATTTATAAGTCCTCTCTTGTCAATTAAATAATCTTAAAACATTACCCAAGATCCGAATGATATCCTGCCGTAGCATAGCGAAAAAAACTTATACGATGGGTACATGCGCGAAATTCATTTGTTTTATCTACGGGGCCCTACTTCTGCTTATTTCAAAGTGCCATTATTTAATTTCAGTTGGATCTCATTGTAATCGTTTGACACAAGTAGTATACTTAAATTTGACTGCTTTAAGACTTGAATTTGACACTTAAATTAGTAGAATTGGGGCCCTGCGGGGTAACCATGAACTCTTAAAACAATCTAAAAACTGTCAAATCTGTCAATTTTGGTACGTCATTACATACAAAATTTGACAGATTTGATAATGTTTGACAGATTTGAGATTGTTTTAAGAGTTTGTGGTTACCGCCCTGTACTAAGATAAATGATGCGTCAAAGTATCTGTTAGTACGGATTATGAATTTAAAATAAGTAGTGGAAGCGTTCTTTGCAGTAGGACTCTATCTTCCTAAATTCATAAGCATAACAATATATTTTATAAGTCATGTACCTACCAATCTTTGCATAGTAAAATTTGGTTTGATTTTGACTGGTAACTGACTGTGTGTGTAGTTCCAGCAGATGATCGCGGCGCTAGCAGCACTGGGCACGGGGCTGGTGCCGCCGGCGCTGTCACAGGTGTGGCTGATGCAGCGGCTGGCCAGCCAGAACAGACAGCATGGGACGGACCGGTGAGCAAACATTCTTCTATGTGTGTCTATTTAGGCTTTTATATGTGTGAGGACCAAAACTCAGCCATTGATATAGCGCTATCGGTGGCTTTTAAAGATCCTCGGGTGTGTCTGGGAGAAAATACCACATAGACATACGCTCTCGAAGCTGTAACCCTATTCTTCCTGCTTCGGCCTACTTGAGTCTGTAGCCTATTTTAGGACTTCCAGGCTGGCCAAGGTAGATCATGACCAGGGGGGAGTAGCTCTAATACCTCTATATTCGAGTCTATGGGATATTATATCCTACTTCCATAGCTTTAAGCGGGGACGTCTTTTAAAGTCTACTAATACAATATTTATTGGTGAACTATAATCTCTTACTTGAACAAAGGTTTTAAGAGTTGCAGTCCAAAAACCGAAAATGTTTAACTATAAGTTCGTATATTATTTACCTATGTGTACAAAATATTGATGAGACATCTACGTACGTATGTCTTATAATAAAAAGGGTAGAATTTGGTGTTAAATTTTTTAAATAATTTCTATTTACCTTAATTAAAAAATAAAATATTTTTACCTAATTTATTTTAACACGAACGGCCTTTACATTATTAGCACTTTACATTTGTCTATTGTTAAAGTTATGGTTAAGGTATGAAAAATTTAACAATGGTAAAAGCTCTGGTCTTTCCAAGGTCGAAATCAAATCCTAACAATCATTGTCTAAAGTAACGTGGAAATCTAAATTGCCTATATTTACGATGCCACAGCTGACTGTTCAGAAGCGACCGTTCTAACGGCATTGAACTATTGTTTAGGGTAGAATCACATTAAAAGAAATAAATAAAACATTTACATTGATAAGAAAACAAAATATTGAACAACATTACATATATTGCTCTGATCCTAAGATAAGTAGCTAAAGCACTTGTGTATAGAATTCAGAAACACAAAAAGTCATGTCATGGTCTCGAAGTATAGTATCCTTGTGTTTCTAAGTACCAAACGAATTTGACAGGAGCGTCTCCTTTTAATCTCCACCCACAGTGCCCACTGGCTCTAATCCGCCATTTTGACGACCGTCTGGTGTAGTGGTTCGCGCTCCGGACTACAAAGCCGGCGGTTGCGGGTTCGAATCCCGCGAGGGGCAAATGTTTGTGTGATGAGCACGAGCATTTGTACCTAAGTCATGGACGTTTATAAATGTATTTAAGTATGTTTATCCGTTAACTGGTCGCCATAGTACAAGCTATGCTTAGTTTGGGGCTAGCTAATTGGTGTGATTGTGGAAAAAAAAGTGGAAAAGTGGAAAAAGTGGATTTTATTAATTTTATTTTGGTCCTTTTATTATGGAGGACCGGCTTCACAGCTTTTGGGCATCAGAAACGAAAAAAAAACAAAGTATTTTAAGGCACCTTCTTTATTGTCTTGGCTTGACACATTGCCTTAGTAAGATCAGTCATCGGCTAGTAGTGATCGAAAATCATAGCCATTACTTTAAACGTTACTTTAAACTGCATTTTGCTTGCTACTAAACCTTTGCAACAAATTATCTCTAACTAAGGTATTGTGAGGCTCTACCTTTAAATCGAAATATCAAGGCCTCGTAAAATGATTTTCCTCAATACTATCTGTTACATAAATCATTATGTCTTGTTAACTTTAAGTTATTGCAACTTTATTGTTGCTTCCCTTCCCACGACGGTAAAGTGGAAAAATATAGATGTCAACAGCTGTTGCCAACAAGGATTTGCTCTGCTCTAGTGTTTAGTATATTTTATAATACACCATTTACTAATTTAGGCTTTCTTTTTGATTTTGGTATAACATAATTTGAATTCCTCAATAAACGTAATTGAAACCAATAAAAGTATAAGTATAAGTTAACTCCCTCTAGGAGATGGTTCTACAAGTACAAATACAGCAGCTTAAATAATTTGGAACCAATACCGAAATCTAAAAAACAAAACATATTCATCCATGAATTTAGCAATTTTTCTACAATTTTTATTAAAGTTTAGAAGATAATTATAAACGTTTGGGAAGGCAATCTAAGTAGGACCCTAACACTGATCAGAACTTCAACAATATTCATTATAATCCAAAACTTTATTTAGGATTTAAAAGGTTCACCTACACTTAACACTGTAACAACAACTCAAAGGCTTCCAAAGTATTCCCAGAATCTAAATTCCAATTCGTTTGCGATGTGAACAAATTCCCAAAATCGTTGAGCCGTATCTCGGATACGCTTAGATACGAGATACGACAAACAGTTAAGTACGAGGCTTCTATAAATAAAGATAAATCCTTGGGACGTGAACAGAATCGCTCTTTACGCCGCAGCTCGGAAATAACAGCCAGGACAGTTTACACAAATTAAATCAAAGACTGGATCAAAGACATTCAGCTGGTTTGTGCTATGTTTGGACAACCATTTCTGTCTGAAATCTTAATGTTTTTTTCCATGTTGGTCGCATAATAAAAGTTATTGAATATGAGCAGTATAATCTCATCTAATTAAAAGGTATGCTACCTATTTAAATTAGACTTTTTTTTAATTTGGTGGGATATCACATAATACATCACCTCTTCAGCTTTAAGTGTGATATGAAAAGTTCAAATATTTAAAAATAAGTGTGCACGAGCGGGAGTACACGCCCTTAATGTGTAAAAAAATGTTAAACGCATTAACTTTACTTTTGCATTCTAATACCCAAGCTTTGCTTCACCAGTGCGTGCGGACGTTAAAAATTATTGAGTCACTTATTTTTCGTTATAATTTTTTCTAATTTGACTCGTGTCTGGATGTTGTGGTACCATCGTTGTCTGATTTCAATAACACAAGTGCCTTCGCTACTTACCATAGGATCAGAGCAATGTATGTGATGTTGTCCAATATTTATTTATTCATATATATTTGGGGTAATGATATTCTGGTGAAACTAATATGGGGTCTGTCCATGATTTTAGCTGGCATTTTAGACATTTATTTGAAAAATGAATTGCTATAGACGTTATATAAGAAAAAAATGAATGTGTTTCTGTTCTCCCTACGCTGTGGGTACACGGAAACACGCCAATAGGTTTAGTTCGCGGTTTCTACCGGTTTTAGGTATCACTCAATGATAACTTGGAGCCTTGGGCTTGTATTAGCATGTTGAATTCTCAATTATAGCGACAGGTTTTGCTGTTCGGAATAATTATCTAAATAGATAGTGCGATTACATTGATAAATTTTTTGATTATGTTATGAGTCCTAATGGTTAGCGACATAATTTGGTCCATGTAATGTGTTGTGGTATGAATTTTCAGTCCTTTCTTCTTATTTGTTGCTTATTTATCGCCCGTTTGGCGTGTGGCACTATGTTGAGCGTTTAACGCAGATTCTCGGCTTTGATTCCCGGTTTCGACTTTCGAGTAAATTCAGAAAAAAACCTAAATAATTGGCTCTGATGTGGAAGTGCTCGGAGATGAATCGCACACATGCCTCTTTATAATCCATATTTTATTATCTTGAGGTTCAGGTTTCCCCATGCTCTCTTTTTTATGAAGGCAGCTAAAGAGACGATAGATACTAGATAAAGTTTAACAAATTCACTGATATAATCAGGGTATCAAATGCTCTAGCTAACAAATAAGGAATTGCTATTCACACACATATTTCTGAAGTTTTTTTCGAAGTATACAATAACTAAACAACTGCATGAAATTGTATATTTTGGACGTAACTCGAAATAGCTGGTTCTCTCTGGTGATATTTTTCTAACACAAGTTTGTCGAGTATCATCATCATCAGCTGTTAGAACGCAGCTGCTAGCGGCTCTAAGTCATTTACATTCAGTACAGTACGCGGCATCGATGTTGAGCCCTGGGGAAAAGAGTAGGGATCGCTTGACGCATCTTAAACGCCGATCATCGTATCAGAGATGCGTGTGCGCGGAGCTAACAACCAATCACGGCCGGCAATTTAGGCACGTCACACGACTATCCAATCACGTGATCATTACTTTTAAACTTTCGCGTTGCATAATTTAAACTCAATGAAACGGGTACTTGGCGTGAAAATAATATTATGAGGGTGGATGAAGAATCTGCCTCTCATACGGAGTAAAGACATCGCTGTTCCAGTCAGCCTGTGACCACGGTCGGTGTAACCCGATTGAAACGTCAGGCAAAAGAGGTAATATTTTGACCTGACTCGATCTTCAGTATCCGCTGCTGGCATGCCCACGCAGAACCTTCCAATGACTCGTATATTCAAATGAAACACTCTTGGATTCTATCCGAAACGGGTATAATTTGCGGGGTTTTCCCGCTTCCAGACAATCCCACGTGTCGTTAGCGCGTTATTTCGCGCGCGTTCGAAGCGATCACGTGAATGACAATAGGATCGCCCCAATTCCGATGTGACAACTGAAGGTATGATCCCGATACCGAATGCAGCTACAAATAACAGCCGGGAGAATTTACACCGACCCTGGCCACCGAACAAATGCGTCACCTATATATTTTAGCTAACATTTTAAATTTTCTTGTTGACTTTTTCTTTCAAACTAACACTATACTCAACATGGGTATTTATGCAACACATACCTCTTTTATATGAATTACTTTCCCGCTGTTTCGGCCTAATGGCATATAAGTCGCAGAAAGACTTCTTCCGGAGACCACGGCCGGTGTATGGCCTAGTATATATTTAGGGTTCCATACTTCAAAAGGTAAAAAGAAAAACTTATAGGCTCACTTTTTTCCTTCTGTCTGTCAAGGCCTTTTTTCAAGGTATGTAGCTGAAATTAATGCTAAATATTGCGGTCTTAAGACTAAATATTATATTCTGGTCTACAATTCCTTGCAGCTGTGAACAAAATAATCTAAGTCAACGTGATCAAAATATACAGCTGTTTATGCCGCATTTTTATACTCGCACGGGAAGCAAAACTTATTAAGGTACTTGCAATTGCCCTAGAATAATGAAATTTGGCTAGAATTTAAGTAATGCCTTATACCTAGCACAAGTAAATGAAAAAGTTAATAGTCGTGTAACACAAAATACCGCTACCTTTTTCGATGTTAAGATGACTTTGTTTGTACGAAACCCTTTGAGCGTATCTGTAGGTATTTTTGTTGACAAAATCAAACTACACTAAACTATATGCCCTCAAATTATAATATCGCTACCTCGTGACCACACGCTGTATTTTGACATCTGTCTGTTAAAACTAGTTCTCTTAAATTTAAAATTAAATAACTATACCAAAATTGAACATAAAACTAGATAAACTTAGGCGGTAAATAAACCAGAGCCATAAAAGTATAACGTACTCATATCAAAAAGCTTATTATGTTAGAGCTTATTATGACACTAGGCTAGACACACCACAAAGACCAACATAAACGATTAGCCGCTTAGATGACATATGGACACCCTGTATGTGTGGGTTATTGGATTAGCTAAACGGGCCACAGTCAACACATAGGTAGTACACAGTAGCTAACCTAAGACAAAACTCCGGTCTACAAAACCGGGCGTTTGCGGGTTCAAATCTCTTCATGGGCAAATGTCTGGGTGATAGCACGACCATTTGTATCTAAGTCTACTTATTATGTATTTAAGTAATAGTATGTGTATATGTATTTAGGTACATATATTTATTCGTTTTCTAGTTGCTAAATAAATTACAAACATTGCCTAGTTTGGGTCTAAACCCAAACTAGGCAATGTTTGTAAATCTAGATTCTAGACTCTAGCTAGATAATTGGTATGACTGTAGAACGTATTTATGTATTTCTTTAGCCGAAGGTAGCTGAGGTGCACTTCAACTAAAGCTACCGAAATTGGTCGCATCATTCAAACTCGATCTGAAATAATCTCGTTTCTCGATAACAGGCCTATACATTTAACGGAATTTCGTTTGATGGCGGTGCTTGTATAAAGTAGAGTTACTGCTTCGAAGCACCATTATGTTTGTTGTGTCTGGATATATCTATCAACCTGTCAGCACACTCGCGCGAATGTATTAAATTCAACTAATAGAATTGAGGAAAGCTTGAAGACAAAGTCTGCGCTTTCTGATAAATAAGTTCAACTACAGTCAAAATATTTAGAAGGCGAGTTTGTACAAATAAAATACTCGACATATAAAATATAAAATTAAAAAAAGTTATAGTTAGTGGGATACTACATTTTTGGCATACTCTGTCTGTATTATGATTTTAAAATACAGAGTTTACCTTTTGGCGAAATTACCAACCAGTCAAAACAATTTGATTGATCACAATTCCTTCCGAATTTCAACAAATCACTACAAATAATGGCATAAAATCCAAAACACGGTCGTTTTCTGCACTTTAGGCCTGACCCACAAGTTTCTTGGTCTAAACCCTATCTATAATAGAATCGTGAGCGATTTAGTAGGCAGGTGTACCACAAGGCAGCATACTTTGCCCGATTTGAAATTTAAATAAGCGTAGCTCGAAATCCCCGTTTATTGTTTGTCTTGCATCTGGGTCAGTGATTAGGATGACAAGTGATGTAACAAGGCGTGTCTAGATCATTTCTAGGCTTTTCACACTTTTTTGCTTTGTTTGATACTCAAACTGGTTTAAATAATCGGTGAATGACGTGCAAGCGGTAATAATGAATTCGTTTTTAGTTTCTGATGGGATTGTAGGTTTTGCGATTTCGTCGCTTTTTTTTCTGGTTGATGGCTTTGCGATTACTTCGATACTATACTTACGTATATGGGTTATAATTTACATTCGATCCGGGTTACCAGTGTGTGTGTACTGTTAGTTTGTTTCTTTTATTGCTATAGGTACAGGTGTACATTAATACACATTAACTATGTCAATTGATGTTGTAGTAATGCAGATTAAAAGAAAGAAGTAGCCCCGCATTAATGCACAGAAATAACGAGTGGACACCAATTATTCAATTATTCCACCTCTCCAAAATCAAGAACAAGTTCCAGGACCTGATAGCCAGCCTTCAGAGATTGGAGACGCACTATAAGAAGAAGAAAGACTTAATACGGAACGTATCCTACAGTACACAGAATGTGCTCGCTCCAGAACAACGTGAACAGACAAACAGGTCGATTTCGTCAATCGACAGAGACGAGCCGGGACGCGGATAGATTGTCGGCGAGACATCCGCTGGAAACGTTTTGTGTTCCGCGGCGAAGTTGGAGGCTTTCGTAATACGCTTTAGGAACATATTCGAATGGAAAAACAAAGAGCAAGTAGAAAAGATGTGTGAGTTCTTACTCGTTAATTCAATTTTAGTGTTTTATTACTACCCTGTTGGGCGCCTTATGAAATATAAATAGCCTAAATAACTAGACAACAAAGCGGTTGTCATGGTTTAAAAGAGGGATAAGAAGAATGAAATCGTATTGTGTTACTTTCGAGGTTCCAGTCCAAACGATTTAAAGAAAAGAATAAAAAGTTTCTGTATAGGGGATCGTATCAGACCCTTTGCGATCTTAGCAAGTCAATAAAATAAGATGTACCTACCTACCTATCCAAAGAAAACTTTTGCCTCAATTTCTTACATTCGATAACCTAGGGACAAGTTAGTATTTATGAATACACGAAATATTGAATTCATATTCATATATTCATATTTTTTTTTTAGGTTACCCGTTCATAGGGGCAACCTAAAAAAATACGAATCGTGACGCAAACACGGTACATTCGTACACATTTCCGTAAAGTTTGTGAATTCGGTGTAAATATCATTTATCTATTGTGGCAAACGTATACACTGCAAGAGTCGGTCTCCGTCGCGTCGAATAAGTTGTCACCTTCGGAACGTCGGCACAATGCGCGCGTCTTTGTCGCCACAATCGGCGACTCAGCCATTCACGCTTTTCGTTTAGCAGCGTATTGAGAACGATGTTGAAACGATATGGTAGCGAGAATAAAGCGATGTAACTGTGAGATTGACCGATTTCGACATTTACTCCGTATAAAATAAACTAGTTTTCTTTGATAATTGCTTAAATATGATTGCTTAGCAATGAAAATGTACAAACTAAAGTCCTCAAGCGTCCGCTTAATAAGAGCTGTATTTAGATCAAAAATCTTTTTTAGAATTAATCTTTTTTTTAAAGAATTATATTTAACACACGGGTGAACAAGTGAACGTGTTCTAGACACACTAAAGTTGTATTGTTTTAATAAGTAGTTATAGGCGTACACTGTCCACCAATGTGTTAATCACAAATTATCTCAAAGGTTTTGCGCCTATGTTAAAGAGAACTTATCCAAAGTAACCTCAAACTTAGATAAAGGCCTTTTAGCTGCTTCACCTTTTTCAAAAAAGCCTGTTCTCCCGAAAATGTATTTTTGCTTCCTTAACATTTCACATCCCGTTCCATTCTCGTTTCTCCCGATACATAGTCACCTGAACAGACGGACAATGTTTCCTATTCATTATATTGAGGCGTTTACGGCCGCGAGCTGAATTCACTGAAGACGTGACGTAACCGACTTTCTGCTCAATACGAGTATCGTTTGTGCATAATGGAAGAGTTGGAATGTCTTCAAGTATTGGCAGATATTTCTGTACAATCTTTGGTGATTATTAGAGCTTTAAAGTCGTTTTTAGGGTTCCATAGTCCTGACAAGGAACTCTTATAGTTTCGTCATGTCCGTCTGTCTGTCTGCCCGTCCGAAGTTTTGTTGGAGACTGTTGACCCGAGAGAGCTGTAATTTTGTGGAGATATGTAATATCAATCACGCTGATAATTTGTTTTTTAGGTTTATTAATGTATCTAAAGTGGGGATGTTTTTTTTCATCGTCTACCCCATCGTGTGAGATATCGTAGAATAGGTCTTTTAAAATGACTTAGGGGTTGCTAAGCCTATTTTTCGATTTAGGGATCTGTTTGCGAAATATTAAACTATAAAGAGCCAATTTTTGTTGGAGTAAGGCGTCTCCACCCCCCACCCCTCTAAAAGCTTAACTATTGGCTTGAAAATTCTGTAAAAATTCATGATAATAGTGCATTTTATGAACTTTTAAGAAAAATCATAACGGTTAAGATAGATCAGTTAGATTAAGAGTAATAGTCGTTCAACTTAGTCGTTCAAAAATTCCTTACAGGAAAACATTAAAAGAGACTTAAGGAAGTTGCTAAAATATATTGTGGTAACGACGGGCAACTACGGAACCCTATACTGCGCGTGACTCGACACGCAAATGGCCGGTTTTTTTGTTAAGAAAATGACACACACTGAGTTATAATCTGTCACTTGCGGTAGTGAAATACACCAAATTATTTTACTTTCAAATTGAAAATTCTGTTATTCTGCTTCTGCTGAATTTGCTGTCCAATCAAAATAACTTTTGTGGGACCAATAGAGACATTTTAAAAATAACATAAATAATAACCTACACCAGCTATTGCTTATACCAAACCCTTCAGGTATATACGTCATAGGTATTAAGTCAAAAATATTTTATAATAATTATGCTGAGCAAGTATGGGCTGAAAGAGTGGACCCGCTAGAAATAGTTCTGTTTGAATACCAAAAAGCCCGAGGTTACGCATTTGAAGTTTCATTGATTGTATTTTATCAAAGACATACTGCTCGTAAGAAAGATTACTATTGGATCATTATTGTTGCAGTCGATAATACTTGTTAAAATAAACGTAAAAAAAGGAAACAAAAAGCACAGATACCTACCAGTAGAGTCGTGCTTTTTTAAAACCGAATTCGTGATGTCATAAAAAGTAGGTACCAACTCGTACACGAACAGACACGAACTGCGTTTTTGACATTTTAAAAGGTTAGGTATTCTATGTCTCTTAGGATGACTAAATTACGGTACGGTAGCCATTATGTTAGAATGAAGGAACTCCATCGAACCTTAAAAACATGATTATTGAATACCAATTTCTAAAAACAATGCAATATTTCAAGAAATAATGATCACACGGTCGAACAGTTGGTGTATCCAAGCAAACACTCCTAAGGACATCCAATGCCAAAAGACGAGCACGCTCAGGCAAACAAACAAACGAAATATACTTGTACGGTCAGTCTGAAACTACAAAAATAATATTAGTACCGAAATTCTTTAAAAATAGAACATTGAGCGACTGATTGCACATTACTTCTCATTATTGTTGATTTCAAAAAAAAATTGTAAAATTACTATCTAATTATCTATCACCTAGCTTCAACTAAACATAACTACTTAAGCTTTATATATTTTATTTCTGCGTTATCGTATGTATTAATCAGTACCATCCATCATAGCGCTAATTATCATCTCAAGGAATTTTAATCTTCGTTTTTTCCTAATCTCCCTTAAATGACAACTTTTCAAAAATTATGTATTACCATCATAGTCTTTGGAACACTAATAAGCCTCTTCTAATAAGCGCCAATAATATGTCAGTGATATTTACGTGGACATTGCTTGACAAGACCGTACCCTGACGCCGTCTGTGATTTTGATTGAAGTTTGCCTGTGCTTCTTATTAAAAAAAATTGTTGTAGGTTAATTTTCTGTTGACTGTACAAAAATATTTTTAGTGACTCAATATTAAATGTACATGAAACCAGACTGCATAAAGTCTTCAAAAATAAATTGGAATGCGATTAATCATGACCCAATACAATAAAACTGTAAGTTTACCAACAAAATGGCAAAATGTCAAGTGCGAAGGGTGCATCTGTGCAAATGACGCCCAAATGTGAACCGCTCTTTATTCTTGGCGAGTAAGTAAAAATAAAAGCTGATAAAACAACTATCGTCATAATTTCTTAAATGTGACGGGCCATTCTCTTTCTTTTACATTATTTTAAAATAATAATAAGTAATTAAAACAACGTAAATCCTTCTAGGGAGTTGATTCTACGTAAGCAAGTACTTTTTTTTTTAATTGGCACAAATTATATAATACAGACAAGTAGTAAAAAAAATGCCAAAATGACCCCCCCCCCCCTCCGCTCAGTATTCGTAGCAACTTAAGACTGACACTGATATTCTGGCTTAAACACTGGAGTAACGAAAACTCATTTTAGGACCATGTATCGAAAAGAAACAAACATAGTGTAAGTCAGGTACAGACCAGAATAAATGTATATAAGCTATCTTCACAGCCCACGCAATCCTCTGCTGTCCATGCTTCCCACTCAGCATAGTACTGATGGGATCAGCTATTCTTTTCCATCCACTGCCCATAGTTTTGGATATATTAATCGCTCCAACTTTTGTGACACATTGCGTATCAGATGGGTTTGTTTTAAATGAATTCACAGCATAAAAGAATGACCCATAATTCAGTACTTAAAGTCACCACAGTTTTATCAACACTTGTATTAACGTATTAACTATTGTTCCTCTCGCACTGCTGAATCGAATAATAATTGATTAATATGGGTGTTTCGGAGCCTTACATTTGGTTGAACCCAATTTTTGGTTATGTAAGGTAAGTTTCGTTGTTTATTTTTATTTTATTTTAGTTTAATGTAATGTGGTAAATGTAATTACGGTTCAAGTTCATGTAGGTTAGTGTTACGAATATGGGCCAAATAACCATTTGTTATCTCTCGTTAACCTTTTTTTTTGGATAACGAGATACTGGAGAGATTGGAGATTGAATTTTGCATGGGCATCCTAAGGCCAATTACTCCCAGACCTAAGTAGAACTTAATAAATCAGTTTATAAATATACCTGAACCGTGAACCGAATGTAAGATTATCTATATTCCTATTGCAATGAAACTTTGGTGTGTTCATTTGCGTCTGCCGTTATTATTATTTCATCAATTATCCTTTAAGAGGATGTGCATTAAATCTCTATTTCTTCTATATCTATGAGTATTTGCTCCTAACCTTCACATTGTTCTCTAAGCTACTAGAGCCAGGAGGAAAGCCAGCAGCGCTCTCTTTACCTATTGTTCTCCATAAGAATAAACTGTAACGGTTTTAAAATGTGAAAAATATAAGTTTCACTGACCTTCTCATTTGTTCTGCAGGCTACCAGAGTCAGGCGAGAAGCCGGTAGCACCCTCTTTACCGATTGTTCTCCATAAACATTAACTGGAACGTTGTTATAATGTGTGAAAAATAAGTATCAATGACCTTCACATTTGTCCTGCAGGCTACCAGAGTCAGGCGAGAAGCCGGCAGCGCCCGCGTCGCCCACGCTGGCGGAGCAGCCGCTGGACCTCAGCGCCAAGTCCACTTCCAGCACCAGCGGCACCCCGCCGCCTGACGCCAAGATCCTGGACAATAGGTGAGGAAATACTTTCTACACTGATTATGAGTACTTTAAAAAATTCGACCGCCTCAGGTAGAACCCCAACCCACGACAATCGCATACCTACCGGACGAGTGCTTTTCCAACTAAGCTACTGAGACGTAAGCTGACCTTACGAAATCTTTCAAGTGCTTCTCGCTGTCGAAGCAAGCGTTTTTCTGATCAATGTTGCGGCTATTTTTTGTACATACCTAATATACTACCGTCAACACCCGATAGAAATATTGTTGCAAATATTTAACAATTGGATAAGAATAAATGTTTGAATTTTTCAAGTTTTATATTGTTTTGAATTAACCTAGCTGGCAATTACATGAGATAATAAATAGGTATATTTACATACATGCGACGCCCTGCGAAGGCATGTCGAACCAGAGAGCCGCTACGTGACAGACAATAGGTGAGGAAATACTAACTACCTTACCATTCGAAGTCTAACATGCTGTGAGGGCAACAATCGAAGGTTTATTGCATGTCCTATTACATTTATGCGGTGTTAGATAGTTAAAAGTTAGTTAAAATAAAACATTAAAAGAAAAAAGATTGATAATGAGTTAGATTTTATCTAGGTATCAATACCAAAAGCGCCAGATTTCTGGCGCGAATTTTCTGATTGTGTTGCGTTCAGAAATCAGTAACGAAACGTATTTTTTTTATTTCTCCGTTCGGAAACGCGATTCAATTAATCTTTATTTACCTACCCGTGGGACAAATTTATAGCAGTTAAACCTCAAAAGACGTCCCAAACGCGATTATCGGCCACGGCCCGCAATAACAATATAGGCCGGCTGATTGGCAATCAAACGAACCACAAGTAAATGGATTAGCCGTCAACCCATTGCCCTTAATTCGATGCAAATATCCATCGACTCGATTTAGTGCAGCGATGCCTAATATGTTAAATTAGACTGCTAATAGGTGTAACGGTCAAAATTTGTCAAATAAATATGGGACAACGTCACATACATCGCTTTAATCCTATGGTAAGTAGCTAAAGCACTTGTGTTACAGAAATCACAAACAAAGACGGTACCACGATAAAAACACAAACCCGAGACAATATAGAAAAGTTCGTTCTCTACATTTAACCGACCGGGAATCGAACTTAAGAGTTGGCGAAGCTGCATGGTCGCCTCTCGGCTATGAAGGTGGAAGGCGGAGAATTACAGTCACCTTTTTAAATAGGATATTTCGAAAATGTTCTATACAAAACTTTTAACTTGACAGGTTGTATCTATATACATAGGTAGGGTATAGGGCCTATGCCCTATGATTTAAACGCTGTTAACTTCTCATACTTGGCAAGTTGAGTGTGGATGTCCTCCTCTCTAGAATATCAGTTCTTCACGTTTTAATCCATCAAACGCCTCTAAACATTAATAGTGTTTTTACGGCCCTTTGCTAAGCTTAGTTAATCAATTTACTTAAGCCTCATTAGATGGCCAATTAACTGCTAATAGCTATTAAGGGCCTCCGTTAATCAGGGACGATTTTTAAAGGTCTAGTGATCTAATGGTAACCCTGTTAGTTCAGGATGAAATTAACGTGTAAGATGTAAGGTGTTGGAGGAAAATCGATGTGGAACATAGCCTAGGGATGGGCAAAAGAAAAATATATCGATATAATAAGATATCGTATCGATATTTTAAATAGAGTAAAAAAATATCGACATATTTATCCAAAATCACAATAACCTTAATTAAGTATTGTAATTAAAATTGGAAGTGTAAAATACACATATTTCATAGTTATTAGCTCTATATTGAATCCGGTACAATTTTCTTGTTAATTTTTTTTAATCACACGGAATCTTATACTAATAGCACGCGACATTTAAAATATATGTAGATTTTTTCATATTTCAACTCGATCTTTTATTGTTTTTATGTAAGAATGAGATTCACGACTTATAAAATATAGCAAAGCTCGTAAAAAAATTGACTTTGATAAAGAAATACATATCAAACATCTATGTTTAGAGAATTCAAAAATCAACTATAGTAATAACGATTATTTTCCGAAAAAATATCGATGTTTTGATATTTTAAGTTCTTGTGTGTTGAAGTGTTAATGTTATTTAATATGCACAAGAAAATACAGTTATTATCATGGTTTAGAAGTGTAATTCCTTACTTCAAGGAGTATAGTTCGTGTGTAATTGTCTAAGGGATAATATAGTCTTCTGAATTTTGCAACAAAAACACTTCCCCATTTAACTGAATATCATGTTAGTTTATTGTTGTGGAGTTTTTTTTAGATTAAAGTACACTGGACCGCAAAGAAAAAGGGTCAGTTAGAAAATCTTCAATATCTTTAAAAGTACCCGTCCTAGCTTTATGAAATAAAGACTTAAAAGGTGCGATCTAGGCGGGTTATTATGTCCTAAAAAACCTATAAGTGCTAGGTAAAAACCCGTCATTGTTGCATATTCAATGGTTTTTATCTAAAACACCTAATAGTAAACTTCCTATGAAATAATGGCGAGTCATAGCAAATTCAATAGGTTTAATAAAACCGGGCTGAACGCTGCCGGACTGAGCGGGAAACTTGCATTAGCAATTTTCCATGGGGTGCTGTTCCATGGGCCATATAGCTGTTAAGGTGGCGTCCACTAACACGGAAGCGATTGCTTAGTATGATTGAATCAAATTAAATAAAATTTTATAATGTAATAAACTTAGTTCCATAAGTCACATGTACGTAATTTTGTATGGACATATTATGTCTGAATTAAGTTGATTTTATTTTTTTATTTATTTATTTAGTAGCACTGAGTAAAGTTCGCAAAACTTAAGATATTTAAGATAAAATTCAATATGTTGTACTCAAAATCAAGATACATACATCGTTAAGGTATTAGTAATTTCATTGTGTGAGATGACATACTTATGGACCCTGTAAAGGATTGGAATTTCTGTTATTTAATGATATTACATCTAATAACTCGTATTAATAAAAATCTTTAAATCGTTATTATAAAGTTGATATTAAAATAAAGTTCACAAAGTTAGAAATAAAAGTATTTCATGAAAAAATTATACATATAATTATAAATTATATATATATAATTATAAATTATGCCATAAATTGCCTTGATATTAACATTAATATCAAGGCAATTTCAATAATATCAGGGTACTTTTCCTGTTACTTTATTCTTCTTCTCTATCGGTATTACTCATGACAGAGCGGTCGTGGTCATCACTTCAGGTATTTGTAGCAAGCTTCACAACACGCCGCCACTCCTCTCTGTTGTTACTTTATTGCGTGGTGTGAAATAAAGAGTCTATTTATCGAACTATAAAAACATATTTCATTTTAAATAAAACAATTAGATACATACTCAAACATCAAACCTAAACTTTGGCCTATCTCAAAAACTTAAGCAGGAAAAATTCTCCTTAAAAACGTTATCGTCTGCTACAACTGCTCCAATTTCGCTTGTACTATGCAGAAGCATTAGAATTCGCAACGGACCCAACAATCCCACTTCCTCAGGCTCGGGTAACACAAACAATGCCTGTGAACGCACTCATAAAATGTTGAAAACGAAACTTTGATTGGGTCAACGTACTTTTGACAGGCGACGCCATCTTGGAATGATAATCCGAGAGTTATTGTTTCAATTTGTTATTGACGCCGGTTTTATTGCAATTTGTCTGAGTTTTAATAGTGGCGATAGCAAGGAGTTTTGTTCTTATTTTTTTATTTCGCTAAATTTATTTAGATAACGCAAATATACTAGACATTATTAAGCGCTTGTTTTCGCAGGGTTCGATCAATAAGAAACCTTCCCATTTGACATAACCGTCAAATCCTTGTAGTTTTCCAAAATTATATGCCATTCCTACAAAATTTTGGGCTAGGTATGTAGTAATTTTGTGGTCGTATTATTTGGTCTCTTAGTTGTCGGATCTATATTTGACAAGAAAAATATTTTCACACAACATTGTTTGCAATACCAAATTGCATTTGGGTGTAGACTTAAACAAATGATACGGAATTCAAACATATCACCTATCTTTGCAATCCGGATCACAAAACACAAACTAGTTAAGATATCTATTTTCTTTGTAATGTGAAATGTAGAGTCAACTCTAAATTCTGCTGACCCAGACTCCAATTTATATAAATGCAGCTGTTGATCCCAAATAAATAATGAAAAATAAATACCCAAGCAAGCGGATAGTTAGACGTCGAGAACTAAATAGAGCGAGCACATGGTTCGATGTGTTACTTGGCCGATTTTTTCCAAATTTATATGATTATTGGACTTGAACCCGAACCCTCTTACACAGGATACCATGCTTCTTCTTCACCTACTAAAATCCGTAACCAAATATTTTGTTTTGTTTATTTAGATCACCATCAAGGTTAGACCAACAGTATGGCAATTCAGAATACTTATATAATAATAAATCTGCTAAATGCAAACTTAATTATGGGCTACAACTCTGAGTATAGGCACTTCTCTGAGTTTGAATAATATAGCACATGCTGTATCACTAAGTTTGAAGTTTAAATTGTGCAATTAGACCAAATTAATTAAAAAAAAAAAAATTCTGCTTCCATGTCTTTCCGTTCACTATACCATAGTAGGCCAATATCATAAATGCAACAACGAACAAGCAATGCAAATAAGTGCAGTATTTGCGCGGACGCAGCTGCCGATAAACATTTCGCATGCGCTAATGTCAAGGAACGTATATCAGTATGTCAACGATCTTGACTTGCGAAAGATCTACATAGGGCTGTCAATTGAAAAAAATTTAAACTCAAAACAAAAAAATACTGTATCTCGCGTATGTGTCTCACCTATTCATTCGATTGCCTCGAAATTTGGTGGGTTTTGGGACGCTGTTCTGAATTTAATTGAGGCCATTAGGTATAGCGCGAACGAAGTTCCAACCGGCCGATCTGGAAGTCACCGGGGGAGGCCTATGTTCAGCAGTGGACGTCCTGTGGCTGAAATGATGATGATGATGATGAACGAAGTTGACAAGCTAGTTTTCTATCTTTTATTTGAAATGCAACATGAAACGTTACAAAAAAATACCCTTTATAATAACAGATGCGAGTGAAACCATGTGGCCTATTTCGTGTCATATCTGGCTTGTCAAAGATGTACGTAGCGCCACTGAAACTGAATTAACCACAACTATATTTAGTAAAAAAAAAAAAAGATTAAGTTTGTCTGCAACGACAAAAAGAAAATCTAATAACGAGTCTATTGATACCTCCAACGAAAAACAACTGAAACAAAAGTATACATTACTTGGCATAAACCGTGCTTATGAATGAATATACAAATAGTTTGATTGATATTTAGACAAGACACTAGTTCATGGTCTAGAATAATTAAGGAACTAACATTATTGTGTTACAAAGTACAAGACAATTTTTCAGGAAATCTATTTTAAGACACCCTGACAATTCAATTTACTATTTCCCATTTAGAAAATTATTAAAACTAAGATTTTTTTGTCATACTTACCTAAACTGCGATAGACTTCCTTGATCCTACTAGATTCTTTTTAAAAACAAATGCACACAGCGTGTCAATGATCTTCGTTGCGAAACGCGTTATCTGCGCATGCGCCTTGAATCATTCGGCTGATGAAATTGCACTAAATATAGTTCTGTTCCTTGAGGGCAGGGACATGCGATAACGGCGAAAGTTACGATATATTCAAGGTTTGAATGACATAAAAACGCAAAATTGGTTTGTAAAACAACATTGAATTATGTTTTATAATTTTGGCCGAGATACTTGGACATTTGGACATTTAGGCATTTGGACTTCGGTATGGTACAGCAGTTTTTTGAGATGGCACCATTTTTCCTGAAGTAAAAGTTTTTAAAATGTTGAAGAATTACAGGAAAGGACATTATTACTTTTCGTTCGTAAAGTTAATAGTTCTATAATAGTTTCCGAAATCCAAAGATACGTACTTGGATTGGAATTACGTCTTACAGATGTGCACGTCGCCCACTGAGCTACCAACTCTAAAAATAATAAAAACGAAATTATTTCACAATTTAAAAATAAGAATTAAAGTCAAAACTGTAAATAATCACGTTAATAGATCTTGGAACGACTTCCATCTTTTAAGATATATACAATATATTATTATACCGATGAATTAAACATTAGTTTTTTCCTCAATTCATATTAAAAGCATTTCATCATCATAATCAGCTAATCGTAGGTCTAGTAGGCTAATCTTTTTCAAAGCAAAAATTACATAAAAACTCTTGGCCTGCATAGGCCCCAAATCCTTAAGATTTACTCCATTTGTTTATAACATCTCTGGTCAAAGATTATTTTCTGGAAAGAAATATCTGATCAGAACCACATCTAACCCCTCCTGTAAATCGACCTGCAAGCCAGCGGGGGGCGGTCTATGAATTGCTATTATCTAGTCTGCAAGTCACTGACAGTATCTGATCGAATCGTCGACGCAAAACGCTATGTCAGTTATAGAATAGCAGATCAATAGCGCGTCATGTAAAGTGAACCAATAATACACAAATCTTTTACTATTATGTATTTAAAAAAAGTATAAACACACTTTTATTATGTCATCTACACCAGCCTATATCAGTCCACTGCTGGACACAGGCCTCTCCAAAAGGAGGATTTTGCCATAATCGCCACGCTTGGCAGGCGGGTTGGCGATCGCAGTTTGGCCAATGGTGGAGAGGAGACGCTGCTGCCCGTCTTCTTGTGGCGGTTTTCCTGTAGTCGCCTCTTACGACACCCATAGGAAGAGAAGGGGTGGTGCTATTCATTTAACATGCCGGCACCACACGACACTTACGTTTATTATGTACTAGCTTCAAAACTAATCGAATGAGCCCAAACACGAAGGTTTTACTAGTACCCATTAAAGAGTTCTACTATGTATGAATACGAGGGATCGTGCCATTATCAAATCGGCATGATGGTATAAAATCATGGTATTGCCATCCAACTGTCACATACTTACAAAGATTCTAATCGAAACAACATTTGGAGGTCTCACAAATTGCACCAACATAGATAGCTAGGTTGAACTGTATTTTAAACACACTACCATTCTGGAAGCCGCAGTTCAGAAAATTAAAAGAAGTCGATATCCAGTTACATATAATTATAATAAACGAAATTTCCGTGACCTTATTTCAAGGCATCAAACTGACAAAACATTCGCAATGCGTCTGAAAATGAAACAAAAAAGAATAAATCATTTCAGTTTGTTCTATTTCAGTCGCATTACGAACTAAAGTTGCATTTTTTGGTTTACAAGAATACCGTTTTTATAAACTTTACTGGTACAAGATCAAATCTGAATTTCATCAACTTTTAAATTATGAAATTTGACCATTAATATTTTAGAGCATCTTACTAAGAATAATATTATATGTGAATTTTCCAATCAAGTTTTGATAGGAGAAAGTTTTAAAAGGAAGATTATTCGGTGCTATTCTAGTGCCGAAACGAATAGAAACCGTATTGTTGGCAAATGATCTGTCGATGATGAATCTGTTATCTCTAATATAGTCTTATCTTGATTTTATAGTTTAGTCTCTTACCAAAACCTATTTGTAACCTATTTTATCTACGGGTGGACCGTGTAACACTAGCCTTAATATTTCTACGACGTCAGTATCACTTTGTATTAAATACAAGATACAGGATAATGAACTAAATGACGCACACATCGAAACAGTCTCCAACACCAATATTATACACAATACCAATCGATAACTGAATAAATTCATTCTCTGGGACCGCGATCTGGGTCGCATGACTCGCCGAAACAAATAAAAATGCAACCGATAGTCCCCGGTGCATCGACCTTGCATCCTCGGCACATACGCACTCCCACCCGATAATGGACTTACCACCGATCAAAATAAAGAGCAAAATCCTTTAGAAATTGCAACGAAAAATAAGAAAGCTAGACCCAAGATGAAGCTAAAGACATCCGAGCCAGAAGAAGGATATAAGACCGTAGTACGAAACGACTAGGGTTTGAAATGCGTTGGTGGGAAACCAAAAATAAAAGGCAAGGAAAAAGATAAAGAAGCATTCATGGTAGCCCGTTATCGGTGAGACTTAGAGTAAATATTTCGCTTATCTTGTATTAATATGGGTTTTGAAATATACGTTGACCGACAGCGCGCCGAATCGCATGATTCACGGTTGAAGCGTGCAGTTTTTCTGTGGGTGTGACCGGCGAACACATTCGTCATAGTCAGGAAAAAAAAGAAAATTATCCTCACATACTTTCTTGGGTTATTCTGCAACTGAATAAACTAAATATTTTCCGACTTTGGCTATCTTATCATAAAATATTAATGTCTATATCTTAATATCAATAAATTGAGCATAGACATAATTCATTTTAACAGTTGTATTGATGTCTATTGATTGCTATTGATAATATGACACTGATATTTTTTCTACTAGTTACATTTACAGAAAGATACCACATTATCTTCTAGCATCTTTATCATAACACCAGATCAGGCTGAGTTTTATTATATCTAAAATGACAAAGCGCGACTTCTCTCTGTGAATCAGCAAATGACACGATCAGTGATCCTATTCACACGAATCAAATGACTGATGCATTTACTGTTGTTGCAGGCTGAAACGCGGTGCAGTCGATGGAGCGAGCAACAGCGCCACGCGGCGCACCTACTCGGAAGAGGAGCTGCAGTCTGCGCTGCGAGACATCCAAGCGGGCCGCCTCGGTACTCGCCGCGCCGCCGTCGTCTATGGAATCCCGCGCTCCACCCTGCGCAACAAAGTCAATAAGTTCGGCCTCGTCACCGACCAACACGACTCCGAACCCGACAGCGACACCGAAAGACCCGAGTCACCACCCTCAGTCATTCTCAAAATACCCACATTCCCACCACCTGACGATAAAAGCCCGTCGCCCGCCACACCCGTCACCACCCCAGTGACGCCGATCACACCCATCATCCCACAACCACAAACTTCGCTCAATCCGACCCATCTACCCGCGTTCTTCGCCGACCCGCCAACAGCCAACCAGCACCTCTTCACGTCCATCAACGACGTCATCGTCCGGAGCATCAGCCAGAAGTTCCAACAGCTGCCGGACCGGCCGCCGCAGCCCGCCGACATGTACATGCGCGCGCCGGACCGACACGTCTCCGTCATCAAGACTCCGCCGGAAAACCAGCGGAACTACCCTATGCCGAGCAACTCCAAAGCCACCACCAACAACAATGGCCAACCGGCCACAGGCGGCAAGGGCACACGGCCCAAACGAGGGAAGTACCGGAACTACGATAGAGATAGCCTCGTGGAAGCGGTCAAAGCTGTCCAGAGAGGTGAAATGTCCGTGCACCGAGCCGGCTCGTACTACGGCGTGCCGCACTCCACTCTAGAGTACAAGGTGAAGGAGCGGCATCTGATGCGGCCGCGGAAACGGGAGCCGAAGCCCCCGCAGGATATAAAGCCGCAGCCGCCGAAGCCACCCCCACCGAAACCACCGACGAAGCCGTTCTCGAACGGGCTCAACGGCCCCGAGACGCCCGCGTATCCGCCTGGATATCCATTCTGGCCGGGGACCGGGTTCGCGCCTCCGTCGCCGGATCTGTACGCGTCGCACATGATGCGGCGGCTGCGCGAGGAGGCGCCGCCGCCGGCGAACGGGTCGTTCCTCGAGGGCATCATCCGGTCGAGCCTCGAGCGGCCGGGCGCGGCGCTGATGCACCGGCTGACGGAGCCGCGGCCGCAGCTGGCGCAGGACAGCCTGCTGCGGCGGCTGGCGGGCGTGACGGGCGTGGCGGGCGAGCCGGCCGACGAGCCGCCGGCGCGGCGTGCGCGCCTCGACAGCTCGGACCGCGCGCTGGCGGCCGAGATGCGCGAGGCGGTGCAGCGGCTGCGCGCCGACAAGCTGCGGCCGCGCAACGGCACGCCCACGCCGCCCGCGCCCGCGTCGCCGCCCGCGCCGCCCGCCGCGCCGCCCGCGCCCCCCGACCGCGCCTAAAGCCCGCGCCGATCCGAAACGCGCCGAGACGCTCCGATCTCCTCAGTCTTGTGATAATATTATGTAAAGTACATTCCGTTGGGGGAGGCGCGGTCCTGTCCCGTGAGGCTCGTCGCCGGGCTCGCGACGCGTCGGGCGCGTCCGCTCCGCGTCGCGTTGGGACTATCCGTTGTGCCTAGGCGTCGGTCGCGGGTACGCGCGGTCCGCCGGCCCGCCGTTTTGCGCCCGGCTCGGACCGGCTCCGTACCGGCGAGGCGACGCGACTATTCATTGACGACTTTTTAGTGTGCAATAGAACATTTAAGGATTCTTCGTACGAAACTCACGCATTATTTGTGTAAACTGTTGTAGTGACAATAACGTTAGTTGCAGGCTTTTATCCGTACCCGGTAGACCGGACCGCTCGCCCGGTCGAGTTTCACTTGCAAGTTGTTTGGGTTTAGCTTCCCTCTGTCGGCCCAGACTCTCTTCACTCTACATATACGTGGACACCTTAATCACCAAATAACACAATAGTTACCTAAAAGTCACAACCAGTTCAACGTAACACAGCTTTACTATGCAAAATCACAAGTAGTCTTAGATACCGACGTTCAGATCCTTTTGGCGTCATCCGTTGAGGCTACAGTGTTGTTCTAACTAGCAATGACGTTTCATTTTATGAATTGAAATCATTAAATACAAAACACATTTTTTTTAAATACCATGCATTGAAGTTTTTTTTAACATTTCGTTTACGAATGTACTTTCATTGAGATGATTTTGTGAAAATGTAACCGAGTGTAGAATGACACTGCGCGTCCCACAGATGTCAGGGTTGTACAAAATTTCCTCGAAACTGAGAAGCCTCGATTTTTGACCTTGTTTTAAGTAAAAGACAACCAAAAGTTAAAGTTAAAAATTAACTATTTAAATAATTTTAAGTAAAAAAAAAACAATGTAACAAATTAATTATAAAGCTAGCTATGAGTGTAAATGTTATCGATTTTTAAGTGAACTATTGCAGATTTTGTGCGGTGTTTTTATAATTAGATAGGTAATATATTGAATGAAATTATTAGCGCTATTTGGCGGGTAGTGCGGTTGTCGTGCCGTCTTTTTCTATCGCGAGATTAATGAAGAAGAGCGCAGTAGCGTAGGGCCGCCTCCGCAGGGACGCTTGGCTGTACGACGCGAGTTCGGACTTATGTGCAATTATTATTTTGTATAAAATAGTAATTTAACTGTGTCTAAGCTAACACGTGGATTTCCATATTACTGAATGTGATATTTAGGTATTACGAGTGCGGTTTGTTCGACGACCGGGGACTCACCCGACATATATACATACACGTACATACTTTAAATACATCTAGCGAACTTATATATATTTTATGTACTATTATTGTATCTTAAGAAGATATATTCTTATTTTTCATGGTCCAAGTTTTAAATGTTTTATCGACTATACAAAAGTGTGGATAATCATTATTATATTCTTGTCAACTTTAAAAAAATAAATTAGCCCAAAAATCCTAAAAAAAAAATTGATATCTTCAAATTTGTGAAATTTTTTGGTGTTCAATCAAAAGTATATTAATGAAGTACGAGATGAAAAAAAATGTATACGCTCTCCCAGAATAAATTTAGGTAAAAACTATTTGGATATAAAATTATCATACGATACTTATTGTAAGTTATGTGTACATGTGCGCCTCAAGGAAATTAAGAAGTCTTTGTATTGTGTATGTAATTAAAATATAC
Organism: Anania fuscalis; assembly: GCA_950371115.1. Taxonomy (NCBI): domain Eukaryota; kingdom Metazoa; phylum Arthropoda; class Insecta; order Lepidoptera; family Crambidae; genus Anania; species Anania fuscalis. The sequence continues at coordinate 9,028,065 of OX493348.1, read as the reverse complement.
ATATATTATATACAAGTTAAAAATTAATGTCATACTTTTTCTTCAGAGACCACGAGTGATGTGCAAAATAGGGGTACTAGAGAGATAGCCTCGACATTTCGACATACACATAGTACCTTGGCCTGCTGACGCGGCACTCATAGTTGCGATATTTGTTGGACTAATATATCTAAATCATAATACATATCCGGATGGCGAGATGTCGAAAGCATTCTCTGAGAGAAAAAAATAAAACAAAAATTTTTATATTCGAAATTTTAAACTAGTCGATAGCATGTCTTCACCTTTGTTTCACTGTGCATAATTTTCGACGTCTTTTTAGCATTTAATCCTAAAGAATTATCTTTATATTAAACGTTATGTGCATTTATCTAAGTGATGTCAACTTTTCTACATTGAACATTACGGTGGAATCTATTCTATTCTTCGTGTTACATAATAAGCCCCCACCAGACCGCATTTCGAGTTGCGTTTGAAAATTTGAAAAATCGAACAACATTTTTTAAATACGTACACGAATCTGTGTGTTATGCCTGACATTTGTTGATAGCTTAAATAAAAAGGTTATTTTTGTGTAAGTTTGTACAGAAATAGGATGGGACAATTTGCAAAAAGAACTTAGATATTAAAGAACATTCCGTTTAGAATGTTATTAGTTTTTTTTTATTATTATTATAATATAAAAAAATATTTTTTGCATCGGGAACAAATAATTATGTTGTTTAATCTTATTTTGTAACGTTAGTTAATTTTAAGTGGCTTTATTTTTTAAATAACCCAATATATGATTATAATATTATATTGAGATGTTATACGTCATTGTTTTTGTGCAAAGTGTTTGGGGTTAATTCCCGGTTAATGAGAGTTGCGACTGATATGTAGTAAAAATGCCGAGTGTTCACGCACTGGGCCGGTCTGTACAAAGGTATACGCCGCCTTAACACTTAAAATGTTATTGACAATGGTCCCTGAGCGCTTAAAATAATCAACTCAGTTTTGAAAATAGTTCATTAGAAAACTTCACGCTACTTAACGCTGAGCCCAAAGCAATTTTCTACGCAGTTGGTTATTTTAAAAATGTAACCGAGAAAGACGCTCTTTGCCAAAGTCAAACGATTGATAAAAAGACAAAAGGATGTTATAATAAAATAAATTTGGTGTTTATAAATACTGCCTCTGTTGAAATACCTCATTAAAATAGTAAAAAAATAAAATTAATGGCAAAAAAGTTTTTAATAAACTGTGACAACGAGCGTCTTTGTCTGTTGAAGGGATCACTGGTTTATTAGTGAATCATTTTTATTGTATATTGTTCAATCATTTTTCCACATAGTTTAAGCATTTTAGTTGTATTGTAGTGTAATTTTGAATTAATAGGTAGCAGGTAGTAATTCTTTAATATTTTGTTATTTTTTTTTCGTAAATATAAATTCCGCGTAAGGGTTAGGTTAGTCTTGAACGGTCCTCGACTGGTCCAGGAACAAAAAGACAATGAAGGGAAGTTGCATTTTTTAATTAAAATATAAACTTTAGGATTCCGCGAGCGAATGTGAGTGCAATCGTACCTCTAAACGCGTTTCCGAACGGTGAAACTGTAGCGTGATGTCTTTTGTTTAATTTAAATTCAATTTTCGAACGACCTAATTCGAGTTTTAAATTTTCAAAACTGAATCGCGCACAGTTTTCGTCGGACAGGATTTGTAAAAGACAATGCCAGATCTTATTTCTAAGCGAACACAAGTTACTTATTTGTGTGACTGTACCTATTTCTACATACTAGTCGTTTTTCAAACACTAAAGTAAAGACATTATGAGTACTTCGAGTGCGCTTGTAACATAATTATGTCCTAAACACTTGCCTTTGTGATTGGAAAACGACTAAAACGCGTTTCTAAATGTAAGTTCCAACTTTATTGTCACTATTTTTTTTTCCTTTACAAATGTATGTATTTCTAGATGGTTAATTTTAAACAATAATTATTGTACTATTATTACAATAATTGACTTATTATTATTGACATTTAGAATTATCGTGGAAGGGTATAGAATACTGAGACAGTAAATTAATAGTTGCTCATGCAACCCAGAATGTTCAACATTCGTTTCTTTAAAAAAATATGTACAAGAAGAAGCATTTAATTTTAGACATATTAATAATGTTATCTTTATTGAAGTGGGTAGTGTACATTCAACTTATTTCACGATGTATTTATTGAAAAGTAACGCTTACAACAAAACACATCACATTGCTGGGGAACATTCCTTCTTTTTTAAGAATGTTTCTTTGCGACGCCATTTATTAAAAATTTCGTTTGTGATTGGAAAAATTCAGGTAATGGACCAATATATAAGATAGACACTGTTATCTCCTATGATTGAATGGCTCATGTTTTCTTTTTGATAATATATAATCCGCTAAAGAAGCTAACAAGATCAAATTATAATATTGTTATTTAATTATTGAGTACAAGTTTTAATGGAATATTTTTTTTTCAATATACCTTACTCGCCTCTATATTTTTGTTATTTTGTTCCTTTAGTTTTTATTAATATTGTTTAATTATCATAACAGATAAATAAATGATTTTGCGTTAACATTAGCGACTCATTAATATTATTTTTATTGATAAATTATGAATATTATATATTTTTTCACTTCCTCAGTAAGAAAAGTGATGTTTATAGTTTTTATTATTGTTCTTTACTCACATTACCGAGTGAAAAAAACTAGGGAAAAATTGGCGAAAACGTGATTGGCACAGCATTATTGTATTAAATCTAGTCAAATTTTTAGAGTGGGAAAAAATTGAAAGAGCTAAGCTTACGGCGATTCGACTGACTTTTTGATAAAAAAGTTAAAATAACGTCCAAAAAAAGTCGCTAGGCGACATAAAAAAAGTTGATTTGAAATTGTGGAATTGTAGACAATGTTTGTAAAAAAAAAACTGTTTCTTACGTATACTGTAACATTAGCATCATTTGAAGTGGAAAGTTTTTCATATGTAATGTCCTTTATCTGTAAGATCTTTATAACTTACGTTAATATCTTAATGACGTGGCTGGTTAGGCAGGTGTAAGAATGTGCGAGGATATTTAAAACCTGTATACAATAAATTTCTTTCATTTGTTGAAATTGCTTTGTTTTATTTAATGAATTACACACCCCTACGTGGATGGAGGAAGTGAGATTCTGCGAACTACTACTTACCTTAAATTAACTCGGAATAATTAATTATGAGGATTTGTATTGAATATCTACCAAGGTGCACCGAAGACGGAAGTCTGGCCGACCCCTTCGCGACTTTATGAATGTTTAAAAAAATAGACCGACGAGAAATCATGAATAGGAAAGAAGAATGATCAAAATTGGGCCACGTTCAGCAGATATGATAATTAAATAGGTAGGATCTCAAAAAATGATATATTTTTACTTTATTTATTTATTAGACTTACCAGCAGTTAGGTATATTACAATACATTGCAGGTAAAACAAGCTTATAGATAAATATTAAAGTAAGTAACTATAAAGGTAAACACCACTTGTACAGTCAACAGCACGTCGACCTACCCCAAAAGTCAAAAATTCTCCAATAGATTTTCAACTTTAAGCCTGACATATAGAGTTCATTTTCAAATGAGAAAATTTGACATTTTGTGGTAGGTCGACGTGCTGTTGTCCGTACTAAAATAAAACATATTTTCAATCAAGTGTCACTTATTAGAAAATTACTACCACCTAACAATAATGTAACTTCATTTCTAGTCTTGCGACATTAAACTAATCAGAATACTTAAATTTAATTAAAATAGGGAATAAATAAATACATAAAAATTTTTTCTCTATTAGCAGTTCCTTCATATCATAAATCATAGCAACTTTTTTGGTTATGACAATAAGGATGACGTTTAGAAGCTCGCTCCATCGTAGATCCCATCTATGCTATAGAGCAAGATTGGGGTCAAGAGTAAGCCAATCTCAAATAAAAAAATAAAAAATAACTTATGGCATATTTTTCTGCTCATCTTTATATATTTTTTTTTTTGAGAAACTAATCAATGCTGTCGGACGTGGGTTTCTATGGACTGTAATCCGTCTTTAGAAGTAGGTAAAACCGGAAAACAATCAATACGGCCCATTTACAAAGAATAAACATGGTAAATGGTCTCTTTTCTTATTTTTTTACAGTCGCAAAACCATTGCGCTGAACCGTAAGATAAACCATTTTCGTCAACGTTTTTAAGTGTTACTGGAGTACCTACTGAACTCGTGTATGACGTTTTTACGTGTTACATCTAAAACAAAAAAATCGAGATAGCGACAGCTTAATATTGCTTTTTGGCAATTTTGCTTCACAAAAGTTACATTGTACGCAACTTCGCAGTCGTGGGCAAATGATAGATGAACACAAAAATCTATTAAGAAACTGCTAGCCACAATAATCTTGATACCAAGTAAAAAACGGGATTAACTAACCCATTAACTGCCAATACTGCCATAAACTCAAAGTTCGAATTCAATAAAATAAACGTTGAAAGCGGAACAAATTATAATAAATAAACACCGTGTAATGAACAACTCAATGGTATCCTTTATAATTATCGTCAAGGTAAATGATTAATTTTATGAAAAAAATGTGGATTATTTTTCTTGTATTGTTGTTGCTCCCTTAATATTAAAGTAGTTCATTCATATCCATGCGAATAAGATCCTATAAACTTATTTATGACGGCTAAAATAGCACACTGTAGGTTAAAGATACATGCACTGTGTTTCTTACTTAAGAGTTATTTCTATAATGTTGTCTCCATCTCCAACCTCAAAACTCAAAACCTTATTTTCAGAAGAAGTAAACTAATTTGATAGCACGTGTCGGCCAAATGTCATGTCTTTGAACCGCTAAAAGTTTATATCTATCTACAAAGAAAACAGTAGCCAAGTAACATCATTCGAAAAACCGCAAATTACAGACTTCCTTCAATAAGTTTTGACTATTCAATTTGTTGATAATTTTTCGCGTTGCCGCCGAGCACTTGGTTCCAAGGCTGCGAATTTTAAAAAATAGAAAAAAACAAAGCCCCCAAGATGGCGGGCGGCTTAATATGCGGGCCCGCCAAAATAAAAGACAGGAACCAGTTGTAGCGGTTGAATTCGGCGCTGTTGTGAGCGAATACTATTTTTGTATCCAAATAAAAGATGGCTTGATCTGTGACTTTATCTTTATTGGAATACTAACTTGCAAAAGCTGTAATTATGCTGCCACAATGTTCTGACACATTTCCAAAATTATAAAGACCTTTTAAAGGCTTCCTCTCGCCTTTCTGCAATTTCAATAGCCGGTAATATTATCGTATCTGACACAAACTACTTAAGTACTTTCTTTCGTCCAATTAGTTTCCAGTACTTAAATAAAATTACTAAGTAATAGACTCAACTAACTGAACTAAGGCTGTGGGTGTAGGCTCAGGTCGTATATTAGATACTTCACATAATTTACGAACTAAACAAAATACTGCAACTATTTTGGTCCCTCCCAAATCACAGCAAGGAACATTATATAACAATCATGATTAGCTACAAATTATGACATAGCATACAAATAACTCGGTTCAGTATACTTGCGTATGTAACACATGATACTATACCAACTAAATCGTTTCATAATAAAAGTTACGCCCTTAAAAGGTAGGCACATAAACTTATATCACAAAATGTAAACAAACCATCCTTTTTGCCTCGAAAATGCTGAACAAAGGATGTTCTTGAAAAAAGAAGTCGAAAAATCACCGCCCAACCCTGACCCTGCGCTTGAGCAGCCCCGAACGAAACCGAAACCAGCCGAAATGTGCCGAATCGCAAAAAGAGACCATGACCTTACTCTCTTGCTCTTGACTGGCGTGCGTGTGTGTGCGCATGCAATTCGGGTGCTATGACTGGCTGGCAATATTTTTTGTTCTTATTCCGGTCAAAGAGTAAAAGCGTAAGTGCTTTTGCCTTTCTCACCAACCAATGTGAGTGGTTTAAGAGGTATAAAAGTTTTTGGAATCAGGGATTCAATTCAAATTTAATTCAAGGCGGTCTTAAAATAACTAAAGATACAATGTAGGTACTTAGGTACTTGCTGTATATTCAGTAGTTAATAAGGTAGGGTCTGTTTAGAATCTGGTGACATCGAAATAGTTCTATGATTCAAGTACTTAACTATATATTTGTAATTTTATTAACCGTAACGATGGACATATTCACCAGACGTCAGACCTAGACAACACTATTCAAAAAATTATCGAGTCCCATGACAACATAAGGGACACAACTAAATCTAGAATTTATGTATAGGTAAAGTCAGGTTCTTTTAGCCCTAGGGTATAACTAACTTTAGCCCAGGCATTTAAATCATGATTAATCACCCTTAGGTGTTCTATAAATTCATGTTATAAATATAAGTAATTTAGATTTCAGTTCCTTGTATAAATAGTTTTGGAATGGGCTAAAGTTTCCCTCTAAAAAGTGTAAAGGCAAAAGCACTTACGGCAGGTACTCATTTTTTTGCATATGGCGAACCTAATTTCAAGAACAATCTGTATTGTATACGACCTACCTCAACAAAACCTGACCGTCTCTTCTGCACACCCCCAAATTAATCTTTGACGCGCAATTCGGATACTTTTTGTCGGCGCACACGACGACCGCGCATGTGTGCGTGCGCGTATTTTTCGCAGTGTTTGGGCAATGCACTCGCGAGCACAATGGCACTGACCTTGGCCACTGCAGCTGCACTGGGGAGCCTGTCCGACGTTTCGGTATCCGATTTGAAATTTGAATGTTTTTTTTAAGGCAGTAGCCTGAAGAATGCTGGGCTTGAGATCTTTCGGTTTTCAGATGAGAAAAAAGGTTTGATTTTTATTTTGGAGGTAACAGCTTTAACAGAACGACTTACACAGTTTCAGTTAGTAATGCTATACAACGTTATTTAAGCACAAATATTAACTGATTTATGATATCTGAATTTTTTAATTTAGTGGCTGGTTCTGGAGCTCATATGTTCAACTTTTACTACGTGTCATAAATTAAAAAAAACTTTTTTAAGAACTTAGAAGACAGATTTACCTAGCCTCTTACGATTTATTAAGGGTTCAAAAATTGGCTGTGGGCTGGCCACATTTGTCGCAGAACGTATGAAAGGTGGAAGGGTTTTTGGATGAAGACCACGCCTTGGCAAACGTAGTGTAGGAGGCCCCCTAGCTCAATGGACCGACGCGTAGGAAGATAGCTGGCAGTGGCTGGATGAAAAAAGCGGGAGATCATGTTTTTTTTTCGCTTTTTGGGAGATGTTTACGTCCAGCAGTGGACTGCAATAGGCTGAGATGATGATCCTTGTGTTACACAAGGTATCAGACAAATAATTGTGCCTCACGCCCGCCACATAGTGGCCCGAACTGGAAATCGAATCGAAACCTTTGCTTTCAGGACCAATCTCCGGGCCACGACGTCATTTTCGTACGGTACGGTAAAAAATACAACAATTAATTTATATTGTTTTATTTTAAAACATGACGACCGTTTTAAAATAATTAAACCTACGAAACCCTTTCATCTGCAGTTTAAAGAGATACCATCTTTATCATTTTGGCTTCCGTCTACAAAAACAGCACCCTATTGTTGTTTTCGGATAATTATAGACAGTGGTCGGACAAATTTTCGCCGAAAGCTATTTTCAACCGCTAATTCGGTTGAAAACAAATAACGGATTTCACAATGCCCAAATTATCGACAACTGTTTGGTAAATATAGGGACACACGGAAGCACATCAAGATATACAGGGTGAACAAAAGAATGGGACAAACCTGTAAACTACGTAACCAGCAGATCATTACAACAGCTTTCGTATATTTATTGCAGTAAAAGTCGAGTGTTTATTTGTATTAAATTTATCTATACTAGAGTGAGGTCAATAACTGTACAAAAAAACGCAACTTGTATTCAATTTTATATTCAATGTGCATGCCTCGTGTTGGCTAAACATGCTTGGTACCTACGTTCATTTTAAAACACCTCTGTATACCATGTTTAAGCAAAAAATATTTTTTTTATTTTTTATTTTATCACGCCCTGTAGGTACGAGTATGTAAAAATTCCTGTTAATCAGTTTTTATAAATATATAGGCTTCTTTTTTCAACAATGACAGTACGATATTATGAAGTGGGTAGCAAAAAATGTTTAAAAAAATACAAACTGGCCGAATCCAAACAGGATGGTGCAGTTTTTTCTGTTCCACAATTAATTTTAAAAAGTAGTATATCTATTATGAACAAAATGCGCCCGAAAACCTTCACCTGCGCTTGCGCCGCGTGCGACCTATTCTATACCGGCCTTCCAGCCTTTGCCACCACGACTAAGCTATTTTTATTCCCATTAGAATACGTTTATGCACGAATTTATATTTTTTACTGCGGATTGAATGTCGGAAAAAATCCAAGCCTAATTTCCGTACTTTAACAGGGGTGCGCCTTTTTTCACATAACTTTTTAAGTCCTATTATCGGAAGTCCGAAAATATTTCTCATACTATTTTACATCATAATGATCACACTTTATAATTTTTTTTAATATTTATCATCGAAAATCATAATCATCGGAATTCATAATATCACTAGTAGTACAACTCGTTTAAACTAATATTTGTTTTCATATATTTCTTAATCATAAGTGTTATTTTTCCTAATTGTTGATAATCATAATGATAATAATCATAATTTGTTTGCACTAATATTTATTTTCTTAAAGTTTTTAGTCATAAGTGTAAATGAAACTGGTTATCTAATAAGTTAAATCCGTAAGGTAATAAATACCCTTGATAGTTGAAATAGCTTTACGGGCGGAAAGCCTTATTTAAAAATATCTAATAGTCGTTAAACGGTTAGGACTGTTTTTAGGTCTAACGTTTACAATGTTTTAGTTTAAGTCATCGCACGACGGAAAAGCACTTAGGGTGTCAAATCAATTTCTGGTTAAACTTATCACAACTCATCTAGGTTAGGTTAGGTTAGAGTTAGAACAGTGACCATACAAAGCGCGAAGCCGAGCGAGCGTGCCGCGGCAGCGTCCGGCGAGCGCTAAATTACAATATTAGTTCAAAAATTGTGTCAATAAAATTGGTACTAGCACTCTACTATATACTCGTTTATAACTGTTTACACGAAAAATATATTTTACCAACAATATAATTATGAGTTCAAAAAGTTTCTTAGTAATGCCGTTATGAATAAGAAAAAAAATGATCACTGACAGTTATGAAGAAAATTATTATGAAATAAAAATTATGAGTTGAAAAATTTCTTAGTAATGAAAGTATTGATTAAAATTATATGAGAACTGTCTGTTATGAGTTCCAATAGTAGTAATAAAAATGTATGAACAAACAAAAGTATGAGATTTTTTTTTATAAAGAGTGATTATTATACAAAACGGTAGTAAAACCAAAAATAGGAACAACATTTTTATGAGAGCCAATATGGATTATACTTAACAATATATTTAACAGAGTACTTTAATTACGGAGTCACAGTCAAGTATTGATTTAGTCCCAGTAAGCGGTTTTATGGTAAAAAAAACGCAACATTAGTTTAAAAAATTAAATAAACTTAAATCTGATGTTACTGGAACCGTATCGAAACTGGGATTTAAGTACTTTTGACGACTTCCATAGCCGAGAGGACGGCATAGCCGAGAGGACTTGGCGTCGCCATTCCCTATCTCTGAGGTCCCGGGTTCGATTCCCGGTCGGGTCAATCTAGAAAAATAACTTTCCTATATTGCCTCAGGTCTGGGCGTTGTGGTACCTTCGTTGTTTCAGATTACTATAACACAAGCTCTTAAGCTACTTACCTTAGGATCAGAGCAATGTACCTAATGTTATGTCGTCAAATATTCATTATTATTATTCAAAATCAAAATCAAAAATCAAAATCATTTATTTCTATAAATTGGCCAGAAAAGGCACTTTTACATGTCCCAATTTTTTTTTCCCTACCACTGCTTCGGGACTATTGTGGGCTAGTGCCGAGAAGAAGCAGCGCAAGAAACTCGGTCACTATTGTCAGCCTCTTTTAAAAATAAATAAATATTTTACAAGATTTGTTGTGAGCTAAGCAGTTTTAAATCCACACATTTTTATCATTTATAAAATCACTAACGGTGTAATAGCCCTTTTTCATTAGAGTCCTTTTAACATGTAATTTGAATTCATATACAGGCATTTCAACAATGGATTGTGGTAATTTATTAAAAAAACGAATACAATTGCCCATGAAAGAACTTCCTACCTTGTGTAATCTAAACATTGGAACGGCAAGTTTATCTTTATGCCTAGTATTATACTTATGTATGGAATTTTTCTTAGTAAACTAGTGCAGACTTTTTTTTTTTTATTTGAGATGGGCTTGCCCCCAATCTTGCTCTAGAGCATAGATGGGATCTACGATGGAGTGAGCTTGCTCAGAAGATGCCTATTCACTCTGGACTTAAAGAGACTCAGGTTATATGCACTCGGAAATACAGACGCAGGCAGGGAATTCCACTCTTTAGCTGTTTTAGTTGTTAGATTTTTGCGAACATACATAATATTTTCAAAAATATATTGTGAAGCGACTGTAAGTACGTTAATTTCTTTAAATAGTTCTCTTAGCGAATCTCGGGGTCTAAGATTGTAAATAGCCCGAACAGCTCTCTTTTGCAGGACAAATATGGTTTCAATATCTGCAGCTGAGCCCCATAACAGTATGCCGTATGACATTAAACTGTGAAAATAACTAAAATACACTAATCTTGCCGTTTCAACATCAGTCAGTTGTCTTATCTTTCTCACGGCATAAGCAGCTGAACTAAGTCTTCCCGATAAAGCCTCAATATGAGCACCCCACTGCAAACGGGAATCTAAAGTTATTCCTAAGAACGTTGAGGAATTAGTCGTATCCAGTTGTTCATCTTTTACAATAATATGCGTTGAGACCTGTCTCACATTAGGCATTATAATTTAATGCATTTAGTTTTGTTCTTATATTCTCTGAAATTTTGGCACATAAGACAATACGTCATGTCTCAAGAATGAATTACATTAAAATAAAAACTAAGCACACCAATATTATTTCCCGCACGCAACAACTAGATCAGCCTTAGCACTAAACGGCACTAAAGCATTAAGTTTATCACAAACGGCTGCTCTCAAAAATTAACGTGCCTCGAAAATATCATCGCATGTGAACGGAGCATTAGTACCAACGAGCATTTTCGTCGAAAAGCTTAAAGGGGCAAATTACGAATGGTTATAGAGACTAGCATAAAACTATTATCTATTTAAAACTGAAAATGTTACCTCTTTTTAGGGTTCCGCACCCAAAGGGTAAAACGGGACCCTATTACTGAGGCTCCGCTGTCCGTCTGTCTGTCCGTCCGTCTGTCTGCCCGTCTGTCACCAGGCTGTATCTCATGAACCGTGATAGTTAGAAAATTGAAATTTTCACAGATGATGTATTTCTGTTGCCGCTATAACAACAAATACTAAAAGACAGAATACAATAATTATTTAAGGGGGCTCCCATACAATAAACGTGATTTTTTGCCGTTTTTAAATGGTACGGAACCCTTCGTGCGCTAGTCCGACTCGCACTTGGCCGGTTTTAAATTATGCAACGCGAAAGTTTAAGAGTAATTATTATCTATTTGGTCACCATGGTCGTTGCTCTGAAAGTTACAAAGGGCTCGCTTTTGTTCAGAAGGATGCAGAATCGCAAGTGTGGTGTCGATGAGTGAGGTTATTTAAAACCATATGGGTACTTGGCCGTATAACCGTAAGTATGATCGTGTAAAGTAAGTGCCTGTATGCAACAATTTGTCTTTTCGCGAAGAAACGGTTACGCGATCTTACACCGACACGAATACATTTTGTTCGTGGTTTATTTATTTATTTATTTTAAACTTTATTGCACAAACTTACAATAAGTGTACAAATGGTGGACTTAATGCTAAAAGCATTCTCTGCCAGTCAACCATTGGGTCATGCAGAAAGCTTGCAAAGGGTGCGGTAAGATAAAATTATAGAGAGAAAAAAAGTTAATTAAGGCAACAATAGGTAATTCCACAAACTTATTCTAGCTAAATACCTATATATAATATGTTATACATATACTTTAATAAATAATATAGATACACAACAAAATATTAATAAATACATACCTATATATACAAATATGCTATAAATATATATACTTACATACAAATATATAGTGCAATTTATCTATTTTAAGAATTGGTGTACTTTTTTCTTGAAAACCATTCTAGAATTCGAACTTTTAATATCAAGGGGAATTGAGTTCCAAAGTCGTGTCGCCCTTAGGAAGAAAGATTTTGCTACGAAAGTGGAACGATGAGCAGGCGTACCCAGTCGAAGATTGTCAGAAGAACGAAGAGAGCGATCATGAGATTGACAAAGATACCAAAACATATTCTTAAGATATGACGGTGAGGAGGGAGGGAGGGTTATTAGGGGCGCCGTATACAATGCTCAGAATTTGAGAATTCCTACGCTGACGGATAGGGAGCCATTAAAGCTGAGACCTATAGCTGGAAACATGATCATACTTGCGGAGGCCGAATACAAATCTAATGCAGCTGTTTAGGAGACGTTCGAGCTTATTAGTGAGAGCCTCAGAAAGGTTTGAACAACAGGAGTCAGCGTAGTCAATAATAGGGATCACTAGAGCTTGAACAAGCATAAGTTTGGTCTTAAACGGAAGGAAGAATTTGAAACGGTAAAGACTCCTGGTTTACCATCATAGCGCAGCCATGTCCCCTAGCATGACCAACAATACACGATATGATATTATGAATAGCGATTTCATCATCATCATATCAGCCACAGGACGTCCACTGTTGAACATAGGCCTCCCCCAGTGACTTCTGTCATCGGGGGGTTGTTGTCATACTCGCCACGCTTGACAAGCGGGTTGGCGAGCGCAGTTTTTTATATTATTTCGCACGCAGGCGCTGCTCCCCGTCTTGTGCTATAGGATAGCGATTTATGGCCACCCAACTGTCAAAATATGATATACATAGCCGCCATCTTGAACTTTTATCGAAACAGAGAGCATGTCCGTATTGTCCGTGCCGGCGTCATCACAGTCATGGTCACTGTTTCTATAAAAGTTCATATTTTGACAATTGGGTGTCGATAAATTGCCATATCATATCATGATTATCGTGTATTATTGGTCATGCTAGGGGGCAGGTGTCCTGGTGGAATAGGTTCCTAGGTCGCCATTGTCATCACGTTCTCGATTGACTAGTCGCTTTGTCTTGCACACATTTCAGACTATTCTGCCTTATTGTTATCATTTCAAAATTTGATGACCGTTTGATGTAGTGATTCGCACGTTCGTCGTTCCGGACTACAAGGCCTGGCGGTTGCGGGTTCGAATGCTGCGAGAGGTTTAATATTTGTGTGATGAGCACAAGCATTTACTTTAGTTAATCATGGATATTAATGATGTTTGTCCTTGTTCTACATGTTGTTATTAATGATGTTGTCAGTACAAGCTTTACTTAGTTTCGGGCTAGATAATTGGTGTGTTTATGAAAGAATTTATTTTATATTAAACCACTTTTAAGCTACCGATAGAGATTGCAAAGCAATCGGTCGCATTGACTTTACTTGATAGCCCATTCCTTTTTTTCTAGACAAAAATGCCCAGTAAATTAACGTGATACGAATGTTGTAACTTTGTTTCTTTTGACGATAATTAAAATGAATGCCCTTAATTGTAATTTACGAAAGCTATTTTTGTAATAATGAAAAAATATAAAGCGGATATACAAAAATTAAGCCTAACGATGTATAAGTGTGTGCATGTAATAAATTATATAAAGTAAGGGTGTAATACGAAAAAAAAATGTTTCACCAATTTTGTGATTAACCCTTCAACTGCCAGGAAATCAACTAACAAATTGGCTTTGGGGTTGAAAAGTAAAAGATAATAATAAGCAAAGAGGTCTAGGCCGTCTATCCTATAGTAAGTAGGTATATTATAACTTTTGATTAAAACTGAACCGCCATACCTATAGTCGTCCAGCATTCTCTTATTTTCAATCTTTTTCAGGGTAAGATGTTGTCAGACTGATATCTCTGACAGCTAATTGTATATACTAATGTAATATGCAAATGTTTGACGCCAATTAACATGTCCGTCCTAGGATTCATAAAGTAAAGATAGACTAAATCCTACTACTACTACTACTCCGTTATATGATCCTGTGAGATACATTGAATAAACTAAAGATCACGCGAGCGAAGTCGCGGGCAACAGCTAGTATAACGTAAAGTTGGCACACACGTGTTTCTTGCCATTGCTACAAAACTCGTACCACCGCCACGCATCATCAAACCCCAAGCATCACGCAAAGACGTTTTCATACATTATATACTTACCACACTCTTTTTCCGAGTGGTACCTACACGTATAATTAATGCCTTAGTTAGTCAAAGTATTCTATAATTGAGATTCCCATCTTCTGGGCACGAACAACCTTGGCCATGGCCAGCCTGACGGCTCTAAAATATCTTCGTCCAGAGATTGGCCGATTTAAACAAGATTTGGTAAACCGGACCGAGTGGATCTGACTATGGAGAAGTCCCACAAGCAAAGGCTTGCCTACTCTCCTGCCCTTTGTGTCCCACCACAGCATGAAGAAGTCATTGCCAGAACCCAAGTCTTGGACGAAGTCCATTTTGATTTACTAAGCGATAAGAGCGCCTAAATTGGTAACATCTTTCTGTAAACATCAACTGAAACTGCTTTGTTTGGCGTGCAATAAAATTAATATCTATCTAATTCACACGACAGATTGAAATTCTAAGGTACTACTCCGAATTCTTAGCAATATTTAGGTAAGTATTTGTTAATCTTAAAGCAACGCCCGAATACGGAACCAGCACGCGAGTCGCGAATTAGCGGCAAGCACGAAACGGTAATGATACCCCTAATCTTTACTCTTTCAACTTGGGTCACTTCTTTTTGATTTAATTTCTTGTCGTAGATTTATTTATTTAATGCTCAGATAAAAGAATGTGCTTCCTTGAGAAACCGCGGGTTTTTCAGTTTATGAAAAGACAGAACTCGCCTTTGTAAAAACGCCGTAAAAAGGATTGAAGTAAGAACCTGATGTTTTTTTTCCAAAATCACACCATTGAATAAGTAAAATAATCAATGATCACACCAATTAGCCAGCTCCAAACTAAGCAAAGCTTGTAGAATGGCGACTTGGATAACGGATAAATTGGTACAAATGCTCGTATTCATCACACTAACATTTGCCCCTTGCGGGATTCGAACACGCAATCGCTAGGCATTGTAGTCCGGAGCGCGAACCACTACACCAGACGGTCGTCAAGTTGATTGTAGACCTAACATAACTTATTAATCCAATTTTTAATGGCGTAGATTTTATTGGTTAATTAAAATAAGTTTTGTTCGTAGCAGTAGAAACCCCTCTGTCTAAGGTCAGGCTATCCTAAAAAATCACATAATTCAAATCCACGTTTGATAAAGTATAGGAAAAAATATAATCGCGTAACGTATATTTGGCATCACGTAAAAAGAGCGGTGGCCAAAATGGAACAACATTTTCAGTACTGCTATAAGTGTTCGGTGGAGACAAGTAGCTCCACCCTCCAGCGTTCTTTTTGTTTAGCGAAAATTAAACTTCTGGGTGATTCGGGTAGCCTTGGGAGTTCTATCTCTTATTTACAGATATACAGACAGATTTAATGCAGTGGAATTCCACTTGACACTTTTTCGGATAACCTGTATTTAGCATAATATTTCAATGTTTAAGTCGAAATCTTTCCAGTTGTAAAAACGTCATTGACTTGTTACAAAGGAAAGGGGTAAGCACTGAAGAGAAATACCTACCTACTAATACTCGTAAGCAAAGGTGACTTACTAGTTTTATATAAATGGTTTTAACTTCCCTAGGTATATACCCAATGCAATATTATGCCAGCTTCTTTCAATAAAAATAAAAGCTCAGATTATAATGACTGAATCTTCACCTAGAAAAAAAGTAGACCTTTTTCGCAACAAAGGGATAACTAACTCTTAGGTGCGTTTCAGACATTTCTCAGAACAATATCTTTTTGCGGGCCGCGTACAGATAATGAATGTTTTTGTAGGGTTCCGTACCCAAAAACGGGACCCGATTATTAGGGCTCCGCCGTCCGTCTGTCTGTCTATCTGTCAGTCTGTCACCAGGCTGTATCTCATGAACCGTGATAGTTAGAGAGTTGCAATTTTCACAGATGATGTATTTTTGTTGCCGCTATAACAACAAATACTAAAAGACAAAATACAATAAATATTGAAGGGGGCTCCCATAGGTACAACAAACGTGTTTTTTGCCGTTTTTATAGAATGGTACGGAACCATTCGTGCGCGAGTCCGACTCGCACTTGGCTGGTTTTTCATTTGTGCTGCGTGAAAGCTTAAAAAGATTGCTACTAAAAGAATAGGTAACTGAAAGAAAAACATTACAAAGTAGTTTGATTGATTATTATGGTTATGATCCATATTTTCCAGATTTTCACGAATAATAAAAATGATTATTATCAAATAATTCGATGAGATTTTTAGCATATCGGAACTTACAAACAAATATAATGGAAAATAATTTTAAAATAAAATACATAAGACAATTGTAAATCTACATTTTTATAGGTTCCAAGGAATAGATAGTGGTTGGGCACCTTAAGTGACCCAAATTAATTTTTAAAATATTTATTATTACTAAACCTAAGTAATAGGTAATTTCTTTAATAAATATTTTCAAATGGTTTCTATAAGTTAGTATCTGAGGCTATTTGGTTCATGCGCCATAAAGGATCGAGCTCTTGAATTCGCTGAACCTGGCAACTCCAGCGCCAATAGTTTTGGCTACTGACAACACTGGTGCCGACCTTTGCTTTGCAATCCTAACCTTTTCGACATCGCGGGCGCGTCTTCTCGCGTAATTTTGGTGAGGAGTTCGTTTTTTCTCCTTGATGGACAGCTGGAAAGTTGCATGAAACTCGTTATAAATACCACGCAGTGAGCGTGGTATTTATAACGAGTTCCGTGAGCTGCGGATAGGATCTGGTGAGGCGTTCCTGAGCTGGTCTGCAGGTTAGTGGGCCAATAGTTTTCAGTGCTGACGACGAAACCATTTCTCTTTCTTCAATTCGCAGGGTGGGTTTCATAGGAATCAACATAATTAATCTACAAACATAATCTCCTTGATAATTGAGCTCACCGCGTGTCAGCGGCTATCTACATGCGGCTACACCAGATAGTAAAGTAAATAGCTGGAGACAGACGAAGCTTTTTAAGTAATCCAAGTTTAAGATAATATTACTGAACATTTAAAATAATCTGTATTTAGGCATAATGTAAAAACAGGATGTTTGTTAATCATCATTTCAGCCACAGGACGTCCCGTCCACTGCTAAACAAAGGCATCCCCCAGTGACTTCCAGATCGGCCGGTTGGAAGCGGCCTGCATCCAGCGGCTTCCCGCAACCTTTACCAGGTCGTATAGGCTGTTTGGTAATGGCCATTAATAATAAATAATATGGTAAAGTCGAAATAAATTTCTGACTTCACCATACAATTGAAATGCTTCCCTATTAACTTATGCTAGTGTCGGCTTGCTAATACCCATTACCAAACACCATGTAGATAGTAGAACTAATAATTATAATTCATCATCATCATCTCAGCCTATAATTGCAGTCCACTGCTGGACGTAGGCCTCTCCCAAAGAGCACGATCTCCCGCTTTTTTCATCCATCCACGGCCAGCCATCTTCCTAAGGTCGTCTGTCCATCGAGCTGGGGGGCGTCCCACACTACGTTTGCCTAGGCGTGGTCTACACTCGAGAACCCGTTTACTCCACCTTTCATCGGTTCTGCGACAGATGTGGCCAGTCCACTGCCACTTTAGCTGGCTACATTTTTGGACTATGACCGTTACTTTAGTCCTCTGCCTGATTTTATTTATAATGTAATTACTAAGGTATATTTATCTTAACTAAATCTTTTTGATTTAAATACAATAATGGACTTAACGGCATTATCTAGCAATAAAATTTTTTTGGCGGATCACCTGCCATTTACATTTACAGTATTACATACTAGTATTATTTGATCAGTGTTACATACTAGCGCCAGCTATAGTTTCTTATTCGAACCTTCACACTCCACATTCAATGTATGCCGATAGATGTCGCTGTTAAAACAAATGTTAAAATTATTATTTTTAAATAATAGTATCATACAAACTAGATGTATCATCGCTCATGTT